>JARWLC010000040.1:1456334-2912668 GCA_033318265.1 Phyllotis vaccarum | reverse complement strand
AGAAGGAAAGCATACGTCTTTCATCTGAGTGAAAACTGCATTCTATGCAGTTTTTGGAACTGTGGTGAATGTTTAGGCAATTCACTTGTAGGAACGTGTTTGTTTGCATTCTGTATCTTCAATTCTTCAATAGCAAATCTCTGTCTTGCGTTTGACAGAAATTCCAGTGAAATCGCATTTAAAAGCCAACTTCAGTAAAATGGCTTTGTAAAATCACTCTGTGAATGTCTTTGAAAACACTTCTTAAGAAGGAAAGCATACTGTCTTTCATCTGAGTGAAAACTGCATTCTATGCAGTTTTTGGAACTGTGGTGAATGTTTAGGCGATTCACTTGTAGGAACGTGTTTGTTTGCATTCTGTATCTTCAATTCTTCAATAGCAAATCTCTGTCTTGCGTTTGACAGAAATTCCAGTGAAATCGCGTTTAAAAGCCAACATCAGTAAAAGACTTTGTAGAATCACTCTGTGAATGTCTTTGTAAACACTTCTTAAGAAGGAAAGCATACGTCTTTCATCTGAGTGAAAACTGCATTCTATGCAGTTTTTGGAACTGTGGTGAATGTTTAGGCGATTCACTTGTTGGAACGTGTTTGTTTGCATTCTCTATCTTCAATTCTTTAATAGCAAATCTCTGTCTTGCGTTTGACAGAAATTCCAGTGAAATCGCCTTTAAAAGCCAATGTCAGTAAAAAGGTTTTGTAGAATCACTCTGTGAATGTCTTTGAAAACACTTCTTAAGAAGGAAAGCATACATCTTTCATCTGAGTGAAAACTGCATTCTATACAGTTTTTGGAACTGTGGTGAATGTTTAGGCGATTCACTTGTAAGAACGTGTTTGTTTGCATTCTGTATCTTCAATTCTTCAATAGCAAATCTCTGTCTTGCATTTGACAGAAATTCCAGTGAAATCGCGTTTAAAAGCCAATGTCAGTAAAAAGGCTTTGTAGAATCACTCTAAGAATGTCTTTGAAAACACTTCTTAAGAAGGAAAGCATAAGTCTTTCATCTGAGTGAAAACTGCATTCTATGCAGTTTTTGGAACTGTGGTGACTGTTTAGGCGATTCACTTGTTGGAACGTGTTTGTTTGCATTCTCTATCGTCAATTCTTTAATAGCAAATCTCTGTCTTGCGTTTGACAGAAATTCCAGTGAAATCGCGTTTAAAACCTATGTCAGTAAAAAGGTTTTGTAGAATCAATCTGTGAATGTCTTTGAAAACACTTCTTAAGAAAGAAAGCATACATCTTTCATCTGAGTGAAAACTGCATTCTATGCAGTTTTTGGAACTGTGGTGAATGTTTAGGCGATTCACTTGTAGGAACGTGTTTGTTTGCATTCTGTATCTTCAATTCTTCAATAGCAAATCTCTGTCTTGCATTTGACAGAAATTCCAGTGAAATTGCGTTTAAAAGCCAACGTCAGTAAAAAGGCTTTGTGGAATCACTCTTTGATTGTCTTTGAAAACACTTCTTAAGAAGGAAAGCATACGTCTTTCATTTGAGTGAAAACTGCATTCTATGCAGTTTTTGGAACTGTTGTTAATGTTTAGGCGATTCACTTGTAGGAACGTGTTTGTTTGCATTCTGTATCTTCAATTCTTCAATAGCAAATCTCTGTCTTGCGTTTGACAGAAATTCCAGTGAAATCGCTTTTAAAAGCCAAAGTCAGTAAAAAAGGCTTTGTAGAATCACTCTGTGAATGTCTTTGAAAACACTTCTTAAGAAGGAAAGCATATGTCTTTCATCTGTGTGAAAACTGGATTCTATGCAGTTTTTGGAACTTTGTTGAATGTTTAGGCGAGTCACTTGTAGGAACGTGTTTGTTTGCATTCTGTATCTTCAATTCTTTAATAGCAAATCTCTGTCTTGCATTTGACAGAAATTCCAGTGAAATCACGCTTAAAAACCAAGGTCAGTAAAAAGGTTTTCTAGAATCACTCTGTGATTGTCTTTAAAAACACTTCTTCAGAAGGAAAGCATACGTCTTTCATCTGAGTGAAAACTGCATTCTATGCAGTTTTTGGAACTGTGGTGAATGTTTAGGCAATTCACTTGTAGGAACGTGTTTGTTTGCATTCTGTATCTTCAATTCTTCAATAGCAAATCTCTGTCTTGCGTTTGACAGAAATTCCAGTGAAATCGCATTTAAAAGCCAACTTCAGTAAAATGGCTTTGTAAAATCACTCTGTGAATGTCTTTGAAAACACTTCTTAAGAAGGAAAGCATACTGTCTTTCATCTGAGTGAAAACTGCATTCTATGCAGTTTTTGGAACTGTGGTGAATGTTTAGGCGATTCACTTGTAGGAACGTGTTTGTTTGCATTCTGTATCTTCAATTCTTCAATAGCAAATCTCTGTCTTGCGTTTGACAGAAATTCCAGTGAAATCGCGTTTAAAAGCCAACATCAGTAAAAAGACTTTGTAGAATCACTCTGTGAATGTCTTTGTAAACACTTCTTAAGAAGGAAAGCATACGTCTTTCATCTGAGTGAAAACTGCATTCTATGCAGTTTTTGGAACTGTGGTGAATGTTTAGGCGATTCACTTGTTGGAACGTGTTTGTTTGCATTCTCTATCTTCAATTCTTTAATAGCAAATCTCTGTCTTGCGTTTTGACAGAAATTCCAGTGAAATCGCCTTTAAAAGCCAATGTCAGTAAAAAGGTTTTGTAGAATCACTCTGTGAATGTCTTTGAAAACACTTCTTAAGAAGGAAAGCATACATCTTTCATCTGAGTGAAAACTGCATTCTATACAGTTTTTGGAACTGTGGTGAATGTTTAGGCGATTCACTTGTAAGAACGTGTTTGTTTGCATTCTGTATCTTCAATTCTTCAATAGCAAATCTCTGTCTTGCGTTTGACAGAAATTCCAGTGAAATCACATTTAAAAGCCAACGTCAGTAAAAAGGCTTTGTAGAATAACTCTGTGAATGTCTTTGAAAACACTTCTTAAGAAGGAAAGCTTACGTCTTTCATCTGTGTGAAAACTGCATTCTAGGCAGTTTTTGGAACTGTGGTGAATGTTTAGGCGATTCACCTGTAGGAACGTGTTTGTTAGCATTCTGTATCTTCAATTCTTCAATAGCAAATCTCTGTCTTGCGTTTGACAGAAATTCCAGTGAAATCGCGTTTAAAAGCCAACGTCAGTAAAAAGGCTTTGTAGAATCACTCTGTGAATGTCTTTGAAAACACTTCTTAAGAAGGAAAGCATATGTCTTTCATCTGTGTGAAAACTGCATCCTATGCAGTTTTTGGAACTGTGGTGAATGTTTAGGCGATTCACTTGTGGGAACGTGTTTGTTTGCATTCTGTATCTTCAATTCTTCAATAGCAAATCTCTGTCTTGCGTTTGACAGAAATTCCAGTGAAATCACGCTTAAAAACCAAGGTCAGTAAAAAGGTTTTCTAGAATCACTCTGTGATTGTCTTTAAAAACACTTCTTCAGAAGGAAAGCATACGTCTTTCATCTGAGTGAAAACTGCATTCTATGCAGTTTTTGGAACTGTGGTGAATGTTTAGGCGATTCACTTGTAGGAACGTGTTTGTTTGCATTCTGTATCTTCAATTCTTCAATAGCAAATCTCTGTCTTGCGTTTGACAGAAATTCCAGTGAAATCGCCTTTAAAAGCCAACGTCAGTAAAAAGGTTTTGTAGAATCACTCTGTGAATGTCTTTGAAAACACTTCTTAAGAAGGAAAGCATACATATTTCATCTGAGTGAAAACTGCATTCTATACAGTTTTTGGAACTGTGGTGAATGTTTAGGCGATTCACTTGTAAGAACGTGTTTGTTTGCATTCTGTATCTTCAATTCTTCAATAGCAAATCTCTGTCTTGCGTTTGACAGAAATTCCAGTGAAATCGCGTTTAAAAGCCAACATCAGTAAAAAGGCTTTGTAGAATCACTCTAAGAATGTCTTTGAAAACACTTCTTAAGAAGGAAAGCATAAGTCTTTCATCTGAGTGAAAACTGCATTCTATGCAGTTTTTGGAACTGTGGTGACTGTTTAGGCGATTCACTTGTTGGAACGTGTTTGTTTGCATTCTCTATCGTCAATTCTTTAATAGCAAATCTCTGTCTTGCGTTTGACAGAAATTCCAGTGAAATCGCGTTTAAAACCTATGTCAGTAAAAAGGTTTTGTAGAATCAATCTGTGAATGTCTTTGAAAACACTTCTTAAGAAAGAAAGCATACATCTTTCATCTGAGTGAAAACTGCATTCTATGCAGTTTTTGGAACTGTGGTGAATGTTTAGGCGATTCACTTGTAGGAACGTGTTTGTTTGCATTCTGTATCTTCAATTCTTCAATAGCAAATCTCTGTCTTGCATTTGACAGAAATTCCAGTGAAATCGCGTTTAAAAGCCAACGTCAGTAAAAAGGCTTTGTGGAATCACTCTTTGATTGTCTTTGAAAACACTTCTTAAGAAGGAAAGCATACGTCTTTCATTTGAGTGAAAACTGCATTCTATGCAGTTTTTGGAACTGTGGTTAATGTTTAGGCGATTCACTTGTAGGAACGTGTTTGTTTGCATTCTGTATCTTCAATTCTTCAATAGCAAATCTCTGTCTTGCGTTTGACAGAAATTCCAGTGAAATCGCTTTTAAAAGCCAAAGTCAGTAAAAAAGGCTTTGTAGAATCACTCTGTGAATGTCTTTGAAAACACTTCTTAAGAAGGAAAGCATATGTCTTTCATCTGTGTGAAAACTGGGTTCTATGCAGTTTTTGGAACTTTGTTGAATGTTTAGGCGAGTCACTTGTAGGAACGTGTTGGTTTGCATTCTGTATCTTCAATTCTTTAATAGCAAATCTCTGTCTTGCATTTGACAGAAATTCCAGTGAAATCACGCTTAAAAACCAAGGTCAGTAAAAAGGTTTTCTAGAATCACTCTGTGATTGTCTTTAAAAACACTTCTTCAGAAGGAAAGCATATGTCTTTCATCTGAGTGAAAACTGCATTCTATGCAGTTTTTGGAACTGTGGTGAATGTTTAGGCAATTCACTTGTAGGAACGTGTTTGTTTGCATTCTGTATCTTCAATTCTTCAATAGCAAATCTCTGTCTTGCGTTTGACAGAAATTCCAGTGAAATCGCATTTAAAAGCCAACTTCAGTAAAATGGCTTTGTAAAATCACTCTGTGAATGTCTTTGAAAACACTTCTTAAGAAGGAAAGCATACTGTCTTTCATCTGAGTGAAAACTGCATTCTATGCAGTTTTTGGAACTGTGGTGAATGTTTAGGCGATTCACTTGTAGGAACGTGTTTGTTTGCATTCTGTATCTTAAATTCTTCAATAGCAAATCTCTGTCTTGCGTTTGACAGAAATTCCAGTGAAATCGCGTTTAAAGCCAACATCAGTAAAAAGACTTTGTAGAATCACTCTGTGAATGTCTTTGTAAACACTTCTTAAGAAGGAAAGCATACTGTCTTTCATCTGAGTGAAAACTGCATTCTATGCAGTTTTTGGAACTGTGGTGAATGTTTAGGCGATTCACTTGTTGGAACGTGTTTGTTTGCATTCTCTATCTTCAATTCTTTAATAGCAAATCTCTGTCTTGCGTTTGACAGAAATTCCAGTGAAATCGCCTTTAAAAGCCAATGTCAGTAAAAAGGTTTTGTAGAATCACTCTGTGAATGTCTTTGAAAACACTTCTTAAGAAGGAAAGCATACATCTTTCATCTGAGTGAAAACTGCATTCTATACAGTTTTTGGAACTGTGGTGAATGTTTAGGCGATTCACTTGTAAGAACGTGTTTGTTTGCATTCTGTATCTTCAATTCTTCAATAGCAAATCTCTGTCTTGCGTTTGACAGAAATTCCAGTGAAATCACATTTAAAAGCCAACGTCAGTAAAAAGGCTTTGTAGAATAACTCTGTGAATGTCTTTGAAAACACTTCTTAAGAAGGAAAGCTTATGTCTTTCATCTGTGTGAAAACTGCATTCTAGGCAGTTTTTGGAACTGTGGTGAATGTTTAGGCGATTCACTTGTAGGAACATGTTTGTTAGCATTCTGTATCTTCAATTCTTCAATAGCAAATCTCTGTCTTGCGTTTGACAGAAATTCCAGTGAAATCGCGTTTAAAAGCCAACGTCAGTAAAAAGGCTTTGTTGAATCACTCTGTGAATGTCTTTGAAAACACTTCTTAAGAAGGAAAGCATATGTCTTTCATCTGTGTGAAAACTGCATCCTATGCAGTTTTTGGAACTGTGGTGAATGTTTAGGCGATTCACTTGTGGGAACGTGTTTGTTTGCATTCTGTATCTTCAATTCTTCAATAGCAAATCTCTGTCTTGCATTTGACAGAAATTCCAGTGAAATCGCGTTTAAAAGCCAACGTCAGTAAAAAGGCTTTGTAGAATCACTCTGTGAATGTCTTTGAAAACACTTCTTAAGAAGGAAAGCATATGTCTTTCATCTGAGTGAAAACTGCATTCTATGCAGTTTTTGGAACTGTGGTTAATGTTTAGGCGATTCACTTGTTGGAACGTGTTTGTTTGCATTCTCTATCTTCAATTCTTTAATAGCAAATCTCTGTCTTGCGTTTGACAGAAATTCTAGTGAAATCGCGTTTAAAAGACAATGTCAGTAAAAAGACTTTGTAGAATCACTCTGTGAATGTCTTTGAAAACACTTCTTAAGAAGGAAAGCATACATCTTTCATCTGAATGAAAACTGCATTCTATGCATTTTTTGGATCTGTGGTGAATGTTTAGGCGATTCACTTGTAGGAACGTGTTTGTTTGCATTCTGTATCTTCAATTCTTTAATAGCAAATCTCTGTCTTGCGTTTGACAGAAATTCCAGTGAAATCGTGTTTAAAAGACAAAGTCAGTAAAAAGGCTTTTAGAATCACTCTGTGATTGTCTTTGAAAACACTTCTACAGAAGGAAAGCATATGTCTTTCATCTGAGTGAAAACTGCATTCTATGCAGTTTTTGGAACTGTGGTGAATGTTTAGGCGATTCACTTGTAGGAACGTGTTTGTTTGCACTCTGTATCTTCAATTCTTTAATAGCAAATCTCTGTCTTGCGTTAGACAGAAATTCCAGTGAAATCGCGTTTAAAAGCCAACATCAGTAAAAAGGCTTTGTAGAATCACTCTAAGAATGTCTTTGAAAACACTTCTTAAAAAGGAAAGCATACGTCTTTCATCTGAGTGAAAACTGCATTCTATACAGTTTTTGGAACTGTGGTGAATGTTTAGGCAATTCACTTGTAGGAACGTGTTTGATTGCATTCTGTATCTTCAATTCTTTAATAGCAAATCTCTGTCTTGCGTTTGACAGAAATTCCAGTGAAATCACGCTTAAAAACCAAGGTCAGTAAAAAGGTTTTCTAGAATCACTCTGTGATTGTCTTTAAAAACACTTCTTCAGAAGGAAAGCATACGTCTTTCATCTGAGTGAAAACTGCATTCTATGCAGTTTTTGGAACTGTGGTGAATGTTTAGGCGATTCACTTGTAGGAACGTGTTTGTTTGCATTCTGTATCTTCAATTCTTCAATAGCAAATCTCTGTCTTGCGTTTGACAGAAATTCCAGTGAAATCGCCTTTAAAAGCCAACGTCAGTAAAAAGGTTTTGTAGAATCACTCTGTGAATGTCTTTGAAAACACTTCTTAAGAAGGAAAGCATACATCTTTCATCTGAGTGAAAACTGCATTCTATACAGTTTTTGGAACTGTGGTGAATGTTTAGGCGATTCACTTGTAAGAACGTGTTTGTTTGCATTCTGTATCTTCAATTCTTCAATAGCAAATCTCTGTCTTGCGTTTGACAGAAATTCCAGTGAAATCGCGTTTAAAAGCCAACATCAGTAAAAAGGCTTTGTAGAATCACTCTAAGAATGTCTTTGAAAACACTTCTTAAGAAGGAAAGCATAAGTCTTTCATCTGAGTGAAAACTGCATTCTATGCAGTTTTTGGAACTGTGGTGACTGTTTAGGCGATTCACTTGTTGGAACGTGTTTGTTTGCATTCTCTATCCTCAATTCTTTAATAGCAAATCTCTGTCTTGCGTTTGACAGAAATTCCAGTGAAATCGCGTTTAAAACCTATGTCAGTAAAAAGGTTTTGTAGAATCAATCTGTGAATGTCTTTGAAAACACTTCTTAAGAAAGAAAGCATACATCTTTCATCTGAGTGAAAACTGCATTCTATGCAGTTTTTGGAACTGTGGTGAATGTTTAGGCGATTCACTTGTAGGAACGTGTTTGTTTGCATTCTGTATCTTCAATTCTTCAATAGCAAATCTCTGTCTTGCATTTGACAGAAATTCCAGTGAAATCGCGTTTAAAAGCCAACGTCAGTAAAAAGGCTTTGTGGAATCACTCTTTGATTGTCTTTGAAAACACTTCTTAAGAAGGAAAGCATACGTCTTTCATTTGAGTGAAAACTGCATTCTATGCAGTTTTTGGAACTGTGGTTAATGTTTAGGCGATTCACTTGTAGGAACGTGTTTGTTTGCATTCTGTATCTTCAATTCTTCAATAGCAAATCTCTGTCTTGCGTTTGACAGAAATTCCAGTGAAATCGCTTTTAAAAGCCAAAGTCAGTAAAAAAGGCTTTGTAGAATCACTCTGTGAATGTCTTTGAAAACACTTCTTAAGAAGGAAAGCATATGTCTTTCATCTGTGTGAAAACTGGATTCTATGCAGTTTTTGGAACTTTGTTGAATGTTTAGGCGAGTCACTTGTAGGAACGTGTTTGTTTGCATTCTGTATCTTCAATTCTTTAATAGCAAATCTCTGTCTTGCATTTGACAGAAATTCCAGTGAAATCACGCTTAAAAACCAAGGTCAGTAAAAAGGTTTTCTAGAATCACTCTGTGATTGTCTTTAAAAACACTTCTTCAGAAGGAAAGCATATGTCTTTCATCTGAGTGAAAACTGCATTCTATGCAGTTTTTGGAACTGTGGTGAATGTTTAGGCAATTCACTTGTAGGAACGTGTTTGTTTGCATTCTGTATCTTCAATTCTTCAATAGCAAATCTCTGTCTTGCGTTTGACAGAAATTCCAGTGAAATCGCATTTAAAAGCCAACTTCAGTAAAATGGCTTTGTAAAATCACTCTGTGAATGTCTTTGAAAACACTTCTTAAGAAGGAAAGCATACTGTCTTTCATCTGAGTGAAAACTGCATTCTATGCAGTTTTTGGAACTGTGGTGAATGTTTAGGCGATTCACTTGTAGGAACGTGTTTGTTTGCATTCTCTATCTTCAATTCTTTAATAGCAAATCTCTGTCTTGCGTTTGACAGAAATTCCAGTGAAATCGCCTTTAAAAGCCAATGTCAGTAAAAAGGTTTTGTAGAATCACTCTGTGAATGTCTTTGAAAACACTTCTTAAGAAGGAAAGCATACATCTTTCATCTGAGTGAAAACTGCATTCTATACAGTTTTTGGAACTGTGGTGAATGTTTAGGCGATTCACTTGTAAGAACGTGTTTGTTTGCATTCTGTATCTTCAATTCTTCAATAGCAAATCTCTGTCTTGCGTTTGACAGAAATTCCAGTGAAGTCACATTTAAAAGCCAACGTCAGTAAAAAGGCTTTGTAGAATAACTCTGTGAATGTCTTTGAAAACACTTCTTAAGAAGGAAAGCATACATCTTTCATCTGAATGAAAACTGCATTCTATGCATTTTTTGGATCTGTGGTGAATGTTTAGGCGATTCACTTGTAGGAACGTGTTTGTTTGCATTCTGTATCTTCAATTCTTTAATAGCAAATCTCTGTCTTGCGTTTGACAGAAATTCCAGTGAAATCGTGTTTAAAAGACAAAGTCAGTAAAAAGGCTTTTAGAATCACTCTGTGATTGTCTTTGAAAACACTTCTACAGAAGGAAAGCATATGTCTTTCATCTGAGTGAAAACTGCATTCTATGCAGTTTTTGGAACTGTGGTGAATGTTTAGGCGATTCACTTGTAGGAACGTGTTTGTTTGCACTCTGTATCTTCAATTCTTTAATAGCAAATCTCTGTCTTGCGTTAGACAAAAATTCCAGTGAAATCGCGTTTAAAAGCCAACATCAGTAAAAAGGCTTTGTAGAATCACTCTAAGAATGTCTTTGAAAACACTTCTTAAAAAGGAAAGCATACGTCTTTCATCTGAGTGAAAACTGCATTCTATACAGTTTTTGGAACTGTGGTGAATGTTTAGGCAATTCACTTGTAGGAACGTGTTTGATTGCATTCTGTATCTTCAATTCTTTAATAGCAAATCTCTGTCTTGCCTTTGACAGAAATTCCAGTGAAATCGCGTTTAAAAGCCAATGTCAGTAAAAAGGCTTCGTAGGATCACTCTGTGAATATCTTTGAAAACACTTCTTAAGAAGGAAAGCATACGTCTTTCATCTGAGTGAAAACTGCATTCTATGCAGTTTTTGGAACTGTGGTGAATGTTTAGGCGATTCACTTGTAGGAACGTGTTTGTTTGCATTCTGTATCTTCAATTCTTCAATAGCAAATCTCTGTCTTGCGTTTGACAGAAATTCCAGTGAAATCGCGTTTAAAAGCCAATGTCAGTAAAAAGGCTTTGTAGAATCACTCTGTAAATGTCTTTGAAAACACTTCTTAAGAAGGAAAGCATATGTCTTTCATCTGTGTGAAAACTGCATTCTATGCAGTTTTTGGAACTGTGGTGAATGTTTAGGCGATTCACTTGTAGGAACGTGTTTGTTTGCATTCTGTATCTTCAATTCTTCAATAGCAAATCTCTGTCTTGCATTTGACAGAAATTCCAGTGAAATCACATTTAAAAGCCAATGTCAGTAAAAAGGCTTTGTAGAGTCACTCTATGAATGTCTTTGAAAACACTTCTTAAGAAGGAAAGCATACTGTCTTTCATCTGAGTGAAAACTGCATTCTATGCAGTTTTTGGAACTGTGGTGACTGTTTAGGCGATTCACTTGTTGGAACGTGTTTGTTTGCATTCTCTATCTTCAATTCTTTAATAGCAAATCTCTGTCTTGCGTTTGACAGAAATTCCAGTGAAATCGCGTTTAAAACCTATGTCAGTAAAAAGGTTTTGTAGAATCAATCTGTGAATGTCTTTGAAAACACTTCTTAAGAAAGAAAGCATACATCTTTCATCTGAGTGAAAACTGCATTCTATGCAGTTTTTGGAACTGTGGTGAATGTTTAGGCGATTCACTTGTAGTAACGTGTTTGTTTGCATTCTGTATCTTCAATTCTTCAATAGCAAATCTCTGTCTTGCATTTGACAGAAATTCCAGTGAAATCGCGTTTAAAAGCCAGCGTCAGTAAAAAGGCTTTGTGGAATCACTCTTTGATTGTCTTTGAAAACACTTCTTAAGAAGGAAAGCTTACGTCTTTCATCTGTGTGAAAACTGCATTCTAGGCAGTATTTGGAACTGTGGTGAATGTTTAGGCGATTCACTTGTAGGAACGTGTTTGTTTGCATTCTGTATCTTCAATTCTTCAATAGCAAATCTCTGTCTTGCGTTTGACAGAAATTCCAGTGAAATCACATTTAAAAGCCAACGTCAGTAAAAAGGCTTTGTAGAATAACTCTGTGAATGTCTTTGAAAACACTTCTTAAGAAGGAAAGCTTACGTCTTTCATCTGTGTGAAAACTGCATTCTAGGCAGTTTTTGGAACTGTGGTGAATGTTTAGGCGATTCACTTGTAGGAACGTGTTTGTTTGCACTCTGTATCTTCAATTCTTCAATAGCAAATCTCTGTCTTGCGTTTGACAGAAATTCCAGTGAAATCGCGTTTAAAAGCCAATGTCAGTAAAAAGGCTTTGTAGAATCACTCTGTAAATGTCTTTGAAAACACTTCTTAAGAAGGAAAGCATATGTCTTTCATCTGTGTGAAAACTGCATTCTATGCAGTTTTTGGAACTGTGGTGAATGTTTAGGCGATTCACTTGTAGGAACGTGTTTGTTTGCATTCTGTATCTTCAATTCTTCAATAGCAAATCTCTGTCTTGCATTTGACAGAAATTCCAGTGAAATCGCATTTAAAAGCCAATGTCAGTAAAAAGGCTTTGTAGAGTCACTCTATGAATGTCTTTGAAAACACTTCTTAAGAAGGAAAGCATACTGTCTTTCATCTGAGTGAAAACTGCATTCTATGCAGTTTTTGGAACTGTGGTGACTGTTTAGGCGATTCACTTGTTGGAACGTGTTTGTTTGCATTCTCTATCTTCAATTCTTTAATAGCAAATCTCTGTCTTGCGTTTGACAGAAATTCCAGTGAAATCGCGTTTAAAACCTATGTCAGTAAAAAGGTTTTGTAGAATCAATCTGTGAATGTCTTTGAAAACACTTCTTAAGAAAGAAAGCATACATCTTTCATCTGAGTGAAAACTGCATTCTATGCAGTTTTTGGAACTGTGGTGAATGTTTAGGCGATTCACTTGTAGTAACGTGTTTGTTTGCATTCTGTATCTTCAATTCTTCAATAGCAAATCTCTGTCTTGCATTTGACAGAAATTCCAGTGAAATCGCGTTTAAAAGCCAGCGTCAGTAAAAAGGCTTTGTGGAATCACTCTTTGATTGTCTTTGAAAACACTTCTTAAGAAGGAAAGCTTACGTCTTTCATCTGTGTGAAAACTGCATTCTAGGCAGTATTTGGAACTGTGGTGAATGTTTAGGCGATTCACTTGTAGGAACGTGTTTGTTTGCATTCTGTATCTTCAATTCTTCAATAGCAAATCTCTGTCTTGCGTTTGACAGAAATTCCAGTGAAATCACATTTAAAAGCCAACGTCAGTAAAAAGGCTTTGTAGAATAACTCTGTGAATGTCTTTGAAAACACTTCTTAAGAAGGAAAGCTTACGTCTTTCATCTGTGTGAAAACTGCATTCTAGGCAGTTTTTGGAACTGTGGTGAATGTTTAGGCGATTCACTTGTAGGAACGTGTTTGTTTGCATTGTGTATCTTCAATTCTTCAATAGCAAATCTCTGTCTTGCGTTTGACAGAAATTCCAGTGAAATCGCGTTTAAAAGCCAAAGGCAGTAAAAAGGCTTTGTAGAATCACTCTGTGAATGTCTTTGAAAACACTTCTTAAGAAGGAAAGCATACGTCTTTCATCTGAGTGAAAACTGCATTCTATGCAGTTTTTGGAACTGTGGTGAATGTTTAGGCGATTCACTTGTAGGAACGTGTTTGTTTGCATTCTCTATCTTCAATTCTTTAATAGCAAATCTCTGTCTTGCGTTTGACAGAAATTCTAGTGAAATCGCGTTTAAAAGACAATGTCAGTAAAAAGACTTTGTAGATTCACTCTGTGAATGTCTTTGAAAACACTTCTTAAGAAGGAAAGCATACATCTTTCATCTGAATGAAAACTGCATTCTATGCATTTTTTGGATCTGTGGTGAATGTTTAGGCGATTCACTTGTAGGAACGTGTTTGTTTGCATTCTGTATCTTCAATTCTTTAATAGCAAATCTCTGTCTTGCGTTTGACAGAAATTCCAGTGAAATCGTGTTTAAAAGACAAAGTCAGTAAAAGGCTTTTAGAATCACTCTGTGATTGTCTTTGAAAACACTTCTACAGAAGGAAAGCATATGTCTTTCATCTGAGTGAAAACTGCATTCTATGCAGTTTTTGGAACTGTGGTGAATGTTTAGGCGATTCACTTGTAGGAACGTGTTTGTTTGCACTCTGTATCTTCAATTCTTTAATAGCAAATCTCTGTCTTGCGTTAGACAGAAATTCCAGTGAAATCGCGTTTAAAAGCCAACATCAGTAAAAAGGCTTTGTAGAATCACTCTAAGAATGTCTTTGAAAACACTTCTTAAAAAGGAAAGCATATGTCTTTCATCTGAGTGAAAACTGCATTCTATACAGTTTTTGGAACTGTGGTGAATGTTTAGGCAATTCACTTGTAGGAACGTGTTTGATTGCATTCTGTATCTTCAATTCTTTAATAGCAAATCTCTGTCTTGCCTTTGACAGAAATTCCAATGAAATCGCGTTTAAAAGCCAATGTCAGTAAAAAGGCTTCGTAGGATCACTCTGTGAATGTCTTTGAAAACACTTCTTAAGAAGGAAAGCATACGTCTTTCATCTGTGTGAAAACTGCATTCTAGGCAGTTTTTGGAACTGTGGTGAATGTTTAGGCGATTCACTTGTAGGAACGTGTTTGTTTGCATTCTGTATCTTCAATTCTTCAATAGCAAATCTCTGTCTTGCGTTTGACAGAAATTCCAGTGAAATCGCGTTTAAAAGCCAATGTCAGTAAAAAGGCTTTGTAGAATCACTCTGTGAATGTCTTTGAAAACACTTCTTAAGAAGGAAAGCATATGTCTTTCATCTGTGTGAAAACTGCATTCTAGGCAGTTTTTGGAACTGTGGTGAATGTTTAGGCGATTCACTTGTAGGAACGTGTTTGTTTGCATTCTGTATCTTCAATTCTTCAATAGCAAATCTCTGTCTTGCATTTGACAGAAATTCCAGTGAAATCGCATTTAAAAGCCAATGTCAGTAAAAAGGCTTTGTAGAGTCACTCTATGAATGTCTTTGAAAACACTTCTTAAGAAGGAAAGCATACTGTCTTTCATCTGAGTGAAAACTGCATTCTATGCAGTTTTTGGAACTGTGGTGACTGTTTAGGCGATTCACTTGTTGGAACGTGTTTGTTTGCATTCTCTATCTTCAATTCTTTAATAGCAAATCTCTGTCTTGCGTTTGACAGAAATTCCAGTGAAATCGCGTTTAAAACCTATGTCAGTAAAAAGGTTTTGTAGAATCAATCTGTGAATGTCTTTGAAAACACTTCTTAAGAAAGAAAGCATACATCTTTCATCTGAGTGAAAACTGCATTCTATGCAGTTTTTGGAACTGTGGTGAATGTTTAGGCGATTCACTTGTAGTAACGTGTTTGTTTGCATTCTGTATCTTCAATTCTTCAATAGCAAATCTCTGTCTTGCATTTGACAGAAATTCCAGTGAAATCGCGTTTAAAAGCCAGCGTCAGTAAAAAGGCTTTGTGGAATCACTCTTTGATTGTCTTTGAAAACACTTCTTAAGAAGGAAAGCTTACGTCTTTCATCTGTGTGAAAACTGCATTCTAGGCAGTATTTGGAACTGTGGTGAATGTTTAGGCGATTCACTTGTAGGAACGTGTTTGTTTGCATTCTGTATCTTCAATTCTTCAATAGCAAATCTCTGTCTTGCGTTTGACAGAAATTCCAGTGAAATCACATTTAAAAGCCAACGTCAGTAAAAAGGCTTTGTAGAATAACTCTGTGAATGTCTTTGAAAACACTTCTTAAGAAGGAAAGCTTACGTCTTTCATCTGTGTGAAAACTGCATTCTAGGCAGTTTTTGGAACTGTGGTGAATGTTTAGGCGATTCACTTGTAGGAACGTGTTTGTTTGCATTGTGTATCTTCAATTCTTCAATAGCAAATCTCTGTCTTGCGTTTGACAGAAATTCCAGTGAAATCGCGTTTAAAAGCCAAAGGCAGTAAAAAGGCTTTGTAGAATCACTCTGTGAATGTCTTTGAAAACACTTCTTAAGAAGGAAAGCATACGTCTTTCATCTGAGTGAAAACTGCATTCTATGCAGTTTTTGGAACTGTGGTGAATGTTTAGGCGATTCACTTGTAGGAACGTGTTTGTTTGCATTCTCTATCTTCAATTCTTTAATAGCAAATCTCTGTCTTGCGTTTGACAGAAATTCTAGTGAAATCGCGTTTAAAAGACAATGTCAGTAAAAAGACTTTGTAGATTCACTCTGTGAATGTCTTTGAAAACACTTCTTAAGAAGGAAAGCATACATCTTTCATCTGAATGAAAACTGCATTCTATGCATTTTTTGGATCTGTGGTGAATG
Organism: Phyllotis vaccarum; assembly: GCA_033318265.1. NCBI lineage: Eukaryota > Metazoa > Chordata > Mammalia > Rodentia > Cricetidae > Phyllotis > Phyllotis vaccarum. The sequence goes on along the minus strand of JARWLC010000040.1, from coordinate 2,896,853 downwards.
TTTAGGCGATTCACTTGTAGGAACGTGTTTGTTTGCATTCTGTATCTTCAATTCTTTAATAGCAAATCTCTGTCTTGCGTTTGACAGAAATTCCAGTGAAATCGTGTTTAAAAGACAAAGTCAGTAAAAAGGCTTTTAGAAACACTCTGTGATTGTCTTTGAAAACACTTCTACAGAAGGAAAGCATATGTCTTTCATCTGAGTGAAAACTGCATTCTATGCAGTTTTTGGAACTGTGGTGAATGTTTAGGCGATTCACTTGTAGGAACGTGTTTGTTTGCACTCTGTATCTTCAATTCTTTAATAGCAAATCTCTGTCTTGCGTTAGACAGAAATTCCAGTGAAATCGCGTTTAAAAGCCAACATCAGTAAAAAGGCTTTGTAGAATCACTCTAAGAATGTCTTTGAAAACACTTCTTAAAAAGGAAAGCATATGTCTTTCATCTGAGTGAAAACTGCATTCTATACAGTTTTTGGAACTGTGGTGAATGTTTAGGCAATTCACTTGTAGGAACGTGTTTGATTGCATTCTGTATCTTCAATTCTTTAATAGCAAATCTCTGTCTTGCCTTTGACAGAAATTCCAATGAAATCGCGTTTAAAAGCCAATGTCAGTAAAAAGGCTTCGTAGGATCACTCTGTGAATGTCTTTGAAAACACTTCTTAAGAAGGAAAGCATACGTCTTTCATCTGTGTGAAAACTGCATTCTAGGCAGTTTTTGGAACTGTGGTGAATGTTTAGGCGATTCACTTGTAGGAACGTGTTTGTTTGCATTCTGTATCTTCAATTCTTCAATAGCAAATCTCTGTCTTGCGTTTGACAGAAATTCCAGTGAAATCGCGTTTAAAAGCCAATGTCAGTAAAAAGGCGTTGTAGAATCACTCTGTGAATGTCTTTGAAAACACTTCTTAAGAAGGAAAGCATATGTCTTTCATCTGTGTGAAAACTGCATTCTAGGCAGTTTTTGGAACTGTGGTGAATGTTTAGGCGATTCACTTGTAGGAACGTGTTTGTTTGCATTCTGTATCTTCAATTCTTCAATAGCAAATCTCTGTCTTGCATTTGACAGAAATTCCAGTGAAATCACATTTAAAAGCCAATGTCAGTAAAAAGGCTTTGTAGAGTCACTCTATGAATGTCTTTGAAAACACTTCTTAAGAAGGAAAGCATACTGTCTTTCATCTGAGTGAAAACTGCATTCTATGCAGTTTTTGGAACTGTGGTGACTGTTTAGGCGATTCACTTGTTGGAACGTGTTTGTTTGCATTCTCTATCTTCAATTCTTTAATAGCAAATCTCTGTCTTGCGTTTGACAGAAATTCCAGTGAAATCGCGTTTAAAACCTATGTCAGTAAAAAGGTTTTGTAGAATCAATCTGTGAATGTCTTTGAAAACACTTCTTAAGAAAGAAAGCATACATCTTTCATCTGAGTGAAAACTGCATTCTATGCAGTTTTTGGAACTGTGGTGAATGTTTAGGCGATTCACTTGTAGTAACGTGTTTGTTTGCATTCTGTATCTTCAATTCTTCAATAGCAAATCTCTGTCTTGCATTTGACAGAAATTCCAGTGAAATCGCGTTTAAAAGCCAGCGTCAGTAAAAAGGCTTTGTGGAATCACTCTTTGATTGTCTTTGAAAACACTTCTTAAGAAGGAAAGCTTACGTCTTTCATCTGTGTGAAAACTGCATTCTAGGCAGTATTTGGAACTGTGGTGAATGTTTAGGCGATTCACTTGTAGGAACGTGTTTGTTTGCATTCTGTATCTTCAATTCTTCAATAGCAAATCTCTGTCTTGCGTTTGACAGAAATTCCAGTGAAATCACATTTAAAAGCCAACGTCAGTAAAAAGGCTTTGTAGAATAACTCTGTGAATGTCTTTGAAAACACTTCTTAAGAAGGAAAGCTTACGTCTTTCATCTGTGTGAAAACTGCATTCTAGGCAGTTTTTGGAACTGTGGTGAATGTTTAGGCGATTCACTTGTAGGAACGTGTTTGTTTGCATTGTGTATCTTCAATTCTTCAATAGCAAATCTCTGTCTTGCGTTTGACAGAAATTCCAGTGAAATCGCGTTTAAAAGCCAAAGGCAGTAAAAAGGCTTTGTAGAATCACTCTGTGAATGTCTTTGAAAACACTTCTTAAGAAGGAAAGCATACGTCTTTCATCTGAGTGAAAACTGCATTCTATGCAGTTTTTGGAACTGTGGTGAATGTTTAGGCGATTCACTTGTAGGAACGTGTTTGTTTGCATTCTCTATCTTCAATTCTTTAATAGCAAATCTCTGTCTTGCGTTTGACAGAAATTCTAGTGAAATCGCGTTTAAAAGACAATGTCAGTAAAAAGACTTTGTAGAATCACTCTGTGAATGTCTTTGAAAACACTTCTTAAGAAGGAAAGCATACATCTTTCATCTGAATGAAAACTGCATTCTATGCATTTTTTGGATCTGTGGTGAATGTTTAGGCGATTCACTTGTAGGAACATGTTTGTTTGCATTCTGTATCTTCAATTCTTTAATAGCAAATCTCTGTCTTGCGTTTGACAGAAATTCCAGTGAAATCGTGTTTAAAAGACAAAGTCAGTAAAAAGGCTTTTAGAATCACTCTGTGATTGTCTTTGAAAACACTTCTACAGAAGGAAAGCATATGTCTTTCATCTGAGTGAAAACTGCATTCTATGCAGTTTTTGGAACTGTGGTGAATGTTTAGGCGATTCACTTGTAGGAACGTGTTTGTTTGCACTCTGTATCTTCAATTCTTTAATAGCAAATCTCTGTCTTGCGTTAGACAGAAATTCCAGTGAAATCGCGTTTAAAAGCCAACATCAGTAAAAAGGCTTTGTAGAATCACTCTAAGAATGTCTTTGAAAACACTTCTTAAAAAGGAAAGCATATGTCTTTCATCTGAGTGAAAACTGCATTCTATACAGTTTTTGGAACTGTGGTGAATGTTTAGGCAATTCACTTGTAGGAACGTGTTTGATTGCATTCTGTATCTTCAATTCTTTAATAGCAAATCTCTGTCTTGCCTTTGACAGAAATTCCAATGAAATCGCGTTTAAAAGCCAATGTCAGTAAAAAGGCTTCGTAGGATCACTCTGTGAATGTCTTTGAAAACACTTCTTAAGAAGGAAAGCATACGTCTTTCATCTGTGTGAAAACTGCATTCTAGGCAGTTTTTGGAACTGTGGTGAATGTTTAGGCGATTCACTTGTAGGAACGTGTTTGTTTGCATTCTGTATCTTCAATTCTTCAATAGCAAATCTCTGTCTTGCGTTTGACAGAAATTCCAGTGAAATCGCGTTTAAAAGCCAATGTCAGTAAAAAGGCTTGTAGAATCACTCTGTGAATGTCTTTGAAAACACTTCTTAAGAAGGAAAGCATATGTCTTTCATCTGTGTGAAAACTGCATTCTAGGCAGTTTTTGGAACTGTGGTGAATGTTTAGGCGATTCACTTGTAGGAACGTGTTTGTTTGCATTCTGTATCTTCAATTCTTCAATAGCAAATCTCTGTCTTGCATTTGACAGAAATTCCAGTGAAATCGCGTTTAAAAGCCAATGTCAGTAAAAAGGCTTTGTAGAGTCACTCTATGAATGTCTTTGAAAACACTTCTTAAGAAGGAAAGCATACTGTCTTTCATCTGAGTGAAAACTGCATTCTATGCAGTTTTTGGAACTGTGGTGACTGTTTAGGCGATTCACTTGTTGGAACGTGTTTGTTTGCATTCTCTATCTTCAATTCTTTAATAGCAAATCTCTGTCTTGCGTTTGACAGAAATTCCAGTGAAATCGCGTTTAAAACCTATGTCAGTAAAAAGGTTTTGTAGAATCAATCTGTGAATGTCTTTGAAAACACTTCTTAAGAAAGAAAGCATACATCTTTCATCTGAGTGAAAACTGCATTCTATGCAGTTTTTGGAACTGTGGTGAATGTTTAGGCGATTCACTTGTAGTAACGTGTTTGTTTGCATTCTGTATCTTCAATTCTTCAATAGCAAATCTCTGTCTTGCATTTGACAGAAATTCCAGTGAAATCGCGTTTAAAAGCCAGTGTCAGTAAAAAGGCTTTGTGGAATCACTCTTTGATTGTCTTTGAAAACACTTCTTAAGAAGGAAAGCTTACGTCTTTCATCTGTGTGAAAACTGCATTCTAGGCAGTTTTTGGAACTGTGGTGAATGTTTAGGCAATTCACTTGTAGGAACGTGTTTGTTTGCATTCTGTATCTTCAATTCTTCAATAGCAAATCTCTGTCTTGCGTTTGACAGAAATTCCAGTGAAATCACATTTAAAAGCCAACGTCAGTAAAAAGGCTTTGTAGAATAACTCTGTGAATGTCTTTGAAAACACTTCTTAAGAAGGAAAGCTTACGTCTTTCATCTGTGTGAAAACTGCATTCTAGGCAGTTTTTGGAACTGTGGTGAATGTTTAGGCGATTCACTTGTAGGAACGTGTTTGTTTGCATTCTGTATCTTCAATTCTTCAATAGCAAATCTCTGTCTTGCGTTTGACAGAAATTCCAGTGAAATCGCGTTTAAAAGCCAACATCAGTAAAAAGACTTTGTAGAATCACTCTGTGAATGTCTTTGAAAACACTTCTTAAGAAGGAAAGCATACTGTCTTTCATCTGAGTGAAAACTGCATTCTATGCAGTTTTTGGAACTGTGGTGAATGTTTAGGCGATTCACTTGTAGGAACGTGTTTGTTTGCATTCTGTATCTTCAATTCTTCAATAGCAAATCTCTGTCTTGCGTTTGACAGAAATTCCAGTGAAATCGCTTTTAAAAGCCAAAGTCAGTAAAAAAGGCTTTGTAGAATCACTCTGTGAATGTCTTTGAAAACACTTCTTAAGAAGGAAAGCATATGTCTTTCATCTGTGTGAAAACTGCATTCTATGCAGTTTTTGGGACTGGGTTGAATGTTTAGGCAATTCACTTGTAGGAACGTGTTTGTTTGCATTCTGTATCTTCAATTCTTCAATAGCAAATCTCTGTCTTGCATTTGACAGAAATTCCAGTGAAATCACGCTTAAAAACCAATGTCAGTAAAAAGGTTTTCTAGAATCACTCTGTGATTGTCTTTAAAAACACTTCTTCAGAAGGAAAGCATACGTCTTTCATCTGAGTGAAAACTGCATTCTATGCAGTTTTTGGAACTGTGGTGAATGTTTAGGCGATTCACTTGTAGGAACGTGTTTGTTTGCATTCTGTATCTTCAATTCTTCAATAGCAAATCTCTGTCTTGCGTTTGACAGAAATTCCAGTGAAATCGCGTTTAAAAGCCAATGTCAGTAAAAAGGCTTGTAGAATCACTCTGTGAATGTCTTTGAAAACACTTCTTAAGAAGGAAAGCATATGTCTTTCATCTGTGTGAAAACTGCATTCTAGGCAGTTTTTGGAACTGTGGTGAATGTTTAGGCGATTCACTTGTAGGAACGTGTTTGTTTGCATTCTGTATCTTCAATTCTTCAATAGCAAATCTCTGTCTTGCATTTGACAGAAATTCCAGTGAAATCGCGTTTAAAAGCCAATGTCAGTAAAAAGGCTTTGTAGAGTCACTCTATGAATGTCTTTGAAAACACTTCTTAAGAAGGAAAGCATACTGTCTTTCATCTGAGTGAAAACTGCATTCTATGCAGTTTTTGGAACTGTGGTGACTGTTTAGGCGATTCACTTGTTGGAACGTGTTTGTTTGCATTCTCTATCTTCAATTCTTTAATAGCAAATCTCTGTCTTGCGTTTGACAGAAATTCCAGTGAAATCGCGTTTAAAACCTATGTCAGTAAAAAGGTTTTGTAGAATCAATCTGTGAATGTCTTTGAAAACACTTCTTAAGAAAGAAAGCATACATCTTTCATCTGAGTGAAAACTGCATTCTATGCAGTTTTTGGAACTGTGGTGAATGTTTAGGCGATTCACTTGTAGTAACGTGTTTGTTTGCATTCTGTATCTTCAATTCTTCAATAGCAAATCTCTGTCTTGCATTTGACAGAAATTCCAGTGAAATCGCGTTTAAAAGCCAGTGTCAGTAAAAAGGCTTTGTGGAATCACTCTTTGATTGTCTTTGAAAACACTTCTTAAGAAGGAAAGCTTACGTCTTTCATCTGTGTGAAAACTGCATTCTAGGCAGTTTTTGGAACTGTGGTGAATGTTTAGGCAATTCACTTGTAGGAACGTGTTTGTTTGCATTCTGTATCTTCAATTCTTCAATAGCAAATCTCTGTCTTGCGTTTGACAGAAATTCCAGTGAAATCACATTTAAAAGCCAACGTCAGTAAAAAGGCTTTGTAGAATAACTCTGTGAATGTCTTTGAAAACACTTCTTAAGAAGGAAAGCTTACGTCTTTCATCTGTGTGAAAACTGCATTCTAGGCAGTTTTTGGAACTGTGGTGAATGTTTAGGCGATTCACTTGTAGGAACGTGTTTGTTTGCATTCTGTATCTTCAATTCTTCAATAGCAAATCTCTGTCTTGCGTTTGACAGAAATTCCAGTGAAATCGCGTTTAAAAGCCAACATCAGTAAAAAGACTTTGTAGAATCACTCTGTGAATGTCTTTGAAAACACTTCTTAAGAAGGAAAGCATACTGTCTTTCATCTGAGTGAAAACTGCATTCTATGCAGTTTTTGGAACTGTGGTGAATGTTTAGGCGATTCACTTGTAGGAACGTGTTTGTTTGCATTCTGTATCTTCAATTCTTCAATAGCAAATCTCTGTCTTGCGTTTGACAGAAATTCCAGTGAAATCGCTTTTAAAAGCCAAAGTCAGTAAAAAAGGCTTTGTAGAATCACTCTGTGAATGTCTTTGAAAACACTTCTTAAGAAGGAAAGCATATGTCTTTCATCTGTGTGAAAACTGCATTCTATGCAGTTTTTGGGACTGGGTTGAATGTTTAGGCAATTCACTTGTAGGAACGTGTTTGTTTGCATTCTGTATCTTCAATTCTTCAATAGCAAATCTCTGTCTTGCATTTGACAGAAATTCCAGTGAAATCACGCTTAAAAACCAATGTCAGTAAAAAGGTTTTCTAGAATCACTCTGTGATTGTCTTTAAAAACACTTCTTCAGAAGGAAAGCATACGTCTTTCATCTGAGTGAAAACTGCATTCTATGCAGTTTTTGGAACTGTGGTGAATGTTTAGGCGATTCACTTGTAGGAACGTGTTTGTTTGCATTCTGTATCTTCAATTCTTCAATAGCAAATCTCTGTCTTGCGTTTGACAGAAATTCCAGTGAAATCGCATTTAAAAGCCAACTTCAGTAAAATGGCTTTGTAAAATCACTCTGTGAATGTATTTGAAAACACTTCTTAAGAAGGAAAGCATACTGTCTTTCATCTGAGTGAAAACTGCATTCTATGCAGTTTTTGGAACTGTGGTGAATGTTTAGGCGATTCACTTGTAGTAACGTGTTTGTTTGCATTCTGTATCTTCAATTCTTCAATAGCAAATCTCTGTCTTGCATTTGACAGAAATTCCAGTGAAATCGCGTTTAAAAGCCAACGTCAGTAAAAAGGCTTTCTGGAATCACTCTTTGATTGTCTTTGAAAACACATCTTAAGAAGGAAAGCATACGTCTTTCATTTGAGTGAAAACTGCATTCTATGCAGTTTTTGGAACTGTGGTTAATGTTTAGGCGATTCACTTGTAGGAACGTGTTTGTTTGCATTCTGTATCTTCAATTCTTCAATAGCAAATCTCTGTCTTGCGTTTGACAGAAATTCCAGTGAAATCGCTTTTAAAAGCCAAAGTCAGTAAAAAAGGCTTTGTAGAATCACTCTGTGAATGTCTTTGAAAACACTTCTTAAGAAGGAAAGCATATGTCTTTCATCTGTGTGAAAACTGCATTCTATGCAGTTTTTGGAACTTTGTTGAATGTTTAGGCGAGTCACTTGTAGGAACGTGTTTGTTTGCATTCTGTATCTTCAATTCTTTAATAGCAAATCTCTGTCTTGCATTTGACAGAAATGCCAGTGAAATCACGCTTAAAAACCAATGTCAGTAAAAAGGTTTTCTAGAATCACTCTGTGATTGTCTTTAAAAACACTTCTTCAGAAAGAAAGCATACGTCTTTCATCTGAGTGAAAACTGCATTCTATGCAGTTTTTGGAACTGTGGTGAATGTTTAGGCAATTCACTTGTAGGAACGTGTTTGTTTGCATTCTGTATCTTCAATTCTTCAATAGCAAATCTCTGTCTTGCGTTTGACAGAAATTCCAGTGAAATCGCATTTAAAAGCCAACTTCAGTAAAATGGCTTTGTAAAATCACTCTGTGAATGTCTTTGAAAACACTTCTTAAGAAGGAAAGCATACTGTTTTTAATCTGAGTGAAAACTGCATTCTATGCAGTTTTTGGAACTGTGGTGAATGTTTAGGCGATTCACTTGTAGGAACGTGTTTGTTTGCATTCTGTATCTTCAATTCTTCAATAGCAAATCTCTGTCTTGCGTTTGACAGAAATTCCAGTGAAATCGCGTTTAAAAGCCAACATCAGTAAAAAGACTTTGTAGAATCACTCTGTGAATGTCTTTGTAAACACTTCTTAAGAAGGAAAGCATACGTCTTTCATCTGAGTGAAAACTGCATTCTATGCAGTTTTTGGAACTGTGGTGAATGTTTAGGCGATTCACTTGTTGGAACGTGTTTGTTTGCATTCTCTATCTTCAATTCTTTAATAGCAAATCTCTGTCTTGCGTTTGACAGAAATTCCAGTGAAATCGCCTTTAAAAGCCAATGTCAGTAAAAAGGTTTTGTAGAATCACTCTGTGAATGTCTTTGAAAACACTTCTTAAGAAGGAAAGCATACATCTTTCATCTGAGTGAAATCTGCATTCTATACAGTTTTTGGAACTGTGGTGAATGTTTAGGCGATTCACTTGTAAGAACGTGTTTGTTTACATTCTGTATCTTCAATTCTTCAGTAGCAAATCTCTGTCTTGCGTTTGACAGAAATTCCAGTGAAATCACATTTAAAAGCCAACGTCAGTAAAAAGGCTTTGTAGAATAACTCTGTGAATGTCTTTGAAAACACTTCTTAAGAAGGAAAGCTTACGTCTTTCATCTGTGTGAAAACTGCATTCTAGGCAGTTTTTGGAACTGTGGTGAATGTTTAGGCGATTCACTTGTAGGAACGTGTTTGTTTGCATTCTGTATCTTCAATTCTTCAATAGCAAATCTCTGTCTTGCGTTTGACAGATATTCCAGTGAAATCGCATTTAAAAGCCAACGTCAGTAAAAAGGGTTTGTAGAATCACTCTGTGAATGTCTTTGAAAACAATTCTTAAGAAGGAAAGCATATGTCTTTCATCTGTGTGAAAACTGCATCCTATGCAGTTTTTGGAACTGTGGTGAATGTTTAGGTGATTCACTTGTAGGAACGTGTTTGTTTGCATTCTGTATCTTCAATTCTTCAATAGCAAATCTCTGTCTTGCATTTGACAGAAATTCCAGTGAAATCGCGTTTAAAAGCCAATGTCAGTAAAAAGGCTTTGTAGAATCACTCTGTGAATGTCTTTGAAAACACTTCTTAAGAAGGAAAGCATACGTCTTTCATCTGAGTGAAAACTGCATTCTATGCAGTTTTTGGAACTGTGGTTAATGTTTAGGCGATTCACTTGTTGGAACGTGTTTGTTTGCATTCTCTATCTTCAATTCTTTAATAGCAAATCTCTGTCTTGCGTTTGACAGAAATTCTAGTGAAATCGCGTTTAAAAGACAATGTCAGTAAAAAGACTTTGTAGAATCACTCTGTGAATGTCTTTGAAAACACTTTTTAAGAAGGAAAGCATACATCTTTCATCTGAATGAAAACTGCATTCTATGCAGTTTTTGGAACTGTGGTGAATGTTTAGGCGATTCACTTGTAGGAACGTGTTTGTTTGCATTCTGTATCTTCAATTCTTTAATAGCAAATCTCTGTCTTGCGTTTGACAGAAATTCCAGTGAAATCGTGTTTAAAAGACAAAGTCAGTAAAAAGGCTTTTAGAATCACTCTGTGATTGTCTTTGAAAACACTTCTACAGTAGGAAAGCATATGTCTTTCATCTGAGTGAAAACTGCATTCTATGCAGTTTTTGGAACTGTGGTGAATGTTTAGGCGATTCACTTGTAGGAACGTGTTTGTTTGCACTCTGTATCTTCAATTCTTTAATAGCAAATCTCTGTCTTGCGTTAGACAGAAATTCCAGTGAAATCGCGTTTAAAAGCCAACATCAGTAAAAAGGCTTTGTAGAATCACTCTAAGAATGTCTTTGAAAACACTTCTTAAAAAGGAAAGCATACGTCTTTCATCTGAGTGAAAACTGCATTCTATACAGTTTTTGGAACTGTGGTGAATGTTTAGGCAATTCACTTGTAGGAACGTGTTTGATTGCATTCTGTATCTTCAATTCTTTAATAGCAAATCTCTGTCTTGCCTTTGACAGAAATTCCAGTGAAATCGCGTTTAAAAGCCAATGTCAGTAAAAAGGCTTCGTAGGATCACTCTGTGAATATCTTTGAAAACACTTCTTAAGAAGGAAAGCATACGTCTTTCATCTGTGTGAAAACTGCATTCTAGGCAGTTTTTGGAACTGTGGTGAATGTTTAGGCGATTCACTTGTAGGAACGTGTTTGTTTGCATTCTGTATCTTCAATTCTTCAATAGCAAATCTCTGTCTTGCGTTTGACAGAAATTCCAGTGAAATCGCATTTAAAAGCCAATGTCAGTAAAAAGGCTTTGTAGAATCACTCTGTGAATGTCTTTGAAAACACTTCTTAAGAAGGAAAGCATATGTCTTTCATCTGTGTGAAAACTGCATTCTATGCAGTTTTTGGAACTGTGGTGAATGTTTAGGCGATTCACTTGTAGGAACGTGTTTGTTTGCATTCTGTATCTTCAATTCTTCAATAGCAAATCTCTGTCTTGCATTTGACAGAAATTCCAGTGAAATCGCGTTTAAAAGCCAATGTCAGTAAAAAGGCTTTGTAGAGTCACTCTATGAATGTCTTTGAAAACACTTCTTAAGAAGGAAAGCATACGTCTTTCATCTGAGTGAAAACTGCATTCTATGCAGTTTTTGGAACTGTGGTGACTGTTTAGGCGATTCACTTGTTGGAACGTGTTTGTTTGCATTCTGTATCTTCAATTCTTTAATAGCAAATCTCTGTCTTGCGTTTGACAGAAATTCCAGTGAAATCGCGTTTAAAAGCCAATGTCAGTAAAAAGGTTTTGTAGAATCACTCTGTGAATGTCTTTGAAAACACTTCTTAAGAAAGAAAGCATACATCTTTCATCTGAGTGAAAACTGCATTCTATGCAGTTTTTGGAACTGTGGTGAATGTTTAGGCGATTCACTTGTAGTAACGTGTTTGTTTGCATTCTGTATTTTCAATTCTTCAATAGCAAATCTCTGTCTTGCGTTTGACAGAAATTCCAGTGAAATCGCGTATAAAAGCCAATGTCAGTAAAAAGGCTTTGTAGAATCACTCTTTGATTGTCTTTAAAAACACTTCTTAAGAAGGAAACCATACGTCTTTCATTTGAGTGAAAACTGCATTCTATGCAGTTTTTGGAACTGTGGTTAATTTTTAGGCGATTCACTTGTAGGAACGTGTTTGTTTGCATTCTGTATCTTCAATTCTTCAATAGCAAATCTCTGTCTTGCGTTTGACAGAAATTCCAGTGTAATCGCTTTTAAAAGCCAACATCAGTAAAAAGACTTTGTAGAATCACTCTGTGAATGTCTTTGTAAACACTTCTTAAGAAGGAAAGCATACGTCTTTCATCTGAGTGAAAACTGCATTCTATGCAGTTTTTGGAACTGTGGTGAATGTTTAGGCGATTCACTTGTTGGAACGTGTTTGTTTGCATTCCCTATCTTCAATTCTTTAATAGCAAATCTCTGTCTTGCGTTTGACAGAAATTCCAGTGAAATCGCCTTTAAAAGCCAATGTCAGTAAAAAGGTTTTGTAGAATCACTCTGTGAATGTCTTTGAAAACACTTCTTAAGAAGGAAAGCATACACCTTTCATCTGAGTGAAAACTGCATTCTATGCAGTTTTTGGAACTGTGGTGAATGTTTAGGCGATTCACTTGTAGGAACGTGTTTGTTTGCATTCTGTATCTTCAATTCTTCAATAGCAAATCTCTGTCTTGCCTTTGACAGAAATTCCAGTGAAATCGCATTTAAAAGCCAACGTCAGTAAAAAGGCTTCGTAGGATCACTCTGTGAATTTCTTTGAAAACACTTCTTAAGAAGGAAAGCGTAAGTCTTTCATCTGAGTGAAAACTGCATTCTATGCAGTTTTTGGAACTGTGGTGAATGTTTAGGCGATTCACTTGTAGGAACGTGTTTGTTTGCATTCTGTATCTTCAATTCTTTAATAGCAAATCTCTGTCTTGCATTTGACAGAAATTCCAGTGAAATCGCGTTTAAAAGCCAACATCAGTAAAAAGACTTTGTAGAATCACTCTGTGAATGTCTTTGTAAACATTTCTTAAGAAGGAAAGCATATGTCTTTCATCTGAGTGAAAACTGCATTCTATGCAGTTTTTGGAACTGTGGTGAATGTTTAGGCGATTCACTTGTTGGAACGTGTTTGTTTGCATTCTGTATCTTCAATTCTTTAATAGCAAATCTCTGTCTTGCGTTTGACAGAAATTCCAGTGAAATCACATTTAAAAGCCAACGTCAGTAAAAAGGCTTTGTAGAATAACTCTGCGAATGTCTTTGAAAACACTTCTTAAGAAGGAAAGCTTACGTCTTTCATCTGTGTGAAAACTGCATTCTAGGCAGTTTTTGGAACTGTGGTGAAGGTTTAGGCGATTCACTTGTAGGAACGTGTTTGTTTGCATTCTGTATCTTCAATTCTTCAATAGCAAATCTCTGTCTTGCATTTGACATAAATTCCAGTGAAATCACGTGTAAAAACCAATGTAAGTAAAAAGGTTTTCTAGAATCACTCTGTGTATGTCTTTAAAAACACTTCTTAAAAATGAAAGCATACGTCTTTCATCTGAGTGAAAACTGCATTCTATGCAGTTTTTGGAACTGTGGTGAATGTTTAGGCGATTCACTTGTAGGAACGTGTTTGTTTGCATTCTGTATCTTCAATTCTTCAATAGAAAATCTCTGTCTTGCATTTGACAGAAATTCCAGTGAAATCGCGTTTAAAAGCCATCATCAGTAAAAAGGCTTTGTAGAATCACTCTAAGAATGTCTTTGAAAACACTTCTTAAAAAGGAAAGCATACGTCTTTCATCTGAGTGAAAACTGCATTCTATACAGTTTTTGGAACTGTGGTGAATGTTTAGGCAATTCACTTGTAGGAATGTGTTTGATTGCATTCTGTATCTTCAATTCTTTAATAGCAAATCTCTGTCTTGCCTTTGACAGAAATTCCAGTGAAATCGCGTTTAAAAGCCAATGTCAGTAAAAAGGCTTCGTAGGATCACTCTGTGAATGTCTTTGAAAACACTTCTTAAGAAAGAAAGCTTAAGTCTTTCATCTGTGTGAAAACTGCATTCTAGGCAGTTTTTGGAACTGTGGTGAATGTTTAGGCTATTCACTTGTAGGAACGTGTTTGTTTGCATTCTGTATCTTCAATTCTTCAATAGCAAATCTCTGTCTTGCGTTTGACAGAAATTCCAGTGGAATCGCGTTTAAAAGCCAACGTCAGTAAAAAGGCTTTGTAGAATCACAATGTGATTGTCTTTAAAAAAACTTCTTCAGAAGGAAAGCATACGTCTTTCATCTGAGTGAAAACTGCATTCTATGCAGTTTTTGGAACTGTGGTGAATGTTTAGGCAATTCACTTGTAGGAACGTGTTTGTTTGCATTCTGTATCTTCAATTCTTTAATAGCAAATCTCTGTCTTGCGTTTGACAGATATTCCAGTGAAATCGCATTTAAAAGCCAACCTCAGTAAAATGGCTTTGTAAAATCACTCTGTGAATGTCTTTGAAAACACTTCTTAAGAAGGAAAGCATACTGTCTTTCATCTGAGTGAAAACTGCATTCTATGCAGTTTTTGGAACTGTGGTGAATGTTTAGGCGATTCACTTGTAGGAACGTGTTTGTTTGCATTCTGTATCTTCAATACTTTAATAGCAAATCTCTGTCTTGCCTTTGACAGAAATTCCTGTGAAATCGCGTTTAAAAGCCAACATCAGTAAAAAGACTTTGTAGAATCACTCTGTGAATGTCTTTGAAAACACTTCTTAAGAAGGAAAGCATATGTCTTTCATCTGTGTGAAAACTGCATTCTATGCAGTTTTTGGAACTGTGGTGAATGTTTAGGTGATTCACTTGTAGGAACGTGTTTGTTTGCATTCTGTATCTTCAATTCTTCAATAGCAAATCTCTGTCTTGCGTTTGACAGAAATTCCAGTGAAATCGCATTTAAAAGCCAATGTCAGTAAAATGGCTTTGTAAAATCACTCTATGAATGTCTTTGAAAACACTTCTTAAGAAGGAAAGCATACTGTCTTTCATCTGAGTGAAAACTGCATTCTATGCAGTTTTTGGAACTGTGGTGAATGTTTAGGCGATTCACTTGTAGGAACGTGTTTGTTTGCATTCTGTATCTTCAATTCTTCAATACAAAATATCTGTCTTGCATTTGACAGAAATTCCAGTGAAATCGCGTTTAAAAGCCAACGTCAGTAAAAAGGCTTTGTAGAATCACTCTGTGAATGTCTTTGAAAACACTTCTTAAGAAGGAAAGCATATGTCTTTCATCTGTGTGAAAACTGCATTCTATGCAGTTTTTGGAACTGTGGTGAAGGTTTAGGCGATTCACTTGTAGGAACGTGTTTGTTTGCATTCTGTATCTTCAATTCTTCAATAGCAAATCTCTGTCTTGCGTTTGACTGAAATTCCAGTGAAATCGCGTTTAAAAGCCAATGTCAGTAAAAAGGCTTTGTAGAATCACTCTGTGAATGTCTTTGAAAACACTTCTTAAGAAGGAAAGCATATGTCTTTCATCTGTGTGAAAACTGCATTCTATGCACTTTTTGGAACTGTGGTGAATGTTTAGGCGATTCACTTGTAGGAACGTGTTTGTTTGCATTCTGTATCTTCAATTCTTCAATAGCAAATCTCTGTCTTGCATTTGACAGAAATTCCAGTGAAATCGCGTTTAAAGCCAACGTCAGTAAAAAGGCTTTGTAGAATCACTCTATGAATGTCTTTGAAAACACTTCTTAAGAAGGAAAGCATACGTCTTTCATCTGAGTGAAAACTGCATTCTATGCAGTTTTTGGAACTGTGGTGACTGTTTAGGCGATTCACTTGTTGGAACGTGTTTGTTTGCATTCTCTATCTTCAATTCTTTAATAGCAAATCTCTGTCTTGCATTTGACGGAAATTCCAGTGAAATCACGTTTAAAAACCAATGTCAGTAAAAGGTTTTCTAGAATCACAATGTGATTGTCTTTAAAAAAACGTCTTCAGAAGGAAAGCATACGTCTTTCATCTGAGTGAAAACTGCATTCTATGCAGTTTTTGGAACTGTGGTGAATGTTTAGGCAATTCACTTGTAGGAACGTGTTTGTTTGCATTCTGTATCTTCAATTCTTTAATAGCAAATCTCTGTCTTGCGTTTGACAGATATTCCAGTGAAATCGCATTTAAAGCCAACCTCAGTAAAATGGCTTTGTAAAATCACTCTGTGAATGTCTTTGAAAACACTTCTTAAGAAGGAAAGCATACTGTCTTTCATCTGAGTGAAAACTGCATTCTATGCAGTTTTTGGAACTGTGGTGAATGTTTAGGCGATTCACTTGTAGGAACGTGTTTGTTTGCATTCTGTATCTTCAATACTTTAATAGCAAATCTCTGTCTTGCCTTTGACAGAAATTCCTGTGAAATCGCGTTTAAAAGCCAACATCAGTAAAAAGACTTTGTAGAATCACTCTGTGAATGTCTTTGAAAACACTTCTTAAGAAGGAAAGCATATGTCTTTCATCTGTGTGAAAACTGCATTCTATGCAGTTTTTGGAACTGTGGTGAATGTTTAGGTGATTCACTTGTAGGAACGTGTTTGTTTGCATTCTGTATCTTCAATTCTTCAATAGCAAATCTCTGTCTTGCGTTTGACAGAAATTCCAGTGAAATCGCATTTAAAAGCCAATGTCAGTAAAATGGCTTTGTAAAATCACTCTATGAATGTCTTTGAAAACACTTCTTAAGAAGGAAAAGCATACTGTCTTTCATCTGAGTGAAAACTGCATTCTATGCAGTTTTTGGAACTGTGGTGAATGTTTAGGCGATTCACTTGTAGGAACGTGTTTGTTTGCATTCTGTATCTTCAATTCTTCAATACAAAATATCTGTCTTGCATTTGACAGAAATTCCAGTGAAATCGCGTTTAAAAGCCAACGTCAGTAAAAGGCTTTGTAGAATCACTCTGTGAATGTGTTTGAAAACACTTCTTAAGAAGGAAAGCATATGTCTTTCATCTGTGTGAAACTGCATTCTATGCAGTTTTTGGAACTGTGGTGAAGGTTTAGGCGATTCACTTGTAGGAACGTGTTTGTTTGCATTCTGTATCTTCAATTCTTCAATAGCAAATCTCTGTCTTGCGTTTGACTGAAATTCCAGTGAAATCGCGTTTTAAAAGCCAATGTCAGTAAAAAGGCTTTGTAGAATCACTCTGTGAATGTCTTTGAAAACACTTCTTAAGAAGGAAAGCATATGTCTTTCATCTGTGTGAAAACTGCATTCTATGCACTTTTTGGAACTGTGGTGAATGTTTAGGCGATTCACTTGTAGGAACGTGTTTGTTTGCATTCTGTATCTTCAATTCTTCAATAGCAAATCTCTGTCTTGCATTTGACAGAAATTCCAGTGAAATCACATTTAAAAACCAATGTCAGTAAAAAGGTTTTCTAGAATCACTCTGTGAATGTCTTTTAAAAACACTTCTTAAAAGGAAAGCATACGTCTTTCATCTGAGTGAAAACTGCATTCTATGCAGTTTTTGGAACTGTGGTGAATGTTTAGGCGATTCACTTGTAGGAACGTGTTTGTTTGCATTCTGTATCTTCAATTCTTCAATAGCAAATCTCTGTCTTGCGTTTGACAGAAATTTCAGTGAAATCGCATTTAAAAGCCAATGTCAGGAAAATGGCTTTGTAAAATCACTCTATGAATGTCTTTGAAAACACTTCTTAAGAAGGAAAGCATACTGTCTTTCATCTGAGTGAAAACTGCATTCTATGCAGTTTTTGGAACTGTCGTGAATGTTTAGGCGATTCACTTGTAGGAAGGTGTTTGTTTGCATTCTGTATCTTCAATTCTTCAATAGAAAATATCTGTCTTGCATTTGACAGAAATTCTATGAAATCGCCTTTAAAATTCAACGTCAGTAAAAGGCTTTGTAGAATCACTCTGTGAATGTCTTTGAAAACACTTCTTAAGAAGGAAAGCATATGTCTTTCATCTGTGTGAAAACTGCATTCTATGCAGTTTTTGGAACTGTGGTGAAGGTTTAGGCGATTCACTTGTATGAACGTGTTTGTTTGCATTCTGTATCTTGAATTCTTCAATAGAAAATCTCTGTCTTGCGTTTGACAGAAATTCCAGTGAAATCGCGTTTAAAAGCCAATGTCAGTAAAAAGGCTTTGTAGAATCACTCTGTGAATGTCTTTGAAAACACTTCTTAAGAAGGAAAGCATATGTCTTTCATCTGTGTGAAAACTGCATTCTATGCACTTTTTGGAAATGTGGTGAATGTTTAGGCGATTCACTTGTAGGAACGTGTTTGTTTGCATTCTGTATCTTCAATTCTTCAGTAGCAAATCTCTGTCTTGCATTTGACAGAAATTCCAGTGAAATCGTGTTTAAAAGCCAACGTCAGTAAAAAGGCTTTGTAGAATCACTCTGTGAATGTCTTTGAAAACACTTCTTAAAAAGGAAAGCATACGTCTTTCATCTGAGTAAAAACTGCATTCTATGCAGTTTTTGGAACTGTTGTTAATGTTTAGGCGATTCATTTGTAGGAACGTGTTTGTTTGCATTCTGTATCTTCAATTCTTTAATAGCAAATCTCTGTCTTGCATTTGACATAAATTCCAGTGAAATCACGTTTAAAAATCAATGTCAGTAAAAAGGTGTTCTAGAATCACTCTGTGAATGTCTTTAAAAACACTTCTTAAAAAGGAAAGCATACGTCTTTCATCTGAGTGAAAACTGCATTCTATGCAGTTTTTGGAACTGTGGTGAATGTTTAGGCGATTCACTTGTAGGAACGTGTTTGTTTGCATTCTGTATCTTCAATTCTTCAATAGCAAATCTCTGTCTTGCGTTTGACAGAAATTCCAGTGAAATCGCATTTAAAAGCCAATGTCAGTAAAATGGCTTTGTAAAATCACTCTATGAATGTCTTTGAAAACACTTCTTAAGAAGGAAAGCATACTGTCTTTCATCTGAGTGAAAACTGCATTCTATGCAGTTTTTGGAACTGTGGTGAATGTTTAGGCGATTCACTTGTAGGAACGTGTTTGTTTGCATTCTGTATCTTCAATTCTTCAATAGAAAATATCTGTCTTGCATTTGACAGAAATTCCAGTGAAATCGCCTTTAAAATTCAACGTCAGTAAAAAGGCTTTGTAGAATCACTCTGTGAATGTCTTTGAAAACACTTCTTAAGAAGGAAAGCATATGTCTTTCATCTGTGTGAAAACTGCATTCTATGCACTTTTTGGAACTGTGGTGAATGTTTAGGCGATTCACTTGTAGGAACGTGTTTGTTTGCATTCTGTATCTTCAATTCTTCAATAGCAAATCTCTGTCTTGCATTTGACAGAAATTCCAGTGAAATCGCGTTTAAAAACCAATGTCAGTAAAAAGGTTTTCTAGAATCACTCTGTGAATGTCTTAAAAAACACTTCTTAAAAAGGAAAGCATAAGTCTTTCATCTGAGTGAAAACTGCATTCTATGCAGTTTTTGGAACTGTGGTGAATGTTTAGGCGATTCACTTGTAGGAACGTGTTTGTTTGCATTCTGTATCTTCAATTCTTCAATAGCAAATCTCTGTCTTGCATTTGACAGAAATTCCAGTGAAATCGTGTTTAAAAGCCAACGTCAGTAAAAGGGCTTTGTAGAATCACTCTGTGAATGTCTTTGAAAACACTTCTTAAGAAGAAAAGCATAAGTCTTTCATCTGAGTAAAAACTTCATTCTATGCAGTTTTTGGAACTGTTGTTAATGTTTAGGCGATTCACTTGTAGGAACGTGTTTGTTTGCATTCTGTATCTTCAATTCTTTAATAGCAAATCTCTGTCTTGCATTTGACATAAATTCCAGTGAAATCACATTTAAAAACCAATGTCAGTAAAAAGGTTTTCTAGAATCACTCTGTGAATGTCTTTAAAAACACTTCTTAAAAAGGAAAGCATACGTCTTTCATCTGAGTGAAAACTGCATTCTATGCAGTTTTTGGAACTGTGGTGAATGTTTAGGCGATTCACTTGTAGGAACATGTTTGTTTGCATTCTGTATCTTCAATTCTTCAATAGCAAATCTCTGTCTTGCGTTTGACAGAAATTCCAGTGAAATCGCATTTAAAAGCCAATGTCAGTAAAATGGCTTTGTAAAATCACTCTATGAATGTCTTTGAAAACACTTCTTAAGAAGGAAAGCATACTGTCTTTCATCTGAGTGAAAACTGCATTCTATGCAGTTTTTGGAACTGTGGTGAATGTTTAGGCGATTCACTTGTAGGAACGTGTTTGTTTGCATTCTGTATCTTCAATTCTTCAATAGAAAATATCTGTCTTGCATTTGACAGAAATTCCAGTGAAATTGCCTTTAAAATTCAACATCAGTAAAAAGGCTTTGTAGAATCACTCTGTGAATGTCTTTGAAAACACTTCTTAAGAAGGAAAGCATATGTCTTTCATCTGTGTGAAAACTGCATTCTATGCAGTTTTTGGAACTGTGGTGAAGGTTTAGGTGATTCACTTGTAGGAACGTGTTT
Organism: Phyllotis vaccarum; assembly: GCA_033318265.1. Lineage (NCBI taxonomy): Eukaryota > Metazoa > Chordata > Mammalia > Rodentia > Cricetidae > Phyllotis > Phyllotis vaccarum. The sequence goes on along the minus strand of JARWLC010000040.1, from coordinate 2,876,893 downwards.
GTTTGCATTCTGTATCTTCAATTCTTCAATAGCAAATCTCTGTCTTGCATTTGACAGAAATTCCAGTGAAATCGCGTTTAAAAGCCAATGTCAGTAAAAAGGCTTTGTAGAATCACTCTGTGAATGTCTTTGAAAACACTTCTTAAGAAGGAAAGCATATGTCTTTCATCTGTGTGAAAACTGCATTCTATGCACTTTTTGGAACTGTGGTGAATGTTTAGGCGATTTACTTGTAGGAACGTGTTTGTTTGCATTCTGTATCTTCAATTCTTCAATAGAAAATCTCTGTCTTGCGTTTGACAGAAATTCCAGTGAAATCGCATTTAAAAGCCAATGTCAGTAAAATGGCTTTGTAAAATCACTCTGTGAATGTCTTTGAAAACACTTCTTAAGAAGGAAAGCATACTGTCTTTCATCTGAGTGAAAACTGCATTCTATGCAGTTTTTGGAACTGTGGTGAATGTTTAGGCGATTCACTTGTAGGAACGTGTTTGTTTGCATTCTGTATCTTCAATTCTTTAATAGCAAATCTCTGTCTTGCATTTGACATAAATTCCAGTGAAATCACGTTTAAAAACCAATGTCAGTAAAAAGGTTTTCTAGAATCACTCTGTGATTGTCCTTGAAAACACTTCTTCAGAAGGAAAGCATACGTTTTTCATCTGAGTGAAAACTGCATTCTATGCAGTTTTTGGAACTGTGGTTAATGTTTAGGCGATTCACTTGTAGGAACGTGTTTGTTTGCATTCTGTATCTTCAATTCTTAATAGCAAATCTCTGTCTTGTGTTTGACAGAAATTCCAGTGAAATCGTGTTTAAAAGGCAACGTCAGTAAAAAGGCTTTTAGAATCACTCTGTGATTGTCTTTAAAAACACTTCTTCAGATGGAAAGCATACGTCTTTCATCTGAGTGAAAACTGCATTCTATGCAGTTTTTGGAACTGTGGTGAATGTTTAGGCAATTCACTTGTAGGAACGTGTTTGTTTGCATTCTGTACCTTCAATTCTTCAATAGCAAATCTCTGTCTTGCATTTGACAGAAATTCCAGTGAAATCGCGTTTAAAAGCCAACGTCAGGAAAAAGTCTTCGTAGGATCACTCTTTGAATTTCTTTGAAAACACTTCTTAAGAAGGAAAGCATACATCTTTCATCTGAGTGAAAACTGCATTCTATGCAGTTTTTGGAACTGTGGTGAATGTTTAGGCGATTCACTTTTAGGAACGTGTTTGTTTGCATTCTGTATCTTCAATTCTTTAATAGCAAATCTCTGTCTTGCGTTTGACAGAAATTCCAGTGAAATCGTGTTTAAAAGCAAACGTCAGTAAAAAGGCTTTTAGAATCACTCTGTGATTGTCTTTGAAAAAACTTCTTCAGCAGGAAAGCATACATCTTTCATCTGAGTGAAAACTGCATTCTATGCAGTTTTTGAAACTGTGGTGAATGTTTAGGCGATTCACTTGTAGGAACGTGTTTGTTTGCATTCTGTATCTTCAATTCTTCAATAGCAAATCTCTGTCTTGCGTTTGACAGAAATTCCAGTGAAATCACATTTAAAAGCCAACGTCAGTAAAAAGGCTTTGTAGAATAACTCTCTGAATGTCTTTGAAAACACTTCTTAAGAAGGAAAGCTTACGTCTTTCATCTGTGTGAAAACTGCATTCTAGGCAGTTTTTGGAACTGTGGTGAATGTTTAGGCGATTCACTTGTAGGAACGTGTTTGTTTGCATTCTGTATCTTCAATTCTTCAATAGAAAATCTCTGTCTTGCGTTTGACAGAAATTCCAGTGAAATCGCATTTAAAAGCCAATGTCAGTAAAATGGCTTTGTAAAATCACTCTGTGAATGTCTTTGAAAACACTTCTTAAGAAGGAAAGCATACTGTCTTTCATCTGAGTGAAAACTGCATTCTATGCAGTTTTTGGAAATGTGGTGAATGTTTAGGCAATTCACTTGTAGGAACGTGTTTGTTTGCATTCTGTATCTTCAATTCTTTAATAGCAAATCTCTGTCTTGCATTTGACATAAATTCCAGTGAAATCACGTTTAAAAACCAATGTCAGTAAAAAGGTTTTCTAGAATCACTCTGTGAATGTCTTTAAAAACACTTCTTAAAAAGGAAAGCATAAGTCTTTCATTTGAGTGAAAACTGCATTCTATGCAGTTTTTGGAACTGTGGTGAATGTTTAGGCGATTCACTTGTAGGAACGTGTTTGTTTGCATTCTGTATCTTCAATTTTTCAGTAGCAAATCTCTGTCTTGCGTTTGACAGAAATTCCAGTGAAATCGCATTTAAAAGCCAATGTCAGTAAAATGGCTTTGTAAAATCACTCTGTGAATGTCTTTGAAAACACTTCTTAAGAAGGAAAGCATACTGTCTTTCATCTGAGTGAAAACTGCATTCTATGCAGTTTTTGGAACTGTGGTGATTGTTTAGGCAATTCACTTGTAGGAACGTGTTTGTTTGCATTCTGTATCTTCAATTCTTTAATAGCAAATCTCTGTCTTGCGTTTGACAGAAATTCCAGTGAAATCGCATTTAAAAGCCAATGTCAGTAAAATGGCTTTGTAAAATCACTCTGTGAATGTCTTTGAAAACACTTCTTAAGAAGGAAAGCTTATGTCTTTCATCTGTGTGAAAACTGCATTCTAGGCAGTTTTTGGAACTGTGGTGAATGTTTAGGCGATTCACTTGTAGGAACGTGTTTGTTTGCATTCTGTATCTTCAATTCTTCAATAGAAAATATCTGTCTTGCATTTGACAGAAATTCCAGTGAAATCACGTTTAAAAACCAACGTCAGTTAAAAGGTTTTCTAGAATCACTCTGTGAATGTCTTTAAAAACACTTCTTAAAAAGGAAAGCATACGTCTTTCATCTGAGTGAAAACTGCATTCTATGCAGTTTTTGGAACTGTGGTGAATGTTTAGGCAATTCACTTGTAGGAACGTGTTTGTTTGCATTCTGTATCTTCAGTTCTTCAATAGCAAATCTCTGTCTTGCGTTTGACATAAATTCCAGTGAAATCGCATTTAAAAGCCAACTTCAGTAAAATGGCTTTGTAAAATCACTCTGTGAATGTCTTTGAAAACACTTCTTAAGAAGGAAAGCATACGTCTTTCATTTGAGTGAAAACTGCATTCTATGCAGTTTTTGGAACTGTGGTTAATGTTTAGGCGATTCACTTGTAGGAACGTGTTTGTTTGCATTCTGTATCTTCAATTTTTTAATAGGAAATCTCTGGATTGCGTTTGACAGAAATTCCAGTGAAATCGCGTTTAAAAGCCAAGGTCAGTAAAAAGGTTTTGTAGAATCACTCTGTGAATGTCTTTGAAAACACTTCTTAAGAAGGAAAGCATATGTCTTTCATCTGTGTGAAAACTGCATTCTATGCAGTTTTTGGAACTGTGGTGAATGTTTAGGCGATTCACTTGTAGGAACGTGTTCGTTTGCATTCTGTATCTTTCATTCTTCAATAGCAAATCTCTGTCTTGCGTTTGACAGAAATTCCAGTGAAATCGCGATTAAAAGCCAACGTCAGTAAAAATGCTGTGTAGAATCACTCTGTGAATGTCTTTAAAAACACTTCTTAAGAAGGAAAGCATATGTCTTTCATCTGTGTGAAAACTGCATTCTATGCACTTTTTGGAACTGTGGTGAATGTTTAGGCAATTCACTTGTAGGAACGTGTTTGTTTGCATTCTGTATCTTCAATTCTTCAATAGCAAATCTCTGTCTTGCATTTGACAGAAATTCCAGTGAAATCGTGTTTAAAAGCCAAGGTCAGTAAAAAGGCTTTGTAGAATCACTCTGTGAATGTCTTTGAAAACACTTCTTAAGAAGGAAAGCATACGTCTTTCATCTGAGTGAAAACTGCATTCTATGCAGTGTTTGGAAACTGTGGTGAATGTTTAGGCGATTAACTTGTAGGAACGTGTTTGTTTGCATTCTGTATCTTCAATTCTTCAATAGCAAATCTCTGTCTTGCGTTTGACAGAAATTCCAGTGAAATCGCATTTAAAAGCCAATGTCAGTAAAATGGCTTTGTAAAATCACTCTGTGAATGTCTTTGAAAACACTTCTTAAGAAGGAAAGCATACTGTCTTTCATCTGAGTGAAAACTGCATTCTATGCAGTTTTTGGAACTGTGGTTAATGTTTAGGCGATTCACTTGTAGGAACGTTTTTTTTTGCATTCTGTATCTTCAATTCTTTAATAGCAAATCTCTGTCTTGCGTTTGACAGAAATTCCAGTGAAATCGTGTTTAAAAGACAACTTCAGTAAAAAGGCTTTTAGAATCACTCTGTGATTGTCTTTTAAAACACTTCTTCAGAAGGAAAGCATACGTCTTTCATCTGAGTGAAAACTGCATTCTATGCAGTTTTTGGAACTGTGGTTAATGTTTAGGCGATTCACTTGTAGGAACGTGTTTGTTTGCATTCTGTATCTTCAATTCTTTAATAGCAAATCTCTGTCTTGCATTTGACAGAAATTCCAGTGAAATCGTGTTTAAAAGACAACTTCAGTAAAAAGGCTTTTAGAATCACTCTGTGATTGTCTTTGAAAACACTTCTTCAGAAGGAAAGCATACGTCTTTCATCTGAGTGAAAACTGCATTCTATGCAGTTTTTGGAACTGTGGTTAATGTTTAGGCAATTCACTTGTAGGAACGTGTTTGTTTGCATTCTGTATCTTCAATTCTTCAATAGCAAATCTCTGTCTTGCGTTTGACAGAAATTCCAGTGAAATCACATTTAAAAGCCAACGTCAGTAAAAAGGCTTTGTAGAATAACTCTGTGAATGTCTTTGAAAACACTTCTTAAGAAGGAAAGCTTATGTCTTTCATCTGTGTGAAAACTGCATTCTAGGCAGTTTTTGGAACTGTGGTGAATGTTTAGGCGATTCACTTGTAAGAACGTGTTTTGTTTGCATTCTGTATCTTCAATTCTTCAATAGAAAATATCTGTCTTGCATTTGACAGAAATTCCAGTGAAATCACGTTTAAAAAACCAATGTCAGTTAAAAGGTTTTCTAGAATCACTCTGTGAATGTCTTTAAAAACACTTCTTAAAAAGGAAAGCATACGTCTTTCATCTGAGTGAAAACTGCATTCTATGCAGTTTTTGGAACTGTGGTGAATGTTTAGGCAATTCACTTGTAGGAACGTGTTTGTTTGCATTCTGTATCTTCAGTTCTTCAATAGCAAATCTCTGTCTTGCGTTTGACATAAATTCCAGTGAAATCGCATTTAAAAGCCAACTTCAGTAAAATGGCTTTGTAAAATCACTCTGTGAATGTCTTTGAAAACACTTCTTAAGAAGGAAAGCATACTGTCTTTCATCTGATTGAAAACTGCATTCTATGCAGTTTTTGGAACTGTGGTGAATGTTTAGGTGATTCACTTGCAGGAACGTGTTTGTTTGCATTCTGTATCTTCAATTCTTTAATAGCAAATCTCTGTCTTGCGTTTGACAGAAATTCCAGTGAAATCGTGTTTAAAAGACAACGTCAGTAAAAAGGCTTTTAGAATCACTCTGTGAATGTCTTTGTAAACACTTCTTAAGAAGGAAACTATACGTCTTTGATCTGATTGAAAACTGCATTCTATGTAGTTTTTGGAACTGTGGTGAATGTTTAGGCGATTCACTTGTTGGAATGTGTTTGTTTGCATTCTCTATCTTCAATTCTTTAATAGCAAATCTCTGTCTTGCGTTTGACAGAAATTCCAGTGAAATCACGTTTAAAAACCAACGTCAGTAAAAAGGTTTTCTAGAATCACTCTGTGAATGTCTTTAAAAACACTTCTTAAGAAGGAAAGCATACGTCTTTCATCTGAGTGAAAACTGCATTCTATGCAGTTTTTGGAACTGTGGTGAATGTTTAGGCAATTCACTTGTAGGAACGTGTTTGTTTGCATTCTGTATCTTCAATTCTTTCAATAGCAAATCTCTGTCTTGCGTTTGACAGAAATTCCTGTGAAATCGCATTTAAAAAGCCAACTTCAGTAAAATGGCTTTCTAAAATCACTCTGTGAATGTCTTTGAAAACACTTCTTAAGAAGGAAAGCATACATCTTTCATCTGAGTGAAAACTGCATTCTGTGCAGTTTTTGGAACTGTGGTGAATGTTTAGGCGATTCACTTGTAGGAACGTGTTTGTTTGCATTCTGTATCTTCAATTCTTCAATAGCAAACCTCTGTCTTGCATTTGACAGAATTTCCAGTGAAATCACGTTTAAATGCCAACTTCAGTAAAAAGGCTTTGTAGAATCACTCTGTGAATGTCTTTGAAAACACTTCTTAAGAAGGAAAGCATACGTCTTTCATCTGAGTGAAAACTGCATTCTATTCAGTTTTTAGTACTGTGTTGAATGGTTAGGCGATTCACTTGTAGGGAAGCGTTTGTTCGCATTCTGTATACTCAATTCTTTAATAGCAAATCTCGCGTCTTGCGTTTGACAGAAATTCCAGTGAAATCACGTTTAATAGCCAACGTCAGTAAAAAGGCTTTGTAGATTCACTGTGTGAATGTCTTTGAAAACACTTCTTAAGAAGGAAATCATACGTCTTTCATCAGAGTGAAAACTGCATTCTATTTGTTTTAGGTACTGTGTTGAATGGTTAGGTGATTCACTTGTAGGGAAGCGTTTCTTCACATTCTGTATACTCAATTCTTTAACAGCAAATCTCGCGTTTTGCTTTTGACAGAAATTCCAATGAAATCACGTTTAATAGCCAACTTCAGTAAAAAGGTTTTGTAGAATCACACTGTGATTGTCTTTGAAAACACTTCTTAAGTAGGAAAGCATACGTCTTTCATCTGAGTGAAAACTGCATTCTATTCTGTTTTTAGTACTGTGTTGAATGGTTAGGCGATTAACTTGTAGGGAAGCGTTTGTTCGCATTCTGTATACTCAATTCTTTAACAGCAAATCTCGAGTTTTGCTTTTGACAGAAATTCCAATGAAATCACGTTTAAAAGCCAACGTCAGTAAAAAGGTTTTGTAGAATCACTCTGTGAATGTCTTTGAAAACACTTCTTAAGAAGGAAAGCATATGTCTTTCATCTGAGTGAAAACTGCATTCTATTCAGTTTTTAGTACTGTGTTGAATGGTTAGGCGATTCACTTGTAAGGAAGCGTTTTTTTTGCATTCTGTATCCTCAATTCTTTAACAGCAAATTGCGCATCTTGCCTTTGACAGAAATTCCAGTGAAATCACGTTTAAAAGCCAACGTCAGTAAAAAGGTTTTGTAGAATCACTCTGTGAATGTCTTTGAAAACACTTCTTAAGAAGGAAAGCATACGTCTTTCATCAGAGTGAAAACTGCATTCTATTCAGTTTTTAATACTGTGTTGAATGGTTAGAAGATTCACTTGTAGGGAAGCGTTTCTTCGCATTCGGTATACTCAATTCTTTAACAGCAAATCTCGCGTTTTGCTTTTGACAGAAATTCCAATGAAAACATGTTTAATAGCCAACGTCAGTAAAAAGGTTTTGTAGAATCACACTGTGAATGTCTTTGAAAACACTTCTTAAGTAGGAAAGCATACGTCTTTCATCTGAGTGAAAACTGCATTCTATTCTGTTTTTAGTACTGTGTTGAATGGTTAGGCGATTCACTTGTAGGGAAGCGTTTGTTCGCATTCTGTATACTCAATTCTTTAACAGCAAATTGCGCATCTTGCCTTTGACAGAAATTCCAGTGAAATCACGTTTAAAAGCCAATGTCAGTAAAAAGGCTTTGTAGAATCACTCTGTGAATGTCTTTGAAAACACTTCTTAAGAAGGAAAGCATAAGTCTTTCATCAGAGTGAAAACTGCATTCTATTCAGTTTTTAGTACTGTGTTGAATGGTTAGGCGATTAACTTGTAGGGAAGCATTTGTTCGCATTCTGTATACTCAATTCTTTAACAGCAAATCTCGAGTTTTGCTTTTGACAGAAATTCCAATGAAATCACGTTTAAAAGCCAACGTCAGTAAAAAGGTTTTGTAGAATCACTCTGTGAATGTCTTTGAAAACACTTCTTAAGAAGGAAAGCATATGTCTTTCATCTGAGTGAAAACTGCATTCTATTCAGTTTTTAGTACTGTGTTGAATGGTTAGGCGATTCACTTGTAGGGAAGCGTTTGTTTGCATTCTGTATACTCAATTCTTTAACACAAATCGTGCGTCTTGCGTTTGACAGAAATTCCAGTGAAATCACATTTAAAAGCCGTCAGTAAAAAGGCTTTGTAGAATCACTCTGTGAATGTCTTTGAAAACACTTCTTAAGAAGTAAAGCATACATCTTTCATCAGAGTGAAAACTGCATTCTATTCAGTTTTTAGTACTGTGTTGAATGGTTAGGCTATTCACTTGTAGGGAAGCGTTTGTTCGCATTCTGTATACTCAATTCTTTAACAGCAAATTGCGCATCTTGCGTTTGACTGAAATTCCAGTGAAATCACGTTTAAAAGCCAACGCCAGTAAAAAGGCTTCGTAGATTCACTCTGTGAATGTCTTTGAAAACACTTCTTAAGAAGGAAAGCATATGTCTTTCATCTGAGTGAAAACTGCATTCTATTCAGTTTTTAGTACTGTGTTGAATGGTTAGGCGATTCACTTGTAGGGAAGCGTTTGGTCGCATTCTGTATACTCAATTCTTTAACACCAAATCTCGTGGCTTGCTTTTGACAGAATTTCCAGTGAAATCACGTATAAAAGCCAACGTCAGTAAAAAGGCTTTGTAGAATCACTCTGTGAATGTCTTTGAAAACACTTCTTAAGAAGGAAAGCATACGTCTTTCATCTGAGTGAAAACTGCATTCTATTCAGTTTTTAGTACTGTGTTGAATGGTTAGGCGATTCACTTGTAGGGAAGCGTTTGTTTGCATTCTGTATCCTTAATTATTTAACAGCAAATTGCGCATCTTGCCTTTGACAGAAATTCCAGTGAAATCACGTTTAAATGCCAATGTCAGTAAAAAGGCTTTGTAGAATCACTCTGTGAATGTCTTTGAAAACACTTCTTAAGAAGGAAAGCATACGTCTTTCATCAGAGTGAAAACTGCATTCTATTCAGTTTTTAGTACTGTGTTGAATGGTTAGGTGATTAACTTGTAGGGAAGTGTTTGTTCGCATTCTGTATACTCAATTCTTTAACAGCAAATCTCGAGTTTTGCTTTTGACAGAAATTCCAATGAAATCACGTTTAAAAGCCAACGTCAGTAAAAAGGTTTTGTAGAATCACTCTGTGAATGTCTTTGAAAACACTTCTTAAGAAGGAAAGCATAAGTCTTTCATCAGAGTGAAAACTGCATTCTATTCTGTTTTTAGTACTGTGTTGAATGGTTAGGCGATTCACTTGTAGGGAAGCGTTTGTTTGCATTCTGTATCCTCAATTCTTTAACACAAATCGCGCGTCTTGCATTTGACAGAAATTCCAGTGAAATCATGTTTAAAAGCCGTCAGGAAAAAGGATTTGTAGAATCACTCTGTGAATGTTGTTGAAAACACTTCTTAAGAAGGAAAGCATACGTCTTTCATCAGAGTGAAAACTGCATTCTATTCAGTTTTTAGTACTGTGTTGAATGGTTAGGCGATTAACTTGTAGGGAAGCCTTTGTTCGCATTCTGTATACTCAATTCTTTAACAGCAAATCTCGAGTTTTGCTTTTGCCAGAAATTCCAGTGAAATCACGTTTAAAAGCTAACGCCAGTAAAAAGGCTTTGTAGAATCACTCTGTGAATGTCTTTGAAAACACTTCTTAGAAGGAATGCATACGTCTTTCATCTGAGTGAAAACTGCATTCTATTCAGTTTTTAGTACTGTGTTGAATGGTTAGGCGATTCACTTGTAGGGAAGCGTTTGTTCGCATTCTGTATACTCAATTCTTTAATAGCAAATCTCGCGTCTTGCGTTTGACAGAAATTCCAGTGAAATCACGTTTAATAGCCAACGTCAGTAAAAAGGCTTTGTAGATTCACTGTGTGAATGTCTTTGAAAACACTTCTTAAGAAGGAAATCATACGTCTTTCATCAGAGTGAAAACTGCATTCTATTCAGTTTTAGGTACTGTGTTGAATGGTTAGGCGATTCACTTGTAGGGAAGCGTTTCTTCACATTCTGTATACTCAATTCTTTAACAGCAAATCTCGCGTTTTGCTTTTGACAGAAATTCCAATGAAATCACGTTTAATAGCCAACTTCAGTAAAAAGGTTTTGTAGAATCACACTGTGATTGTCTTTGAAAACACTTCTTAAGTAGGAAAGCATACGTCTTTCATCTGAGTGAAAACTGCATTCTATTCTGTTTTTAGTACTGTGTTGAATGGTTAGGCGATTAACTTGTAGGGAAGCGTTTGTTCGCATTCTGTATACTCAATTCTTTAACAGCAAATCTCGAGTTTTGCTTTTGACAGAAATTCCAATGAAATCACGTTTAAAAGCCAACGTCAGTAAAAAGGTTTTGTAGAATCACTCTGTGAATGTCTTTGAAAACACTTCTTAAGAAGGAAAGCATATGTCTTTCATCTGAGTGAAAACTGCATTCTATTCAGTTTTTAGTACTGTGTTGAATGGTTAGGCGATTCACTTGTAAGGAAGCGTTTTTTTGCATTCTGTATCCTCAATTCTTTAACAGCAAATTGCGCATCTTGCCTTTGACAGAAATTCCAGTGAAATCACGTTTAAAAGCCAACGTCAGTAAAAAGGTTTTGTAGAATCACTCTGTGAATGTCTTTGAAAACACTTCTTAAGAAGGAAAGCATACGTCTTTCATCAGAGTGAAAACTGCATTCTATTCAGTTTTTAATACTGTGTTGAATGGTTAGAAGATTCACTTGTAGGGAAGCGTTTCTTCGCATTCGGTATACTCAATTCTTTAACAGCAAATCTCGCGTTTTGCTTTTGACAGAAATTCCAATGAAAACATGTTTAATAGCCAACGTCAGTAAAAAGGTTTTGTAGAATCACACTGTGAATGTCTTTGAAAACACTTCTTAAGTAGGAAAGCATACGTCTTTCATCTGAGTGAAAACTGCATTCTATTCTGTTTTTAGTACTGTGTTGAATGGTTAGGCGATTCACTTGTAGGGAAGCGTTTGTTCGCATTCTGTATACTCAATTCTTTAACAGCAAATTGCGCATCTTGCCTTTGACAGAAATTCCAGTGAAATCACGTTTAAAAGCCAATGTCAGTAAAAAGGCTTTGTAGAATCACTCTGTGAATGTCTTTGAAAACACTTCTTAAGAAGGAAAGCATAAGTCTTTCATCAGAGTGAAAACTGCATTCTATTCAGTTTTTAGTACTGTGTTGAATGGTTAGGCGATTAACTTGTAGGGAAGCATTTGTTCGCATTCTGTATACTCAATTCTTTAACAGCAAATCTCGAGTTTTGCTTTTGACAGAAATTCCAATGAAATCACGTTTAAAAGCCAACGTCAGTAAAAAGGTTTTGTAGAATCACTCTGTGAATGTCTTTGAAAACACTTCTTAAGAAGGAAAGCATATGTCTTTCATCTGAGTGAAAACTGCATTCTATTCAGTTTTTAGTACTGTGTTGAATGGTTAGGCGATTCACTTGTAGGGAAGCGTTTGTTTGCATTCTGTATACTCAATTCTTTAACACAAATCGTGCGTCTTGCGTTTGACAGAAATTCCAGTGAAATCACATTTAAAAGCCGTCAGTAAAAAGGCTTTGTAGAATCACTCTGTGAATGTCTTTGAAAACACTTCTTAAGAAGTAAAGCATACATCTTTCATCAGAGTGAAAACTGCATTCTATTCAGTTTTTAGTACTGTGTTGAATGGTTAGGCTATTCACTTGTAGGGAAGCGTTTGTTCGCATTCTGTATACTCAATTCTTTAACAGCAAATTGCGCATCTTGCGTTTGACTGAAATTCCAGTGAAATCACGTTTAAAAGCCAACGCCAGTAAAAAGGCTTCGTAGATTCACTCTGTGAATGTCTTTGAAAACACTTCTTAAGAAGGAAAGCATATGTCTTTCATCTGAGTGAAAACTGCATTCTATTCAGTTTTTAGTACTGTGTTGAATGGTTAGGCGATTCACTTGTAGGGAAGCGTTTGGTCGCATTCTGTATACTCAATTCTTTAACACCAAATCTCGTGGCTTGCTTTTGACAGAATTTCCAGTGAAATCACGTATAAAAGCCAACGTCAGTAAAAAGGCTTTGTAGAATCACTCTGTGAATGTCTTTGAAAACACTTCTTAAGAAGGAAAGCATACGTCTTTCATCTGAGTGAAAACTGCATTCTATTCAGTTTTTAGTACTGTGTTGAATGGTTAGGCGATTCACTTGTAGGGAAGCGTTTGTTTGCATTCTGTATCCTTAATTATTTAACAGCAAATTGCGCATCTTGCCTTTGACAGAAATTCCAGTGAAATCACGTTTAAATGCCAATGTCAGTAAAAAGGCTTTGTAGAATCACTCTGTGAATGTCTTTGAAAACACTTCTTAAGAAGGAAAGCATACGTCTTTCATCAGAGTGAAAACTGCATTCTATTCAGTTTTTAGTACTGTGTTGAATGGTTAGGTGATTAACTTGTAGGGAAGTGTTTGTTCGCATTCTGTATACTCAATTCTTTAACAGCAAATCTCGAGTTTTGCTTTTGACAGAAATTCCAATGAAATCACGTTTAAAAGCCAACGTCAGTAAAAAGGTTTTGTAGAATCACTCTGTGAATGTCTTTGAAAACACTTCTTAAGAAGGAAAGCATAAGTCTTTCATCAGAGTGAAAACTGCATTCTATTCTGTTTTTAGTACTGTGTTGAATGGTTAGGCGATTCACTTGTAGGGAAGCGTTTGTTTGCATTCTGTATCCTCAATTCTTTAACACAAATCGCGCGTCTTGCATTTGACAGAAATTCCAGTGAAATCATGTTTAAAAGCCGTCAGGAAAAAGGATTTGTAGAATCACTCTGTGAATGTTGTTGAAAACACTTCTTAAGAAGGAAAGCATACGTCTTTCATCAGAGTGAAAACTGCATTCTATTCAGTTTTTAGTACTGTGTTGAATGGTTAGGCGATTAACTTGTAGGGAAGCCTTTGTTCGCATTCTGTATACTCAATTCTTTAACAGCAAATCTCGAGTTTTGCTTTTGCCAGAAATTCCAGTGAAATCACGTTTAAAAGCTAACGCCAGTAAAAAGGCTTTGTAGAATCACTCTGTGAATGTCTTTGAAAACACTTCTTAGAAGGAATGCATACGTCTTTCATCTGAGTGAACACTGCATTCTATTCAGTTTTTAGTACTGTGTTGAATGGTTAGGCGATTCACTTGTAGGGAAGCTTTTGTTTGCATTCTGTATACTTAATTCTTTAACACAAATCGCGCGTCTTGCGTTTGACAGAAATTCCAGTGAAATCACGTTTAAAAGCCGTCAGTAAAAAGGATTTGTGGAATCACTCTGTGAATGTTGTTGAAAACACTTCTTAAGAAGGAAAGCATACGTCTTTCATCAGAGTGAAAACTGCATTCTATTCAGTTTTTAGTACTGTGTTGAATGGTTAGGCGATTAACTTGTAGGGAAGCGTTTGTTCGCATTCTGTATACTCAATTCTTTAACAGCAAATCTCGAGTTTTGCTTTTTACAGAAATTCCAGTGAAATCACGTTTAAAAGCCAACACCAGTAAAAAGGCTTTGTAGAATCACTCTGTGAATGTCTTTGAAAACACTTCTTAGAAGGAATGCATACGTCTTTCATCTGAGTGAACACTGCATTCTATTCAGTTTTTAGTACTGTGTTGAATGGTTAGGCGATTCACTTGTAGGGAAGCGTTTGTTTGCATTCTGTATACTCAATTCTTTAACACAAATCGCGCATCTTGCGTTTGACAGAAATTCCAGTGAAATCACGTTTAAAAGCCGTCAGTAAAAAGGCTTTGTAGAATCACTCTGTGAATGTCTTTGAAAACACTTCTTAAGAAGGAAATCATACGTCTTTCATCTGAGTGAAAACTGCATTCTATTCAGTTTTTAATACTGTGTTGAATGGTTAGGCGATTCACTTGTAGGGAAGCGTTGTTTTGCATTCTGTATCCTCAATTCTTTAACAGCAAATTGTGCTTCTTGCCTTTGACAGTAATTCCAGTGAAATCACATTTAAAAGCCAACGTCAGTAAAAAGGCTTTGTAGAATCACTCTGTGAATGTCTTTGAAAACACTTCTTAAGAAGGAAAGCATACGTCTTTCATCAGAGTGAAAACTGCATTCTATTCTGTTTTTAGTACTGTGTTGAATGGTTAGGCGATTAACTTGTAGGGAAGCCTTTGTTCGCATTCTGTATACTCAATTCTTTAATAGCAAATCTCGAGTTTTACTTTTGACAGAAATTCCAATGAAATCACGTTTAAAAGCCAACACCAGTAAAAAGGCTTTGTAGAATCACTCTGTGAATGTTTTTGTAAACACTTCTTAAGAAGGAAAGCATACGTCTTTCATCTGAGTGAAAACTGCATTCGATTCAGTTTTTAGTACTGTGTTGAATGGTTATCCGATTCACTTGTAGGGAAGCTTTTCTTCGCATTCTGTATACTCAATTCTTTAACAGCAAATCTCGAGTTTTGCTTTTGACAGAAATTCCAATGAAATCACGTTTAATAGCCAACGTCAGGAAAAAGGTTTTGTAGAATCACTCTGTGAATGTCTTTGAAAACACTTCTTAAGAAGGAAATCATACGTCTTTCATCAGAGTGAAAACTGCATTCTATTCAGTTTTTAGTACTGTGTTGAATGGTTAGGCGATTCACTTGTAGGGAAGTGTTTGTTTGCATTCTGTATCCTCAATTCTTTAACAGCAAATTGCGCATCTTGCCTTTGACAGAAATTCCAGTGATATCACGTTTAAATGCCAACGTCAGTAAAAAGGCTTTGTAGAATCACTCTGTGAATGTCTTTGAAAACACTTCTTAAGAAGGAAAGCATAAGTCTTTCATCTGAGTGAAAACTGCATTCTATTCAGTTTTTAGTACTGTGTTGAATGGTTAGGCGATTATCATGTAGGAAAGTGTTTGTTCGCATTCTGTATACTCAATTCTTTAACAGCAAATCTCGAGTCTTGCGTTTGACAGAAATTCCAGTGAAATCACGTTTAAAAGCCAACGTCAGTAAAAAGGCTTTGTAGATTCACTGTGTGAATGTCTTTGAAAACACTTCTTAAGAAGGAAAGCATACGTCTTTCATCTGAGTGAAAACTGCATTCTATTCAGTTTTTAGTACTGTGTTGAATGGTTAGGCGATTCACTTGTAGGGAAGCGTTTTTTTTGCATTCTGTATCCTCAATTCTTTAACAGCAAATTGTGCATCTTGCCTTTGACAGAAATTCCAGTGAAATCACGTTTAAAAGCCAACGTCAGTAAAAAGGCTTTGTAGAATCACTCTGTGAATGTCTTTGAAAACACTTCTTAAGAAGGAAAGCATACGTCTTTCATCAGAGTGAAAACTGCATTCTATTCTTTTTTTAGTACTGTGTTGTATGGTTAGGCGATTAACTTGTAGGGAAGCGTTTGTTCGCATTCTGTATACTCAATTCTTTAACAGCAAATCTCGAGTTTTGCTTTTGACAGAAATTCCAATGAAATCACATTTAATAGCCAACGTCAGGAAAAAGGTTTTGTAGAATCACTCTGTGAATGTCTTTGAAAACACTTCTTAAGAAGGAAAGCATATGTCTTTCATCTGAGTGAAAACTGCATTCTATTCAGTTTTTAGTACTGTGTTGAAAAGTTAGGCGATTCACTTGTAGGGAAGCGTTTGTTCGTATTCTGTATACTCAATTCTTTAACAGATAATCTCGCGTCTTGCGTTTCACAGAAATTCCAATGAAATCACGTTTAAAAGTCAAGGTCAGTAAAAAGGTTTTGTAGAATCACTCTGTGAATGTCTTTGAAAACACTTCTTAAGAAGGAAAGCATAAGTCTTTCATCAGAGTGAAAACTGCATTCTATTCAGTTTTTACTACTGTGTTGAATGGTTAGGCGATTCACTTGTAGGGAAGCGTTTGTTTGCATTCTGTATCCTCAATTCTTTAACAGCAAATTGCGCATCTTGCATTTGACAGAAATTCCAGTGAAATCACTTTTAAATGCCAACGTCAGTAAAAAGGCTTTGTAGAATCACTCTGTGAATGTCTTTGAAAACACTTCTTAAGAAGGAAAGCATAAGTCTTTCATCTGAGTGAAAACTGCATTCTATTCAGTTTTTAGTACTGTGTTGAATGGTTAGGCGATTCACTTGTAGGGAAGCATTTGTTTGCATTCTGTATACTCAATTCTTTAACAGCAAATCTCGCGTCTTGCGTTTTACAGAAATTCCAGTGAAATCACGTTTAAAAGCCAACGTCAGTAAAAAGGCTTTGTAGAAACACTCTGTGAATGTCTTTGAAAACACTTCTTAAGAACGAATGCATACGTCTATCATCTGAATGAAAACTGCATTCTATTCAGTTTTTAGTACTGTGTTGAATGGTTAGGCGATTCACTTGTAGGGAAGCATTTGTTTGCATTCTGTATCCTCAATTCTTCAACAGCAAATTGCGCATCTTGCCTTTGACAGAAATTCCAGTGAAATCACGTTTAAAAGCCAACGTCAGTAAAAAGTCTTTGTAGAATCTCTCTGTGAATGTCTTTGAAAACACTTCTTAAGAAGGAAAGCATAGGTCTTTCAGCTGAGTTAAAACTGCATTCTATTCAGTTTTTAGTAGTGTGTTGAATGGTTAGTCGATTCACTTGTAGGGAAGCGTTTGTTCGCATTCTGTATACTCAATTCTTAACAGCAAATCTCGCATCTTGCCTTTGACAAAAATTCCAGTGAAATCACGTTTAACAACCATCAGTAAAAAGGCTTTGTAGAATCACTCTGTGAATGTCTTTGAAAACACTTCTTAAGAAGGAAAGCATACGTCTTCATATGAGTGAAAACTGCATTCTATTCAGTTTTTAGTACTGTGTTGAATGGTTAGGCGATTCACTTGTAGGGAAGCGTTTGTTCGCATTCTCTATACTCAATTCTTTAACAGCAAATCTCGTGTCTTGCGTTTGACAGAAATTCCAGTGAAATCACGTTTAAAAGCCAACGTCAGTAAAAAGGCTTTGTAGAATCACTCTGTGAATGTCTTTGAAAACACTCCTTAAGAAGGTAAGCATACGTCTTTCATCAGAGTGAAAACTGCATTCTATTCAGTTTTTAGTACTGTGTTGAATGGTTAGGCGATTCACTTGTAGGGAAGCGTTTGTTCGCATTCTGTATACTCAATTCTTTAACAGCAAATCTCGAGTTTTGCTTTTGACAGAAATTCCAATGAAATCACATTTAATAGCCAACGTCAGGAAAAAGGTTTTGTAGAATCACTCTGTGAATGTCTTTGAAAACACTTCTTAAGAAGGAAAGCATATGTCTTTCATCTGAGTGAAAACTGCATTCTATTCAGTTTTTAGTACTGTGTTGAATGGTTAGGCGATTCACTTGTAGGGAAGCGTTTGTTCGTATTCTGTATACTCAATTCTTTAACAGATAATCTCGCGTCTTGCGTTTCACAGAAATTCCAATGAAATCACGTTTAAAAGTCAAGGTCAGTAAAAAGGTTTTGTAGAATCACTCTGTGAATGTCTTTGAAAACACTTCTTAAGAAGGAAAGCATAAGTCTTTCATCAGAGTGAAAACTGCATTCTATTCAGTTTTTACTACTGTGTTGAATGGTTAGGCGATTCACTTGTAGGGAAGCGTTTGTTTGCATTCTGTATCCTCAATTCTTTAACAGCAAATTGCGCATCTTGCATTTGACAGAAATTCCAGTGAAATCACTTTTAAATGCCAACGTCAGTAAAAAGGCTTTGTAGAATCACTCTGTGAATGTCTTTGAAAACACTTCTTAAGAAGGAAAGCATAAGTCTTTCATCTGAGTGAAAACTGCATTCTATTCAGTTTTTAGTACTGTGTTGAATGGTTAGGCGATTCACTTGTAGGGAAGCATTTGTTTGCATTCTGTATACTCAATTCTTTAACAGCAAATCTCGCGTCTTGCGTTTTACAGAAATTCCAGTGAAATCACGTTTAAAAGCCAACGTCAGTAAAAAGGCTTTGTAGAAACACTCTGTGAATGTCTTTGAAAACACTTCTTAAGAAGGAATGCATACGTCTATCATCTGAATGAAAACTGCATTCTATTCAGTTTTTAGTACTGTGTTGAATGGTTAGGCGATTCACTTGTAGGGAAGCATTTGTTTGCATTCTGTATCCTCAATTCTTCAACAGCAAATTGCGCATCTTGCCTTTGACAGAAATTCCAGTGAAATCACGTTTAAAAGCCAACGTCAGTAAAAAGTCTTTGTAGAATCTCTCTGTGAATGTCTTTGAAAACACTTCTTAAGAAGGAAAGCATAGGTCTTTCAGCTGAGTTAAAACTGCATTCTATTCAGTTTTTAGTAGTGTGTTGAATGGTTAGTCGATTCACTTGTAGGGAAGCGTTTGTTCGCATTCTGTATACTCAATTCTTAACAGCAAATCTCGCATCTTGCCTTTGACAAAAATTCCAGTGAAATCACGTTTAACAACCATCAGTAAAAAGGCTTTGTAGAATCACTCTGTGAATGTCTTTGAAAACACTTCTTAAGAAGGAAAGCATACGTCTTCATATGAGTGAAAACTGCATTCTATTCAGTTTTTAGTACTGTGTTGAATGGTTAGGCGATTCACTTGTAGGGAAGCGTTTGTTCGCATTCTCTATACTCAATTCTTTAACAGCAAATCTCGTGTCTTGCCTTTGACAGAAATTCCAGTGAAATCACGTTTAAAAGCCAACGTCAGTAAAAAGGCTTTGTAGAATCACTCTGTGAATGTCTTTGAAAACACTCCTTAAGAAGGTAAGCATACGTCTTTCATCAGAGTGAAAACTGCATTCTATTCAGTTTTTAGTACTGTGTTGAATGGTTAGGCGATTCACTTGTAGGGAAGCGTTTGTTCGCATTCTGTATACTCAATTCTTTAACAGCAAATCTCGAGTATTGCTTTTGACAGAAATTCCAATGAAATCACGTTTAAAAGCCAACACCAGTAAAAAGGCTTTGTAGATTCACTCTGTGAATGTCTTTGAAAACACTTCTTAAGAAGGAAAGCATACGTCTTTCATCTGAGTTAAAACTGCATTCTATTCAGTTTTTAGTACTGTGTAGAATGGTTATCCGATTCACTTGTAAGGAAGCTTTTCTTCGCATTCTTTATACTCACTTCTTTAACAGCAAATCTCGAGTTTTGCTTTTGACAGAAATTCCAATGAAATCACGTTTAATAGCCAACGTCAGGAAAAAAGGTTTTGTAGAATCATTCTGTGAATGTCTTTGAAAACACTTCTTAAGAAGGAAATCATACGTCTTTCATCAGAGTGAAAACTGCATTCTATTCAGTTTTTAGTACTGTGTTGAATGGTTAGGCGATTCACTTGTAGGGAAGCGTTTGTTTGCATTCTGTATCCTCAATTCTTTAACAGCAAATTGCGCATCTTGCCTTTGACAGAAATTCCAGTGAAATCACTTTTAAATGCCAACGTCAGTAAAAAGGCTTTGTAGAATCACTCTGTGAATGTCTTTGAAAACACTTCTTAAGAAGGAAAGCATAAGTCTTTCATCTGAGTGAAAACTGCATTCTATTCAGTTTTTAGTACTGTGTTGAATGGTTAGGCGATTCACTTGTAGGGAAGCGTTTGTTTGCATTCTGTATACTCAATTCTTTAACAGCAAATCTCGCGTCTTGCGTTTTACAGAAATTCCAGTGAAATCACATTTAAAAGCCAACGTCAGTAAAAAGGCTTTGTAGAATCACTCTGTGAATGTCTTTGAAAACACTTCTTAAGAAGGAATGCATACATCTATCATCTGAATGAAAACTGCATTCTATTCAGTTTTTAGTACTGTGTTGAATGGTTAGGCGATTCACTTGTAGGGAAGCATTTGTTTGCATTCTGTATCCTCAATTCTTTAACAGCAAATTGCGCATCTTGCCTTTGACAGAAATTCCAGTGAAATCACGTTTAAAAGCCAACGTCAGTAAAAAGTCTTTGTAGAATCACTCTGTGAATGTCTTTGAAAACACTTCTTAAGAAGGAAAGCATAGGTCTTTCAGCTGAGTTAAAACTGCATTCTATTCAGTTTTTAGTAGTGTGTTGAATGGTTAGTCGATTCACTTGTAGGGAAGCGTTTGTTCGCATTCTGTATACTCATTTCTTAACAGCAAATCTCGCATCTTGCCTTTGACAAAAATTCCAGTGAAATCACGTTTAACAACCATCAGTAAAAAGGCTTTGTAGAATCACTCTGTGAATGTCTTTGAAAACACTTCTTAAGAAGGAAAGCATACGTCTTCATATGAGTGAAAACTGCATTCTATTCAGTTTTTAGTACTGTGTTGAATGGTTAGGCGATTCACTTGTAGGGAAGCTTTTGTTCGCATTCTCTATACTCAATTCTTTAACAGCAAATCTCGCGTCTTGCTTTTGACAGAAATTCCAATGGTATCACATTTAAAAGCCAACGTCAGTAAAAAGATATTGTATAATCACTCTGTGAATGTCTTTGAAAACACTTCTTAAGAAGGAAAGCATACGTCTTTCATATGAGTGAAAACTGCATTCTATTCAGTTATTAGTAGTGTGTTGAATGGTTAGGCGATTCACTTGTAGGGAAGCGTTTGTTCGCATTCTGTATACTCAATTCTTAACAGCAAATCTCGCATCTTGCCTTTGACCGAAATTCCAGTGAAAACACGTTTAAAAGCCAACCTCAGTAAAAAGGTTTTGTAGAATCACTCTGTGAATGTCTTTGAAAACACTTCTTAAGAAGGAAAGCATACGTCTTTCATCTGAGTTAAAACTGCATTCTATTCAGTTTTTAGTACTGTGTAGAATGGTTATCCGATTCACTTGTAAGGAAGCTTTTCTTCGCATTCTTTATACTCACTTCTTTAACAGCAAATCTCGAGTTTTGCTTTTGACAGAAATTCCAATGAAATCACGTTTAATAGCCAACGTCAGGAAAAAAGGTTTTGTAGAATCATTCTGTGAATGTCTTTGAAAACACTTCTTAAGAAGGAAATCATACGTCTTTCATCAGAGTGAAAACTGCATTCTATTCAGTTTTTAGTACTGTGTTGAATGGTTAGGCGATTCACTTGTAGGGAAGCGTTTGTTTGCATTCTGTATCCTCAATTCTTTAACAGCAAATTGCGCATCTTGCCTTTGACAGAAATTCCAGTGAAATCACTTTTAAATGCCAACGTCAGTAAAAAGGCTTTGTAGAATCACTCTGTGAATGTCTTTGAAAACACTTCTTAAGAAGGAAAGCATAAGTCTTTCATCTGAGTGAAAACTGCATTCTATTCAGTTTTTAGTACTGTGTTGAATGGTTAGGCGATTCACTTGTAGGGAAGCGTTTGTTTGCATTCTGTATACTCAATTCTTTAACAGCAAATCTCGCGTTTTGCGTTTTACAGAAATTCCAGTGAAATCACATTTAAAAGCCAACGTCAGTAAAAAGGCTTTGTAGAATCACTCTGTGAATGTCTTTGAAAACACTTCTTAAGAAGGAATGCATACATCTATCATCTGAATGAAAACTGCATTCTATTCAGTTTTTAGTAGTGTGTTGAATGGTTAGTCGATTCACTTGTAGGGAAGCGTTTGTTCGCATTCTGTATACTCATTTCTTAACAGCAAATCTCGCATCTTGCCTTTGACAAAAATTCCAGTGAAATCACGTTTAACAACCATCAGTAAAAAGGCTTTGTAGAATCACTCTGTGAATGTCTTTGAAAACACTTCTTAAGAAGGAAAGCATACGTCTTCATATGAGTGAAAACTGCATTCTATTCAGTTTTTAGTACTGTGTTGAATGGTTAGGCGATTCACTTGTAGGGAAGCTTTTGTTCGCATTCTCTATACTCAATTCTTTAACAGCAAATCTCGCGTCTTGCTTTTGACAGAAATTCCAATGGTATCACATTTAAAAGCCAACGTCAGTAAAAAGATATTGTATAATCACTCTGTGAATGTCTTTGAAAACACTTCTTAAGAAGGAAAGCATACGTCTTTCATATGAGTGAAAACTGCATTCTATTCAGTTATTAGTAGTGTGTTGAATGGTTAGGCGATTCACTTGTAGGGAAGCGTTTGTTCGCATTCTGTATACTCAATTCTTAACAGCAAATCTCGCATCTTGCCTTTGACCGAAATTCCAGTGAAAACACGTTTAAAAGCCAACCTCAGTAAAAAGGTTTTGTAGAATCACTCTGTGAATGTCTTTGAAAACACTTCTTAAGAAGGAAAGCATATGTCTTTCATCTGAGTGAAAACTGCATTCTATTCAGTTTTTAGTACTGTGTTGAATGGTTAGGCGATTCACTTGTAGGGAAGCGTTTGTTTGCATTCTGTATACTCAATTCTTTAACAGCAAATCTCGCATCTTGCGTTTGACAGAAATTCCAGTGAAATCACGTTTAAAAGCCAACGCCAGTAAAAAGGCTTTGTAGATTCACTCTGTGAATGTCTTTGAAAACACTTCTTAAGAAGGAAAGCATACGTCTTTCACCTGAATGAAAACTGCATTCTACTCAGTTTTTAGTACTGTGTTGAATGGTTAGGCGATTCACTTGTAGGGAAGCGTTTGTTTGCATTCTGTATACTCAATTCTTTAACAGCAAATCTTGCGGCTTGCATTTGACAGAAATTCCAGTGAAATCACGTTTAAAAGCCAACGTCAGTAAAAAGGCTTTGTAGAATCACTCTGTGAATGTCTTTGAAAACACTTCTTAAGAAGGAATGCATACGTCTATCATCTGAATGAAAACTGCATTCTATTCAGTTTTTAGTACTGTGTAGAATGGTTAGGCGATTCACTTGTAGGGAAGCGTTTGTTTGCATTCTGTATCCTCAATTCTTTAACAGCAAATTGCGCATCTTGCCTTTGACAGAAATTCCAGTGAAATCACATTTAAAAGCCAACGTCAGTAAAAAGGCTTTGTTGAATCACTCTGTGAATGTCTTTGAAAACACTTCTTAAGAACGAAAGCATACGTCTTTCATCTGAGTGAAAACTGCATTCTATTCAGTTTTTAGTACTGTGTTGAATGGTTAGCCGATTCACTTGTAGGGAAGCGTTTGTTCGCATTCTGTATACTCAATTCTTAACAGCAAATCTCGCATCTTGCCTTTGACAGAAATTCCAGTGAAATCACGTTTAACAACCATCAGTAAAAAGGCTTTGTAGAATCACTCTGTGAATGTCTTTGAAAACACTTCTTAAGAAGGAAAGCATACGTCTTTCATATGAGTGAAAACTGCATTCTATTCAGTTTTTAGTACTGTGTTGAATGGTTAGGCGATTCACTTGTAGGGAAGCGTTTGTTCGCATTCTCTATACACAATTCTTTAACAGCAAATCTCGTGTCTTCCGTTTGACAGAAATTCCAGTGAAATCACGTTTATAAGCCAACGCCAGTAAAAAGGCTTTGTAGATTCACTCTGTGAATGTCTTTGAAAACACTTCTTAAGAAGGAAATCATACGTCTTTCACCTGAATGAAAACTGCATTCTATTCAGTTTTTAGTACTGTGTTGAATGGTTAGGCGATTCACTTGTAGGGAAGCGTTTGTTTGCATTCTGTATCCTCAATTCTTTAACAGGAAATTGCGCATCTTGCCTTTGACAGAAATTCCAGTGAAATCACGTTTAAAAGCCATCTTCAGTAAAAAGGCTTTGTAGAATCACTCTGTGAATGTCTTTGAAAACACTTCTTAAGAAGGAAAGCATACGTCTTTCATCTGAGTGAAAACTGCATTCTATTCAGTTTTTAGTACTGTGTTGAATGGTTAGGCGATTCACTTGTAGGAAAGAGTTTGTTCGCATTCTGTATACTCAAATCCTTAACAGCAAATCTCATGGCTTGCTTTTGACAAAAATTCCAGTGAAATCACGTTTAAAAGCCAACGCCAGTAAAAAGGATTTGTAGAATCACTCTGTGAATGTCTTTGAAAACACTTCTTAAGAAGGAAAGCACACGTCTTATTCTGAGTGAAAACTGCATTCTATTCAGTTTTTAGTACTGTGTTGAATGGTTAGGCAATTCATTTGTAGGAAAGTGTTTGTTTGCATTCTGTATACTCAATTCTTTAACAGCAAATCTCGCGTCTTGCGTTTGACAGAAATTCCAGTGAAATCACGTTTAAAAGCCATCAGTAAAAAGGCTTTGTAGAATCACTCTGTGAATGTCTTTGAAAACACTTCTTAAGAAGGAAAGCATACGTCTTTCATCTGAGTGAAAACTGCATTCTATTCAGTTTTTAGTACTGTGTTGAATGGTTAGGCGATTCACTTGTAGGGAAGCGTTTGTTCGCATTCTGTATACTCAATTCTTAACAGCAAATCTCGCATCTTGCCTTTGATAGAAATTCCAGTGAAATCACGTTTAACAACCATCAGTAAAAAGGCTTTGCAGAATCACTCTGTGAATGTCTTTGAAAACACTTCTTAAGAAGGAAAGCATACGTCTTTCATATGAGTGAAAACTGCATTCTATTCAGTTTTTAGTACTGTGTTGAATGGTTAGGCGATTCACTTGGAGGGAAGCATTTGTTCGCATTCTGTATACTCAATTCTTTAACAGCAAATCTCGCCTCTTGCTTTTGACAGAAATTCCAGTGAAAACACGTTTAAAAGCCAACCTCAGTAAAAAGGTTTTGTAGAATCACTCTGTAAATGTCTTTGAAAACACTTCTTAAGAAGGAAAGCATACGTCTTTCATCTGAGTGAAAACTGCATTCTATTCAGTTTTTAGTACTGTGTTGAATGGTTAGGCGATTCACTTGTAGGGAAGCGTTTGTTCGCATTCTGTATACTCAATTCTTTAACAGCAAATCTCGCATCTTGCGTTTGACAGAAATTCCAGTGAAATCACGTTTATAAGCCAACGCCAGTAAAAAGGCTTTGTAGATTCACTCTGTGAATGTCTTTTAAAACACTTCTTAAGAAGGAAAGCATACGTCTTTCATCTGAGTGAAAACTGCATTCTATTCAGTTTTTAGTACTGTGTTGAATGGTTAGGCGATTCACTTGTAGGGAAGCGTTTGTTTGCATTCTGTATCCTCAATTCTTTAACAGCAAATTGCGCATCTTGCCTTTGACAGAAATTTCAGTGAAATCACGTTTAAAAGCCATCGTCAGTAAAAAGGCTTTGTAGAATCACTCTGTGAATGTCTTTGAAAACACTTCTTAAGAAGGAAAGCATACGTCTTTCATATGAGTGAAAACTGCATTCTATTCAGTTTTTAGTACTGTGTTGAATGGTTAGGCGATTCACTTGTAGGGAAGCGTTTGTTCGCATTCTCTATACTCAATTCTTTAACAGATAATCTCGCGTCTTGCTTTTGACAGAAATTCCAGTGAAATCACGTTTAAAAGCCAACGCCAGTAAAAAGGCTTTGTAGATTCACTCTGTGAATGTCTTTGAAAACACTTCTTAAGAAGGAAAGCATATGTCTTTCATCTGAGTGAAAACTGCATTCTATTCAGTTTTTAGTACTGTGTTGAATGGTTAAGCGAATCACTTGTAGGGAAGCGTTTGTTTGCATTCTGTATACTCAATTCTTTAACAGCAAATCTCGAGGCTTGCATTTGACAGAAATTCCAGTGAAATCACGTTTAAAAGCCAACTTCAGTAAAAAGGCTTTGTAGAATCACTCTGTGAATGTCTTTGAAAACACTTCTTAAGAAGGAAAGCATACGTCTATCATCTGAATGAAAACTGCATTCTATTCAGTTTTTAGTACTGTGTTGAATGGTTAGGCGATTCACTTGTAGGGAAGCGTTTGTTCGCATTCTGTATACTCAATTCTTTAACAGCAAATTGCGCATCTTGCCTTTGACAGAAATTCCAGTGAAATCACGTTTAAAAGCCAACGTCAGTAAAAAGGCTTTGTAGAATCACTCTGTGAATGTCTTTGAAAACACTTCTTAAGAAGGAAAGCATACGTCTTTCATATGAGTGAAAACTGCATTCTATTCAGTTATTAGTAGTGTGTTGAATGGTTAGGCGATTCACTTGTAGGGAAGCGTTTGTTCGCATTCTCTATACTCAATTCTTTAAGAGCAAATCTCGCGTCTTGCTTTTGACAGAAATTCCAGAGAAAACACGTTTAAAAGCCAACCTCAGTAAAAAGGTTTTGTAGAATCACTCTGTGAATGTCTTTGAAAACACTTCTTAAGAAGGAAAGCATACGTCTTTCATCTGAGTGAAAACTGCATTCTATTCAGTTTTTAGTACTGTGTTGAATGGTTAGGCGATTCACTTGTAGGGAAGCGTTTGTTCGCATTCTGTATACTCAATTCTTTAACAGCAAATCTCGCATCTTGCGTTTGACAGAAATTCCAGTGAAAATACGTTTAAAAGCCAACGCCAGTAAAAAGGCTTTGTAGATTCACTCTGTGAATGTCTTTGAAAACACTTCTTAAGAAGGAAAGCATTCGTCTTTCATCTGAGTGAAAACTGCATTCTATTCAGTTTTTAGTACTGTGTTGAATGGTTAGGCGATTCACTTGTAGGGAAGCGTTTGTTTGCATTCTGTATACTCAATTCTTTAACAGCAAATCTCGCGGCTTGCATTTGACAGAAATTCCAGTGAAATCACGTTTAAAAGCCAACGTCAGTAAAAAGGCTTTGTAGAATCACTCTGTGAATGTCTTTGAAAACACTTCTTAAGAAGGAATGCATACGTCTATCATCTGAATGAAAACTGCATTCTATTCAGTTTTTAGTACTGTGTTGAATGGTTAGGCGATTCACTTGTAGGGAAGCGTTTGTTTGCATTCTGTATCCTCAATTCTTTAACAGCAAATTGCACATCTTGCCTTTGAAAGAAATTCCAGTGAAATCACGTTTAAAAGCTAACGCCAGTAAAAAGGCTTTGTAGAATCACTCTGTGAATGTCTTTGAAAACACTTCTTAAGAAGGAAAGCATACGTCTTTCATCTGAGTGAAAACTGCATTCTATTCAGTTTTTAGTACTGTGTTGAATGCTAAGGCGATTCACTTGTAGGGAAGCGTTTGTTTGCATTCTGTATACTCAATTCCTTAAAAGCAAATCTCACGGCTTGCTTTTGACAAAAATTCCAGTGAAATCACGTTTAAAAGCCAACGCCAGTAAAAAGGCTTTGTAGAATCACTCTGTGAATGTCTTTGAAAACACTTCTTAAGAAGGAAAGCATACGTCTTTCATCAGAGTGAAAACTGCATTCTATTCTGTTTTTAGTACTGTGTTGAATGGTTAGGCGATTAACTTGTAGGGAAGCGTTTGTTCGCATTCTGTATACTCAATTCTTTAACAGCAAATCTCGAGTTTTGCTTTTGACAGAAATTCCAATGAAATCACATTTAAAAGCCAACACCAGTAAAAAGGCTTTGTAGATTCACACTGTGAATGTCTTTGAAAACACTTCTTAAGAAGGAAAGCATACGTCTTTCATCTGAGTGAAAACTGCATTCTATTCAGTTTTTAGTACTGTGTTGAATGGTTATCCGATTCACTTGTAGGGAAGCTTTTCTTCGCATTCTGTATACTCAATTCTTTAACAGCAAATCTCACGTTTTGCTTTTGACAGAAATTCCAATGAAATCACGTTTAATAGCCAACGTCAGGAAAAAGGTTTTGTAGAATCACTCTGTGAATGTCTTTGAAAACACTTCTTAAGAAGGAAAGCATACGTCTTTCATCAGAGTGAAAACTGCATTCTATTCTGTTTTTAGTAATGTGTTGAATGGTTAGGCGATTCACTTGTAGGGAAGCGTTTGTTCGCATTCTATATACTCAATTCTTTAACAGCAAATCTAGCGGATTGCGTTTTACAGAAATTCCAGTGAAATCACGTTTAAAAGCCAATGTCAGTAAAAAGGCTTTGTAGAATCACTCTGTGAATGTCTTTGAAAACACTTCTTAAGAAGGAATGCATACGTCTATCATCTGAATGAAAACTGCATTCTATTCAGTTTTTAGTACTGTGTTGAATGGTTAGGCGATTCACTTGTAGGGAAGCATTTGTTTGCATTCTGTATCCTCAATTCTTTAACAGCAAATTGCGCATCTTGCCTTTGACAGAAATTCCAGTGAAATCACGTTTAAAAGCCAATGTCAGTAAAAAGTCTTTGTAGAATCACTCTGTGAATGTCTTTGAAAACACTTCTTAAGAAGGAAAGCATAGGTCTTTCAGCTGAGTTAAAACTGCATTCTATTCAGTTTTTAGTAGTGTGTTGAATGGTTAGGCGATTCACTTGTAGGGAAGCGTTTGTTCGCATTCTGTATACTCAATTCTTAACAGCAAATCTCGCATCTTGCCTTTGACAAAAATTCCAGTGAAATCACGTTTAACAACCATCAGTAAAAAGGCTTTGTAGAATCACTCTGTGAATGTCTTTGAAGACACTTCTTAAGAAGGAAAGCATACGTCTTTCATCTGAGTGAAAACTGCATTCTATGCAGTTTTTGGAACTGTGGTGAATGTTTAGGTGATTCACTTGTAGGGAAGCGTTTGTTCGCATTCTCTATACTCAATTCTTTAACAGCAAATCTCGCGTTTTGCTTTTGACAGAAATTCCAATGGTATCACATTTAAAAGCCAACGTCAGTAAAAAGATTTTGTATAATCACTCTGTGAATGTCTTTGAAAAATACTTCTTAAGAAGGAAAGCATACGTCTTTCATATGAGTGAAAACTGCATTCTATTCAGTTATTAGTAGTGTGTTGAATGTTTAGGCGATTCACTTGTAGGGAAGCGTTTGTTTGCATTCGGTATACTCAATTCTTTAACAGCAAATCTCGCATCTTGCGTTTGACAGAAATTCCAGTGAAATCACGTTTAAAAGCCAACGCCAGTAAAAAGGCTTTGTAGATTCACTCTGTGAATGTCTTTGAAAACACTTCTTAAGAAGGAAAGCATACGTCTTTCACCTGAATGAAAACTGCATTCTATTCAGTTTTTAGTACTGTGTTGAATGGTTAGGCGATTCACTTGTAGGGAAGCGTTTGTTTGCATTCTGTATACTCAATTCTTTAACAGCAAATCTTGAGGCTTGCATTTGACAGAAATTCCAGTGAAATCACATTTAAAAGCCAACGTCAGTAAAAAGGCTTTGTAGAATCACTCTGTGAATGTCTTTGAAAACACTTCTTAAGAAGGAATGCATAAGTCTATCATCTGAATGAAAACTGCATTCTATTCAGTTTTTCGTACTGTGTTGAATGGTTAGGCGATTCACTTGTAGGGAAGCGTTTGTTTGCATTCTGTATCCTCATTTCTTTAACAGCAAATTGTGCATCTTGCCTTTGACAGAAATTCCAGTGAAATCACGTTTAAAAGCCAACATCAGTAAAAAGGCTTTGTAGAATCACTCTGTGAATGTCTTTGAAAACACTTCTTAAGAAGGAAAGCATACGTCTTTCATCTGAGTGAAAACTGCATTCTATTCAGTTTTTAGTACTGTGTTGAATGGTTAGGCGATTCACTTGTAGGGAAGCATTTGTTCGCATTCTGTATACTCAATTCTTAACAGCAAATCTCGCATCTTGCCTTTGACAGAAATTCCAGTGAAATCACGTTTAACAACCTTCAGTAAAAAGGCTTTGTAGAATCACTCTGTGAATGTCTTTGAAAACACTTCTTAAGAAGGAAAGCATACGTCTTTCATATGAGTGAAAACT
Source organism: Phyllotis vaccarum (assembly GCA_033318265.1). Lineage (NCBI taxonomy): Eukaryota > Metazoa > Chordata > Mammalia > Rodentia > Cricetidae > Phyllotis > Phyllotis vaccarum. The sequence goes on along the minus strand of JARWLC010000040.1, from coordinate 2,847,157 downwards.
GCATTCTATTCAGTTTTTAGTACTGTGTTGAATGGTTAGGCGATTCACTTGTAGGGAAGCGTTTGTTCGCATTCTCTATACTCAATTCTTTAACAGCAAATCTCCTGTCTTGCGTTTGACAGAAATTCCAGTGAAATCACGTTTAAAAGCCAATGTCAGTAAAAAGGTTTTGTAGAATCACTCTGTGAATGTCTTTGAAAACACTTCTTAAGAAGGAAAGCATACGTCTTTCATCTGAGTGAAAACTGCATTCTATTCAGTTTTTAGTACTGTGTTGAATGGTTAGGCGATTCACTTGTAGGGAAGCGTTTGTTGGCATTCTGTATACTCAATTCTTTAACAGCAAATCTCGCGGCTTGCATTTGACAGAAATTCCAGTGAAATCACGTTTAAAAGCCAACGTCAGTAAAAAGGCTTTGTAGAATCACTCTGTGAATGTCTTTGAAAACACTTCTTAAGAAGGAATGCATACATCTATCATCTGAATGAAAACTGCATTCTATTCAGTTTTTAGTACTGTGTTGAATGGTTAGGCGATTCACTTGTAGGGAAGCGTTTGTTTGCATTCTGTATCCTCAATTCTTTAACAGCAAATTGCGCATCTTGCCTTTGACAGAAATTCCCGTGAAATCACGTTTAAAAGCCATCGTCAGTAAAAAGGCTTTGTTGAATCACTCTGTGAATGTCTTTGAAAACACTTCTTAAGAACGAAAGCATACGTCTTTCATCTGAGTGAAAACTGCATTCTATTCAGTTTTTATTACTGTGTTGAATGGTAAGGCGATTCACTTGTAGGGAAGCATTTGTTCGCATTCTGTATACTCAATTCTTTAACAGCAAATCTCGAGTTTTGCTTTTGACAGAAATTCCAATGAAATCACATTTAAAAGCCAACACCAGTAAAAAGGCTTTGTAGATTCACTCTGTGAATGTCTTTGAAAACACTTCTTAAGAAGGAAAGCATATGTCTTTCATCTGAGTGAAAACTGCATTCTATTCACTTTTTAGTACTGTGTTGAATGGTTATCCGATTCACTTGTAGGGAAGCTTTTCTTCGCATTCTGTATACTCAATTCTTTAACAACAAATCTCACATTTTGCTTTTGACAGAAATTCCAATGAAATCACATTTAATAGCCAACGTCAGGAAAAAGGTTTTGTAGAATCACTCTGTGAATGTCTTTGAAAACACTTCTTAAGAAGGAAAGCATACGTCTTTCATCAGAGTGAAAACTGCATTCTATTCTGTTTTTAGTACTGTGTTGAATGGTTAGGCGATTCACTTGTAGGGAAGCGTTTGTTCGCATTCTATATACTCAATTCTTTAACAGCAAATCTCGAGGCTTGCATTTGACAGAAATTCCAGTGAAATCACATTTAAAAGCCAACGTCAGTAAAAAGGCTTTGTAGAATCACTCTGTGAATGTCTTTGAAAACACTTCTTAAGAAGGAAAGCATACGTCTATCATCTGAATGAAAACTGCATTCTATTCAGTTTTTAGTACTGTGTTGAATGGTTAGGCGATTCACTTGTAGGGAAGCGTTTGTTCGCATTCTGTATACTCAATTCTTTAACAGCAAATTGCGCATCTTGCCTTTGACAGAAATTCCAGTGAAATCACGTTTAAAAGCCAACGTCAGTAAAAAGGCTTTGTAGAATCACTCTGTGAATGTCTTTGAAAACACTTCTTAAGAAGGAAAGCATACGTCTTTCATATGAGTGAAAACTGCATTCTATTCAGTTATTAGTAGTGTGTTGAATGGTTAGGCGATTCACTTGTAGGGAAGCGTTTGTTCGCATTCTCTATACTCAATTCTTTAAGAGCAAATCTCGCGTCTTGCTTTTGACAGAAATTCCAGAGAAAACACGTTTAAAAGCCAACCTCAGTAAAAAGGTTTTGTAGAATCACTCTGTGAATGTCTTTGAAAACACTTCTTAAGAAGGAAAGCATACGTCTTTCATCTGAGTGAAAACTGCATTCTATTCAGTTTTTAGTACTGTGTTGAATGGTTAGGCGATTCACTTGTAGGGAAGCGTTTGTTCGCATTCTGTATACTCAATTCTTTAACAGCAAATCTCGCATCTTGCGTTTGACAGAAATTCCAGTGAAAATACGTTTAAAAGCCAACGCCAGTAAAAAGGCTTTGTAGATTCACTCTCTGAATGTCTTTGAAAACACTTCTTAAGAAGGAAAGCATTCGTCTTTCATCTGAGTGAAAACTGCATTCTATTCAGTTTTTAGTACTGTGTTGAATGGTTAGGCGATTCACTTGTAGGGAAGCGTTTGTTTGCATTCTGTATACTCAATTCTTTAACAGCAAATCTCGCGGCTTGCATTTGACAGAAATTCCAGTGAAATCACGTTTAAAAGCCAACGTCAGTAAAAAGGCTTTGTAGAATCACTCTGTGAATGTCTTTGAAAACACTTCTTAAGAAGGAATGCATATGTCTATCATCTGAATGAAAACTGCATTCTATTCAGTTTTTAGTACTGTGTTGAATGGTTAGGCGATTCACTTGTAGGGAAGCGTTTGTTTGCATTCTGTATCCTCAATTCTTTAACAGCAAATTGCACATCTTGCCTTTGAAAGAAATTCCAGTGAAATCACGTTTAAAAGCTAACGCCAGTAAAAAGGCTTTGTAGAATCACTCTGTGAATGTCTTTGAAAACACTTCTTAAGAAGGAAAGCATACGTCTTTCATCTGAGTGAAAACTGCATTCTATTCAGTTTTTATTACTGTGTTGAATGCTAAGGTGATTCACTTGTAGGGAAGCGTTTGTTTGCATTCTGTATACTCAATTCCTTAAAAGCAAATCTCACGGCTTGCTTTTGACAAAAATTCCAGTGAAATCACGTTTAAAAGCCAACGCCAGTAAAAAGGCTTTGTAGAATCACTCTGTGAATGTCTTTGAAAACACTTCTTAAGAAGGAAAGCATACGTCTTTCATCAGAGTGAAAACTGCATTCTATTCTGTTTTTAGTACTGTGTTGAATGGTTAGGCGATTAACTTGTAGGGAAGCGTTTGTTCGCATTCTGTATACTCAATTCTTTAACAGCAAATCTCGAGTTTTGCTTTTGACAGAAATTCCAATGAAATCACATTTAAAAGCCAACACCAGTAAAAAGGCTTTGTAGATTCACACTGTGAATGTCTTTGAAAACACTTCTTAAGAAGGAAAGCATACGTCTTTCATCTGAGTGAAAACTGCATTCTATTCAGTTTTTAGTACTGTGTTGAATGGTTATCCGATTCACTTGTAGGGAAGCTTTTCTTCGCATTCTGTATACTCAATTCTTTAACAGCAAATCTCACGTTTTGCTTTTGACAGAAATTCCAATGAAATCACGTTTAATAGCCAACGTCAGGAAAAAGGTTTTGTAGAATCACTCTGTGAATGTCTTTGAAAACACTTCTTAAGAAGGAAAGCATACGTCTTTCATCAGAGTGAAAACTGCATTCTATTCTGTTTTTAGTAATGTGTTGAATGGTTAGGCGATTCACTTGTAGGGAAGCGTTTGTTCGCATTCTATATACTCAATTCTTTAACAGCAAATCTAGCGGATTGCGTTTTACAGAAATTCCAGTGAAATCACGTTTAAAAGCCAATGTCAGTAAAAAGGCTTTGTAGAATCACTCTGTGAATGTCTTTGAAAACACTTCTTAAGAAGGAATGCATACGTCTATCATCTGAATGAAAACTGCATTCTATTCAGTTTTTAGTACTGTGTTGAATGGTTAGGCGATTCACTTGTAGGGAAGCATTTGTTTGCATTCTGTATCCTCAATTCTTTAACAGCAAATTGCGCATCTTGCCTTTGACAGAAATTCCAGTGAAATCACGTTTAAAAGCCAATGTCAGTAAAAAGTCTTTGTAGAATCACTCTGTGAATGTCTTTGAAAACACTTCTTAAGAAGGAAAGCATAGGTCTTTCAGCTGAGTTAAAACTGCATTCTATTCAGTTTTTAGTAGTGTGTTGAATGGTTAGGCGATTCACTTGTAGGGAAGCGTTTGTTCGCATTCTGTATACTCAATTCTTAACAGCAAATCTCGCATCTTGCCTTTGACAAAAATTCCAGTGAAATCACGTTTAACAACCATCAGTAAAAAGGCTTTGTAGAATCACTCTGTGAATGTCTTTGAAGACACTTCTTAAGAAGGAAAGCATACGTCTTTCATCTGAGTGAAAACTGCATTCTATGCAGTTTTTGGAACTGTGGTGAATGTTTAGGTGATTCACTTGTAGGGAAGCGTTTGTTCGCATTCTCTATACTCAATTCTTTAACAGCAAATCTCGCGTTTTGCTTTTGACAGAAATTCCAATGGTATCACATTTAAAAGCCAACGTCAGTAAAAAGATTTTGTATAATCACTCTGTGAATGTCTTTGAAAAATACTTCTTAAGAAGGAAAGCATACGTCTTTCATATGAGTGAAAACTGCATTCTATTCAGTTATTAGTAGTGTGTTGAATGTTTAGGCGATTCACTTGTAGGGAAGCGTTTGTTTGCATTCGGTATACTCAATTCTTTAACAGCAAATCTCGCATCTTGCGTTTGACAGAAATTCCAGTGAAATCACGTTTAAAAGCCAACGCCAGTAAAAAGGCTTTGTAGATTCACTCTGTGAATGTCTTTGAAAACACTTCTTAAGAAGGAAAGCATACGTCTTTCACCTGAATGAAAACTGCATTCTATTCAGTTTTTAGTACTGTGTTGAATGGTTAGGCGTTTCACTTGTAGGGAAGCGTTTGTTTGCATTCTGTATACTCAATTCTTTAACAGCAAATCTTGAGGCTTGCATTTGACAGAAATTCCAGTGAAATCACATTTAAAAGCCAACGTCAGTAAAAAGGCTTTGTAGAATCACTCTGTGAATGTCTTTGAAAACACTTCTTAAGAAGGAATGCATAAGTCTATCATCTGAATGAAAACTGCATTCTATTCAGTTTTTCGTACTGTGTTGAATGGTTAGGCGATTCACTTGTAGGGAAGCGTTTGTTTGCATTCTGTATCCTCATTTCTTTAACAGCAAATTGCGCATCTTGCCTTTGACAGAAATTCCAGTGAAATCACGTTTAAAAGCCAACATCAGTAAAAAGGCTTTGGAGAATCACTCTGTGAATGTCTTTGAAAACACTTCTTAAGAAGGAAAGCATACGTCTTTCATCTGAGTGAAAACTGCATTCTATTCAGTTTTTAGTACTGTGTTGAATGGTTAGGCGATTCACTTGTAGGGAAGCATTTGTTCGCATTCTGTATACTCAATTCTTAACAGCAAATCTCGCATCTTGCCTTTGACAGAAATTCCAGTGAAATCACGTTTAACAACCTTCAGTAAAAAGGCTTTGTAGAATCACTCTGTGAATGTCTTTGAAAACACTTCTTAAGAAGGAAAGCATACGTCTTTCATATGAGTGAAAACTGCATTCTATTCAGTTTTTAGTACTGTGTTGAATGGTTAGGCGATTCACTTGTAGGGAAGCGTTTGTTCGCATTCTCTATACTCAATTCTTTAACAGCAAATCTCCTGTCTTGCGTTTGACAGAAATTCCAGTGAAATCACGTTTAAAAGCCAATGTCAGTAAAAAGGTTTTGTAGAATCACTCTGTGAATGTCTTTGAAAACACTTCTTAAGAAGGAAAGCATACGTCTTTCATCTGAGTGAAAACTGCATTCTATTCAGTTTTTAGTACTGTGTTGAATGGTTAGGCGATTCACTTGTAGGGAAGCGTTTGTTGGCATTCTGTATACTCAATTCTTTAACAGCAAATCTCGCGGCTTGCATTTGACAGAAATTCCAGTGAAATCACGTTTAAAAGCCAACGTCAGTAAAAAGGCTTTGTAGAATCACTCTGTGAATGTCTTTGAAAACACTTCTTAAGAAGGAATGCATACATCTATCATCTGAATGAAAACTGCATTCTATTCAGTTTTTAGTACTGTGTTGAATGGTTAGGCGATTCACTTGTAGGGAAGCGTTTGTTTGCATTCTGTATCCTCAATTCTTTAACAGCAAATTGCGCATCTTGCCTTTGACAGAAATTCCCGTGAAATCACGTTTAAAAGCCATCGTCAGTAAAAAGGCTTTGTTGAATCACTCTGTGAATGTCTTTGAAAACACTTCTTAAGAACGAAAGCATACGTCTTTCATCTGAGTGAAAACTGCATTCTATTCAGTTTTTATTACTGTGTTGAATGGTAAGGCGATTCACTTGTAGGGAAGCATTTGTTCGCATTCTGTATACTCAATTCTTTAACAGCAAATCTCGAGTTTTGCTTTTGACAGAAATTCCAATGAAATCACATTTAAAAGCCAACACCAGTAAAAAGGCTTTGTAGATTCACTCTGTGAATGTCTTTGAAAACACTTCTTAAGAAGGAAAGCATATGTCTTTCATCTGAGTGAAAACTGCATTCTATTCACTTTTTAGTACTGTGTTGAATGGTTATCCGATTCACTTGTAGGGAAGCTTTTCTTCGCATTCTGTATACTCAATTCTTTAACAACAAATCTCACATTTTGCTTTTGACAGAAATTCCAATGAAATCACATTTAATAGCCAACGTCAGGAAAAAGGTTTTGTAGAATCACTCTGTGAATGTCTTTGAAAACACTTCTTAAGAAGGAAAGCATACGTCTTTCATCAGAGTGAAAACTGCATTCTATTCTGTTTTTAGTACTGTGTTGAATGGTTAGGCGATTCACTTGTAGGGAAGCGTTTGTTCGCATTCTATATACTCAATTCTTTAACAGCAAATCTAGCGGATTGCGTTTTACAGAAATTCCAGTGAAATCATGTTTAAAAGCCAACGTCAGTAAAAAGGCTTTGTAGAATCACTCTGTGAATGTCTTTGAAAACACTTCTTAAGAAGGAATGCATACGTCTATCATCTGAATGAAAACTGCATTCTATTCAGTTTTTAGTACTGTGTTGAATGGTTAGGCGATTCACTTGTAGGGAAGCATTTGTTTGCATTCTGTATCCTCAATTCTTTAACAGCAAATTGCGCATCTTGCCTTTGACAGAAATTCCAGTGAAATCACGTTTAAAAGCCAACGTCAGTAAAAAGTCTTTGTAGAATCACTCTGTGAATGTCTTTGAAAACACTTCTTAAGAAGGAAAGCATAGGTCTTTCAGCTGAGTTAAAACTGCATTCTATTCAGATTTTAGTAGTGTGTTGAATGGTTAGGCGATTCATTTGTAGGGAAGCGTTTGTTCGCATTCTGTATACTCAATTCTTAACAGCAAATCTCGCATCTTGCCTTTGACAAAAATTCCAGTGAAATCACGTTTAACAACCATCAGTAAAAAGGCTTTGTAGAATCACTCTGTGAATGTCTTTGAAAACACTTCTTAAGAAGGAAAGCATACGTCTTCATATGAGTGAAAACTGCATTCTATTCAGTTTTTAGTACTGTGTTGAATGGTTAGGCGATTCACTTGTAGGGAAGCGTTTGTTCGCATTCTCTATACTCAATTCTTTAACAGCAAATCTCGCGTTTTGCTTTTGACAGAAATTCCAATGGTATCACATTTAAAAGCCAACGTCAGTAAAAAGATTTTGTATAATCACTCTGTGAATGTCTTTGTAAACACTTCTTAAGAAGGAAAGCATACGTCTTTCATAAGAGTGAAAACTGCATTCTATTCAGTTATTAGTAGTGTGTTGAATGGTTAGGCAATTCACTTGTAGGGAAGCGTTTGTTTGCATTCTGTATACTCAATTCTTTAACAGCAAATCTCGCATCTTGCGTTTGACAGAAATTCCAGTGAAATCACGTTTAACAACCTTCAGTAAAAAGGCTTTGTAGAATCACTCTGTGAATGTCTTTGAAAACACTTCTTAAGAAGGAAAGCATACGTCTTTCATATGAGTGAAAACTGCATTCTATTCAGTTTTTAGTACTGTGTTGAATGGTTAGGGGATTCACTTGTAGGGAAGCGTTTGTTCGCATTCTCTATACTCAATTCTTTAACAGCAAATCTCGTGTCTTGCGTTTGACAGAAATTCCAGTGAAATCACGTTTAAAAGCCAACGTCAGTAAAAAGGTTTTGTAGAATCACTCTGTGAATGTCTTTGAAAACACTTCTGAAGAAGGAAAGCATACGTCTTTCATCTGAGTGAAAACTGCATTCTATTCAGTTTTTAGTACTGTGTTGAATGGTTAGGCGATTCACTTGTAGGGAAGCGTTTGTTGGCATTCTGTATACTCAATTCTTTAACAGCAAATCTCGCGGCTTGCATTTGACAGAAATTCCAGTGAAATCACGTTTAAAAGCCAACGTCAGTAAAAAGGCTTTGTAGAATCACTCTGTGAATGTCTTTGAAAACACTTCTTAAGAAGGAATGCATACGTCTATCATCTGAATGAAAACTGCATTCTATTCAGTTTTTAGTACTGTGTTGAATGGTTAGGCTATTCACTTGTAGGGAAGCGTTTGTTTGCATTCTGTATCCTCAATTCTTTAACAGCAAATTGCGCATCTTGCCTTTGACAGTAATTCCAGTGAAATCACGTTTAAAAGCCATCGTCAGTAAAAAGGCTTTGTTGAATCACTCTGTGAATGTCTTTGAAAACACTTCTTAAGAACGAAAGCATACGTCTTTCATCTGAGTGAAAACTGCATTCTATTCAGTTTTTATTACTGTGTTGAATGGTAAGGCGATTCACTTGTAGGGAAGCGTTTGTTCGCATTCTGTATACTCAATTCTTTAACAGCAAATCTCGAGTTTTGCTTTTGACAGAAATTCCAATGAAATCACATTTAAAAGCCAACACCAGTAAAAAGGCTTTGTAGATTCACTCTGTGAATGTCTTTGAAAACACTTCTTAAGAAGGAAAGCATACGTCTTTCATCTGAGTGAAAACTGCATTCTATACAGTTTTTAGTACTGTGTTGAATGGTTATCCGATTCACTTGTAGGGAAGCTTTTCTTCGCATTCTGTATACTCAATTCTTTAACAACAAATCTCACATTTTGCTTTTGACAGAAATTCCAATGAAATCACATTTAATAGCCAACGTCAGGAAAAAGGTTTTGTAGAATCACTCTGTGAATGTCTTTGAAAACACTTCTTAAGAAGGAAAGCATACGTCTTTCATCAGAGTGAAAACTGCATTCTATTCTGTTTTTAGTACTGTGTTGAATGGTTAGGCGATTCACTTGTAGGGAAGCGTTTGTTCGCATTCTATATACTCAATTCTTTAACAGCAAATCTAGCGGATTGCGTTTTACAGAAATTCCAGTGAAATCACGTTTAAAAGCCAACGTCAGTAAAAAGGCTTTGTAGAATTACTCTGTGAATGTCTTTGAAAACACTTCTTAAGAAGGAATGCATACGTCTATCATCTGAATGAAAACTGCATTCTATTCAGTTTTTAGTACTGTGTTGAATGGTTAGGCGATTCACTTGTAGGGAAGCATTTGTTTGCATTCTGTATCCTCAATTCTTTAACAGCAAATTGCGCATCTTGCCTTTGACAGAAATTCCAGTGAAATCAAGTTTAAAAGCCAACGTCAGTAAAAAGTCTTTGTAGAATCACTCTGTGAATGTCTTTGAAAACACTTCTTAAGAAGGAAAGCATAGGTCTTTCAGCTGAGTTAAAACTGCATTCTATTCAGTTTTTAGTAGTGTGTTGAATGGTTAGGCGATTCACTTGTAGGGAAGCGTTTGTTCGCATTCTGTATACTCAATTCTTAACAGCAAATCTCGCATCTTGCCTTTGACAAAAATTCCAGTGAAATCACGTTTAACAACCATCAGTAAAAAGGCTTTGTAGAATCACTCTGTGAATGTCTTTGAAAACACTTCTTAAGAAGGAAAGCATATGTCTTCATATGAGTGAAAACTGCATTCTATTCAGTTTTTAGTACTGTGTTGAATGGTTAGGCGATTCACTTGTAGGGAAGCGTTTGTTCACATTCTCTATACTCAATTCTTTAACAGCAAATCTCGCGTTTTGCTTTTGACAGAAATTCCAATGGTATCACATTTAAAAGCCAACGTCAGTAAAAAGATTTTGTATAATCACTCTGTGAATGTCTTTGTAAACACTTCTTAAGAAGGAAAGCATACGTCTTTCATATGAGTGAAAACTGCATTCTATTCAGTTATTAGTAGTGTGTTGAATGGTTAGGCAATTCACTTGTAGGGAAGCGTTTGTTTGCATTCTGTATACTCAATTCTTTAACAGCAAATCTCGCATCTTGCGTTTGACAGAAATTCCAGTGAAATCACGTTTAAAAGCCAACGCCAGTAAAAAGGCTTTGTAGATTCACTCTGTGAATGTCTTTGAAAACACTTCTGAAGAAGGAAAGCATACGTCTTTCACCTGAATGAAAACTGCATTCTATTCAGTTTTTAGTACTGTGTTGAATGGTTAGGCGATTCACTTGTAGGGAAGCGTTTGTTTGCATTCTGTATACTCAATTCTTTAACAGCAAATCTTGCGGCTTGCATTTGACAGAAATTCCAGTGAAATCACGTTTAAAAGCCAACGTCAGTAAAAAGGCTTTGTAGAATCACTCTGTGAATGTCTTTGAAAACACTTCTTAAGAAGGAATGCATACGTCTATCATCTGAATGAAAACTGCATTCTATTCAGTTTTTCGTACTGTGTTGAATGGTTAGGCGATTCACTTGTAGGGAAGCGTTTGTTTGCATTCTGTATCCTCATTTCTTTAACAGCAAATTGCGCATCTTGCCTTTGACAGAAATTCCAGTGAAATCACGTTTAAAAGCCAACGTCAGTAAAAAGGCTTTGTAGAATCACTCTGTGAATGTCTTTGAAAACACTTCTTAAGAATTAAAGCATAGGTCTTTCATCTGAGTGAAAACTGCATTCTATTCAGTTTTTAGTACTGTGTTGAATGGTTAGGCGATTCACTTGTAGGGAAGCATTTGTTCGCATTCTGTATACTCAATTCTTAACAGCAAATCTCGCATCTTGCCTTTGACAGAAATTCCAGTGAAATCACGTTTAACAACCTTCAGTAAAAAGGCTTTGTAGAATCACTCTGTGAATGTCTTTGAAAACACTTCTTAAGAAGGAAAGCATACGTCTTTCATATGAGTGAAAACTGCATTCTATTCAGTTTTTAGTACTGTGTTGAATGGTTAGGCGATTCACTTGTAGGGAAGCGTTTGTTCGCATTCTCTATACTCAATTCTTTAACAGCAAATCTCGTGTCTTGCTTTTGACAGAAATTCCAGTGAAATCACGTTTAAAAGCCAACGTCAGTAAAAAGGCTTTGTAGAATCACTCTGTGAATGTCTTTGAAAACACTCCTTAAGAAGGAAAGCATACGTCTTTCATCAGAGTGAAAACTGCATTCTATTCAGTTTTTAGTAGTGTGTTGAATGGTTAGGCGATTCACTTGTAGGGAAGCGTTTGTTCGCATTCTGTATACTCAATTCTTTAACAGCAAATCTCGCGTCTTGCTTTTGACAGAAATTCCAGTGAAAACCCCTTTAAAAACCAACCTCAGTAAAAAGGTTTTGAAGAATCACTCTGTGAATGTCTTTGAAAACACTTCTTAAGAAGGAAAGCATACGTCTTTCATCTGAGTGAAAACTGCATTCTATTCAGTTTTTAGTACTGTGTTGAATGGTTAGGCGATTCACTTGTAGGGAAGCGTTTGTTTGCATTCTGTATACTCAATTCTTTAACAGCAAATCTTGCGGCTTGCATTTGAGAGAAATTCCAGTGAAATCACGTTTAAAAGCCAACGTCAGTAAAAAGGCTTTGTAGAATCATTCTGTGAATGTCTTTGAAAACACTTCTTAAGAATTAAAGCATAGGTCTTTCATCTGAGTGAAAACTGCATTCTATTCAGTTTTAATACTGTGTTGAATGGTTAGGCGATTTACTTGTAGGGAAGCATTTGTTCGCATTCTGTATACTCAATTCTTAACAGCAAATCTCGCATCTTGCCTTTGACAGAAATTCCAGTGAAATCACGTTTAACAACCTTCAGTAAAAAGGCTTTGTAGAATCACTCTGTGAATGCCTTTGAAAACACTTCTTAAGAAGGAAAGCATACGTCTTTCATATGAGTGAAAACTGCATTCTATTCAGTTTTTAGTACTGTGTTGAATGGTTAGGCGATTAACTTGTAGGGAAGCGTTTGTTCGCATTCTCTATATTCAATTCTTTAACAGCAAATCTCGTGTCTTGCGTTTGACAGAAATTCCAGTGAAATCACGTTTAAAAGCCAACGTCAGTAAAAAGGCTTTGTAGAATCACTCTGTGAATGTCTTTGAAAACACTTCTTAAGAAGGAAAGCATACGTCTTTCATCTGAGTGAAAACTGCATTCTATTCAGTTTTTAGTACTGTGTTGAATGGTTATCCGATTCACTTGTAGGGAAGCTTTTCTTCGCATTCTGTATACTCAATTCTTTAACAGCAAATCTCACGTTTTGCTTTTGACAGAAATTCCAATGAAATCACGTTTAATAGCCAACGTCAGGAAAAAGGTTTTGTAGAATCACTCTGTGAATGTCTTTGAAAACACTTCTTAAGAAGGAAAGCATACGTCTTTCATCAGAGTGAAAACTGCATTCTATTCTGTTTTTAGTACTCTGTTGAATGGTTAGGCGATTCACTTGTAGGGAAGCATTTGTTTGCATTCTGTATCCTCAATTCTTTAACAGCAAATTGCGCATCTTGCCTTTGACAGAAATTCCAGTGAAATCACGTTTAAAAGCCAACGTCAGTAAAAAGTCTTTGTAGAATCACTCTGTGAATGTCTTTGAAAACACTTCTTAAGAAGGAAAGCATAGGTCTTTCAGCTGAGTTAAAACTGCATTCTATTCAGTTTTTAGTAGTGTGTTGAATGGTTAGGCGATTCACTTGTAGGGAAGCGTTTGTTCGCATTCTGTATACTCAATTCTTAACAGCAAATCTCGCATCTTGCCTTTGACAAAAATTCCAGTGAAATCACGTTTAACAACCATCAGTAAAAAGGCTTTGTAGAATCACTCTGTGAATGTCTTTGAAAACACTTCTTAAGAAGGAAAGCATATGTCTTCATATGAGTGAAAACTGCATTCTATTCAGTTTTTAGTACTGTGTTGAATGGTTAGGCGATTCACTTGTAGGGAAGCGTTTGTTCACATTCTCTATACTCAATTCTTTAACAGCAAATCTCGCGTTTTGCTTTTGACAGAAATTCCAATGGTATCACATTTAAAAGCCAACGTCAGTAAAAAGATTTTGTATAATCACTCTGTGAATGTCTTTGTAAACACTTCTTAAGAAGGAAAGCATACGTCTTTCATATGAGTGAAAACTGCATTCTATTCAGTTATTAGTAGTGTGTTGAATGGTTAGGCAATTCACTTGTAGGGAAGCGTTTGTTTGCATTCTGTATACTCAATTCTTTAACAGCAAATCTCGCATCTTGCGTTTGACAGAAATTCCAGTGAAATCACGTTTAAAAGCCAACGCCAGTAAAAAGGCTTTGTAGATTCACTCTGTGAATGTCTTTGAAAACACTTCTGAAGAAGGAAAGCATACGTCTTTCACCTGAATGAAAACTGCATTCTATTCAGTTTTTAGTACTGTGTTGAATGGTTAGGCGATTCACTTGTAGGGAAGCGTTTGTTTGCATTCTGTATACTCAATTCTTTAACAGCAAATCTTGCGGCTTGCATTTGACAGAAATTCCAGTGAAATCACGTTTAAAAGCCAACGTCAGTAAAAAGGCTTTGTAGAATCACTCTGTGAATGTCTTTGAAAACACTTCTTAAGAAGGAATGCATACGTCTATCATCTGAATGAAAACTGCATTCTATTCAGTTTTTCGTACTGTGTTGAATGGTTAGGCGATTCACTTGTAGGGAAGCGTTTGTTTGCATTCTGTATCCTCATTTCTTTAACAGCAAATTGCGCATCTTGCCTTTGACAGAAATTCCAGTGAAATCACGTTTAAAAGCCAACGTCAGTAAAAAGGCTTTGTAGAATCACTCTGTGAATGTCTTTGAAAACACTTCTTAAGAATTAAAGCATAGGTCTTTCATCTGAGTGAAAACTGCATTCTATTCAGTTTTTAGTACTGTGTTGAATGGTTAGGCGATTCACTTGTAGGGAAGCATTTGTTCGCATTCTGTATACTCAATTCTTAACAGCAAATCTCGCATCTTGCCTTTGACAGAAATTCCAGTGAAATCACGTTTAACAACCTTCAGTAAAAAGGCTTTGTAGAATCACTCTGTGAATGTCTTTGAAAACACTTCTTAAGAAGGAAAGCATACGTCTTTCATATGAGTGAAAACTGCATTCTATTCAGTTTTTAGTACTGTGTTGAATGGTTAGGCGATTCACTTGTAGGGAAGCGTTTGTTCGCATTCTCTATACTCAATTCTTTAACAGCAAATCTCGTGTCTTGCTTTTGACAGAAATTCCAGTGAAATCACGTTTAAAAGCCAACGTCAGTAAAAAGGCTTTGTAGAATCACTCTGTGAATGTCTTTGAAAACACTCCTTAAGAAGGAAAGCATACGTCTTTCATCAGAGTGAAAACTGCATTCTATTCAGTTTTTAGTAGTGTGTTGAATGGTTAGGCGATTCACTTGTAGGGAAGCGTTTGTTCGCATTCTGTATACTCAATTCTTTAACAGCAAATCTCGCGTCTTGCTTTTGACAGAAATTCCAGTGAAAACCCCTTTAAAAACCAACCTCAGTAAAAAGGTTTTGAAGAATCACTCTGTGAATGTCTTTGAAAACACTTCTTAAGAAGGAAAGCATACGTCTTTCATCTGAGTGAAAACTGCATTCTATTCAGTTTTTAGTACTGTGTTGAATGGTTAGGCGATTCACTTGTAGGGAAGCGTTTGTTTGCATTCTGTATACTCAATTCTTTAACAGCAAATCTTGCGGCTTGCATTTGAGAGAAATTCCAGTGAAATCACGTTTAAAAGCCAACGTCAGTAAAAAGGCTTTGTAGAATCATTCTGTGAATGTCTTTGAAAACACTTCTTAAGAATTAAAGCATAGGTCTTTCATCTGAGTGAAAAC
Source organism: Phyllotis vaccarum (assembly GCA_033318265.1). Taxonomy (NCBI): domain Eukaryota; kingdom Metazoa; phylum Chordata; class Mammalia; order Rodentia; family Cricetidae; genus Phyllotis; species Phyllotis vaccarum. The sequence goes on along the minus strand of JARWLC010000040.1, from coordinate 2,832,129 downwards.
TGCATTCTATTCAGTTTTAATACTGTGTTGAATGGTTAGGCGATTTACTTGTAGGGAAGCATTTGTTCGCATTCTGTATACTCAATTCTTAACAGCAAATCTCGCATCTTGCCTTTGACAGAAATTCCAGTGAAATCACGTTTAACAACCTTCAGTAAAAAGGCTTTGTAGAATCACTCTGTGAATGCCTTTGAAAACACTTCTTAAGAAGGAAAGCATACGTCTTTCATATGAGTGAAAACTGCATTCTATTCAGTTTTTAGTACTGTGTTGAATGGTTAGGCGATTAACTTGTAGGGAAGCGTTTGTTCGCATTCTCTATATTCAATTCTTTAACAGCAAATCTCGCCTCTTGCTTTTGAGAGAAATTCCAGTGAAAACACGTTTATAAGCCAACGCCAGTAAAAAGGCTTTGTAGATTCACTCTGTGAATGTCTTTGAAAACACTTCTTAAGAAGGAAAGCATACGTCTTTCATCTGAGGGAAAACTGCATTCTATTCAGTTTTTAGTACTGTGTTGAATGGTTAGGCGATTCACTTGTAGGGAAGCGTTTGTTTGCATTCTGTATCCTCAATTCTTTAACAGCAAATTGCGCATCTTGCCTTTGACAGAAATTCCAGTGAAATCACGTTTAAAAGCCATCGTCAGTAAAAAGGCTTTGTAGAATCACTCTGTGAATGTCTTTGAAAACACTTCTTAAGAAGGAAAGCATACGTCTTTCATCTGAGTGAAAACTGCATTCTATTCAGTTTTTAGTACTGTGTTGAATGGTTAGGCGATTCACTTGTAGGGAAGCGTTTGTTCGCATTCTGTATACTCAATTCTTAACAGCAAATCTCGCATCTTGCCTTTGACAGAAATTCCAGTGAAATCACGTTTAACAACCATCAGTAAAAAGGCTTTGCAGAATCACTCTGTGAATGTCTTTGAAAACACTTCTTAAGAAGGAAAGCATACGTCTTTCATCTGAGTGAAAACTGCATTCTATTCAGTTTTTAGTACTGTGTTGAATGGTTAGGCGATTCAATTGTAGGGAAGCATTTGTTCGCATTCTGTATACTCAATTCTTTAATAGCAAATCTCGCCTCTTGCTTTTGACAGAAATTCCAGTGAAAACACGTTTAAAAGCCAACCTCATTAAATAGGTTTTGTAGAATCACTCTGTAAATGTCTTTGAAAACACTTCTTAAGAAGGAAAGCATACGTCTTTCATCTGAGTGAAAACTGCATTCTATTCAGTTTTTAGTACTGTGTTGAATGGTTAGGCGATTCACTTGTAGGGAAGCGTTTGTTTGCATTCTGTATCCTCAATTCTTTAACAGCAAATTGCGCATCTTTCCTTTGACAGAAATTCCAGTGAAATCACGTTTAAAAGCCACCGTCAGTAAAAAGGCTTTGTAGAATCACTCTGTGAATGTCTTTGAAAACACTTCTTAAGAAGGAAAGCATACGTCTTTCATCTGAGTGAAAACTGCATTCTATTCAGTTTTTAGTACTGTGTTGAATGGTTAGGCGATTCACTTGTAGGGAAGCGTTTGTTCGCATTCTGTATACTCAAATCCTTAACAGCAAATCTCACGGCTTGCTTTTGACAAAAATTCCAGTGAAATCACGTTTAAAAGCCAACGCCAGTAAAAAGGCTTTGTAGAATCACTCTGTGAATGTCTTTGAAAACACTTCTTAAGAAGGAAAACATACGTCTTTCATATGAGTGAAAACTGCATTCTATTCGTTTTTAGTACTGTGTTGAATGGTTAGGCGATTCACTTGTAGGGAAGCGTTTGTTCGCATTCTCTATACTCAATTCTTTAACAGATAATCTCGCGTCTTGCTTTTGACAGAAATTCCAGTGAAAACACGTTTAAAAGCCAACCTCAGTAAAAAGGTTTTGTAGAATCACTCTGTAAATGTCTTTGAAAACACTTCTTAAGAAGGAAAGCATACGTCTTTTATCTGAGTGAAAACTGCATTCTATTCAGTTTTTAGTACTGTGTTGAATGGTTAGGCGATTCATTGTAGGGAAGCGTTTGTTTGCATTCTGTATACTCAATTCTTTAACAGCAAATCTCGCGGCTTGCATTTGAGAGAAATTCCAGTGAAATCACGTTTAAAAGCCAAAGTCAGTAAAAAGGCTTTGTAGAATCACTCTGTGAATGTCTTTGAAAACACTTCTTAAGAAGGAAAGCATACGTCTTTCATATGAGTGAAAACTGCATTCTATTCAGTTTTTAGTACTGTGTTGAATGGTTAGGCGATTCACTTGTAGGGAAGCGTTTGTTCGCATTCTCTATACTCAATTCTTTAACAGCAAATCTCGTGTCTTGCGTTTGACAGAAATTCCAGTGAAATCACGTTTAAAAGCCAACGTCAGTAAAAAGGTTTTGTAGAATCACTCTGTGAATGTCTTTGAAAACACTTCTTAAGAAGGAAAGCATACGTCTTTCATCTGAGTGAAAACTGCATTCTATTCAGTTTTTAGTACTGTGTTGAATGGTTAGGCGATTCACTTGTAGGGAAGCGTTTGTTGGCATTCTGTATACTCAATTCTTTAACAGCAAATCTCGCGGCTTGCATTTGACAGAAATTCCAGTGAAATCACGTTTAAAAGCCAACGTCAGTAAAAAGGCTTTGTAGAATCACTCTGTGAATGTCTTTGAAAACACTTCTTAAGAAGGAATGCATACGTCTATCATCTGAATGAAAACTGCATTCTATTCAGTTTTTAGTACTGTGTTGAATGGTTAGGCGATTCACTTGTAGGGAAGCGTTTGTTTGCATTCTGTATCCTCAATTCTTTAACAGCAAATTGCGCATCTTGCCTTTGACAGAAATTCCAGTGAAATCACGTTTAAAAGCCATCGTCAGTAAAAAGGCTTTGTTGAATCACTCTGTGAATGTCTTTGAAAACACTTCTTAAGAACGAAAGCATACGTCTTTCATCTGAGTGAAAACTGCATTCTATTCAGTTTTTATTACTGTGTTGAATGGTAAGGCGATTCACTTGTAGGGAAGCATTTGTTTGCATTCTGTATACTCAATTCTTTAACAGCAAATCTCGAGTTTTGCTTTTGACAGAAATTCCAATGAAATCACATTTAAAAGCCAACACCAGTAAAAAGGCTTTGTAGATTCACTCTGTGAATGTCTTTGAAAACACTTCTTAAGAAGGAAAGCATATGTCTTTCATCTGAGTGAAAACTGCATTCTATTCAGTTTTTAGTACTGTGTTGAATGGTTATCCGATTCACTTGTAGGGAAGCTTTTCTTCGCATTCTGTATACTCAATTCTTTAACAACAAATCTCACATTTTGCTTTTGACAGAAATTCCAATGAAATCACATTTAATAGCCAACGTCAGGAAAAAGGTTTTGTAGAATCACTCTGTGAATGTCTTTGAAAACACTTCTTAAGAAGGAAAGCATACGTCTGTCATCAGAGTGAAAACTGCATTCTATTCTGTTTTTAGTACTGTGTTGAATGGTTAGGCGATTCACTTGTAGGGAAGCGTTTGTTCGCATTCTATATACTCAATTCTTTAACAGCAAATCTAGCGGATTGCGTTTTACAGAAATTCCAGTGAAATCACGTTTAAAAGCCAAAGTCAGTAAAAAGGCTTTGTAGAATCACTCTGTGAATGTCTTTGAAAACACTTCTTAAGAAGGAATGCATACGTCTATCATCTGAATGAAAACTGCATTCTATTCAGTTTTTAGTACTGTGTTGAATGGTTAGGCGATTCACTTGTAGGGAAGCATTTGTTTGCATTCTGTATCCTCAATTCTTTAACAGCAAATTGCGCATCTTGCCTTTGACAGAAATTCCAGTGAAATCACGTTTAAAAGCCAACGTCAGTAAAAAGTCTTTGTAGAATCACTCTGTGAATGTCTTTGAAAACACTTCTTAAGAAGGAAAGCATAGGTCTTTCAGCTGAGTTAAAACTGCATTCTATTCAGATTTTAGTAGTGTGTTGAATGGTTAGGCGATTCATTTGTAGGGAAGCATTTGTTCGCATTCTGTATACTCAATTCTTAACAGCAAATCTCGCATCTTGCCTTTGACAAAAATTCCAGTGAAATCACGTTTAACAACCATCAGTAAAAAGGCTTTGTAGAATCACTCTGTGAATGTCTTTGAAAACACTTCTTAAGAAGGGAAGCATACGTCTTCATATGAGTGAAAACTGCATTCTATTCAGTTTTTAGTACTGTGTTGAATGGTTAGGCGATTCACTTGTAGGGAAGCGTTTGTTCGCATTCTCTATACTCAATTCTTTAACAGCAAATCTCGCGTTTTGCTTTTGACAGAAATTCCAATGGTATCACATTTAAAAGCCAACGTCAGTAAAAAGATTTTGTATAATCACTCTGTGAATGTCTTTGTAAACACTTCTTAAGAAGGAAAGCATACGTCTTTCATATGAGTGAAAACTGCATTCTATTCAGTTATTAGTACTGTGTTGAATGGTTAGGCGATTCACTTGTAGGGAAGCGTTTGTTGGCATTCTGTATACTCAATTCTTTAACAGCAAATCTCGCGGCTTGCATTTGACAGAAATTCCAGTGAAATCACGTTTAAAAGCCAACGTCAGTAAAATGGCTTTGTAGAATCACTCTGTGAATGTCTTTGAAAACACTTCTTAAGAAGGAATGCATACGTCTATCATCTGAATGAAAACTGCATTCTATTCAGTTTTTAGTACTGTGTTGAATGGTTAGGCGATTCACTTGTAGGGAAGCGTTTGTTTGCATTCTGTATCCTCAATTCTTTAACAGCAAATTGCGCATCTTGCCTTTGACAGAAATTCCAGTGAAATCACGTTTCAAAGCCATCGTCAGTAAAAAGGCTTTGTTGAATCACTCTGTGAATGTCTTTGAAAACACTTCTTAAGAACGAAAGCATACGTCTTTCATCTGAGTGAAAACTGCATTCTATTCAGTTTTTATTACTGTGTTGAATGGTAAGGCGATTCATTTGTAGGGAAGCGTTTGTTCGCATTCTGTATACTCAATTCTTTAACAGCAAATCTCGAGTTTTGCTTTTGACAGAAATTCCAATGAAATCACATTTAAAAGCCAACACCAGTAAAAAGGCTTTGTAGATTCACTCTGTGAATGTCTTTGAAAACACTTCTTAAGAAGGAAAGCATACGTCTTTCATCTGAGTGAAAACTGCATTCTATACAGTTTTTAGTACTGTGTTGAATGGTTATCCGATTCACTTGTAGGGAAGCTTTTCTTCGCATTCTGTATACTCAATTCTTTAACAACAAATCTCACATTTTGCTTTTGACAGAAATTCCAATGAAATCACATTTAATAGCCAACGTCAGGAAAAAGGTTTTGTAGAATCACTCTGTGAATGTCTTTGAAAACACTTCTTAAGAAGGAAAGCATACGTCTTTCATCAGAGTGAAAACTGCATTCTATTCTGTTTTTAGTACTGTGTTGAATGGTTAGGCGATTCACTTGTAGGGAAGCATTTGTTCGCATTCTATATACTCAATTCTTTAACAGCAAATCTAGCGGATTGCGTTTTACAGAAATTCCAGTGAAATCACGTTTAAAAGCCAACGTCAGTAAAAAGGCTTTGTAGAATTACTCTGTGAATGTCTTTGAAAACACTTCTTAAGAAGGAATGCATACGTCTATCATCTGAATGAAAACTGCATTCTATTCAGTTTTTAGTACTGTGTTGAATGGTTAGGCGATTCACTTGTAGGGAAGCATTTGTTTGCATTCTGTATCCTCAATTCTTTAACAGCAAATTGCGCATCTTGCCTTTGACAGAAATTCCAGTGTAATCACGTTTAAAAGCCAACGTCAGTAAAAAGTCTTTGTAGAATCACTCTGTGAATGTCTTTGAAAACACTTCTTAAGAAGGAAAGCATAGGTCTTTCAGCTGAGTTAAAACTGCATTCTATTCAGTTTTTAGTAGTGTGTTGAATGGTTAGGCGATTCACTTGTAGGGAAGCGTTTGTTCGCATTCTGTATACTCAATTCTTAACAGCAAATCTCGCATCTTGCCTTTGACAAAAATTCCAGTGAAATCACGTTTAACAACCATCAGTAAAAAGGCTTTGTAGAATCACTCTGTGAATGTCTTTGAAAACACTTCTTAAGAAGGAAAGCATACGTCTTCATATGAGTGAAAACTGCATTCTATTCAGTTTTTAGTACTGTGTTGAATGGTTAGGCGATTCACTTGTAGGGAAGCGTTTGTTCGCATTCTCTATACTCAATTCTTTAACAGCAAATCTCGCGTTTTGCTTTTGACAGAAATTCCAATGGTATCACATTTAAAAGGAACGTCAGTAAAAAGATTTTGTATAATCACTCTGTGAATGTCTTTGTAAACACTTCTTAAGAAGGAAAGCATATGTCTTTCATATGAGTGAAAACTGCATTCTATTCAGTTATTAGTAGTGTGTTGAATGGTTAGGCAATTCACTTGTAGGGAAGCGTTTGTTTGCATTCTGTATACTCAATTCTTTAACAGCAAATCTCGCATCTTGCGTTTGACAGAAATTCCAGTGAAATCACGTTTAAAAGCCAACGCCAGTAAAAAGGCTTTGTAGATTCACTCTGTGAATGTCTTTGAAAACACTTCTGAAGAAGGAAAGCATACGTCTTTCACCTGAATGAAAACTGCATTCTATTCAGTTTTTAGTACTGTGTTGAATGGTTAGGCGATTCACTTGTAGGGAAGCGTTTGTTTGCATTCTGTATACTCAATTCTTTAACAGCAAATCTTGCGGCTTGCATTTGACAGAAATTCCAGTGAAATCACGTTTAAAAGCCAACGTCAGTAAAAAGGCTTTGTAGAATCACTCTGTGAATGTCTTTGAAAACACTTCTTAAGAAGGAATGCATACGTCTATCATCTGAATGAAAACTGCATTCTATTCAGTTTTTCGTACTGTGTTGAATGGTTAGGCGATTCACTTGTAGGGAAGCGTTTGTTTGCATTCTGTATCCTCATTTCTTTAACAGCAAATTGCGCATCTTGCCTTTGACAGAAATTCCAGTGAAATCACGTTTAAAAGCCAACGTCAGTAAAAAGGCTTTGTAGAATCACTCTGTGAATGTCTTTGAAAACACTTCTTAAGAATTAAAGCATAGGTCTTTCATCTGAGTGAAAACTGCATTCTATTCAGTTTTTAGTACTGTGTTGAATGGTTAGGCGATTCACTTGTAGGGAAGCATTTGTTCGCATTCTGTATACTCAATTCTTAACAGCAAATCTCGCATCTTGCCTTTGACAGAAATTCCAGTGAAATCACGTTTAACAACCTTCAGTAAAAAGGCTTTGTAGAATCACTCTGTGAATGTCTTTGAAAACACTTCTTAAGAAGGAAAGCATACGTCTTTCATATGAGTGAAAACTGCATTCTATTCAGTTTTTAGTACTGTGTTGAATGGTTAGGCGATTCACTTGTAGGGAAGCGTTTGTTCGCATTCTCTATACTCAATTCTTTAACAGCAAATCTCGTGTCTTGCTTTTGACAGAAATTCCAGTGAAATCACGTTTAAAAGCCAACGTCAGTAAAAAGGCTTTGTAGAATCACTCTGTGAATGTCTTTGAAAACACTCCTTAAGAAGGAAAGCATACGTCTTTCATCAGAATGAAAACTGCATTCTATTCAGTTTTTAGTAGTGTGTTGAATGGTTAGGCGATTCACTTGTAGGGAAGCGTTTGTTCGCATTCTGTATACTCAATTCTTTAACAGCAAATCTCGCGTCTTGCTTTTGACAGAAATTCCAGTGAAAACCCCTTTAAAAACCAACCTCAGTAAAAAGGTTTTGTAGAATCACTCTGTGAATGTCTTTGAAAACACTTCTTAAGAAGGAAAGCATACGTCTTTCATCTGAGTGAAAACTGCATTCTATTCAGTTTTTAGTACTGTGTTGAATGGTTAGGCGATTCACTTGTAGGGAAGCATTTGTTCGCATTCTGTATACTCAATTCTTTAACAGCAAATCTCGCCTCTTGCTTTTGACAGAAATTCCAGTGAAAACACGTTTAAAAGCCAACCTCAGTAAAAAGGTTTTGTAGAATCACTCTGTAAATGTCTTTGAAAACACTTCTTAAGAAGGAAAGCATAAGTCTTTCATCTGAGTGAAAACTGCATTCTACTCAGTTTTTAGTACTGTGTTGAATGGTTAGGCGATTCACTTGTAGGGAAGCGTTTGTTTGCATTCTGTATACTCAATTCTTTAACAGCAAATCTCGCATCTTGCGTTTGACAGAAATTCCAGTGAAATCACGTTTAAAAGCCAACGCCAGTAAAAAGGCTTTGTAGATTCACTCTGTGAATGTCTTTGAAAACACTTCTTAAGAAGGAAAGCATACGTCTTTCACCTGAATGAAAACTGCATTCTATTCAGTTTTTAGTACTGTGTTGAATGGTTAGGCGATTCACTTGTAGGGAAGCGTTTGTTTGCATTCTGTATACTCAATTCTTTAACAGCAAATCTTGCGGCTTGCATTTGAGAGAAATTCCAGTGAAATCACGTTTAAAAGCCAACGTCAGTAAAAAGGCTTTGTAGAATCATTCTGTGAATGTCTTTGAAAACACTTCTTAAGAATTAAAGCATAGGTCTTTCATCTGAGTGAAAACTGCATTCTATTCAGTTTTTAGTACTGTGTTGAATGGTTAGGCGATTTACTTGTAGGGAAGCATTTGTTCGCATTCTGTATACTCAATTCTTAACAGCAAATCGCGCATCTTGCCTTTGACAGAAATTCCAGTGAAATCACGTTTAACAACCTTCAGTAAAAAGGCTTTGTAGAATCACTCTGTGAATGCCTTTGAAAACACTTCTTAAGAAGGAAAGCATACGTCTTTCATATGAGTGAAAACTGCATTCTATTCAGTTTTTAGTACTGTGTTGAATGGTTAGGCGATTAACTTGTAGGGAAGCGTTTGTTCGCATTCTCTATATTCAATTCTTTAACAGCAAATCTCGTGTCTTGCGTTTGACAGAAATTCCAGTGAAATCACGTTTAAAAGCCAACGTCAGTAAAAAGGCTTTGTAGAATCACTCTGTGAATGTCTTTGAAAACACTTCTTAAGAAGGAAAGCATACGTCTTTCATCTGAGTGAAAACTGCATTCTATTCAGTTTTTAGTACTGTGTTGAATGGTTATCCGATTCACTTGTAGGGAAGCTTTTCTTCGCATTCTGTATACTCAATTCTTTAACAGCAAATCTCACGTTTTGCTTTTGACAGAAATTCCAATGAAATCACGTTTAATAGCCAACGTCAGGAAAAAGGTTTTGTAGAATCACTCTGTGAATGTCTTTGAAAACACTTCTTAAGAAGGAAAGCATACGTCTTTCATCAGAGTGAAAACTGCATTCTATTCTGTTTTTAGTACTCTGTTGAATGGTTAGGCGATTCACTTGTAGGGAAGCGTTTGTTCGCATTCTATATACTCAATTCTTTAACAGCAAATCTAGCGGATTGCGTTTTACAGAAATTCCAGTGAAATCACGTTTAAAAGCCAACGTCAGTAAAAAGGCTTTGTAGAATCACTCTGTGAATGTCTTTGAAAACACTTCTTAAGAAGGAATGCATACGTCTATCATCTGAATGAAAACTGCATTCTATTCAGTTTTTAGTACTGTGTTGAATGGTTAGGCAATTCACTTGTAGGGAAGCATTTGTTTGCATTCTGTATCCTCAATTCTTTAACAGCAAATTGCGCATCTTGCCTTTGACAGAAATTCCAGTGAAATCACGTTTAAAAGCCAACGTCAGTAAAAAGTCTTTGTAGAATCACTCTGTGAATGTCTTTGAAAACACTTCTTAAGAAGGAAAGCATAGGTCTTTCAGCTGAGTTAAAACTGCATTCTATTCAGTTTTTAGTAGTGTGTTGAATGGTTAGGCGATTCACTTGTAGGGAAGCGTTTGTTCGCATTCTGTATACTCAATTCTTAACAGCAAATCTCGCATCTTGCCTTTGACAAAAATTCCAGTGAAATCACGTTTAACAACCATCAGTAAAAAGGCTTTGTAGAATCACTCTGTGAATGTCTTTGAAAACACTTCTTAAGAAGGAAAGCATACGTCTTCATATGAGTGAAAACTGCATTCTAGTCAGTTTTTAGTACTGTGTTGAATGGTTAGGCGATTCACTTGTAGGGAAGCGTTTGTTTGCATTCTGTATACTCAATTCTTTAACAGCAAATCTCGCATCTTGCGTTTGACAGAAATTCCAGTGAAATCACGTTTAAAAGCCAACGCCAGTAAAAAGGCTTTGTAGATTCACTCTGTGAATGTCTTTGAAAACACTTCTTAAGAAGGAAAGCATACGTCTTTCACCTGAATGAAAACTGCATTTTATTCAGTTTTTCGTACTGTGTTGAATGGTTAGGCGATTCACTTGTAGGGAAGCATTTGTTTGCATTCTGTATCCTCATTTCTTTAACAGCAAATTGCGCATCTTGCCTTTGACAGAAATTCCAGTGAAATCACGTTTAAAAGCCAACGTCAGTAAAAAGGCTTTGTAGAATCACTCTGTGAATGTCTTTGAAAACACTTCTTAAGAATTAAAGCATAGGTCTTTCATCTGAGTGAAAACTGCATTCTATTCAGTTTTTAGTACTGTGTTGAATGGTTAGGCGATTCACTTGTAGGGAAGCATTTGTTCGCATTCTGTATACTCAATTCTTAACAGCAAATCTCGCATCTTGCCTTTGACAGAAATTCCAGTGAAATCACGTTTAACAACCTTCAGTAAAAAGGCTTTGTAGAATCACTCTGTGAATGTCTTTGAAAACACTTCTTAAGAAGGAAAGCATACGTCTTTCATATGAGTGAAAACAGCATTCTATTCAGTTTTTAGTACTGTGTTGAATGGTTAGGAGATTCACTTGTAGGGAAGCGTTTGTTCGCATTCTGTATACTCAATTCTTTAACAGCAAATCTCGTGTCTTGCTTTTGACAGAAATTCCAGTGAAATCACGTTTAAAAGCCAACGTCAGTAAAAAGGCTTTGTAGAATCACTCTGTGAATGTCTTTGAAAACACTCCTTAAGAAGGAAAGCATACGTCTTTCATCAGAGTGAAAACTGCATTCTATTCAGTTTTTAGTACTGTGTTGAATGGTTAGGCGATTAACTTGTAGGGAAGCGTTTGTTCGCATTCTGTATACTCAATTCTTTAACAGCAAATCTCGCGTCTTGCTTTTGACAGAAATTCCAGTGAAAACCCCTTTAAAAACCAACCTCAGTAAAAAGGTTTTGTAGAATCACTCTGTGAATGTCTTTGAAAACACTTCTTAAGAAGGAAAGCATACGTCTTTCATCTGAGTGAAAACTGCATTCTATTCAGTTTTTAGTACTGTGTTGAATGGTTAGGCGATTCACTTGTAGGGAAGCATTTGTTCGCATTCTGTATACTCAATTCTTTAACAGCAAATCTCGCCTCTTGCTTTTGACAGAAATTCCAGTGAAAACACGTTTAAAAGCCAACCTCAGTAAAAAGGTTTTGTAGAATCACTCTGTAAATGTCTTTGAAAACACTTCTTAAGAAGGAAAGCATACGTCTTTCATCTGAGTGAAAACTGCATTCTATTCAGTTTTTAGTACTGTGTTGAATGGTTAGGCGATTCACTTGTAGGGAAGCGTTTGTTTGCATTCGGTATACTCAATTCTTTAACAGCAAATCTCGCATCTTGCGTTTGACAGAAATTCCAGTGAAATCACGTTTAAAAGCCAACGCCAGTAAAAAGGCTTTGTAGATTCACTCTGTGAATGTCTTTGAAAACACTTCTTAAGAAGGAAAGCATACGTCTTTCACCTGAATGAAAACTGCATTCTATTCAGTTTTTAGTACTGTGTTGAATGGTTAGGCGATTCACTTGTAGGGAAGCGTTTGTTTGCATTCTGTATACTCAATTCTTTAACAGCAAATCTTGCGGCTTGCATTTGACAGAAATTCCAGTGAAATCATGTTTAAAAGCCAACGTCAGTAAAAAGGCTTTGTAGAATCACTCTGTGAATGTCTTTGAAAACACTTCTTAAGAAGGAATGCATAAGTCTATCATCTGAACAAAAACTGCATTCTATTCAGTTTTTCGTACTGTGTTGAATGGTTAGGCGATTCACTTGTAGGGAAGCGTTTGTTTGCATTCTGTATCCTCATTTCTTTAACAGCAAATTGCGCATCTTGCCTTTAACAGAAATTCCAGTGAAATCACGTTTAAAAGCCAATGTCAGTAAAAAGGCTTTGTAGAATCACTCTGTGAATGTCTTTGAAAACACTTCTTAAGAATTAAAGCATAGGTCTTTCATCTGAGTGAAAACTGCATTCTATTCAGTTTTTAGTACTGTGTTGAATGGTTAGGCGATTCACTTGTAGGGAAGCATTTGTTCGCATTCTGTATACTCAATTCTTAACAGAAAATCTCGCATCTTGCCTTTTACAGAAATTCCAGTGAAATCACGTTTAACAACCTTCAGTAAAAAGGCTTTGTAGAATCACTCTGTGAATGTCTTTGAAAACACTTCTTAAGAAGGAAAGCATACGTCTTTCATATGAGTGAAAACTGCATTCTATTCAGTTTTTAGTACTGTGTTGAATGGTTAGGCGATTCACTTGTAGGGAAGCGTTTGTTTGCATTCTCTATATTCAATTCTTTAACAGCAAATCTCGTGTCTTGCGTTTGGCAGAAATTCCAGTGAAATCACGTTTAAAAGCCAACGTCAGTAAAAAGGCTTTGTAGAATCACTCTGTGAATGTCTTTGAAAACACTCCTTAAGAAGGAAAGCATACGTCTTTCATCAGAGTGAAAACTGCATTCTATTCAGTTTTTAGTACTGTGTTGAATGGTTAGGCGATTAACTTGTAGGGAAGCGTTTGTTCGCATTCTGTATACTCAATTCTTTAACAGCAAATCTCGCGTCTTGCTTTTGACAGAAATTCCAGTGAAAACCCCTTTAAAAACCAACCTCAGTAAAAAGGTTTTGTAGAATCACTCTGTGAATGTCTTTGAAAACACTTCTTAAGAAGGAAAGCATACGTCTTTCATCTGAGTGAAAACTGCATTCTATTCAGTTTTTAGTACTGTGTTGAATGGTTAGGCGATTCACTTGTAGGGAAGCATTTGTTCGCATTCTGTATACTCAATTCTTTAAGAGCAAATCTCGCCTCTTGCTTTTGAGAGAAATTCCAGTGAAAACACGTTTATAAGCCAACGCCAGTAAAAAGGCTTTGTAGATTCACTCTGTGAATGTCTTTGAAAACACTTCTTAAGAAGGAAAGCATACGTCTTTCATCTGAGGGAAAACTGCATTCTATTCAGTTTTTAGTACTGTGTTGAATGGTTAGGCGATTCACTTGTAGGGAAGCGTTTGTTTGCATTCTCTATATTCAATTCTTTAACAGCAAATTGCGCATCTTGCCTTTAACAGAAATTCCAGTGAAATCACGTTTAAAAGCCAATGTCAGTAAAAAGGCTTTGTAGAATCACTCTGTGAATGTCTTTGAAAACACTTCTTAAGAATTAAAGCATAGGTCTTTCATCTGAGTGAAAACTGCATTCTATTCAGTTTTTAGTACTGTATTGAATGGTTAGGCGATTCACTTGTAGGGAAGCATTTGTTCGCATTCTGTATACTCAATTCTTAACAGAAAATCTCGCATCTTGCCTTTTACAGAAATTCCAGTGAAATCACGTTTAACAACCTTCAGTAAAAAGGCTTTGTAGAATCACTCTGTGAATGTCTTTGAAAACACTTCTTAAGAAGGAAAGCATACGTCTTTCATATGAGTGAAAACTGCATTCTATTCAGTTTTTAGTACTGTGTTGAATGGTTAGGCGATTCACTTGTAGGGAAGCGTTTGTTTGCATTCTCTATATTCAATTCTTTAACAGCAAATCTCGTGTCTTGCGTTTGGCAGAAATTCCAGTGAAATCACGTTTAAAAGCCAACGTCAGTAAAAAGGCTTTGTAGAATCACTCTGTGAATGTCTTTGAAAACACTCCTTAAGAAGGAAAGCATACGTCTTTCATCAGAGTGAAAACTGCATTCTATTCAGTTTTTAGTACTGTGTTGAATGGTTAGGCGAATAACTTGTAGGGAAGCCTTTGTTCGCATTCTGTATACTCAATTCTTTAACAGCAAATCTCGCGTCTTGCTTTTGACAGAAATTCCAGTGAAAACCCCTTTAAAAACCAACCTCAGTAAAAAGGTTTTGTAGAATCACTCTGTGAATGTCTTTGAAAACACTTCTTAAGAAGGAAAGCATACGTCTTTCATCTGAGTGAAAACTGCATTCTATTCAGTTTTTAGTACTGTGTTGAATGGTTAGGCGATTCACTTGTAGGGAAGCATTTGTTCGCATTCTGTATACTCAATTCTTTAAGAGCAAATCTCGCCTCTTGCTTTTGAGAGAAATTCCAGTGAAAACACGTTTATAAGCCAACGCCAGTAAAAAGGCTTTGTAGATTCACTCTGTGAATGTCTTTGAAAACACTTCTTAAGAAGGAAAGCATACGTCTTTCATCTGAGGGAAAACTGCATTCTATTCAGTTTTTAGTACTGTGTTGAATGGTTAGGCGATTCACTTGTAGGGAAGCGTTTGTTTGCATTCTGTATCCTCAATTCTTTAACAGCAAATTGCGCATCTTGCCTTTGACAGAAATTCCAGTGAAATCACGTTTAAAAGCCATCGTCAGTAAAAAGGCTTTGTAGAATCACTCTGTGAATGTCTTTGAAAACACTTCTTAAGAAGGAAAGCATACGTCTTTATCTGAGTGAAAACTGCATTCTATTCAGTTTTTAGTACTGTGTTGAATGGTTAGGCGATTCACTTGTAGGGAAGCGTTTGTTCGCATTCTGTATACTCAATTCTTAACAGCAAATCTCGCATCTTGCCTTTGACAGAAATTCCAGTGAAATCACGTTTAACAACCATCAGTAAAAAGGCTTTGCAGAATCACTCTGTGAATGTCTTTGAAAACACTTCTTAAGAAGGAAAGCATACGTCTTTCATATGAGTGAAAACTGCATTCTATTCAGTTTTTAGTACTGTGTTGAATGGTTAGGCGATTCAATTGTAGGGAAGCATTTGTTCGCATTCTGTATACTCAATTCTTTAATAGCAAATCTCGCCTCTTGCTTTTGACAGAAATTCCAGTGAAAACACGTTTAAAAGCCAACCTCATTAAATAGGTTTTGTAGAATCACTCTGTAAATGTCTTTGAAAACACTTCTTAAGAAGGAAAGCATACGTCTTTCATCTGAGTGAAAACTGCATTCTATTCAGTTTTTAGTACTGTGTTGAATGGTTAGGCGATTCACTTGTAGGGAAGCGTTTGTTTGCATTCTGTATCCTCAATTCTTTAACAGCAAATTGCGCATCTTTCCTTTGACAGAAATTCCAGTGAAATCACGTTTAAAAGCCATCGTCAGTAAAAAGGCTTTGTAGAATCACTCTGTGAATGTCTTTGAAAACACTTCTTAAGAAGGAAAGCATACGTCTTTCATCTGAGTGAAAACTGCATTCTATTCAGTTTTTAGTACTGTGTTGAATGGTTAGGCGATTCACTTGTAGGGAAGCGTTTGTTCGCATTCTGTATACTCAAATCCTTAACAGCAAATCTCACGGCTTGCTTTTGACAAAAATTCCAGTGAAATCACGTTTAAAAGCCAACGCCAGTAAAAAGGCTTTGTAGAATCACTCTGTGAATGTCTTTGAAAACACTTCTTAAGAAGGAAAACATACGTCTTTCATATGAGTGAAAACTGCATTCTATTCGTTTTTAGTACTGTGTTGAATGGTTAGGCGATTCACTTGTAGGGAAGCGTTTGTTCGCATTCTCTATACTCAATTCTTTAACAGATAATCTCGCGTCTTGCTTTTGACAGAAATTCCAGTGAAAACACGTTTAAAAGCCAACCTCAGTAAAAAGGTTTTGTAGAATCACTCTGTAAATGTCTTTGAAAACACTTCTTAAGAAGGAAAGCATACGTCTTTTATCTGAGTGAAAACTGCATTCTATTCAGTTTTTAGTACTGTGTTGAATGGTTAGGCGATTCATTGTAGGGAAGCGTTTGTTTGCATTCTGTATACTCAATTCTTTAACAGCAAATCTCGCGGCTTGCATTTGAGAGAAATTCCAGTGAAATCACGTTTAAAAGCCAAAGTCAGTAAAAAGGCTTTGTAGAATCACTCTGTGAATGTCTTTGAAAACACTTCTTAAGAAGGAATGCATACGTCTATCATCTGAATGAAAACTGCATTCTATTCAGTTTTTAGTACTGTGTTGAATGGTTAGGCGATTCACTTGTAGGGAAGCGTTTGTTTGCATTCTGTATCCTCAATTCTTTAACAGCAAATTGCGCATCTTGCCTTTGACAGAAATTCCAGTGAAATCACGTTTAAAAGCCATCGTCAGTAAAAAGGCTTTGTTGAATCACTCTGTGAATGTCTTTGAAAACACTTCTTAAGAAGGAAAGCATACGTCTTTCATCTGAGTGAAAACTGCATTCTATTCAGTTTTTATTACTGTGTTGAATGGTAAGGCGATTCACTTGTAGGGAAGCGTTTGTTTGCATTCTGTATACTCAATTCCTTAACAGCAAATCTCAGGGCTTGCTTTTGACAAAAATTCCAGTGAAATCACGTTTAAAAGCCAACGCCAGTAAAAAGGCTTTGTAGAATCACTCTGTGAATGTCTTTGAAAACACTTCTTAAGAAGGAAAGCATACGTCTTATTCTGAGTGAAAACTGCATTCTATTCAGTTTTTAGTACTGTGTTGAATGGTTAGGCGATTCACTTGTAGGGAAGCATTTGTTCGCATTCTGTATACTCAATTCTTTAACAGCAAATCTCGCCTCTTGCTTTTGACAGAAATTCCAGTGAAAACACGTTTAAAAGCCAACCTCAGTAAAAAGGTTTTGTAGAATCACTCTGTAAATGTCTTTGAAAACACTTCTTAAGAAGGAAAGCATAAGTCTTTCATCTGAGTGAAAACTGCATTCTACTCAGTTTTTAGTACTGTGTTGAATGGTTAGGCGATTCACTTGTAGGGAAGCGTTTGTTTGCATTCTGTATACTCAATTCTTTAACAGCAAATCTCGCATCTTGCGTTTGACAGAAATTCCAGTGAAATCACCTTTAAAAGCCAACGCCAGTAAAAAGGCTTTGTAGATTCACTCTGTGAATGTCTTTGAAAACACTTCTTAAGAAGGAAAGCATACGTCTTTCACCTGAATGAAAACTGCATTCTATTCAGTTTTTAGTACTGTGTTGAATGGTTAGGCGATTCACTTGTAGGGAAGCGTTTGTTTGCATTCTGTATACTCAATTCTTTAACAGCAAATCTTGCGGCTTGCATTTGAGAGAAATTCCAGTGAAATCACGTTTAAAAGCCAACGTCAGTAAAAAGGCTTTGTAGAATCATTCTGTGAATGTCTTTGAAAACACTTCTTAAGAATTAAAGCATAGGTCTTTCATCTGAGTGAAAACTGCATTCTATTCAGTTTTTAGTACTGTGTTGAATGGTTAGGCGATTTACTTGTAGGGAAGCATTTGTTCGCATTCTGTATACTCAATTCTTAACAGCAAATCTCGCATCTTGCCTTTGACAGAAATTCCAGTGAAATCACGTTTAACAACCTTCAGTAAAAAGGCTTTGTAGAATCACTCTGTGAATGCCTTTGAAAACACTTCTTAAGAAGGAAAGCATACGTCTTTCATATGAGTGAAAACTGCATTCTATTCAGTTTTTAGTACTGTGTTGAATGGTTAGGCGATTAACTTGTAGGGAAGCGTTTGTTCGCATTCTCTATATTCAATTCTTTAACAGCAAATCTCGTGTCTTGCGTTTGACAGAAATTCCAGTGAAATCACGTTTAAAAGCCAACGTCAGTAAAAAGGCTTTGTAGAATCACTCTGTGAATGTCTTTGAAAACACTTCTTAAGAAGGAAAGCATACGTCTTTCATCTGAGTGAAAACTGCATTCTATTCAGTTTTTAGTACTGTGTTGAATGGTTATCCGATTCACTTGTAGGGAAGCTTTTCTTCGCATTCTGTATACTCAATTCTTTAACAGCAAATCTCACGTTTTGCTTTTGACAGAAATTCCAATGAAATCACGTTTAATAGCCAACGTCAGGAAAAAGGTTTTGTAGAATCACTCTGTGAATGTCTTTGAAAACACTTCTTAAGAAGGAAAGCATACGTCTTTCATCAGAGTGAAAACTGCATTCTATTCTGTTTTTAGTACTCTGTTGAATGGTTAGGCGATTCACTTGTAGGGAAGCGTTTGTTCGCATTCTATATACTCAATTCTTTAACAGCAAATCTAGCAGATTGCGTTTTACAGAAATTCCAGTGAAATCACGTTTAAAAGCCAACGTCAGTAAAAAGGCTTTGTAGAATCACTCTGTGAATGTCTTTGAAAACACTTCTTAAGAAGGAATGCATACGTCTATCATCTGAATGAAAACTGCATTCTATTCAGTTTTTAGTACTGTGTTGAATGGTTAGGCGATTCACTTGTAGGGAAGCATTTGTTTGCATTCTGTATCCTCAATTCTTTAACAGCAAATTGCGCATCTTGCCTTTGACAGAAATTCCAGTGAAATCACGTTTAAAAGCCAACGTCAGTAAAAAGTCTTTGTAGAATCACTCTGTGAATGTCTTTGAAAACACTTCTTAAGAAGGAAAGCATAGGTCTTTCAGCTGAGTTAAAACTGCATTCTATTCAGTTTTTAGTAGTGTGTTGAATGGTTAGGCGATTCACTTGTAGGGAAGCGTTTGTTCGCATTCTGTATACTCAATTCTTAACAGCAAATCTCGCATCTTGCCTTTGACAAAAATTCCAGTGAAATCACGTTTAACAACCATCAGTAAAAAGGCTTTGTAGAATCACTCTGTGAATGTCTTTGAAAACACTTCTTAAGAAGGAAAGCATACGTCTTCATATGAGTGAAAACTGCATTCTATTCAGTTTTTAGTACTGTGTTGAATGGTTAGGCGATTCACTTGTAGGGAAGCGTTTGTTTGCATTCTGTATACTCAATTCTTTAACAGCAAATCTCGCATCTTGCGTTTGACAGAAATTCCAGTGAAATCACGTTTAAAAGCCAACGCCAGTAAAAAGGCTTTGTAGATTCACTCTGTGAATGTCTTTGAAAACACTTCTTAAGACGGAAAGCATACGTCTTTCACCTGAATGAAAACTGCATTCTATTCAGTTTTTAGTACTGTGTTGAATGGTTAGGCGATTCACTTGTAGGGAAGCGTTTGTTTGCATTCTGTATACTCAATTCTTTAACAGCAAATCTTGCGGCTTGCATTTGACAGAAATTCCAGTGAAATCACGTTTAAAAGCCAACGTCAGTAAAAAGGCTTTGTAGAATCACTCTGTGAATGTCTTTGAAAACACTTCTTAAGAAGGAATGCATACGTCTATCATCTGAATGAAAACTGCATTTTATTCAGTTTTTCGTACTGTGTTGAATGGTTAGGCGATTAACTTGTAGGGAAGCGTTTGTTTGCATTCTGTATCCTCATTTCTTTAACAGCAAATTGCGCATCTTGCCTTTGACAGAAATTCCAGTGAAATCACGTTTAAAAGCCAACGTCAGTAAAAAGGCTTTGTAGAATCACTCTGTGAATGTCTTTGAAAACACTTCTTAAGAATTAAAGCATAGGTCTTTCATCTGAGTGAAAACTGCATTCTATTCAGTTTTTAGTACTGTGTTGAATGGTTAGGCGATTCACTTGTAGGGAAGCATTTGTTCGCATTCTGTATACTCAATTCTTAACAGCAAATCTCGCATCTTGCCTTTGACAGAAATTCCAGTGAAATCACGTTTAACAACCTTCAGTAAAAAGGCTTTGTAGAATCACTCTGTGAATGTCTTTGAAAACACTTCTTAAGAAGGAAAGCATACGTCTTTCATATGAGTGAAAACAGCATTCTATTCAGTTTTTAGTACTGTGTTGAATGGTTAGGAGATTCACTTGTAGGGAAGCGTTTGTTCGCATTCTGTATACTCAATTCTTTAACAGCAAATCTCGTGTCTTGCTTTTGACAGAAATTCCAGTGAAATCACGTTTAAAAGCCAACGTCAGTAAAAAGGCTTTGTAGAATCACTCTGTGAATGTCTTTGAAAACACTCCTTAAGAAGGAAAGCATACGTCTTTCATCAGAGTGAAAACTGCATTCTATTCAGTTTTTAGTACTGTGTTGAATGGTTAGGCGATTAACTTGTAGGGAAGCGTTTGTTCGCATTCTGTATACTCAATTCTTTAACAGCAAATCTCGCGTCTTGCTTTTGACAGAAATTCCAGTGAAAACCCCTTTAAAAACCAACCTCAGTAAAAAGGTTTTGTAGAATCACTCTGTGAATGTCTTTGAAAACACTTCTTAAGAAGGAAAGCATATGTCTTTCATCTGAGTGAAAACTGCATTCTATTCAGTTTTTAGTACTGTGTTGAATGGTTAGGCGATTCACTTGTAGGGAAGCATTTGTTCGCATTCTGTATACTCAATTCTTTAACAGCAAATCTCGCCTCTTGCTTTTGACAGAAATTCCAGTGAAAACACGTTTAAAAGCCAACCTCAGTAAAAAGGTTTTGTAGAATCACTCTGTAAATGTCTTTGAAAACACTTCTTAAGAAGGAAAGCATACGTCTTTCATCTGAGTGAAAACTGCATTCTATTCAGTTTTTAGTACTGTGTTGAATGGTTAGGCGATTCACTTGTAGGGAAGCGTTTGTTTGCATTCGGTATACTCAATTCTTTAACAGCAAATCTCGCATCTTGCGTTTGACAGAAATTCCAGTGAAATCACGTTTAAAAGCCAACGCCAGTAAAAAGGCTTTGTAGATTCACTCTGTGAATGTCTTTGAAAACACTTCTTAAGAAGGAAAGCATACGTCTTTCACCTGAATGAAAACTGCATTCTATTCAGTTTTTAGTACTGTGTTGAATGGTTAGGCGATTCACTTGTAGGGAAGCGTTTGTTTGCATTCTGTATACTCAATTCTTTAACAGCAAATCTTGCGGCTTGCATTTGACAGAAATTCCAGTGAAATCACGTTTAAAAGCCAACGTCAGTAAAAAGGCTTTGTAGAATCACTCTGTGAATGTCTTTGAAAACACTTCTTAAGAAGGAATGCATACGTCTATCATCTGAACGAAAACTGCATTCTATTCAGTTTTTCGTACTGTGTTGAATGGTTAGGCGATTCACTTGTAGGGAAGCGTTTGTTTGCATTCTGTATCCTCATTTCTTTAACAGCAAATTGCGCATCTTGCCTTTAACAGAAATTCCAGTGAAATCACGTTTAAAAGCCAATGTCAGTAAAAAGGCTTTGTAGAATCACTCTGTGAATGTCTTTGAAAACACTTCTTAAGAATTAAAGCATAGGTCTTTCATCTGAGTGAAAACTGCATTCTATTCAGTTTTTAGTACTGTGTTGAATGGTTAGGCGATTCACTTGTAGGGAAGCATTTGTTCGCATTCTGTATACTCAATTCTTAACAGAAAATCTCGCATCTTGCCTTTTACAGAAATTCCAGTGAAATCACGTTTAACAACCTTCAGTAAAAAGGCTTTGTAGAATCACTCTGTGAATGTCTTTGAAAACACTTCTTAAGAAGGAAAGCATACGTCTTTCATATGAGTGAAAACTGCATTCTATTCAGTTTTTATTACTGTGTTGAATGGTTAGGCGATTCACTTGTAGGGAAGCGTTTGTTTGCATTCTCTATATTCAATTCTTTAACAGCAAATCTCGTGTCTTGCGTTTGGCAGAAATTCCAGTGAAATCACGTTTAAAAGCCAACGTCAGTAAAAAGGCTTTGTAGAATCACTCTGTGAATGTCTTTGAAAACACTCCTTAAGAAGGAAAGCATACGTCTTTCATCAGAGTGAAAACTGCATTCTATTCAGTTTTTAGTACTGTGTTGAATGGTTAGGCGATTAACTTGTAGGGAAGCGTTTGTTCGCATTCTGTATACTCAATTCTTTAACAGCAAATCTCGCGTCTTGCTTTTGACAGAAATTCCAGTGAAAACCCCTTTAAAAACCAACCTCAGTAAAAAGGTTTTGTAGAATCACTCTGTGAATGTCTTTGAAAACACTTCTTAAGAAGGAAAGCATACGTCTTTCATCTGAGTGAAAACTGCATTCTATGCAGTTTTTGGAACTGTGGTGAATGTTTAGGCGATTCACTTGTAGGAACGTGTTTGTTTGCATTCTGTATCTTCAATTCTTCAATAGCAAATCTCTGTCTTGCGTTTGAGAGAAATTCCAGTGAAATCACGTTTAAAAGCCAACGTCAGTAAAAAGGCTTTGTAGAATCACTCTGTGAATGTCTTTGAAAACACTCCTTAAGAAGGAAAGCATACGTCTTTCATCAGAGTGAAAACTGCATTCTATTCAGTTTTTAGTACTGTGTTGAATGGTTAGGCGATTAACTTGTAGGGAAGCGTTTGTTTGCATTCTGTATCCTCAATTCTTTAACAGCAAATTGCGCATCTTGCCTTTGACAGAAATTCCAGTGAAATCACGTTTAAAAGCCATCGTCAGTAAAAAGGCTTTGTTGAATCACTCTGTGAATGTCTTTGAAAACACTTCTTAAGAAGGAAAGAATACGTCTTTCATCTGAGTGAAAACTGCATTCTATTCAGTTTTTATTACTGTGTTGAATGGTAAGGCGATTCACTTGTAGGGAAGCGTTTGTTTGCATTCTGTATACTCAATTCCTTAACAGCAAATCTCACGGCTTGCTTTTGACAAAAATTCCAGTGAAATCACGTTTAAAAGCCAACGCCAGTAAAAAGGCTTTGTAGAATCACTCTGTGAATGTCTTTGAAAACACTTCTTAAGAAGGAAAGCATACGTCTTATTCTGAGTGAAAACTGCATTCTATTCAGTTTTTAGTACTGTGTTGAATGGTTAGGCAATTCATTTGTAGGGAAGTGTTTGTTCGCATTCTGTATACTCAATTCTTTAACAGCAAATCTCGCGTCTTGCGTTCGACAGATTCCAGTAAATTAATCACGTTTAAAAGCCATCAGTAAAAAGGCTTTGTAGAATCACTCTGTGAATGTCTTTGAAAACACTTCTTAAGAAGGAAAGCATACGTCTTTCATCTGAGTGAAAACTGCATTCTATTCAGTTTATAGTACTGTGTTGAATGGTTAGGCGATTCACTTGTAGGGAAGCGTTTGTTCGCATTCTGTATACTCAATTCTTTAACAGCAAATCTCGGGTCTTGCTTTTGACATAAATTCCAGTGAAAACACGTTTAAAAGCCAACCTCAGTAAAAAGTTTTTGTAGAATCACTCTGTGAATGTCTTTGAAAACACTTCTTAAGAAGGAAAGTATACGTCTTTCATCTGAGTGAAAACTGCATTCTATTCAGTTTTTAGTACTGTGTTGAATGGTTAGGCGATTCACATGTAGGGAAGCGTTTGTTCACATTCTGTATACTCAATTCTTAACAGCAAATATCGCATCTTGCCTTTGACAGAAATTCCAGTGAAATCACGTTTAAAAGCCATCGTCAGTAAAAAGGCTTTGTAGAATCACTCTGTGAATGTCTTTGAAAACACTTCTTAAGAAGGAAAGCATACGTCTTTATCTGAGTGAAAACTGCATTCTATTCAGTTTTTAGTACTGTGTTGAATGGTTAGGCGATTCACTTGTAGGGAAGCGTTTGTTCGCATTCTGTATACTCAATTCTTAACAGCAAATCTCGCATCTTGCCTTTGACAGAAATTCCAGTGAAATCACGTTTAACAACCATCAGTAAAAAGGCTTTGCAGAATCACTCTGTGAATGTCTTTGAAAACACTTCTTAAGAAGGAAAGCATACGTCTTTCATATGAGTGAAAACTGCATTCTATTCAGTTTTTAGTACTGTGTTGAATGGTTAGGCGATTCAATTGTAGGGAAGCATTTGTTCGCATTCTGTATACTCAATTCTTTAATAGCAAATCTCGCCTCTTGCTTTTGACAGAAATTCCAGTGAAAACACGTTTAAAAGCCAACCTCATTAAATAGGTTTTGTAGAATCACTCTGTAAATGTCTTTGAAAACACTTCTTAAGAAGGAAAGCATACGTCTTTCATCTGAGTGAAAACTGCATTCTATTCAGTTTTTAGTACTGTGTTGAATGGTTAGGCGATTCACTTGTAGGGAAGCGTTTGTTTGCATTCTGTATCCTCAATTCTTTAACAGCAAATTGCCCATCTTTCCTTTGACAGAAATTCCAGTGAAATCACGTTTAAAAGCCATCGTCAGTAAAAAGGCTTTGTAGAATCACTCTGTGAATGTCTTTGAAAACACTTCTTAAGAAGGAAAGCATACGTCTTTCATCTGAGTGAAAACTGCATTCTATTCAGTTTTTAGTACTGTGTTGAATGGTTAGGCGATTCACTTGTAGGGAAGCGTTTGTTCGCATTCTGTATACTCAAATCCTTAACAGCAAATCTCACGGCTTGCTTTTGACAAAAATTCCAGTGAAATCACGTTTAAAAGCCAACGCCAGTAAAAAGGCTTTGTAGAATCACTCTGTGAATGTCTTTGAAAACACTTCTTAAGAAGGAAAACATACGTCTTTCATATGAGTGAAAACTGCATTCTATTCGTTTTTAGTACTGTGTTGAATGGTTAGGCGATTCACTTGTAGGGAAGCGTTTGTTCGCATTCTCTATACTCAATTCTTTAACAGATAATCTCGCGTCTTGCTTTTGACAGAAATTCCAGTGAAAACCCCTTTAAAAACCAACCTCAGTAAAAAGGTTTTGTAGAATCACTCTGTGAATGTCTTTGAAAACACTTCTTAAGAAGGAAAGCATACGTCTTTCATCTGAGTGAAAACTGCATTCTATGCAGTTTTTGGAACTGTGGTGAATGTTTAGGCGATTCACTTGTAGGAACGTGTTTGTTTGCATTCTGTATCTTCAATTCTTCAATAGCAAATCTCTGTCTTGCGTTTGAGAGAAATTCCAGTGAAATCACGTTTAAAAGCCAACGTCAGTAAAAAGGCTTTGTAGAATCACTCTGTGAATGTCTTTGAAAACACTCCTTAAGAAGGAAAGCATACGTCTTTCATCAGAGTGAAAACTGCATTCTATTCAGTTTTTAGTACTGTGTTGAATGGTTAGGCGATTAACTTGTAGGGAAGCGTTTGTTTGCATTCTGTATCCTCAATTCTTTAACAGCAAATTGCGCATCTTGCCTTTGACAGAAATTCCAGTGAAATCACGTTTAAAAGCCATCGTCAGTAAAAAGGCTTTGTTGAATCACTCTGTGAATGTCTTTGAAAACACTTCTTAAGAAGGAAAGAATACGTCTTTCATCTGAGTGAAAACTGCATTCTATTCAGTTTTTATTACTGTGTTGAATGGTAAGGCGATTCACTTGTAGGGAAGCGTTTGTTTGCATTCTGTATACTCAATTCCTTAACAGCAAATCTCACGGCTTGCTTTTGACAAAAATTCCAGTGAAATCACGTTTAAAAGCCAACGCCAGTAAAAAGGCTTTGTAGAATCACTCTGTGAATGTCTTTGAAAACACTTCTTAAGAAGGAAAGCATACGTCTTATTCTGAGTGAAAACTGCATTCTATTCAGTTTTTAGTACTGTGTTGAATGGTTAGGCAATTCATTTGTAGGGAAGTGTTTGTTCGCATTCTGTATACTCAATTCTTTAACAGCAAATCTCGCGTCTTGCGTTCGACAGATTCCAGTAAATTAATCACGTTTAAAAGCCATCAGTAAAAAGGCTTTGTAGAATCACTCTGTGAATGTCTTTGAAAACACTTCTTAAGAAGGAAAGCATACGTCTTTCATCTGAGTGAAAACTGCATTCTATTCAGTTTATAGTACTGTGTTGAATGGTTAGGCGATTCACTTGTAGGGAAGCGTTTGTTCGCATTCTGTATACTCAATTCTTTAACAGCAAATCTCGGGTCTTGCTTTTGACATAAATTCCAGTGAAAACACGTTTAAAAGCCAACCTCAGTAAAAAGTTTTTGTAGAATCACTCTGTGAATGTCTTTGAAAACACTTCTTAAGAAGGAAAGTATACGTCTTTCATCTGAGTGAAAACTGCATTCTATTCAGTTTTTAGTACTGTGTTGAATGGTTAGGCGATTCACATGTAGGGAAGCGTTTGTTCACATTCTGTATACTCAATTCTTAACAGCAAATATCGCATCTTGCCTTTGACAGAAATTCCAGTGAAATCACGTTTAAAAGCCATCGTCAGTAAAAAGGCTTTGTAGAATCACTCTGTGAATGTCTTTGAAAACACTTCTTAAGAAGGAAAGCATACGTCTTTATCTGAGTGAAAACTGCATTCTATTCAGTTTTTAGTACTGTGTTGAATGGTTAGGCGATTCACTTGTAGGGAAGCGTTTGTTCGCATTCTGTATACTCAATTCTTAACAGCAAATCTCGCATCTTGCCTTTGACAGAAATTCCAGTGAAATCACGTTTAACAACCATCAGTAAAAAGGCTTTGCAGAATCACTCTGTGAATGTCTTTGAAAACACTTCTTAAGAAGGAAAGCATACGTCTTTCATATGAGTGAAAACTGCATTCTATTCAGTTTTTAGTACTGTGTTGAATGGTTAGGCGATTCAATTGTAGGGAAGCATTTGTTCGCATTCTGTATACTCAATTCTTTAATAGCAAATCTCGCCTCTTGCTTTTGACAGAAATTCCAGTGAAAACACGTTTAAAAGCCAACCTCATTAAATAGGTTTTGTAGAATCACTCTGTAAATGTCTTTGAAAACACTTCTTAAGAAGGAAAGCATACGTCTTTCATCTGAGTGAAAACTGCATTCTATTCAGTTTTTAGTACTGTGTTGAATGGTTAGGCGATTCACTTGTAGGGAAGCGTTTGTTTGCATTCTGTATCCTCAATTCTTTAACAGCAAATTGCCCATCTTTCCTTTGACAGAAATTCCAGTGAAATCACGTTTAAAAGCCATCGTCAGTAAAAAGGCTTTGTAGAATCACTCTGTGAATGTCTTTGAAAACACTTCTTAAGAAGGAAAGCATACGTCTTTCATCTGAGTGAAAACTGCATTCTATTCAGTTTTTAGTACT
This sequence comes from Phyllotis vaccarum, assembly GCA_033318265.1. NCBI lineage: Eukaryota > Metazoa > Chordata > Mammalia > Rodentia > Cricetidae > Phyllotis > Phyllotis vaccarum. Next base: position 2,805,027 of record JARWLC010000040.1, on the reverse strand, counting down.
GTGTTGAATGGTTAGGCGATTCACTTGTAGGGAAGCGTTTGTTCGCATTCTGTATACTCAAATCCTTAACAGCAAATCTCACGGCTTGCTTTTGACAAAAATTCCAGTGAAATCACGTTTAAAAGCCAACGCCAGTAAAAAGGCTTTGTAGAATCACTCTGTGAATGTCTTTGAAAACACTTCTTAAGAAGGAAAACATACGTCTTTCATATGAGTGAAAACTGCATTCTATTCGTTTTTAGTACTGTGTTGAATGGTTAGGCGATTCACTTGTAGGGAAGCGTTTGTTCGCATTCTCTATACTCAATTCTTTAACAGATAATCTCGCGTCTTGCTTTTGACAGAAATTCCAGTGAAAACACGTTTAAAAGCCAACCTCAGTAAAAAGGTTTTGTAGAATCACTCTGTAAATGTCTTTGAAAACACTTCTTAAGAAGGAAAGCATACGTCTTTTATCTGAGTGAAAACTGCATTCTATTCAGTTTTTAGTACTGTGTTGAATGGTTAGGCGATTCATTGTAGGGAAGCGTTTGTTTGCATTCTGTATACTCAATTCTTTAACAGCAAATCTCGCGGCTTGCATTTGAGAGAAATTCCAGTGAAATCACGTTTAAAAGCCAAAGTCAGTAAAAAGGCTTTGTAGAATCACTCTGTGAATGTCTTTGAAAACACTTCTTAAGAAGGAATGCATACGTCTATCATCTGAATGAAAACTGCATTCTATTCAGTTTTTAGTACTGTGTTGAATGGTTAGGCGATTCACTTGTAGGGAAGCGTTTGTTTGCATTCTGTATCCTCAATTCTTTAACAGCAAATTGCGCATCTTGCCTTTGACAGAAATTCCAGTGAAATCACGTTTAAAAGCCATCGTCAGTAAAAAGGCTTTGTTGAATCACTCTGTGAATGTCTTTGAAAACACTTCTTAAGAAGGAAAGCATACGTCTTTCATCTGAGTGAAAACTGCATTCTATTCAGTTTTTATTACTGTGTTGAATGGTAAGGCGATTCACTTGTAGGGAAGCGTTTGTTTGCATTCTGTATACTCAATTCCTTAACAGCAAATCTCACGGCTTGCTTTTGACAAAAATTCCAGTGAAATCACGTTTAAAAGCCAACGCCAGTAAAAAGGCTTTGTAGAATCACTCTGTGAATGTCTTTGAAAACACTTCTTAAGAAGGAAAGCATACGTCTTATTCTGAGTGAAAACTGCATTCTATTCAGTTTTTAGTACTGTGTTGAATGGTTAGGCAATTCATTTGTAGGGAAGTGTTTGTTCGCATTCTGTATACTCAATTCTTTAACAGCAAATCTCGCGTCTTGCGTTTGACAGATTCCAGTAAATTAATCACGTTTAAAAGCCATCAGTAAAAAGGCTTTGTAGAATCACTCTGTGAATGTCTTTGAAAACACTTCTTAAGAAGGAAAGCATACGTCTTTCATCTGAGTGAAAACTGCATTCTATTCAGTTTATAGTACTGTGTTGAATGGTTAGGCGATTCACTTGTAGGGAAGCGTTTGTTCGCATTCTGTATACTCAATTCTTTAACAGCAAATCTCGGGTCTTGCTTTTGACATAAATTCCAGTGAAAACACGTTTAAAAGCCAACCTCAGTAAAAAGTTTTTGTAGAATCACTCTGTGAATGTCTTTGAAAACACTTCTTAAGAAGGAAAGTATACGTCTTTCATCTGAGTGAAAACTGCATTCTATTCAGTTTTTAGTACTGTGTTGAATGGTTAGGCGATTCACATGTAGGGAAGCGTTTGTTCACATTCTGTATACTCAATTCTTAACAGCAAATATCGCATCTTGCCATTGACAGAAATTCCAGTGAAATCACGTTTAACAACCATCAGTAAAAAGGCTTTGCAGAATCACTCTGTGAATGTCTTTGAAAACACTTCTTAAGAAGGAAAGCATACGTCTTTCATATGAGTGAAAACTGCATTCTATTCAGTTTTTAGTACTGTGTTGAATGGTTAGGCGATTCACTTGTAGGGAAGCGTTTGTTTGCATTCTCTATACTCAATTCTTTAACAGATAATCTCGCGTCTTGCTTTTGACAGAAATTCCAGTGAAATCACGTTTAAAAGCCAACGCCAGTAAAAAGGCTTTGTAGATTCACTCTGTGAATGTCTTTGAAAACACTTCTTAAGAAGGAAAGCATACATCTTTCATCTGAGTGAAAACTGCATTCTATTCAGTTTTTAGTACTGTGTTGAATGGTTAAGTGAATCACTTGTAGGGAAGCGTTTGTTTGCATTCTGTATACTCAATTCTTTAACAGCAAATCTTGAGGCTTGCATTTGACAGAAATTCCAGTGAAATCACGTTTAAAAGCCAACGTCAGTAAAAAGGCTTTGTAGAATCACTCTGTTAATGTCTTTGAAAACACTTCTTAAGAAGGAATGCATACGTCTATCATCTGAATGAAAACTGCATTCTATTCAGTTTTTAGTTTGTGTTGAATGGTTAGGCGATTAACTTGTAGGGAAGCGTTTGTTCGCATTCTGTATACTCAATTCTTAACAGCAAATCTCGCATCTTGCCTTTGACAGAAATTCCAGTGAAATCACTTTTAACAACCATCAGTAAAAAGGCTTTGTAGAATCACTCTGTGAATGTCTTTGAAAACACTTCTTAAGAAGGAAAGCATACTTCTTTCATATGAGTGAAAACTGCATTCTATTCAGTTATTAGTAGTGTGTTGAATGTTTAGGCGATTCACTTGTAGGGAAGCGTTTGTTCGCATTCTCTATACTCAATTCTTTAAGAGCAAATCTCGAGTCTTGCTTTTGACAGAAATTCCAGAGAAAACACGTTTAAAAGCCAACCTCAGTAAAAAGGTTTTGTAGAATCACTCTGTGAATGTCTTTGAAAACACTTCTTAAGAAGGAAAGCATACGTCTTTCATCTGAGTGAAAACTGCATTCTATTCAGTTTTTAGTACTGTGTTGAATGGTTAGGCGATTCACTTGTAGGGAAGCGTTTGTTCGCATTCTGTATACTCAATTCTTTAACAGCAAATCTCGCATCTTGCGTTTGACAGAAATTCCAGTGAAATCACGTTTAAAAGCCAACGCCAGTAAAAAGGCTTTGTAGATTCACTCTGTGAATGTCTTTGAAAACACTTCTTAAGAAGGAAAGCATTCGTCTTTCATCTGAGTGAAAACTGCATTCTATTCAGTTTTAAGTACTGTGTTGAATGGTTAGGCAATTCACTTGTAGGGAAGCGTTTGCTTGCATTCTGTATACTCAATTCTTTAACAGCAAATCTCGCGTCTTGCCTTTGACAGAAATTCCAGTGAAATCACGTTTAAAAGCCAACCTCAGTAAAAAGGCTTTGTAGAATCACTCTGTGAATGTCTTTGAAAACACTTCTTAAGAAGGAATGCATACGTCTATCATCTGAATGAAAACTGCATTCTATTCAGTTTTTAGTACTGTGTTGAATGGTTAGGCGATTCACTTGTAGGGAAGCGTTTGTTTGCATTCTAATCCTCAATTCTTTAACACCAAATTGCGCATCTTGCCTTTGACAGAAATTCCAGTGAAATCACGTTTAAAAGCCATCGTCAGTAAAAAGGCTTTGTTGAATCACTCTGTGAATGTCTTTGAAAACACTTCTTAAGAAGGAAAGCATACGTCTTTCATCTGAGTGAAAACTGCATTCTATTCAGTTTTTAGTACTGTGTTGAATGGTAAGGCGATTCACTTGTAGGGAAGCGTTTGTTTGCATTCTGTATACTCAATTCCTTAACAGCAAATCTCACGGCTTGCTTTTGACAGAAATTCCAGTGAAATCACGTTTAAAAGCCAACTCCAGTAAAAAGGCTTTGTAGAATCACTCTGTGAATGTCTTTGAAAACACTTCTTAAGAAGGAAAGCATACGTCTTATTCTGAGTGAAAACTGCATTCTATTCAGTTTTTAGTACTGTGTTGAATGGTTAGGCAATTCATTTGTAGGGAAGTGTTTGTTCGCATTCTGTATACTCAATTCTTTAACAGCAAATCTCGTGTCTTGCGTTTGACAGAAATTCCAGTGAAATCACGTTTAAAAGCCATCAGTAAAAAGGCTTTGTAGAATCACTCTGTGAATGTCTTTGAAAACACTTCTTAAGAAGGAAAGCATACGTCTTTCATCTGAGTGAAAACTGCATTCTATTCAGTTTATAGTACTGTGTTGAATGGTTAGGCGATTCACTTGTAGGGAAGCGTTTGTTCGCATTCTGTATACTCAATTCTTTAACAGCAAATCTCGGGTCTTGCTTTTGACATAAATTCCAGTGAAAACACGTTTAAAAGCCAACCTCAGTAAAAAGTTTTTGTAGAATCACTCTGTGAATGTCTTTGAAAACACTTCTTAAGAAGGAAAGTATACGTCTTTCATCTGAGTGAAAACTGCATTCTATTCAGTTTTTAGTACTGTGTTGAATGGTTAGGCGATTCACATGTAGGGAAGCGTTTGTTCACATTCTGTATACTCAATTCTTAACAGCAAATATCGCATCTTGCCATTGACAGAAATTCCAGTGAAATCACGTTTAACAACCATCAGTAAAAAGGCTTTGCAGAATCACTCTGTGAATGTCTTTGAAAACACTTCTTAAGAAGGAAAGCATACGTCTTTCATATGAGTGAAAACTGCATTCTATTCAGTTTTTAGTACTGTGTTGAATGGTTAGGCGATTCACTTGTAGGGAAGCGTTTGTTTGCATTCTCTATACTCAATTCTTTAACAGATAATCTCGCGTCTTGCTTTTGACAGAAATTCCAGTGAAATCACGTTTAAAAGCCAACGCCAGTAAAAAGGCTTTGTAGATTCACTCTGTGAATGTCTTTGAAAACACTTCTTAAGAAGGAAAGCATACATCTTTCATCTGAGTGAAAACTGCATTCTATTCAGTTTTTAGTACTGTGTTGAATGGTTAAGTGAATCACTTGTAGGGAAGCGTTTGTTTGCATTCTGTATACTCAATTCTTTAACAGCAAATCTTGAGGCTTGCATTTGACAGAAATTCCAGTGAAATCACGTTTAAAAGCCAACGTCAGTAAAAAGGCTTTGTAGAATCACTCTGTTAATGTCTTTGAAAACACTTCTTAAGAAGGAATGCATACGTCTATCATCTGAATGAAAACTGCATTCTATTCAGTTTTTAGTTTGTGTTGAATGGTTAGGCGATTCACTTGTAGGGAAGCGTTTGTTCGCATTCTGTATACTCAATTCTTAACAGCAAATCTCGCATCTTGCCTTTGACAGAAATTCCAGTGAAATCACTTTTAACAACCATCAGTAAAAAGGCTTTGTAGAATCACTCTGTGAATGTCTTTGAAAACACTTCTTAAGAAGGAAAGCATACTTCTTTCATATGAGTGAAAACTGCATTCTATTCAGTTATTAGTAGTGTGTTGAATGTTTAGGCGATTCACTTGTAGGGAAGCGTTTGTTCGCATTCTCTATACTCAATTCTTTAAGAGCAAATCTCGAGTCTTGCTTTTGACAGAAATTCCAGAGAAAACACGTTTAAAAGCCAACCTCAGTAAAAAGGTTTTGTAGAATCACTCTGTGAATGTCTTTGAAAACACTTCTTAAGAAGGAAAGCATACGTCTTTCATCTGAGTGAAAACTGCATTCTATTCAGTTTTTAGTACTGTGTTGAATGGTTAGGCGATTCACTTGTAGGGAAGCGTTTGTTCGCATTCTGTATACTCAATTCTTTAACAGCAAATCTCGCATCTTGCGTTTGACAGAAATTCCAGTGAAATCACGTTTAAAAGCCAACGCCAGTAAAAAGGCTTTGTAGATTCACTCTGTGAATGTCTTTGAAAACACTTCTTAAGAAGGAAAGCATTCGTCTTTCATCTGAGTGAAAACTGCATTCTATTCAGTTTTAAGTACTGTGTTGAATGGTTAGGCAATTCACTTGTAGGGAAGCGTTTGCTTGCATTCTGTATACTCAATTCTTTAACAGCAAATCTCGCGTCTTGCCTTTGACAGAAATTCCAGTGAAATCACGTTTAAAAGCCAACCTCAGTAAAAAGGCTTTGTAGAATCACTCTGTGAATGTCTTTGAAAACACTTCTTAAGAAGGAATGCATACGTCTATCATCTGAATGAAAACTGCATTCTATTCAGTTTTTAGTACTGTGTTGAATGGTTAGGCGATTCACTTGTAGGGAAGCGTTTGTTTGCATTCTAATCCTCAATTCTTTAACACCAAATTGCGCATCTTGCCTTTGACAGAAATTCCAGTGAAATCACGTTTAAAAGCCATCGTCAGTAAAAAGGCTTTGTTGAATCACTCTGTGAATGTCTTTGAAAACACTTCTTAAGAAGGAAAGCATACGTCTTTCATCTGAGTGAAAACTGCATTCTATTCAGTTTTTAGTACTGTGTTGAATGGTAAGGCGATTCACTTGTAGGGAAGCGTTTGTTTGCATTCTGTATACTCAATTCCTTAACAGCAAATCTCACGGCTTGCTTTTGACAGAAATTCCAGTGAAATCACGTTTAAAAGCCAACTCCAGTAAAAAGGCTTTGTAGAATCACTCTGTGAATGTCTTTGAAAACACTTCTTAAGAAGGAAAGCATACGTCTTATTCTGAGTGAAAACTGCATTCTATTCAGTTTTTAGTACTGTGTTGAATGGTTAGGCAATTCATTTGTAGGGAAGTGTTTGTTCGCATTCTGTATACTCAATTCTTTAACAGCAAATCTCGTGTCTTGCGTTTGACAGAAATTCCAGTGAAATCACGTTTAAAAGCCATCAGTAAAAAGGCTTTGTAGAATCACTCTGTGAATGTCTTTGAAAACACTTCTTAAGAAGGAAAGCATACGTCTTTCATCTGAGTGAAAACTGCATTCTATTCACTTTTTAGTACTGTGTTGAATGCTTAGGCGATTCACTTGTAGGGAAGCGTTTGTTCGCATTCTGTATACTCAATTCTTTAACAGCAAATCTCACGGCTTGCTTTTGACAAAAATTCCAGTGAAATCACGTTTAAAAGCCAACGCCAGTAAAAAGGCTTTATAGAATCACTATGTGAATGTCTTTGAAAACACTTCTTAAGAAGGAAAGCATACGTCTTATTCTGAGTGAAAACTGCATTCTATTCAGTTTTTAGTACTGTGTTGAATGGTTAGGCGATTCACTTGTAGGGAAGCGTTTGTTCGCATTCTGTATACTCAATTCTTTAACAGCAAATCTCGCGTCTTGCTTTTGACAGAAATTCCAGTGAAAACACGTTTAAAAGCCAACCTCAGTAAAAAGGTTTTGTAGAATCACTCTGTAAATGTCTTTGAAAACACTTCTTAAGAAGGAAAGCATACGTCTTTCATCTGAGTGAAAACTGCATTCTATTCAGTTTTTAGTACTGTGTTGAATGGTTAGGCGATTCACTTGTAGGGAAGCATTTGTTCGCATTCTGTATACTCAATTCTTTAACAGCAAATCTCGCATCTTGCGTTTGACAGAAATTCCAGTGAAATCACGTTTAAAAGCCAACGCCAGTAAAAAGGCTTTGTAGATTCACTCTGTGAATGTCTTTGAAAACACTTCTTAAGAAGGAGAGCATACGTCTTTCATCTGAGTGAAAACTGCATTCTATTCAGTTTTTAGTACTGTGTTGAATGGTTAGGCGATTCACTTGTAGGGAAGCGTTTGTTTGCATTCTGTATACTCAATTCTTTAACAGAAAATCTCGCGGCTTGCATTTGACAGAAATTCCAGTGAAATCACGTTTAAAAGCCAACGTCAGTAAAAAGGCTTTGTAGAATCACTCTGTGAATGTCTTTGAAAACACTTCTTAAGAAGGAATGCATATGTCTATCATCTGAATGAAAACTGCATTCTATTAAGTTTTTAGTACTGTGTTGAATGGTTAGGCGATTCACTTGTAGGGAAGCGTTTGTTTGCATTCTGTATCCTCAATTCTTTAACAGCAAATTGCGCATCTTGCCTTTGACAGAAATTCCAGTGAAATCACGTTTAAAAGCCATCAGTAAAAAGGCTTTGTAGAATCACTCTGTGAATGTCTTTGAAAACACTTATAAGAAGGAAAGCATACGTCTTTCATCTGAGTGAAAACTGCATTCTATTCAGTTTTTAGTACTGTGTTGAATGGTTAGGCGATTCACTTGTAGGGAAGCGTTTGTTCGCATTCTGTATACTCAATTCTTTAACAGCAAATCTCGCGTCTTGCTTTTGACAGAAATTCCAGTGAAAACACGTTTAAAAGCCAACCTCAGTAAAAAGGTTTTGTAGAATCACTCTGTAAATGTCTTTGAAAACACTTCTTAAGAAGGAAAGCATACGTCTTTCATCTGAGTGAAAACTGCATTCTATTCAGTTTTTAGTACTGTGTTGAATGGTTAGGCGATTCACTTGTAGGGAAGCGTTTCTTTGCATTCTCTATACTCAGTTCTTTAACAGCAAAACTCGCATCTTGCGTTTGACAGAAATTCCAGTGAAATCACGTTTAAAAGCCAACGCCAGTAAAAAGGCTTTGTAGATTCACTCTGTGAATGTCTTTGAAAACACTTCTTAAGAAGGAAAGCATACGTCTTTCATCTGAGTGAAAACTGCATTCTATTCAGTTTTTAGTACTGTGTTGAATGGTTAGGCGATTCACTTGTAGGGAAGCGTTTGTTTGCATTCTGTATACTCAATTCTTTAACAGCAAATCTCGCGGCTTGCATTTGACAGAAATTCCAGTGAAATCACGTTTAAAAGCCAACGTCAGTAAAAAGGCTTTGTAGAATCACTCTGTGAATGTCTTTGAAAACACTTCTTAAGAAGGAATGCATACGTCTATCATCTGAATGAAAACTGCATTCTATTCAGTTTTTAGTACTGTGTTGAATGGTTAGGCGATTCACTTGTAGGGAAGCGTTTGTTTGCATTCTCTATCCTCAATTCTTTAACAGCAAATTGCGCATCTTGCCTTTGACAGAAATTCCAGTGAAATCACGTTTAAAAGCCATCAGTAAAAAGGCTTTGTAGAATCACTCTGTGAATGTCTTTGAAAACACTTATAAGAAGGAAAGCATACGTCTTTCATCTGAGTGAAAACTGCATTCTATTCAGTTTTTAGTACTGTGTTGAATGGTTAGGCGATTCACTTGTAGGGAAGCGTTTGTTCGCATTCTGTATACTCAATTCTTTAACAGCAAATCTCGCGTCTTGCTTTTGACAGAAATTCCAGTGAAATCACGTTTAAAAGCCAACTCCAGTAAAAAGGCTTTGTAGAATCACTCTGTGAATGTCTTTGAAAACACTTCTTATGAAGGAAAGCATACGTCTTATTCTGAGTGAAAACTGCATTCTATTCAGTTTTTAGTACTGTGTTGAATGGTTAGGCAATTCATTTGTAGGGAAGTGTTTGTTCGCATTCTGTATACTCAATTCTTTAACAGCAAATCTAATGTCTTGCGTTTGACAGAAATTCCAGTGAAATCACGTTTAAAAGCCATCAGTAAAAAGGCTTTGTAGAATCACTCTGTGAATGTCTTTGAAAACACTTCTTAAGAAGGAAAGCATACGTCTTTCATCTGAGTGAAAACTGCATTCTATTCAGTTTTTAGTACTGTGTTGAATGGTTAGGCGATTCATTTGTAGGGAAGCGTTTGTTAGCATTCTGTATACTCAATTCTTTAACAGCAAATCTCACGGCTTGCTTTTGACAAAAATTCCAGTGAAATCACGTTTAAAAGCCAACGCCAGTAAAAAGGCTTTATAGAATCACTATGTGAATGTCTTTGAAAACACTTCTTAAGAAGGAAAGCTTACGTCTTTCATATGAGTGAAAACTGCATTCTATTCAGTTTTTAGTACTGTGTTGAATGGTTAGGCGATTCACTTGTAGGGAAGCGTTTGTTCGCATTCTGTATACTCAATTCTTTAACAGCAAATCTCGCGTCTTGTTTTTGACAGAAATTCCAGTGAAAACACGTTTAAAAGCCAACCTCAGTAAAAAGGTTTTGTAGAATCACTCTGTAAATGTCTTTGAAAACACTTCTTAAGAAGGAAAGCATACGTCTTTCATCTGAGTGAAAACTGCATTCTATTCAGTTTTTAGTACTGTGTTGAATGGTTAGGCGATTCACTTGTAGGGAAGCGTTTGTTTGCATTCTGTATCCTCAATTCTTTAACAGCAAATTGCGCATCTTGCCTTTGACAGAAATTCCAGTGAAATCACGTTTAAAAGCCATCAGTAAAAAGGCTTTGTAGAATCACTCTGTGAATGTCTTTGAAAACACTTATAAGAAGGAAAGCATACGTCTTTCACTGAGTGAAAACTGCATTCTATTCAGTTTTTAGTACTGTGTTGAATGGTTAGGCGATTCACTTGTAGGGAAGCGTTTGTTCGCATTCTGTATACTCAATTCTTTAACAGCAAATCTCGCGTCTTGCTTTTGACAGAAATTCCAGTGAAAACACGTTTAAAAGCCAACCTCAGTAAAAAGGTTTTGTAGAATCACTCTGTAAATGTCTTTGAAAACACTTCTTAAGAAGGAAAGCATACGTCTTTCATCTGAGTGAAAACTGCATTCTATTCAGTTTTTAGTACTGTGTTGAATGGTTAGGCGATTCACTTGTAGGGAAGCGTTTGTTCGCATTCTGTATACTCAAATCCTTAACAGCAAATCTCACGGCTTGCTTTTGACAAAAATTCCAGTGAAATCACGTTTAAAAGCCAACGCCAGTAAAAAGGCTTTGTAGAATCACTCTGTGAATGTCTTTGAAAACACTTCTTAAGAAGGAAAACATACGTCTTTCATATGAGTGAAAACTGCATTCTATTCGTTTTTAGTACTGTGTTGAATGGTTAGGCGATTCACTTGTAGGGAAGCGTTTGTTCGCATTCTCTATACTCAATTCTTTAACAGATAATCTCGCGTCTTGCTTTTGACAGAAATTCCAGTGAAAACACGTTTAAAAGCCAACCTCAGTAAAAAGGTTTTGTAGAATCACTCTGTAAATGTCTTTGAAAACACTTCTTAAGAAGGAAAGCATACGTCTTTTATCTGAGTGAAAACTGCATTCTATTCAGTTTTTAGTACTGTGTTGAATGGTTAGGCGATTCATTGTAGGGAAGCGTTTGTTTGCATTCTGTATACTCAATTCTTTAACAGCAAATCTCGCCTCTTGCTTTTGACAGAAATTCCAGTGAAAACACGTTTAAAAGCCAACCTCAGTAAAAAGGTTTTGTAGAATCACTCTGTAAATGTCTTTGAAAACACTTCTTAAGAAGGAAAGCATACGTCTTATTCTGAGTGAAAACTGCATTCTATTCAGTTTTTAGTACTGTGTTGAATGGTTAGGCGATTCACTTGTAGGGAAGCGTTTGTTTGCATTCTGTATACTCAATTCTTAACAGAAAATCTCGCATCTTGCCTTTTACAGAAATTCCAGTGAAATCACGTTTAACAACCTTCAGTAAAAAGGCTTTGTAGAATCACTCTGTGAATGTCTTTGAAAACACTTCTTAAGAAGGAAAGCATACGTCTTTCATATGAGTGAAAACTGCATTCTATTCAGTTTTCAGTACTGTGTTGAATGGTTAGGCGATTCACTTGTAGGGAAGCGTTTGTTTGCATTCTCTATATTCAATTCTTTAACAGCAAATCTCGTGTCTTGCGTTTGGCAGAAATTCCAGTGAAATCACGTTTAAAAGCCAACGTCAGTAAAAAGGCTTTGTAGAATCACTCTGTGAATGTCTTTGAAAACACTCCTTAAGAAGGAAAGCATACGTCTTTCATCAGAGTGAAAACTGCATTCTATTCAGTTTTTAGTACTGTGTTGAATGGTTAGGCGATTAACTTGTAGGGAAGCGTTTGTTCGCATTCTGTATACTCAATTCTTTAACAGCAAATCTCGCGTCTTGCTTTTGACAGAAATTCCAGTGAAAACCCCTTTAAAAACCAACCTCAGTAAAAAGGTTTTGTAGAATCACTCTGTGAATGTCTTTGAAAACACTTCTTAAGAAGGAAAGCATACGTCTTTCATCTGAGTGAAAACTGCATTCTATGCAGTTTTTGGAACTGTGGTGAATGTTTAGGCGATTCACTTGTAGGAACGTGTTTGTTTGCATTCTGTATCTTCAATTCTTCAATAGCAAATCTCTGTCTTGCGTTTGAGAGAAATTCCAGTGAAATCACGTTTAAAAGCCAACGTCAGTAAAAAGGCTTTGTAGAATCACTCTGTGAATGTCTTTGAAAACACTCCTTAAGAAGGAAAGCATACGTCTTTCATAAGAGTGAAAACTGCATTCTATTCAGTTTTTAGTACTGTGTTGAATGGTTAGGCGATTAACTTGTAGGGAAGCGTTTGTTTGCATTCTGTATCCTCAATTCTTTAACAGCAAATTGCGCATCTTGCCTTTGACAGAAATTCCAGTGAAATCACGTTTAAAAGCCATCGTCAGTAAAAAGGCTTTGTTGAATCACTCTGTGAATGTCTTTGAAAACACTTCTTAAGAAGGAAAGCATACGTCTTTCATCTGAGTGAAAACTGCATTCTATTCAGTTTTTATTACTGTGTTGAATGGTAAGGCGATTCACTTGTAGGGAAGCGTTTGTTTGCATTCTGTATACTCAATTCCTTAACAGCAAATCTCACGGCTTGCTTTTGACAAAAATTCCAGTGAAATCACGTTTAAAAGCCAACGCCAGTAAAAAGGCTTTGTAGAATCACTCTGTGAATGTCTTTGAAAACACTTCTTAAGAAGGAAAGCATACGTCTTATTCTGAGTGAAAACTGCATTCTATTCAGTTTTTAGTACTGTGTTGAATGGTTAGGCAATTCATTTGTAGGGAAGTGTTTGTTCGCATTCTGTATACTCAATTCTTTAACAGCAAATCTCGCGTCTTGCGTTCGACAGATTCCAGTAAATTAATCACGTTTAAAAGCCATCAGTAAAAAGGCTTTGTAGAATCACTCTGTGAATGTCTTTGAAAACACTTCTTAAGAAGGAAAGCATACGTCTTTCATCTGAGTGAAAACTGCATTCTATTCAGTTTATAGTACTGTGTTGAATGGTTAGGCGATTCACTTGTAGGGAAGCGTTTGTTCGCATTCTGTATACTCAATTCTTTAACAGCAAATCTCGGGTCTTGCTTTTGACATAAATTCCAGTGAAAACACGTTTAAAAGCCAACCTCAGTAAAAAGTTTTTGTAGAATCACTCTGTGAATGTCTTTGAAAACACTTCTTAAGAAGGAAAGTATACGTCTTTCATCTGAGTGAAAACTGCATTCTATTCAGTTTTTAGTACTGTGTTGAATGGTTAGGCGATTCACATGTAGGGAAGCGTTTGTTCACATTCTGTATACTCAATTCTTAACAGCAAATATCGCATCTTGCCTTTGACAGAAATTCCAGTGAAATCACGTTTAAAAGCCATCGTCAGTAAAAAGGCTTTGTAGAATCACTCTGTGAATGTCTTTGAAAACACTTCTTAAGAAGGAAAGCATACGTCTTTATCTGAGTGAAAACTGCATTCTATTCAGTTTTTAGTACTGTGTTGAATGGTTAGGCGATTCACTTGTAGGGAAGCGTTTGTTCGCATTCTGTATACTCAATTCTTAACAGCAAATCTCGCATCTTGCCTTTGACAGAAATTCCAGTGAAATCACGTTTAACAACCATCAGTAAAAAGGCTTTGCAGAATCACTCTGTGAATGTCTTTGAAAACACTTCTTAAGAAGGAAAGCATACGTCTTTCATATGAGTGAAAACTGCATTCTATTCAGTTTTTAGTACTGTGTTGAATGGTTAGGCGATTCAATTGTAGGGAAGCATTTGTTCGCATTCTGTATACTCAATTCTTTAATAGCAAATCTCGCCTCTTGCTTTGACAGAAATTCCAGTGAAAACACGTTTAAAAGCCAACCTCATTAAATAGGTTTTGTAGAATCACTCTGTAAATGTCTTTGAAAACACTTCTTAAGAAGGAAAGCATACGTCTTTCATCTGAGTGAAAACTGCATTCTATTCAGTTTTTAGTACTGTGTTGAATGGTTAGGCGATTCACTTGTAGGGAAGCGTTTGTTTGCATTCTGTATCCTCAATTCTTTAACAGCAAATTGCCCATCTTTCCTTTGACAGAAATTCCAGTGAAATCACGTTTAAAAGCCATCGTCAGTAAAAAGGCTTTGTAGAATCACTCTGTGAATGTCTTTGAAAACACTTCTTAAGAAGGAAAGCATACGTCTTTCATCTGAGTGAAAACTGCATTCTATTCAGTTTTTAGTACTGTGTTGAATGGTTAGGCGATTCACTTGTAGGGAAGCGTTTGTTCGCATTCTGTATACTCAAATCCTTAACAGCAAATCTCACGGCTTGCTTTTGACAAAAATTCCAGTGAAATCACGTTTAAAAGCCAACGCCAGTAAAAAGGCTTTGTAGAATCACTCTGTGAATGTCTTTGAAAACACTTCTTAAGAAGGAAAACATACGTCTTTCATATGAGTGAAAACTGCATTCTATTCGTTTTTAGTACTGTGTTGAATGGTTAGGCGATTCACTTGTAGGGAAGCGTTTGTTCGCATTCTCTATACTCAATTCTTTAACAGATAATCTCGCGTCTTGCTTTTGACAGAAATTCCAGTGAAAACACGTTTAAAAGCCAACCTCAGTAAAAAGGTTTTGTAGAATCACTCTGTAAATGTCTTTGAAAACACTTCTTAAGAAGGAAAGCATACGTCTTTTATCTGAGTGAAAACTGCATTCTATTCAGTTTTTAGTACTGTGTTGAATGGTTAGGCGATTCATTGTAGGGAAGCGTTTGTTTGCATTCTGTATACTCAATTCTTTAACAGCAAATCTCGCGGCTTGCATTTGAGAGAAATTCCAGTGAAATCACGTTTAAAAGCCAAAGTCAGTAAAAAGGCTTTGTAGAATCACTCTGTGAATGTCTTTGAAAACACTTCTTAAGAAGGAATGCATACGTCTATCATCTGAATGAAAACTGCATTCTATTCAGTTTTTAGTACTGTGTTGAATGGTTAGGCGATTCACTTGTAGGGAAGCGTTTGTTTGCATTCTGTATCCTCAATTCTTTAACAGCAAATTGCGCATCTTGCCTTTGACAGAAATTCCAGTGAAATCACGTTTAAAAGCCATCGTCAGTAAAAAGGCTTTGTTGAATCACTCTGTGAATGTCTTTGAAAACACTTCTTAAGAAGGAAAGCATACGTCTTTCATCTGAGTGAAAACTGCATTCTATTCAGTTTTTATTACTGTGTTGAATGGTAAGGCGATTCACTTGTAGGGAAGCGTTTGTTTGCATTCTGTATACTCAATTCCTTAACAGCAAATCTCACGGCTTGCTTTTGACAAAAATTCCAGTGAAATCACGTTTAAAAGCCAACGCCAGTAAAAAGGCTTTGTAGAATCACTCTGTGAATGTCTTTGAAAACACTTCTTAAGAAGGAAAGCATACGTCTTATTCTGAGTGAAAACTGCATTCTATTCAGTTTTTAGTACTGTGTTGAATGGTTAGGCAATTCATTTGTAGGGAAGTGTTTGTTCGCATTCTGTATACTCAATTCTTTAACAGCAAATCTCGCGTCTTGCGTTTGACAGATTCCAGTAAATTAATCACGTTTAAAAGCCATCAGTAAAAAGGCTTTGTAGAATCACTCTGTGAATGTCTTTGAAAACACTTCTTAAGAAGGAAAGCATACGTCTTTCATCTGAGTGAAAACTGCATTCTATTCAGTTTATAGTACTGTGTTGAATGGTTAGGCGATTCACTTGTAGGGAAGCGTTTGTTCGCATTCTGTATACTCAATTCTTTAACAGCAAATCTCGGGTCTTGCTTTTGACATAAATTCCAGTGAAAACACGTTTAAAAGCCAACCTCAGTAAAAAGTTTTTGTAGAATCACTCTGTGAATGTCTTTGAAAACACTTCTTAAGAAGGAAAGTATACGTCTTTCATCTGAGTGAAAACTGCATTCTATTCAGTTTTTAGTACTGTGTTGAATGGTTAGGCGATTCACATGTAGGGAAGCGTTTGTTCACATTCTGTATACTCAATTCTTAACAGCAAATATCGCATCTTGCCATTGACAGAAATTCCAGTGAAATCACGTTTAACAACCATCAGTAAAAAGGCTTTGCAGAATCACTCTGTGAATGTCTTTGAAAACACTTCTTAAGAAGGAAAGCATACGTCTTTCATATGAGTGAAAAACTGCATTCTATTCAGTTTTTAGTACTGTGTTGAATGGTTAGGCGATTCACTTGTAGGGAAGCGTTTGTTTGCATTCTCTATACTCAATTCTTTAACAGATAATCTCGCGTCTTGCTTTTGACAGAAATTCCAGTGAAATCACGTTTAAAAGCCAACGCCAGTAAAAAGGCTTTGTAGATTCACTCTGTGAATGTCTTTGAAAACACTTCTTAAGAAGGAAAGCATACATCTTTCATCTGAGTGAAAACTGCATTCTATTCAGTTTTTAGTACTGTGTTGAATGGTTAAGTGAATCACTTGTAGGGAAGCGTTTGTTTGCATTCTGTATACTCAATTCTTTAACAGCAAATCTTGAGGCTTGCATTTGACAGAAATTCCAGTGAAATCACGTTTAAAAGCCAACGTCAGTAAAAAGGCTTTGTAGAATCACTCTGTTAATGTCTTTGAAAACACTTCTTAAGAAGGAATGCATACGTCTATCATCTGAATGAAAACTGCATTCTATTCAGTTTTTAGTTTGTGTTGAATGGTTAGGCGATTAACTTGTAGGGAAGCGTTTGTTCGCATTCTGTATACTCAATTCTTAACAGCAAATCTCGCATCTTGCCTTTGACAGAAATTCCAGTGAAATCACTTTTAACAACCATCAGTAAAAAGGCTTTGTAGAATCACTCTGTGAATGTCTTTGAAAACACTTCTTAAGAAGGAAAGCATACTTCTTTCATATGAGTGAAAACTGCATTCTATTCAGTTATTAGTAGTGTGTTGAATGTTTAGGCGATTCACTTGTAGGGAAGCGTTTGTTCGCATTCTCTATACTCAATTCTTTAAGAGCAAATCTCGAGTCTTGCTTTTGACAGAAATTCCAGAGAAAACACGTTTAAAAGCCAACCTCAGTAAAAAGGTTTTGTAGAATCACTCTGTGAATGTCTTTGAAAACACTTCTTAAGAAGGAAAGCATACGTCTTTCATCTGAGTGAAAACTGCATTCTATTCAGTTTTTAGTACTGTGTTGAATGGTTAGGCGATTCACTTGTAGGGAAGCGTTTGTTCGCATTCTGTATACTCAATTCTTTAACAGCAAATCTCGCATCTTGCGTTTGACAGAAATTCCAGTGAAATCACGTTTAAAAGCCAACGCCAGTAAAAAGGCTTTGTAGATTCACTCTGTGAATGTCTTTGAAAACACTTCTTAAGAAGGAAAGCATTCGTCTTTCATCTGAGTGAAAACTGCATTCTATTCAGTTTTAAGTACTGTGTTGAATGGTTAGGCAATTCACTTGTAGGGAAGCGTTTGCTTGCATTCTGTATACTCAATTCTTTAACAGCAAATCTCGCGTCTTGCCTTTGACAGAAATTCCAGTGAAATCACGTTTAAAAGCCAACCTCAGTAAAAAGGCTTTGTAGAATCACTCTGTGAATGTCTTTGAAAACACTTCTTAAGAAGGAATGCATACGTCTATCATCTGAATGAAAACTGCATTCTATTCAGTTTTTAGTACTGTGTTGAATGGTTAGGCGATTCACTTGTAGGGAAGCGTTTGTTTGCATTCTAATCCTCAATTCTTTAACACCAAATTGCGCATCTTGCCTTTGACAGAAATTCCAGTGAAATCACGTTTAAAAGCCATCGTCAGTAAAAAGGCTTTGTTGAATCACTCTGTGAATGTCTTTGAAAACACTTCTTAAGAAGGAAAGCATACGTCTTTCATCTGAGTGAAAACTGCATTCTATTCAGTTTTTAGTACTGTGTTGAATGGTAAGGCGATTCACTTGTAGGGAAGCGTTTGTTTGCATTCTGTATACTCAATTCCTTAACAGCAAATCTCACGGCTTGCTTTTGACAGAAATTCCAGTGAAATCACGTTTAAAAGCCAACTCCAGTAAAAAGGCTTTGTAGAATCACTCTGTGAATGTCTTTGAAAACACTTCTTAAGAAGGAAAGCATACGTCTTATTCTGAGTGAAAACTGCATTCTATTCAGTTTTTAGTACTGTGTTGAATGGTTAGGCAATTCATTTGTAGGGAAGTGTTTGTTCGCATTCTGTATACTCAATTCTTTAACAGCAAATCTCGTGTCTTGCGTTTGACAGAAATTCCAGTGAAATCACGTTTAAAAGCCATCAGTAAAAAGGCTTTGTAGAATCACTCTGTGAATGTCTTTGAAAACACTTCTTAAGAAGGAAAGCATACGTCTTTCATCTGAGTGAAAACTGCATTCTATTCAGTTTATAGTACTGTGTTGAATGGTTAGGCGATTCACTTGTAGGGAAGCGTTTGTTCGCATTCTGTATACTCAATTCTTTAACAGCAAATCTCGGGTCTTGCTTTTGACATAAATTCCAGTGAAAACACGTTTAAAAGCCAACCTCAGTAAAAAGTTTTTGTAGAATCACTCTGTGAATGTCTTTGAAAACACTTCTTAAGAAGGAAAGTATACGTCTTTCATCTGAGTGAAAACTGCATTCTATTCAGTTTTTAGTACTGTGTTGAATGGTTAGGCGATTCACATGTAGGGAAGCGTTTGTTCACATTCTGTATACTCAATTCTTAACAGCAAATATCGCATCTTGCCATTGACAGAAATTCCAGTGAAATCACGTTTAACAACCATCAGTAAAAAGGCTTTGCAGAATCACTCTGTGAATGTCTTTGAAAACACTTCTTAAGAAGGAAAGCATACGTCTTTCATATGAGTGAAAACTGCATTCTATTCAGTTTTTAGTACTGTGTTGAATGGTTAGGCGATTCACTTGTAGGGAAGCGTTTGTTTGCATTCTCTATACTCAATTCTTTAACAGATAATCTCGCGTCTTGCTTTTGACAGAAATTCCAGTGAAATCACGTTTAAAAGCCAACGCCAGTAAAAAGGCTTTGTAGATTCACTCTGTGAATGTCTTTGAAAACACTTCTTAAGAAGGAAAGCATACATCTTTCATCTGAGTGAAAACTGCATTCTATTCAGTTTTTAGTACTGTGTTGAATGGTTAAGTGAATCACTTGTAGGGAAGCGTTTGTTTGCATTCTGTATACTCAATTCTTTAACAGCAAATCTTGAGGCTTGCATTTGACAGAAATTCCAGTGAAATCACGTTTAAAAGCCAACGTCAGTAAAAAGGCTTTGTAGAATCACTCTGTTAATGTCTTTGAAAACACTTCTTAAGAAGGAATGCATACGTCTATCATCTGAATGAAAACTGCATTCTATTCAGTTTTTAGTTTGTGTTGAATGGTTAGGCGATTCACTTGTAGGGAAGCGTTTGTTCGCATTCTGTATACTCAATTCTTAACAGCAAATCTCGCATCTTGCCTTTGACAGAAATTCCAGTGAAATCACTTTTAACAACCATCAGTAAAAAGGCTTTGTAGAATCACTCTGTGAATGTCTTTGAAAACACTTCTTAAGAAGGAAAGCATACTTCTTTCATATGAGTGAAAACTGCATTCTATTCAGTTATTAGTAGTGTGTTGAATGTTTAGGCGATTCACTTGTAGGGAAGCGTTTGTTCGCATTCTCTATACTCAATTCTTTAAGAGCAAATCTCGAGTCTTGCTTTTGACAGAAATTCCAGAGAAAACACGTTTAAAAGCCAACCTCAGTAAAAAGGTTTTGTAGAATCACTCTGTGAATGTCTTTGAAAACACTTCTTAAGAAGGAAAGCATACGTCTTTCATCTGAGTGAAAACTGCATTCTATTCAGTTTTTAGTACTGTGTTGAATGGTTAGGCGATTCACTTGTAGGGAAGCGTTTGTTCGCATTCTGTATACTCAATTCTTTAACAGCAAATCTCGCATCTTGCGTTTGACAGAAATTCCAGTGAAATCACGTTTAAAAGCCAACGCCAGTAAAAGGCTTTGTAGATTCACTCTGTGAATGTCTTTGAAAACACTTCTTAAGAAGGAAAGCATTCGTCTTTCATCTGAGTGAAAACTGCATTCTATTCAGTTTTAAGTACTGTGTTGAATGGTTAGGCAATTCACTTGTAGGGAAGCGTTTGCTTGCATTCTGTATACTCAATTCTTTAACAGCAAATCTCGCGTCTTGCCTTTGACAGAAATTCCAGTGAAATCACGTTTAAAAGCCAACCTCAGTAAAAAGGCTTTGTAGAATCACTCTGTGAATGTCTTTGAAAACACTTCTTAAGAAGGAATGCATACGTCTATCATCTGAATGAAAACTGCATTCTATTCAGTTTTTAGTACTGTGTTGAATGGTTAGGCGATTCACTTGTAGGGAAGCGTTTGTTTGCATTCTAATCCTCAATTCTTTAACACCAAATTGCGCATCTTGCCTTTGACAGAAATTCCAGTGAAATCACGTTTAAAAGCCATCGTCAGTAAAAAGGCTTTGTTGAATCACTCTGTGAATGTCTTTGAAAACACTTCTTAAGAAGGAAAGCATACGTCTTTCATCTGAGTGAAAACTGCATTCTATTCAGTTTTTAGTACTGTGTTGAATGGTAAGGCGATTCACTTGTAGGGAAGCGTTTGTTTGCATTCTGTATACTCAATTCCTTAACAGCAAATCTCACGGCTTGCTTTTGACAGAAATTCCAGTGAAATCACGTTTAAAAGCCAACTCCAGTAAAAAGGCTTTGTAGAATCACTCTGTGAATGTCTTTGAAAACACTTCTTAAGAAGGAAAGCATACGTCTTATTCTGAGTGAAAACTGCATTCTATTCAGTTTTTAGTACTGTGTTGAATGGTTAGGCAATTCATTTGTAGGGAAGTGTTTGTTCGCATTCTGTATACTCAATTCTTTAACAGCAAATCTCGTGTCTTGCGTTTGACAGAAATTCCAGTGAAATCACGTTTAAAAGCCATCAGTAAAAAGGCTTTGTAGAATCACTCTGTGAATGTCTTTGAAAACACTTCTTAAGAAGGAAAGCATACGTCTTTCATCTGAGTGAAAACTGCATTCTATTCACTTTTTAGTACTGTGTTGAATGCTTAGGCGATTCACTTGTAGGGAAGCGTTTGTTCGCATTCTGTATACTCAATTCTTTAACAGCAAATCTCACGGCTTGCTTTTGACAAAAATTCCAGTGAAATCACGTTTAAAAGCCAACGCCAGTAAAAAGGCTTTATAGAATCACTATGTGAATGTCTTTGAAAACACTTCTTAAGAAGGAAAGCATACGTCTTATTCTGAGTGAAAACTGCATTCTATTCAGTTTTTAGTACTGTGTTGAATGGTTAGGCGATTCACTTGTAGGGAAGCGTTTGTTCGCATTCTGTATACTCAATTCTTTAACAGCAAATCTCGCGTCTTGCTTTTGACAGAAATTCCAGTGAAACACGTTTAAAAGCCAACCTCAGTAAAAAGGTTTTGTAGAATCACTCTGTAAATGTCTTTGAAAACACTTCTTAAGAAGGAAAGCATACGTCTTTCATCTGAGTGAAAACTGCATTCTATTCAGTTTTTAGTACTGTGTTGAATGGTTAGGCGATTCACTTGTAGGGAAGCATTTGTTCGCATTCTGTATACTCAATTCTTTAACAGCAAATCTCGCATCTTGCGTTTGACAGAAATTCCAGTGAAATCACGTTTAAAAGCCAACGCCAGTAAAAAGGCTTTGTAGATTCACTCTGTGAATGTCTTTGAAAACACTTCTTAAGAAGGAGAGCATACGTCTTTCATCTGAGTGAAAACTGCATTCTATTCAGTTTTTAGTACTGTGTTGAATGGTTAGGCGATTCACTTGTAGGGAAGCGTTTGTTTGCATTCTGTATACTCAATTCTTTAACAGAAAATCTCGCGGCTTGCATTTGACAGAAATTCCAGTGAAATCACGTTTAAAAGCCAACGTCAGTAAGAAGGCTTTGTAGAATCACTCTGTGAATGTCTTTGAAAACACTTCTTAAGAAGGAATGCATATGTCTATCATCTGAATGAAAACTGCATTCTATTAAGTTTTTAGTACTGTGTTGAATGGTTAGGCGATTCACTTGTAGGGAAGCGTTTGTTTGCATTCTGTATCCTCAATTCTTTAACAGCAAATTGCGCATCTTGCCTTTGACAGAAATTCCAGTGAAATCACGTTTAAAAGCCATCAGTAAAAAGGCTTTGTAGAATCACTCTGTGAATGTCTTTGAAAACACTTATAAGAAGGAAAGCATACGTCTTTCATCTGAGTGAAAACTGCATTCTATTCAGTTTTTAGTACTGTGTTGAATGGTTAGGCGATTCACTTGTAGGGAAGCGTTTGTTCGCATTCTGTATACTCAATTCTTTAACAGCAAATCTCGCGTCTTGCTTTTGACAGAAATTCCAGTGAAAACACGTTTAAAAGCCAACCTCAGTAAAAAGGTTTTGTAGAATCACTCTGTAAATGTCTTTGAAAACACTTCTTAAGAAGGAAAGCATACGTCTTTCATCTGAGTGAAAACTGCATTCTATTCAGTTTTTAGTACTGTGTTGAATGGTTAGGCGATTCACTTGTAGGGAAGCGTTTCTTTGCATTCTCTATACTCAGTTCTTTAACAGCAAAACTCGCATCTTGCGTTTGACAGAAATTCCAGTGAAATCACGTTTAAAAGCCAACGCCAGTAAAAAGGCTTTGTAGATTCACTCTGTGAATGTCTTTGAAAACACTTCTTAAGAAGGAAAGCATACGTCTTTCATCTGAGTGAAAACTGCATTCTATTCAGTTTTTAGTACTGTGTTGAATGGTTAGGCGATTCACTTGTAGGGAAGCGTTTGTTTGCATTCTGTATACTCAATTCTTTAACAGCAAATCTCGCGGCTTGCATTTGACAGAAATTCCAGTGAAATCACGTTTAAAAGCCAACGTCAGTAAAAAGGCTTTGTAGAATCACTCTGTGAATGTCTTTGAAAACACTTCTTAAGAAGGAATGCATACGTCTATCATCTGAATGAAAACTGCATTCTATTCAGTTTTTAGTACTGTGTTGAATGGTTAGGCGATTCACTTGTAGGGAAGCGTTTGTTTGCATTCTCTATCCTCAATTCTTTAACAGCAAATTGCGCATCTTGCCTTTGACAGAAATTCCAGTGAAATCACGTTTAAAAGCCATCAGTAAAAAGGCTTTGTAGAATCACTCTGTGAATGTCTTTGAAAACACTTATAAGAAGGAAAGCATACGTCTTTCATCTGAGTGAAAACTGCATTCTATTCAGTTTTTAGTACTGTGTTGAATGGTTAGGCGATTCACTTGTAGGGAAGCGTTTGTTCGCATTCTGTATACTCAATTCTTTAACAGCAAATCTCGCGTCTTGCTTTTGACAGAAATTCCAGTGAAATCACGTTTAAAAGCCAACTCCAGTAAAAAGGCTTTGTAGAATCACTCTGTGAATGTCTTTGAAAACACTTCTTATGAAGGAAAGCATACGTCTTATTCTGAGTGAAAACTGCATTCTATTCAGTTTTTAGTACTGTGTTGAATGGTTAGGCAATTCATTTGTAGGGAAGTGTTTGTTCGCATTCTGTATACTCAATTCTTTAACAGCAAATCTAATGTCTTGCGTTTGACAGAAATTCCAGTGAAATCACGTTTAAAAGCCATCAGTAAAAAGGCTTTGTAGAATCACTCTGTGAATGTCTTTGAAAACACTTCTTAAGAAGGAAAGCATACGTCTTTCATCTGAGTGAAAACTGCATTCTATTCAGTTTTTAGTACTGTGTTGAATGGTTAGGCGATTCATTTGTAGGGAAGCGTTTGTTAGCATTCTGTATACTCAATTCTTTAACAGCAAATCTCACGGCTTGCTTTTGACAAAAATTCCAGTGAAATCACGTTTAAAAGCCAACGCCAGTAAAAAGGCTTTATAGAATCACTATGTGAATGTCTTTGAAAACACTTCTTAAGAAGGAAAGCTTACGTCTTTCATATGAGTGAAAACTGCATTCTATTCAGTTTTTAGTACTGTGTTGAATGGTTAGGCGATTCACTTGTAGGGAAGCGTTTGTTCGCATTCTGTATACTCAATTCTTTAACAGCAAATCTCGCGTCTTGTTTTTGACAGAAATTCCAGTGAAAACACGTTTAAAAGCCAACCTCAGTAAAAAGGTTTTGTAGAATCACTCTGTAAATGTCTTTGAAAACACTTCTTAAGAAGGAAAGCATACGTCTTTCATCTGAGTGAAAACTGCATTCTATTCAGTTTTTAGTACTGTGTTGAATGGTTAGGCGATTCACTTGTAGGGAAGCGTTTGTTTGCATTCTGTATCCTCAATTCTTTAACAGCAAATTGCGCATCTTGCCTTTGACAGAAATTCCAGTGAAATCACGTTTAAAAGCCATCAGTAAAAAGGCTTTGTAGAATCACTCTGTGAATGTCTTTGAAAACACTTATAAGAAGGAAAGCATACGTCTTTCACTGAGTGAAAACTGCATTCTATTCAGTTTTTAGTACTGTGTTGAATGGTTAGGCGATTCACTTGTAGGGAAGCGTTTGTTCGCATTCTGTATACTCAATTCTTTAACAGCAAATCTCGCGTCTTGCTTTTGACAGAAATTCCAGTGAAAACACGTTTAAAAGCCAACCTCAGTAAAAAGGTTTTGTAGAATCACTCTGTAAATGTCTTTGAAAACACTTCTTAAGAAGGAAAGCATACGTCTTTCATCTGAGTGAAAACTGCATTCTATTCAGTTTTTAGTACTGTGTTGAATGGTTAGGCGATTCACTTGTAGGGAAGCATTTCTTCGCATTCTCTATACTCAGTTCTTTAACAGCAAATCTCGCGTTTTGCTTTTGACAGAAATTCCAATGGTATCACGTTTAAAAGCCAAAGTCAGTAACAAGGCTTTGTAGAATCACTCTGTGAATGTCTTTGAAAACACTTCTTAAGAAGGAAAGCATAGGTCTTTCATCTGAGTTAAAACTGCATTCTATTCAGTTTTTAGTACTGTGTTGAATGGTTAGGCGATTCACTTGTAGGGAAGCGTTTGTTCGCATTCTGTATACTCAATTCTTAACAGCAAATCTCGCATCTTGCCTTTGACAGAAATTCCAGTGAAATCACGTTTAACAACCATCAGTAAAAAGGCTTTGTAGAATCACTCTGTGAAGGTCTTTGAAAACACTTCTTAAGAAGGAAAGCATACGTCTTTCATATGAGTGAAAACTGCATTCTATTCAGTTTTTAGTACTGTGTTGAATGGTTAGGCGATTCACTTGTAGGGAAGCGTTTGTTCGCATTCTCTATACACAATTCTTTAACAGCAAATCTCGTGTCTTGCGTTTGACAGAAATTCCAGTGAAATTACGTTTAAAAGCCAAGGTCAGTAAAAAGGGTTTGTAGAATCACTCTGTGAATGTCTTTGAAAACACTCCTTAAGAAGGAAAGCATACGTCTTTCATCAGAGTGAAAACTGCATTCTATTCAGTTTTTAGTACTGTGTTGAATGGTTAGGCGATTAACTTGTAGGGAAGCATTTGTTCGCATTTTGTATACTCAATTCTTTAACAGCAAATCTTGCGTCTTGCTTTTGACAGAAATTCCAGTGAAAACCCCTTTAAAAACCAACCTCAGTAAAAAGGTTTTTTAGAATCACTCTGTGAATGTCTTTGAAAACACTTCTTAAGAAGGAAAGCATACGTCTTTCATCTGAGTGAAAACTGCATTCTATTCAGTTTTTAGTACTGTGTTGAATGGTTAGGCGATTCACTTGTAGGGAAGCATTTGTTCGCATTCTGTATACTCAATTCTTTAACAGCAAATCTCGCCTCTTGCTTTTGACAGAAATTCCAGTGAAAACACGTTTAAAAGCCAACCTCAGTAAAAAGGCTTTGTAGAATCACTCTGTGAATGTCTTTGAAAACACTTCTTAAGAAGGAAAGCATACGTCTTCCATCTGAGTGAAAACTGCCTTCTATTCAGTTTTTAGTACTGTGTTGAATGGTTAGGCGATTCACTTGTAGGGAAGCGTTTGTTCGCATTCTGTATACTCAAATCCTTAACAGCAAATCTCACGGCTTGCTTTTGACAAAAATTCCAGTGAAATCACGTTTAAAAGCCAACGCCAGTAAAAAGGCTTTGTAGAATCACTCTGTGAATGTCTTTGAAAACACTTCTTAAGAAGGAAAGCACACGTCTTATTCTGAGTGAAAACTGCATTCTATTCAGTTTTTAGTACTGTGTTGAATGGTTAGGCAATTCATTTGTAGGGAAGTGTTTGTTCGCATTCTGTATACTCAATTCTTTAACAGCAAATCTCGCGTCTTGCGTTTGACAGAAATTCCAGTGAAATCACGTTTAAAAGCCATCAGTAAAAAGGCTTTGTAGAATCACTCTGTGAATGTCTTTGAAAACACTTCTTAAGAAGGAAAGCATACGTCTTTCATCTGAGTGAAAACTGCATTCTATTCAGTTTTTAGTACTGTGTTGAATGGTTAGGCGATTCACTTGTAGGGAAGCGTTTGTTTGCATTCTGTATACTCAATTCTTTAAGAGCAAATCTCGCGTCTTGCTTTTGACAGAAATTCCAGAGAAAACACGTTTAAAAGCCAAATTCAGTAAAAAGGTTTTGTAGAATCACTCTGTGAATGTCTTTGAAAACACTTCTTAAGAAGGAAAGCATACGTCTTTCATCTGAGTGAAAACTGCATTCTATTCAGTTTTTAGTACTGTGTTGAATGGTTAGGCGATTCACTTGTAGGGAAGCGTTTGTTCGCATTCTGTATACTCAATTCTTTAACAGCAAATCTCGCATCTTGCGTTTGACAGAAATTCCAGTGAAATCACGTTTAAAAGCCAACGCCAGTAAAAAGGCTTTGTAGATTCACTCTGTGAATGTCTTTGAAAACACTTCTTAAGAAGGAAAGCATTCGTCTTTCATCTGAGTGAAAACTGCATTCTATTCAGTTTTTAGTACTGTGTTGAATGGTTAGGCGATTCACTTGTAGGGAAGCGTTTGTTTGCATTCTGTATACTCAATTCTTTAACAGCAAATCTCGCGGCTTGCATTTGACAGAAATTCCAGTGAAATCACGTTTAAAAGCCAACGTCAGTAAAAAGGCTTTGTAGAATCACTCTGTGAATGTCTTTGAAAACACTTCTTAAGAAGGAATGCATACGTCTATCATCTGAATGAAAACTGCATTCTATTCAGTTTTTAGTACTGTGTTGAATGGTTAGGCGATTCACTTGTAGGGAAGCGATTGTTTGCATTCTGTATCCTCAATTCTTTAACAGCAAATTGCGCATCTTGCCTTTGACAGAAATTCCAGTGAAATCACGTTTAAAAGCCAACGTCAGTAAAAAGGCTTTGTAGAATCACTCTGTGAATGTCTTTGAAAACACTTCTTAAGAATTAAAGCATACGTCTTTCATCTGAGTGAAAACTGCATTCTATTCAGTTTTTAGTACTGTGTTGAATGGTTAGGCGATTCACTTGTAGGGAAGCGTTTGTTCGCATTCTGTATACTCAATTCTTAACAGCAAATCTCGCATCTTGCCTTTGACAGAAATTCCAGTGAAATCACGTTTAACAACCATCAGTAAAAAGGCTTTGTAGAATCACTCTGTGAATGTCTTTGAAAACACTTATTAGGAAGGAAAGCATACGTCTTTCATATGAGTGAAAACTGCATTCTATTCAGTTTTTAGTACTGTGTTGAATGGTTAGGCGATTCACTTGTAGGGAAGCGTTTGTTCGCATTCTCTATACTCAATTCTTTAAGAGCAAATCTCGCGTCTTGCTTTTGACAGAAATTCCAGAGAAAACACGTTTAAAAGCCAACCTCAGTAAAAAGGTTTTGTAGAATCACTCTGTGAATGTCTTTGAAAACACTTCTTAAGAAGGAAAGCATACGTCTTTCATCTGAGTGAAAACTGCATTCTATTCAGTTTTTAGTACTGTGTTGAATGGTTAGGCGATTCACTTGTAGGGAAGCATTTGTTCGCATTCTGTATACTCAATTCTTTAACAGCAAATCTCACATCTTGCGTTTGACAGAAATTCCAGTGAAATCACGTTTAAAAGCCAAAGTCAGTAAAAAGGCTTTGTAGAATCATTCTGTGAATGTCTTTGAAAACACTTCTTAAGAAGGAATGCATACGTCTATCATATGAATGAAAACTGCATTCTATTCAGTTTTTAGTACTGTGTTGAATGGTTAGGCGATTCACTTGTAGGGAAGCGTTTGTTTGCATTCTGTATCCTCAATTCTTTAACAGCAAATTGCGCATCTTGCCTTTGACAGAAATTCCAGTGAAATCACGTTTAAAAGCCAACGCCAGTAAAAAGGCTTTATGGAATCACTATGTGAATGTCTTTGAAAACACTTCTTAAGAAGGAAAGCATAGGTCTTTCATCTGAGTTAAAACTGCATTCTATTCAGTTTTTAGTACTGTGTTGAATGGTTAGGCGATTCACTTGTAGGGAAGCGTTTGTTCGCATTCTGTATACTCAATTCTTAACAGCAAATCTCGCATCTTGCCTTTGACAGAAATTCCAGTGAAATCACGTTTAACAACCATCAGAAAAAAGGCTTTGTAGAATCACTCTGTGAAGGTCTTTGAAAACACTTCTTAAGAAGGAAAGCATACGTCTTTCATATGAGTGAAAACTGCATTCTATTCAGTTTTTAGTACTGTGTTGAATGGTTAGGCGATTCACTTGTAGGGAAGCGTTTGTTCGCATTCTCTATACACAATTCTTTAACAGCAAATCTCATGTCTTGCGTTTGACAGAAATTCCAGTGAAATTACGTTTAAAAGCCAAGGTCAGTAAAAAGGGTTTGTAGAATCACTCTGTGAATGTCTTTGAAAACACTCCTTAAGAAGGAAAGCATACGTCTTTCATCAGAGTGAAAACTGCATTCTATTCAGTTTTTAGTACTGTGTTGAATGGTTAGGCGATTAACTTGTAGGGAAGCATTTGTTCGCATTCTGTATACTCAATTCTTTAACAGCAAATCTTGCGTCTTGCTTTTGACAGAAATTCCAGTGAAAACCCCTTTAAAAACCAACCTCAGTAAAAAGGTTTTTTAGAATCACTCTGTGAATGTCTTTGAAAACACTTCTTAAGAAGGAAAGCATACGTCTTCCATCTGAGTGAAAACTGCATTCTATTCAGTTTTTAGTACTGTGTTGAATGGTTAGGCGATTCACTTGTAGGGAAGCGTTTGTTCGCATTCTGTATACTCAAATCCTTAACAGCAAATCTCACGGCTTGCTTTTGACAAAAATTCCAGTGAAATCACGTTTAAAAGCCAACGCCAGTAAAAAGGCTTTGTAGAATCACTCTGTGAATGTCTTTGAAAACACTTCTTAAGAAGGAAAGCACACGTCTTATTCTGAGTGAAAACTGCATTCTATTCAGTTTTTAGTACTGTGTTGAATGGTTAGGCAATTCATTTGTAGGGAAGTGTTTGTTCGCATTCTGTATACTCAATTCTTTAACAGCAAATCTCGCGTCTTGCGTTTGACAGAAATTCCAGTGAAATCACGTTTAAAAGCCATCAGTAAAAAGGCTTTGTAGAATCACTCTGTGAATGTCTTTGAAAACACTTCTTAAGAAGGAAAGCATACGTCTTTCATCTGAGTGAAAACTGCATTCTATTCAGTTTTTAGTACTGTGTTGAATGGTTAGGCGATTCACTTGTAGGGAAGCGTTTGTTTGCATTCTGTATACTCAATTCTTTAAGAGCAAATCTCGCGTCTTGCTTTTGACAGAAATTCCAGAGAAAACACGTTTAAAAGCCAAATTCAGTAAAAAGGTTTTGTAGAATCACTCTGTGAATGTCTTTGAAAACACTTCTTAAGAAGGAAAGCATACGTCTTTCATCTGAGTGAAACCTGCATTCTATTCAGTTTTTAGTACTGTGTTGAATGGTTAGGCGATTCACTTGTAGGGAAGCGTTTGTTCGCATTCTGTATACTCAATTCTTTAACAGCAAATCTCGCATCTTGCGTTTGACAGAAATTCCAGTGAAATCACGTTTAAAAGCCAACGCCAGTAAAAAGGCTTTGTAGATTCACTCTGTGAATGTCTTTGAAAACACTTCTTAAGAAGGAAAGCATTCGTCTTTCATCTGAGTGAAAACTGCATTCTATTCAGTTTTTAGTACTGTGTTGAATGGTTAGGCGATTCACTTGTAGGGAAGCGTTTGTTTGCATTCTGTATACTCAATTCTTTAACAGCAAATCTCGCGGCTTGCATTTGACAGAAATTCCAGTGAAATCACGTTTAAAAGCCAACGTCAGTAAAAAGGCTTTGTAGAATCACTCTGTGAATGTCTTTGAAAACACTTCTTAAGAAGGAATGCATACGTCTATCATCTGAATGAAAACTGCATTCTATTCAGTTTTTAGTACTGTGTTGAATGGTTAGGCGATTCACTTGTAGGGAAGCGATTGTTTGCATTCTGTATCCTCAATTCTTTAACAGCAAATTGCGCATCTTGCCTTTGACAGAAATTCCAGTGAAATCACGTTTAAAAGCCAAGGTCAGTAAAAAGGCTTTGTAGAATCACTCTGTGAATGTCTTTGAAAACACTTCTTAAGAATTAAAGCATACGTCTTTCATCTGAGTGAAAACTGCATTCTATTCAGTTTTTAGTACTGTGTTGAATGGTTAGGCGATTCACTTGTAGGGAAGCGTTTGTTCGCATTCTGTATACTCAATTCTTAACAGCAAATCTCGCATCTTGCCTTTGACAGAAATTCCAGTGAAATCACGTTTAACAACCATCAGTAAAAAGGCTTTGTAGAATCACTCTGTGAATGTCTTTGAAAACACTTATTAGGAAGGAAAGCATACGTCTTTCATATGAGTGAAAACTGCATTCTATTCAGTTTTTAGTACTGTGTTGAATGGTTAGGCGATTCACTTGTAGGGAAGCGTTTGTTCGCATTCTCTATACTCAATTCTTTAAGAGCAAATCTCGCGTCTTGCTTTTGACAGAAATTCCAGTGAAATCACGTTTAACAACCATCAGTAAAAAGGCTTTGCAGAATCACTCTGTGAATGTCTTTGAAAACACTTCTTAAGAAGGAAAGCATACGTCTTTCATCTGAGTGAAAACTGCATTCTATTCAGTTTTTATTACTGTGTTGAATGGTAAGGCGATTCACTTGTAGGGAAGCGTTTGTTTGCATTCTGTATACTCAATTCCTTAACAGCAAATCTCACGGCTTGCTTTTGACAAAAATTCCAGTGAAATCACGTTTAAAAGCCAACGCCAGTAAAAAGGCTTTGTAGAATCACTCTGTGAATGTCTTTGAAAACACTTCTTCAGAAGGAAAGCATACGTCTTATTCTGAGTGAAAACTGCATTCTATTCAGTTTTTAGTACTGTGTTGAATGGTTAGGCAATTCATTTGTAGGGAAGTGTTTGTTCGCATTCTGTATACTCAATTCTTTAACAGCAAATCTCGCGTCTTGCGTTTGACAGAAATTCCAGTGAAATCACGTTTAAAAGCCATCAGTAAAAAGGCTTTGTAGAATCACTCTGTGAATGTCTTTTAAAACACTTCTTAAGAAGGAAAGCATACGTCTTTCATCTGAGTGAAAACTGCATTCTATTCAGTATTTAGTACTGTGTTGAATGGTTAGGCCATTCACTTGTAGGGAAGCGTTTGTTCGCATTCTGTATACTCAATTCTTTAACAGCAAATCTCACGGCTTGCTTTTGACAAAAATTCCAGTGAAATCACGTTTAAAAGCCAACGCCAGTAAAAAGGCTTTATAGAATCACTATGTGAATGTCTTTGAAAACACTTCTTCAGAAGGAAAGCATACGTCTTATTCTGAGTGAAAACCGCATTCTATTCAGTTTTTAGTACTGTGTTGAATGGTTAGGCGATTCACTTGTAGGGAAGCGTTTGTTCGCATTCTGTATACTCAATTCTTTAACAGCAAATCTCGCGTCTTGCTTTTGACATAAATTCCAGTGAAAACACGTTTAAAAGCCAACCTCAGTAAAAAGGTTTTGTAGAATCACTCTGTGAATGTCTTTGAAAACACTTCTTAAGAAGGAAAGTATACGTCTTTCATCTGAGTGAAAACTGCATTCTTCAGTTTTTAGTACTGTGTTGAATGGTTAGGCGATTCACATGTAGGGAAGCGTTTGTTCACATTCTGTATACTCAATTCTTAACAGCAAATCTCGCATCTTGCCTTTGACAGAAATTCCAGTGAAATCACTTTTAACAACCATCAGTAAAACGGCTTTGCAGAATCACTCTGTGAATGTCTTTGAAAACACTTCTTAAGAAGGAAAGCATTCGTCTTTCATATGAGTGAAAACTGCATTCTATTCAGTTTTTAGTACTGTGTTGAATGGTTAGGCAATTCACTTGTAGGGAAGCGTTTGTTGGCATTCTGTATACTCAATTCTTTAACAGCAAATCTCGCGGCTTGCCTTTGACAGAAATTCCAGTGAAATCACGTTTAAAAGCCATCGTCAGTAAAAAGGCTTTGTTGAATCACTCTGTGAATGTCTTTGAAAACACTTCTTCAGAAGGAAAGCATACGTCTTATTCTGAGTGAAAACTGCATTCTATTCAGTTTTTAGTACTGTGTTGAATGGTTAGGCGATTCACTTGTAGGGAAGCGTTTGTTTGCATTCTGTATACTCAATTCCTTAACAGCAAATCTCAGGGCTTGCTTTTGACAAAAATTCCAGTGAAATCACGTTTAAAATCCAACGCCAGTAAAAAGGCTTTGTAGAATCACTCTGTGAATGTCTTTGAAAACACTTCTTCAGAAGGAAAGCATACGTCTTATTCTGAGTGAAAACTGCATTCTATTCAGTTTTTAGTACTGTGTTGAATGGTTAGGCAATTCATTTGTAGGGAAGTGTTTGTTCGCATTCTGTATACTCAATTCTTTAACAGCAAATCTCGCGTCTTGCTTTTGACAGAAATTCCAGTGAAATCACGTTTAAAAGCCATCAGTAAAAAGGCTTTGTAGAATCACTCTGTGAATGTCTTTGAAAACACTTCTTAAGAAGGAAAGCATACGTCTTTCATCTGAGTGAAAACTGCATTCTATTCAGTTTTTAGTACTGTGTTGAATGGTTAGGCGATTCACTTGTAGGGAAGCGTTTGTTCGCATTCTGTATACTCAATTCTTAACAGCAAATCTCGCATCTTGCCTTTGACAGAAATTCCAGTGAAATCACGTTTAACAACCATCAGTAAAAAGGCTTTGTAGAATCACTCTGTGAATGTCTTTGAAAACACTTCTTAAGAAGGAAAGCATACGTCTTTCATATGAGTGAAAACTGCATTCTATTCAGTTATTAGTAGTGTGTTGAATGGTTAGGCGATTCACTTGTAGGGAAGCGTTTGTTCGCATTCTCTATACTCAATTCTTTAAGAGCAAATCTCGCGTCTTGCTTTTGACTGAAATCCAGAGAAAACACGTTTAAAAGCCAACGTCAGTAAAAAGGTTTTGTAGAATCACTCTGTGAATGTCTTTGAAAACACTTCTTAAGAAGGAAAGCATACGTCTTTCATCTGAGTGAAAACTGCATTCTATTCAGTTTTTAGTACTGTGTTGAATGGTTAGGCGATTCACTTGTAGGGAAGCGTTTGTTCGCATTCTGTATACTCAATTCTTTTACAGCAAATCTCGCATCTTGCGTTTGACAGAAATTCCAGTGAAATCACGTTTAAAAGCCAACACCAGTAAAAAGGCTTTGTAGATTCACTCTGTGAATGTCTTTGAAAACACTTCTTAAGAAGGAAAGCATTCGTCTTTCATCTGAGTGAAAACTGCATTCTATTCAGTTTTTAGTACTGTGTTGAATGGTTAGGCGATTCACTTGTAGGGAAGCGTTTGTTTGCATTCTGTATACTCAATTCTTTAACAGCAAATCTCGCATCTTGCCTTTGACAGAAATTCCAGTGAAATCACGTTTCAAAGCCATCGTTAGTAAAAAGGCTTTGTTGAATCACTCTGTGAATGTCTTTGAAAACACTTCTTAAGAAGGAAAGCATTCGTCTTTCATCTGAGTGAAAACTGCATTCGATTCAGTTTTTAGTACTGTGTTGAATGGTAAGGCGATTCACTTGTAGGGAAGCGTTTGTTTGCATTCTGTATACTCAATTCCTTAACAGCAAATCTCATGGCTTGCTTTTGACAGAAATTCCAGTGAAATCACGTTTAAAAGCCAACTCCAGTAAAAAGGCTTTGTAGAATCACTCTGTGAATGTCTTTGAAAACACTTCTTAAGAAGGAAAGCATACGTCTTATTCTGAGTGAAAACTGCATTCTATTCAGTTTTTAGTACTGTGTTGAATGGTTAGGCAATTCATTTGTAGGGAAGTGTTTGTTCGCATTCTGTATACTCAATTCTTTCACAGCAAATCTCGCGTCTTGTGTTTGACAGAAATTCCAGTGAAATCACGTTTAAAAGCCATCAGTAAAAAGGCTTTGTAGAATCACTCTGTGAATGTCTTTGAAAACACTTCTTAAGAAGGAAAGCATACGTCTTTCATCTGAGAGAAAACTGCATTCTATTCAGTTTTTAGTACTGTGTTGAATGGTTAGGCGATTCACTTGTAGGGAAGCGTTTGTTCGCATTCTGTATACTCAATTCTTTAACAGCAAATCTCACGGCTTGCTTTTGACAAAAATTCCAGTGAAATCACGTTTAAAAGCCAACGCCAGTAAAAAGGCTTTATAGAATCACTATGTGAATGTCTTTGAAAACACTTCTTAAGAAGGAAAGCATACGTCTTATTCTGAGTGAAAACTGCATTCTATTCAGTTTTTAGTACTGTGTTGAATGGTTAGGCGATTCACTTGTAGGGAAGCGTTTGTTCGCATTCTGTATACTCAATTCTTTAACAGCAAATCTCGCGTCTTGCATTTGACAGAAATTCCAGTGAAAACACGTTTAAAAGCCAACCTCAGTAAAAAGGTTTTGTAGAATCACTCTGTAAATGTCTTTGAAAACACTTCTTAAGAAGGAAAGCATACGTCTTTCATCTGAGTGAAAACTGCATTCTATTCAGTTTTTAGTACTGTGTTGAATGGTTAGGCGATTCACATGTAGGGAAGCGTTTGTTTGCATTCTGTATACTCAATTCTTTAACAGCAAATCTCGCGGCTTGCATTTGACAGAAATTCCAGTGAAATCACGTTTAAAAGCCAACGCCAGTAAAAAGGCTTTATAGAATCACTATGTGAATGTCTTTGAAAACACTTCTTAAGAAGGAAAGCATATGTCTTATTCTGAGTGAAAACTGCATTCTATTCAGTTTTTAGTACTGTGTTGAATGGTTAGGTGATTCACTTGTAGGGAAGCATTTGTTCGCATTCTGTATACTCAATTCTTTAACAGCAAATCTCGCGTCTTGCTTTTGACATAAATTCCAGTGAAAACACGTTTAAAAGCCAACCTCAGTAAAAAGGTTTTGTAGAATCACTCTGTGAATGTCTTTGAAAACACTTCTTAAGAAGGAAAGTATACGTCTTTCATCTGAGTGAAAACTGCATTCTATTCAGTTTTTAGTACTGTGTTGAATGGTTAGGCGATTCACATGTAGGGAAGCGTTTGTTCACATTCTGTATACTCAATTCTTAACAGCAAATCTCGCATCTTGCCTTTGACAGAAATTCCAGTGAAATCACGTTTAACAACCATCAGTAAAAAGGCTTTGCAGAATCACTCTGTGAATGTCTTTGAAAACACTTCTTAAGAAGGAAAGCATACGTCTTTCATCTGAGTGAAAACTGCATTCTATTCAGTTTTTATTACTGTGTTGAATGGTAAGGCGATTCACTTGTAGGGAAGCGTTTGTTTGCATTCTGTATACTCAATTCCTTAACAGCAAATCTCACGGCTTGCTTTTGACAAAAATTCCAGTGAAATCACGTTTAAAAGCCAACGCCAGTAAAAAGGCTTTGTAGAATCACTCTGTGAATGTCTTTGAAAACACTTCTTCAGAAGGAAAGCATACGTCTTATTCTGAGTGAAAACTGCATTCTATTCAGTTTTTAGTACTGTGTTGAATGGTTAGGCAATTCATTTGTAGGGAAGTGTTTGTTCGCATTCTGTATACTCAATTCTTTAACAGCAAATCTCGCGTCTTGCGTTTGACAGAAATTCCAGTGAAATCACGTTTAAAAGCCATCAGTAAAAAGGCTTTGTAGAATCACTCTGTGAATGTCTTTTAAAACACTTCTTAAGAAGGAAAGCATACGTCTTTCATCTGAGTGAAAACTGCATTCTATTCAGTATTTAGTACTGTGTTGAATGGTTAGGCCATTCACTTGTAGGGAAGCGTTTGTTCGCATTCTGTATACTCAATTCTTTAACAGCAAATCTCACGGCTTGCTTTTGACAAAAATTCCAGTGAAATCACGTTTAAAAGCCAACGCCAGTAAAAAGGCTTTATAGAATCACTATGTGAATGTCTTTGAAAACACTTCTTCAGAAGGAAAGCATACGTCTTATTCTGAGTGAAAACCGCATTCTATTCAGTTTTTAGTACTGTGTTGAATGGTTAGGCGATTCACTTGTAGGGAAGCGTTTGTTCGCATTCTGTATACTCAATTCTTTAACAGCAAATCTCGCGTCTTGCTTTTGACATAAATTCCAGTGAAAACACGTTTAAAAGCCAACCTCAGTAAAAAGGTTTTGTAGAATCACTCTGTGAATGTCTTTGAAAACACTTCTTAAGAAGGAAAGTATACGTCTTTCATCTGAGTGAAAACTGCATTCTTCAGTTTTTAGTACTGTGTTGAATGGTTAGGCGATTCACATGTAGGGAAGCGTTTGTTCACATTCTGTATACTCAATTCTTAACAGCAAATCTCGCATCTTGCCTTTGACAGAAATTCCAGTGAAATCACTTTTAACAACCATCAGTAAAAAGGCTTTGCAGAATCACTCTGTGAATGTCTTTGAAAACACTTCTTAAGAAGGAAAGCATTCGTCTTTCATATGAGTGAAAACTGCATTCTATTCAGTTTTTAGTACTGTGTTGAATGGTTAGGCAATTCACTTGTAGGGAAGCGTTTGTTAGCATTCTGTATACTCAATTCTTTAACAGCAAATCTCGCGGCTTGCCTTTGACAGAAATTCCAGTGAAATCACGTTTAAAAGCCATCGTCAGTAAAAAGGCTTTGTTGAATCACTCTGTGAATGTCTTTGAAAACACTTCTTCAGAAGGAAAGCATACGTCTTATTCTGAGTGAAAACTGCATTCTATTCAGTTTTTAGTACTGTGTTGAATGGTTAGGCGATTCACTTGTAGGGAAGCGTTTGTTTGCATTCTGTATACTCAATTCCTTAACAGCAAATCTCAGGGCTTGCTTTTGACAAAAATTCCAGTGAAATCACGTTTAAAATCCAACGCCAGTAAAAAGGCTTTGTAGAATCACTCTGTGAATGTCTTTGAAAACACTTCTTCAGAAGGAAAGCATACGTCTTATTCTGAGTGAAAACTGCATTCTATTCAGTTTTTAGTACTGTGTTGAATGGTTAGGCAATTCATTTGTAGGGAAGTGTTTGTTCGCATTCTGTATACTCAATTCTTTAACAGCAAATCTCGCGTCTTGCTTTTGACAGAAATTCCAGTGAAATCACGTTTAAAAGCCATCAGTAAAAAGGCTTTGTAGAATCACTCTGTGAATGTCTTTGAAAACACTTCTTAAGAAGGAAAGCATACGTCTTTCATCTGAGTGAAAACTGCATTCTATTCAGTTTTTAGTACTGTGTTGAATGGTTAGGCGATTCACTTGTAGGGAAGCGTTTGTTCGCATTCTGTATACTCAATTCTTAACAGCAAATCTCGCATCTTGCCTTTGACAGAAATTCCAGTGAAATCACGTTTAACAACCATCAGTAAAAAGGCTTTGTAGAATCACTCTGTGAATGTCTTTGAAAACACTTCTTAAGAAGGAAAGCATACGTCTTTCATATGAGTGAAAACTGCATTCTATTCAGTTATTAGTAGTGTGTTGAATGGTTAGGCGATTCACTTGTAGGGAAGCGTTTGTTCGCATTCTCTATACTCAATTCTTTAAGAGCAAATCTCGCGTCTTGCTTTTGACTGAAATCCAGAGAAAACACGTTTAAAAGCCAACGTCAGTAAAAAGGTTTTGTAGAATCACTCTGTGAATGTCTTTGAAAACACTTCTTAAGAAGGAAAGCATACGTCTTTCATCTGAGTGAAAACTGCATTCTATTCAGTTTTTAGTACTGTGTTGAATGGTTAGGCGATTCACTTGTAGGGAAGCGTTTGTTCGCATTCTGTATACTCAATTCTTTTACAGCAAATCTCGCATCTTGCGTTTGACAGAAATTCCAGTGAAATCACGTTTAAAAGCCAACACCAGTAAAAAGGCTTTGTAGATTCACTCTGTGAATGTCTTTGAAAACACTTCTTAAGAAGGAAAGCATTCGTCTTTCATCTGAGTGAAAACTGCATTCTATTCAGTTTTTAGTACTGTGTTGAATGGTTAGGCGATTCACTTGTAGGGAAGCGTTTGTTTGCATTCTGTATACTCAATTCTTTAACAGCAAATCTCGCATCTTGCCTTTGACAGAAATTCCAGTGAAATCACGTTTCAAAGCCATCGTTAGTAAAAAGGCTTTGTTGAATCACTCTGTGAATGTCTTTGAAAACACTTCTTAAGAAGGAAAGCATTCGTCTTTCATCTGAGTGAAAACTGCATTCGATTCAGTTTTTAGTACTGTGTTGAATGGTAAGGCGATTCACTTGTAGGGAAGCGTTTGTTTGCATTCTGTATACTCAATTCCTTAACAGCAAATCTCATGGCTTGCTTTTGACAGAAATTCCAGTGAAATCACGTTTAAAAGCCAACTCCAGTAAAAAGGCTTTGTAGAATCACTCTGTGAATGTCTTTGAAAACACTTCTTAAGAAGGAAAGCATACGTCTTATTCTGAGTGAAAACTGCATTCTATTCAGTTTTTAGTACTGTGTTGAATGGTTAGGCAATTCATTTGTAGGGAAGTGTTTGTTCGCATTCTGTATACTCAATTCTTTCACAGCAAATCTCGCGTCTTGTGTTTGACAGAAATTCCAGTGAAATCACGTTTAAAAGCCATCAGTAAAAAGGCTTTGTAGAATCACTCTGTGAATGTCTTTGAAAACACTTCTTAAGAAGGAAAGCATACGTCTTTCATCTGAGAGAAAACTGCATTCTATTCAGTTTTTAGTACTGTGTTGAATGGTTAGGCGATTCACTTGTAGGGAAGCGTTTGTTCGCATTCTGTATACTCAATTCTTTAACAGCAAATCTCACGGCTTGCTTTTGACAAAAATTCCAGTGAAATCACGTTTAAAAGCCAACGCCAGTAAAAAGGCTTTATAGAATCACTATGTGAATGTCTTTGAAAACACTTCTTAAGAAGGAAAGCATACGTCTTATTCTGAGTGAAAACTGCATTCTATTCAGTTTTTAGTACTGTGTTGAATGGTTAGGCGATTCACTTGTAGGGAAGCGTTTGTTCGCATTCTGTATACTCAATTCTTTAACAGCAAATCTCGCGTCTTGCATTTGACAGAAATTCCAGTGAAAACACGTTTAAAAGCCAACCTCAGTAAAAAGGTTTTGTAGAATCACTCTGTAAATGTCTTTGAAAACACTTCTTAAGAAGGAAAGCATACGTCTTTCATCTGAGTGAAAACTGCATTCTATTCAGTTTTTAGTACTGTGTTGAATGGTTAGGCGATTCACATGTATTGAAGCGTTTGTTTGCATTCTGTATACTCAATTCTTTAACAGGAAATCTCGCGGCTTGCATTTGACAGAAATTCCAGTGAAATCACGTTTAAAATCCATCGTCAGTAAAAAGGCTTTGTAGAATCACTCTGTGAATGTCTTTGAAAACACTTCTTAAGAAGGAATGCATATGTCTATCATCTGAATGAAAACTGCATTCTATTCAGTTTTTAGTACTGTGTTGAATGGTTAGGCGATTCACTTGTAGGGAAGCGTTTGTTTGCATTCTGTATCCTCAATTCTTTAACAGCAAATTGCGCATCTTGCCTTTGACAGAAATTCCAGTGAAATCACGTTTAAAAGCCATCAGTAAAAAGGCTTTGTAGAATCACTCTGTGAATGTCTTTGAAAACACTTATAAGAAGGAAAGCATACGTCTTTCATCTGAGTGAAAACTGCATTCTATTCAGTTTTTAGTACTGTGTTGAATGGTTAGGCGATTCACTTGTAGGGAAGCATTTGTTCACATTCTGTATACTCAATTCTTTAACAGCAAATCTCGCATCTTGCGTTTGACAGAAATTCCAGTGAAATCACGTTTAAAAGCCAACACCAGTAAAAAGGCTTTGTAGATTCACTCTGTGAATGTCTTTGAAAACACTTCTTAAGAAGGAAAGCATTCGTCTTTCATCTGAGTGAAAACTGCATTCTATTCAGTTTTTAGTACTGTGTTGAATGGTTAGGCGATTCACTTGTAGGGAAGCGTTTCTTTGCATTCTCTATACTCAATTCTTTAACAGCAAATCTCGCGTTTTGCTTTTGACAGAAATTCCAATGGTATCACGTTTAAAAACCAACGTCAGTAAAAAGATTTTGTATAATCACTCTGTGAATGTCTTTGAAAACACTTCTTAAGAAGGAATGCATATGTCTATCATCTGAATGAAAACTGCATTCTATTCAGTTTTTAGTACTGTGTTGAATGGTTAGGCGATTCACTTGTAGGGAATCGTTTGTTTGCATTCTGTATACTCAATTCTTTAACAGCAAATCTCGCGGCTTGCATTTGACAGAAATTCCAGTGAAATCACGTTTAAAAGCCAACGTCAGTAAAAAGGCTTTGTAGAATCACTCTGTGAATGTCTTTGAAAACACTTCTTAAGAAGGAATGCATATGTCTATCATCTGAATGAAAACTGCATTCTATTCAGTTTTTAGTACTGTGTTGAATGGTTAGGCGATTCACTTGTAGGGAAGCGTTTGTTTGTATTCTGTATCCTCAATTCTTTAACAGCAAATTGCGCATCTTGCCTTTGACAGAAATTCCAGTGAAATCACGTTTAAAAGCCAAAGTCAGTAACAAGGCTTTGTAGAATCACTCTGTGAATGTCTTTGAAAACACTTCTTAAGAAGGAAAGCATAGGTCTTTCATCTGAGTTAAAACTGCATTCTATTCAGTTTTTAGTACTGTGTTGAATGGTTAGGGGATTCACTTGTAGGGAAGT
This sequence comes from Phyllotis vaccarum, assembly GCA_033318265.1. Taxonomy (NCBI): domain Eukaryota; kingdom Metazoa; phylum Chordata; class Mammalia; order Rodentia; family Cricetidae; genus Phyllotis; species Phyllotis vaccarum. The sequence goes on along the minus strand of JARWLC010000040.1, from coordinate 2,763,704 downwards.
GTTTGTTCGCATTCTGTATACTCAATTCTTAACAGCAAATCTCACATCTTGCCTTTGACAGATATTCCAGTGAAATCACGTTTAACAACCATCAGTAAAAAGGCTTTGTAGAATCACTCTGTGAATGTCTTTGAAAACACTTCTTAAGAAGGAAAGCATACGTCTTTCATCTGAGTGAAAACTGCATTCTATTCAGTTTTTAGAACTGAGTTGAATGGTTAGGCGATTCACTTGTAGGGAAGTGTTTGTTTGCATTCTGTATATTCAATTCTTTAACAGCAAATCTCGTGTCTTGCGTTTGACAGAAATTCCAGTGAAATCGCATTTAAAAGCCAACATCAGTAAAAAGGCTTTGTAGAAGCACTCTGTGAATGTCTTTGAAAACACTTCTTAAGAAGGAAAGCATATGTCATTCATCTGACTTAAAACTGCATTCTTTTCAGTTTTTAGAACTGAGTTGAATGGTTAGGCGATTCACTTGTAGAAAAGGGTTTGTTTGCATTCTGTATATTCAATTATTTCACAGCAAATCTCGTGTCTTAAGTTTGACAGAAATTCCTGTGAAATCGCGTTTAAAAGCCAACGTCAGTAAAAAGGCTTTGGAGAAGCACTCTGTGAATGTCTTTGAAAACACTTCTTAAGAAGGAAAGCATACGTCTTTCATCTGAGTGAAAACTGGGCTCTATTCAGTTTTTAGAATTGATTTGAATGGTTAGGCGATACACTCTTAGGGAAGTGTTTGTTTGCATTCTGTATATTCAATTCTTTAACAGCAAATCTCGTGTCTTGCGTTTGACAGAAATTCCAGTGAAATCGCATTTAAAAGCCAAAGTCCGTAAAAAGGCTTTGTAGAAGCACTATGTGAATGTCTTTGAAAACACTTCTTAAGAAGGAAAGCATAAGTCATTCATCTGAGTTAAAACTGGGTCCTATTCAGTTTTTAGAACTGAGTTGAATGGTTAGGCGATTCACTCATAGGGAAGTGTTTGTTTGCATTCTGTATATTCAATTCTTTAACAGCAAATCTCGTGTCTTGAGTTTGACAGTAATTCCAGTGAAATCACATTTAAAAGCCAAAGTCCGTAAAAAGGCTTTGTAGAAGTACTCTGTGAATGTCTTTGATAACACTTCTTAAGAAGGAAAGCATACGTCTTTCATCTGAGTGAAAACTGCATTCTATTCAGTTTTTAGTACTGTGTTGAATGGTTAGGCGATTCACTTGTAGGGAAGCGTTTGTTTGCATTCTGTATACTCAATTCTTTAACAGCAAATCTCGCATCTTGCGTTTGACAGAAATTCCAGTGAAATCACGTTTCAAAGCCAACGCCAGTAAAAAGGCTTTGTAGATTCACTCTGTGAATGTCTTTGAAAACACTTCTTAAGAAGGAAAGCATACGTCTTTCATCTGAGTGAAAACTGCATTCTACTCAGTTTTTAGTACTGTGTTGAATGGTTAGGCGATTCACTTGTAGGGAAGCGTTTGTTCGCATTCTCTATACTCAATTCTTTAACAGCAAATCTCGCATCTTGCATTTGACAGAAATTCCAGTGAAATCACGTTTAAAAGCCAACGCCAGTAAAAAGGCTTTGTAGATTCACTCTGTGAATGTCTTTGAAAACACTTCTTAAGAAGGAAAGCATACGTCTTTCATCTGAGTGAAAACTGCATTCTATTCAGTTTTTAGTACTGTGTTGAATGTTTAGGCGATTCACTTTTAGGGAAGCGTTTGTTTGCATTCTGTATACTCAATTCTTTAACAGTAATTCTCGCGGCTTGCATTTGACAGAAATTCCAGTGAAATCACGTTTAAAAGCCAACGTCAGTAAAAAGGCTTTGTAGAATCACTCTGTGAATGTCTTTGAAAACACTTCTTAAGAAGGAATGCATACGTCTATCATCTGAATGAAAACTGCATTCTATTCAGTTTTTAGTACTGTGTTGAATGGTTAGGCGATTCACTTGTAGGGAAGCGTTTGTTTGCATTGTGTATCCTCAATTCTTTAACAGCAAATTGCGCATCTTGCCTTTGACAGAAATTCCAGTGAAATCACGTTTAAAAGCCAAAGTCAGTAACAAGGCTTTGTAGAATCCCTCTGTGAATGTCTTTGAAAACACTTCTTAAGAAGGAAAGCATAGGTCTTTCATCTGAGTGAAAACTGCATTCTATTCAGTTTTTAGTACTGTGTTGAATGGTTAGGCGATTCACTTGTAGGGAAGCGTTTGTTCGCATTCTCTATACTCAATTCTTTAACAGCAAATCTCGCGTTTTGCTTTTGACAGAAATTCCAATGGTATCACGTTTAAAAGCCAACGTCAGTAAAAAGATTTTGTATAATCACTCTGTGAATGTCTTTGAAAACACTTCTTAAGAAGGAAAGCATAGGTCTTTCATCTGAGTTAAAACTGCATTCTATTCAGTTTTTAGTAGTGTGTTGAATGGTTAGGCGATTCACTTGTAGGGAAGCGTTTGTTCGCATTCTGTATACTCAATTCTTAACAGCAAATCTCGCATCTTGCCTTTGACAGAAATTCCAGTGAAATCACGTTTAACAACCATCAGTAAAAAGGCTTTGTAGAATCACTCTGTGAATGTCTTTGAAAACACTTCTTAAGAAGGAAAGCATAGGTCTTTCATCTGAGTGAAAACTGTATTCTATTCAGTTTTTAGTACTGTGTTGAATGGTTAGGCGATTCACTTGTAGGGAAGGGTTTGTTCACATTCTCTATACTCAATTCTTTAAGAGCAAATCTTGCGTTTTGCTTTTGACAGAAATTCCAATGGTATCACGTTTAAAAGCCAAGGTCAGTAAAAAGATTTTGTATAATCACTCTGTGAATGTCTTTGAAAACACTTCTTAAGAAGGAAAGCATAGGTCTTTCATCTGAGTGAAAACTGTATTCTATTCAGTTTTTAGTACTGTGTTGAATGGTTAGGCGATTCACTTGTAGGGAAGCGTTTGTTCGCATTTTCTATACTCAATTCTTTAACAGAAAATCTCGCGTCTTGCTTTTGACAGAAATTCCAGTGAAATCACGTTTAAAAGCCAACGCCAGTAAAAAGTCTTTGTAGAATCACTCTGTGAATGTCTTGGAAAACACTTCTTAAGAAGGAAAGCATACGTCTTTCATCTGAGTGAAAACTGCATTCTATTCAGTTTTTAGTACTGTGTTGAATGGTTAGGCAATTCATTTGTAGGGAAGTGTTTGTTCGCATTCTGTATCCTCAATACTTTAACAGCAAATTGCGCATCTTGCCTTTGACAGAAATTCCAGTGAAATCACCTTTAAAAGCTGTCAGTAAAAAGGCTTTGTAGAATCACTCTGTGAATGTCTTTGAAAACACTTCTTAAGAAAGAAAGCATACGTCTTTCATATGAGTGAAAACTGCATTCTATTCAGTTTTTAGTACTGTGTTGAATGGTTAGGCGATTCACTTGTAGGGAAGCGTTTGTTCGCATTCTGTATCCTCAATTCTTTAACAGCAAATTGCGCATCTTGCCTTTGTCAGAAATTCCAGTGAAATCACGTTTAAAAGCCAACGTCAGTAAAAAGGCTTTGTAGAATCACTCTGTGAATGTCTTTGAAAACACTTCTTAAGAAGGAAAGCATACGTCTTTCATCTGAGTGAAAACTGCATTCTATTCAGTTTTTAGTACTGTGTTGAATGGTTAGGCGATTCAGTTGTAGGGAAGCGTTTGTTCGCATTCTGTATACTCAATTCTTAACAGCAAATCTCGCGTCTTGCCTTTGACAGAAATTCCAGTGAAATCACGTTTAACAGCCGTCAGTAAAAAGGCTTTGTAGAATCACTCTGTGAATGTCTTTGAAAACACTTCTTAAGAAGGAAAGCATACGTCTTTCATATGAGTGAAAACTGCAATCTATTCAGTTTTTAGTACTGTGTTGAATGGTTAGGCGATTCACTGGTAGGTAACGGTTTGTTTGCATTCTGTATATTCAATTCTTTAACAGCAAATCTCGTGTCTTGCGTTTGACAGAAATTCCAGTGAAATCACATTTAAAAGCCAAAGTCCGTAAAAAGGCTTTGTAGAAGTACTCTGTGAATGTCTTTGATAACACTTCTTAAGAAGGAAAGCATACATCTTTCATCGGAGTTAAAAATGCGTTCTATTCAGTTTTTAGAACTGAGTTGAATGGTTAGGCGATTCACTGGTAGGTAACGGTTTGTTTGCATTCTGTATATTCAATTCTTTAACAGCAAATCTCGTGTCTTGCGTTTGACAGAAATTCCAGTTAAATCGCGTTTAAAAGTTAACGTCAGTAAAAAAGCTTTGTAGAAGCACTCTGTGAATGTCTTTGAAAACACTTCTTAAGAAGGAAAGCATACGTCTTTCAACTAAGTGAAAACTGCATTCTATTGTTTTTAGAAATGTGTTGAATGGTAAGGCGATTCACTTGTAGGGAATGGTTAGTTTGCATTCTGTATATTCATTTCTTTAACAGCAATCTCGTGTCTTACGTTTGACAGAAATTCCAGGGAAGTCGCATTTAAAAGCCAACTTCAGTAAAAAGTCTTTGTAGAAGCACTCTGTGGATGTCTTTGAAAACACTTCTTAAGAAGGAAAGCATATGTCTTTCATCTGAGTGAAAACTGTGTTCTATTCAGTTTTTAGAACTGAGTTGAATGGTTAGGCGATTCACTTGTAGGGAAGGGTTTGTTTGCATTCTGTATATTCAATTCTTTTACAACAAATCTCGTGTCTTGCGTTTGACAGAAATTCCTGTCAAATCGCGTTTAAAATCCAAAGTCAGTAAAAAGGCTTTGTAGAAGCACTCTGTGAATGTCTTTGAAAACACTTCGTAAAAGGAAAGCATAAGTCTTTCATCTGAGTGAAAACTGCATTCTATACAGTTTTTAGAACTGTGTTGAATGGTTAGGCGATTCACTTGTAGAAAAGGGATTGTTTGCATTCTGTATATTCAATTCTTTAACAGCAAATCTCATGTCTTGCGTTTGACAGAAATTCAAGTGAAATCGCGTTTAAAAACCAACGTCAGTAAAAAGGCTTTGTAGAAGCACTCTGTGAATGTCTTTGAAAACACTTCTTAAGAAGGAAAGCATACGTCTTTCATCTGAGTGAAAACTGCATTCTATTCAGTTTTTAGTACTGTGTTGAATGGTTAGGCAATTCATTTGTAGGGAAGTGTTTGTTCGCATTCTGTATCCTCAATACTTTAACAGCAAATTGCGCATCTTGCCTTTGACAGAAATTCCAGTGAAATCACCTTTAAAAGCTGTCAGTAAAAAGGCTTTGTAGAATCACTCTGTGAATGTCTTTGAAAACACTTCTTAAGAAAGAAAGCATACGTCTTTCATATGAGTGAAAACTGCATTCTATTCAGTTTTTAGTACTGTGTTGAATGGTTAGGCGATTCACTTGTAGGGAAGCGTTTGTTCGCATTCTGTATCCTCAATTCTTTAACAGCAAATTGCGCATCTTGCCTTTGTCAGAAATTCCAGTGAAATCACGTTTAAAAGCCAACGTCATTAAAAAGGCTTTGTAGAATCACTCTGTGAATGTCTTTGAAAACACTTCTTAAGAAGGAAAGCATACGTCTTTCATCTGAGTGAAAACTGCATTCTATTCAGTTTTTAGTACTGTGTTGAATGGTTAGGCGATTCAGTTGTAGGGAAGCGTTTGTTCGCATTCTGTATACTCAATTCTTAACAGCAAATCTCGCGTCTTGCCTTTGACAGAAATTCCAGTGAAATCACGTTTAACAGCCGTCAGTAAAAAGGCTTTGTAGAATCACTCTGTGAATGTCTTTGAAAACACTTCTTAAGAAGGAAAGCATACGTCTTTCATATGAGTGAAAACTGCAATCTATTCAGTTTTTAGTACTGTGTTGAATGGTTAGGCGATTCACTGGTAGGTAACGGTTTGTTTGCATTCTGTATATTCAATTCTTTAACAGCAAATCTCGTGTCTTGCGTTTGACAGAAATTCCAGTGAAATCACATTTAAAAGCCAAAGTCCGTAAAAAGGCTTTGTAGAAGTACTCTGTGAATGTCTTTGATAACACTTCTTAAGAAGGAAAGCATACATCTTTCATCGGAGTTAAAAATGCGTTCTATTCAGTTTTTAGAACTGAGTTGAATGGTTAGGCGATTCACTGGTAGGTAACGGTTTGTTTGCATTCTGTATATTCAATTCTTTAACAGCAAATCTCGTGTCTTGCGTTTGACAGAAATTCCAGTTAAATCGCGTTTAAAAGTTAACGTCAGTAAAAAAGCTTTGTAGAAGCACTCTGTGAATGTCTTTGAAAACACTTCTTAAGAAGGAAAGCATACGTCTTTCAACTAAGTGAAAACTGCATTCTATTGTTTTTAGAAATGTGTTGAATGGTAAGGCGATTCACTTGTAGGGAATGGTTAGTTTGCATTCTGTATATTCATTTCTTTAACAGCAATCTCGTGTCTTACGTTTGACAGAAATTCCAGGGAAGTCGCATTTAAAAGCCAACTTCAGTAAAAAGTCTTTGTAGAAGCACTCTGTGGATGTCTTTGAAAACACTTCTTAAGAAGGAAAGCATATGTCTTTCATCTGAGTGAAAACTGTGTTCTATTCAGTTTTTAGAACTGAGTTGAATGGTTAGGCGATTCACTTGTAGGGAAGGGTTTGTTTGCATTCTGTATATTCAATTCTTTTACAACAAATCTCGTGTCTTGCGTTTGACAGAAATTCCTGTCAAATCGCGTTTAAAATCCAAAGTCAGTAAAAAGGCTTTGTAGAAGCACTCTGTGAATGTCTTTGAAAACACTTCGTAAAAGGAAAGCATAAGTCTTTCATCTGAGTGAAAACTGCATTCTATACAGTTTTTAGAACTGTGTTGAATGGTTAGGCGATTCACTTGTAGAAAAGGGATTGTTTGCATTCTGTATATTCAATTCTTTAACAGCAAATCTCATGTCTTGCGTTTGACAGAAATTCAAGTGAAATCGCGTTTAAAAACCAACGTCAGTAAAAAGGCTTTGTAGAAGCACTCTGTGAATGTCTTTGAAAACACTTCTTAAGAAGGAAAGCATACGTCGTTCTTCTGAGTGAAACTGTGTTCTATTCAGTTTTTAGAACTGAGTTGAATGGTTAGGCGATTCACTATTAGGGAAGTGTTTGTTTGCATTCTGTATATTCAATTCTTTAATAGCAAATATAGTGTCTTTCGTTTGACAGAAATTCCAGTAAAATCGCATTTTAAAGTCAACATCAGTAAAAAGGCTTTGGAGAAGCACTCTGTGAATGTCTTTGAAATCACTTCTTAAGAAGGAAAGCATACGTCTTTCCTCTGAGTGAAAACTACATTCTTTTCAGTTTTTAGAACTGAGATGAATGGTTAGGCGATTCTCTTATAGGGTAGGGTTTGTTTGCTATCTCTATATTCAGTTCTTTAACAGCAAATCTCGTGTCTTGCGTTTGACAGAAATTCCAGTGAAATCGCGTTTAACAGCCAAAGTCAGTAAAAAGGCTTTGTTGAAGCACTTTGTGAATGTCTTTGAAAACACTTCTTAAGAAGGAAAGCATAAGTCTTTCATCTGAGTGAAAACTGCGTTCTATTCAGTTTTTAGAACTGAGTTGAATGGTTAGGCGATTCACTTGTAGGGAAGCGTTTGTTTGCATTCTGTATATTCAATTCTTTTACAACAAAACTTGTGTCTTGCGTTTGACAGAAATTCCAGTCAAATCGCGTTTAAAATCCAAAGTCAGTAAAAAGGCTTTGTAGAAGCACTCTGTGAATGTCTTTGAAAACACTTCTTAAGAAGGAAAGCATACATCTTTCATCTGAGTGAAAACTGCGTTCTATTCAGTTTTTAGAACTGAGTTGAATGGTTAGGCGATTCACTTGTATGGAAGTGTTTTTTTGCATTCTGTATATTCAATTCTTTAACAGCAAATCTCGTGTCTTGAGTTTGACAGTAATTCCAGTGAAATCACGTTTAAAATCCAAAGTCAGTAAAAAGGCTTTGTAGAATCACTCTGTGAATGTCTTTGAAAACACTTCTTATGACGGAAAGCATACGTCTTTCATCTGAGTGAAAACTGCATTCTATTCAGTTTTTAGTACTGTGTTGAATGGTTAGGCGATTCAATTGTAGGGAAGCGTTTGTTTGCATTTTGTATACTCAATTCTTTAACAGCAAATCTCGCGTCTTGCTTTTGACAGAAATTCCAGTGAAATCACGTTTAAAAGCCAACGCCAGTAAAAAGTCTTTGTAGAATCACTCTGTGAATGTCTTTGAAAACACTTCTTAAGAAGGAAAGCATACGTCTTTCATCTGAGTGAAAACTGCATTCTATTCAGTTTTTAGTACTGTGTTGAATGGTTAGGCAATTCATTTGTAGGGAAGTGTTTGTTCGCATTCTGTATCCTCAATACTTTAACAGCAAATTGCGCATCTTGCCTTTGACAGAAATTCCAGTGAAATCACTTTTGAAAGCCGTCAGTAAAAAGGCTTTGTAGAATCACTCTGTGAATGTCTTTGAAAACACTTCTTAAGAAGGAATGCATAAGTCTATCATCTGAATGAAAACTGCATTCTATTCAGTTTTTAGTACTCTGTTGAATGTTTAGGCGATTCACTTGTAGGGAAGCGTTTGTTTGCATTCTGTATACTCAATTCTTTAACAGCAAATCTCGCGTCTTGACTTTGACAGAAATTCCAGTGAAATCACGTTTAAAAGCCAACGTCAGTAAAAAGGCATTGTAGAATCACTCTGTGAATGTCTTTGAAAACACTTCTTATGATGGAAAGCATACGTCTTTCATCTGAGTGAAAACTGCATTCTATTCAGTTTTTAGTACTGTGTTGAATGGTTTGGCGATTCACTTGTAGGGAAGCGTTTGTTCGCATTCTGTATACTCAATTCTTAACAGCAAATCTCGCGTCTTGCATTTGACAGAAATTCCAGTGAAATCACGTTTAACAGCCGTCAGTAAAAAGGCTTTGTAGAATCACTCTGTGAATGTCTTTGAAAAAACTTCTTAAGAAGGAAAGCATACGTCTTTCATCTGAGTGAAAACTGCATTCTATTCAGTTTTTAGTACTGTGTTGAATGGTTAGGCGATTCACTTGTAGGGAAGCGTTTGTTCGCATTCTGTATACTCAATTCTTTAACAACAAATCTCGTGGCTTGCTTTTGACAGAAATTCCAGTGAAGTCACGTTTAAAAGCCAACATCAGTAAAAAGGCTTTGTAGAATCACTCTGTGAATGTCTTTGAAAACACTTCTTAAGAAGGAAAGCATACGTCTTTCATCTGAGTGAAAACTGCATTCTATTCAGTTTTTAGTACTGTGTTGAATGGTTAGGCGATTCACTTGTAGGGAAGCGTTTGTTTGCATTCTGTATACTCAATTCTTTAACAGCAAATCAAGCGTCTTGCGTTTGACAGAAATTCCAGTTAAATCACGTTTAAAAGCCAACGCCAGTAAAAAGGCTTTGTAGAGTCACTCTGTGAATGTCTTTGAAAACACTTCTTAAGAAGGAAAGCATATGTCTTTCTTCTGAGTGAAAACTGCTTTCTATTCAGTTTTTACTACTGTGTTGAATGGTTAGGCGATTCACTTGTAGGGAAGCGTTTGTTCGCATTCTGTATACTCAATTCTTTAACAGCAAATCTCGCGGCTTGCCTTTGACAGAAATTCCAGTGAAATCACGTTTAAAAGCCAACGTCAGTAAAAAGGCATTGTAGAATCACTCTGTGAATGTCTTTGAAAAAACTTCTTAAGAAGGAAAGCATATGTCTTTCATCTGAGTGAAAACTGCATTCTATTCAGTTTTTAGTACTGTGTTGAATGGTTAGGCGATTCACTTGTAGGGAAGCGTTTGTTCGCATTCTGTATACTCAATTCTTTAACAACAAATCTCGTGGCTTGCTTTTGACAGAAATTCCAGTGAAGTCACGTTTAAAAGCCAACATCAGTAAAAAGGCTTTGTAGAATCACTCTGTGAATGTCTTTGAAAACACTTCTTAAGAAGGAAAGCATACGTCTTTCATCTGAGTGAAAACTGCATTCTATTCAGTTTTTAGTACTGTGTTGAATGGTTAGGCGATTCACTTGTAGGGAAGCGTTTGTTCGCATTCTGTATACTCAATTCTTTAACAACAAATCTCGTGGCTTGCTTTTGACAGAAATTCCAGTGAAGTCACGTTTAAAAGCCAACATCAGTAAAAAGGCTTTGTAGAATCACTCTGTGAATGTCTTTGAAAACACTTCTTAAAAAGGAAAGCATACGTCTTTCATCTGAGTGAAAACTGCATTCTATTCAGTTTTTAGTACTGTGTTGAATGGTTAGGCGATTCACTTGTAGGGAAGCGTTTGTTTGCATTCTGTATACTCAATTCTTTAACAGCAAATCAAGCGTCTTGCGTTTGACAGAAATTCCAGTTAAATCACGTTTAAAAGCCAACGCCAGTAAAAAGGCTTTGTAGAGTCACTCTGTGAATGTCTTTGAAAACACTTCTTAAGAAGGAAAGCATATGTCTTTCTTCTGAGTGAAAACTGCTTTCTATTCAGTTTTTACTACTGTGTTGAATGGTTAGGCGATTCACTTGTAGGGAAGCGTTTGTTCGCATTCTGTATACTCAATTCTTTAACAGCAAATCTCGCAGCTTGCCTTTGACAGAAATTCCAGTGAAATCACGTTTAAAAGCCGTCAGTAAAAAGTCTTTGTAGAATCACTCTGTGAATGTCTTTGAAAACACTTCTTAAGAAGGAAAGCATACGTCTTTCATCTGAGTGAAAACTGCATTCTATTCAGTTTTTAGTACTGTGTTGAATGGTTAGGCAATTCATTTGTAGGGAAGTGTTTGTTCGCATTCTGTATCCTCAATACTTTAACAGCAAATTGCGCATCTTGCCTTTGACAGAAATTCCAGTGAAATCACCTTTAAAAGCTGTCAGTAAAAAGGCTTTGTAGAATCACTCTGTGAATTTCTTTGAAAACACTTCTTAAGAAGGAAAGCATACGTCTTTCATATGAGTGAAAACTGCATTCTATTCAGTTTTTAGTACTGTGTTGAATGGTTAGGCGATTCACTTGTAGGGAAGCGTTTGTTCGCATTCTGTATCCTCAATTCTTTAACAGCAAATTGCGCATCTTGCCTTTGTCAGAAATTCCAGTGAAATCACGTTTAAAAGCCAACGTCAGTAAAAAGGCTTTGTAGAATCACTCTGTGAATGTCTTTGAAAACACTTCTTAAGAAGGAAAGCATACGTCTTTCATCTGAGTGAAAACTGCATTCTATTCAGTTTTTAGTACTGTGTTGAATGGTTAGGCGATTCAGTTGTAGGGAAGCGTTTGTTCGCATTCTGTATACTCAATTCTTAACAGCAAATCTCGCGTCTTGCCTTTGACAGAAATTCCAGTGAAATCACGTTTAACAGCCGTCAGTAAAAAGGCTTTGTAGAATCACTCTGTGAATGTCTTTGAAAACACTTCTTAAGAAGGAAAGCATACGTCTTTCATATGAGTGAAAACTGCAATCTATTCAGTTTTTAGTACTGTGTTGAATGGTTAGGCGATTCACTTGTAGGGAAGCATTTGTTCGCATTCTCTATACTCAATTCTTTAACAGCAAATCTCGCGTTTTGCTTTTGAGAGAAATTCCAATGATATCACGTTTACAAGCCAACATCAGTAAAAAGGTTTTGTATAATCACTCTGTGAATGTCTTTGAAAACACTTCTTAAGAAGGAAAGCATACGTCTTTCATCTGAGTGAAAACTGCATTCTATTCAGTTTTTAGTACTGTGTTGAATGGTTAGGCGATTCACTTGTAGGGAAGCGTTTTTTCGCATTCTGTATACTCAATTCTTTAACAGCAAATCTCGCGTCTTGCATTTGACAGAAATTCCAGTTAAATCACGTTTAAAAGCCAACGCCAGTAAAAAGGCTTTGTAGATTCACTCTGTGAATGTCTTTGAAAACAATTCTTAAGAAGGAAAGCATACGTCTTTCATCTGAGTGAAAACTGCATTCTATTCAGTTTTTAGTACTGTGTTGAATAGTTAGGCGATTCACTTGTAGGGAAGCATTTGTTTGCATTCTGTATACTCAATTTTTGAACAGCAAATCTCGTGGCTTGCGTTTGACAGAAATTCCAGTGAAATCACGTTTAAAAGCCAACGTCAGTAAAAAGGCTTTGTAGAATCACTCTGTGAATGTCTTTGAAAACAATTCTTAAGAAGGAAAGCATATGTCTTCCATCTGAGTAAAAACTGCATTCTATTCAGTTTTTAGTACTGTGTTGAATGGTTAGGCAATTCACTTTTAGGGAAGTGTTTGTTCACATTCTGTATATTCAATTCTTTAACAGCAAATCTCGCGTCTTGCGTTTGACTTAAATACAGTGAAATCACGTTTAAAAGCCAACGTCAGTAAAAAGGATTTGTAGAATCACTCTGTGAATGTTTTTGAAAACACTTCTTAAGAAGGAAAGCATACGTCTTTCATCTGAGTGAAAACTGCATTCTATTCAGTTTTTAGTACTGTGTTGAATGGTTAGGCAATTCACTTGTAGGGAAGTGTTTGTTCGCATTCTGTATACTCAATTCTTTAACAGCAAATCTCGCGGCTTGAGTTTGACAGAAATTCCAGTGAAATCACATTTAAAAGCCAACGTCAGTAAAAAGGCATTGTAGAATCACTCTGTGAATGTCTTTGAAAACACTTCTTAAGAAGGAAAGCATACGTCTTTCATCTGAGTGAAAACTGCATTCTATTCAGTTTTTAGTACTGTGTTGAATTGTTAGGCGATTCACTTGTAGGGAAGCGTTTGTTCGCATTCTGTATACTCAATTCTTTAACAACAAATCTCGTGGCTTGCTTTTGACAGAAATTCCAGTGAAGTCACGTTTAAAAGCCAACATCAGTAAAAAGGCTTTGTAGAATCACTCTGTGAATGTCTTTGAAAACACTTCTTAAGAAGGAAAGCATACGTCTTTCATCTGAGTGAAAACTGCATTCTATTCAGTTTTTAGTACTGTGTTGAATGGTTAGGCGATTCACTTGTAGGGAAGCGTTTGTTTGCATTCTGTATACTCAATTCTTTAACAGCAAATCAAGCGTCTTGCGTTTGATAGAAATTCCAGTTAAATCACGTTTAAAAGCCAACGCCAGTAAAAAGGATTTGTAGAGTCACTCTGTGAATGTCTTTGAAAACACTTCTTAAGAAGGAAAGCATATGTCTTTCTTCTGAGTGAAAACTGCTTTCTATTCAGTTTTTACTACTGTGTTGAATGGTTAGGCGATTCACTTGTAGGGAAGCGTTTGTTCGCATTCTGTATACTCAATTCTTTAACAGCAAATCTCGCGTTTTGCTTTTGACAGAAATTCCAATGGTATCACGTTTAAAAGCCAACGTCAGTAAAAAGATTTTGTATAATCACTCTGTGAATGTCTTTGAAAACACTTCTTAAGAAGGAAAGCATACGTCTATCATCTGAATGAAAACTGCATTCTATTCAGTTTTTAGTAGTGTGTTGAATGGTTAGGCGATTCACTTGTAGGGAAGCGTTTGTTTGCATTCTGTATACTCAATTCTTAACAGCAAATCTCGCATCTTGCCTTTGACAGAAATTCCAGTGAAATCACGTTTAACAACCATCAGTAAAAAGGCTTTGTAGAATCACTCTGTGAATGTCTTTGAAAACACTTCTTAAGAAGGAAAGCATAGGTCTTTCATCTGAGTGAAAACTGTATTCTATTCAGTTTTTAGTACTGTGTTGAATGGCTAGGCGATTCACTTGTAGGGAAGGGTTTGTTCGCATTCTCTATACTCAATTCTTTAACAGCAAATCTTGCGTTTTGCTTTTGACAGAAATTCCAATGGTATCACGTTTAAAAGCCAACTTCAGTAAAAAGATTTTGTATAATCACTCTGTGAATGTCTTTGAAAACACTTCTTAAGAAGGAAAGCATACGTCTTTCATCTGAGTGAAAACTGCATTCTATTCAGTTTTTAGTACTGTGTTGAATGGTTAGGCGATTCACTTGTAGGGAAGCGTTTTTTCGCATTCTGTATACTCAATTCTTTAACAGCAAATCTCGCGTCTTGCATTTGACAGAAATTCCAGTTAAATCACGTTTAAAAGCCAACGCCAGTAAAAAGGCTTTGTAGATTCACTCTGTGAATGTCTTTGAAAACAATTCTTAAGAAGGAAAGCATACGTCTTTCATCTGAGTGAAAACTGCATTCTATTCAGTTTTTAGTACTGTGTTGAATAGTTAGGCGATTCACTTGTAGGGAAGCATTTGTTTGCATTCTGTATACTCAATTTTTGAACAGCAAATCTCGTGGCTTGCGTTTGACAGAAATTCCAGTGAAATCACGTTTAAAAGCCAACGTCAGTAAAAAGGCTTTGTAGAATCACTCTGTGAATGTCTTTGAAAACAATTCTTAAGAAGGAAAGCATATGTCTTCCATCTGAGTAAAAACTGCATTCTATTCAGTTTTTAGTACTGTGTTGAATGGTTAGGCAATTCACTTTTAGGGAAGTGTTTGTTCACATTCTGTATATTCAATTCTTTAACAGCAAATCTCGCGTCTTGCGTTTGACTTAAATACAGTGAAATCACGTTTAAAAGCCAACGTCAGTAAAAAGGATTTGTAGAATCACTCTGTGAATGTTTTTGAAAACACTTCTTAAGAAGGAAAGCATACGTCTTTCATCTGAGTGAAAACTGCATTCTATTCAGTTTTTAGTACTGTGTTGAATGGTTAGGCAATTCACTTGTAGGGAAGTGTTTGTTCGCATTCTGTATACTCAATTCTTTAACAGCAAATCTCGCGGCTTGAGTTTGACAGAAATTCCAGTGAAATCACATTTAAAAGCCAACGTCAGTAAAAAGGCATTGTAGAATCACTCTGTGAATGTCTTTGAAAACACTTCTTAAGAAGGAAAGCATACGTCTTTCATCTGAGTGAAAACTGCATTCTATTCAGTTTTTAGTACTGTGTTGAATTGTTAGGCGATTCACTTGTAGGGAAGCGTTTGTTCGCATTCTGTATACTCAATTCTTTAACAACAAATCTCGTGGCTTGCTTTTGACAGAAATTCCAGTGAAGTCACGTTTAAAAGCCAACATCAGTAAAAAGGCTTTGTAGAATCACTCTGTGAATGTCTTTGAAAACACTTCTTAAGAAGGAAAGCATACGTCTTTCATCTGAGTGAAAACTGCATTCTATTCAGTTTTTAGTACTGTGTTGAATGGTTAGGCGATTCACTTGTAGGGAAGCGTTTGTTTGCATTCTGTATACTCAATTCTTTAACAGCAAATCAAGCGTCTTGCGTTTGATAGAAATTCCAGTTAAATCACGTTTAAAAGCCAACGCCAGTAAAAAGGATTTGTAGAGTCACTCTGTGAATGTCTTTGAAAACACTTCTTAAGAAGGAAAGCATATGTCTTTCTTCTGAGTGAAAACTGCTTTCTATTCAGTTTTTACTACTGTGTTGAATGGTTAGGCGATTCACTTGTAGGGAAGCGTTTGTTCGCATTCTGTATACTCAATTCTTTAACAGCAAATCTCGCGTTTTGCTTTTGACAGAAATTCCAATGGTATCACGTTTAAAAGCCAACGTCAGTAAAAAGATTTTGTATAATCACTCTGTGAATGTCTTTGAAAACACTTCTTAAGAAGGAAAGCATACGTCTATCATCTGAATGAAAACTGCATTCTATTCAGTTTTTAGTAGTGTGTTGAATGGTTAGGCGATTCACTTGTAGGGAAGCGTTTGTTTGCATTCTGTATACTCAATTCTTAACAGCAAATCTCGCATCTTGCCTTTGACAGAAATTCCAGTGAAATCACGTTTAACAACCATCAGTAAAAAGGCTTTGTAGAATCACTCGGTGAATGTCTTTGAAAACACTTCTTAAGAAGGAAAGCATAGGTCTTTCATCTGAGTGAAAACTGTATTCTATTCAGTTTTTAGTACTGTGTTGAATGGCTAGGCGATTCACTTGTAGGGAAGGGTTTGTTCGCATTCTCTATACTCAATTCTTTAACAGCAAATCTTGCGTTTTGCTTTTGACAGAAATTCCAATGGTATCACGTTTAAAAGCCAACGTCAGTAAAAAGATTTTGTATAATCACTCTGTGAATGTCTTTGAAAACACTTCTTAAGAAGGAAAGCATAGGTCTTTCATCTGAGTGAAAACTGCATTCTATTCAGTTTTTAGTACTGTGTTGAATGGTTAGGCGATTCACTTGTAGGGAAGCGTTTGTTCGCATTCTCTATACTCAATTCTTTAACAGAAAATCTCGCGTCTTGCTTTTGACAGAAATTCCAGTGAAAACACGTTTAAAAGCCAACCTCAGTAAAAAGGTTTTGTAGAATCACTCTGTGAATGTCTTTTAAATCACTTCTTAAGAAGGAAAGCATACGTCTTTCATCTGAGTGAAAACTGCATTCTATTCAGTTTTTAGTACTGTGTTGAATGGTTAGGCGATTCACTTGTAGGGAAGCGTTTGTTTGCATTCTGTATACTCAATTCTTTAACAGCAAATCTCGCATCTTGCGTTTGACAGAAATTCCAGTGAAATCACGTTTAAAAGCCAACGCCAGTAAAAAGGCTTTGTAGATTCACTCTGTGAATGTCTTTGAAAACACTTCTTAAGAAGGAAAGCATACGTCTTTCATCTGAGTGAAAACTGCATTCTATTTAGTTTTTAGTACTGTGTTGAATGGTTAGGCGATTCACTTGTGGGGAAGCGTTTGTTTGCATTCTGTATACTCAATTCTTTAACAGCAAATCTCGCATCTTGCGTTTGACAGAAATTCCAGTGAAATCACGTTTAAAAGCCAACATCAGTAAAAAGGCTTTGTAGAATCACTCTGTGAATGTCTTTGAAAACACTTCTTAAGAAGGAAAGCATAGGTCTTTCATCTGAGTTAAAACTGCATTCTATTCAGTTTTTAGTACTGTGTTGAATGGTTAGGGGATTCACTTGTAGGGAAGCGTTTGTTCGCATTCTGTATACTCAATTCTTAACAGCAAATCTCGCATCTTGCCTTTGACAGATATTCCAGTGAAATCACGTTTAACAACCATCAGTAAAAAGGCTTTGTAGAATCACTCTGTGAATGTCTTTGAAAACACTTCTTAAGAAGGAAAGCATACGTCTTTCATCTGAGTGAAAACTGCATTCTATTCAGTTTTTAGAACTGAGTTGAATGGTTAGGCGATTCACTTGTAGGGAAGTGTTTGTTTGCATTCTGTATATTCAATTCTTTAACAGCAAATCTCGTGTCTTGCGTTTGACAGAAATTCCAGTGAAATCGCATTTAAAAGCCAACATCAGTAAAAAGGCTTTGTAGAAGCACTCTGTGAATGTCTTTGAAAACACTTCTTAAGAAGGAAAGCATACGTCATTCATCTGACTTAAAACAGCGTTCTTTTCAGTTTTTAGAACTGAGTTGAATGGTTAGGCGATTCACTTGTAGAAAAGGGTTTGTTTGCATTCTGTATATTCAATTATTTAACAGCAAATCTCGTGTCTTGAGTTTGACAGAAATTCCTGTGAAATCGCGTTTAAAAGCCAACGTCAGTAAAAAGGCTTTGGAGAAGCACTCTGTGAATGTCTTTGAAAACACTTCTTAAGAAGGAAAGCATACGTCTTTCATCTGAGTGAAAACTGGGCTCTATTCAGTTTTTAGAATTGATTTGAATGGTTAGGCGATACACTCTTAGGGAAGTGTTTGTTTGCATTCTGTATATTCAATTCTTTAACAGCAAATCTCGTGTCTTGCGTTTGACAGAAATTCCAGTGAAATCGCATTTAAAAGCCAAAGTCCGTAAAAAGGCTTTGTAGAAGCACTATGTGAATGTCTTTGAAAACACTTCTTAAGAAGGAAAGCATAAGTCATTCATCTGAGTTAAAACTGGGTCCTATTCAGTTTTTAGAACTGAGTTGAATGGTTAGGCGATTCACTCATAGGGAAGTGTTTGTTTGCATTCTGTATATTCAATTCTTTAACAGCAAATCTCGTGTCTTGAGTTTGACAGTAATTCCAGTGAAATCACATTTAAAAGCCAAAGTCCGTAAAAAGGCTTTGTAGAAGTACTCTGTGAATTTCTTTGATAACACTTCTTAAGAAGGAAAGCATACATCTTTCATCGGAGTTAAAAATGCGTTCTATTCAGTTTTTAGAACTGAGTTGAATGGTTAGGCGATTCACTTGTAGGGAAGGGTTTGTTTGCATTCTGTATATTCAATTCTTTTACAACAAATCTTGTGTCTTGCGTTTGACAGAAATTCCAGTCAAATCGCGTTTAAAATCCAAAGTCAGTAAAAAGGCTTTGTAGAAGCACTCTGTGAATGTCTTTGAAAACACTTCTTAAGAAGGAAAGCATACATCTTTCATCTGAGTGAAAACTGCGTTCTATTCAGTTTTTAGAACTGAGTTGAATGGTTAGGCAATTCACTTGTATGGAAGTGTTTTTTTGCATTCTGTATATTCAATTCTTTAACAGCAAATCTCGTGTCTTGAGTTTGACAGTAAATCCAGTGAAATCACGTTTAAAATCCAAGGTCAGTAAAAAGGCTTTGTAGAATCACTCTGTGAATGTCTTTGAAAACACTTCTTATGACGGAAAGCATACGTCTTTCATCTGAGTGAAAACTGCATTCTATTCAGTTTTTAGTACTGTGTTGAATGGTTAGGCGATTCAATTGTAGGGAAGCGTTTGTTTGCATTTTGTATACTCAATTCTTTAACAGCAAATCTCGCGTCTTGCTTTTGACAGAAATTCCAGTGAAATCTCGTTTAAAAGCCAACGCCAGTAAAAAGTCTTTGTAGAATCACTCTGTGAATGTCTTTGAAAACACTTCTTAAGAAGGAAAGCATACGTCTTTCATCTGAGTGAAAACTGCATTCTATTCAGTTTTTAGTACTGTGTTGAATGGTTAGGCAATTCATTTGTAGGGAAGTGTTTGTTCGCATTCTGTATCCTCAATACTTTAACAGCAAATTGCGCATCTTGCCTTTGACAGAAATTCCAGTGAAATCACCTTTAAAAGCTGTCAGTAAAAAGGCTTTGTAGAATCACTCTGTGAATGTCTTTGAAAACACTTCTTAAGAAGGAAAGCATACGTCTTTCATATGAGTGAAAACTGCATTCTATTCAGTTTTTAGTACTGTGTTGAATGGTTAGGCGATTCACTTGTAGGGAAGCGTTTGTTCGCATTCTGTATCCTCAATTCTTTAACAGCAAATTGCGCATCTTGCCTTTGTCAGAAATTCCAGTGAAATCACGTTTAAAAGCCAACGTCAGTAAAAAGGCTTTGTAGAATCACTCTGTGAATGTCTTTGAAAACACTTCTTAAGAAGGAAAGCATACGTCTTTCATCTGAGTGAAAACTGCATTCTATTCAGTTTTTAGTACTGTGTTGAATGGTTAGGCGATTCAGTTGTAGGGAAGCGTTTGTTCGCATTCTGTATACTCAATTCTTAACAGCAAATCTCGCGTCTTGCCTTTGAGAGAAATTCCAGTGAAATCACGTTTAACAGCCGTCAGTAAAAAGGCTTTGTAGAATCACTCTGTGAATGTCTTTGAAAACACTTCTTAAGAAGGAAAGCATACGTCTTTCATATGAGTGAAAACTGCAATCTATTCAGTTTTTAGTACTGTGTTGAATGGTTAGGCGATTCACTCATAGGGAAGTGTTTGTTTGCATTCTGTATATTCAATTCTTTAACAGCAAATCTCGTGTCTTGAGTTTGACAGTAATTCCAGTGAAATCACATTTAAAAGCCAAAGTCCGTAAAAAGGCTTTGTAGAAGTACTCTGTGAATGTCTTTGATAACACTTCTTAAGAAGGAAAGCATACATCTTTCATCGGAGTTAAAAATGCGTTCTATTCAGTTTTTAGAACTGAGTTGAATGGTTAGGCGATTCACTGGTAGGTAACGGTTTGTTTGCATTCTGTATATTCAATTCTTTAACAGCAAATCTCGTGTCTTGCGTTTGACAGAAATTCCAGTGAAATCGCGTTTAAAAGTTAACGTCAGTAAAAAAGCTTTGTAGAAGCACTCTGTGAATGTCTTTGAAAACACTTCTTAAGAAGGAAAGCATACGTCTTTCAACTAAGTGAAAACTGCATTCTATTGTTTTTAGAAATGTGTTGAATGGTAAGGCGATTCACTTGTAGGGAATGGTTAGTTTGCATTCTGTATATTCATTTCTTTAACAGCAATCTCGTGTCTTACGTTTGACAGAAATTCCAGGGAAGTCGCGTTTAAAAGCCAACTTCAGTAAAAAGTCTTTGTAGAAGCACTCTGTGGATGTCTTTGAAAACACTTCTTAAGAAGGAAAGCATATGTCTTTCATCTGAGTGAAAACTGCGTTCTATTCAGTTTTTAGAACTGAGTTGAATGGTTAGGCGATTCACTTGTAGGGAAGGGTTTGTTTGCATTCTGTATATTCAATTCTTTTACAACAAATCTCGTGTCTTGCGTTTGACAGAAATTCCTGTCAAATCGCGTTTAAAATCCAAAGTCAGTAAAAAGGCTTTGTAGAAGCACTCTGTGAATGTCTTTGAAAACACTTCGTAAGAAGGAAAGCATAAGTCTTTCATCTGAGTGAAAACTGCATTCTATACAGTTTTTAGAACTGTGTTGAATGGTTAGGCGATTCACTTGTAGAAAAGGGATTGTTTGCATTCTGTATATTCAATTCTTTAACAGCAAATCTCATGTCTTGCGTTTGACAGAAATTCAAGTGAAATCGCGTTTAACAGCCAAAGTCAGTAAAAAGGCTTTGTTGAAGCACTTTGTGAATGTCTTTGAAAACACTTCTTTAGAAGGAAAGCATAAGTCTTTCATCTGAGTGAAAACTGCGTTCTATTCAGTTTTTAGAACTGAGTTGAATGGTTAGTTGATTCACTGGTAGGTAAGGGTTTGTTTGCATTCTGTATATTCAATTATTTAACAGCAAATCTCGTGTCTTGCGTTTGACTGAAATTCCAGTGAAATCGCTTTTAAAAGCCAATGTCAGTAAAAAGGCTTTGTAGAAACACTGTGTGAATGTCTTTGAAAACACTTCTTAAGAAGGAAAGCATAAGTCTTTCATCTGAGTGAAAACTGCGTTCTATTCAGTTTTTAGAACTGAGTTGAATGGTTAGGCGATTCACTTGTAGGGAAGGGTTTGTTTGCATTCTGTATATTCAATTCTTTTACAACAAATCTTGTGTCTTGCGTTTGACAGAAATTCCAGTCAAATCGCGTTTAAAATCGAAAGTCAGTAAAAAGGCTTTGTAGAAGCACTCTGTGAATGTCTTTGAAAACACTTCTTAAGAAGGAAAGCATACATCTTTCATCTGAGTGAAAACTGCGTTCTATTCAGTTTTTAGAACTGAGTTGAATGGTTAGGCGATTCACTTGTATGGAAGTGTTTTTTTGCATTCTGTATATTCAATTCTTTAACAGCAAATCTCGTGTCTTGAGTTTGACAGTAATTCCAGTGAAATCACGTTTAAAATCCAACGTCAGTAAAAAGGCTTTGTAGAATCACTCTGTGAATGTCTTTGAAAACACTTCTTATGACGGAAAGCATACGTCTTTCATCTGAGTGAAAACTGCATTCTATTCAGTTTTTAGTACTGTGTTGAATGGTTAGGCGATTCAATTGTAGGGAACCGTTTGTTTGCATTTTGTATACTCAATTCTTTAACAGCAAATCTCGCGTCTTGCTTTTGACAGAAATTCCAGTGAAATCACCTTTAAAAGCTGTCAGTAAAAAGGCTTTGTAGAATCACTCTGTGAATGTCTTTGAAAACACTTCTTAAGAAGGAAAGCATACGTCTTTCATATGAGTGAAAACTGCATTCTATTCAGTTTTTAGTACTGTGTTGAATGGTTAGGCGATTCACTTGTAGGGAAGCATTTGTTCGCATTCTGTATCCTCAATTCTTTAACAGCAAATTGCGCATCTTGCCTTTGTCAGAAATTCCAGTGAAATCACGTTTAAAAGCCAACGTCAGTAAAAAGGCTTTGTAGAATCACTCTGTGAATGTCTTTGAAAACACTTCTTAAGAAGGAAAGCATACGTCTTTCATCTGAGTGAAAACTGCATTCTATTCAGTTTTTAGTACTGTGTTGAATGGTTAGGCGATTCAGTTGTAGGGAAGCGTTTGTTCGCATTCTGTATACTCAATTCTTAACAGCAAATCTCGCGTCTTGCCTTTGAGAGAAATTCCAGTGAAATCACGTTTAACAGCCGTCAGTAAAAAGGCTTTGTAGAATCACTCTGTGAATGTCTTTGAAAACACTTCTTAAGAAGGAAAGCATACGTCTTTCATATGAGTGAAAACTGCAATCTATTCAGTTTTTAGTACTGTGTTGAATGGTTAGGCGATTCACTCATAGGGAAGTGTTTGTTTGCATTCTGTATATTCAATTCTTTAACAGCAAATCTCGTGTCTTGAGTTTGACAGTAATTCCAGTGAAATCACATTTAAAAGCCAAAGTCCGTAAAAAGGCTTTGTAGAAGTACTCTGTGAATGTCTTTGATAACACTTCTTAAGAAGGAAAGCATACATCTTTCATCGGAGTTAAAAATGCGTTCTATTCAGTTTTTAGAACTGAGTTGAATGGTTAGGCGATTCACTGGTAGGTAACGGTTTGTTTGCATTCTGTATATTCAATTCTTTAACAGCAAATCTCGTGTCTTGCGTTTGACAGAAATTCCAGTGAAATCGCGTTTAAAAGTTAACGTCAGTAAAAAAGCTTTGTAGAAGCACTCTGTGAATGTCTTTGAAAACACTTCTTAAGAAGGAAAGCATACGTCTTTCAACTAAGTGAAAACTGCATTCTATTGTTTTTAGAAATGTGTTGAATGGTAAGGCAATTCACTTGTAGGGAATGGTTAGTTTGCATTCTGTATATTCATTTCTTTAACAGCAATCTCGTGTCTTACGTTTGACAGAAATTCCAGGGAAGTTGCGTTTAAAAGCCAACTTCAGTAAAAAGTCTTTGTAGAAGCACTCTGTGGATGTCTTTGAAAACACTTCTTAAGAAGGAAAGCATATGTCTTTCATCTGAGTGAAAACTGCGTTCTATTCAGTTTTTAGAACTGAGTTGAATGGTTAGGCGATTCACTTGTAGGGAAGGGTTTGTTTGCATTCTGTATATTCAATTCTTTTACAACAAATCTCGTGTCTTGCGTTTGACAGAAATTCCTGTCAAATCGCGTTTAAAATCCAAAGTCAGTAAAAAGGCTTTGTAGAAGCACTCTGTGAATGTCTTTGAAAACACTTCGTAAGAAGGAAAGCATAAGTCTTTCATCTGAGTGAAAACTGCATTCTATACAGTTTTTAGAACTGTGTTGAATGGTTAGGCGATTCACTTGTAGAAAAGGGATTGTTTGCATTCTGTATATTCAATTCTTTAACAGCAAATCTCATGTCTTGCGTTTGACAGAAATTCAAGTGAAATCGCGTTTAACAGCCAAAGTCAGTAAAAAGGCTTTGTTGAAGCACTTTGTGAATGTCTTTGTAAACACTTCTTAAGAAGGAAAGCATAAGTCTTTCATCTGAGTGAAAACTGCGTTCTATTCAGTTTTTAGAACTGAGTTGAATGGTTAGTTGATTCACTGGTAGGTAAGGGTTTGTTTGCATTCTGTATATTCAATTATTTAACAGCAAATCTCGTGTCTTGCGTTTGACTGAAATTCCAGTGAAATCGCTTTTAAAAGCCAATGTCAGTAAAAAGGCTTTGTAGAAACACTGTGTGAATGTCTTTGAAAACACTTCTTAAGAAGGAAAGCATAAGTCTTTCATCTGAGTGAAAACTGCGTTCTATTCAGTTTTTAGAACTGAGTTGAATGGTTAGGCGATTCACTTGTAGGGAAGGGTTTGTTTGCATTCTGTATATTCAATTCGTTTACAACAAATCTTGTGTCTTGCGTTTGACAGAAATTCCAGTCAAATCGCGTTTAAAATCCAAAGTCAGTAAAAAGACTTTGTAGAAGCACTCTGTGAATGTCTTTGAAAACACTTCTTAAGAAGGAAAGCATACATCTTTCATCTGAGTGAAAACTGCGTTCTATTCAGTTTTTAGAACTGAGTTGAATGGTTAGGCGATTCACTTGTATGGAAGTGTTTTTTTGCATTCTGTATATTCAATTCTTTAACAGCAAATCTCGTGTCTTGAGTTTGACAGTAATTCCAATGAAATCACGTTTAAAATCCAATGTCAGTAAAAAGGCTTTGTAGAATCACTCTGTGAATGTCTTTGAAAACACTTCTTATGACGGAAAGCATACGTCTTTCATCTGAGTGAAAACTGCATTCTATTCAGTTTTTAGTACTGTGTTGAATGGTTAGGCGATTCAATTGTAGGGAAGCGTTTGTTTGCATTTTGTATACTCAATTCTTTAACAGCAAATCTCGCGTCTTGCTTTTGACAGAAATTCCAGTGAAATCACGTTTAAAAGCCAACGCCAGTAAAAAGTCTTTGTAGAATCACTCTGTGAATGTCTTTGAAAACACTTCTTAAGAAGGAAAGCATACGTCTTTCATCTGAGTGAAAACTGCATTCTATTCAGTTTTTAGTACTGTGTTGAATGGTTAGGCAATTCATTTGTAGGGAAGTGTTTGTTCGCATTCTGTATCCTCAATACTTTAACAGCAAATTGCGCATCTTGCCTTTGACAGAAATTCCAGTGAAATCACCTTTAAAAGCTGTCAGTAAAAAGGCTTTGTAGAATCACTCTGTGAATGTCTTTGAAAACACTTCTTAAGAAGGAAAGCATACGTCTTTCATATGAGTGAAAACTGCATTCTATTCAGTTTTTAGTACTGTGTTGAATGGTTAGGCGATTCACTTGTAGGGAAGCGTTTGTTCGCATTCTGTATCCTCAATTCTTTAACAGCAAATTGCGCATCTTGCCTTTGTCAGAAATTCCAGTGAAATCACGTTTAAAAGCCAACGTCAGTAAAAAGGCTTTGTAGAATCACTCTGTGAATGTCTTTGAAAACACTTCTTAAGAAGGAAAGCATACGTCTTTCATCTGAGTGAAAACTGCATTCTATTCAGTTTTTAGTACTGTGTTGAATGGTTAGGCAATTCATTTGTAGGGAAGTGTTTGTTCGCATTCTGTATCCTCAATACTTTAACAGCAAATTGCGCATCTTGCCTTTGACAGAAATTCCAGTGAAATCACCTTTAAAAGCTGTCAGTAAAAAGGCTTTGTAGAATCACTCTGTGAATGTCT
Source organism: Phyllotis vaccarum (assembly GCA_033318265.1). Lineage (NCBI taxonomy): Eukaryota > Metazoa > Chordata > Mammalia > Rodentia > Cricetidae > Phyllotis > Phyllotis vaccarum. The sequence goes on along the minus strand of JARWLC010000040.1, from coordinate 2,738,464 downwards.
TTGAAAACACTTCTTAAGAAGGAAAGCATACGTCTTTCATATGAGTGAAAACTGCATTCTATTCAGTTTTTAGTACTGTGTTGAATGGTTAGGCGATTCACTTGTAGGGAAGCGTTTGTTCGCATTCTGTATCCTCAATTCTTTAACAGCAAATTGCGCATCTTGCCTTTGTCAGAAATTCCAGTGAAATCACGTTTAAAAGCCAACGTCAGTAAAAAGGCTTTGTAGAATCACTCTGTGAATGTCTTTGAAAACACTTCTTAAGAAGGAAAGCATACGTCTTTCATCTGAGTGAAAACTGCATTCTATTCAGTTTTTAGTACTGTGTTGAATGGTTAGGCGATTCAGTTGTAGGGAAGCATTTGTTCGCATTCTGTATACTCAATTCTTAACAGCAAATCTCGCGTCTTGCCTTTGAGAGAAATTCCAGTGGAATCACGTTTAACAGCCGTCAGTAAAAAGGCTTTGTAGAATCACTCTGTGAATGTCTTTGAAAACACTTCTTAAGAAGGAAAGCATACGTCTTTCATATGAGTGAAAACTGCAATCTATTCAGTTTTTAGTACTGTGTTGAATGGTTAGGCGATTCACTCATAGGGAAGTGTTTGTTTGCATTCTGTATATTCAATTCTTTAACAGCAAATCTCGTGTCTTGAGTTTGACAGTAATTCCAGTGAAATCACATTTAAAAGCCAAAGTCCTTAAAAAGGCTTTGTAGAAGTACTCTGTGAATGTCTTTGATAACACTTCTTAAGAAGGAAAGCATACATCTTTCATCGGAGTTAAAAATGCGTTCTATTCAGTTTTTAGAACTGAGTTGAATGGTTAGGCGATTCACTGGTAGGTAACGGTTTGTTTGCATTCTGTATATTCAGTTCTTTAACAGCAAATCTCGTGTCTTGCGTTTGACAGAAATTCCAGTGAAATCGCGTTTAAAAGTTAACGTCAGTAAAAAAGCTTTGTAGAAGCACTCTGTGAATGTCTTTGAAAACACTTCTTAAGAAGGAAAGCATACGTCTTTCAACTAAGTGAAAACTGCATTCTATTGTTTTTAGAAATGTGTTGAATGGTAAGGCAATTCACTTGTAGGGAATGGTTAGTTTGCATTCTGTATATTGATTTCTTTAACAGCAATCTCGTGTCTTACGTTTGACAGAAATTCCAGGGAAGTCGCGTTTAAAAGCCAACTTCAGTAAAAAGTCTTTGTAGAAGCACTCTGTGGATGTCTTTGAAAACACTTCTTAAGAAGGAAAGCATATGTCTTTCATCTGAGTGAAAACTGCGTTCTATTCAGTTTTTAGAACTGAGTTGAATGGTTAGGCGATTCACTTGTAGGGAAGGGTTTGTTTGCATTCTGTATATTCAATTCTTTTACAACAAATCTCATGTCTTGCGTTTGACAGAAATTCAAGTGAAATCGCGTTTAACAGCCAAAGTCAGTAAAAAGGCTTTGTTGAAGCACTTTGTGAATGTCTTTGAAAACACTTCTTAAGAAGGAAAGCATACGTCTTTCATCTGAGTGAAAACTGCGTTCTATTCAGTTTTTAGAACTGAGTTGAATGGTTAGTTGATTCACTGGTAGGTAAGGGTTTGTTTGCATTCTGTATATTCAATTATTTAACAGCAAATCTCGTGTCTTGTGTTTGACTGAAATTCCAGTGAAATCGCTTTTAAAAGCCAATGTCAGTAAAAAGGCTTTGTAGAAACACTGTGTGAATGTCTTTGAAAACACTTCTTAAGAAGGAAAGCATAAGTCTTTCATCTGAGTGAAAACTGCGTTCTATTCAGTTTTTAGAACTGAGTTGAATGGTTAGGCGATTCACTTGTAGGGAAGGGTTTGTTTGCATTCTGTATATTCAATTCTTTTACAACAAATCTTGTGTCTTGCGTTTGACAGAAATTCCAGTCAAATCGCGTTTAAAATCCAAAGTCAGTAAAAAGGCTTTGTAGAAGCACTCTGTGAATGTCTTTGAAAACACTTCTTAAGAAGGAAAGCATACATCTTTCATCTGAGTGAAAACTGCGTTCTATTCAGTTTTTAGAACTGAGTTGAATGGTTAGGCGATTCACTTGTATGGAAGTGTTTTTTTGCATTCTGTATATTCAATTCTTTAACAGCAAATCTCGTGTCTTGAGTTTGACAGTAATTCCAGTGAAATCACGTTTAAAATCCAACGTCAGTAAAAAGGCTTTGTAGAATCACTCTGTGAATGTCTTTGAAAACACTTCTTATGACGGAAAGCATACGTCTTTCATCTGAGTGAAAACTGCATTCTATTCAGTTTTTAGTACTGTGTTGAATGGTTAGGCGATTCAATTGTAGGGAAGCGTTTGTTTGCATTTTGTATACTCAATTCTTTAACAGCAAATCTCGCGTCTTGCTTTTGACAGAAATTCCAGTGAAATCACGTTTAAAAGCCAACGCCAGTAAAAAGTCTTTGTAGAATCACTCTGTGAATGTCTTTGAAAACACTTCTTAAGAAGGAAAGCATACGTCTTTCATCTGAGTGAAAACTGCATTCTATTCAGTTTTTAGTACTGTGTTGAATGGTTAGGCAATTCATTTGTAGGGAAGTGTTTGTTCGCATTCTGTATCCTCAATACTTTAACAGCAAATTGCGCATCTTGCCTTTGACAGAAATTCCAGTGAAATCACCTTTAAAAGCTGTCAGTAAAAAGGCTTTGTAGAATCACTCTGTGAATGTCTTTGAAAACACTTCTTAAGAAGGAAAGCATACGTCTTTCATATGAGTGAAAACTGCATTCTATTCAGTTTTTAGTACTGTGTTGAATGGTTAGGCGATTCACTTGTAGGGAAGCGTTTGTTCGCATTCTGTATCCTCAATTCTTTAACAGCAAATTGCGCATCTTGCCTTTGTCAGAAATTCCAGTGAAATCACGTTTAAAAGCCAACGTCAGTAAAAAGGCTTTGTAGAATCACTCTGTGAATGTCTTTGAAAACACTTCTTAAGAATGAAAGCATACGTCTTTCATCTGAGTGAAAACTGCATTCTATTCAGTTTTTAGTACTGTGTTGAATGGTTAGGCGATTCAGTTGTAGGGAAGCGTTTGTTCGCATTCTGTATACTCAATTCTTAACAGCAAATCTCGCGTCTTGCCTTTGAGAGAAATTCCAGTGAAATCACGTTTAACAGCCGTCAGTAAAAAGGCTTTGTAGAATCACTCTGTGAATGTCTTTGAAAACACTTCTTAAGAAGGAAAGCATACGTCTTTCATATGAGTGAAAACTGCAATTTATTCAGTTTTTAGTACTGTGTTGAATGGTTAGGCGATTCACTCATAGGGAAGTGTTTGTTTGCATTCTGTATATTCAATTCTTTAACAGCAAATCTCGTGTCTTGAGTTTGACAGTAATTCCAGTGAAATCACATTTAAAAGCCAAAGTCCGTAAAAAGGCTTTGTAGAAGTACTCTGTGAATGTCTTTGATAACACTTCTTAAGAAGGAAAGCATACATCTTTCATCGGAGTTAAAAATGCGTTCTATTCAGTTTTTAGAACTGAGTTGAATGGTTAGGCGATTCACTGGTAGGTAACGGTTTGTTTGCATTCTGTATATTCAATTCTTTAACAGCAAATCTCGTGTCTTGCGTTTGACAGAAATTCCAGTGAAATCGCGTTTAAAAGTTAACGTCAGTAAAAAAGCTTTGTAGAAGCACTCTGTGAATGTCTTTGAAAACACTTCTTAAGAAGGAAAGCATACGTCTTTCAACTAAGTGAAAACTGCATTCTATTGTTTTTAGAAATGTGTTGAATGGTAAGGCAATTCACTTGTAGGGAATGGTTAGTTTGCATTCTGTATATTCATTTCTTTAACAGCAATCTCGTGTCTTACGTTTGACAGAAATTCCAGGGAAGTCGCGTTTAAAAGCCAACTTCAGTAAAAAGTCTTTGTAGAAGCACTCTGTGGATGTCTTTGAAAACACTTCTTAAGAAGGAAAGCATATGTCTTTCATCTGAGTGAAAACTGCGTTCTATTCAGTTTTTAGAACTGAGTTGAATGGTTAGGCGATTCACTTGTAGGGAAGGGTTTGTTTGCATTCTGTATATTCAATTCTTTTACAACAAATCTCGTGTCTTGCGTTTGACAGAAATTCCTGTCAAATCGCGTTTAAAATCCAAAGTCAGTAAAAAGGCTTTGTAGAAGCACTCTGTGAATGTCTTTGAAAACACTTCGTAAGAAGGAAAGCATAAGTCTTTCATCTGAGTGAAAACTGCATTCTATACAGTTTTTAGAACTGTGTTGAATGGTTAGGCGATTCACTTGTAGAAAAGGGATTGTTTGCATTCTGTATATTCAATTCTTTAACAGCAAATCTCATATCTTGCGTTTGACAGAAATTCAAGTGAAATCGCGTTTAACAGCCAAAGTCAGTAAAAAGGCTTTGTTGAAGCACTTTGTGAATGTCTTTGAAAACACTTCTTAAGAAGGAAAGCATAAGTCTTTCATCTGAGTGAAAACTGCGTTCTATTCAGTTTTTAGAACTGAGTTGAATGGTTAGTTGATTCACTGGTAGGTAAGGGTTTGTTTGCATTCTGTATATTCAATTATTTAACAGCAAATCTCGTGTCTTGCGTTTGACTGAAATTCCAGTGAAATCGCTTTTAAAAGCCAATGTCAGTAAAAAGGCTTTGTAGAAACACTGTGTGAATGTCTTTGAAAACACTTCTTAAGAAGGAAAGCATAAGTCTTTCATCTGAGTGAAAACTGCGTTCTATTCAGTTTTTAGAACTGAGTTGAATGGTTAGGCGATTCACTTGTAGGGAAGGGTTTGTTTGCATTCTGTATATTCAATTCTTTTACAACAAATCTTGTGTCTTGCGTTTGACAGAAATTCCAGTCAAATCGCGTTTAAAATCCAAAGTCAGTAAAAAGGCTTTGTAGAAGCACTCTGTGAATGTCTTTGAAAACACTTCTTAAGAAGGAAAGCATACATCTTTCATCTGAGTGAAAACTGCGTTCTATTCAGTTTTTAGAACTGAGTTGAATGGTTAGGCGATTCACTTGTATGGAAGTGTTTTTTTGCATTCTGTATATTCAATTCTTTAACAGCAAATCTCGTGTCTTGAGTTTGACAGTAATTCCAGTGAAATCACGTTTAAAATCCAACGTCAGTAAAAAGGCTTTGTAGAATCACTCTGTGAATGTCTTTGAAAACACTTCTTATGAAGGAAAGCATACGTCTTTCATCTGAGTGAAAACTGCATTCTATTCAGTTTTTAGTACTGTGTTGAATGGTTAGGCGATTCAATTGTAGGGAAGCGTTTGTTTGCATTTTGTATACTCAATTCTTTAACAGCAAATCTCGCGTCTTGCTTTTGACAGAAATTCCAGTGAAATCACGTTTAAAAGCCAACGCCAGTAAAAAGTCTTTGTAGAATCACTCTGTGAATGTCTTTGAAAACACTTCTTAAGAAGGAAAGCATACGTCTTTCATCTGAGTGAAAACTGCATTCTATTCAGTTTTTAGTACTGTGTTGAATGGTTAGGCAATTCATTTGTAGGGAAGTGTTTGTTCGCATTCTGTATCCTCAATACTTTAACAGCAAATTGCGCATCTTGCCTTTGACAGAAATTCCAGTGAAATCACCTTTAAAAGCTGTCAGTAAAAAGGCTTTGTAGAATCACTCTGTGAATGTCTTTGAAAACACTTCTTAAGAAGGAAAGCATACGTCTTTCAAATGAGTGAAAACTGCATTCTATTCAGTTTTTAGTACTGTGTTGAATGGTTAGGCGATTCACTTGTAGGGAAGCGTTTGTTCGCATTCTGTATCCTCAATTCTTTAACAGCAAATCTCGCGTCTTGCCTTTGAGAGAAATTCCAATGATATCACGTTTAACAGCCGTCAGTAAAAAGGCTTTGTAGAATCACTCTGTGAATGTCTTTGAAAACACTTCTTAAGAAGGAAAGCATACGTCTTTCATATGAGTGAAAACTGCAATCTATTCAGTTTTTAGTACTGTGTTGAATGGTTAGGCGATTCACTTGTAGGGAAGCGTTTTTTCGCATTCTGTATACTCAATTCTTTAACAGCAAATCTCGCGTCTTGCATTTGACAGAAATTCCAGTTAAATCACGTTTAAAAGCCAACGCCAGTAAAAAGGCTTTGTAGATTCACTCTGTGAATGTCTTTGAAAACAATTCTTAAGAAGGAAAGCATACGTCTTTCATCTGAGTGAAAACTGCATTCTATTCAGTTTTTAGTACTGTGTTGAATAGTTAGGCGATTCACTTGTAGGGAAGCATTTGTTTGCATTCTGTATACTCAATTTTTTAACAGCAAATCTCGTGGCTTGCGTTTGACAGAAATTCCAGAGAAATCACGTTTAAAAGCCAACGTCAGTAAAAAGGCTTTGTAGAATCACTCTGTGAATGTCTTTGAAAACACTTCTTAAGAAGGAAAGCATATGTCTTCCATCTGAGTAAAAACTGCATTCTATTCAGTTTTTAGTACTGTGTTGAATGGTTAGGCAATTCACTTTTAGGGAAGTGTTTGTTCGCATTCTGTATATTCAATTCTTTAACAGCAAATCTCGCGTCTTGCTTTTGACTTAAATACAGTGAAATCACGTTTAAAAGCCAACACCAGTAAAAAGGCTTTGTAGAATCACTCTGTGAATGTTTTTGAAAACACTTCTTAAGAAGGAAAGCATACGTCTTTCATCTAAGTGAAAACTGCATTCTATTCAGTTTTTAGTACTGTGTTGAATGGTTAGGGAATTCACTTGTAGGGAAGTGTTTGTTCGCATTCTGTATACTCAATTCTTTAACAGCAAATCTCGCGGCTTGAGTTTGACAGAAATTCCAGTGAAATCACATTTAAAAGCCAACGTCAGTAAAAAGGCATTGTAGAATCACTCTGTGAATGTCTTTGAAAACACTTCTTAAGAAGGAATGCATACGTGTATCATCTGAATGAAAACTGCAATCTATTCAGTTTTTAGTACTGTGTTGAATGGTTAGGCGATTCACTTGTAGGGTAGCCTTTGTTTGCATTCTGTATACTCAATTCTTTAACAGCAAATCTCGCGTCTTGACTTTGACAGAAATTCCAGTGAAATCACGTTTAAAAGCCAACGTCAGTAAAAAGGCATTGTAGAATCACTCTGTGAATGTCTTTGAAAACACTTCTTATGATGGAAAGCATGCGTCTTTCATCTTAGTGAAAACTGCATTCTATTCAGTTTTTAGTATTGTGTTGAATGGTTAGGCGATTCACTTGTAGGGAAGCGTTTGTTCACATTCTGTATACTCAATTCTTAACAGCAAATCTCGCGTATTGCATTTGACAGAAATTCCAGTGAAATCACGTTTAACAGCCGTCAGTAAAAAGGCTTTGTAGAATCACTCTGTGAATGTCTTTGAAAACACTTCTTAAGAAGGAAAGCATACGTCTTTCATCTGAGTGAAAACTGCATTCTATTCAGTTTTTAGTACTGTGTTGAATGGTTAGGCGATTCACTTGTAGGGAAGCGTTTGTTCGCATTCTGTATACTCAATTCTTTAACAACAAATCTCGTGGCTTGCTTTTGACAGAAATTCCAGTGAAGTCACATTTAAAAGCCAACATCAGTAAAAAGGCTTTGTAGAATCACTCTGTGAATGTCTTTGAAAACACTTCTTAAGAAGGAAAGCATATGTCTTTCTTCTGAGTGAAAACTGCTTTCTATTCAGTTTTTACTACTGTGTTGAATGGTTAGGCGATTCACTTGTAGGGAAGCGTTTGTTCGCATTCTGTATACTCAATTCTTTAACAGAAAATCTCGCGGCTTGCCTTTGACAGAAATTCCAGTGAAATCACGTTTAAAAGCCGTCAGTAAAAAGGCTTTGTAGAATCACTCTGTGAATGTCTTTGAAAACACTTCTTAAGAAGGAATGCATACGTCTATCATCTGAATGAAAACTGCATTCTATTCAGTTTTTAGTACTCTGTTGAATGTTTAGGCGATTCACTTGTAGGGAAGCGTTTGTTTGCATTCTGTATACTCAATTCTTTAACAGCAAATCTCGCGTCTTGCTTTTGACAGAAATTCCAGTGAAATCACGTTTAAAAGCCAACATCAGTAAAAAGGCTTTGTAGAATCACTCTGTGAATGTCTTTGAAATCACTTCTTATGATGGAAAGCATACGTCTTTCACCTGAGTGAAAACTGCATTCTATTCAGTTTTTAGTACTGTGTTGAATGGTTAGGCGATTCACTTGTAGGGAAGCGTTTGTTCGCATTCTGTATACTCAATTCTTAACAGCAAATCTCGCATCTTGCCGTTGACAGAAATTCCAGTGAAATCAAGTTTAACAACCATCAGTAAAAAGGCTTTGTAGAATCACTCTGTGAATGTCTTTGAAAACACTTCTTAAGAAGGAAAGCATACGTCTTTCATATGAGTGAAAACTGCATTCTATTCAGTTTTTAGTACTGTGTTGAATGGTTAGGCGATTCACTTGTAGGGAAGCGTTTGTTCTCATTCTCTATACTCAATTCTTTAACAGCAAATCTCGCGTTTTGCTTTTGACAGAAATTCCAATGATATCACGTTTAAAAGGCAACATCAGTAAAAAGGTTTTGTAGAATCACTCTGTGAATGTCTTTGAAAACACTTCTGAAGAAGGAAAGCATACGTCTTTCATGTGAGTGAAAACTACGTTCTATTCAGTTTTTAGTACTGTGTTGAATGGTTAGGCGATTCACTTGTAGGGAAGCGTTTGTTCGCATTCTGTATACTCAATTCTTTAACAGCAAATCTGGCGTCTTGCCTTTGACAGTAATTCCAGTTAAATCAACTTTAAAAGCCAACGCCAGTAAAATGGCTTTGTAGATTCATGCTGTGAATGTCTTTGAAAACACTTCTTAAGAAGGAAAGCATACGTCTTTCATCTGAGTGAAAACTGCATTCTATTCAGTTTTTAGTACTGGGTTGAATGGTTAGGCGATTCACTTGTAGGGAAGCGTTTGTTCGAATTCTGTATACTCAATTCTTTAACAGCAAATCTCGCGTCTTGCGTTTGACAGAAATACAGTGAAATCACGTTTAAAAGCCAACGCCAGTAAAAAGGCTTTGTAGAATCACTCTGTGAATGTCTTTGAAAACACTTCTTAAGAAGGAAAGCAAACGTCTTTCATTTGAGTGAAAACTGCATTCTATTCAGTTTTTAGTACTGTGTTGAATGGTTAGGCAATTCCCTTGTAGGGAAGTGTTTGTTCGCATTCTGTATACTCAATTCTTTAACAGCAAATCTCATGGCTTGCTTTTGACAAAAATTCCAGTGAAATCACGTTCAAAAGCCAACGCCAGTAAAAAGGCTTTGTAGAATCACTCTGTTTATGTCTTTGAAAACACTTCTTAAGAAGGAAAGCATACGTCTTTCATCTGAGTGAAACCTGCATTCTATTCAGTTTTTAGTACTGTGTTGAATGGTTAGGCAATTCATTTGTAAGGAAGTGTTTGTTCGCATTCTGTATACTCAATTCTTTAACAGCAAATCTCGCGCCTTGCGTTTTGACAGAAATTCCAGTGAAATCACGTTTAAAAGCCAACGCCAGTAAAAAGGCTTTGTAGATTCACTCTGTGAATGTCTTTGAAAACACTTCTTAAGAAGGAAAGCATACGTCTTTCATCTGAGTGAAAACTGCATTCTATTCAGTTTTTAGTACTGTGTTGAATGGTTAGGCGATTCACTTGTAGGGAAGCGTTTGTTCGCATTCTGTATACTCAATTCTTTAACAACAAATCTCGTGGCTTGCTTTTGACAGAAATTCCAGTGAAGTCACATTTAAAAGCCAACATCAGTAAAAAGGCTTTGTAGAATCACTCTGTGAATGTCTTTGAAAACACTTCTTAAGAAGGAAAGCATATGTCTTTCTTCTGAGTGAAAACTGCTTTATATTCAGTTTTTACTACTGTGTTGAATGGTTAGGCGATTCACTTGTAGGGAAGCGTTTGTTCGCATTCTGTATACTCAATTCTTTAACAGAAAATCTCGCGGCTTGCCTTTGACAGAAATTCCAGTGAAATCACGTTTAAAAGCCGTCAGTAAAAAGGCTTTGTAGAATCACTCTGTGAATGTCTTTGAAAACACTTCTTAAGAAGGAATGCATACGTCTATCATCTGAATGAAAACTGCATTCTATTCAGTTTTTAGTACTCTGTTGAATGTTTAGGCGATTCACTTGTAGGGAAGCGTTTGTTTGCATTCTGTATACTCAATTCTTTAACAGCAAATCTCGCGTCTTGCTTTTGACAGAAATTCCAGTGAAATCACGTTTAAAAGCCAACATCAGTAAAAAGGCTTTGTAGAATCACTCTGTGAATGTCTTTGAAATCACTTCTTATGATGGAAAGCATACGTCTTTCACCTGAGTGAAAACTGCATTCTATTCAGTTTTTAGTACTGTGTTGAATGGTTAGGCGATTCACTTGTAGGGAAGCGTTTGTTCGCATTCTGTATACTCAATTCTTAACAGCAAATCTCGCATCTTGCCGTTGACAGAAATTCCAGTGAAATCAAGTTTAACAACCATCAGTAAAAAGGCTTTGTAGAATCACTCTGTGAATGTCTTTGAAAACACTTCTTAAGAAGGAAAGCATACGTCTTTCATATGAGTGAAAACTGCATTCTATTCAGTTTTTAGTACTGTGTTGAATGGTTAGGCGATTCACTTGTAGGGAAGCGTTTGTTCTCATTCTCTATACTCAATTCTTTAACAGCAAATCTCGCGTTTTGCTTTTGACAGAAATTCCAATGATATCACGTTTAAAAGGCAACATCAGTAAAAAGGTTTTGTAGAATCACTCTGTGAATGTCTTTGAAAACACTTCTGAAGAAGGAAAGCATACGTCTTTCATGTGAGTGAAAACTACGTTCTATTCAGTTTTTAGTACTGTGTTGAATGGTTAGGCGATTCACTTGTAGGGAAGCGTTTGTTCGCATTCTGTATACTCAATTCTTTAACAGCAAATCTGGCGTCTTGCCTTTGACAGTAATTCCAGTTAAATCAACTTTAAAAGCCAACGCCAGTAAAATGGCTTTGTAGATTCATGCTGTGAATGTCTTTGAAAACACTTCTTAAGAAGGAAAGCATACGTCTTTCATCTGAGTGAAAACTGCATTCTATTCAGTTTTTAGTACTGGGTTGAATGGTTAGGCGATTCACTTGTAGGGAAGCGTTTGTTCGAATTCTGTATACTCAATTCTTTAACAGCAAATCTCGCGTCTTGCGTTTGACAGAAATACAGTGAAATCACGTTTAAAAGCCAACGCCAGTAAAAAGGCTTTGTAGAATCACTCTGTGAATGTCTTTGAAAACACTTCTTAAGAAGGAAAGCAAACGTCTTTCATTTGAGTGAAAACTGCATTCTATTCAGTTTTTAGTACTGTGTTGAATGGTTAGGCAATTCCCTTGTAGGGAAGTGTTTGTTCGCATTCTGTATACTCAATTCTTTAACAGCAAATCTCATGGCTTGCTTTTGACAAAAATTCCAGTGAAATCACGTTCAAAAGCCAACGCCAGTAAAAAGGCTTTGTAGAATCACTCTGTTTATGTCTTTGAAAACACTTCTTAAGAAGGAAAGCATACGTCTTTCATCTGAGTGAAACCTGCATTCTATTCAGTTTTTAGTACTGTGTTGAATGGTTAGGCAATTCATTTGTAAGGAAGTGTTTGTTCGCATTCTGTATACTCAATTCTTTAACAGCAAATCTCGCGCCTTGCGTTTTGACAGAAATTCCAGTGAAATCACGTTTAAAAGCCAACGCCAGTAAAAAGGCTTTGTAGATTCACTCTGTGAATGTCTTTGAAAACACTTCTTAAGAAGGAAAGCATACGTCTTTCATCTGAGTGAAAACTGCATTCTATTCAGTTTTTACTACTGTGTTGAATGGTTAGGCGATTCACTTGTACGGAAGCTTTTGTTTGCATTCTGTATACTCAATTCTTTAACAGCAAATCTCGCGGCTTGCGTTTGACAGAAATTCCAGTGAAATCACGTTTAAAAGCCAACATCAGTAAAAAGGCTTTGTAGAATCACTCTGTGAATGTCTTTGAAAACACTTCTTAAGAAGGAAAGCATACGTCTTCCATCTAAGTGAAAACTGCATTCTATTAAGTTTTTAGTACTGTGTTGAATGGTTAGGCTATTCACATTTAGGGAAGTGTTTGTTCGCATTCTGTATTTTCAATTCTTTAACAGCAAATCTCGCGTCTTGCGTTTGACAGAAATACAGTGAAATCACGTTTAAAAGCCAACGCCAGTAAAAAGGCTTTGAAGAATCACTCTGTGAATGTCTTTGAAAACACTTCTTAAGAAGGAAAGCAAACGTCTTTCATTTGAGTGAAAACTGCATTCTATTCAGTTTTTAGTACTGTGTTGAATGGTTAGGCAATTCCCTTGTAGGGAAGTGTTTGTTCGCATTCTGTATACTCAATTCTTTAACAGCAAATCTCATGGCTTGCTTTTGACAAAAATTCCAGTGAAATCACGTTTAAAAGCCAACGCCAGTAAAAAGGCTTTGTAGAATCACTCTGTGAATGTCTTTGAAAACACTTCTTAAGAAGGAAAGCATACGTCTTTCATCTGAGTGAAACCTGCATTCTATTCAGTTTTTAGTACTGTGTTGAATGGTTAGGCAATTCATTTGTAAGGAAGTGTTTGTTCGCATTCTGTATACTCAATTCTTTAACAGCAAATCTCGCGCCTTGCGTTTTGACAGAAATTCCAGTGAAATCACGTTTAAAAGCCAACGCCAGTAAAAAGGCTTTGTAGATTCACTCTGTGAATGTCTTTGAAAACACTTCTTAAGACGGAAAGCATACGTCTTTCATCTGAGTGAAAACTGCATTCTATTCAGTTTTTACTACTGTGTTGAATGGTTAGGCGATTCACTTGTAGGGAAGCTTTTGTTTGCATTCTGTATACTCAATTCTTTAACAGCAAATCTCGCGGCTTGCCTTTGACAGAAATTCCAGTGAAATCACGTTTAAAAGCCAACGTCAGTAAAAAGGCTTTGTAGAATCACTCTGTGAATGTCTTTGAAAACACTTCTTAAGAAGGAAAGCATATGTCTTCCATCTGAGTGAAAACTGCATTCTATTCAGTTTTTAGTACTGTGTTGAATGGTTAGGCAATTCACATTTAGGGAAGTGTTTGTTCGCATTCTGTATTTTCAATTCTTTAACAGCAAATCTCGCGTCTTGCGTTTGACAGAAATACAGTGAAATCACGTTTAAAAGCCAACGTCAGTAAAAAGGCTTTGTAGAATCACTCTGTGAATGTCTTTGAAAACACTTCTTAAGAAGGAAAGCATACGTCTTTCATATGAGTGAAAACTGCATTCTATTCAGTTTTTAGTACTGTGTTGAATGGTTAGGCGATTCACTTGTAGGGAAGCGTTTGTTCTCATTCTCTATACTCAATTCTTTAACAGCAAATCTCGCGTTTTGCTTTTGACAGAAATTCCAATGATATCACGTTTAAAAGGCAACGTCAGTAAAAAGGTTTTGTAGAATCACTCTGTGAATGTCTTTGAAAACACTTCTTAAGAAGGAAAACATACGTCTTTCATCTGAGTGAAAACTACGTTCTATTCAGTTTTTAGTACTGTGTTGAATGGTTAGGCGATTCACTTGTAGGGAAGCGTTTGTTCGCATTCTGTATACTCAATTCTTTAACAGCAAATCTCGCGTCTTGCGTTTGACAGAAATTCCAGTTAAATCACCTTTAAAAGCCAACGCCAGTAAAAAGGCTTTGTAGATTCATGCTGTGAATGTCTTTGAAAACACTTCTTAAGAAGGAAAGCATACGTCTTTCATCTGAGTGAAAACTGCATTCTATTCAGTTTTTAGTACTGTGTTGAATAGTTAGGCGATTCACTTGTAGGGAAGCGTTTGTTCGCATTCTGTATACTCAATTCTTTAACAGCAAATCTCGTGGCTTGCTTTTGACAGAAATTCCAGTGAAATCACGTTTAAAAGCCAACATCAGTAAAAAGGCTTTGTAGAATCACTCTGTGAATGTCTTTGAAAACACTTCTTAAGAAGGAAAGCATACGTCTTTCATCTGAGTGAAAACTGCATTCTATTCAGTTTTTAGTACTGTGTTGAATGGTTAGGCGATTCACTTGTAGGGAAGCGTTTGTTCGCATTCTGTATACTCAATTCTTTAACAACAAATCTCGTGGCTTGCTTTTGACAGAAATTCCAGTGAAGTCACGTTTAAAAGCCAACATCAGTAAAAAGGCTTTGTAGAATCACTCTGTGAATGTCTTTGAAAACACTTCTTAAGAAGGAAAGCATACGTCTTTCATCTGAGTGAAAACTGCATTCTATTCAGTTTTTAGTACTGTGTTGAATGGTTAGGCGATTCACTTGTACGGAAGCTTTTGTTTGCATTCTGTATACTCAATTCTTTAACAGCAAATCTCGCGGCTTGCGTTTGACAGAAATTCCAGTGAAATCACGTTTAAAAGCCAACATCAGTAAAAAGGCTTTGTAGAATCACTCTGTGAATGTCTTTGAAAACACTTCTTAAGAAGGAAAGCATACGTCTTCCATCTAAGTGAAAACTGCATTCTATTCAGTTTTTAGTACTGTGTTGAATGGTTAGGCAATTCACATTTAGGGAAGTGTTTGTTCGCATTCTGTATTTTCAATTCTTTAACAGCAAATCTCGCGTCTTGCGTTTGACAGAAATACAGTGAAATCACGTTTAAAAGCCAACGCCAGTAAAAAGGCTTTGTAGAATCACTCTGTGAATGTCTTTGAAAACACTTCTTAAGAAGGAAAGCAAACGTCTTTCATTTGAGTGAAAACTGCATTCTATTCAGTTTTTAGTACTGTGTTGAATGGTTAGGCAATTCCCTTGTAGGGAAGTGTTTGTTCGCATTCTGTATACTCAATTCTTTAACAGCAAATCTCATGGCTTGCTTTTGACAAAAATTCCAGTGAAATCACGTTTAAAAGCCAACGCCAGTAAAAAGGCTTTGTAGAATCACTCTGTGAATGTCTTTGAAAACACTTCTTAAGAAGGAAAGCATACGTCTTTCATCTGAGTGAAACCTGCATTCTATTCAGTTTTTAGTACTGTGTTGAATGGTTAGGCAATTCATTTGTAAGGAAGTGTTTGTTCGCATTCTGTATACTCAATTCTTTAACAGCAAATCTCGCGCCTTGCGTTTTGACAGAAATTCCAGTGAAATCACGTTTAAAAGCCAACGCCAGTAAAAAGGCTTTGTAGATTCACTCTGTGAATGTCTTTGAAAACACTTCTTAAGACGGAAAGCATACGTCTTTCATCTGAGTGAAAACTGCATTCTATTCAGTTTTTACTACTGTGTTGAATGGTTAGGCGATTCACTTGTAGGGAAGCTTTTGTTTGCATTCTGTATACTCAATTCTTTAACAGCAAATCTCGCGGCTTGCCTTTGACAGAAATTCCAGTGAAATCACGTTTAAAAGCCAACGTCAGTAAAAAGGCTTTGTAGAATCACTCTGTGAATGTCTTTGAAAACACTTCTTAAGAAGGAAAGCATATGTCTTCCATCTGAGTGAAAACTGCATTCTATTCAGTTTTTAGTACTGTGTTGAATGGTTAGGCAATTCACATTTAGGGAAGTGTTTGTTCGCATTCTGCATTTTCAATTGTTTAACAGCAAATCTCGCGTCTTGCGTTTGACAGAAATACAGTGAAATCACGTTTAAAAGCCAACGTCAGTAAAAAGGCTTTGTAGAATCACTCTGTGAATGTCTTTGAAAACACTTCTTATGATGGAAAGCATATGTCTTTCATCTGAGTGAAAACTGCATTCTATTCAGTTTTTAGTACTGTGTTGAATGGTTAGGCGATTCACTTGTAGGGAAGCATTTGTTCGCATTCTGTATACTCAATTCTTAACAGCAAATCTCGCATCTTGCCTTTGACAGAAATTCCAGTGAAATCACGTTTAACAACCATCAGTAAAAAGGCTTTGTAGAATCACTCTGTGAATGTCTTTGAAAACACTTCTTAAGAAGGAAAGCATACGTCTTTCATATGAGTGAAAACTGCATTCTATTCAGTTTTTAGTACTGTGTTGAATGGTTAGGCGATTCACTTGTAGGGAAGCGTTTGTTCTCATTCTCTATACTCAATTCTTTAACAGCAAATCTCGCGTTTTGCTTTTGACAGAAATTCCAATGATATCACGTTTAAAAGGCAACGTCAGTAAAAAGGTTTTGTAGAATCACTCTGTGAATGTCTTTGAAAACACTTCTTAAGAAGGAAAACATACGTCTTTCATCTGAGTGAAAACTACGTTCTATTCAGTTTTTAGTACTGTGTTGAATGGTTAGGCGATTCATTTGTAGGGAAGCGTTTGTTCGCATTCTGTATACTCAATTCTTTAACAGCAAATCTCGCGTCTTGCGTTTGACAGAAATTCCAGTTAAATCACCTTTAAAAGCCAACGCCAGTAAAAAGGCTTTGTAGATTCATGCTGTGAATGTCTTTGAAAACACTTCTTAAGAAGGAAAGCATACGTCTTTCATCTCAGTGAAAACTGCATTCTATTCAGTTTTTAGTACTGTGTTGAATAGTTAGGCGATTCACTTGTAGGGAAGCGTTTGTTCGCATTCTGTATACTCAATTCTTTAACAGCAAATCTCGTGGCTTGCTTTTGACAGAAATTCCAGTGAAATCACGTTTAAAAGCCAACATCAGTAAAAAGGCTTTGTAGAATCACTCTGTGAATGTCTTTGAAAACACTTCTTAAGAAGGAAAGCATACGTCTTTCATTTGAGTGAAAACTGCATTCTATTCAGTTTTTAGTACTGTGTTGAATGGTTAGGCAATTCCCTTGTAGGGAAGTGTTTGTTCGCATTCTGTATACTCAATTCTTTAACAGCAAATCTCATGACTTGCTTTTGACAAAAATTCCAGTGAAATCACGTTTAAAAGCCAACGCCAGTAAAAAGGCTTTGTAGAATCACTCTGTGAATGTCTTTGAAAACACTTCTTAAGAAGGAAAGCATACGTCTTTCATCTGAGTGAAACCTGCATTCTATTCAGTTTTTAGTACTGTGTTGAATGGTTAGGCAATTCATTTGTAAGGAAGTGGTTGTTCGCATTCTGTATACTCAATTCTTTTACAGCAAATCTCGCGCCTTGCGTTTTGACAGAAATTCCAGTGAAATCACGTTTAAAAGCCAACGCCAGTAAAAAGGCTTTGTAGATTCACTCTGTGAATGTCTTTGAAAACACTTCTTAAGAAGGAAAGCATACGTCTTTCATCTGAGTGAAAACTGCATTCTATTCAGTTTTTACTACTGTGTTGAATGGTTAGGCAATTCACTTGTAGGGAAGCGTTTGTTTGCATTCTGTATACTCAATTCTTTAACAGCAAATCTCGCGGCTTGCGTTTGACAGAAATTCCAGTGAAATCACGTTTAAAAGCCAACGTCAGTAAAAAGGCTTTGTAGAATCACTCTGTGAATGTCTTTGAAAACACTTCTTAAGAAGGAAAGCATACGTCTTCCATCTGAGTGAAAACTGCATTCTATTCAGTTTTTAGTACTGTGTTGAATGGTTAGGCAATTCACATTTAGGGAAGTGTTTGTTCGCATTCTGTATTTTCAATTCTTTAACAGCAAATCTCGCGTCTTGCGTTTGACAGAAATACAGTGAAATCACGTTTAAAAGCCAACGTCAGTAAAAAGGCTTTATAGAATCACTCTGTGAATGTCTTTGAAAACACTTCTTAAGAAGGAAAGCATACGTCTTTCATCTGAGTGAAAACTGCATTCTATTCAGTTTTTAGTACTGTGTTGAATGGTTAGCTAATTCACTTGTAGGGAAGGGTTTGTTCGCATTCTGTATACTCAATTCTTTAACAGCAAATCTCACGGCTTGCTTTTGACAAAAATTCCAGTGAAATCACGTTTAAAAGCCGTCAGTAAAAAGGCTTTGTAGAATCACTCTGTGAATGTCTTTGAAAACACTTCTTAAGAAGGAAAGCATACGTCTTTCATATGAGTGAAAACTGCATTCTATTCAGTTTTTAGTACTGTGTTGAATGGTTAGGCGATTCACTTGTAGGCAAGCGTTTTTTTGCATTCTGTAAACTCAATTCTTTAACAGCAAATTGCGCATCTTGCCTTTGACAGAAATTCCAGTGAAATCACGTTTAAAAGCCAACATCAGTAAAAAGGCTTTGTAGAATCACTCTGTGAATGTCTTTGGAAACACTTCTTAAGAAGGAAAGCATACGTCTTTCATCTGAGTGAAAACTGCATTCTATTCAGTTTTTAGTTCTGTGTTGAATGGTTAGGCGATTCACTTGTAGGGAAGCATTTGTTTGCATTCTGTATACTCAATTCTTTACCAGCAAATCTCGCGGCTTGCGTTTGACAGAAATTCCAGTGAAATCAAGTTTAACAACCATCAGTAAAAAGGCTTTGTAGAATCACTCTGTGAATGTCTTTGAAAACACTTCTTAAGAAGGAAAGCATACGTCTTTCATATGAGTGAAAACTGCATTCTATTCAGTTTTTAGTACTGTGTTGAATGGTTAGGCGATTCACTTGTAGGGAAGCGTTTGTTCTCATTCTCTATACTCAATTCTTTAACAGCAAATCTCGCGTTTTGCTTTTGACAGAAATTCCAATGATATCACGTTTAAAAGGCAACGTCAGTAAAAAGGTTTTGTAGAATCACTCTGTGAATGTCTTTGAAAACACTTCTGAAGAAGGAAAGCATACGTCTTTCATCTGAGTGAAAACTACGTTCTATTCAGTTTTTAGTACTGTGTTGAATGGTTAGGCGATTCACTTGTAGGGAAGCGTTTGTTCGCATTCTGTATACTCAATTCTTTAACAGCAAATCTGGCGTCTTGCCTTTGACAGAAATTCCAGTTAAATCAACTTTAAAAGCCAACGCCAGTAAAAAGGCTTTGTAGATTCATGCTGTGAATGTCTTTGAAAACACTTCTTAAGAAGGAAAGCATACGTCTTTCATCTGAGTGAAAACTGCATTCTATTCAGTTTTTAGTACTGTGTTGAATGGTTAGGCGATTCACTTGTAGGGAAGCGTTTGTTCGCATTCTGTATACTCAATTCTTTAACAGCAAATCTCGTGGCTTGCTCTTGACAGAAATTCCAGTGAAATCATGTTTAAAAGCCAACATCAGTAAAAAGGCTTTGTAGAATCACTCTGTGAATGTCTTTGAAAACACTTCTTAAGAAGGAAAGCATACGTCTTTCATCTTAGTGAAAACTGCATTCTATTCAGTTTTTAGTACTGTGTAGAATGGTTAGGCGATTCAATTGTAGGGAAGCATTTGTTTTCATTCTGTATACTCAATTCTTTAACAGCAAATCTCGCGGCTTGCTTTTGACAGAAATTCCAGTGAAATCACATTTAAAAGCCAACGCCAGTAAAAAGTCTTTGTAGAATCACTCTGTGCATGTCTTTGAAAACACTTCTTAAGAAGGAAAGCATACGTCTTTCATCTGAGTGAAAACTGCATTCTATTCAGTTTTTAGTACTGGGTTGAATGGTTAGGCAATTCATTTGTAGGGAAGCGTTTGTTCGCATTCTGTATACTCAATTCTTTAACAGCAAATCTCGCGTCTTACGTTTGACAGAAATTCCAGTGAAATCACGTTTAAAAGCCGTCAGTAAAAAGGCTTTGTAGAATCACTCTGTGAATGTCTTTGAAAACACTTCTTAAGAAGGAAAGCATACGTCTTTCATCTGAGTGAAAACTGCATTCTATTCAGTTTTTAGTACTGTGTTGAATGGTTAGGCGATTCACTTGTAGGGAAGCGTTTGTTCGCATTCTGTATACTCAATTCTTTAACAACAAATCTCGTGGCTTGCTTTTGACAGAAATTCCAGTGAAGTCACGTTTAAAAGCCAACGTCAGTAAAAAGGCTTTGTAGAATCACTCTGTGAATGTCTTTGAAAACACTTCTTAAGAAGGAAAGCATACGTCTTTCATCTGAGTGAAAACTGCATTCTATTCAGTTTTTAGTACTGTGTTGAATGGTTAGGCGATTCACTTGTAGGGAAGCGTTTGTTTGCATTCTGTATACTCAATTCTTTAACAGCAAATCAAGCGTCTTGCGTTTGACAGAAATTCCAGTTAAATCACGTTTAAAAGCCAACGCCAGTAAAAAGGCTTTGTAGAGTCACTCTGTGAATGTCTTTGAAAACACTTCTTAAGAAGGAAAGCATATGTCTTTCTTCTGAGTGAAAACTGCTTTCTATTCAGTTTTTACTACTGTGTTGAATGGTTAGGCGATTCACTTGTAGGGAAGCGTTTGTTCGCATTCTGTATACTCAATTCTTTAACAGAAAATCTCGCGGCTTGCCTTTGACAGAAATTCCAGTGAAATCACGTTTAAAAGCCGTCAGTAAAAAGGCTTTGTAGAATCACTCTGTGAATGTCTTTGAAAACACTTCTTAAGAAGGAATGCATACGTCTATCATCTGAATGAAAACTGCATTCTATTCAGTTTTTAGTACTCTGTTGAATGTTTAGGCGATTCACTTGTAGGGAAGCGTTTGTTTGCATTCTGTATACTCAATTCTTTAACAGCAAATCTCGCGTCTTGCTTTTGACAGAAATTCCAGTGAAATCACGTTTAAAAGCCAACATCAGTAAAAAGGCTTTGTAGAATCACTCTGTGAATGTCTTTGAAATCACTTCTTATGATGGAAAGCATACGTCTTTCACCTGAGTGAAAACTGCATTCTATTCAGTTTTTAGTACTGTGTTGAATGGTTAGGCGATTCACTTGTAGGGAAGCGTTTGTTCGCATTCTGTATACTCAATTCTTAACAGCAAATCTCGCATCTTGCCGTTGACAGAAATTCCAGTGAAATCAAGTTTAACAACCATCAGTAAAAAGGCTTTGTAGAATCACTCTGTGAATGTCTTTGAAAACACTTCTTAAGAAGGAAAGCATACGTCTTTCATATGAGTGAAAACTGCATTCTATTCAGTTTTTAGTACTGTGTTGAATGGTTAGGCGATTCACTTGTAGGGAAGCGTTTGTTCTCATTCTCTATACTCAATTCTTTAACAGCAAATCTCGCGTTTTGCTTTTGACAGAAATTCCAATGATATCACGTTTAAAAGGCAACGTCAGTAAAAAGGTTTTGTAGAATCACTCTGTGAATGTCTTTGAAAACACTTCTGAAGAAGGAAAGCATACGTCTTTCATGTGAGTGAAAACTACGTTCTATTCAGTTTTTAGTACTGTGTTGAATGGTTAGGCGATTCACTTGTAGGGAAGCGTTTGTTCGCATTCTGTATACTCAATTCTTTAACAGCAAATCTGGCGTCTTGCCTTTGACAGTAATTCCAGTTAAATCAACTTTAAAAGCCAACGCCAGTAAAAAGGCTTTGTAGATTCATGCTGTGAATGTCTTTGAAAACACTTCTTAAGAAGGAAAGCATACGTCTTTCATCTGAGTGAAAACTGCATTCTATTCAGTTTTTAGTACTGGGTTGAATGGTTAGGCAATTCATTTGTAGGGAAGTGTTTGTTCGCATTCTGTATACTCAATTCTTTAACAGCAAATCTCGCGCCTTACGTTTGACAGAAATTCCAGTGAAATCACGTTTAAAAGCCGTCAGTAAAAAGGCTTTGTAGAATCACTCTCTGAATGTCTTTGAAAACACTTCTTAAGAAGGAAAGCATAAGTCTTTCATCTGAGTGAAAACTGCATTCTATTCAGTTTTTAGTACTGGGTTGAATGGTTAGGCGATTCACTTGTAGGGAAGCGTTTGTTCGCATTCTGTATACTCAATTCTTTAACAGCAAATCTCGCGTCTTGCGTTTGACAGAAATACAGTGAAATCACGTTTAAAAGCCAACGCCAGTAAAAAGGCTTTGTAGAATCACTCTGTGAATGTCTTTGAAAACACTTCTTAAGAAGGAAAGCAAACGTCTTTCATTTGAGTGAAAACTGCATTCTATTCAGTTTTTAGTACTGTGTTGAATGGTTAGGCAATTCCCTTGTAGGGAAGTGTTTGTTCGCATTCTGTATACTCAATTCTTTAACAGCAAATCTCGAGCCTTGCGTTTTGACAGAAATTCAAGTGAAATCACGTTTAAAAGCCAACGCCAGTAAAAAGGCTTTGTAGATTCACTCTGTGAATGTCTTTGAAAACACTTCTTAAGACGGAAAGCATACGTCTTTCATCTGAGTGAAAACTGCATTCTATTCAGTTTTTAGTACTGTGTTGAATGGTTAGGCGATTCACTTGTAGGGAAGCTTTTGTTTGCATTCTGTATACTCAATTCTTTAACAGCAAATCTCGCGGCTTGCCTTTGACAGAAATTCCAGTGAAATCACGTTTAAAAGCCAACGTCAGTAAAAAGGCTTTGTAGAATCACTCTGTGAATGTCTTTGAAAACACTTCTTAAGAAGGAAAGCATATGTCTTCCATCTGAGTGAAAACTGCATTCTATTCAGTTTTTAGTACTGTGTTGAATGGTTAGGCAATTCACATTTAGGGAAGTGTTTGTTCGCATTCTGTATTTTCAATTCTTTAACAGCAAATCTCGCGTCTTGCCTTTGACAGAAATACAGTGAAATCACGTTTAAAAGCCAACGTCAGTAAAAAGGCTTTGTAGAATCACTCTGTGAATGTCTTTGAAAACACTTCTTATGATGGAAAGCATACGTCTTTCATCTGAGTGAAAACTGCATTCTATCAGTTTTTAGTACTGTGTTGAATGGTTAGGCGATTCACTTGTAGGGAAGCATTTGTTCGCATTCTGTATACTCAATTCTTAACAGCAAATCTCGCATCTTGCCTTTGACAGAAATTCCAGTGAAATCACGTTTAACAACCATCAGTAAAAAGGCTTTGTAGAATCACTCTGTGAATGTCTTTGAAAACACTTCTTAAGAAGGAAAGCATACGTCTTTCATATGAGTGAAAACTGCATTCTATTCAGTTTTTAGTACTGTGTTGAATGGTTAGGCGATTCACTTGTAGGGAAGCGTTTGTTCTCATTCTCTATACTCAATTCTTTAACAGCAAATCTCGCGTTTTGCTTTTGACAGAAATTCCAATGATATCACGTTTAAAAGGCAACGTCAGTAAAAAGGTTTTGTAGAATCACTCTGTGAATGTCTTTGAAAACACTTCTTAAGAAGGAAAACATACGTCTTTCATCTGAGTGAAAACTACGTTCTATTCAGTTTTTAGTACTGTGTTGAATGGTTAGGCGATTCACTTGTAGGGAAGCGTTTGTTCGCATTCTGTATACTCAATTCTTTAACAGCAAATCTCGCGTCTTGCGTTTGACAGAAATTCCAGTTAAATCACCTTTAAAAGCCAACGCCAGTAAAAAGGCTTTGTAGAATCACTCTGTGAATGTCTTTGAAAACACTTCTTAAGAAGGAAAGCATACGTCTTTCATCTGAGTGAAACCTGCATTCTATTCAGTTTTTAGTACTGTGTTGAATGGTTAGGCAATTCATTTGTAAGGAAGTGGTTGTTCGCATTCTGTATACTCAATTCTTTTACAGCAAATCTCGCGCCTTGCGTTTTGACAGAAATTCCAGTGAAATCACGTTTAAAAGCCAACGCCAGTAAAAAGGCTTTGTAGATTCACTCTGTGAATGTCTTTGAAAACACTTCTTAAGAAGGAAAGCATACGTCTTTCATCTGAGTGAAAACTGCATTCTATTCAGTTTTTACTACTGTGTTGAATGGTTAGGCAATTCACTTGTAGGGAAGCGTTTGTTTGCATTCTGTATACTCAATTCTTTAACAGCAAATCTCGCGGCTTGCGTTTGACAGAAATTCCAGTGAAATCACGTTTAAAAGCCAACGTCAGTAAAAAGGCTTTGTAGAATCACTCTGTGAATGTCTTTGAAAACACTTCTTAAGAAGGAAAGCATACGTCTTCCATCTGAGTGAAAACTGCATTCTATTCAGTTTTTAGTACTGTGTTGAATGGTTAGGCAATTCACATTTAGGGAAGTGTTTGTTCGCATTCTGTATTTTCAATTCTTTAACAGCAAATCTCGCGTCTTGCGTTTGACAGAAATACAGTGAAATCACGTTTAAAAGCCAACGCCAGTAAAAAGGCTTTATAGAATCACTCTGTGAATGTCTTTGAAAACACATCTTAAGAAGGAAAGCATACGTCTTTCATCTGAGTGAAAACTGCATTCTATTCAGTTTTTAGTACTGTGTTGAATGGTTAGCTAATTCACTTGTAGGGAAGTGTTTGTTCGCATTCTGTATACTCAATTCCTTAACAGCAAATCTCACGGCTTGCTTTTGACAAAAATTCCAGTGAAATCACGTTTAAAAGCCCTCAGTAAAAAGGCTTTGTAGAATCACTCTGTGAATGTCTTTGAAAACACTTCTTAAGAAGGAAAGCATACGTCTTTCATATGAGTGAAAACTGCATTCTATTCAGTTTTTAGTACTGTGTTGAATGGTTAGGCGATTCACTTGTAGGCAAGCGTTTTTTTGCATTCTGTAAACTCAATTCTTTAACAGCAAATTGCGCATCTTGCCTTTGACAGAAATTCCAGTTAAATCACGTTTAAAAGCCAACATCAGTAAAAAGGCTTTGTAGAATCACTCTGTGAATGTCTTTGGAAACACTTCTTAAGAAGGAAAGCATACGTCTTTCATCTGAGTGAAAACTGCATTCTATTCAGTTTTTAGTTCTGTGTTGAATGGTTAGGCGATTCACTTGTAGGGAAGCATTTGTTTGCATTCTGTATACTCAATTCTTTACCAGCAAATCTCGCGGCTTGCGTTTGACAGAAATTCCAGTGAAATCACATTTAAAGCCAACGTCAGTAAAAAGGCTTTGTAGAATCACTCTGTGAATGTCTTTGAAAACACTTCTTAAGAAGGAAAGCATACGTCTTCCATCTGAGTGAAAACTGCATTCTATTCAGTTTTTAGTACTGTGTTGAATGGTTAGGCAATTCACATTTAGGGAAGTGTTTGTTCGCATTCTGTATTTTAAATTCTTTAACAGCAAATCTCGCGTCTTGCGTTTGACAGAAATACAGTGAAATCACGTTCAAAAGCCAACGTCAGTAAAAAGGCTTTGTAGAATCACTCTGTGAATGTTTTTGAAAACACTTCTTAAGAAGGAAAGCATACGTCTTTCATCTGAGTGAAAACTGCATTCTATTCAGTTTTTAGTACTGTGTTGAATGGTTAGCTAATTCAATTGTAGGGAAGTGTTTGTTCGCATTCTGTATACTCAATTCTTTAACAGCAAATCTCACGGCTTGCTTTTGACAAAAATTCCAGTGAAATCACGTTTAAAAGCCGTCAGTAAAAAGGCTTTGTAGAATCACTCTGTGAATGTCTTTGAAAACACTTCTTAAGAAGGAAAGCATACGTCTTCCATCTGAGTGAAAACTGCATTCTATTCAGTTTTTAGTACTGTGTTGAATGGTTAGGCGATTCACTTGTAGGCAAGCGTTTTTTTGCATTCTGTAAACTCAATTCTTTAACAGCAAATTGCGCATCTTGCCTTTGACAGAAATTCCAGTGAAATCACGTTTAAAAGCCAACATCAGTAAAAAGGCTTTGTAGAATCACTCTGTGAATGTCTTTGGAAACACTTCTTAAGAAGGAAAGCATACGTCTTTCATCTGAGTGAAAACTGCATTCTATTCAGTTTTTAGTACTGTGTTGAATGGTTAGGCGATTCACTTGTAGGGAAGCATTTGTTTGCATTCTGTATACTCAATTCTTTACCAGCAAATCTCGCGTCTTGACTTTGACAGAAATTCCAGTGAAATCACGTTTAAAAGCCAACATCAGTAAAAAGGATTTGTAGAATCACTCTGTGAAGGTCTTTGAAAACACTTCTTATGACGGAAAGCATATGTCTTTCATCTGAGTGAAAACTGCCTTCTATTCAGTTTTTAATACTGTGTTGAATGGTTAGGCGATTCACTTGTAGGGAAGCGTTTGTTTGCATTCTGTATCCTCAATTCTTAACAGCAAATTGCGCATCTTGCCTTTGACAGAAATTCCAGTGAAATCACGTTTAACAACCATCAGTAAAAAGGCTTTGTAGAATCACTCTGTGAATGTCTTTGAAAACACTTCTTAAGAAGGAAAGCATACGTCTTTCATATGAGTGAAAACTGCATTCTATTCAGTTTTTAGTACTGTGTTGAATGGTTAGGCGATTCACTTGTAGGGAAGCGTTTGTTCTCATTCTCTATACTCAATTCTTTAACAGCAAATCTCGCGTTTTGCTTTTGACAGAAATTCCAATGATATCACGTTTAAAAGGCAACGTCAGTAAAAAGGTTTTGTAGAATCACTCTGTGAATGTCTTTGAAAACACTTCTTAAGAAGGAAAGCATACGTCTTTCATCTGAGTGAAAACTACGTTCTATTCAGTTTTTAGTACTGTGTTAAATGGTTAGGCGATTCACTTGTAGGGAAGCATTTGTTCGCATTCTGTATACTCAATTCTTTAACAGCAAATCTCGCGTCTTGCGTTTGACAGAAATTCCAGTTAAATCACATTTAAAAGCCAATGTCAGTAAAAAGGCTTTGTAGATTCATGCTGTGAATGTCTTTGAAAACACTTCTTAAGAAGGAAAGCATACGTCTTTCATCTGAGTGAAAACTGCATTCTATTCAGTTTTTAGTACTGTGTTGAATGGTTAGGCGATTCACTTGTAGGAAAGCGTTTGTTCGCATTCTGTATACTCAATTCTTTAACAGCAAATCTCGTGGCTTGCTTTTGACAGAAATTCCAGTGAAATCACGTTTAAAAGCCAACATCAGTAAAAAGGCTTTGTAGAATCACTCTCTGAATGTCTTTGAAAACACTTCTTAAGAAGGAAAGCATACGTCTTTCATCTTAGTGAAAACTGCATTCTATTCAGTTTTTAGTACTGTGTTGAATGGTTAGGCGATTCAATTGTAGGGAAGCATCTGTTTGCACTCTGTATACTCAATTCTTTAACAGCAAATCTCGCGGCTTGCGTTTGACAGAAATTCCAGTGAAATCACGTTTAAAAGCCAACGCCAGTAAAAAGTCTTTGTAGAATCACTCTGTGAATGTCTTTGAAAACACTTCTTAAGAAGGAAAGCATACGTCTTTCATCTGAGTGAAAACTGCATTCTATTCAGTTTTTAGTACTGTGTTGAATGGTTAGGAAATTCATTTGTAGGAAAGTGTTTGTTCGCATTCTGTATACTCAATTCTTTAACAGCAAATCTCGTGTCTTGCATTTTACAGAAATTCCAGTGAAATCACGTATAAAAGCAAACGCCAATAAAAAGGCTTTGTAGAATCACTCTGTGAATGTCTTTGGAAACACTTCTTAAGAAGGAAAGCATACGTCTTTCATATGAGTGAAAACTGCATTCTATTCAGTTTTTAGTACTGTGTTGAATGGTTAGGCGATTCACTTGTAGGGAAGCGTTTGTTCGCATTCTGTATACTCAATTCTTTAACAGCAAATCTCGCATCTTGCCTTTGACAGAAATTCCAGTTAAATCACCTTTAAAAGCCAACGCCAGTAAAAAGGCTTTGTAGATTCACTCTGTGAATGTCTTTGAAAACACTTCTTAAGAAGGAAAGCATACGTCTTTCATCTGAGTGAAAACTGCATTCTATTCAGTTTTTAGTACTGTGTTGAATGGTTAGGCGATTCACTTGTAGGGAAGCGTTTGTTCGCATTCTGTATACTCAATTCTTAACAGCAAATCTCGCATTTTGCCTTTGACAGAAATTCCAGTGAAATCACGTTTAAAAGCCAACGTCAGTAAAAAGGCTTTGTAGAATCACTCTGTGAATGTCTTTGAAAACACTTCTTAAGAAGGAAAGCATACGTCTTTCATATGAGTGAAAACTGCATTCTATTCAGTTTTTAGTACTGTGTTGAATGGTGAGGCGATTCACTTGTAGGGAAGCGTTTGTTCTCATTCTCTATACTCAATTCTTTAACAGCAAATCTCGCGTTTTGCTTTTGACAGAAATTCCAATGATATCACGTTTAAAAGGCAACGTCAGTAAAAAGGTTTTGTAGAATCACTCTGTGAATGTCTTTGAAAACACTTCTTAAGAAGGAAAGCATACGTCTTTCATCTGAGTGAAAACTACGTTCTATTCAGTTTTTAGTACTGTGTTGAATGGTTAGGCGATTCACTTGTAGGGAAGCGTTTGTTCGCATTCTGTATACTCAATTCTTTAACAGCAAATCTCGCGTCTTGCGTTTGACAGAAATACAGTGAAATCACGTTTAAAAGCCAATGCCAGTAAAAAGGCTTTGTAGAATCACTCTGTGAATGTCTTTGAAAACACTTCTTAAGAAGGAAAGCAAACGTCTTTCATTTGAGTGAAAACTGCATTCTATTCAGTTTTTAGTACTGTGTTGAATGGTTAGGCAATTCCCTTGTAGGGAAGTGTTTGTTCGCATTCTGTATACTCAATTCTTTAACAGCAAATCTCATGGCTTGCTTTTGACAAAAATTCCAGTGAAATCACGTTTAAAAGCCAACGCCAGTAAAAAGGCTTTGTAGAATCACTCTGTGAATGTCTTTGAAAACACTTCTTAAGAAGGAAAGCATACGTCTTTCATCTGAGTGAAACCTGCATTCTATTCAGTTTTTAGTACTGTGTTGAATGGTTAGGCAATTCATTTGTAAGGAAGTGTTTGTTCGCATTCTGTATACTCAATTCTTTAACAGCAAATCTCGCGCCTTGCGTTTTGACAGAAATTCAAGTGAAATCACGTTTAAAAGCCAACGCCAGTAAAAAGGCTTTGTAGATTCACTCTGTGAATGTCTTTGAAAACACTTCTTAAGACGGAAAGCATACGTCTTTCATCTGAGTGAAAACTGCATTCTATTCAGTTTTTACTACTGTGATGAATGGTTAGGCGATTCACTTGTAGGGAAGCTTTTGTTTGCATTCTGTATACTCAATTCTTTAACAGCAAATCTCGCGGCTTGCCTTTGACAGAAATTCCAGTGAAATCACGTTTAAAAGCCAACGTCAGTAAAAAGGCTTTGTAGAATCACTCTGTGAATGTCTTTGAAAACACTTCTTAAGAAGGAAAGCATATGTCTTCCATCTGAGTGAAAACTGCATTCTATTCAGTTTTTAGTACTGTGTTGAATGGTTAGGCAATTCACATTTAGGGAAGTGTTTGTTCGCATTCTGTATTTTCAATTCTTTAACAGCAAATCTCGCGTCTTGCGTTTGACAGAAATACAGTGAAATCACGTTTAAAAGCCAACGTCAGTAAAAAGGCTTTGTAGAATCACTCTGTGAATGTCTTTGAAAACACTTCTTATGATGGAAAGCATACGTCTTTCATCTGAGTGAAAACTGCATTCTATTCAGTTTTTAGTACTGTGTTGAATGGTTAGGCGATTCACTTGTAGGGAAGCATTTGTTCGCATTCTGTATACTCAATTCTTAACAGCAAATCTCGCATCTTGCCTTTGACAGAAATTCCAGTGAAATCACGTTTAACAACCATCAGTAAAAAGGCTTTGTAGAATCACTCTGTGAATGTCTTTGAAAACACTTCTTAAGAAGGAAAGCATACGTCTTTCATATGAGTGAAAACTGCATTCTATTCAGTTTTTAGTACTGTGTTGAATGGTTAGGCGATTCACTTGTAGGGAAGCGTTTGTTCTCATTCTCTATACTCAATTCTTTAACAGCAAATCTCGCGTTTTGCTTTTGACAGAAATTCCAATGATATCACGTTTAAAAGGCAACGTCAGTAAAAAGGTTTTGTAGAATCACTCTGTGAATGTCTTTGAAAACACTTCTTAAGAAGGAAAACATACGTCTTTCATCTGAGTGAAAACTACGTTCTATTCAGTTTTTAGTACTGTGTTGAATGGTTAGGCGATTCACTTGTAGGGAAGCGTTTGTTCGCATTCTGTATACTCAATTCTTTAACAGCAAATCTCGCGTCTTGCGTTTGACAGAAATTCCAGTTAAATCACCTTTAAAAGCCAACGCCAGTAAAAAGGCTTTGTAGATTCATGCTGTGAATGTCTTTGAAAACACTTCTTAAGAAGGAAAGCATACGTCTTTCATCTGAGTGAAAACTGCATTCTATTCAGTTTTTAGTACTGTGTTGAATAGTTAGGCGATTCACTTGTAGGGAAGCGTTTGTTCGCATTCTGTATACTCAATTCTTTAACAGCAAATCTCGTGGCTTGCTTTTGACAGAAATTCCAGTGAAATCACGTTTAAAAGCCAACATCAGTAAAAAGGCTTTGTAGAATCACTCTGTGAATGTCTTTGAAAACACTTCTTAAGAAGGAAAGCATACGTCTTTCATTTGAGTGAAAACTGCATTCTATTCAGTTTTTAGTACTGTGTTGAATGGTTAGGCAATTCCCTTGTAGGGAAGTGTTTGTTCGCATTCTGTATACTCAATTCTTTAACAGCAAATCTCATGGCTTGCTTTTGACAAAAATTCCAGTGAAATCACGTTTAAAAGCCAACGCCAGTAAAAAGGCTTTGTAGAATCACTCTGTGAATGTCTTTGAAAACACTTCTTAAGAAGGAAAGCATACGTCTTTCATCTGAGTGAAACCTGCATTCTATTCAGTTTTTAGTACTGTGTTGAATGGTTAGGCAATTCATTTGTAAGGAAGTGGTTGTTCGCATTCTGTATACTCAATTCTTTTACAGCAAATCTCGCGCCTTGCGTTTTGACAGAAATTCCAGTGAAATCACGTTTAAAAGCCAACGCCAGTAAAAAGGCTTTGTAGATTCACTCCGTGAATGTCTTTGAAAACACTTCTTAAGAAGGAAAGCATACGTCTTTCATCTGAGTGAAAACTGCATTCTATTCAGTTTTTACTACTGTGTTGAATGGTTAGGCAATTCACTTGTAGGGAAGCGTTTGTTTGCATTCTGTATACTCAATTCTTTAACAGCAAATCTCGCGGCTTGCGTTTGACAGAAATTCCAGTGAAATCACGTTTAAAAGCCAACGTCAGTAAAAAGGCTTTGTAGAATCACTCTGTGAATGTCTTTGAAAACACTTCTTAAGAAGGAAAGCATACGTCTTCCATCTGAGTGAAAACTGCATTCTATTCAGTTTTTAGTACTGTGTTGAATGGTTAGGCGATTCACTTGTAGGCAAGCGTT
Organism: Phyllotis vaccarum; assembly: GCA_033318265.1. Lineage (NCBI taxonomy): Eukaryota > Metazoa > Chordata > Mammalia > Rodentia > Cricetidae > Phyllotis > Phyllotis vaccarum. Next base: position 2,707,316 of record JARWLC010000040.1, on the reverse strand, counting down.
TTTTTGCATTCTGTAAACTCAATTCTTTAACAGCAAATTGCGCATCTTGCCTTTGACAGAAATTCCAGTGAAATCACGTTTAAAAGCCAACATCAGTAAAAAGGCTTTGTAGAATCACTCTGTGAATGTCTTTGGAAACACTTCTTAAGAAGGAAAGCATACGTCTTTCATCTGAGTGAAAACTGCATTCTATTCAGTTTTTAGTTCTGTGTTGAATGGTTAGGCGATTCACTTGTAGGGAAGCGTTTGTTCTCATTCTCTATACTCAATTCTTTAACAGCAAATCTCGCGTTTTGCTTTTGACAGAAATTCCAATGATATCACGTTTAAAAGGCAACGTCAGTAAAAAGGTTTTGTAGAATCACTCTGTGAATGTCTTTGAAAACACTTCTTAAGAAGGAAAGCATACGTCTTTCATCTGAGTGAAAACTACGTTCTATTCAGTTTTTAGTACTGTGTTGAATGGTTAGGCGATTCACTTGTAGGGAAGCGTTTGTTCGCATTCTGTATACTCAATTCTTTAACAGCAAATCTCGCGTCTTGCGTTTGACAGAAATACAGTGAAATCACGTTTAAAAGCCAATGCCAGTAAAAAGGCTTTGTAGAATCACTCTGTGAATGTCTTTGAAAACACTTCTTAAGAAGGAAAGCAAACGTCTTTCATTTGAGTGAAAACTGCATTCTATTCAGTTTTTAGTACTGTGTTGAATGGTTAGGCAATTCCCTTGTAGGGAAGTGTTTGTTCGCATTCTGTATAATCAATTCTTTAACAGCAAATCTCATGGCTTGCTTTTGACAAAAATTCCAGTGAAATCACGTTTAAAAGCCAACGCCAGTAAAAAGGCTTTGTAGAATCACTCTGTGAATGTCTTTGAAAACACTTCTTAAGAAGGAAAGCATACGTCTTTCATCTGAGTGAAACCTGCATTCTATTCAGTTTTTAGTACTGTGTTGAATGGTTAGGCAATTCATTTGTAAGGAAGTGTTTGTTCGCATTCTGTATACTCAATTCTTTAACAGCAAATCTCGCGCCTTGCGTTTTGACAGAAATTCAAGTGAAATCACGTTTAAAAGCCAACGCCAGTAAAAAGGCTTTGTAGATTCACTCTGTGAATGTCTTTGAAAACACTTCTTAAGACGGAAAGCATACGTCTTTCATCTGAGTGAAAACTGCATTCTATTCAGTTTTTACTACTGTGATGAATGGTTAGGCGATTCACTTGTAGGGAAGCTTTTGTTTGCATTCTGTATACTCAATTCTTTAACAGCAAATCTCGCGGCTTGCCTTTGACAGAAATTCCAGTGAAATCACGTTTAAAAGCCAACGTCAGTAAAAAGGCTTTGTAGAATCACTCTGTGAATGTCTTTGAAAACACTTCTTAAGAAGGAAAGCATATGTCTTCCATCTGAGTGAAAACTGCATTCTATTCAGTTTTTAGTACTGTGTTGAATGGTTAGGCAATTCACATTTAGGGAAGTGTTTGTTCGCATTCTGTATTTTCAATTCTTTAACAGCAAATCTCGCGTCTTGCGTTTGACAGAAATACAGTGAAATCACGTTTAAAAGCCAACGTCAGTAAAAAGGCTTTGTAGAATCACTCTGTGAATGTCTTTGAAAACACTTCTTATGATGGAAAGCATACGTCTTTCATCTGAGTGAAAACTGCATTCTATTCAGTTTTTAGTACTGTGTTGAATGGTTAGGCGATTCACTTGTAGGGAAGCATTTGTTCGCATTCTGTATACTCAATTCTTAACAGCAAATCTCGCATCTTGCCTTTGACAGAAATTCCAGTGAAATCACGTTTAACAACCATCAGTAAAAAGGCTTTGTAGAATCACTCTGTGAATGTCTTTGAAAACACTTCTTAAGAAGGAAAGCATACGTCTTTCATATGAGTGAAAACTGCATTCTATTCAGTTTTTAGTACTGTGTTGAATGGTTAGGCGATTCACTTGTAGGGAAGCGTTTGTTCTCATTCTCTATACTCAATTCTTTAACAGCAAATCTCGCGTTTTGCTTTTGACAGAAATTCCAATGATATCACGTTTAAAAGGCAACGTCAGTAAAAAGGTTTTGTAGAATCACTCTGTGAATGTCTTTGAAAACACTTCTTAAGAAGGAAAACATACGTCTTTCATCTGAGTGAAAACTACGTTCTATTCAGTTTTTAGTACTGTGTTGAATGGTTAGGCGATTCACTTGTAGGGAAGCGTTTGTTCGCATTCTGTATACTCAATTCTTTAACAGCAAATCTCGCGTCTTGCGTTTGACAGAAATTCCAGTTAAATCACCTTTAAAAGCCAACGCCAGTAAAAAGGCTTTGTAGATTCATGCTGTGAATGTCTTTGAAAACACTTCTTAAGAAGGAAAGCATACGTCTTTCATCTGAGTGAAAACTGCATTCTATTCAGTTTTTAGTACTGTGTTGAATAGTTAGGCGATTCACTTGTAGGGAAGCGTTTGTTCGCATTCTGTATACTCAATTCTTTAACAGCAAATCTCGTGGCTTGCTTTTGACAGAAATTCCAGTGAAATCACGTTTAAAAGCCAACATCAGTAAAAAGGCTTTGTAGAATCACTCTGTGAATGTCTTTGAAAACACTTCTTAAGAAGGAAAGCATACGTCTTTCATTTGAGTGAAAACTGCATTCTATTCAGTTTTTAGTACTGTGTTGAATGGTTAGGCAATTCCCTTGTAGGGAAGTGTTTGTTCGCATTCTGTATACTCAATTCTTTAACAGCAAATCTCATGGCTTGCTTTTGACAAAAATTCCAGTGAAATCACGTTTAAAAGCCAACGCCAGTAAAAAGGCTTTGTAGAATCACTCTGTGAATGTCTTTGAAAACACTTCTTAAGAAGGAAAGCATACGTCTTTCATCTGAGTGAAACCTGCATTCTATTCAGTTTTTAGTACTGTGTTGAATGGTTAGGCAATTCATTTGTAAGGAAGTGGTTGTTCGCATTCTGTATACTCAATTCTTTTACAGCAAATCTCGCGCCTTGCGTTTTGACAGAAATTCCAGTGAAATCACGTTTAAAAGCCAACGCCAGTAAAAAGGCTTTGTAGATTCACTCCGTGAATGTCTTTGAAAACACTTCTTAAGAAGGAAAGCATACGTCTTTCATCTGAGTGAAAACTGCATTCTATTCAGTTTTTACTACTGTGTTGAATGGTTAGGCAATTCACTTGTAGGGAAGCGTTTGTTTGCATTCTGTATACTCAATTCTTTAACAGCAAATCTCGCGGCTTGCGTTTGACAGAAATTCCAGTGAAATCACGTTTAAAAGCCAACGTCAGTAAAAAGGCTTTGTAGAATCACTCTGTGAATGTCTTTGAAAACACTTCTTAAGAAGGAAAGCATACGTCTTCCATCTGAGTGAAAACTGCATTCTATTCAGTTTTTAGTACTGTGTTGAATGGTTAGGCGATTCACTTGTAGGCAAGCGTTTTTTTGCATTCTGTAAACTCAATTCTTTAACAGCAAATTGCGCATCTTGCCTTTGACAGAAATTCCAGTGAAATCACGTTTAAAAGCCAACATCAGTAAAAAGGCTTTGTAGAATCACTCTGTGAATGTCTTTGGAAACACTTCTTAAGAAGGAAAGCATACGTCTTTCATCTGAGTGAAAACTGCATTCTATTCAGTTTTTAGTTCTGTGTTGAATGGTTAGGCGATTCACTTGTAGGGAAGCATTTGTTTGCATTCTGTATACTCAATTCTTTAACAGCAAATCTCGCGGCTTGCGTTTGACAGAAATTCCAGTGAAATCACATTTAAAGCCAACGTCAGTAAAAAGGCTTTGTAGAATCACTCTGTGAATGTCTTTGAAAACACTTCTTAAGAAGGAAAGCATACGTCTTCCATCTGAGTGAAAACTGCATTCTATTCAGTTTTTAGTACTGTGTTGAATGGTTAGGCAATTCACATTTAGGGAAGTGTTTGTTCGCATTCTGTATTTTCAATTCTTTAACAGCAAATCTCGCGTCTTGCGTTTGACAGAAATACTGTGAAATCACGTTCAAAAGCCAACGTCAGTAAAAAGGCTTTGTAGAATCACTCTGTGAATGTTTTTGAAAACACTTCTTAAGAAGGAAAGCATACGTCTTTCATCTGAGTGAAAACTGCATTCTATTCAGTTTTTAGTACTGTGTTGAATGGTTAGCTAATTCACTTGTAGGGAAGTGTTTGTTCGCATTCTGTATACTCAATTCTTTAACAGCAAATCTCACGGCTTGCTTTTGACAAAAATTCCAGTGAAATCACGTTTAAAAGCCGTCAGTAAAAAGGCTTTGTAGAATCACTCTGTGAATGTCTTTGAAAACACTTCTTAAGAAGGAAAGCATACGTCTTCCATCTGAGTGAAAACTGCATTCTATTCAGTTTTTAGTACTGTGTTGAATGGTTAGGTGATTCACTTGTAGGCAAGCGTTTTTTTGCATTCTGTAAACTCAATTCTTTAACAGCAAATTGCGCATCTTGCCTTTGACAGAAATTCCAGTGAAATCACGTTTAAAAGCCAACATCAGTAAAAAGGCTTTGTAGAATCACTCTGTGAATGTCTTTGGAAACACTTCTTAAGAAGGAAAGCATACGTCTTTCATCTGAGTGAAAACTGCATTCTATTCAGTTTTTAGTACTGTGTTGAATGGTTAGGCGATTCACTTGTAGGGAAGCATTTGTTTGCATTCTGTATACTCAATTCTTTACCAGCAAATCTCGCGTCTTGACTTTGACAGAAATTCCAGTGAAATCACGTTTAAAAGCCAACATCAGTAAAAAGGATTTGTAGAATCACTCTGTGAAGGTCTTTGAAAACACTTCTTATGATGGAAAGCATATGTCTTTCATCTGAGTGAAAACTGCCTTCTATTCAGTTTTTAATACTGTGTTGAATGGTTAGGCGATTCACTTGTAGGGAAGCGTTTGTTTGCATTCTGTATCCTCAATTCTTAACAGCAAATTGCGCATCTTGCCTTTGACAGAAATTCCAGTGAAATCACGTTTAACAACCATCAGTAAAAAGGCTTTGTAGAATCACTCTGTGAATGTCTTTGAAAACACTTCTTAAGAAGGAAAGCATACGTCTTTCATATGAGTGAAAACTGCATTCTATTCAGTTTTTAGTACTGTGTTGAATGGTTAGGCGATTCACTTGTAGGGAAGCGTTTGTTCTCATTCTCTATACTCAATTCTTTAACAGCAAATCTCGCATTTTGCTTTTGACAGAAATTCCAATGATATCACGTTTAAAAGCCAACGTCAGTAAAAAGGTTTTGTAGAATCACTCTGTGAATGTCTTTGAAAACACTTCTTAAGAAGGAAAGCATACGTCTTTCATCTGAGTGAAAACTACGTTCTATTCAGTTTTTAGTACTGTGTTAAATGGTTAGGCGATTCACTTGTAGGGACGCATTTGTTTGCATTCTGTATACTCAATTCTTTAACAGCAAATCTCGCGTCTTGCGTTTGACAGAAATTCCAGTTAAATCACATTTAAAAGCCAATGTCAGTAAAAAGGCTTTGTAGATTCATGCTGTGAATGTCTTTGAAAACACTTCTTAAGAAGGAAAGCATACGTCTTTCATCTGAGTGAAAACTGCATTCTATTCAGTTTTTAGTACTGTGTTGAATGGTTAGGCGATTCACTTGTAGGGAAGCGTTTGTTCGCATTCTGTATACTCAATTCTTTAACAGCAAATCTCGTGGCTTGCTTTTGACAGAAATTCCAGTGAAATCACGTTTAAAAGCCAACATCAGTAAAAAGGCTTTGTAGAATCACTCTCTGAATGTCTTTGAAAACACTTCTTAAGAAGGAAAGCATACGTCTTTCATCTTAGTGAAAACTGCATTCTATTCAGTTTTTAGTACTGTGTTGAATGGTTAGGCGATTCAATTGTAGGGAAGCATCTGTTTGCACTCTGTATACTCAATTCTTTAACAGCAAATCTCGCGGCTTGCGTTTGACAGAAATTCCAGTGAAATCACGTTTAAAAGCCAACGCCAGTAAAAAGTCTTTGTAGAATCACTCTGTGAATGTCTTTGAAAACACTTCTTAAGAAGGAAAGCATACGTCTTTCATCTGAGTGAAAACTGCATTCTATTCAGTTTTTAGTACTGTGTTGAATGGTTAGGAAATTCATTTGTAGGAAAGTCTTTGTTCGCATTCTGTATACTCAATTCTTTAACAGCAAATCTCGTGTCTTGCATTTTACAGAAATTCCAGTGAAATCACGTATAAAAGCAAACGCCAATAAAAAGGCTTTGTAGAATCACTCTGTGAATGTCTTTGGAAACACTTCTTAAGAAGGAAAGCATACGTCTTTCATATGAGTGAAAACTGCATTCTATTCAGTTTTTAGTACTGTGTTGAATGGTTAGGCGATTCACTTGTAGGGAAGCGTTTGTTCGCATTCTGTATACTCAATTCTTTAACAGCAAATCTCGCATCTTGCCTTTGACAGAAATTCCTGTTAAATCACGTTTAAAAGCCAATGCCAGTAAAAAGGCTTTGTAGATTCACTCTGTGAATGTCTTTGAAAACACTTCTTAAGAAGGAAAGCATATGTCTTTCATCTGAGTGAAAACTGCATTCTATTCAGTTTTTAGTACTGTGTTGAATGGTTAGGCGATTCACTTGTAGGGAAGCGTTTGTTCGCATTCTGTATACTCAATTCTTAACAGCAAATCTCGCATTTTGCCTTTGACAGAAATTCCAGTGAAATCACGTTTAACAACTATCAGTAAAAAGGCTTTGTAGAATCACTCTGTGAATGTCTTTGAAAACACTTCTTAAGAAGGAAAGCATACGTCTTTCATATGAGTGAAAACTGCATTCTATTCAGTTTTTAGTACTGTGTTGAATGGTTAGGCGATTCACTTGTAGGGAAGCGTATGTTCTCATTCTCTATACTCAATTCTTTAACAGCAAATCTCGCGTTTTGCTTTTGACAGAAATTCCAATGATATCACGTTTAAAAGGCAACGTCAGTAAAAAGGTTTTGTAGAATCACTCTGTGAATGTCTTTGAAAACACTTCCTAAGAAGGAAAGCATACGTCTTTCATCTGAGTGAAAACTACGTTCTATTCAGTTTTTAGTACTGTGTTGAATGGTTAGGCGATTCACTTGTAGGGAAGCGTTTGTTCGCATTCTGTATACTCAATTCTTTAACAGCAAATCTCGCGTCTTGCGTTTGACAGAAATTCCAGTTAAATCACCTTTAAAAGCCAACATCAGTAAAAAGGATTTGTAGAATCACTCTGTGAAGGTCTTTGAAAACACTTCTTATGATGGAAAGCATATGTCTTTCATCTGAGTGAAAACTGCCTTCTATTCAGTTTTTAATACTGTGTTGAATGGTTAGGCGATTCACTTGTAGGGAAGCGTTTGTTTGCATTCTGTATCCTCAATTCTTAACAGCAAATTGCGCATCTTGCCTTTGACAGAAATTCCAGTGAAATCACGTTTAACAACCATCAGTAAAAAGGCTTTGTAGAATCACTCTGTGAATGTCTTTGAAAACACTTCTTAAGAAGGAAAGCATACGTCTTTCATATGAGTGAAAACTGCATTCTATTCAGTTTTTAGTACTGTGTTGAATGGTTAGGCGATTCACTTGTAGGGAAGCGTTTGTTCTCATTCTCTATACTCAATTCTTTAACAGCAAATCTCGCATTTTGCTTTTGACAGAAATTCCAATGATATCACGTTTAAAAGCCAACGTCAGTAAAAAGGTTTTGTAGAATCACTCTGTGAATGTCTTTGAAAACACTTCTTAAGAAGGAAAGCATACGTCTTTCATCTGAGTGAAAACTACGTTCTATTCAGTTTTTAGTACTGTGTTAAATGGTTAGGCGATTCACTTGTAGGGACGCATTTGTTTGCATTCTGTATACTCAATTCTTTAACAGCAAATCTCGCGTCTTGCGTTTGACAGAAATTCCAGTTAAATCACATTTAAAAGCCAATGTCAGTAAAAAGGCTTTGTAGATTCATGCTGTGAATGTCTTTGAAAACACTTCTTAAGAAGGAAAGCATACGTCTTTCATCTGAGTGAAAACTGCATTCTATTCAGTTTTTAGTACTGTGTTGAATGGTTAGGCGATTCACTTGTAGGGAAGCGTTTGTTCGCATTCTGTATACTCAATTCTTTAACAGCAAATCTCGTGGCTTGCTTTTGACAGAAATTCCAGTGAAATCACGTTTAAAAGCCAACATCAGTAAAAAGGCTTTGTAGAATCACTCTGTGAATGTCTTTGAAAACACTTCTTAAGAAGGAAAGCATACGTCTTTCATCTGAGTGAAAACTGCATTCTATTCAGTTTTTAGTACTGTGTTGAATGGTTAGGAAATTCATTTGTAGGAAAGTCTTTGTTCGCATTCTGTATACTCAATTCTTTAACAGCAAATCTCGTGTCTTGCATTTTACAGAAATTCCAGTGAAATCACGTATAAAAGCAAACGCCAATAAAAAGGCTTTGTAGAATCACTCTGTGAATGTCTTTGGAAACACTTCTTAAGAAGGAAAGCATACGTCTTTCATATGAGTGAAAACTGCATTCTATTCAGTTTTTAGTACTGTGTTGAATGGTTAGGCGATTCACTTGTAGGGAAGCGTTTGTTCGCATTCTGTATACTCAATTCTTTAACAGCAAATCTCGCATCTTGCCTTTGACAGAAATTCCTGTTAAATCACGTTTAAAAGCCAATGCCAGTAAAAAGGCTTTGTAGATTCACTCTGTGAATGTCTTTGAAAACACTTCTTAAGAAGGAAAGCATATGTCTTTCATCTGAGTGAAAACTGCATTCTATTCAGTTTTTAGTACTGTGTTGAATGGTTAGGCGATTCACTTGTAGGGAAGCGTTTGTTCGCATTCTGTATACTCAATTCTTAACAGCAAATCTCGCATTTTGCCTTTGACAGAAATTCCAGTGAAATCACGTTTAACAACTATCAGTAAAAAGGCTTTGTAGAATCACTCTGTGAATGTCTTTGAAAACACTTCTTAAGAAGGAAAGCATACGTCTTTCATATGAGTGAAAACTGCATTCTATTCAGTTTTTAGTACTGTGTTGAATGGTTAGGCGATTCACTTGTAGGGAAGCGTATGTTCTCATTCTCTATACTCAATTCTTTAACAGCAAATCTCGCGTTTTGCTTTTGACAGAAATTCCAATGATATCACGTTTAAAAGGCAACGTCAGTAAAAAGGTTTTGTAGAATCACTCTGTGAATGTCTTTGAAAACACTTCCTAAGAAGGAAAGCATACGTCTTTCATCTGAGTGAAAACTACGTTCTATTCAGTTTTTAGTACTGTGTTGAATGGTTAGGCGATTCACTTGTAGGGAAGCGTTTGTTCGCATTCTGTATACTCAATTCTTTAACAGCAAATCTCGCGTCTTGCGTTTGACAGAAATTCCAGTTAAATCACCTTTAAAAGCCAACGCCAGTAAAAAGGCTTTGTAGATTCATACTGTGAATGTCTTTGAAAACACTTCTTAAGAAGGAAAGCATACGTCTTTCATCTGAGTGAAAACTGCATTCTATTCAGTTTTTAGTACTGTGTTGAATGGTTAGGCGATTCACATGTAGGGAAGCGTTTGTTCGCATTCTGTATACTCAATTCTTTAACAGCAAATCTCGTGGCTTGCTTTTGACAGAAATTCCAGTGAAATCACGTTTAAAAGCCAACATCAGTAAAAAGGCTTTGTAGAATCACTCTGTGAATGTCTTTGAAAACACTTCTTAAGAAGGAAAGCATACGTCTTTCATCTTAGTGAAAACTGCATTCTATTCAGTTTTTAGTACTGTGTTGAATGGTTAGGTGATTCAATTGTAGGGACGCATTTGTTTGCATTCTGTATACTCAATTCTTTAACAGCAAATCTCGTGGCTTGCGTTTGACAGAAATTCCAGTGAAATCACGTTTAAAAGCCAACGCCAGTAAAAAGTCTTTGTAGAATCACTCTGTGAATGTCTTTGAAAACACTTCTTAAGAAGGAAAGCATACGTCTTTCATCTGAGTGAAAACTGCATTCTATTCAGTTTTTAGTACTGTGTTGAATGGTTAGGCGATTCACTTGTAGGGAAGCGTTTGTTCGCATTCTGTATACTCAATTCTTTAACAGCAAATCTCGCGGCTTGCCTTTGACAGAAATTCCAGTGAAATCACGTTTAAAAGCCAACGCCAGTAAAAAGGCTTTGTAGAATCACTCTGTGAATGTCTTTGAAAACACTTCTTAAGAAGGAAAGCATACGTCTTTCATTTGAGTGAAAACTGCATTCTATTCAGTTTTTAGTACTGTGTTGAATGGTTAGGCAATTCCCTTGTAGGGAAGTGTTTGTTCGCATTCTGTATACTCAATTCTTTAACAGCAAATCTCATGGCTTGCTTTTGACAAAAATTCCAGTGAAATAACGTTTAAAAGCCAACGCCAGTAAAAAGGCTTTGTAGAATCACTCTGTGAATGTCTTTGAAAACACTTCTTAAGAAGGAACGCATACGTCTTTCATCTGAGTGAAACCTGCATTCTATTCAGTTTTTAGTACTGTGTTGAATGGTTAGGCAATTCATTTGTAAGGAATTGGTTGTTCGCATTCTGTATACTCAATTCTTTAACAGCAAATCTCGCGCCTTGCGTTTTGACAGAAATTCCAGTGAAATCACGTTAAAAAGCCAACGCCAGTAAAAAGGCTTTGTAGATTCACTCCGTGAATGTCTTTGAAAACACTTCTTAAGAAGGAAAGCATACGTCTTTCATCTGAGTGAAAACTACATTCTATTCAGTTTTTACTACTGTGTTGAATGGTTAGGTGATTCACTTGTAGGGAAGCGTTTGTTTGCATTCCGTATACTCAATTCTTTAACAGCAAATCTCATGGCTTGCGTTTGACAGAAATTCCAGTGAAATCACGTTTAAAAGCCAACGTCAGTAAAAAGGCTTTGTAGAATCACTCTGTGAATGTCTTTGAAAACACTTCTTAAGAAGGAAAGCATACGTCTTCCATCTGAGTGAAAACTGCATTCTATTCAGTATTTAGTACTGTGTTGAATGGTTAGGCAATACACATTTAGGGAAGTGTTTGTTCGCATTCTGTATACTCAATTCTTTAACAGCAAATCTCATGGCTTGCTTTTGACAAAAATTCCAGTGAAATCACGTTTAAAAGCCAACGCCAGTAAAAAGGCTTTGTAGAATCACTCTGTGAATGTCTTTGAAAACACTTCTTAAGAAGGAAAGCATATGTCTTTCATCTGAGTGAAAACTGCATTCTATTCAGTTTTTACTACTGTGTTGAATGGTTAGGCAATTCATTTGTAAGGAAGTGTTTGTTCGCATTCTGTATACTCAATTCTTTAACAGCAAATCTCGCGCCTGGCGTTTTGACAGAAATTCCAGTGAAATCACGTTTAAAAGCCAACGCCAGTAAAAAGGCTTTGTAGATTCACTCTGTGAATGTCTTTGAAAACACTTCTTAAGAAGGAAAGCATACGTCTTTCATCTGAGTGAAAACTGCATTCTATTCAGTTTTTACTACTGTGTTGAATGGTTAGGCGATTCACTTGTAGGGAAGCGTTTGTTTGCATTCTGTATACTCAATTCTTTAACAGCAAATCTCGCGACTTACGTTTGACAGAAATTCCAGTGAAATCACGTTTAAAAGCCGACAGTAAAAAGGCTTTGTAGAATCACTCTGTGAATGTCTTTGAAAACACTTCTTAAGAAGGAAAGCATACGTCTTTCATATGAGTGAAAACTGCATTCTATTCAGTTTTTAGTACTGTGTTGAATGGTTAGGCGATTCACTTGTAGGGAAGCGTTTGTTCGCATTCTGTATACTCAATTCTTTAACAGCAAATCTCGGGTCTTGCCTTTGACAGAAATTCCAGTTAAATCACGTTTAAAAGCCAACGCCAGTAAAAAGGCTTTGTAGATTCACTCTGTGAATGTCTTTGAAAACACTTCTTAAGAAGGAAAGCATACGTCTTTCATCTGAGTGAAAACTGCATTCTATTCAGTTTTTAGTACTGTGTTGAATGGTTAGGCGATTCACTTGTAGGGAAGCGTTTGTTCGCATTCTGTATACTCAATTCTTTAACAGCAAATCTCGTGGCTTGCCTTTGACAGAAATTCCAGTGAAATCACGTTTAACAACCATCAGTAAAAAGGCTTTGTAGAATCACTCTGTGAATGTCTTTGAAAACACTTCTTAAGAAGGAAAGCATACGTCTTTCATATGAGTGAAAACTGCATTCTATTTAGTTTTTAGTACTGTGTTGAATGGTTAGGCGATTCACTTGTAGGGAAGCGTTTGTTCTCATTCTCTATACTCAATTCTTTAACAGCAAATCTCGTGTTTTGCTTTTGACAGAAATTCCAATGATATCACGTTTAAAAGGCAACGTCAGTAAAAAGGTTTTGTAGAATCACTCTGTGAATGTCTTCGAAAACACTTCTTAAGAAGGAAAGCATACGTCTTTCATCTGAGTGAAAACTACGTTCTATTCAGTTTTTAGTACTGTGTTGAATGGTTAGGCGATTCACATGTAGGGAAGCGTTTGTTCGCATTCTGTATACTCAATTCTTTAACAGCAAATCTCGCGGCTTGCTTTTGACAGAAATTCCAGTGAAATCACGTTTAAAAGCCAACATCAGTAAAAAGGCTTTGTAGAATCACTCTGTGAATGTCTTTGAAAACACTTCTTAAGAAGGAAAGCATACGTCTTTCATCTGAGTGAAAACTGCATTCTATTCAGTTTTTAGTACTGTGTTGAATGGTTAGGTGATTCAATTGTAGGGACGCATTTGTTTGCATTCTGTATACTCAATTCTTTAACAGCAAATCTCGTGGCTTGCGTTTGACAGAAATTCCAGTGAAATCACGTTTAAAAGCCAACGCCAGTAAAAAGTCTTTGTAGAATCACTCTGTGAATGTCTTTGAAAACACTTCTTAAGAAGGAAAGCATACGTCTTTCATCTGAGTGAAAACTGCATTCTATTCAGTTTTTAGTACTGTGTTGAATGGTTAGGCGATTCACTTGTAGGGAAGCGTTTGTTCGCATTCTGTATACTCAATTCTTTAACAGCAAATCTCGCGGCTTGCCTTTGACAGAAATTCCAGTGAAATCACGTTTAAAAGCCAACGCCAGTAAAAAGGCTTTGTAGAATCACTCTGTGAATGTCTTTGAAAACACTTCTTAAGAAGGAAAGCATACGTCTTTCATTTGAGTGAAAACTGCATTCTATTCAGTTTTTAGTACTGTGTTGAATGGTTAGGCAATTCCCTTGTAGGGAAGTGTTTGTTCGCATTCTGTATACTCAATTCTTTAACAGCAAATCTCATGGCTTGCTTTTGACAAAAATTCCAGTGAAATCACGTTTAAAAGCCAACGCCAGTAAAAAGGCTTTGTAGAATCACTCTGTGAATGTCTTTGAAAACACTTCTTAAGAAGGAACGCATACGTCTTTCATCTGAGTGAAACCTGCATTCTATTCAGTTTTTAGTACTGTGTTGAATGGTTAGGCAATTCATTTGTAAGGAAGTGGTTGTTCGCATTCTGTATACTCAATTCTTTAACAGCAAATCTCGCGCCTTGCGTTTTGACAGAAATTCCAGTGAAATCACGTTAAAAAGCCAACGCCAGTAAAAAGGCTTTGTAGATTCACTCTGTGAATGTCTTTGAAAACACTTCTTAAGAAGGAAAGCATACGTCTTTCATCTGAGTGAAAACTACATTCTATTCAGTTTTTACTACTGTGTTGAATGGTTAGGCGATTCACTTGTAGGGAAGCGTTTGTTTGCATTCCGTATACTCAATTCTTTAACAGCAAATCTCATGGCTTGCGTTTGACAGAAATTCCAGTGAAATCACGTTTAAAAGCCAACGTCAGTAAAAAGGCTTTGTATAATCACTCTGTGAATGTCTTTGAAAACACTTCTTAAGAAGGAAAGCATACGTCTTCCATCTGAGTGAAAACTGCATTCTATTCAGTATTTAGTACTGTGTTGAATGGTTAGGCAATTCACATTTAGGGAAGTGTTTGTTCGCATTCTGTATACTCAATTCTTTAACAGCAAATCTCATGGCTTGCTTTTGACAAAAATTCCAGTGAAATCACGTTTAAAAGCCAACGCCAGTAAAAAGGCTTTGTAGAATCACTCTGTGAATGTCTTTGAAAACACTTCTTAAGAAGGAAAGCATATGTCTTTCATCTGAGTGAAAACTGCATTCTATTCAGTTTTTACTACTGTGTTGAATGGTTAGGCAATTCATTTGTAAGGAAGTGTTTGTTCGCATTCTGTATACTCAATTCTTTAACAGCAAATCTCGCGCCTGGCGTTTTGACAGAAATTCCAGTGAAATCACGTTTAAAAGCCAACGCCAGTAAAAAGGCTTTGTAGATTCACTCTGTGAATGTCTTTGAAAACACTTCTTAAGAAGGAAAGCATACGTCTTTCATCTGAGTGAAAACTGCATTCTATTCAGTTTTTACTACTGTGTTGAATGGTTAGGCGATTCACTTGTAGGGAAGCGTTTGTTTGCATTCTGTATACTCAATTCTTTAACAGCAAATCTCGCGACTTACGTTTGACAGAAATTCCAGTGAAATCACGTTTAAAAGCCGACAATAAAAAGGCTTTGTAGAATCACTCTGTGAATGTCTTTGAAAACACTTCTTAAGAAGGAAAGCATACGTCTTTCATATGAGTGAAAACTGCATTCTATTCAGTTTTTAGTACTGTGTTGAATGGTTAGGCGATTCACTTGTAGGGAAGCGTTTGTTCGCATTCTGTATACTCAATTCTTTAACAGCAAATCTCGTGGCTTGCCTTTGACAGAAATTCCAGTGAAATCACGTTTAACAACCATCAGTAAAAAGGCTTTGTAGAATCACTCTGTGAATGTCTTTGAAAACACTTCTTAAGAAGGAAAGCATACGTCTTTCATATGAGTGAAAACTGCATTCTATTTAGTTTTTAGTACTGTGTTGAATGGTTAGGCGATTCACTTGTAGGGAAGCGTTTGTTCTCATTCTCTATACTCAATTCTTTAACAGCAAATCTCGCGTTTTGCTTTTGACAGAAATTCCAATGATATCACGTTTAAAAGGCAACGTCAGTAAAAAGGTTTTGTAGAATCACTCTGTGAATGTCTTCGAAAACACTTCTTAAGAAGGAAAGCATACGTCTTTCATCTGAGTGAAAACTACGTTCTATTCAGTTTTTAGTACTGTGTTGAATGGTTAGGCGATTCACTTGTAGGGAATCGTTTGTTCTCATTCTGTATACTCAATTCTTTAACAGCAAATCTCGCGTCTTCTGTTTGACAGAAATTCCAGTTAAATCACCTTTAAAAGCCAACGCCAGTAAAAAGGCTTTCTAGATTCATGCTGTGAATGTCTTTGAAAACACTTCTTAAGAAGGAAAGCGTACGTCTTTCATCTGAGTGAAAACTGCATTCTATTCAGTTTTTACTACTGTGTTGAATGGTTAGGCGATTCACTTGTAGGGAAGCGTTTGTTCGCATTCTGTATACTCAATTCTTTAACAGCAAATCTCGCGGCTTGCCTTTGACAGAAATTCCAGTGAAATCACGTTTAAAAGCCAACGCCAGTAAAAAGGCTTTGTAGAATCACTCTGTGAATGTCTTTGAAAACACTTCTTAAGAAGGAAAGCATACGTCTTTCATTTGAGTGAAAACTGCATTCTATTCAGTTTTTAGTACTGTGTTGAATGGTTAGGCAATTCCCTTGTAGGGAAGTGTTTGTTCGCATTCTGTATACTCAATTCTTTAACAGCAAATCTCATGGCTTGCTTTTGACAAAAATTCCAGTGAAATCACGTTTAAAAGCCAACGCCAGTAAAAAGGCTTTGTAGAATCACTCTGTGAATGTCTTTGAAAACACTTCTTAAGAAGGAAAGCATACGTCTTTCATATGAGTGAAAACTGCATTCTATTCAGTTTTTAGTACTGTGTTGAATGGTTAGGCGATTCACTTGTAGGGAAGCGTTTGTTCGCATTCTGTATACTCAATTCTTTAACAGCAAATCTCGGGTCTTGCCTTTGACAGAAATTCCAGTTAAATCACGTTTAAAAGCCAACGCCAGTAAAAAGGCTTTGTAGATTCACTCTGTGAATGTCTTTGAAAACACTTCTTAAGAAGGAAAGCATACGTCTTTCATCTGAGTGAAAACTGCATTCTATTCAGTTTTTAGTACTGTGTTGAATGGTTAGGCGATTCACTTGTAGGGAAGCGTTTGTTCGCATTCTGTATACTCAATTCTTTAACAGCAAATCTCGTGGCTTGCCTTTGACAGAAATTCCAGTGAAATCACGTTTAACAACCATCAGTAAAAAGGCTTTGTAGAATCACTCTGTGAATGTCTTTGAAAACACTTCTTAAGAAGGAAAGCATACGTCTTTCATATGAGTGAAAACTGCATTCTATTCAGTTTTTAGTACTGTGTTGAATGGTTAGGCGATTCACTTGTAGGGAAGCGTTTGTTCTCATTCTCTATACTCAATTCTTTAACAGCAAATCTCGCGTTTTGCTTTTGACAGAAATTCCAATGATATCACGTTTAAAAGGCAACGTCAGTAAAAAGGTTTTGTAGAATCACTCTGTGAATGTCTTCGAAAACACTTCTTAAGAAGGAAAGCATACGTTTTTCATCTGAGTGAAAACTACGTTCTATTCAGTTTTTAGTACTGTGTTGAATGGTTAGGCGATTCACTTGTAGGGAAGCGTTTGTTCTCATTCTGTATACTCAATTCTTTAACAGCAAATCTCGCGTCTTCTGTTTGACAGAAATTCCAGTTAAATCACCTTTAAAAGCCAACGCCAGTAAAAAGGCTTTGTAGATTCATGCTGTGAATGTCTTTGAAAACACTTCTTAAGAAGGAAAGCATACGTCTTTCATCTGAGTGAAAACTGCATTCTATTCAGTTTTTAGTACTGTGTTGAATGGTTAGGCGATTCACTTGTAGGGAAGCGTTTGTTCGCATTCTGTATACTCAATTCTTTAACAGCAAATCTCGTGGCTTGCTTTTGACAGAAATTCCAGTGAAATCACGTTTAAAAGCCAACATCAGTAAAAAGGCTTTGTAGAATCACTCTGTGAATGTCATTGAAAACACTTCTTAAGAAGGAAAGCATACGTCTTTCATCTTAGTGAAAACTGCATTCTATTCAGTTTTTAGTACTGTGTTGAATGGTTAGGTGATTCAATTGTAGGGAACCATTTGTTTGCATTCTGTATACTCAATTCTTTAACAGCAAATCTCGCGGCTTGCGTTTGACAGAAATTCCAGTGAAATCACGTTTAAAAGCCAACGCCAGTAAAAAGTCTTTGTAGAATCACTCTGTGAATGTCTTTGAAAACACTTCTTAAGAAGGAAAGCATACGTCTTTCATCTGAATGAAAACTGCATTCTATTCAGTTTTTAGTACTGTGTTGAATGGTTAGGCAATTCATTTGTAGGGAAGTGTTTGTTCGCATTCTGTATACTCAATTCTTTAACAGCAAATCTCGAGTCTTACGTTTGACAGAAATTCCAGTGAAATCACGTTTAAAAGCCGTCAGTAAAAAGGCTTTGTAGAATCACTCTGTGAATGTCTTTGAAAACACTTCTTAAGAAGGAACGCATACGTCTTTCATCTGAGTGAAACCTGCATTCTATTCAGTTTTTAGTACTGTGTTGAATGGTTAGGCAATTCATTTGTAAGGAAGTGGTTGTTCGCATTCTGTATACTGAATTCTTTAACAGCAAATCTCGCGCCTTGCGTTTTGACAGAAATTCCAGTGAAATCACATTTAAAAGCCAACGCCAGTAAAAAGGCTTTGTAGATTCACTCTGTGACTGTCTTTGAAAACACTTCTTAAGAAGGAAAGCATACGTCTTCCATCTGAGTGAAAACTGCATTCTATTCAGTTTTTAGTACTGTGTTGAATGGTTAGGCAATTCACATTTAGGGAAGTGTTTGTTCGCATTCTGTATTTTCAATTCTTTAACAGCAAATCTCGCGTCTTCCGTTTGACAGAAATACAGTGAAATCACGTTTAAAAGCCAACCTCAGTAAAAAGGCTTTGTAGAATCACTCTGTGAATGTTTTTGAAAACACGTCTTAAGAAGGAAAGCATACGTCTTTCATCTGAGTGAAAACTGCATTCTATTCAGTTTTTAGTACTGTGTTGAATGGTTAGGCAATTCCCTTGTAGGGAAGTGTTTGTTTGCATTCTGTATACTCAATTCTTTAACAGCAAATCTCATGGCTTGCTTTTGACAAAAATTCCAGTGAAATCACGTTTAAAAGCAAACGCCAGTAAAAAGGCTTTGTAGAATCACTCTGTGAATGTCTTTGAAAACACTTCTTACGAAGGAAAGCATACGTCTTTCATCTGAGTGAAACCTGCATTCTATTCAGTTTTTAGTACTGTGTTGAATGGTTAGACAATTCATTTGTAAGGAAGTGTTTGTTCGCATTCTGTATACTCAATTCTTTAACAGCAAATCTCGCGCCTGGCGTTTTGACAGAAATTCCAGTGAAATCACGTTTAAAAGCCAACGCCAGTAAAAAGGCTTTATAGATTCACTCTGTGAATGTCTTTGAAAACACTTCTTAAGAAGGAAAGCATACGTCTTCCATCTGAGTGAAAACTGCATTCTATTCAGTTTTTAGTACTGTGTTGAATGGTTAGGCAATTCACATTTAGGGAAGTGTTTGTTCGCATTCTGTATTTTCAATTCTTTAACAGCAAATCTCGCGTCTTGCGTTTGACAGAAATACAGTGAAATCACGTTTAAAAGCCAACGTCAGTAAAAAGGCTTTGTAGAATCACTCTGTGAATGTTTTTGAAAACACTTCTTAAGAAGGAAAGCATACGTCTTTCATCTGAGTGAAAACTGCATTCTATTCAGTTTTTAGTACTGTGTTGAATGGTTAGGCAATTCACTTGTAGGGAAGTGTTTGTTCGCATTCTGTATACTCAATTCTTTAACAGCAAATCTCACGGCTTGCTTTTGACAAAAATTCCAGTGAAATCACGTTTAAAAGCCGTCAGTAAAAAGGCTTTGTAGAATCACTCTGTGAATGTCTTTGAAAACACTTCTTAAGAAGGAAAGCATATGTCTTTCATATGAGTGAAAACTGCATTCTATTCAGTTTTTAGTACTGTGTTGAATGGTTAGGCGATTCACTTGTAGGGAAGCGTTTGTTTGCATTCTGTATACTCAATTCTTTAACAGCAAATTGCGCATCTTGCCTTTGACAGAAATTCCAGTGAAATCACGTTTAAAAGCCAACATCAGTAAAAAGGCTTTGTAGAATCACTCTGTGAATGTCTTTGAAAACACTTCTTAAGAAGGAAAGCATATGTCTTTCATCTGAGTGAAAACTGCATTCTATTCAGTTTTTAGTACTGTGTTGAATGGTTAGGCAATTCACATTTAGGGAAGTGTTTGTTTGCATTCTGTATTTTCAATTCTTTAACAGCAAATCTCACGTCTTGCGTTTGACAGAAATACAGTGAAATCACGTTTAAAAGCCAACGCCAGTAAAAAGGCTTTGTAGAATCACTCTGTGAATGTTTTTGAAAACACTTCTTAAGAAGGAAAGCATACGTCTTTCATCTGAGTGAAAACTGCATTCTATTCAGTTTTTAGTACTGTGTTGAATGGTTAGGCAATTCCCTTGTAGGGAAGTGTTTGTTCGCATTCTGTATACTCAATTCTTTAACAGCAAATCTCATGGCTTGCTTTTGACAAAAATTCCAGTGAAATCACGTTTAAAAGCCAACGCCAGTAAAAAGGCTTTGTAGAATCACTCTGTGAATGTCTTTGAAAACACTTCTTAAGAAGGAAAGCATACGTCTTTCATCTGAGTGAAACCTGCATTCTATTCAGTTTTTAGTACTGTGTTGAATGGTTAGACAATTCATTTGTAAGGAAGTGTTTGTTCGCATTCTGTATACTCAATTCTTTAACAGCAAATCTCGCGCCTGGCGTTTTGACAGAAATTCCAGTGAAATCACGTTTAAAAGCCAACGCCAGTAAAAAGGCTTTGTAGATTCACTCTGTGAATGTCTTTGAAAACACTTCTTAAGAAGGAAAGCATACGTCTTTCATCTGAGTGAAAACTGCATTCTATTCAGTTTTTACTACTGTGTTTAATGGTTAGGCGATTCACTTGTAGGGAAGCGTTTGTTTGCATTCTGTATACTCAATTCTTTAACAGCAAATCTCCCGGCTTGCTTTTGACAGAAATTCCAGTGAAATCACGTTTAAAAGCCAATGTCAGTAAAAAGGCTTTGTAGAATCACTCTGTGAATGTCTTTGAAAACACTTCTTAAGAAGGAAAGCATACGTCTTCCATCTGAGTGAAAACTGCATTCTATTCAGTTTTTAGTACTGTGTTGAATGGTTAGGCAATTCACATTTAGGGAAGTGTTTGTTCGCATTCTGTATTTTCAATTCTTAAACAGCAAATCTCGCGTCTTGCGTTTGACAGAAATACAGTGAAATCACGTTTAAAAGCCAACGTCAGTAAAAAGGCTTTGTAGAATCACTCTGTGAATGTTTTTGAAAACACTTCTTAAGAAGGAAAGCATACGTCTTTCATCTGAGTGAAAACTGCATTCTATTCAGTTTTTAGTACTGTGTTGAATGGTTAGGCAATTCACTTGTAGGGAAGTGTTTGTTCGCATTCTGTATACTCAATTCTTTAACAGCAAATCTCACGGCTTGCTTTTGACAAAAATTCCAGTGAAATCACGTTTAAAAGCCGTCAGTAAAAAGGCTTTGTAGAATCACTCTGTGAATGTCTTTGAAAACACTTCTTAAGAAGGAAAGCATACATCTTTCATATGAGTGAAAACTGCATTCTATTCAGTTTTTAGTACTGTGTTGAATGGTTAGGCGATTCACTTGTAGGGAAGCGTTTGTTTGCATTCTGTAAACTCAATTCTTTAACAGCAAATTGCGCATCTTGCCTTTGACAGAAATTCCAGTGAAATCACGTTTAAAAGCCAACATCAGTAAAAAGGCTTTGTAGAATCACTCTGTGAATGTCTTTGAAAACACTTCTTAAGAAGGAAAGCATATGTCTTTCATCTGAGTGAAACCTGCATTCTATTCAGTTTTTAGTACTGTGTTGAATGGTTAGGCAATTCATTTGTAAGGAAGTGTTTGTTCGCATTCTGTATACTCAATTCTTTAACAGCAAATCTCGCGCCTTGCGTTTTGACAGAAATTCCAGTGAAATCACGTTTAAAAGCCAACGCCAGTAAAAAGGCTTTGTAGAATCACTCTGTGAATGTCTTTGAAAACACTTCTTAAGAAGGAAAGCATACGTCTTTCATCTGAGTGAAAACTGCATTCTATTCAGTTTTTACTACTGTGTTGAATGGTTAGGCGATTCACTTGTAGGGAAGCGTTTGTTTGCATTCTGTATACTCAATTCTTTAACAGCAAATCTCGCGGCTTGCATTTGACAGAAATTCCAGTGAAATCACGTTTAAAAGCCAACGTCAGTAAAAAGGCTTTGTAGAATCACTCTGTGAATGTCTTTGAAAACACTTCTTAAGAAGGAAAGCATACGTCTTTCATATGAGTGAAAACTGCATTCTATTCAGTTTTTAGTACTGTGTTGAATGGTTAGGCGATTCACTTGTAGGGAAGCGTTTGTTTGCATTCTGTAAACTCAATTCTTTAACAGCAAATTGCACATCTTGCCTTTGACAGAAATTCCAGTTAAATCACGTTTAAAAGCCAACATCAGTAAAAAGGCTTTGTAGAATCACTCTGTGAATGTCTTTGGAAACACTTCTTAAGAAGGAAAGCATACGTCTTTCATCTGAGTGAAAACTGCGTTCTATTCAGTTTTTAGTACTGTGTTGAATGGTTAGGCGATTCACTTGTAGGGAAGCATTTGTTTGCATTCTGTATACTCAATTCTTTAACAGCAAATCTCGCGTCTTGCGTTTGACAGAAATTCCAGTTAAATCACGTTTAAAAGCCAATGTCAGTAAAAAGGCTTT
Source organism: Phyllotis vaccarum (assembly GCA_033318265.1). Lineage (NCBI taxonomy): Eukaryota > Metazoa > Chordata > Mammalia > Rodentia > Cricetidae > Phyllotis > Phyllotis vaccarum. Next base: position 2,685,270 of record JARWLC010000040.1, on the reverse strand, counting down.
GTAGATTCATGCTGTGAACGTCTTTGAAAACACTTCTTAAGAAGGAAAGCATATGTCTTTCATCTGAGTGAAAACTGCATTCTATTCAGTTTTTAGTACTGTGTTGAATGGTTAGGCGATTCACTTGTAGGGAAGCGTTTGTTCGCATTCTGTATACTCAATTCTTTAACAGCAAATCTCGTGGCTTGCTTTTGACAGAAATTCCAGTGAAATCACATTTAAAAGCCAACATCAGTAAAAAGGCTTGGTAGAATCATTCTGTGAATGTCTTTGAAAACACTTCTTAAGAAGGAAAGCATACGTCTTTCATCTTAGTGAAAACTGCATTCTATTCAGTTTTTAGTACTGTGTTGAATGGTTAGGCGATTCAATTGTAGGGAAGCATTTGTTTGCATTCTGTATACTCAATTCTTTAACAGCAAATATCGCGGCTTGCGTTTGACAGAAATTCCAGTGAAATCACGTTTAAAAGCCAACACCAGTAAAAAGTCTTTGTAGAATCACTCTGTGAATGTCTTTGAAAACACTTCATAAGAAGGAAAGCATACGTCTTTCATCTGAGTGAAAACTGCATTCTATTCAGTTTTTAGTACTGTGTTGAATGGTTAGGCAATTCATTTGTAGGGAAGTGTTTGTTCGCATTCTGTATACTCAATTCTTTAACAGCAAATCTCGCGACTTATGTTTGACAGAAATTCCAGTGAAATCACGTTTAAAAGCCGTCAGTAAAAAGGCTTTGTAGAATCACTCTGTGAATGTCTTTGAAAACACTTCTTAAGAAGGAAAGCATACGTCTTTCATATGAGTGAAAACTGCATTCTATTCAGTTTTTAGTACTGTGTTGAATGGTTAGGCGATTCACTTGTAGGGAAGCGTTTGTTTGCATTCTGTATACTCAATTCTTTAACAGCAAATCTCGCGTCTTGCCTTTGACAGAAATTCCAGTTAAATCACGTTTAAAAGCCAACGCCAGTAAAAAGGCTTTGTAGATTCACTCTGTGAATGTCTTTGAAAACACTTCTTAAGAAGGAAAGCATATGTCTTTCATCTGAGTGAAAACTGCATTCTATTCAGTTTTTAGTACTGTGTTGAATGGTTAGGCGATTCACTTGTAGGGAAGCGTTTGTTCGCATTCTGTATACTCAATTCTTTAACAGCAAATCTCGCGGCTTGCCTTTGACAGAAATTCCAGTGAAATCACGTTTAAAAGCCAACGCCAGTAAAAAGGCTTTGTAGAATCACTCTGTGAATGTCTTTGAAAACACTTCTTAAGAAGGAAAGCATACGTCTTTCATCTGAGTGAAAACTGCATTCTATTCAATTTTTAGTACTGTGTTGAATGGTTAGGCAATTCCCTTGTAGGGAAGTGTTTGTTCGCATTCTGTATACTCAATTCTTTAACAGCAAATCTCGCGCCTTGCGTTTTGACAGAAATTCCAGTGAAATCACGTTTAAAAGCCAATGCAAGTAAAAAGGCTTTGTAGATTCACTCTGTGAATGTCTTTGAAAACACTTCTTAAGAAGGAAAGCATACGTCTTCCATCTGAGTGAAAACTGCATTCTATTCAGTTTTTACTACTGTGTTTAATGGTTAGGCGATTCACTTGTAGGGAAGCGTTTGTTTGCATTCTGTATACTCAATTCTTTAAGAGCAAATCTCGCGGCTTTCATTTGACAGAAATTCCAGTGAAATCACGTTTAAAAGCCAACATCAGTAAAAAGGCTTTGTAGAATCTCTCTGTGAATGTCTTTGAAAACACTTCTTAAGAAGGAAAGCATACGTCTTCCATCTGAGTGAAAACTGCATTCTATTCAGTTTTTAGTACTGTGTTGAATGGTTAGGCAATTCACTTGTAGGGAAGTGTTTTTCGCATTCTGTATACTCAATTCTTTAACAGCAAATCTCATGGCTTGCTTTTGACAAAAATTCCAGTGAAATCACGTTTAAAAGCCGTCAGTAAAAAGGCTTTGTAGAATCACTCTGTGAATGTCTTTGAAAACACTTCTTAAGAAGGAAAGCATACGTCTTTCATATGAGTGAAAACTGCATTCTATTCAGTTTTTAGTACTGTGTTGAATGGTTAGGCGATTCACTTGTAGGGAAGCGTTTGTTTGCATTCTGTAAACTCAATTCTTTAACAGCAAATTGCGCATCTTGCCTTTGACAGAAATTCCAGTGAAATCACGTTTAAAAGCCAACATCAGTAAAAAGGCTTTGTAGAATCACTCTGTGAATGTCTTTGAAAACTCTTCTTAAGAAGGAAAGCATATGTCTTTCATCTGAGTGAAACCTGCATTCTATTCAGTTTTTAGTACTGTGTTGAATGGTTAGGCAATTCATTTGTAAGGAAGTGTTTGTTCGCATTCTGTATACTCAATTCTTTAACAGCAAATCTCGCGCCTTGCGTTTTGACAGAAATTCCAGTGAAATCACGTTTAAAAGCCAACGCCAGTAAAAAGGCTTTGTAGATTCACTCTGTGAATGTCTTTGAAAACACTTCTTAAGAAGGAAAGCATACGTCTTTCATCTGAGTGAAAACTGCATTCTATTCAGTTTTTACTACTGTGTTGAATGGTTAGGCGATTCACTTGTAGGGAAGCGTTTGTTTGCATTCTGTATACTCAATTCTTTAACAGCAAATCTCGCGGCTTGCATTTGACAGAAATTCCAGTGAAATCACGTTTAAAAGCCAATGTCAGTAAAAAGGCTTTGTAGAATCACTCTGTGAATGTCTTTGAAAACACTTCTTAAGAAGGAAAGCATAAGTCTTCCATCTGAGTGAAAACTGCATTCTATTCAGTTTTTAGTACTGTGTTGAATGGTTAGGCAATTCACATTTAGGGAAGTGTTTGTTCGCATTCTGTATTTTCAATTCTTTAACAGCAAATCTCGCGTCTTGCGTTTGACAGAAATACAGTGAAATCACGTTTAAAAGCCAACGTCAGTAAAAAGGCTTTGTAGAATCACTCTGTGAATGTTTTTGAAAACACTTCTTAAGAAGGAAAGCATACGTCTTTCATCTGAGTGAAAACTGCATTCTATTCAGTTTTTAGTACTGTGTTGAATGGTTAGGCAATTCTCTTGTAGGGAAGTGTTTGTTCGCATTCTGTATACTCAATTCTTTAACAGCAAATCTCATGGCTTGCTTTTGACAAAAATTCCAGTGAAATCACGTTTAAAAGCCGTCAGTAAAAAGGCTTTGTAGAATCACTCTGTGAATGTCTTTGAAAACAATTCTTAAGAAGGAAAGCATACGTCTTTCATATGAGTGAAAACTGCATTCTATTCAGTTTTTAGTACTGTGTTGAATGGTTAGGCGATTCACTTGTAGGGAAGCGTTTGTTTGCATTCTGTAAACTCAATTCTTTAACAGCAAATTGCGCATCTTGCCTTTGACAGAAATTCCAGTTAAATCACGTTTAAAAGCCAACATCAGTAAAAAGGCTTTGTAGAATCACTCTGTGAATGTCTTTGGAAACACTTCTTAAGAAGGAAAGCATACGTCTTTCATCTGAGTGAAAACTGCGTTCTATTCAGTTTTTAGTACTGTGTTGAATGGTTAGGCGATTCACTTGTAGGGAAGCATTTGTTTGCATTCTGTATACTCAATTCTTTAACAGCAAATCTCGCGTCTTGCGTTTGACAGAAATTCCAGTTAAATCACGTTTAAAAGCCAATGTCAGTAAAAAGGCTTTGTAGATTCATGCTGTGAATGTCTTTGAAAACACTTCTTAAGAAGGAAAGCATACGTCTTTCATCTGAGTGAAAACTGCATTCTATTCAGTTTTTAGTACTGTGTTGAATGGTTAGGCAATTCATTTGTAGGGAAGTGTTTGTTCGCATTCTGTATACTCAATTCTTTAACAGCAAATCTCGTGACTTATGTTTGACAGAAATTCCAGTGAAATCACGTTTAAAAGCCGTCAGTAAAAAGGCTTTGTAGAATCACTATGTGAATGTCTTTGAAAACACTTCTTAAGAAGGAAAGCTTATGTCTTTCATATGAGTGAAAACTGCATTCTATTCAGTTTTTAGTACTGTGTTGAATGGTTAGGCGATTCACTTGTAGGGAAGCGTTTGTTCGCATTCTGTATACTCAATTCTTTAACAGCAAATCTCGCGTCTTGCCTTTGACAGAAATTCCAGTTAAATCACGTTTAAAAGCCAACGCCAGTAAAAAGGCTTTGTAGATTCACTCTGTGAATGTCTTTGAAAACACTTCTTAAGAAGGAAAGCATATGTCTTTCATCTGAGTGAAAACTGCATTCTATTCAGTTTTTAGTACTGTGTTGAATGGTTAGGCGATTCACTTGTAGGGAAGCGTTTGTTCGCATTCTGTATACTCAATTCTTTAACAGCAAATCTCGCGGCTTGCCTTTGACAGAAATTCCAGTGAAATCACGTTTAAAAGCCAACGCCAGTAAAAAGGCTTTGTAGAATCACTCTGTGAATGTCTTTGAAAACACTTCTTAAGAAGGAAAGCATACGTCTTTCATCTGAGTGAAAACTGCATTCTATTCAATTTTTAGTACTGTGTTGAATGGTTAGGCAATTCCCTTGTAGGGAAGTGTTTGTTCGCATTCTGTATACTCAATTCTTTAACAGCAAATCTCGCGCCTTGCGTTTTGACAGAAATTCCAGTGAAATCACGTTTAAAAGCCAACGCAAGTAAAAAGGCTTTGTAGATTCACTCTGTGAATGTCTTTGAAAACACTTCTTAAGAAGGAAAGCATACGTCTTCCATCTGAGTGAAAACTGCATTCTATTCAGTTTTTACTACTGTGTTGAATGGTTAGGCGATTCACTTGTAGGGAAGCGTTTGTTTGCATTCTGTATACTCAATTCTTTAAGAGCAAATCTCGCGGCTTGCATTTGACAGAAATTCCAGTGAAATCACGTTTAAAAGCCAACATCAGTAAAAAGGCTTTGTAGAATCACTCTGTGAATGTCTTTGAAAACACTTCTCAAGAAGGAAAGCATACGTCTTCCATCTGAGTGAAAACTGCATTCTATTCAGTTTTTAGTACTGTGTTGAATGGTTAGGCAGTTCACATTTAGGGAAGTGTTTGTTCGCATTCTGTATTTTCAATTCTTTAACAGCAAATCTCGCGTCTTGCGTTTGACAAAAATACAGTGAAATCACGTTTAAAAGCCAACGTCAGTAAAAAGGCTTTGTAGAATCACTCTGTGAATGTTTTTGAAAACACTTCTTAAGAAGGAAAGCATACATCTTTCATCTGAGTGAAAACTGCATTCTATTCAGTTTTTAGTACTGTGTTGAATGGTTAGGCAATTCACTTTTAGGGAAGTGTTTGTTCGCATTCTGTATACTCAATTCTTTAACAGCAAATCTCAAGGCTTGCTTTTGACAAAAATTCCAGTGAAATCACGTTTAAAAGCCGTCAGTAAAAAGACTTTGTAGAATCACTCTGTGAATGTCTTTGAAAACACTTCTTAAGAAGGAAAGCATACGACATTCATATGAGTGAAAACTGCATTCTATTCAGTTTTTAGTACTGTGTTGAATGGTTAGGCGATTCACTTGTAGGGAAGCGTTTGTTCGCATTGTGTATACTCAATTCTTAACAGCAAATCTCGCATCTTGCCTTTGACAGAAATTCCAGTGAAATCACGTTTAAAAACCATCAGTAAAAAGGCTTTGTAGAATCACTCTGTGAATGTCTTTGAAAACACTTCTTAAGAAGGAAAGCATAAGTCTTTCATCTGAGTGAAAACTACGTTCTATTCAGTTTTTAGTACTGTGTTGAATGGTTAGGCGATTCACTTGTAGGGAAGCGTTTGTTCCCATTCTGTATACTCAATTCTTTAACAGCAAATCTCGTGGCTTGCTTTTGACAGAAATTCCAGTGAAATCACGTTTAAAAGCCAACATCAGTAAAAAGGCTTTGTAGAATCACTCTGTGAATGTCTTTGAAAACACTTCTTAAGAAGGAAAGCATACGTCTTTCATCTGAGTGAAAACTGCATTCTATTCAGTTTTTAGTACTGTGTTGAATGGTTAGGCAATTCACATTTAGGGAAGTGTTTGTTCGCATTCTGTATTTTCAATTCTTTAACAGCAAATCTCGCGTCTTGCGTTTGACAGAAATACAGTGAAATCACGTTTAAAAGCCAACTTCAGTAAAAAGGCTTTGTAGAATCACTCTGTGAATGTTTTTGAAAACAATTCTTAAGAAGGAAAGCATACGTCTTTCATATGAGTGAAAACTGCATTCTATTCAGTTTTTAGTACTGTGTTGAATGGTTAGGCGATTCACTTGTAGGGAAGCGTTTGTTCGCATTCTGTATACTCAATTCTTTAACAGCAAATCTCGCGTCTTGCCTTTGACAGAAATTCCAGTTAAATCACGTTTAAAAGCCAACGCCAGTAAAAAGGCTTTGTAGATTCACTCTGTGAATTTCTTTGAAAACACTTCTTAAGAAGGAAAGCATACGTCTTTCATCTGAGTGAAAACTGCATTCTATTCAGTTTTTAGTACTGTGTTGAATGGTTAGGCGATTCACTTGTAGGGAAGCCTTTGTTCGCATTCTGTATACTCAATTCTTTAACAGCAAATCTCGTGGCTTGCCTTTGACAGAAATTCCAGTGAAATCACGTTTAAAAGCCAACGCCAGTAAAAAGGCTTTGTAGAATCACTCTGTGAATGTCTTTGAAAACACTTCTTAAGAAGGAAAGCATACGTCTTTCATCTGAGTGAAAACTGCATTCTATTCAATTTTTAGTACTGTGTTGAATGGTTAGGCAATTCCCTTGTAGGGAAGTGTTTGTTCGCATTCTGTATACTCAATTCTTTAACAGCAAATCTCGCGCCTTGCGATTTGACAGAAATTCCAGTGAAATCACGTTTAAAAGCCAACGCAAGTAAAAAGGCTTTGTAGATTCACTCTGTGAATGTCTTTGAAAACACTTCTTAAGAAGGAAAGCATACGTCTTCCATCTGAGTGAAAACTGCATTCTATTCAGTTTTTACTACTGTGTTGAATGGTTAGGCGATTCACTTGTAGGGAAGCGTTTGTTTGCATTCTGTATACTCAATTCTTTAAGAGCAAATCTCGCGGCTTGCATTTGACAGAAATTCCAGTGAAATCACGTTTAAAAGCCAACATCAGTAAAAAGGCTTTGTAGAATCACTCTGTGAATGTCTTTGAAAACACTTCTCAAGAAGGAAAGCATACGTCTTCCATCTGAGTGAAAACTGCATTCTATTCAGTTTTTAGTACTGTGTTGAATGGTTAGGCAGTTCACATTTAGGGAAGTGTTTGTTCGCATTCTGTATTTTCAATTCTTTAACAGCAAATCTCGCGTCTTGCGTTTGACAGAAATACAGTGAAATAACGTTTAAAAGCCAACGTCAGTAAAAAGGCTTTGTAGAATCACTCTGTGAATGTTTTTGAAAACACTTCTTAAGAAGGAAAGCATACATCTTTCATCTGAGTGAAAACTGCATTCTATTCAGTTTTTAGTACTGTGTTGAATGGTTAGGCAATTCACTTTTAGGGAAGTGTTTGTTCGCATTCTGTATACTCAATTCTTTAACAGCAAATCTCAAGGCTTGCTTTTGACAAAAATTCCAGTGAAATCACGTTTAAAAGCCGTCAGTAAAAAGACTTTGTAGAATCACTCTGTGAATGTCTTTGAAAACACTTCTTAAGAAGGAAAGCATACGACTTTCATATGAGTGAAAACTGCATTCTATTCAGTTTTTAGTACTGTGTTGAATGGTTAGGCGATTCACTTGTAGGGAAGCGTTTGTTCGCATTGTGTATACTCAATTCTTAACAGCAAATCTCGCATCTTGCCTTTGACAGAAATTCCAGTGAAATCACGTTTAAAAACCATCAGTAAAAAGGCTTTGTAGAATCACTCTGTGAATGTCTTTGAAAACACTTCTTAAGAAGGAAAGCATACGTCTTTCATCTGAGTGAAAACTACGTTCTATTCAGTTTTTAGTACTGTGTTGAATGGTTAGGCGATTCACTTGTAGGGAAGCGTTTGTTCGCATTCTGTATACTCAATTCTTTAACAGCAAATCTCGTGGCTTGCTTTTGACAGAAATTCCAGTGAAATCACGTTTAAAAGCCAACATCAGTAAAAAGGCTTTGTAGAATCACTCTGTGAATGTCTTTGAAAACACTTCTTAAGAAGGAAAGCATACGTCTTTCATCTGAGTGAAAACTGCATTCTATTCAGTTTTTAGTACTGTGTTGAATGGTTAGGCAATTCACATTTAGGGAAGTGTTTGTTCGCATTCTGTATTTTCAATTCTTTAACAGCAAATCTCGCGTCTTGCGTTTGACAGAAATACAGTGAAATCACGTTTAAAAGCCAACTTCAGTAAAAAGGCTTTGTAGAATCACTCTGTGAATGTTTTTGAAAACAATTCTTAAGAAGGAAAGCATACGTCTTTCATATGAGTGAAAACTGCATTCTATTCAGTTTTTAGTACTGTGTTGAATGGTTAGGCGATTCACTTGTAGGGAAGCGTTTGTTCGCATTCTGTATACTCAATTCTTTAACAGCAAATCTCGCGTCTTGCCTTTGACAGAAATTCCAGTTAAATCACGTTTAAAAGCCAACGCCAGTAAAAAGGCTTTGTAGATTCACTCTGTGAATTTCTTTGAAAACACTTCTTAAGAAGGAAAGCATACGTCTTTCATCTGAGTGAAAACTGCATTCTATTCAGTTTTTAGTACTGTGTTGAATGGTTAGGCGATTCACTTGTAGGGAAGCCTTTGTTCGCATTCTGTATACTCAATTCTTTAACAGCAAATCTCGCGGCTTGCCTTTGACAGAAATTCCAGTGAAATCACGTTTAAAAGCCAACGCCAGTAAAAAGGCTTTGTAGAATCACTCTGTGAATGTCTTTGAAAACACTTCTTAAGAAGGAAAGCATACGTCTTTCATCTGAGTGAAAACTGCATTCTATTCAATTTTTAGTACTGTGTTGAATGGTTAGGCAATTCCCTTGTAGGGAAGTGTTTGTTCGCATTCTGTATACTCAATTCTTTAACAGCAAATCTCGCGCCTTGCGATTTGACAGAAATTCCAGTGAAATCACGTTTAAAAGCCAACGCAAGTAAAAAGGCTTTGTAGATTCACTCTGTGAATGTCTTTGAAAACACTTCTTAAGAAGGAAAGCATACGTCTTCCATCTGAGTGAAAACTGCATTCTATTCAGTTTTTACTACTGTGTTGAATGGTTAGGCGATTCACTTGTAGGGAAGCGTTTGTTTGCATTCTGTATACTCAATTATTTAAGAGCAAATCTCGAGGCTTGCATTTGACAGAAATTCCAGTGAAATCACGTTTAAAAGCCAACATCAGTAAAAAGGCTTTGTAGAATCACTCTGTGAATGTCTTTGAAAACACTTCTCAAGAAGGAAAGCATATGTCTTCCATCTGAGTGAAAACTGCATTCTATTCAGTTTTTAGTACTGTGTTGAATGGTTAGGCAATTCACATTTAGGGAAGTGTTTGTTCGCATTCTGTATTTTCAATTCTTTAACAGCAAATCTCGCGTCTTGCGTTTGACAGAAATACAGTGAAATCACGTTTAAAAGCCAACGTCAGTAAAAAGGCTTTGTAGAATCACTCTGTGAATGTTTTTGAAAACACTTCTTACGAAGGAAAGCATACATCTTTCATCTGAGTGAAAACTGCATTCTATTCAGTTTTTAGTACTGTGTTGAATGGTTAGGCAATTCACTTTTAGGGAAGTGTTTGTTCGCATTCTGTATACTCAATTCTTTAACAGCAAATCTCACGGCTTGCTTTTGACAAAAATTCCAGTGAAATCACGTTTAAAAGCCGTCAGTAAAAAGACTTTGTAGAATCACTCTGTGAATGTCTTTGAAAACACTTCTTAAGAAGGAAAGCATACGTCTTTCATATGAGTGAAAACTGCATTCTATTCAGTTTTTAGTACTGTGTTGAATGGTTATGCGATTCACTTGTAGGGAAGCGTTTGTTTGCATTCTGTAAACTCAATTCTTTAACAGCAAATTGCGCATCTTGCCTTTGACAGAAATTCCAGTGAAATCACGTTTAAAAGCCAACATCAGTAAAAAGGCTTTGTAGAATCACTCTGTGAATGTCTTTGGAAACACTTCTTAAGAAGGAAAGCATACGTCTTTCATCTGAGTGAAAACTGCATTCTATTCAGTTTTTAGTACTGTGTTGAATGGTTAGGCGATTCACTTGTAGGGAAGCGTTTGTTTGCATTCTGTATACTCAATTCTTTAAGAGCAAATCTCGCGGCTTGCATTTGACAGAAATTCCAGTGAAATCACGTTTAAAAGCCAACATCAGTAAAAAGGCTTTGTAGAATCACTCTGTGAATGTCTTTGAAAACACTTCTCAAGAAGGAAAGCATACGTCTTCCATCTGAGTGAAAACTGCATTCTATTCAGTTTTTAGTACTGTGTTGAATGGTTAGGCAGTTCACATTTAGGGAAGTGTTTGTTCGCATTCTGTATTTTCAATTCTTTAACAGCAAATCTCGCGTCTTGCGTTTGACAGAAATACAGTGAAATAACGTTTAAAAGCCAACGTCAGTAAAAAGGCTTTGTAGAATCACTCTGTGAATGTTTTTGAAAACACTTCTTAAGAAGGAAAGCATACATCTTTCATCTGAGTGAAAACTGCATTCTATTCAGTTTTTAGTACTGTGTTGAATGGTTAGGCAATTCACTTTTAGGGAAGTGTTTGTTCGCATTCTGTATACTCAATTCTTTAACAGCAAATCTCAAGGCTTGCTTTTGACAAAAATTCCAGTGAAATCACGTTTAAAAGCCGTCAGTAAAAAGACTTTGTAGAATCACTCTGTGAATGTCTTTGAAAACACTTCTTAAGAAGGAAAGCATACGACTTTCATATGAGTGAAAACTGCATTCTATTCAGTTTTTAGTACTGTGTTGAATGGTTAGGCGATTCACTTGTAGGGAAGCGTTTGTTCGCATTGTGTATACTCAATTCTTAACAGCAAATCTCGCATCTTGCCTTTGACAGAAATTCCAGTGAAATCACGTTTAAAAACCATCAGTAAAAAGGCTTTGTAGAATCACTCTGTGAATGTCTTTGAAAACACTTCTTAAGAAGGAAAGCATACGTCTTTCATCTGAGTGAAAACTACGTTCTATTCAGTTTTTAGTACTGTGTTGAATGGTTAGGCGATTCACTTGTAGGGAAGCGTTTGTTCGCATTCTGTATACTCAATTCTTTAACAGCAAATCTCGTGGCTTGCTTTTGACAGAAATTCCAGTGAAATCACGTTTAAAAGCCAACATCAGTAAAAAGGCTTTGTAGAATCACTCTGTGAATGTCTTTGAAAACACTTCTTAAGAAGGAAAGCATACGTCTTTCATCTGAGTGAAAACTGCATTCTATTCAGTTTTTAGTACTGTGTTGAATGGTTAGGCAATTCACATTTAGGGAAGTGTTTGTTCGCATTCTGTATTTTCAATTCTTTAACAGCAAATCTCGCGTCTTGCGTTTGACAGAAATACAGTGAAATCACGTTTAAAAGCCAACTTCAGTAAAAAGGCTTTGTAGAATCACTCTGTGAATGTTTTTGAAAACAATTCTTAAGAAGGAAAGCATACGTCTTTCATATGAGTGAAAACTGCATTCTATTCAGTTTTTAGTACTGTGTTGAATGGTTAGGCGATTCACTTGTAGGGAAGCGTTTGTTCGCATTCTGTATACTCAATTCTTTAACAGCAAATCTCGCGTCTTGCCTTTGACAGAAATTCCAGTTAAATCACGTTTAAAAGCCAACGCCAGTAAAAAGGCTTTGTAGATTCACTCTGTGAATTTCTTTGAAAACACTTCTTAAGAAGGAAAGCATACGTCTTTCATCTGAGTGAAAACTGCATTCTATTCAGTTTTTAGTACTGTGTTGAATGGTTAGGCGATTCACTTGTAGGGAAGCCTTTGTTCGCATTCTGTATACTCAATTCTTTAACAGCAAATCTCGCGGCTTGCCTTTGACAGAAATTCCAGTGAAATCACGTTTAAAAGCCAACGCCAGTAAAAAGGCTTTGTAGAATCACTCTGTGAATGTCTTTGAAAACACTTCTTAAGAAGGAAAGCATACGTCTTTCATCTGAGTGAAAACTGCATTCTATTCAATTTTTAGTACTGTGTTGAATGGTTAGGCAATTCCCTTGTAGGGAAGTGTTTGTTCGCATTCTGTATACTCAATTCTTTAACAGCAAATCTCGCGCCTTGCGATTTGACAGAAATTCCAGTGAAATCACGTTTAAAAGCCAACGCAAGTAAAAAGGCTTTGTAGATTCACTCTGTGAATGTCTTTGAAAACACTTCTTAAGAAGGAAAGCATACGTCTTCCATCTGAGTGAAAACTGCATTCTATTCAGTTTTTACTACTGTGTTGAATGGTTAGGCGATTCACTTGTAGGGAAGCGTTTGTTTGCATTCTGTATACTCAATTATTTAAGAGCAAATCTCGAGGCTTGCATTTGACAGAAATTCCAGTGAAATCACGTTTAAAAGCCAACATCAGTAAAAAGGCTTTGTAGAATCACTCTGTGAATGTCTTTGAAAACACTTCTCAAGAAGGAAAGCATATGTCTTCCATCTGAGTGAAAACTGCATTCTATTCAGTTTTTAGTACTGTGTTGAATGGTTAGGCAATTCACATTTAGGGAAGTGTTTGTTCGCATTCTGTATTTTCAATTCTTTAACAGCAAATCTCGCGTCTTGCGTTTGACAGAAATACAGTGAAATCACGTTTAAAAGCCAACGTCAGTAAAAAGGCTTTGTAGAATCACTCTGTGAATGTTTTTGAAAACACTTCTTACGAAGGAAAGCATACATCTTTCATCTGAGTGAAAACTGCATTCTATTCAGTTTTTAGTACTGTGTTGAATGGTTAGGCAATTCACTTTTAGGGAAGTGTTTGTTCGCATTCTGTATACTCAATTCTTTAACAGCAAATCTCACGGCTTGCTTTTGACAAAAATTCCAGTGAAATCACGTTTAAAAGCCGTCAGTAAAAAGACTTTGTAGAATCACTCTGTGAATGTCTTTGAAAACACTTCTTAAGAAGGAAAGCATACGTCTTTCATATGAGTGAAAACTGCATTCTATTCAGTTTTTAGTACTGTGTTGAATGGTTATGCGATTCACTTGTAGGGAAGCGTTTGTTTGCATTCTGTAAACTCAATTCTTTAACAGCAAATTGCGCATCTTGCCTTTGACAGAAATTCCAGTGAAATCACGTTTAAAAGCCAACATCAGTAAAAAGGCTTTGTAGAATCACTCTGTGAATGTCTTTGGAAACACTTCTTAAGAAGGAAAGCATACGTCTTTCATCTGAGTGAAAACTGCATTCTATTCAGTTTTTAGTACTGTGTTGAATGGTTAGGCGATTCACTTGTAGGGAAGCATTTGTTTGCATTCTGTATACTCAATTCTTTAACAGCAAATCTCGCGTCTTGACTTTGACATAAATTCCAGTGAAATCACGTTTAAAAGCCAAAGTCAGTAAAAAGGCTTTGTAGAATCACTCTGTGAATGTCTTTGAAAACACTTCTTAAGAAGGAAAGCATACGTCTTTCATCTGAGTGAAAACTGCATTCTATTCAGTTTTTAGTACTGTGTTGAATGGTTAGGCAATTCACATTTAGGGAAGTGTTTGTTCGCATTCTGTATTTTCAATTCTTTAACAGCAAATCTCGCGTCTTGCGTTTGACAGAAATACAGTGAAATCACGTTTAAAAGCCAACGCCAGTAAAAAGGCTTTGTAGAATCACTCTGTGAATGTCTTTGAAAACACTTCTTATGATGGAAAGCATACGTCTTTCATCTGAGTGAAAACTGCATTCTATTCAGTTTTTAGTACTGTGTTGCATGGTTAGGCGATTCACTTGTAGGGAAGCGTTTGTTCGCATTGTGTATACTCAATTCTTAACAGCAAATCTCGCATCTTGCCTTTGACAGAAATTCCAGTGAAATCACGTTTAACAACCATCAGTAAAAAGGCTTTGTAGAATCACTCTGTGAATGTCTTTGAAAACACTTCTTAAGAAGGAAAGCATACGTCTTTCATCTGAGTGAAAACTACGTTCTATTCAGTTTTTAGTACTGTGTTGAATGGTTAGGCGATTCACTTGTAGGGAAGCGTTTCTTCGCATTCTGTATACTCAATTCTTTAACAGCAAATCTCGTGGCTTGCTTTTGACAGAAATTCCAGTGAAATCACGTTTAAAAGCCAACATCAGTAAAAAGGCTTTGTAGAATCACTCTGTGAATGTCTTTGAAAACACTTCTTAAGAAGGAAAGCATACGTCTTTCATCTGAGTGAAAACTGCATTCTATTCAGTTTTTAGTACTGTGTTGAATGGTTAGGCAATTCATTTGTAGGGAAGTGTTTGTTCGCATTCTGTATACTCAATTCTTTAACAGGAAATCTCGCGACTTATGTTTGACAGAAATTCCAGTGATATCACGTTTAAAAGCCGTCAGTAAAAAGGCTTTGTAGAATCACTCTGTGAATGTCTTTGAAAACACTTCTTAAGAAGGAAAGCATACGTCTTTCATCTGAGTGAAAAATGCATTCTATTCAGTTTTTAGTACTGTGTTGAATGGTTAGGCGATTCACTTGTAGGGAAGCGTTTGTTTGCATTCTATATACTCAATTCTTTAAGAGCAAATCTCGCGGCTTGCATTTGACAGAAATTCCAGTGAAATCACGTTTAAAAGCCAACATCAGTAAAAAGGCTTTGTAGAATCACTCTGTGAATGTCTTTGAAAACACTTCTTAAGAAGGAAAGCATACGTCTTTCATCTGAGTGAAAACTGCATTCTATTCAGTTTTTACTACTGTGTTGAATGGTTAGGCGATTCACTTGTAGGGAAGCGTTTGTTTGCATTCTGTATACTCAATTATTTAAGAGCAAATCTCGCAGCTTGCATTTGACAGAAATTCCAGTGAAATCACGTTTAAAAGCCAACATCAGTAAAAAGGCTTTGTAGAATCACTCTGTGAATGTCTTTTAAAACACTTCTCAAGAAGGAAAGCATACGTCTTCCATCTGAGTGAAAACTGCATTCTATTCAGTTTTTAGTACTGTGTTGAATGGTTAGGCAATTGACATTTAGGGAAGTGTTTGTTCGCATTCTGTATTTTCAATTCTTTAACAGCAAATCTCGCGTCTTGCGTTTGATAGAAATACAGTGAAATCACGTTTAAAAGCCAACGTCAGTAAAAAGGCTTTGTAGAATCACTCTGTGAATGTCTTTGAAAACACTACTTAAGAAGGAAAGCATACGTCTTTCATCTTAGTGAAAACTGCATTCTATTCAGTTTTTAGTACTTTGTTGAATGGTTAGGCGATTCAATTGTAGGGAAGCATTTGTTTGCATTCTGTATACTCAATTCTTTAACAGCAAATCTCGCGGCTTGAGTTTGACAGAAATTCCAGTGAAATCACGTTTAAAAGCCAACGCCAGTAAAAAGTCTTTGTAGAATCACTCTGTGAATGTCTTTGAAAACACTTCTTAAGAAGGAAAGCATACGTCTTTCATCTGAGTGAAAACTGCATTCTATTCAGTTTTTAGTACTGTGTTGAATGGTTAGGCAATTCATTTGTAGGGAAGCGTTTGTTCGCATTCTGTATACTCAATTCTTAACAGCAAATCTCGCATCTTGCCTTTGACAGAAATTCCAGTGAAATCACGTTTAACAACCATCGGTAAAAAGTCTTTGTAGAATCACTCTGTGAATGTCTTTGAAAACACTTCTTAAGAAGGAAAGCATACGTCTTTCATATGAGTGAAAACTGCATTCTATTCAGTTTTTAGTACTGTGTTGAATGGTTAGGCGATTCACTTGTAGGGAAGCGTTTGTTCTCATTCTCTATACTCAATTCTTTAACAGCAAATCTCGCGTTTTGCTTTTGACAGAAATTCCAATGATATCACGTTTAAAAGCCAACGTAAGTAAAAAGGTTTTGTAGAATCACTCTGTGAATGTCTTTGAAAACACTTCTTAAGAAGGAAAGCATACGTCTTTCATCTGAGTGAAAACTACGTTCTATTCAGTTTTTAGTACTGTGTTGAATGGTTAGGCGATTCACTTGTAGGGAAGTGTTTGTTCGCATTCTGTATACTCAATTCTTTAACAGCAAATCTCGCGTCATGCGTTTGACTGAAATTCCAGTTAAATCACGTTTAAAGCCAATGTCAGTCAAAAGGCTTTGTAGATTCATGCTGTGAATGTCTTTGAAAACACTTCTTAAGAAGGAAAGCATACGTCTTTCATCTGAGTGAAAACTGCATTCTATTCAGTTTTTAGTACTGTGTTGAATGGTTAGGCGATTCACTTGTAGGGAAGCGTTTGTTCGCATTATGTATACTCAATTCTTTAACAGCAAATCTCGTGGCTTGCTTTTGACAGAAATTCCAGTGAAATCACGTTTAAAAGCCAACATCAGAAAAAAGGCTTTGTAGAATCACTCTGTGAATGTCTTTGAAAACACTACTTAAGAAGGAAAGCATACGTCTTTCATCTTAGTGAAAACTGCATTCTATTCAGTTTTTAGTACTGTGTTGAATGGTTAGGCGATTCAATTGTAGGGAAGCATTTGTTTGCATTCTGTATACTCAATTCTTTAACAGCAAATCTCGCGGCTTGCGTTTGACACAAATTCTAGTGAAATCACGTTTAAAAGCCAACGCCAGTAAAAAGTCTTTGTAGAATCACTCTGTGAATGTCTTTGAAAACACTTCTTAAGAAGGAAAGCATACGTCTTTCATCTGAGTGAAAACTGCATTCTATTCAGTTTTTAGTACTGTGTTGAATGGTTAGGCAATTCACATTTAGGGAAGTGTTTGTTCGCATTCTGTATTTTCAATTCTTTAACAGCAAATCTCGCGTCTTGCGTTTGACAGAAATACAGTGAAATCACGTTTAAAAGCCAACGCCAGTAAAAAGGCTTTGTAGAATCACTCTGTGAATGTCTTTGAAAACACTTCTTATGATGGAAAGCATACGTCTTTCATCTGAGTGAAAACTGCATTCTATTCAGTTTTTAGTACTGTGTTGCATGGTTAGGCGATTCACTTGTAGGGAAGCGTTTGTTCGCATTGTGTATACTCAATTCTTAACAGCAAATCTCGCATCTTGCCTTTGACAGAAATTCCAGTGAAATCACGTTTAACAACCATCAGTAAAAAGGCTTTGTAGAATCACTCTGTGAATGTCTTTGAAAACACTTCTTAAGAAGGAAAGCATACGTCTTTCATCTGAGTGAAAACTACGTTCTATTCAGTTTTTAGTACTGTGTTGAATGGTTAGGCGATTCACTTGTAGGGAAGCGTTTCTTCGCATTCTGTATACTCAATTCTTTAACAGCAAATCTCGTGGCTTGCTTTTGACAGAAATTCCAGTGAAATCACGTTTAAAAGCCAACATCAGTAAAAAGGCTTTGTAGAATCACTCTGTGAATGTCTTTGAAAACACTTCTTAAGAAGGAAAGCATACGTCTTTCATCTGAGTGAAAACTGCATTCTATTCAGTTTTTAGTACTGTGTTGAATGGTTAGGCAATTCATTTGTAGGGAAGTGTTTGTTCGCATTCTGTATACTCAATTCTTTAACAGGAAATCTCGCGACTTATGTTTGACAGAAATTCCAGTGATATCACGTTTAAAAGCCGTCAGTAAAAAGGCTTTGTAGAATCACTCTGTGAATGTCTTTGAAAACACTTCTTAAGAAGGAAAGCATACGTCTTTCATCTGAGTGAAAAATGCATTCTATTCAGTTTTTAGTACTGTGTTGAATGGTTAGGCGATTCACTTGTAGGGAAGCGTTTGTTTGCATTCTATATACTCAATTCTTTAAGAGCAAATCTCGCGGCTTGCATTTGACAGAAATTCCAGTGAAATCACGTTTAAAAGCCAACATCAGTAAAAAGGCTTTGTAGAATCACTCTGTGAATGTCTTTGAAAACACTTCTTAAGAAGGAAAGCATACGTCTTTCATCTGAGTGAAAACTGCATTCTATTCAGTTTTTACTACTGTGTTGAATGGTTAGGCGATTCACTTGTAGGGAAGCGTTTGTTTGCATTCTGTATACTCAATTATTTAAGAGCAAATCTCGCAGCTTGCATTTGACAGAAATTCCAGTGAAATCACGTTTAAAAGCCAACATCAGTAAAAAGGCTTTGTAGAATCACTCTGTGAATGTCTTTTAAAACACTTCTCAAGAAGGAAAGCATACGTCTTCCATCTGAGTGAAAACTGCATTCTATTCAGTTTTTAGTACTGTGTTGAATGGTTAGGCAATTGACATTTAGGGAAGTGTTTGTTCGCATTCTGTATTTTCAATTCTTTAACAGCAAATCTCGCGTCTTGCGTTTGATAGAAATACAGTGAAATCACGTTTAAAAGCCAACGTCAGTAAAAAGGCTTTGTAGAATCACTCTGTGAATGTCTTTGAAAACACTACTTAAGAAGGAAAGCATACGTCTTTCATCTTAGTGAAAACTGCATTCTATTCAGTTTTTAGTACTTTGTTGAATGGTTAGGCGATTCAATTGTAGGGAAGCATTTGTTTGCATTCTGTATACTCAATTCTTTAACAGCAAATCTCGCGGCTTGAGTTTGACAGAAATTCCAGTGAAATCACGTTTAAAAGCCAACGCCAGTAAAAAGTCTTTGTAGAATCACTCTGTGAATGTCTTTGAAAACACTTCTTAAGAAGGAAAGCATACGTCTTTCATCTGAGTGAAAACTGCATTCTATTCAGTTTTTAGTACTGTGTTGAATGGTTAGGCAATTCATTTGTAGGGAAGCGTTTGTTCGCATTCTGTATACTCAATTCTTAACAGCAAATCTCGCATCTTGCCTTTGACAGAAATTCCAGTGAAATCACGTTTAACAACCATCGGTAAAAAGTCTTTGTAGAATCACTCTGTGAATGTCTTTGAAAACACTTCTTAAGAAGGAAAGCATACGTCTTTCATATGAGTGAAAACTGCATTCTATTCAGTTTTTAGTACTGTGTTGAATGGTTAGGCGATTCACTTGTAGGGAAGCGTTTGTTCTCATTCTCTATACTCAATTCTTTAACAGCAAATCTCGCGTTTTGCTTTTGACAGAAATTCCAATGATATCACGTTTAAAAGCCAACGTAAGTAAAAAGGTTTTGTAGAATCACTCTGTGAATGTCTTTGAAAACACTTCTTAAGAAGGAAAGCATACGTCTTTCATCTGAGTGAAAACTACGTTCTATTCAGTTTTTAGTACTGTGTTGAATGGTTAGGCGATTCACTTGTAGGGAAGTGTTTGTTCGCATTCTGTATACTCAATTCTTTAACAGCAAATCTCGCGTCATGCGTTTGACTGAAATTCCAGTTAAATCACGTTTAAAGCCAATGTCAGTCAAAAGGCTTTGTAGATTCATGCTGTGAATGTCTTTGAAAACACTTCTTAAGAAGGAAAGCATACGTCTTTCATCTGAGTGAAAACTGCATTCTATTCAGTTTTTAGTACTGTGTTGAATGGTTAGGCGATTCACTTGTAGGGAAGCGTTTGTTCGCATTATGTATACTCAATTCTTTAACAGCAAATCTCGTGGCTTGCTTTTGACAGAAATTCCAGTGAAATCACGTTTAAAAGCCAACATCAGAAAAAAGGCTTTGTAGAATCACTCTGTGAATGTCTTTGAAAACACTACTTAAGAAGGAAAGCATACGTCTTTCATCTTAGTGAAAACTGCATTCTATTCAGTTTTTAGTACTGTGTTGAATGGTTAGGCGATTCAATTGTAGGGAAGCATTTGTTTGCATTCTGTATACTCAATTCTTTAACAGCAAATCTCGCGGCTTGCGTTTGACACAAATTCTAGTGAAATCACGTTTAAAAGCCAACGCCAGTAAAAAGTTTTTGTAGAATCACTCTGTGAATGTCTTTGAAAACACTTCTTAAGAAGGAAAGCATACGTCTTTCATCTGAGTGAAAACTGCATTCTATTCAGTTTTTAGTACTGTGTTGAATGGTTAAGCAATTCATTTGTAGGGAAGTGTTTGTTCGCATTCTGTATACTCAATTCTTTAACAGCAAATCTCGCGACTTATGTTTGACAGAAATTCCAGTGAAATCACGTTTAAAAGCCGTCAGTAAAAAGGCTTTGTAGAATCACTCTGTGAATGTCTTTGAAAACACTTCTTAAGAAGGAAAGCATACGTCTTTCATATGAGTGAAAACTGCATTCTATTCAGTTTTTAGTACTGTGTTGAATGGTTAGGCGATTCACTTGTAGGGAAGCGTTTGTTCGCATTCTGTATACTCAATTCTTTAACAGCAAATCTCGCGTCTTGCCTTTGACAGAAATTCCAGTGAAATCACGTTTAAAAGCCAACATCAGTAAAAAGGCTTTGTAGAATCACTCTGTGAATGTCTTTGGAAACACTTCTTAAGAAGGAAAGCATACGTCTTTCATCTTAGTGAAAACTGCATTCTATTCAGTTTTTAGTACTGTGTTGAATGGTTAGGCGATTCACTTGTAGGGAAGCGTTTGTTTGCATTCTGTATACTCAATTCTTTAACAGCAAGTCTCGCGTCTTGACTTTGACAGAAATTCCAGTGAAATCACGTTTAAAAGCCAACGTCAGTAAAAAGGCATTGTAGAATCACTCTGTGAATGTCTTTGAAAAAACTTCTTATGAACGGAAAGAATACGTCTTTCATCCGAGTGAAAACTGCATTCTATTCAGTTTTTAGTACTGTGTTGAATGGTTAGGCGATTCACTTGTAGGGAAGCGTTTGTTTGCATTCTGTATACTAAATCCTTTAACACAAATCGCGCCTCTTGCGTTTGACAGAAATTCCAGTGAAATCACGTTTTAAAGCCGTCAGTAAAAAGGCTTTGTAGAATCACTCTGTGAATGTCTTTGAAAACACTTCTTAAGAAGGAAAGCATACGTCTTTCATCTGAGTGAAAACTGCATTCTCTTCAGTTTTTAGTACTGTGTTGAATGGTTAGGCGATTCACTTGTAGGGAAGCGTTTGTTTGCATTCTGTATACTCAATTCTTTAACAGCAAATCTCGCGTCTTGACTTTGACAGAAATTCCAGTGAAATCACGTTTAAAAGCCAACGTCAGTAAAAAGGCATTGTAGAATCACTCTGTGAATGTCTTTGGAAACACTTCTTAAGAAGGAAAGCATACGTCTTTCATCTTAGTGAAAACTGCATTCTATTCAGTTTTTAGTACTGTGTTGAATGGTTAGGCGATTCACTTGTAGGGAAGCGTTTGTTCGCATTCTGTATACTCAATTCTTAACAGCAAATCTCGCGTCTTGAATTTGACAGAAATTCCAGTGAAATCACGTTTAACAGCCGTCAGTAAAAAGGCTTTGTAGAATCACTCTGTGAATGTCTTTGAAAACACTTCTTAAGAAGGAAAGCATACGTCTTTCATATGAGTGAAAACTGCATTCTATTCAGTTTTTAGTACTGTGTTGAATGGTTAGGCGATTCACTTGTAGGGAAGCGTTTGTTCGCATTCTCTATACTCAATTCTTTAACAGCAAATCTCGCGTTTTGCCTTTGACAGAAATTCCAATGATATCACGTTTAAAAGCCAAAGTCAGTAAAAAGTTTTTGTATAATCACTATGTGAATGTCTATGAAAACACTTCTTAAGAAGGAAAGCATACGTCTTTCATATGAGTGAAAACTGCAATCTATTCAGTTTTTAGTACTGTGTTGAATGGTTAGGCGATTCACTTTTAGGGAAGCGTTTGTTCGCATTCTCTATACTCAATTCTTTAACAGCAAATCTCGCATTTTGCTTTTGAGAGAAATTCCAATGATATCACGTTTAAAAGCCAACGTCAGTAAAAAGGTTTTGTATAATCACTCTGTGAATGTCTTTGAAAACACTTCTTAAGAAAGAAAGCATAAGTCTTTCATTTGAGTGAAAACTGCATTCTATTCAGTTTTTAGTACTGTTTTGAATGGTTAGGCGATTCACTTGTAGGGAAGCGTTTGTTTGCATTCTGTATACTCAATTCTTTAACAGCAAATCTCGCGGCTTGCTTTTGACAGAAATTCCAGTGAAATCACGTTTAAAAGGCAACGTAAGTAAAAAGGCTTTGTAGAATCACTCTGTGAATGTCTTTGAAAACACTTCTTAAGAAGGAAAGCATACGTCTTCCATCTGAGTGAAAACTGCATTCTATTCAGTTTTTAGTACTGTGTTGAATGGTTAGGCAATTCACTTTTAGGGAAGTGTTTGTTCGCATTTTGTATATTCAATTCTTTAACAGCAAATCTCGCGTCTTGCGTTTGACAGAAATACAGTGAAATCACATTTAAAAGCCAACGTCAGTAAAAAGGCTTTGTAGAATCACTCTGTGAATGTCTTTGAAAACCCTTCTTAAGAAGGAATGCATACGTCTATCATCTGAATGAAAACTGCATTCTATTCAGTTTTTAGTACTGTGTTGAATGTTTAGGCGATTCACTTGTAGGGAAGCGTTTGTTCGCATTCTGTATACTCAATTCTTTAACAGCAAATCTCGCGGCTTGTATTTGACAGAAATTCCAGTTAAATCACGTTTAAAAGCCAACGCCAGTAAAAAGGCTTTGTAGATTCACTCTGTGAATGTCTTTGAAAACACTTCTTAAGAAGGAAAGCATACGTCTTTCATCTGAGTGAAAACTGTATTCTATTCAGTTTTTAGTACTGTGTTGAATGGTTAGGCGATTCACTTGTAGGGAAGCGTTTGTTCGCATTCTGTATACTCAATTCTTTAACAGCAAATCTCGTGGCTTGCCTTTGACAGAAATTCCAGTGAAATCAGGTTTAAAACCCACGCCAGTAAAAAGGCTTTGTAGAATCACTCTGTGAATGTCTTTGAAAACACTTCTTAAGAAGGAAAGCATACGTCTTTCATCTGAGTGAAAACTGCATTCTATTCACTTTTTAGTACTGTGTTGAATGGTTAGGCGATTCACTTGTAGGGAAGCGTTTGTTTGCATTCTGTATACTCAATTCTATAACAGCAAATCTCGCGTCTTGCGTTTGACAGAAATACAGTGAAATCACGTTTAAAAGCCAACGCCAGTAAAAAGGCTTTGTAGAATCACTCTATGAATGTCTTTGAAAACACTTCTTAAGAAGGAAAGCATACGTCTTTCATCTGAGTGAAAACTGCATTTTATTCAGTTTTTAGTACTGTGTTGAAAGGTTAGGCGATTCAATTTTAGTGTAGAGTTTGTTTGCATTCTGTATCCTCAATTCTTTAACAGCAAATTGGGCATCTTGCCTTTGACAGAAATTCCAGTGAAATCACGTTTAAAAGCCAACGCCAGTAAAAAGGCTTTGTAGAATCACTCTGTGAATGTCTTTGAAAACACTTCTTAAGAAGGAAAGCATACGTCTTTCATATGAGTGAAAACTGCAATCTATTCAGTTTTTAGTACTGTGTTGAATGGTTAGGCAATTCATTTGTAAGGAAGTGTTTGTTTGCATTCTGTATACTCAATTCTTTAACAGCAAATCTCGCGTTTTACGTTTGACAGAAATTCAAGTGAAATCACGTTTAAAAGCCAACGTCAGTAAAAAGCCTTTGTAGAATCACTCTGTGAATGTCTTTGAAAACACTTCTTAAGAAGGAAAGCATACGTCTTTCATATGAGTGAAAACTGCAATCTATTCAGTTTTTAGTAGTGTGTTGAATAGTTAGGCGATTCACTTGTAGGGAAGCGTTTGTTCGCATTCTCTATACTCAATTCTTTAACAGCAAATCTCGCGTTTTGCTTTTGAGAGAAATTCCAATGATATCACGTTTAAAAGCCAACGTCAGTAAAAAGGTTTTGTATAATCACTCTGTGAATGTCTTTGAAAATACTTCTTAAGAAGAAAGCATACGTCTTCCATCTGAGTGAAAACTGCATTCTATTCAGTTTTTAGTACTGTGTTGAATGGTTAGGCAATTCACTTTTAGGGAAGTGTTTGTTCGCATTCTGTATATTCAATTCTTTAACAGCAAATCTCGCGTCTTGCGTTTGACAGAAATACAGTGAAATCACATTTAAAAGCCAACGTCAGTAAAAAGGCTTTGTAGAATCACTCTGTGAATGTCTTTGAAAACCCTTCTTAAGAAGGAATGCATACGTCTATCATCTGAATGAAAACTGCATTCTATTCAGTTTTTAGTACTGTGTTGAATGTTTAGGCGATTCACTTGTAGGGAAGCGTTTGTTCGCATTCTGTATACTCAATTCTTTAACAGCAAATCTCGCGGCTTGTATTTGACAGAAATTCCAGTTAAATCACGTTTAAAAGCCAACGCCAGTAAAAAGGCTTTGTAGATTCACTCTGTGAATGTCTTTGAAAACACTTCTTAAGAAGGAAAGCATACGTCTTTCATCTGAGTGAAAACTGTATTCTATTCAGTTTTTAGTACTGTGTTGAATGGTTAGGCGATTCACTTGTAGGGAAGCGTTTGTTCGCATTCTGTATACTCAATTCTTTAACAGCAAATCTCGTGGCTTGCCTTTGACAGAAATTCCAGTGAAATCAGGTTTAAAACCCACGCCAGTAAAAAGGCTTTGTAGAATCACTCTGTGAATGTCTTTGAAAACACTTCTTAAGAAGGAAAGCATACGTCTTTCATCTGAGTGAAAACTGCATTCTATTCACTTTTTAGTACTGTGTTGAATGGTTAGGCGATTCACTTGTAGGGAAGCGTTTGTTTGCATTCTGTATACTCAATTCTATAACAGCAAATCTCGCGTCTTGCGTTTGACAGAAATTCCAGTGAAATCACGTTTAAAAGCCAACGCCAGTAAAATGGCTTTGTAGAATCACTCTATGAATGTCTTTGAAAACACTTCTTAAGAAGGAAAGCATACGTCTTTCATCTGAGTGAAAACTGCATTTTATTCAGTTTTTAGTACTGTGTTGAAAGGTTAGGCGATTCAATTGTAGTGTAGAGTTTGTTTGCATTCTGTATCCTCAATTCTTTAACAGCAAATTGGGCATCTTGCCTTTGACAGAAATTCCAGTGAAATCACGTTTAAAAGCCAACGCCAGTAAAAAGGCTTTGTAGAATCACTCTGTGAATGTCTTTGAAAACACTTCTTAAGAAGGAAAGCATACGTCTTTCATATGAGTGAAAACTGCAATCTATTCAGTTTTTAGTACTGTGTTGAATGGTTAGGCAATTCATTTGTAAGGAAGTGTTTGTTTGCATTCTGTATACTCAATTCTTTAACAGCAAATCTCGCGTTTTACGTTTGACAGAAATTCAAGTGAAATCACGTTTAAAAGCCAACGTCAGTAAAAAGCCTTTGTAGAATCACTCTGTGAATGTCTTTGAAAACACTTCTTAAGAAGGAAAGCATACGTCTTTCATATGAGTGAAAACTGCAATCTATTCAGTTTTTAGTAGTGTGTTGAATAGTTAGGCGATTCACTTGTAGGGAAGCGTTTGTTCGCATTCTGTATACTCAATTCTTTAACAGCAAATCTCGTGGCTTGCCTTTGACAGAAATTCCAGTGAAATCATGTTTAAAAGCCAACGTCAGTAAAAAGGCTTTGTAGATTCACTCTGTGAATGTCTTTGAAAACACTTCTTAAGAAGGATAGCATACGTCTTTCATATGAGTGAAAACGGCATTCTATTCAGTTTTTACTACTGTGTTGAATGGTTAGGCGATTCACTTGTAGGGAAGCGTTTGTTCGCATTCTGTATACTCAATTCTTTAACAGCAAATCTCGCGGCTTGCCTTTGACAGAAATTCCAGTGAAATCACGTTTAAAAGCCAACGTCAGTAAAAAGGCTTTGTAGAATCACTCTGTGAATGTCTTTGAAAACACTTCTTAAGATTGAAAGCTTACGTATTTCATCTGAGTGAAAACTGCATTCTATTCAGTTTTTAGTACTGTGTTGAGTGGTTAGGCAATTCCCTTGTAGGGAAGTGTTTGTAAGCATTCTGTATACTCAATTCTTAAACAGCAAATCTCACGGCTTGCTTTTGACAAAAATTCCATTGAAATCACGTTTAAAAGCCAACGCCAGTAAAAAGTCTTTGTAGAATCACTCTGTGAATGTCTTTGAAAACACTTCTTAAGAAGGAAAGCATACGTCTTTCATCTGAGTGAAACCTGCATTCTATTCAGTTTTTAGTACTGTGTTGAATGGTTAGGCAATTCATTTGTAAGGAAGTGTTTGTTCGCATTCTGTATACTCAATTCTTTAACAGCAAATCTCGCGTCTTGCGTTTGACAGAAATTCCAGTGAAATCACGTTTAAAAGCCGTCAGTAAAAAGGCTTTGTATATTCACTCTGTGAATGTCTTTGAAAACACTTCTTAAGAAGGAAAGCATACGTCTTTCATCTGAGTGAAAACTGCATTCTATTCAGTTTTTAGTACTGTGTTGAATGGTTAGGCGATTCACTTGTAGGGAAGCGTTTGTTTGCATTCTGTATACTATATTCTTTAACAGCAAATCTCGCAGCTTGCCTTTGACAGAAATTCCAGTGAAATCACATTTAAAAGCCAACGTCAGAAAAAAGGCTTTGTAGAATCACTCTGTGAATGTTTTTGAAAACACTTCTTAAGAAGGAAAGCATATGTCTTTCGTCTGAGTGAAAACTGCATTCTATTCAGTTTTTAGTACTGTGTTGAATGGTTAGGCGATTCACTTGTAGGGAAGTGTTTGTTTGCATTCTGTATACTCAATTCTTTAACAGCAAATCTCGCGTCTTGACTTTGACAGAAATTCCAGTGAAATCACGTTTAAAAGCCAACGTCAGTAAAAAGGCATTGTAGAATCACTCTGTGAATGTCTTTGAAAACACTTCTTATGACGGAAAGCATACGTCTTTCATCTGAGTGAAAACTGCATTCTATTCAGTTTTTAGTACTGTGTTGAATGGTTAGGCGATTCACTTGTAGGGAAGCGTTTGTTCGCATTCTGTATACTCAATTCTTAACAGCAAATCTCGTGTCTTGCCTTTGACAGAAATTCCAGTGAAATCACGTTTAACAGCCGTCAGTAAAAAGGCTTTGTAGAATCACTCTGTGAATGTCTTTGAAAACACTTCTTAAGAAGGAAAGCATACGTCTTTCATTTGAGTGAAAACTGCATTCTATTCAGTTTTTAGTACTGTGTTGAATGGTTAGGCGATTCACTTGTAGGGAAGTGTTTGTTCGCATTCTCTATACTCAATTCTTTAACAGCAAATCTCACATTTTGTTTTTGACAGAAATTCCAATGATATCACGTTTAAAAGCCAACGTCAGTAAAAAGGTTTTGTATAATCACTCTGTGAATGTCTTTGAAAACACTTCTTAAGAAGGAAAGCATACGTCTTTCATCTGAGTGAAAACTGCATTCTATTCAGTTTTAGTACTGTGTTGAATGGTTAGGAAATTCACTTGTAGGGAAGCGTTTGTTTGCATTCTGTATACTCTATTCTTTAACAGCAAATTGCGCATCTTGCATTTGACAGAAATTCCCGTGAAATCACGTTTAAAAGCCAACATCAGTAAAAAGGCTTTGTAGAATCACTCTGTGAATGTCTTTGGAAACACTTCTTAAGAAGGAAAGCATACGTCTTTCATCTGAGTGAAAACTGCATTCTATTCAGTTTTTAGTACTGTGTTGAATGGTAAGGCGATTCACTTGTAGGGAATCGTTTATTCGCATTCTGTATACTCAATTCTTAACAGCAAATCTCGAGTCTTGCCTTTGACAGAAATTCCAGTGAAATCACGTTTAAAAGCCAACGCCAGAAAAAAGGCTTTGTAGAATCGCCCTGTGAATGTCTTTGAAAACACTTCTTAAGAAGGAAAGCATACGTCTTACATCTGAGTGAAAACTGCATTCTATTCAGTTTTTCGTACTGTGTTGAATGGTTAGGCGATTCAATTGTAGGGAAGCGTTTGTTGGCATTCTGTATACTCAATTCTTAACAGCAAATCTCCCGTCTTGCCTTTGACAGAAATTCCAGTGAAATCACGTTTAACAGCCGTCAGTAAAAAGGCTTTGTAGAATCACTCTGTGAATGTCTTTGAAAACACTTCTTAAGAAGGAAAGCATATGTCTTTCATATGAGTGAAAACTGCAATCTATTCAGTTTTTAGTAGTGTGTTGAATAGTTATGCGATTCACTTGTAGGGAAGCGTTTGTTCGCATTCTCTATACTCAATTCTTTAACAGCAAATCTCGCGTTTTGCTTTTAGGAGAAATTCCAATGATATCACGTTTAAAAGCCAACGCCAGTAAAAAGGCTTTGTATATTCACTTTGTGAATGTCTTTGAAAACACTTCTTAAGAAGGAAAGCATACGTCTTTCATCTGAGTGAAAACTGCATTCTATTCAGTTTTTAGTACTGTGTTGAATGGTTAGGCGATTCA
The DNA here is from genome assembly GCA_033318265.1 of Phyllotis vaccarum. NCBI lineage: Eukaryota > Metazoa > Chordata > Mammalia > Rodentia > Cricetidae > Phyllotis > Phyllotis vaccarum. Next base: position 2,656,842 of record JARWLC010000040.1, on the reverse strand, counting down.
CTTGTAGGGAAGCGTTTGTTTGCATTCTGTATACTCAATTCTTTAACAGCAAATCTCGAGGCTTGCCTTTGACAGAAATTCCAGTGAAATCACGTTTAAAAGCCAACGTCAGTAAAAAGGCTTTGTAGATTCATGCTGTGAATGTCTTTGAAAACACTTCTTAAGAAGGAAAGCATACGTCTTTCATCTGAGTGAAAACTGCATTCTATTCAGTTTTTAGTACTGTGTTGAATGGTTAGGCGATTCACTTGTAGGGAAGCGTTTGTTCGCATTCTGTATACTCAATTCTTTAACAGCAAATCTCGTGGCTTGCTTTTGACAGAAATTCCAGTGAAATCACGTTTAAAAGCCAACATCAGAAAAAAGGCTTTGTAGAATCACTCTGTGAATGTCTTTGAAAACACTACTTAAGAAGGAAAGCATACGTCTTTCATCTTAGTGAAAACTGCATTCTATTCAGTTTTTAGTACTGTGTTGAATGGTTAGGTGATTCAATTGTAGGGAAGCATTTGTTTGCATTCTTTATACTCAATTCTTTAACAGCAAATCTCGCGGCTTGCGTTTGACACAAATTCCAGTGAAATCACGTTTAAAAGCCAACGCCAGTAAAAAGTCTTTGTAGAATCACTCTGTGAATGTCTTTGAAAACACTTCTTAAGAAGGAAAGCATACGTCTTTCATCTGAGTGAAAACTGCATTCTATTCAGTTTTTAGTACTGTGTTGAATGGTTAGGCAATTCATTTGTAGGGAAGTGTTTGTTCGCATTCTGTATACTCAATTCTTTAACAGCAAATCTCGCGACTTATGTTTGACAGAAATTCCAGTGAAATCACGTTTAAAAGCCGTCAGTAAAAAGGCTTTGTAGAATCACTCTGTGAATGTCTTTGAAAACACTTCTTAAGAAAGAAAGCATACGTCTTTCATATGAGTGAAAACTGCATTCTATTCAGTTTTTAGTACTGTGTTGAATGGTTAGGCGATTCACTTGTAGGGAAGCGTTTGTTCGCATTCTGTATACTCAATTCTTTAACAGCAAATCTCGCGTCTTGCCTTTGACAGAAATTCCAGTGAAATCACGTTTAAAAGCCAACATCAGTAAAAAGGCTTTGTAGAATCACTCTGTGAATGTCTTTGGAAACACTTCTTAAGAAGGAAAGCATACGTCTTTCATCTTAGTGAAAACTGCATTCTATTCAGTTTTTAGTACTGTGTTGAATGGTTAGGCGATTCACTTGTAGGGAAGCGTTTGTTTGCATTCTGTATACTCAATTCTTTAACAGCAAGTCTCGCGTCTTGACTTTGACAGAAATTCCAGTGAAATCACGTTTAAAAGCCAACGTCATTAAAAAGGCATTGTAGAATCACTCTGTGAATGTCTTTGAAAAAACTTCTTATGAACGGAAAGAATACGTCTTTCATCCGAGTGAAAACTGCATTCTATTCAGTTTTTAGTACTGTGTTGAATGGTTAGGCGATTCACTTGTAGGGAAGCGTTTGTTTGCATTCTGTATACTCAATCCTTTAACACAAATCGCGCCTCTTGCGTTTGACAGAAATTCCAGTGAAATCACGTTTTAAAGCCGTCAGTAAAAAGGCTTTTTAGAATCACTCTGTGAATGTCTTTGAAAACACTTCTTAAGAAGGAAAGCATACGTCTTTCATCTTAGTGAAAACTGCATTCTCTTCAGTTTTTAGTACTGTGTTGAATGGTTAGGCGATTCACTTGTAGGGAAGCGTTTGTTTGCATTCTGTATACTCAATTCTTTAACAGCAAATCTCGCGTCTTGACTTTGACAGAAATTCCAGTGAAATCACGTTTAAAAGCCAACGTCAGTAAAAAGGCATTGTAGAATCACTCTGTGAATGTCTTTGGAAACACTCCTTAAGAAGGAAAGCATACGTCTTTCATCTTAGTGAAAACTGCATTCTATTCAGTTTTTAGTACTGTGTTGAATGGTTAGGCGATTCACTTGTAGGGAAGCGTTTGTTCGCATTCTGTATACTCAATTCTTAACAGCAAATCTCGCGTCTTGAATTTGACAGAAATTCCAGTGAAATCACGTTTAACAGCCGTCAGTAAAAAGGCTTTGTAGAATCACTATGTGAATGTCTATGAAAACACTTCTTAAGAAGGAAAGCATACGTCTTTCATATGAGTGAAAACTGCAATCTATTCAGTTTTTAGTACTGTGTTGAATGGTTAGGCGATTCACTTTTAGGGAAGCGTTTGTTCGCATTCTCTATACTCAATTCTTTAACAGCAAATCTCGCATTTTGCTTTTGAGAGAAATTCCAATGGTATCACGTTTAAAAGCCAACGTCAGTAAAAAGGTTTTGTATAAATACTCTGTGAATGTCTTTGAAAACACTTCTTAAGAAAGAAAGCATAAGTCTTTCATTTGAGTGAAAACTGCATTCTATTCAGTTTTTAGTACTGTTTTGAATGGTTAGGCGATTCACTTGTAGGGAAGCGTTTGTTTGCATTCTGTATACTCAATTCTTTAACAGCAAATCTCGCGGCTTGCTTTTGACAGAAATTCCAGTGAAATCACGTTTAAAAGGCAACGTAAGTAAAAAGGCTTTGTAGAATCACTCTGTGAATGTCTTTGAAAACACTTCTTAAGAAGGAAAGCATACGTCTTCCATCTGAGTGAAAACTGCATTCTATTCAGTTTTTAGTACTGTGTTGAATGGTTAGGCAATTCACTTTTAGGGAAGTGTTTGTTCGCATTCTGTATATTCAATTCTTTAACAGCAAATCTCGAGTCTTGCGTTTGACAGAAATACAGTGAAATCACATTTAAAAGCCAACGTCAGTAAAAAGGCTTTGTAGAATCACTCTGTGAATGTCTTTGAAAACACTTCTCAAGAAGGAATGCATACGTCTATCATCTGAATGAAAACTGCATTCTATTCAGTTTTTAGTACTGTGTTGAATGTTTAGGCGATTCACTTGTAGGGAAGCGTTTGTTCGCATTCTGTATACTCAATTCTTTAACAGCAAATCTCGCGGCTTGTATTTGACAGAAATTCCAGTTAAATCACGTTTAAAAGCCAACGCCAGTAAAAAGGCTTTGTAGATTCACTCTGTGAATGTCTTTGAAAACACTTCTTAAGAAGGAAAGCATACGTCTTTCATCTGAGTGAAAACTGTATTCTATTCAGTTTTTAGTACTGTGTTGAATGGTTAGGCGATTCACTTGTAGGGAAGCGTTTGTTCGCATTCTGTATACTCAATTCTTTAACAGCAAATCTCGTGGCTTGCCTTTGACAGAAATTCCAGTGAAATCAGGTTTAAAACCCACGCCAGTAAAAAGGCTTTGTAGAATCACTCTGTGAATGTCTTTGAAAACACTTCTTAAGAAGGAAAGCATACGTCTTTCATCTGAGTGAAAACTGCATTCTATTCACTTTTTAGTACTGTGTTGAATGGTTAGGCGATTCACTTGTAGGGAAGCGTTTGTTTGCATTCTGTATACTCAATTCTATAACAGCAAATCTCGCGTCTTGCGTTTGACAGAAATTCCAGTGAAATCACGTTTAAAAGCCAACGCCAGTAAAAAGGCTTTGTAGAATCACTCTATGAATGTCTTTGAAAACACTTCTTAAGAAGGAAAGCATACGTCTTTCATCTGAGTGAAAACTGCATTTTATTCAGTTTTTAGTACTGTGTTGAAAGGTTAGGCGATTCAATTGTAGTGTAGAGTTTGTTTGCATTCTGTATCCTCAATTCTTTAACAGCAAATTGGGCATCTTGCCTTTGACAGAAATTCCAGTGAAATCACGTTTAAAAGCCAACGCCAGTAAAAAGGCTTTGTAGAATCACTCTGTGAATGTCTTTGAAAACACTTCTTAAGAAGGAAAGCATACGTCTTTCATATGAGTGAAAACTGCAATCTATTCAGTTTTTAGTACTGTGTTGAATGGTTAGGCAATTCATTTGTAAGGAAGTGTTTGTTTGCATTCTGTATACTCAATTCTTTAACAGCAAATCTCGCGTTTTACGTTTGACAGAAATTCAAGTGAAATCACGTTTAAAAGCCAACGTCAGTAAAAAGCCTTTGTAGAATCACTCTGTGAATGTCTTTGAAAACACTTCTTAAGAAGGAAAGCATACGTCTTTCATATGAGTGAAAACTGCAATCTATTCAGTTTTTAGTAGTGTGTTGAATAGTTAGGCGATTCACTTGTAGGGAAGCGTTTGTTCGCATTCTCTATACTCAATTCTTTAACAGCAAATCTCGCGTTTTGCTTTTGAGAGAAATTCCAATGATATCACGTTTAAAAGCCAACGTCAGTAAAAAGGTTTTGTATAATCACTCTGTGAATGTCTTTGAAAATACTTCTTAAGAAGAAAGCATACGTCTTTCATCTGAGTGAAAACTGCATTCTATTCAGTTTTTACTACTGTGTTGAATGGTTAGGCGATTCACTTGTAGGGAAGCGTTTGTTCGCATTCTGTATACTCAATTCTTTAACAGCAAATCTCGTGGCTTGCCTTTGACAGAAATTCCAGTGAAATCATGTTTAAAAGCCAACGTCAGTAAAAAGGCTTTGTAGATTCACTCTGTGAATGTCTTTGAAAACACTTCTTAAGAAGGAAAGCATACGTCTTTCATATGAGTGAAAACGGCATTCTATTCAGTTTTTACTACTGTGTTGAATGGTTAGGCGATTCACTTGTAGGGAAGCGTTTGTTCGCATTCTGTATACTCAATTCTTTAACAGCAAATCTCGCGGCTTGCCTTTGACAGAAATTCCAGTGAAATCACGTTTAAAAGCCAACATCAGTAAAAAGGCTTTGTAGAATCACTCTGTGAATGTCTTTGAAAACACTTCTTAAGATTGAAAGCTTACGTATTTCATCTGAGTGAAAACTGCATTCTATTCAGTTTTTAGTACTGTGTTGAGTGGTTAGGCAATTCCCTTGTAGGGAAGTGTTTGTAAGCATTCTGTATACTCAATTCTTAAACAGCAAATCTCACGGCTTGCTTTTGACAAAAATTCCATTGAAATCACGTTTAAAAGCCAACGCCAGTAAAAAGTCTTTGTAGAATCACTCTGTGAATGTCTTTGAAAACACTTCTTAAGAAGGAAAGCATACGTCTTTCATCTGAGTGAAACCTGCATTCTATTCAGTTTTTAGTACTGTGTTGAATGGTTAGGCAATTCATTTGTAAGGAAGTGTTTGTTCGCATTCTGTATACTCAATTCTTTAACAGCAAATCTCGCGTCTTGCGTTTGACAGAAATTCCAGTGAAATCACGTTTAAAAGCCGTCAGTAAAAAGGCTTTGTATATTCACTCTGTGAATGTCTTTGAAAACACTTCTTAAGAAGGAAAGCATACGTCTTTCATCTGAGTGAAAACTGCATTCTATTCAGTTTTTAGTACTGTGTTGAATGGTTAGGCGATTCACTTGTAGGGAAGCGTTTGTTTGCATTCTGTATACTATATTCTTTAACAGCAAATCTCGCGGCTTGCCTTTGACAGAAATTCCAGTGAAATCACATTTAAAAGCCAACGTCAGAAAAAAGGCTTTGTAGAATCACTCTGTGAATGTTTTTGAAAACACTTCTTAAGAAGGAAAGCATATGTCTTTCGTCTGAGTGAAAACTGCATTCTATTCAGTTTTTACTACTGTGTTGAATGGTTAGGCGATTCACTTGTAGGGAAGCGTTTGTTTGCATTCTGTATACTCAATTCTTTAACAGCAAATCTCGCGTCTTGACTTTGACAGAAATTCCAGTGAAATCACGTTTAAAAGCCAACGTCAGTAAAAAGGCATTGTAGAATCACTCTGTGAATGTCTTTGAAAACACTTCTTATGACGGAAAGCATACGTCTTAGATCTGAGTGAAAACTGCATTCTATTCAGTTTTTAGTACTGTGTTGAATGGTTAGGCGATTCACTTGTAGGGAAGCGTTTGTTCGCATTCTGTATACTCAATTCTTAACAGCAAATCTCGTGTCTTGCCTTTGACAGAAATTCCAGTGAAATCACGTTTAACAGCCGTCAGTAAAAAGGCTTTGTAGAATCACTCTGTGAATGTCTTTGAAAACACTTCTTAAGAAGGAAAGCATACGTCTTTCATTTGAGTGAAAAATGCATTCTATTCAGTTTTTAGTACTGTGTTGAATGGTTAGGCGATTCACTTGTAGGGAAGTGTTTGTTCGCATTCTCTATACTCAATTCTTTAACAGCAAATCTCACATTTTGTTTTTGACAGAAATTCCAATGATATCACGTTTAAAAGCCAACGTCAGTAAAAAGGTTTTGTATAATCACTCTGTGAATGTCTTTGAAAACACTTCTTAAGAAGGAAAGCATACGTCTTTCATCTGAGTGAAAACTGCATTCTATTCAGTTTTAGTACTGTGTTGAATGGTTAGGAAATTCACTTGTAGGGAAGCGTTTGTTTGCATTCTGTATACTCTATTCTTTAACAGCAAATTGCGCATCTTGCATTTGACAGAAATTCCCGTGAAATCACGTTTAAAAGCCAACATCAGTAAAAAGGCTTTGTAGAATCACTCTGTGAATGTCTTTGGAAACACTTCTTAAGAATGAAAGCATACGTCTTTCATCTGAGTGAAAACTGCATTCTATTCAGTTTTTAGTACTGTGTTGAATGGTAAGGCGATTCACTTGTAGGGAAGCGTTTATTCGCATTCTGTATACTCAATTCTTAACAGCAAATCTCGAGTCTTGCCTTTGACAGAAATTCCAGTGAAATCACGTTTAAAAGCCAACGCCAGAAAAAAGGCTTTGTAGAATCGCCCTGTGAATGTCTTTGAAAACACTTCTTAAGAAGGAAAGCATACGTCTTACATCTGAGTGAAAACTGCATTCTATTCAGTTTTTCGTACTGTGTTGAATGGTTAGGCGATTCAATTGTAGGGAAGCGTTTGTTGGCATTCTGTATACTCAATTCTTAACAGCAAATCTCCCGTCTTGCCTTTGACAGAAATTCCAGTGAAATCACGTTTAACAGCCGTCAGTAAAAAGGCTTTGTAGAATCACTCTGTGAATGTCTTTGAAAACACTTCTTAAGAAGGAAAGCATATGTCTTTCATATGAGTGAAAACTGCAATCTATTCAGTTTTTAGTAGTGTGTTGAATAGTTATGCGATTCACTTGTAGGGAAGCGTTTGTTCGCATTCTCTATACTCAATTCTTTAACAGCAAATCTCGCGTTTTGCTTTTAGGAGAAATTCCAATGATATCACGTTTAAAAGCCAACGCCAGTAAAAAGGCTTTGTATATTCACTTTGTGAATGTCTTTGAAAACACTTCTTAAGAAGGAAAGCATATGTCTTTCATCTGAGTGAAAACTGCATTCTATTCAGTTTTTAGTACTGTGTTGAATGGTTAGGCGATTCACTTGTAGGGAAGCGTTTGTTTGCATTCTGTATACTCAATTCTTTAACAGCAAATCTCGAGGCTTGCCTTTGACAGAAATTCCAGTGAAATCACGTTTAAAAGCCAACGTCAGTAAAAAGGCTTTGTATATTCACTCTGTGAATGTCTTTGAAAACACTTCTAAGAAGAAAGCATACGTCTTTCATCTGAGTGAAAACTTCATTCTATTCAGTTTTTAGTACTGTGTTGAATGGTTAGGCGATTCACTTGTAGGGAAGCGTTTGTTTGCATTCTGTATACTATATTCTTTAACAGCAAATCTCGTGGCTTGCCTTTGACAGAAATTCCAGTGAAATCACATTTAAAAGCCAACGTCAGAAAAAAGGCTTTGTAGAATCACTCTGTGAATGTCTTTGAAAACACTTCTTAAGAAGGAATGCATACCTCTTTCATCTGAGTGAAAACTGCATTCCATTCAGTTTTTAGTACTGTGTTGAATGGTTAGGCAATTGCCCTTTAGGGAAGTGTTTGTTCGCATTCTGTATATTCAATTCTTTAACAGCAAATCTCGCGTCTTGCGTTTGACAGAAATTCCAGTGAAATCACGTTTAAAAGGCAATGTCAGTAAAAAGGCTTTGTAGAATCACTCTGTGAATGTTTTTGAAAACACTTCTTAAGAAGGAAAGCATATGTCTTTCGTCTGAGTGAAAACTGCATTCTATTCAGTTTTTAGTACTGTGTTGAATGGTTAGGCGATTCACTTGTAGGGAAGCGTTTGTTTGCATTCTGTATACTCAATTCTTTAACAGCAAATCTCGCGTCTTGACTTTGACAGAAATTCCAGTGAAATCACATTTAAAAGCCAAAGTCAGTAAAAAGGCATTGTAGAATCACTCTGTGAATGTCTTTGAAAACACTTCTTATGACGGAAAGCATACGTCTTTCATCTGAGTGAAAACTGCATTCTATTCAGTTTTTAGTACTGTGTTGAATGGTTAGGCGATTCACTTGTAGGGAAGCGTTTGTTCGCATTCTCTATACTCAATTCTTTAACAGCAAATCTCACATTTTGTTTTTGACAGAAATTCCAATGATATCACGTTTAAAAGCCAACGTCAGTAAAAAGGTTTTGTATAATCACTCTGTGAATGTCTTTGAAAACACTTCTTAAGAAGGAAAGCATACGTCTTTCATCTGAGTGAAAACTGCATTCTATTCAGTTTTAGTACTGTGTTGAATGGTTAGGAAATTCACTTGTAGGGAAGCGTTTGTTTGCATTCTGTATACTCTATTCTTTAACAGCAAATTGCGCATCTTGCATTTGACAGAAATTCCCGTGAAATCACGTTTAAAAGCCAACATCAGTAAAAAGGCTTTGTAGAATCACTCTGTGAATGTCTTTGGAAACACTTCTTAAGAAGGAAAGCATACGTCTTTCATCTGAGTGAAAACTGCATTCTATTCAGTTTTTAGTACTGTGTTGAATGGTAAGGCGATTCACTTGTAGGGAAGCGTTTATTCGCATTCTGTATACTCAATTCTTAACAGCAAATCTCGAGTCTTGCCTTTGACAGAAATGCCAGTGAAATCACGTTTAAAAGCCAACGCCAGAAAAAAGGCTTTGTATATTCACTCTGTGAATGTCTTTGAAAACACTTCTTAAGAAGGAAAGCATACGTCTTTCATCTGAGTGAAAACTGCATTCTATTCAGTTTTTAGTACTGTGTTGAATGGTTAGGCGATTCACTTGTAGGGAAGCGTTTGTTTGCATTCTGTATACTCAATTCTTTAACAGCAAATCTCGAGGCTTGCCTTTGACAGAAATTCCAGTGAAATCACATTTAAAAGCCAACGTCAGAAAAAAGGCTTTGTAGAATCACTCTGTGAATGTCTTTGAAAACACTTCTTAAGAAGGAATGCATACGTCTTTCATTTGAGTGAAAACTGCATTCTATTCAGTTTTTAGTACTGTGTTGAATGGTTAGGCAATTGCCCTTTAGGGAAGTGTTTGTTCGCATTCTGTATATTCAATTCTTTAACAGCAAATCTCGCGTCTTGCGTTTGACAGAAATTCCAGTGAAATCACGTTTAAAAGCCAACATCAGTAAAAAGGCTTTGTAGAATCACTCTGTGAATGTTTTTGAAAACACTTCTTAAGAAGGAAAGCATATGTCTTTCTTCTGAGTGAAAACTGCATTCTATTCAGTTTTTAGTACTGTGTTGAATGGTTAGGCGATTCACTTGTAGGGAAGCGTTTGTTTGCATTCTGTATACTCAATTCTTTAACAGCAAATCTCGCGTCTTGACTTTGAGAGAAATTCCAGTGAAATCACATTTAAAAGCCAACGTCAGTAAAAAGGCATTGTAGAATCACTCTGTGAATGTCTTTGAAAACACTTCTTATGACGGAAAGCATACGTCTTTCATCTGAGTGAAAACTGCATTCTATTCAGTTTTTAGTACTGTGTTGAATGGTTAGGCGATTCACTTGTAGGGAAGCGTTTGTTCGCATTCTGTATACTCAATTCTTAACAGCAAATCTCGTGTCTTGCCTTTGACAGAAATTCCAGTGAAATCACGTTTAACAGCCGTCAGTAAAAAGGCTTTGTAGAATCACTCTGTGAATGTCTTTGAAAACACTTCTTAAGAAGGAAAGCATACGTCTTTCATTTGTGTGAAAACTGCATTCTATTCAGTTTTTAGTACTGTGTTGAATGGTTAGGCGATTCACTTGTAGGGAACCGTTTGTTCGCATTCTCTATACTCAATTCTTTAACAGCAAATCTCACATTTTGTTTTTGACAGAAATTCCAATGATATCACGTTTAAAAGCCAACGTCAGTAAAAAGGCTTTGTAGAATCACTCTGTGAATGTCTTTGAAAACACTTCTTAAGATTGAAAGCTTACGTCTTTCATCTGAGTGAAAACTGCATTCTATTCAGTTTTTAGTACTGTGTTGAGTGGTTAGGCAATTCCCTTGTAGGGAAGTGTTTGTAAGCATTCTGTATACTCAATTCTTTAACAGCAAATCTCGCGTCTTGTGTTTGATAGAAATTCCAGTGAAATCACGTTTAAAAGCCGTCAGTAAAAAGGCTTTGTAGAATCACTCTGTGAATGTCTTTGAAAACACTTTTTAAGAAGGAAAGCATACGTCTCTCATATGAGTGAAAACTGCATTCTATTCAGTTTTTAGTACTGTGTTGAATGGTTAGGCGATTCACTTGTAGGGAAGCATTTGTTCGCATTCTGTATACTCAATTCTTTAACAGCAAATTTCACATCTTGTGTTTGACAGAAATTCCAGTGAAATCACGTTTAAAAGCCAAAGTCAGTAAAAAGGCTTTGTAGAATCACTCTGTGAATGTCTTTGGAAAAACTTCTTAAGAAGGAAAGCATACGTCTTTGATCTGAGTGAAAACTGCATTCTATTCAGTTTTTAGTACTGTGTTGAATGGTAAGGCGATTCACTTGTAGGGAAGCGTTTGTTTGCATTCTGTATACTCAATTCTTAACAGCAAATCTCAAGTCTTGCCTTTGACAGAAATTCCAGTGAAATCACGTTTAAAAGCCAACGCCAGAAAAAAGGCTTTGTAGAATCGCCCTGTGAATGTCTTTGAAAACACTTCTTAAGAAGGAAAGCATACGTCTTACATCTGAGTGAAAACTGCATTCTATTCAGTTTTTCGTACTGTGTTCAATGGTTAGGCGATTCACTTGTAGGGAAGCGTTTGTTGGCATTCTGTATACTCAATTCTTAACAGCAAATCTCCCGTCTTGCCTTTGACAGAAATTCCAGTGAAATCACGTTTAACAGCCGTCAGTAAAAAGGCTTTGTAGAATCACTCTGTGAATGTCTTTGAAAACACTTCTTAAGAAGGAAAGCATATGTCTTTCATATGAGTGAAAACTGCAATCTATTCAGTTTTTAGTAGTGTGTTGAATAGTTATGCGATTCACTTGTAGGGAAGCGTTTGTTCGCATTCTCTATACTCAATTCTTTAACAGCAAATCTCGCGTTTTGCTTTTAGGAGAAATTCCAATGATATCACGTTTAAAAGCCAACGCCAGTAAAAAGGCTTTGTATATTCACTCTGTGAATGTCTTTGAAAACACTTCTTAAGAAGGAAAGCATACGTCTTTCATCTGAGTGAAAACTGCATTCTATTCAGTTTTTAGTACTGTGTTGAATGGTTAGGCGATTCACTTGTAGGGAAGCGTTTGTTTGCATTCTGTATACTTAATTCTTTAACAGCAAATCTCACGTTTTGTTTTTGACAGAAATTCCAATGATATCACGTTTAAAAGCCAACATCAGTAAAAAGGTTTTTATAATCACTCTGTGAATGTCTTTGAAAACACTTCTTAAGAAGGAAAGCATACGTCTTTCATCTGAGTGAAAACTGCATTCTATTCAGTTTTAGTACTGTGTTGAATGGTTAGGAAATTCACTTGTAGGGAAGCGTTTGTTTGCATTCTGTATACTCTATTCTTTAACAGCAAATTGCGCATCTTGCCTTTGACAGAAATTCCAGTGAAATCACGTTTAACAGCCAACATCAGTAAAAAGGCTTTGTAGAATCACTCTGTGAATGTCTTTGGAAACACTTTTTAAGAAGGAAAGCATACGTCTTTCATCTGAGTGAAAACTGCATTCTATTCAGTTTTTAGTACTGTGTTGAATGGTAAGGCGATTCACTTGTAGGGAAGCGTTTGTTCGCATTCTGTATACTCAATTCTTAACAGCAAATCTCGAGTCTTGCCTTTGACAGAAATTCCAGTGAAATCACGTTTAAAAGCCAACGCCAGAAAAAAGGCTTTGTACAATCGCCCTGTGAATGTCTTTGAAAACACTTCTTAAGAAGGAAAGCATACGTCTTTCATCTGAGTGAAAACTGCATTCTTTTCAGTTTTTCGTACTGTGTTGAATGTTTAGGCGATTCACTTGTAGGGAAGCGTTTGTTGGCATTCTGTATACTCAATTCTTAACAGCAAATCTCGCGGCTTGCCTTTGACAGAAATTCCAGTGAAATCACGTTTAACAGCCATCAGTAAAAAGGCTTTGTAGAATCACTCTGTGAATGTCTTTGAAAACACTTCTTAAGAAGGAAAGCATACGTCTTTCATATGAGTGAAAACTGCAATCTATTCAGTTTTTAGTAGTGTGTTGAATAGTTATGCGATTCACTTGTAGGGAAGCGTTTGTTCGCATTCTCTATACTCAATTATTTAACAGCAAATCTCGCGTCTTGCCTTTGACAGAAATTCCAATGATATCACGTTTAAAAGCCAACGTCAGAAAAAAGGTTTTGTATACTCACTCTGTGAATGTCTTTGAAAATACTTCTTAAGAAGGAAAGCATACGTCTTTCATCTGAGTGAAAACTGCATTCTATTCAGTTTTTAGTACTGTGTTGAATGGTTAGGCGATTCACTTGTATGGAAGCGTTTGTTCGCATTCTGTATACTCAATTCTTTAACAGCAAATCTCGCGTCTTGCATTTGACAGAAATTCCAGTTAAATCACGTTTAAAAGCCAACGCCAGTAAAAAGGCTTTGTAGATTCACTCTGTGAATGTCTTTGAAAACACTTCTTAAGAAGGAAAGCATACGTCTTTCATCTGAGTGAAAACTGCATTCTATTCAGTTTTTACTACTGTGTTGAATGGTTAGGCGATTCACTTGTAGGGAAGCGTATGTTCGCATTCTGTATACTCAATTCTTTAACAGCAAATCTCGCGGCTTCCTTTTGACAAAAATTCCATTGAAATCACGTTTAAAAGCCAACGCCAGTAAAAAGGCTTTGTAGAATCACTCTGTGAATGTCTTTGAAAACACTTCTTAAGAAGGAAAGCATACGTCTTTCATCTGAGTGAAACCTGCATTCTACTCAGTTTTTAGTACTGTGTTGAATGGTTAGGCAATTCATTTGAAAGGAAGTGTTTGTTCGCATTCTGTATACTCAATTCTTTAACAGCAAATCTCGCGTCTTGCGTTTGACAGAAATTCCAGTTAAATCACATTTAAAAGCCGTCAGTAAAAAGGCTTTGTAGAATCACTCTGTGAATGTCTTTGAAAACACTTCTTAAGAAGGAAAGCATACGTCTCTCATATGAGTGAAAACTGCATTCTATACAGTTTTTAGTACTTTGTTGAATGGTTAGGCGATTCACTTGTAGGGAAGCGTTTGTTCGCATTCTGTATACTCAATTCTTTAACAGCAAATCTCGCATCTTGCTTTTGACAGAAATTCCAGTGAAATCACGTTTAAAAGCCAACGCCAGTAAAAAGGCTTTGTATATTCACTCTGTGAATGTCTTTGAAAACACTTCTTAAGAAGGAAAGCATACGTCTTTCATCTGAGTGAAAACTGCATTCTATTCAGTTTTTAGTACTGTGTTGAATGGTTAGGCGATTCACTTGTAGGGAAGCGTTTGTTTGCATTCTGTATACTCAATTCTTTAACAGCAAATCTTGCGGCTTGCCTTTGACAGAAATTCCAGTGAAATCACGTTTAAAAGCCAAAGTCAGTAACAAGGCTTTGTAGAATCACTCTGTGAATGTCTTTGAAAACACTTCTTAAGAAGGAAAGCATACGTCTTTCATCTGAGTGAAACCTGCATTCTATTCAGTTTTTAGTACTGTGTTGAATGGTTAGGCAATTCATTTGTAAGGAAGTGTTTGTTCGCATTCTGTACATTCAATTCTTAAACAGCAAATCTCGCGTCTTGCGTTTCATAGAAATTCCAGTGAAATCACGTTTAAAAGCCGTCAGTAAAAAGGCTTTGTAGAATCACTCTGTGAATGTCTTTGAAAACACTTCTTAAGAAGGAAAGCATACGTCTCTCATATGAGTGAAAACTGCATTCTCTTCAGTTTTTAGTACTGTGTTGAATGGTTAGGCGATTCACTTTTAGGGAAGCATTTGTTCGCATTCTGTATACTCAATTCTTTAACAGCAAATCTCGCGTCTTGCATTTGACAGAAATTCCAGTTAAATCACGTTTAAAAGCCAACGCCAGTAAAAAGGCTTTGTAGATTCACTCTGTGAATGTCTTTGAAAACAATTCTTAAGAAGGAAAGCATACGTCTTCCATCTGAGTGAAAACTGCATTCTATTCAGTTTTTAGTACTGTGTTGAATGGTTAGGCAATTGCCCTTTAGGGAAGTTTTTGTTCGCATTCTGTATATTCAATTCTTTAACAGCAAATCTCGCATCTTGCGTTTGACAGAAATTCCAGTGAAATCACGTTTAAAAGCCAACGTCAGTAAAAAGGCTTTGTAGAATCACTCTGTGAATGTCTTTGAAAACACTTCTTAAGAAGGAAAGCATACGTCTTTCATTTGAGTGAAAACTGCATTCTATTCAGTTTTTAGTACTGTGTTGAATGGTTAGGCGATTCACTTGTAGGGAAGCGTTTGTTCGCATTCTCTATACTCAATTCTTTAACAGCAAATCTCACGTTTTGTTTTTGACAGAAATTCCAATGATATCACGTTTAAAAGCCAACGTCAGTAAAAAGGTTTTGTATAATCACTCTGTGAATGTCTTTGAAAACACTTCTTAAGAAGGAAAGCATACGTCTTTCATCTGAGTGAAAACTGCATTCTATTCAGTTTTAGTACTGTGTTGAATGGTTAGGAAATTCACTTGTAGGGAAGCGTTTGTTTGCATTCTGTATACTCAATTCTTTAACAGCAAATTGCGCATCTTGCCTTTGACCGAAATTCCAGTGAAATCACGTTTAAAAGCCAACATCAGTAAAAAGGCTTTGTAGAATCACTCTGTGAATGTCTTTGGAAACACTTCTTAAGAAGGAAAGCATACGTCTTTCATCTGAGTGAAAACTGCATTCTATTCAGTTTTTAGTACTGTGTTGAATGGTAAGGCGATTCACTTGTAGGGAAGTGTTTGTTCGCATTCTGTATACTCAATTCTTAACAGCAAATCTCGCGTCTTGCCTTTGACAGAAATTCCAGTGAAATCACGTTTAAAAGCCAACGTCAGTAAAAAGGCTTTGTAGAATCGCCCTGTGAATGTCTTTGAAAACACTTCTTAAGTAGGAAAGCATATGTCTTTCATCTGAGTGAAAACTGCATTCTATTCAGTTTTTCATACTGTGTTGAATGGTTAGGCGATTCACTTGTAGGGAAGTGTTTGTAAGCATTCTGTATACTCAATTCTTTAACAGCAAATCTCACGGCTTGCTTTTGACAAAAATTCCATGAAATCACGTTTAAAAGCCAACGCCAGAAAAAAGGCTTTGTAGATTCACTCTGTGAATGTCTTTGAAAACACTTCTTAAGAAGGAAAGCATACGTCTTTCATCTGAGTGAAAACTGCATTCTATTCAGTTTTTACTACTGTGTTGAATGGTTAGGCGATTCACTTGTAGGGAAGCGTTTGTTCGCATTCTGTATACTCAATTCTTTAACAGCAAATCTCGCGGCTTGCCTTTGACAGAAATTCCAGTGAAATCACGTTTAAAAGCCAACATCAGTAAAAAGGCTTTGTAGAATCACTCTGTGAATGTCTTTGAAAACACTTCTTAAGATTGAAAGCTTACGTCTTTCATCTGAGTGAAAACTGCATTCTATTCAGTTTTTAGTACTGTGTTGAGTGGTTAGGCAATTCCCTTGTAGGGAAGTGTTTGTTCTCATTCTGTATACTCAATTCTTTAACAGCAAATCTCGCATCTTGCTTTTGACAGAAATTCCAGTGAAATCACGTTTAAAAGCCAACGCCAGTAAAAAGGCTTTGTATATTCACTCTGTGAATGTCTTTGAAAACACTTCTTAAGAAGGAAAGCATACGTCTTTCATCTGAGTGAAAACTGCATTCTATTCAGTTTTTAGTACTGTGTTGAATGGTTAGGCGATTCACTTGTAGGGAAGCGTTTGTTTGCATTCTGTATACTCAATTCTTTAACAGCAAATCTCGCGGCTTGGCTTTGACAGAAATTCCAGTGAAATCACGTTTAAAAGCCAACGTCAGTAAAAAGGCTTTTTAGAATCACTCTGTGAATGTCTTTGAAAACACTTCTTAAGATTGAAAACTTACGTCTTTCATCTGAGTGAAAACTGCATTCTATTCAGTTTTTAGTACTGTGTTGAGTGGTTAGGCAATTCCCTTGTAGGGAAGTGTTTGTAAGCATTTTGTATACTCAATTCTTTAACAGCAAATCTCACGGCTTGCTTTTGACAAAAATTCCATTGAAATCACGTTTAAAAGCCAACGCCAGTAAAAAGGCTTTGTAGAATCACTCTGTGAATGTCTTTGAAAACACTTCTTAAGAAGGAAAGCATACGTCTTTCATCTGAGTGAAACCTGCATTCTACTCAGTTTTTAGTACTGTGTTGAATGGTTAGGCAATTCATTTGAAAGGAAGTGTTTGTTCGCATTCTGTATACTCAATTCTTTAACAGCAAATCTCGCGTCTTGCGTTTGACAGAAATTCCAGTTAAATCATGTTTAAAAGCCGTCAGTAAAAAGGCTTTGTAGAATCACTCTGTGAATGTCTTTGAAAACACTTCTTAAGAAGGAAAGCATACGTCTCTCATATGAGTGAAAACTGCATTCTATTCAGTTTTTAGTACTGTGTTGAATGGTTAGGCGATTCACTTGTAGGGAAGCGTTTGTTTGCATTCTGTATACTCAGTTCTTTAACAGCAAATCTTGCGGCTTGCCTTTGACAGAAATTCCAGTGAAATCACGTTTAAAAGCCAACGTCAGTGAAAAGGCTTTGTAGAATCACTGTGTGAATGTCTTTGAAAACACTTCTTAAGAAGGAAAGCATACGTCTTTCATCTGAGTGAAAACTGCATTCTATTCAGTTTTTCATACTGTGTTGAATGGTTAGGCGATTCACTTGTAGGGAAGCGTTTGTTCGCATTCTGTATACTCAATTCTTTAACAGCAAATCTCGCATCTTGCGTTTGACAGAAATTCCAGTGAAATCACGTTTAAAAGCCAACGTCAGTAAAAAGGCTTTGTATATTCACTCTGTGAATGTCTTTGAAAACACTTCTTAAGAAGAAAGCATACGTCTTTCATCTGAGTGAAAACTTCATTCTATTCAGTTTTTAGTACTGTGTTGAATGGTTAGGTGATTCACTTGTAGGGAAGCGTTTGTTTGCATTCTGTATACTCAATTCTTTAACAGCAAATCTCCCGGCTTGCCTTTGACAGAAATTTCAGTGAAATCACATTTAAAAGCCAACGTCAGAAAAAAGGCTTTGTAGAATCACTCTGTGAATGTCTTTGAACACACTTCTTAAGAAGGAAAGCATACGTCTTCCATCTGAGTGAAAACTGCATTCTATTCAGTTTTTAGTACTGTGTTGAATGGTTAGGCAATTGCCCTTTAGGGAAGTGTTTGTTCGCATTCTGTATATTCAATTATTTAACAGCAAATCTCGCATTTTGCGTTTGACAGAAATTCCAGTGAAATCACGTTTAAAAGCCAACATCAGTAAAAAGGCTTTGTAGAATCACTCTGTGAATGTCTTTGGAAACACTTCTTAAGAAGGAAAGCATACGTCTTTCATCTGAGTGAAAACTGCATTCTATTCAGTTTTTAGTACTGTGTTGAATGGTAAGGCGATTCACTTGTAGGGAAGTGTTTGTTCGCATTCTGTATACTCAATTCTTAACAGCAAATCTCGCGTCTTGCCTTTGACAGAAATTCCAGTGAAATCACGTTTAAAAGCCAATGCAAGTAAAAAGGCTTTGTAGAATCGCCCTGTGAATGTCTTTGAAAACACTTCTTAAGAAGGAAAGCATACGTCTTTCATCTGAGTGAAAACTGCATTCTATTCAGTTTTTAGTACTGTGTTGAATGGTAAGGCGATTCACTTGTAGGGAAGTGTTTGTTCGCATTCTGTATACTCAATTCTTTAACAGCAAATCTCACGGCTTGCTTTTGACAAAAATTCCATTGAAATCACGTTTAGAAGCCAACGCCAGAAAAAAGGCTTTGTAGATTCACTCTGTGAATGTCTTTGAAAACACTTCTTAAGAAGGAAAGCATACGTCTTTCATCTGAGTGAAAACTGCATTCTATTCAGTTTTTACTACTGGGTTGAATGGTTAGGCGATTCACTTGTAGGGAAGCGTTTGTTCGCATTCTGTATACTCAATTCTTTAACAGCAAATCTCGCGGCTTGCCTTTGACAGAAATTCCAGTGAAATCACGTTTAAAAGCCAACGTCAGTAAAAAGGCTTTGTAGAATCACTCTGTGAATGTCTTTGAAAACACTTCTTAAGATTGAAAGCTTACGTCTTTCATCTGAGTGAAAACTGCATTCTATTCAGTTTTTAGTACTGTGTTGAGTGGTTAGGCAATTCCCTTGTAGGGAAGTGTTTGTTTGCATTCTGTATACTCAATTCTTTAACAGCAAATCTCGCATCTTGCTTTTGACAGAAATTCCAGTGAAATCACGTTTAAAAGCCAACGCCAGTAAAAAGGCTTTGTATATTCACTCTGTGAATGTCTTTGAAAACACTTCTTAAGAAGGAAAGCATACGTCTTTCATCTGAGTGAAAACTGCATTCTATTCAGTTTTTAGTACTGTGTTGAATGGTTAGGCGAATCACTTGTAGGGAAGCGTTTGTTTGCATTCTGTATACTCAATTCTTTAACAGCAAATCTCGCGGCTTGCCTTTGACAGAAATTCCAGTGAAATCACGTTTAAAAGCCAACGTCAGTAAAAAGGCTTTGTAGAATCACTCTGTGAATGTCTTTGAAAACACTTCTTAAGAAGGAAAGCATACGTCTTTCATCTGAGTGAAACCTGCATTCTATTCATTTTTTAGTACTGTGTTGAATGGTTAGGCAATTCATTTGTAAGGAAGTGTTTGTTCGCATTCTGTATATTCAATTCTTTAACAGCAAATCTCGCGTCTTGCGTTTGATAGAAATTCCAGTGAAATCACGTTTAAAAGCCGTCAGTAAAGAGGCTTTGTAGAATCACTCTGTGAATGTCTTTGAAAACACTTCTTAAGAAGGAAAGCATACGTCTCTCATATGAGTGAAAACTGCATTCTATTCAGTTTTTAGTACTGTGTTGAATGGTTAGGCGATTCACTTGTAGGGAAGCGTTTGTTCGCATTCTGTATACTCAATTCTTTAACAGCAAATCTCGCATCTTGCGTTTGACAGAAATTCCAGTGAAATCACGTTTAAAAGCCAACGTCAGTAAAAAGGCTTTCTATATTCACTCTGTGAATGTCTTTGAAAACACTTCTTAAGAAGAAAGCATACGTCTTTCATCTGAGTGAAAACTGCATTCTATTCAGTTTTTATTACTGTGTTGAATGGTTAGGCGATTCACTTGTAGGGAAGCGTTTGTTTGCATTCTGTATACTCAATTCTTTAACAGCAAATCTCGCGGCTTGCCTTTGACAGAAATTCCAGTGAAATCACGTTTAAAAGCTAATGTCAGTAAAAAGGCATTGTAGAATCACTCTGTGAATGTCTTTGAAAACACTTCTTATGACGGAAAGCATACGTCTTTCAACTGAGTGAAAACTGCATTCTCTTCAGTTTTTATTACTGTGTTGAATGGTTAGGCGATTCACTTGTAGGGAAGCGTTTGTTCGCATTCTGTATACTCAATTCTTAACAGCAAATCTCGTGTCTTGCCTTTGACAGAAATTCCAGTTAAATCACGTTTAAAAGCCAACGTCAGTAAAAAGGCTTTGTAGAATCACTCTGTGAATGTCTTTGAAAACACTTCTTAAGAAGGAAAGCATACGTCTTTCATCTGAGTGAAACCTGCATTCTATTCAGTTTTTAGTACTGTGTTGAATGGTTAGGCAATTCATTTGTAAGGAAGCGTTTGTTCGCATTCTGTATACTCAATTCTTAACAGCAAATCTCGAGTCTTGCCTTTGACAGAAATTCCAGTGAAATCACGTTTAAAAGCCAACGCCAGAAAAAAGGCTTTGTATATTCACTCTGTGAATGTCTTTGAAAACACTTCTTAAGAAGGAAAGCATACGTCTTTCATCTGAGTGAAAACTGCATTCTATTCAGTTTTTAGTACTTTGTTGAATGGTTAGGCGATTCACTTGTAGGGAAGCGTTTGTTCGCATTCTGTATACTCAATTCTTTAACAGCAAATCTCGCATCTTGCTTTTGACAGAAATTCCAGTGAAATCACGTTTAAAAGCCAACGCCAGTAAAAAGGCTTTGTAGAATCACTCTGTGAATGTCTTTGAAAACACTTCTTAAGAAGGAAAGCATACGTCTCTCATATGAGTGAAAACTGCATTCTATTCAGTTTTTAGTACTGTGTTGAATGGTTAGGCGATTCACTTGTAGGGAAGCGTTTGTTCGCATTCTGTATACTCAATTCTTTAACAGCAAATCTCGCATCTTGCGTTTGACAGAAATTCCAGTGAAATCACGTTTAAAAGCCAACGTCAGTAAAAAGGCTTTGTAGAATCACTCTGTGAATGTCTTTGAAAACACTTCTTAAGAAGGAAAGCATACGTCTTTCATCTGAGTGAAACCTGCATTCTATTCAGTTTTTAGTACTGTGTTGAATGGTTAGCCAATTCATTTGTAAGGAAGTGTTTGTTCGCATTCTGTATATTCAATTCTTTAACAGCAAATCTCGCGTCTTGCGTTTGATAGAAATTCCAGTGAAATCACGTTTAAAAGCCGTCAGCAAAAAGGCTTTGTAGAATCACTCTGTGAATGTCTTTGAAAACACTTCTTAAGAAGGAAAGCATACGTCTCTCATATGAGTGAAAACTGCATTCTATTCAGTTTTTAGTACTGTGTTGAATGGTTAGGCGATTCACTTGTAGGGAAGCGTTTGTTTGCATTCTGTATACTCAGTTCTTTAACAGCAAATCTTGCGGCTTGCCTTTGACAGAAATTCCAGTGAAATCACGTTTAAAAGCCAACGTCAGTGAAAAGGCTTTGTAGAATCACTGTGTGAATGTCTTTGAAAACACTTCTTAAGAAGGAAAGCATACGTCTTTCATCTGAGTGAAAACTGCATTCTATTCAGTTTTTCATACTGTGTTGAATGGTTAGGCGATTCACTTGTAGGGAAGCGTTTGTTCGCATTCTGTATACTCAATTCTTTAACAGCAAATCTCGCATCTTGCGTTTGACAGAAATTCCAGTGAAATCACGTTTAAAAGCCAACGTCAGTAAAAAGGCTTTGTATATTCACTCTGTGAATGTCTTTGAAAACACTTCTTAAGAAGAAAGCATACGTCTTTCATCTGAGTGAAAACTTCATTCTATTCAGTTTTTAGTACTGTGTTGAATGGTTAGGTGATTCACTTGTAGGGAAGCGTTTGTTTGCATTCTGTATACTCAATTCTTTAACAGCAAATCTCCCGGCTTGCCTTTGACAGAAATTTCAGTGAAAATCACATTTAAAAGCCAACGTCAGAAAAAGGCTTTGTAGAATCACTCTGTGAATGTCTTTGAACACACTTCTTAAGAAGGAAAGCATACGTCTTCCATCTGAGTGAAAACTGCATTCTATTCAGTTTTTAGTAACTGTGTTGAATGGTTAGGCAATTGCCCTTTAGGAAGTGTTTGTTCGCATTCTGTATATTCAATTATTTAACAGCAAATCTCGCATTTTGCGTTTGACAGAATTCCAGTGAAATCACGTTTAAAAGCCAACATCAGTAAAAAGGCTTTGTAGAATCACTCTGTGAATGTCTTTGGAAACACTTCTTAAGAAGGAAAGCATACGTCTTTCATCTGAGTGAAAACTGCATTCTATTCAGTTTTTAGTACTGTGTTGAATGGTAAGGCGATTCACTTGTAGGGAAGTGTTTGTTCGCATTCTGTATACTCAATTCTTAACAGCAAATCTCGCGTCTTGCCTTTGACAGAAATTCCAGTGAAATCACGTTTAAAAGCCAATGCAAGTAAAAAGGCTTTGTAGAATCGCCCTGTGAATGTCTTTGAAAACACTTCTTAAGAAGGAAAGCATACGTCTTTCTCTGAGTGAAAACTGCATTCTATTCAGTTTTTAGTACTGTGTTGAATGGTAAGGCGATTCACTTGTAGGGAAGTGTTTGTTCGCATTCTGTATACTCAATTCTTTAACAGCAAATCTCACGGCTTGCTTTTGACAAAAATTCCATTGAAATCACGTTAGAAGCCAACGCCAGAAAAAAGGCTTTGTAGATTCACTCTGTGAATGTCTTTGAAAACACTTCTTAAGAAGGAAAGCATACGTCTTTCATCTGAGTGAAAACTGCATTCTATTCAGTTTTTACTACTGGGTTGAATGGTTAGGCGATTCACTTGTAGGGAAGCGTTTGTTCGCATTCTGTATACTCAATTCTTTAACAGCAAATCTCGCGGCTTGCCTTTGACAGAAATTCCAGTGAAATCACGTTTAAAAGCCAACGTCAGTAAAAAGGCTTTGTAGAATCACTCTGTGAATGTCTTTGAAAACACTTCTTAAGATTGAAAGCTTACGTCTTTCATCTGAGTGAAAACTGCATTCTATTCAGTTTTTAGTACTGTGTTGAGTGGTTAGGCAATTCCCTTGTAGGGAAGTGTTTGTTTGCATTCTGTATACTCAATTCTTTAACAGCAAATCTCGCATCTTGCTTTTGACAGAAATTCCAGTGAAATCACGTTTAAAAGCCAACGCCAGTAAAAAGGCTTTGTATATTCACTCTGTGAATGTCTTTGAAAACACTTCTTAAGAAGGAAAGCATACGTCTTTCATCTGAGTGAAAACTGCATTCTATTCAGTTTTTAGTACTGTGTTGAATGGTTAGGCGAATCACTTGTAGGGAAGCGTTTGTTTGCATTCTGTATACTCAATTCTTTAACAGCAAATCTCGCGGCTTGCCTTTGACAGAAATTCCAGTGAAATCACGTTTAAAAGCCAACGTCAGTAAAAAGGCTTTGTAGAATCACTCTGTGAA
Organism: Phyllotis vaccarum; assembly: GCA_033318265.1. NCBI lineage: Eukaryota > Metazoa > Chordata > Mammalia > Rodentia > Cricetidae > Phyllotis > Phyllotis vaccarum. The sequence goes on along the minus strand of JARWLC010000040.1, from coordinate 2,633,559 downwards.
TGTCTTTGAAAACACTTCTTAAGAAGGAAAGCATACGTCTTTCATCTGAGTGAAACCTGCATTCTATTCATTTTTTAGTACTGTGTTGAATGGTTAGGCAATTCATTTGTAAGGAAGTGTTTGTTCGCATTCTGTATATTCAATTCTTTAACAGCAAATCTCGCGTCTTGCGTTTGATAGAAATTCCAGTGAAATCACGTTTAAAAGCCGTCAGTAAAGAGGCTTTGTAGAATCACTCTGTGAATGTCTTTGAAAACACTTCTTAAGAAGGAAAGCATACGTCTCTCATATGAGTGAAAACTGCATTCTATTCAGTTTTTAGTACTGTGTTGAATGGTTAGGCGATTCACTTGTAGGGAAGCGTTTGTTCGCATTCTGTATACTCAATTCTTTAACAGCAAATCTCGCATCTTGCGTTTGACAGAAATTCCAGTGAAATCACGTTTAAAAGCCAACGTCAGTAAAAAGGCTTTCTATATTCACTCTGTGAATGTCTTTGAAAACACTTCTTAAGAAGAAAGCATACGTCTTTCATCTGAGTGAAAACTGCATTCTATTCAGTTTTTATTACTGTGTTGAATGGTTAGGCGATTCACTTGTAGGGAAGCGTTTGTTTGCATTCTGTATACTCAATTCTTTAACAGCAAATCTCGCGGCTTGCCTTTGACAGAAATTCCAGTGAAATCACGTTTAAAAGCTAATGTCAGTAAAAAGGCATTGTAGAATCACTCTGTGAATGTCTTTGAAAACACTTCTTATGACGGAAAGCATACGTCTTTCAACTGAGTGAAAACTGCATTCTCTTCAGTTTTTATTACTGTGTTGAATGGTTAGGCGATTCACTTGTAGGGAAGCGTTTGTTCGCATTCTGTATACTCAATTCTTAACAGCAAATCTCGTGTCTTGCCTTTGACAGAAATTCCAGTTAAATCACGTTTAAAAGCCAACGTCAGTAAAAAGGCTTTGTAGAATCACTCTGTGAATGTCTTTGAAAACACTTCTTAAGAAGGAAAGCATACGTCTTTCATCTGAGTGAAACCTGCATTCTATTCAGTTTTTAGTACTGTGTTGAATGGTTAGGCAATTCATTTGTAAGGAAGCGTTTGTTCGCATTCTGTATACTCAATTCTTAACAGCAAATCTCGAGTCTTGCCTTTGACAGAAATTCCAGTGAAATCACGTTTAAAAGCCAACGCCAGAAAAAAGGCTTTGTATATTCACTCTGTGAATGTCTTTGAAAACACTTCTTAAGAAGGAAAGCATACGTCTTTCATCTGAGTGAAAACTGCATTCTATTCAGTTTTTAGTACTTTGTTGAATGGTTAGGCGATTCACTTGTAGGGAAGCGTTTGTTCGCATTCTGTATACTCAATTCTTTAACAGCAAATCTCGCATCTTGCTTTTGACAGAAATTCCAGTGAAATCACGTTTAAAAGCCAACGCCAGTAAAAAGGCTTTGTAGAATCACTCTGTGAATGTCTTTGAAAACACTTCTTAAGAAGGAAAGCATACGTCTCTCATATGAGTGAAAACTGCATTCTATTCAGTTTTTAGTACTGTGTTGAATGGTTAGGCGATTCACTTGTAGGGAAGCGTTTGTTCGCATTCTGTATACTCAATTCTTTAACAGCAAATCTCGCATCTTGCGTTTGACAGAAATTCCAGTGAAATCACGTTTAAAAGCCAACGTCAGTAAAAAGGCTTTGTAGAATCACTCTGTGAATGTCTTTGAAAACACTTCTTAAGAAGGAAAGCATACGTCTTTCATCTGAGTGAAACCTGCATTCTATTCAGTTTTTAGTACTGTGTTGAATGGTTAGCCAATTCATTTGTAAGGAAGTGTTTGTTCGCATTCTGTATATTCAATTCTTTAACAGCAAATCTCGCGTCTTGCGTTTGATAGAAATTCCAGTGAAATCACGTTTAAAAGCCGTCAGCAAAAAGGCTTTGTAGAATCACTCTGTGAATGTCTTTGAAAACACTTCTTAAGAAGGAAAGCATACGTCTCTCATATGAGTGAAAACTGCATTCTATTCAGTTTTTAGTACTGTGTTGAATGGTTAGGCGATTCACTTGTAGGGAAGCGTTTGTTCGCATTCTGTATACTCAATTCTTTAACAGCAAATCTCGCGGCTTGCCTTTTACAGAAATTCAAGTGAAATCACGTTTAAAAGCCAACGTCAGTAAAAAGGCTTTGTAGAATCACTCTGTGAATGTCTTTGAAAACACTTCTTAAGAAGGAAAGCATACGTCTTTCATCTGAGTGAAACCTGCATTCTATTCAGTTTTTAGTACTGTGTTGAATGGTTAGGCAATTCATTTGTAAGGAAGTGTTTGTTCGCATTCTGTATATTCAATTCTTTAACAGCAAATCTCGCGTCTTGCGTTTGATAGAAATTCCAGTGAAATCACGTTTAAAAGCCGTCAGTAAAAAGGCTTTGTAGAATCACTCTGTGAATGTCTTTGAAAACACTTCTTAAGAAGGAAAGCATACGTCTCTCATATGAGTGAAAACTGCATTCTATTCAGTTTTTAGTACTGTGTTGTATGGTTAGGCGATTCACTTGTAGGGAAGCGTTTGTTCGCATTCTGTATACTCAATTCTTTAACAGCAAATCTCGCATCTTGCGTTTGACAGAAATTCCAGTGAAATCACGTTTAAAAGCCAACGTCAGTAAAAAGGCTTTGTATATTCACTCTGTGAATGTCTTTGAAAACACTTCTTAAGAAGAAAGCATACGTCTTTCATCTGAGTGAAAACTGCATTCTATTCAGTTTTTATTACTGTGTTGAATGGTTAGGCGATTCACTTATAGGGAAGCGTTTGTTTTCATTCTGTATACTCAATTCTTTAACAGCAAATCTCGCATCATGCCTTTGACAGAAATTCCAGTGAAATCACGTTTAAAAGCTAATGTCAGTAAAAAGGCATTGTAGAATCACTCTGTGAATGTCTTTGAAAACACTTCTTATGACGGAAAGCATACGTCTTTCAACTGAGTGAAAACTGCATTCTATTCAGTTTTTATTACTGTGTTGAATGGTTAGGCGATTCACTTGTAGGGAAGCGTTTGTTCGCATTCTGTATACTCAATTCTTAACAGCAAATCTCGTGTCTTGCCTTTGACAGAAATTCCAGTGAAATCACGTTTAAAAGCCAACGTCAGTAAAAAGGCTTTGTAGAATCACTCTGTGAATGTCTTTGAAAACACTTCTTAAGAAGGAAAGCATACGTCTTTCATCTGAGTGAAACCTGCATTCTATTCAGTTTTTAGTACTGTGTTGAATGGTTAGGCAATTCATTTGTAAGGAAGCGTTTGTTCGCATTCTGTATACTCAATTCTTAACAGCAAATCTCGAGTCTTGCCTTTGACAGAAATTCCAGTGTAATCACGTTTAAAAGCCAACGCCAGAAAAAAGGCTTTGTAGAATCGCCCTGTGAATGTCTTTGAAAACACTTCTTAAGAAGGAAAGCATACGTCTTTCATCTGAGTGAAAACTGCATTCTATTCTGTTTTTAGTACTGTGTTGAATGTTTAGGCGATTCACTTGTAGGGAAGCGTTTGTTGGCATTCTGTATACTCAATTCTTAACAGCAAATCTCCCGTCTTGCCTTTGACAGAAATTCCAGTGAAATCACGTTTAACAGCCATCAGTAAAAAGGCTTTGTAGAATCACTCTGTGAATGTCTTTGAAAACACTTCTTAAGAAGGAAAGCATACGTCTTTCATATGAGTGAAAACTGCAATCTATTCAGTTTTTAGTAGTGTGTTGAATAGTTATGCGATTCACTTGTAGGGAAGCGTTTGTTCGCATTCTCTATACTCAATTCTTTAACAGCAAATCTCGCGTTTTGCTTTTGAGAGAAATTCCAATGATATCACGTTTAAAAGCCAACGTCAGTAAAAAGGTTTTGTATACTCACTCTGTGAATGTCTTTGAAAATACTTCTTAAGAAGGAAAGCATACGTCTTTCATCTGAGTGAAAACTGCATTCTATTCAGTTTTTAGTACTGTGTTGAATGGTTAGGCGATTCACTTGTAGGGAAGCGTTTGTTCGCATTCTGTATACTCAATTCTTTAACAGCAAATCTCGCGTCTTGCATTTGACAGAAATTCCAGTTAAATCACGTTTAAAAGCCAACGCCAGTAAAAAGGCTTTGTAGATTCACTCTGTGAATGTCTTTGAAAACACTTCTTAAGAAGGAAAGCATACGTCTTTCATCTGAGTGAAAACTGCATTCTATTCAGTTTTTAATACTGTGTTGAATGGTTAGGCGATTCACTTGTAGGGAAGTGTTTGTAAGCATTTTGTATACTCAATTCTTTAACAGCAAATCTCACGGCTTGCTTTTGACAAAAATTCCATTGAAATCACGTTTAAAAGCCAACGCCAGTAAAAAGGCTTTGTAGAATCACTCTGTGAATGTCTTTGAAAACACTTATTAAGAAGGAAAGCATACGTCTTTCATCTGAGTGAAACCTGCATTCTACTCAGTTTTTAGTACTGTGTTGAATGGTTAGGCAATTCATTTGAAAGGAAGTGTTTGTTCGCATTCTGTATACTCAATTCTTTAACAGCAAATCTCGCGTCTTGTGTTTGACAGAAATTCCAGTTAAATCACGTTTAAGAGCCGTCAGTAAAAAGGCTTTGTAGAATCACTCTGTGAATGTCTTTGAAAACACTTCTTAAGAAGGAAAGCATACGTCTCTCATATGAGTGAAAACTGCATTCTATTCAGTTTTTAGTACTTTGTTGAATGGTTAGGCGATTCACTTGTAGGGAAGCGTTTGTTCGCATTCTGTATACTCAATTCTTTAACAGCAAATCTCGCATCTTGCTTTTGACAGAAATTCCAGTGAAATCACCTTTAAAAGCCAACGCCAGTAAAAAGGCTTTGTATATTCACTCTGTGAATGTCTTTGAAAACACTTCTTAAGAAGGAAAGCATACGTCTTTCATCTGAGTGAAAACTGCATTCTATTCAGTTTTTAGTACTGTGTTGAATGGTTAGGCGATTCACTTGTAGGGAAGCGTTTGTTTGCATTCTGTATACTCAATTCTTTAACAGCAAATCTTGCGGCTTGCCTTTGACAGAAATTCCAGTGAAATCACGTTTAAAAGCCAACGTCAGTAAAAAGGCTTTGTAGAATCACTCTGTGAATGTCTTTGAAAACACTTCTTAAGAAGGAAAGCATACGTCTCTCATATGAGTGAAAACTGCATTCTATTCAGTTTTTAGTACTGTGTTGAATGGTTAGGCGATTCACTTGTAGGGAAGCGTTTGTTCGCATTCTGTATACTCAATTCTTTAACAGCAAATCTCGCATCTTGCGTTTGACAGAAATTCCAGTGAAATCACGTTTAAAAGCCAACGTCAGTAAAAAGGCTTTGTATATTCACTCTGTGAATGTCTTTGAAAACACTTCTTAAGAAGAAAGCATACGTCTTTCATCTGAGTGAAAACTGCATTCTATTCAGCTTTTAGTACTGTGTTGAATGGTTAGGCGATTCACTTGTAGGGAAGCGTTTGTTTGCATTCTGTATACTCAATTCTTTAACAGCAAATCTCCCGGCTTGCCTTTGACAGAAATTCCAGTGAAATCACATTTAAAAGCCAACGTCAGAAAAAAGGCTTTGTAGAATCACTCTGTGAATGTCTTTGAAAACACTTCTTAAGAAGGAAAGCATACGTCTTCCATCTGAGTGAAAACTGCATTCTATTCAGTTTTTAGTACTGTGTTGAATGGTTAGGCGATTCACTTGTAGGGAAGCGTTTGTTCGCATTCTCTATACTCAATTCTTTAACAGCAAATCTCACGTTTTGTTTTTGACAGAAATTCCAATGATATCACGTTTAAAAGCCAACGTCAGTAAAAAGGTTTTGTATAATCACTCTGTGAATGTCTTTGAAAACCCTTCTTAAGAAGGAAAGCATACGTCTTTCATCTGAGTGAAAACTGCATTCTATTCAGTTTTAGTACTGTGTTGAATGGTTAGGAAATTCACTTGTAGGGAAGCATTTGTTTGCATTCTGTATACTCAATTCTTTAACAGCAAATTGCGCATCTTGCCTTTGACCGAAATTCCAGTGAAATCACGTTTAAAAGCCAACATCAGTAAAAAGGCTTTGTAGAATCACTCTGTGAATGTCTTTGGAAACACTTCTTAAGAAGGAAAGCATACGTCTTTCATCTGAGTGAAAACTGCATTCTATTCAGTTTTTAGTACTGTGTTGAATGGTAAGGCGATTCACTTGAAGGGAAGTGTTTGTTCGCATTCTGTATACTCAATTCTTAACAGCAAATCTCGCGTCTTGCCTTTGACAGAAATTCCAGTGAAATCACGTTTAAAAGCCAACGCAAGAAAAATGCTTTGTAGAATCACCCTGTGAATGTCTTTGAAAACACTTCTTAAGAAGGAAAGCATATGTCTTTCATCTGAGTGAAAACTGCATTCTATTCAGTTTTTCATACTGTGTTGAATGGTTAGGCGATTCACTTGTAGGGAAGTGTTTGTAAGCATTCTGTATACTCAATTCTTTAACAGCAAATCTCACGGCTTGCTTTTGACAAAAATTCCATTGAAATCACGTTTAAAAGCCAACGCCAGAAAAAAGGCTATGTAGATTCACTCTGTGAATGTCTTTGAAAACACTTCTTAAGAAGGAAAGCATACGTCTTTCATCTGAGTGAAAACTGCATTCTATTCAGTTTTTACTACTGTGTTGAATGGTTAGGCGATTCACTTGTAGGGAAGCGTTTGTTCGCATTCTGTATACTCAATTCTTTAACAGCAAATCTCGCGGCTTGCCTTTGACAGAAATTCCAGTGAAATCACGTTTAAAAGCCAACGTCAGTAAAAAGGCTTTGTAGAATCACTCTGTGAATGTCTTTGAAAACACTTCTTAAGATTGAAAGCTTACGTCTTTCATCTGAGTGAAAACTGCATTCTATTCAGTTTTTAGTACTGTGTTGAGTGGTTAGGCAATTCCCTTGTAGGGAAGTGTTTGTTCGCATTCTGTATACTCAATTCTTTAACAGCAAATCTCGCATCTTGCTTTTGACAGAAATTCCAGTGAAATCACGTTTAAAAGCCAACGCCAGTAAAAAGGCTTTGTATATTCACTCTGTGAATGTCTTTGAAAACACTTCTTAAGAAGGAAAGCATACGTCTTTCATCTGAGTGAAAACTGCATTCTATTCAGTTTTTAGTACTGTGTTGAATGGTTAGGCGATTCACTTGTAGGGAAGCGTTTGTTTGCATTCTGTATACTCAATTCTTTAACAGCAAATCTCGCGGCTTGCCTTTGACAGAAATTCCAGTGAAATCACGTTTAAGAGCCAACATCAGTAAAAAGGCTTTGTAGAATCACTCTGTGAATGTCTTTGAAAACACTTCTTAAGAAGGAAAGCATACGTCTTTCATCTGAGTGAAACCTGCATTCTATTCAGTTTTTAGTACTGTGTTGAATGGTTAGGCAATTCATTTGTAAGGAAGTGTTTGTTCGCATTCTGTATATTCAATTCTTTAACAGCAAATCTCGCGTCTTGCGTTTGATAGAAATTCCAGTGAAATCACGTTTAAAAGCCGTCAGTAAAAAGGCTTTGTAGAATCACTCTGTGAATGTCTTTGAAAACACTTCTTAAGAAGGAAAGCATACGTCTCTCATATGAGTGAAAACTGCATTCTATTCAGTTTTTAGTACTGTGTTGAATGGTTAGGCGATTCACTTGTAGGGAAGCGTTTGTTCGCATTCTGTATACTCAATTCTTTAACAGCAAATCTCGCATCTTGCGTTTGACAGAAATTCCAGTGAAATCACGTTTAAAAGCCAACGTCAGTAAAAAGGCTTTGTATATTCACTCTGTGAATGTCTTTGAAAACACTTCTTAAGAAGAAAGGATACGTCTTTCATCTGAGTGAAAACTGCATTCTATTCAGTTTTTATTACTGTGTTGAATGGTTAGGCGATTCACTTGTAGGGAAGCGTTTGTTTGCATTCTGTATACTCAATTCTTTAACAGCAAATCTCGCGTCTTGCCTTTGACAGAAATTCCAGTGAAATCACGTTTAAAAGCTAATGTCAGTAAAAAGGCATTGTAGAATCACTCTGTGAATGTCTTTGAAAACACTTCTTATGACGGAAAGCATACGTCTTTCATCTGAGTGAAAACTGCATTCTATTCAGTTTTTAGTACTGTGTTGAATGGTTAGGCGATTCACTTGTAGGGAAGCGTTTGTTCGCATTCTGTATACTCAATTCTTAACAGCAAATCTCGTGTCTTGCCTTTGACAGAAATTCCAGTGAAATCACGTTTAAAAGCCAACGTCAGTAAAAAGGCTTTGTAGAATCACTCTGTGAATGTCTTTGAAAACACTTCTTAAGATTGAAAGCTTACGTCTTTCATCTGAGTGAAAACTGCATTCTATTCAGTTTTTAGTACTGTGTTGAGTGGTTAGGCAATTCCCTTGTAGGGAAGTGTTTGTTCGCATTCTGTATACTCAATTCTTTAACAGCAAATCTCGCATCTTGCTTTTGACAGAAATTCCAGTGAAATCACGTTTAAAAGCCAACGCCAGTAAAAAGGCTTTGTATATTCACTCTGTGAATGTCTTTGAAAACACTTCTTAAGAAGGAAAGCATACGTCTTTCATCTGAGTGAAAACTGCATTCTATTCAGTTTTTAGTACTGTGTTGAATGGTTAGGCGATTCACTTGTAGGGAAGCGTTTGTTTGCATTCTGTATACTCAATTCTTTAACAGCAAATCTCGCGGCTTGCCTTTGACAGAAATTCCAGTGAAATCACGTTTAAAAGCCAACGTCAGTAAAAAGGCTTTGTAGAATCACTCTGTGAATGTCTTTGAAAACACTTCTTAAGAAGGAAAGCATACGTCTTTCATCTGAGTGAAACCTGCATTCTATTCAGTTTTTAGTACTGTGTTGAATGGTTAGGCAATTCATTTGTAAGGAAGTGTTTGTTCGCATTCTGTATATTCAATTCTTTAACAGCAAATCTCGCGTCTTGCGTTTGATAGAAATTCCAGTGAAATCACGTTTAAAAGCCGTCAGTAAAAAGGCTTTGTAGAATCACTCTGTGAATGTCTTTGAAAACACTTCTTAAGAAGGAAAGCATACGTCTCTCATATGAGTGAAAACTGCATTCTATTCAGTTTTTAGTACTGTGTTGAATGGTTAGGCAATTCACTTGTAGGGAAGCGTTTGTTCGCATTCTGTATACTCAATTCTTTAACAGCAAATCTCGCATCTTGCGTTTGACAGAAATTCCAGTGAAATCACGTTTAAAAGCCAACGTCAGTAAAAAGGCTTTGTATATTCACTCTGTGAATGTCTTTGAAAACACTTCTTAAGAAGAAAGGATACGTCTTTCATCTGAGTGAAAACTGCATTCTATTCAGTTTTTATTACTGTGTTGAATGGTTAGGCGATTCACTTGTAGGGAAGCGTTTGTTTGCATTCTGTATACTCAATTCTTTAACAGCAAATCTCGCGTCTTGCCTTTGACAGAAATTCCAGTGAAATCACGTTTAAAAGCTAATGTCAGTAAAAAGGCATTGTAGAATCACTCTGTGAATGTCTTTGAAAACACTTCTTATGACGGAAAGCATACGTCTTTCATCTGAGTGAAAACTGCATTCTATTCAGTTTTTAGTACTGTGTTGAATGGTTAGGCGATTCACTTGTAGGGAAGCGTTTGTTCGCATTCTGTATACTCAATTCTTAACAGCAAATCTCGTGTCTTGCCTTTGACAGAAATTCCAGTGAAATCACCTTTAAAAGCCAACGTCAGTAAAAAGGCTTTGTAGAATCACTCTGTGAATGTCTTTGAAAACACTTCTTAAGAAGGAAAGCATACGTCTTTCATCTGAGTGAAAACTGCATTCTATTCAGTTTTAGTACTGTGTTGAATGGTTAGGAAATTCACTTGTAGGGAAGCGTTTGTTTGCATTCTGTATACTCTATTCTTTAACAGCAAATTGCGCATCTTGCCTTTGACAGAAATTCCAGTGAAATCACGTTTAAAAGCCAACATCAGTAAAAAGGCTTTGTAGAATCACTCTGTGAATGTCTTTGGAAACACTTTTTAAGAAGGAAAGCATACGTCTTTCATCTGAGTGAAAACTGCATTCTATTCAGTTTTTAGTACTGTGTTGAATGGTAAGGAGATTCACTTGTAGGGAAGCGTTTGTTCGCATTCTGTATACTCAATTCTTAACAGCAAATCTCCCGTCTTGCCTTTGACAGAAATTCCAGTGAAATCACGTTTAACAGCCATCAGTAAAAAGGCTTTGTAGAATCACTCTGTGAATGTCTTTGAAACCACTTCTTAAGAAGGAAAGCATACGTCTTTCATATGAGTGAAAACTGCAATCTATTCAGTTTTTAGTAGTGTGTTGAATAGTTATGCGATTCACTTGTAGGGAAGCGTTTGTTCGCATTCTCTATACTCAATTCTTTAACAGCAAATCTCGCGTTTTGCTTTTGAGAGAAATTCCAATGATATCACGTTTAAAAGCCAACGTCAGTAAAAAGGTTTTGTATACTCACTCTGTGAATGTCTTTGAAAATACTTCTTAAGAAGGAAAGCATACGTCTTTCATCTGAGTGAAAACTGCATTCTATTCAGTTTTTAGTACTGTGTTGAATGGTTAGGCGATTCACTTGTAGGGAAGCGTTTGTTCGCATTCTGTATACTCAATTCTTTAACAGCAAATCTCGCGTCTTGCATTTGACAGAAATTCCAGTTAAATCACGTTTAAAAGCCAACGCCAGTATAAAGGCTTTGTAGATTCACTCTGTGAATGTCTTTGAAAACACTTCTTAAGAAGGAAAGCATACGTCTTTCATCTGAGTGAAAACTGCATTCTATTCAGTTTTTACTACTGTGTTGAATGGTTAGGCGATTCACTTGTAGGGAAGCGTTTGTTCGCATTCTGTATACTCAATTCTTTAAGAGCAAATCTCACGGCTTGCCTTTGACAGAAATTCCAGTGAAATCACGTTTAAAAGCCAACGTCAGTAAAAAGGCTTTGTAGAATCACTCTGTGAATGTCTTTGAAAACACTTCTTAAGATTGAAAGCATACGTCTTTCATCTGAGTGAAAACTGCATTCTATTCAGTTTTTAGTACTGTGTTGAGTGGTTAGGCAATTCCCTTGTAGGGAAGTGTTTGTAAGCATTTTGTATACTCAATTCTTTAACAGCAAATCTCACGGCTTGCTTTTGACAAAAATTCCATTGAAATCACGTTTAAAAGCCAACGCCAGTAAAAAGGCTTTGTAGAATCACTCTGTGAATGTCTTTGAAAACACTTATTAAGAAGGAAAGCATACGTCTTTCATCTGAGTGAAACCTGCATTCTACTCAGTTTTTAGTACTGTGTTGAATGGTTAGGCAATTCATTTGAAAGGAAGTGTTTGTTCGCATTCTGTATACTCAATTCTTTAACAGCAAATCTCGCGTCTTGCGTTTGACATAAATTCCAGTTAAATCACGTTTAAAAGCCGTCAGTAAAAAGGCTTTGTAGAATCACTCTGTGAATGTCTTTGAAAACACTTCTTAAGAAGGAAAGCATACGTCTCTCATATGAGTGAAAACTGCATTCTATTCAGTTTTTAGTACTTTGTTGAATGGTTAGGCGATTCACTTGTAGGGAAGCGTTTGTTCGCATTCTGTATACTCAATTCTTTAACAGCAAATCTCGCATCTTGCTTTTGACAGAAATTCCAGTGAAATCACGTTTAAAAGCCAACGCCAGAAAAAAGGCTTTGTACAATCGCCCTGTGAATGTCTTTGAAAACACTTCTTAAGAAGGAAAGCATACGTCTTTCATCTGAGTGAAAACTGCATTCTATTCAGTTTTTAGTACTGTGTTGAATGGTTAGGCGATTCACTTGTAGGGAAGCGTTTGTTCACATTCTGTATACTCAATTCTTAACAGCAAATCTCGTGTCTTGCCTTTGACAGAAATTCCAGTGAAATCACGTTTAAAAGCCAACGTCAGTAAAAAGGCTATGTAGAATCACTCTGTGAATGTCTTTGAAAACACTTCTTAAGAAGGAAAGCATACGTCTTTCATCTGAGTGAAAACTGCATTCTATTCAGTTTTAGTACTGTGTTGTATGGTTAGGAAATTCACTTGTAGGGAAGCGTTTGTTTGCATTCTGTATACTCTATTCTTTAACAGCAAATTGCGCATCTTGCCTTTGACAGAAATTCCAGTGAAATCACGTTTAACAGCCATCAGTAAAAAGGCTTTGTAGAATCACTCTGTGAATGTCTTTGAAAACACTTCTTAAGAAGGAAAGCATACGTCTTTCATATGAGTGAAAACGGCAATCTATTCAGTTTTTAGTAGTGTGTTGAATAGTTATGCGATTCACTTGTAGGGAAGCATTTGTTCGCATTCTGTATACTCAATTCTTTAACAGCAAATCTCGCGTCTTGCATTTGACAGAAATTCCAGTTAAATCACGTTTAAAAGCCAACGCCAGTAAAAAGGCTTTGTAGATTCACTCTGTGAATGTCTTTGAAAACACTTCTTAAGAAGGAAAGCATACGTCTTTCATCTGAGTGAAAACTGCATTCTATTCAGTTTTTACTACTGTGTTGAATGGTTAGGCGATTCACTTGTAGGGAAGCGTTTGTTCGCATTCTGTATACTCAATTCTTTAACAGCAAATCTCGCGGCTTGCCTTTGACAGAAATTCCAGTGAAATCACGTTTAAAAGCCAACGTCAGTAAAAAGGCTTTGTAGAATCACTCTGTGAATGTCTTTGAAAACACTTCTTAAGAAGAAAGCATACGTCTTTCATCTGAGTGAAAACTGCATTCTATTCAGTTTTTAGTACTGTGTTGAATGGTTAGGCGATTCACTTGTAGGGAAGCGTTTGTTTGCATTCTGTATACTCAATTCTTTAACAGCAAAACTCCCGGCTTGCCTTTGACAGAAATTCCAGTGAAATCACATTTAAAAGCCAACGTCAGAAAAAAGGCTTTGTAGAATCACTCTGTGAATGTCTTTGAAAACACTTCTTAAGAAGGAAAGCATACGTCTTCCATCTGAGTGAAAACTGCATTCTATTCAGTTTTTAGTACTGTGTTGAATGGTTAGGCAATTGCCCTTTAGGGAAGTGTTTGTTCGCATTCTGTATATTCAATTCTTTAACAGCAAATCTCGCGTCTTGCGTTTGATAGAAATTCCAGTGAAATCACGTTTAAAAGCCGTCAGTAAAAAGGCTTTGTAGAATCACTCTGTGAATGTCTTTGAAAACACTTCTTAAGAAGGAAAGCATACGTCTCTCATATGAGTGAAAACTGCATTCTATTCAGTTTTTAGTACTGTGTTGAATGGTTAGGCGATTCACTTGTAGGGAAGCGTTTGTTTGCACTCTGTATACTCAATTCTTTAACAGCAAATTGCGCATCTTGCCTTTGACCGAAATTCCAGTGAAATCACGTTTAAAAGCCAACATCAGTAAAAAGGCTTTGTAGAATCACTCTGTGAATGTCTTTGGAAACACTTCTTAAGAAGGAAAGCATACGTCTTTCATCTGAGTGAAAACTGCATTCTATTCAGTTTTTAGTACTGTGTTGAATGGTAAGGCGATTCACTTGTAGGGAAGTGTTTGTTCGCATTCTGTATACTCAATTCTTAACAGCAAATCTCGAGTCTTGCCTTTGACAGAAATTCCAGTGAAATCACGTTTAAAAGCCAACGCAAGTAAAAAGGCTTTGTAGAATCGCCCTGTGAATGTCTTTGAAAACACTTCTTAAGAAGAAAGCATACGTCTTTCATCTGAGTGAAACCTGCATTCTATTCAGTTTTTAGTACTGTGTTGAATGGTTAGGCAATTCATTTGTAAGGAAGTGTTTGTTCGCATTCTGTATATTCAATTCTTTAACAGCAAATCTCGCGTCTTGCGTTTGATAGAAATTCCAGTGAAATCACGTTTAAAAGCCGTCAGTAAAAAGGCTTTGTAGAATCACTCTGTGAATGTCTTTGAAAACACTTCTTAAGAAGGAAAGCATACGTCTCTCATATGAGTGAAAACTGCATTCTATTCAGTTTTTAGTACTGTGTTGAATGGTTAGGCGATTCACTTGTAGGGAAGCGTTTGTTCGCATTCTGTATACTCAATTCTTTAACAGCAAATCTCGCATCTTGCTTTTGACAGAAATTCCAGTGAAATCACATTTAAAAGCCAACGTCAGTAAAAAGGCTTTGTATATTCACTCTGTGAATGTCTTTGAAAACACTTCTTAAGAAGAAAGCATACGTCTTTCATCTGAGTGAAAACTGCATTCTATTCAGTTTTTATTACTGTGTTGAATGGTTAGGCGATTCACTTGTAGGGAAGCGTTTGTTTGAATTCTGTATACTCAATTCTTTAACAGCAAATCTCGCGTCTTGCCTTTGACAGAAATTCCAGTGAAATCACGTTTAAAAGCTAATGTCAGTAAAAAGGCATTGTAGAATCACTCTGTGAATGTCTTTGAAAACACTTCTTATGACGGAAAGCATACGTCTTTCATCTGAGTGAAAACTGCATTCTATTCAGTTTTTAGTACTGTGTTGAATGGTTAGGCGATTCACTTTTAGGGAAGCATTTGTTCGCATTCTGTATACTCAATTCTTAACAGCAATTCTCGTGTCTTGCCTTTGACAGAAATTCCAGTGAAATCACGTTTAAAAGCCAACGTCAGTAAAAAGGCTTTGAAGAATCACTCTGTGAATGTCTTTGAAAACACTTCTTAAGAAGGAAAGCATACGTCTTTCATCTGAGTGAAAACTGCATTCTATTCAGTTTTTAGTACTGTGTTGAATGGTTAGGCAATTCATTTGTAAGGAAGTGTTTGTTCGCATTCTGTATATTCAATTCTTAACAGCAAATCTCGCGTCTTGAGTTTGATAGAAATTCCAGTGAAATCACGTTTAAAAGCCGTCAGTAAAAAGGCTTTGTAGAATCACTCTGTGAATGTCTTTGAAAACACTTCTTAAGAAGGAAAGCATACGTCTCTCATATGAGTGAAAACTGCATTCTATTCAGTTTTTAGTACTGTGTTGAATGGTTAGGCGATTCACTTGTAGGGAAGCGTTTGTTCGCATTCTGTATACTCAATTCTTTAACAGCAAATCTCGCATCTTGCGTTTGACAGAAATTCCAGTGAAATCACGTTTAAAAGCCAACATCAGTAAAAAGGCTTTGTATATTCACTCTGTGAATGTCTTTGAAAACACTTCTTAAGAAGAAAGCATACGTCTTTCATCTGAGTGAAAACTGCATTCTATTCAGTTTTTATTACTGTGTTGAATGGTTAGGCAATTCACTTGTAGGGAAGCGTTTGTTTGCATTCTGTATACTCAATTCTTTAACAGCAAATCTCGCGTCTTGCCTTTGACAGAAATTCCAGTGAAATCACGTTTAAAAGCTAATGTCAGTAAAAAGGCATTGTAGAATCACTCTGTGAATGTCTTTGAAAACACTTCTTATGACGGAAAGCATACGTCTTTCATCTGAGTGAAAACTGCATTCTATTCAGTTTTTAGTACTGTGTTGAATGGTTAGGCGATTCACTTGTAGGGAAGCGTTTGTTCGCATTCTGTATACTCAATTCTTAACAGCAAATCTCGCGTCTTGCGTTTGACAGAAATTCCAGTGAAATCACGTTTAACAGCCGTCAGTAAAAAGGCTTTGTAGAATCACTCTGTGAATGTCTTTGAAAACATTTCTTAAGAAGGAAAGCATACGTCTTTCATTTGAGTGAAAACTGCATTCTATTCAGTTTTTAGTACTGTGTTGAATGGTTAGGCGATTCACTTGTAGGGAAGCGTTTGTTCGCATTCTCTATACTCAATTCTTTAACATCAAATCTCACGTTTTGTTTTTGACAGAAATTCCAATGATATCACGTTTAAAAGCCAACGTCAGTAAAAAGGTTTTGTATAATCACTCTGTGAATGTCTTTGAAAACACTTCTTAAGAAGGAAAGGATACGTCTTTCATCTGAGTGAAAACTGCATTCTATTCAGTTTTAGTACTGTGTTGAATGGTTAGGAAATTCACTTGTAGGGAAGCGTTTGTTTGCATTCTGTATACTCTATTCTTTAACAGCAAATTGCGCATCTTGCCTTTGACAGAAATTCCAGTGAAATCACGTTTAAAAGCCAACATCAGTAAAAAGGCTTTGTAGAATCACTCTGTGAATGTCTTTGGAAACACTTTTTAAGAAGGAAAGCATACGTCTTTCATCTGAGTGAAAACTGCATTCTATTCAGTTTTTAGTACTGTGTTGAATGGTAAGGCGATTCACTTGTAGGGAAGCGTTTGTTCGCATTCTGTATACTCAATTCTTAACAGCAAATCTCAAGTCTTGCCTTTGACAGAAATTCCAGTGAAATTACGTTTAAAAGCCAACGCCAGAAAAAAGGCTTTGTAGAATCGCCCTGTGAATGTCTTTGAAAATACTTCTTAAGAAGGAAAGCATACGTCTTTCATCTGAGTGAAAACTGCATTCTATTCAGTTTTTCGTACTGTGTTGAATGGTTAGGCGATTCACTTGTAGGGAAGCGTTTGTTGGCATTCTGTATACTCAATTCTTAACAGCAAATCTCCCATCTTGCCTTTGACAGAAATTCCAGTGAAATCACGTTTAACAGCCATCAGTAAAAAGGCTTTGTAGAATCACTCTGTGAATGTCTTTGAAAACACTTCTTAAGAAGGAAAGCATACGTCTTTCATATGAGTGAAAACTGCAATCTATTCAGTTTTTAGTAGTGTGTTGAATAGTTATGCGATTCACTTGTGGGGAAGCGTTTGTTTGCATTCTGTATACTCAATTCTTTAACAGCAAATCTCGCGACTTGCCTTTGACAGAAATTCCAGTGAAATCACGTTTAAAAGCCAACGTCAGTAAAAAGGCTTTGTAGAATCACTCTGTGAATGTCTTTGAAAACACTTCTTAAGAAGGAAAGCATACGTCTTTCATCTGAGTGAAACCTGCATTCTATTCAGTTTTTAGTACTGTGTTGAATGGTTAGGCAATTCATTTGTAAGGAAGTGTTTGTTCGCATTCTGTATATTCAATTCTTTAACAGCAAATCTCGCGTCTTGCGTTTGATAGAAATTCCAGTGAAATCACGTTTAAAAGCCGTCAGTAAAAAGGCTTTGTAGAATCACTCTGTGAATGTCTTTGAAAACACTTCTTAAGAAGGAAAGCATACGTCTCTCATATGAGTGAAAACTGCATTCTATTCAGTTTTTAGTACTGTGTTGAATGGTTAGGCGATTCACTTGTAGGGAAGCGTTTGTTCGCATTCTGTATACTCAATTCTTTAACAGCAAATCTCGCATCTTGCGTTTGACAGAAATTCCAGTGAAATCACGTTTAAAAGCCAACGTCAGTAAAAAGGCTTTGTATATTCACTCTGTGAATGTCTTTGAAAACACTTCTTAAGAAGAAAGCATACGTCTTTCATCTGAGTGAAAACTGCATTCTATTCAGTTTTTCATACTGTGTTGAATGGTTAGGCGATTCACTTGTAGGGAAGCGTTTGTTTGCATTCTGTATACTCAATTCTTTAACAGCAAATCTCGCGGCTTGCCTTTGACAGAAATTACAGTGAAATCACATCTAAAAGCCAACGTCAGAAAAAAGGCTTTGTAGAATCACTCTGTGAATGTCTTTGAAAACACTTCTTAAGAAGGAAAACATACGTCTTCCATCTGAGTGAAAACTGCATTCTATTCAGTTTTTAGTACTGTGTTGAATGGTTAGGCAATTGCCCTTTAGGGAAGTGTTTGTTCGCATTCTGTATATTCAATTCTTTAACAGCAAATCTCGCGTCTTGCGTTTGACAGAAATTCCAGTGAAATCACGTTTAAAAGCCAACGTCAGTAAAAAGGCTTTGTAGAATCACTCTGTGAATGTCTTTGAAAACACTTCTTAAGATTGAAAGCTTATGTCTTTCATGTGAGTGAAAACTGCATTCTATTCAGTTTTTAGTACTGTGTTGAGTGGTTAGGCAATTCCCTTGTAGGGAAGTGTTTGTAAGCATTCTGTATACTCAATTCTTTAACAGCAAATCTCACGGCTTGCTTTTGACAAAAATTCCATTGAAATCACGTTTAAAAGCCAACGCCAGAAAAAAGGCTTTGTAGAATCACTCTGTGAATGTCTTTGAAAACACTTCTTAAGAAGGAAAGCATACGTCTTTCATCTGAGTGAAAACTGCATTCTATTCAGTTTTAGTACTGTGTTGAATGGTTAGGAAATTCACATGTAGGGAAGCGTTTGTTTGCATTCTGTATACTCAATTCTTTAACAGCAAATTGCGCATCTTGCCTTTGACAGAAATTCCAGTGAAATCACGTTTAAAAGCCAACATCAGTAAAAAGGCTTTGTAGAATCACTCTGTGAATGTCTTTGGAAACACTTCTTAAGAAGGAAAGCATACGTCTTTCATCTGAGTGAAAACTGCATTCTATTCAGTTTTTAGTACTGTGTTGAATGGTAAGGCGATTCACTTGTAGGGAAGCGTTTGTTCGCATTCTGTATACTCAATTCTTAACAGCAAATCTCGCGTCTTGCCTTTGACAGAAATTCCAGTGAAATCACGTTTAAAAGCCAACGCAAGTAAAAAGGCTTTGTAGAATCGCCCTGTGAATGTCTTTGAAAACACTTCTTAAGAAGGAAAGCATATGTCTTTCATCTGAGTGAAAACTGCATTCTATTCAGTTTTTCATACTGTGTTGAATGGTTAGGTGATTCACTTGTAGGGAAGCATTTGTTGGCATTCTGTATACTCAATTCTTAACAGCAAATCTCCCGTCTTGCCTTTGACAGAAATTCGAGTGAAATCACGTTTAACAGCCATCAGTAAAAAGGCTTTGTAGAATCACTCTGTGAATGTCTTTGAAAACACTTCTTAAGAAGGAAAGCATACGTCTTTCATATGAGTGAAAACTGCAATCTATTCAGTTTTTAGTAGTGTGTTGAATAGTTAGGCGATTCACTTGTAGGGAAGCGTTTGTTCGCATTCTGTATACTCAATTCTTTAACAGCAAATCTCGCGTTTTGCTTTTGACAGAAATTCCAGTTAAATCACGTTTAAAAGCCAACGCCAGTAAAAAGGCTTTGTAGATTCACTCTGTGAATGTCTTTGAAAACACTTCTTAAGAAGGAAAGCATACGTCTTTCATCTGAGTGAAAACTGCATTCTATTCAGTTTTTAGTACTGTGTTGAATGGTTAGGCGATTCACTTGTAGGGAAGCGTTTGTTTGCATTCTGTATACTTAATTCTTTAACAGCAAATCTTGCGGCTTGCCTTTGACAGAAATTCCAGTGAAATCACGTTTAAAAGCCAACGTCAGTAAAAAGGCTTTGTAGAATCACTCTGTGAATGTCTTTGAAAACACTTCTTAAGATTGAAAGCTTATGTCTTTCATCTGAGTGAAAACTGCATTCTATTCAGTTTTTAGTACTGTGTTGAGTGGTTAGGCAATTCCCTTGTAGGGAAGTGTTTGTAAGCATTCTGTATACTCAATTCTTTAACAGCAAATCTCACGGCTTGCTTTTGACAAAAATTCCATTGAAATCACATTTAAAAGCCAACGCCAGAAAAAAGGCTTTGTAGAATCACTCTGTGAATGTCTTTGAAAACACTTCTTAAGAAGGAAAGCATACGTCTTTCATCTGAGTGAAACCTGCATTCTACTCAGTTTTTAGTACTGTGTTGAATGGTTAGGCGATTCACTTGTAGGGAAGCGTTTGTTCGCATTCTGTATACTCAATTCTTTAACAGCAAATCTCGCATCTTGCGTTTGACAGAAATTCCAGTGAAATCACGTTTAAAAGCCAACTCCAGTAAAAAGGCTTTGTATATTCACTCTGTGAATGTCTTTGAAAACACTTCTTAAGAAGGAAAGCATACGTCTTTCATCTGAGTGAAAACTGCATTCTATTCAGTTTTTCGTACTGTGTTGAATGGTCAGGCGATTCACATGTAGGGAAGCGTTTGTTCGCATTCTGTATACTCAATTCTTTAACAGCAAATCTCGCGTCTTGCATTTGACAGAAATTCCAGTTAAATCACGTTTAAAAGCCAACGCCAGTAAAAAGGCTTTGTAGATTCACTCTGTGAATGTCTTTGAAAACACTTCTTAAGAAGGAAAGCAAACGTCTTTCATCTGAGTGAAAACTGCATTCTATTCAGTTTTTACTACTGTGTTGAATGGTTAGGCGATTCACTTGTAGGGAAGCGTTTGTTCGCATTCTGTATACTCAATTCTTTAACAGCAAATCTTGCATCTTGCTTTTGACAGAAATTCCAGTGAAATCACGTTTAAAAGCCAACGCCAGTAAAAAGGCTTTGTATATTCACTCTGTGAATGTCTTTGAAAACACTTCTTAAGAAGGAAAGCATACGTCTTTCATCTGAGTGAAAACTGCATTCTATTCAGTTTTTAGTACTGTGTTGAATGGTTAGGCGATTCACTTGTGGGGAAGCGTTTGTTTGCATTCTGTATACTCAATTCTTGAACAGCAAATCTCGCGACTTGCCTTTGACAGAAATTCCAGTGAAATCACGTTTAAAAGCCGTCAGTAAAAAGGCTTTGTAGAATCACTCTGTGAATGTCTTTGAAAACACTTCTTAAGAAGGAAAGCATACGTCTCTCATATGAGTGAAAACTGCATTCTATTCAGTTTTTAGTACTGTGTTGAATGGTTAGGCGATTCACTTGTAGGGAAGCGTTTGTTCGCATTCTGTATACTCAATTCTTTAACAGCAAATCTCGCATCTTGCGTTTGACAGAAATTCCAGTGAAATCACGTTTAAAAGCCAACGTCAGTAAAAAGGCTTTGTATATTCACTCTGTGAATGTCTTTGAAAACACTTCTTAAGAAGAAAGCATACGTCTTTCATCTGAGTGAAAACTGCATTCTATTCAGTTTTTCATACTGTGTTGAATGGTTAGGCGATTCACTTGTAGGGAAGCGTTTGTTTGCATTCTGTATACTCAATTCTTTAACAGCAAATCTCGCGGCTTGCCTTTGACAGAAATTACAGTGAAATCACATTTAAAAGCCAACGTCAGAAAAAAGGCTTTGTAGAATCACTCTGTGAATGTCTTTGAAAACACTTCTTAAGAAGGAAAACATACGTCTTCCATCTGAGTGAAAACTGCATTCTATTCAGTTTTTAGTACTGTGTTGAATGGTTAGGCAATTGCCCTTTAGGGAAGTGTTTGTTCGCATTCTGTATATTCAATTCTTTAACAGCAAATCTCGCGTCTTGCGTTTGACAGAAATTCCAGTGAAATCACGTTTAAAAGCCAACGTCAGTAAAAAGGCTTTGTAGAATCACTCTGTGAATGTCTTTGAAAACACTTCTTAAGAAGGAAAGCATACGTCTTTCATTTGAGTGAAAACTGCATTCTATTCAGTTTTTAGTACTGTGTTGAATGGTTAGGCGATTCACTTGTAGGGAAGCGTTTGTTCGCATTCTGTATACTTAATTCTTTAACAGCAAATCTCGCGGCTTGCCTTTGACAGAAATTCCAGTGAAATCACGTTTAAAAGCCAACGTCAGTAAAAAGGCTTTGTAGAATCACTCTGTGAATGTCTTTGAAAACACTTCTTAAGATTGAAAGCTTATGTCTTTCATCTGAGTGAAAACTGCATTCTATTCAGTTTTTAGTACTGTGTTGAGTGGTTAGGCAATTCCCTTGTAGGGAAGTGTTTGTAAGCATTCTGTATACTCAATTCTTTAACAGCAAATCTCACGGCTTGCTTTTGACAAAAATTCCATTGAAATCACGTTTAAAAGCCAACGCCAGAAAAAAGGCTTTGTAGAATCACTCTGTGAATGTCTTTGAAAACACTTCTTAAGAAGGAAAGCATACGTCTTTCATCTGAGTGAAACCTGCATTCTACTCAGTTTTTAGTACTGTGTTGAATGGTTAGGCGATTCACTTGTAGGGAAGCGTTTGTTCGCATTCTGTATACTCAATTCTTTAACAGCAAATCTCGCATCTTACGTTTGACAGAAATTCCAGTGAAATCACGTTTAAAAGCCAACGCCAGTAAAAAGGCTTTGTATATTCACTCTGTGAATGTCTTTGAAAACCCTTCTTAAGAAGGAAAGCATAAGTCTTTCATCTGAGTGAAAACTGCATTCTATTCAGTTTTTCGTACTGTGTTGAATGGTCAGGCGATTCACATGTAGGGAAGCGTTTGTTCGCATTCTGTATACTCAATTCTTTAACAGCAAATCTCGCGTCTTGCATTTGACAGAAATTCCAGTTAAATCACGTTTAAAAGCCAACGCCAGTAAAAAGGCTTTGTAGATTCACTCTGTGAATGTCTTTGAAAACACTTCTTAAGAAGGAAAGCATACGTCTTTCATCTGAGTGAAAACTGCATTCTATTCAGTTTTTACTACTGTGTTGAATGGTTAGGCGATTCACTTGTAGGGAAGTGTTTGTTCGCATTCTGTATACTCAATTCTTTAACAGCAATTCTCACATCTTGCTTTTGACAGAAATTGCAGTGAAATCACGTTTAAAAGCCAACGCCAGTAAAAAGGCTTTGTATATTCACTCTGTGAATGTCTTTGAAAACACTTCTTAAGAAGGAAAGCATACGTCTTTCATCTGAGTGAAAACTGCATTCTATTCAATTTTTAGTACTGTGTTGAATGGTTAGGCGATTCACTTGTGGGGAAGCGTTTGGTTG
The DNA here is from genome assembly GCA_033318265.1 of Phyllotis vaccarum. Lineage (NCBI taxonomy): Eukaryota > Metazoa > Chordata > Mammalia > Rodentia > Cricetidae > Phyllotis > Phyllotis vaccarum. The sequence goes on along the minus strand of JARWLC010000040.1, from coordinate 2,610,797 downwards.
CATTCTGTATACTCAATTCTTGAACAGCAAATCTCGCGACTTGCCTTTGACAGAAATTCCAGTGAAATCACGTTTAAAAGCCAACGTCAGTAAAAAGGCTTTGTAGAATCACTCTGTGAATGTCTTTGAAAACACTTCTTAAGAAGGAAAGCATACGTCTTTCATCTGAGTGAAACCTGAATTCTATTCAGTTTTTAGTACTGTGTTGAATGGTTAGGCAATTCATTTGTAAGGAAGTGTTTGTTCGCATTCTGTATATTCAATTCTTTAACAGCAAATCTCGCGTCTTGCGTTTGATAGAAATTCCAGTGAAATCACGTTTAAAAGCCGTCAGTAAAAAGGCTTTGTAGAATCACTCTGTGAATGTCTTTGAAAACACTTCTTAAGAAGGAAAGCATACGTCTCTCATATGAGTGAAACCTGCATTCTATTCAGTTTTTAGTACTGTGTTGAATGGTTAGGCGATTCACTTGTAGGGAAGCGTTTGTTCGCATTCTGTATACTCAATTCTTTAACAGCAAATCTCGCATCTTGCGTTTGACAGAAATTCCAGTGAAATCACGTTTAAAAGCCAACGTCAGTAAAAAGGCTTTGTATATTCACTCTGTGAATGTCTTTGAAAACACTTCTTAAGAAGAAAGCATACGTCTTTCATCTGAGTGAAAACTGCATTCTATTCAGTTTTTCATACTGTGTTGAATGGTTAGGCGATTCACTTGTAGGGAAGCGTTTGTTTGCATTCTGTATACTCAATTCTTTAACAGCAAATCTCGCGGCTTGCCTTTGACAGAAATTACAGTGAAATCACATTTAAAAGCCAACGTCAGAAAAAAGGCTTTGTAGAATCACTCTGTGAATGTCTTTGAAAACACTTCTTAAGAAGGAAAACATACGTCTTCCATCTGAGTGAAAACTGCATTCTATTCAGTTTTTAGTACTGTGTTGAATGGTTAGGCAATTGCCCTTTAGGGAAGTGTTTGTTCGCATTCTGTATATTCAATTCTTTAACAGCAAATCTCGCGTCTTGCGTTTGACAGAAATTCCAGTGAAATCACGTTTATAAGCCAACGTCAGTAAAAAGGCTTTGTAGAATCACTCTGTGAATGTCTTTGAAAACACTTCTTAAGAAGGAAAGCATACGTCTTTCATTTGAGTGAAAACTGCATTCTATACAGTTTTTAGTACTGTATTGAATGGTTAGGCGATTCACTTGTAGGGAAGCGTTTGTTCGCATTCTGTATACTTAATTCTTTAACAGCAAATCTCGCGGCTTGCCTTTGACAGAAATTCCAGTGAAATCACGTTTAAAAGCCAACGTCAGTAAAAAGGCTTTGTAGAATCACTCTGTGAATGTCTTTGAAAACACTTCTTAAGATTGAAAGCTTATGTCTTTCATGTGAGTGAAAACTGCATTCTATTCAGTTTTTAGTACTGTGTTGAGTGGTTAGGCAATTCCCTTGTAGGGAAGTGTTTGTAAGCATTCTGTATACTCAATTCTTTAACAGCAAATCTCACGGCTTGCTTTTGACAAAAATTCCATTGAAATCACGTTTAAAAGCCAACGCCAGAAAAAAGGCTTTGTAGAATCACTCTGTGAATGTCTTTGAAAACACTTCTTAAGAAGGAAAGCATACGTCTTTCATCTGAGTGAAAACTGCATTCTATTCAGTTTTAGTACTGTGTTGAATGGTTAGGAAATTCACTTGTAGGGAAGCGTTTGTTTGCATTCTGTATACTCAATTCTTTAACAGCAAATTGCGCATCTTGCCTTTGACAGAAATTCCAGTGAAATCACGTTTAAAAGCCAACATCAGTAAAAAGGCTTTGTAGAATCACTCTGTGAATGTCTTTGGAAACACTTCTTAAGAAGGAAAGCATACGTCTTTCATCTGAGTGAAAACTGCATTCTATTCAGTTTTTAGTACTGTGTTGAATGGTAAGGCGATTCACTTGTAGGGAAGCGTTTGTTCGCATTCTGTATACTCAATTCTTTAACAGCAAATCTCACGACTTGCTTTTGACAAAAATTCCATTGAAATCACGTTTAAAAGCCAACGCCAGAAAAAAGGCTTTGTAGAATCACTCTGTGAATGTCTTTGAAAACACTTCTTAAGAAGGAAAGCATACGTCTTTCATCTGAGTGAAACCTGCACTCTACTCAGTTTTTAGTACTGTGTTGAATGGTTAGGCGATTCACTTGTAGGGAAGCGTTTGTTCGCATTCTGTATACTCAATTCTTTAACAGCAAATCTCGCATCTTGCGTTTGACAGAAATTCCAGTGAAATCACGTTTAAAAGCCAACGCCAGTAAAAAGGCTTTGTATATTCACTCTGTGAATGTCTTTGAAAACACTTCTTAAGAAGGAAAGCATACGTCTTTCATCTGAGTGAAAACTGCATTCTATTCAGTTTTTCGTACTGTGTTGAATGGTTAGGCGATTCACTTGTAGGGAAGCGTTTGTTAGCATTCTGTATACTCAATTCTTTAACAGCAAATTGCGCATCTTGCCTTTGACAGAAATTCCAGTGAAATCACGTTTAAAAGCCAACATCAGTAAAAAGGCTTTGTAGAATCACTCTGTGAATGTCTTTGGAAACACTACTTAAGAAGGAAAGCATACGTCTTTCATCTGAGTGAAAACTGCATTCTATTCAGTTTTTCATACTGTGTTGAATGGTTAGGCGATTCACTTGTAGGGAAGCGTTTGTTGGCATTCTGTATACTCAATTCTTAACAGCAAATCTCCCGTCTTGCCTTTGACAGAAATTCCAGTGAAATCACGTTTAACAGCCGTAAGTAAAAAGGCTTTGTAGAATCACTTGTGAATGTCTTTGAAAACACTTCTTAAGAAGGAAAGCATACGTCTTTCATATGAGTGAAAACTGCAATCTATTCAGTTTTTAGTACTGTGTTGAATGGTTAGGCAATTTACTTGTAGGGAAGCGTTTTTTCGCATTCTGTATACTCAATTCTTTAACAGCAAATCTCGCGTCTTGCATTTGACAGAAATTCCAGTGAAATCACGTTTAAAAGCCAACGCCAGTAAAAAGGCTTTGTAGATTCACTCTGTGAATGTCTTTGAAAACACTTCTTAAGAAGGAAAGCATACGTCTTTCATCTGAGTGAAAACTGCATTCTATTCAGTTTTTAGTACTGTGTTGAATGGTTAGGCGATTCACTTGTAGGGAAGCGTTTGTTCGCATTCTGTATACTTAATTCTTTAACAGCAAATCTCGCGGCTTGCCTTTGACAGAAATTCCAGTGAAATCACGTTTAAAAGCCAACGTCAGTAAAAAGGCTTTGTAGAATCACTCTGTGAATGTCTTTGAAAACACTTCTTAAGATTGAAAGCTTATGTCATTCATCTGAGTGAAAACTGCATTCTATTCAGTTTTTAGTACTGTGTTGAGTGGTTAGGCAATTCCCTTGTAGGGAAGTGTTTGTAAGCATTCTGTATACTCAATTCTTTAACAGCAAATCTCACGGCTTGCTTTTGACAAAAATTCCATTGAAATCACGTTTAAAAGCCAACGCCAGAAAAAAGGCTTTGTAGAATCACTCTGTGAATGTCTTTGAAAACACTTCTTAAGAAGGAAAGCATACGTCTTTCATCTGAGTGAAAACTGCATTCTATTCAGTTTTTAGTACTGTGTTGAATGGTTAGGCGATTCACTTGTAGGGAAGCGTTTGTTCGCATTCTGTATACTCAATTCTTTAACAGCAAATCTCGCGGCTTGCCTTTGACAGAAATTCCAGTGAAATCACGTTTAAAAGCCAACGTCAGTAAAAAGGCTTTGTAGAATCACTCTGTGAATGTCTTTGAAAACACTTCTTAAGATTGAAAGCTTATGTCTTTCATCTGAGTGAAAACTGCATTCTATTCAGTTTTTAGTACTGTGTTGAGTGGTTAGGCAATTCCCTTGTAGGGAAGTGTTTGTAAGCATTCTGTATACTCAATCCTTTAACAGCAAATCTCACGGCTTGCTTTTGACAAAAATTCCATTGAAATCACGTTTAAAAGCCAACGCCAGAAAAAAGGCTTTGTAGAATCACTCTGTGAATGTCTTTGAAAACACTTCTTAAGAAGGAAAGCATACGTCTTTCATCTGAGTGAAACCTGCATTCTACTCAGTTTTTAGTACTGTGTTGAATGGTTAGGCGATTCACTTGTAGGGAAGCGTTTGTTCGCATTCTGTATACTCAATTCTTTAACAGCAAATCTCCCATCTTGCGTTTGACAGAAATTCCAGTTAAATCACGTTTAAAAGCCAACGCCAGTAAAAAGGCTTTGTATATTCACTCTGTGAATGTCTTTGAAAACACTTCTTAAGAAGGAAAGCATACGTCTTTCATCTGAGTGAAAACTGCATTCTATTCAGTTTTTCGTACTGTGTTGAATGGTCAGGCGATTCACATGTAGGGAAGCGTTTGTTCGCATTCTGTATACTCAATTCTTTAACAGCAAATCTCGCGTCTTGCATTTGACAGAAATTCCAGTTAAATCACGTTTAAAAGCCAACGCCAGTAAAAAGGCTTTGTAGATTCACTCTGTGAATGTCTTTGAAAACACTTCTTAAGAAGGAAAGCATACGTCTTTCATCTGAGTGAAAACTGCATTCTATTCAGTTTTTACTACTGTGTTGAATGGTTAGGCGATTCACTTGTAGGGAAGCGTTTGTTCGCATTCTGTATACTCAATTCTTTAACAGCAAATCTCGCATCTTGCTTTTGACAGAAATTCCAGTGAAATCACGTTTAAAAGCCAACGCCAGTAAAAAGGCTTTGTATATTCACTCTGTGAATGTCTTTGAAAACACTTCTTAAGAAGGAAAGCATACGTCTTTCATCTGAGTGAAAACTGCATTCTATTCAATTTTTAGTACTGTGTTGAATGGTTAGGCGATTCACTTGTGGGGAAGCGTTTGTTTGCATTCTGTATACTCAATTCTTGAACAGCAAATCTCGCGACTTGCCTTTGACAGAAATTCCAGTGAAATCACGTTTAAAAGCCAACGTCAGTAAAAAGGCTTTGTAGAATCACTCTGTGAATGTCTTTGAAAACACTTCTTAAGAAGGAAAGCATACGTCTTTCATCTGAGTGAAACCTGAATTCTATTCAGTTTTTAGTACTGTGTTGAATGGTTAGGCAATTCATTTGTAAGGAAGTGTTTGTTCGCATTCTGTATATTCAATTCTTTAACAGCAAATCTCGCGTCTTGCGTTTGATAGAAATTCCAGTGAAATCACGTTTAAAAGCCGTCAGTAAAAAGGCTTTGTAGAATCACTCTGTGAATGTCTTTGAAAACACTTCTTAAGAAGGAAAGCATACGTCTCTCATATGAGTGAAAACTGCATTCTATTCAGTTTTTAGTACTGTGTTGAATGGTTAGGCGATTCACTTGTAGGGAAGCGTTTGTTCGCATTCTGTATACTCAATTCTTTAACAGCAAATCTCGCATCTTGCGTTTGACAGAAATTCCAGTGAAATCACGTTTAAAAGCCAACGTCAGCAAAAAGGCTTTGTATATTCACTCTGTGAATGTCTTTGAAAACACTTCTTAAGAAGAAAGCATACGTCTTTCATCTGAGTGAAAACTGCATTCTATTCAGTTTTTCATACTGTGTTGAATGGTTAGGCGATTCACTTGTAGGGAAGCGTTTGTTTGCATTCTGTATACTCAATTCTTTAACAGCAAATCTCGCGGCTTGCCTTTGACAGAAATTACAGTGAAATCACATTTAAAAGCCAACGTCAGAAAAAAGGCTTTGTAGAATCACTCTGTGAATGTCTTTGAAAACACTTCTTAAGAAGGAAAACATAAGTCTTCCATCTGAGTGAAAACTGCATTCTATTCAGTTTTTAGTACTGTGTTGAATGGTTAGGCAATTGCCCTTTAGGGAAGTGTTTGTTCGCATTCTGTATATTCAATTCTTTAACAGCAAATCTCGCGTCTTGCGTTTGACAGAAATTCCAGTGAAATCACGTTTAAAAGCCAACGTCAGTAAAAAGGCTTTGTAGAATCACTCTGTGAATGTCTTTGAAAACACTTCTTAAGAAGGAAAGCATACGTCTTTCATTTGAGTGAAAACTGCATTCTATTCAGTTTTTAGTACTGTGTTGAATGGTTAGGCGATTCACTTGTAGGGAAGCGTTTGTTCGCATTCTGTATACTTAATTCTTTAACAGCAAATCTCGCGGCTTGCCTTTGACAGAAATTCCAGTGAAATCACGTTTAAAAGCCAACGTCAGTAAAAAGGCTTTGTAGAATCACTCTGTGAATGTCTTTGAAAAAACTTCTTAAGAAGGAAAGCATACGTCTTTCATCTGAGTGAAACCTGCATTCTACTCAGTTTTTAGTACTGTGTTGAATGGTTAGGCGATTCACTTGTAGGGAAGCGTTTGTTCGCATTCTGTATACTCAATTCTTTAACAGCAAATCTCGCATCTTGCGTTTGACAGAAATTCCAGTGAAATCACGTTTAAAAGCCAACGCCAGTAAAAAGGCTTTGTATATTCACTATGTGAATGTCTTTGAAAACACTTCTTAAGAAGGAAAGCATACGTCTTTCATCTGAGTGAAAACTGCATTCTATTCAGTTTTTCGTACTGTGTTGAATGGTTAGGCGATTCACTTGTAGGGAAGCGTTTGTTAGCATTCTGTATACTCAATTCTTTAACAGCAAATTGCGCATCTTGCCTTTGACAGAAATTCCAGTGAAATCACGTTTAAAAGCCAACATCAGTAAAAAGGCTTTGTAGAATCACTCTGTGAATGTCTTTGGAAACACTACTTAAGAAGGAAAGCATACGTCTTTCATCTGAGTGAAAACTGCATTCTATTCAGTTTTTCATACTGTGTTGAATGGTTAGGCGATTCACTTGTAGGGAAGCGTTTGTTAGCATTCTGTATACTCAATTCTTAACAGCAAATCTCCCGTCTTGCCTTTGACAGAAATTCCAGTGAAATCACGTTTAACAGCCGTAAGTAAAAAGGCTTTGTAGAATCACTTGTGAATGTCTTTGAAAACACTTCTTAAGAAGGAAAGCATACGTCTTTCATATGAGTGAAAACTGCAATCTATTCAGTTTTTAGTACTGTGTTGAATGGTTAGGCAATTTACTTGTAGGGAAGCGTTTTTTCGCATTCTGTATACTCAATTCTTTAACAGCAAATCTCGCGTCTTGCCTTTGACAGAAATTCCAGTGAAATCACGTTTAAAAGCCAACGCCAGTAAAAAGGCTTTGTAGATTCACTCTGTGAATGTCTTTGAAAACACTTCTTAAGAAGGAAAGCATACGTCTTTCATCTGAGTGAAAACTGCATTCTATTCAGTTTTTAGTACTGTGTTGAATGGTTAGGCGATTCACTTGTAGGGAAGCGTTTGTTCGCATTCTGTATACTTAATTCTTTAACAGCAAATCTCGCGGCTTGCCTTTGACAGAAATTCCAGTGAAATCACGTTTAAAAGCCAACGTCAGTAAAAAGGCTTTGTAGAATCACTCTGTGAATGTCTTTGAAAACACTTCTTAAGATTGAAAGCTTATGTCATTCATCTGAGTGAAAACTGCATTCTATTCAGTTTTTAGTACTGTGTTGAGTGGTTAGGCAATTCCCTTGTAGGGAAGTGTTTGTAAGCATTCTGTATACTCAATTCTTTAACAGCAAATCTCACGGCTTGCTTTTGACAAAAATTCCATTGAAATCACGTTTAAAAGCCAACGCCAGAAAAAAGGCTTTGTAGAATCACTCTGTGAATGTCTTTGAAAACACTTCTTAAGAAGGAAAGCATACGTCTTTCATCTGAGTGAAAACTGCATTCTATTCAGTTTTTAGTACTGTGTTGAATGGTTAGGCGATTCACTTGTAGGGAAGCGTTTGTTCGCATTCTGTATACTCAATTCTTTAACAGCAAATCTCGCGTCTTGCGTTTGACAGAAATTCCAGTTAAATCACGTTTAAAAGCCAACGCCAGTAAAAAGACTTCGTAGATTCACTCTGTGAATGTCTTTGAAAACACTTCTTAAGAAGGAAAGCATACGTCTTTCATCTGAGTGAAAACTGCATTCTATTCAGTTTTTAGTACTGTGTTGAATGGTTAGGCGATTCACTTGTAGGGAAGCGTTTGTTAGCATTCTGTATACTTAATTCTTTAACAGCAAATCTCGCAGCTTGCCTTTGACAGAAATTCCAGTGAAATCACGTTTAAAAGCCAACGTCAGTAAAAAGGCTTTGTAGAATCACTCTGTGAATGTCTTTGAAAACACTTCTTAAGATTGAAAGCTTATGTCTTTCATCTGAGTGAAAACTGCATTCTATTCAGTTTTTAGTACTGTGTTGAGTGGTTAGGCAATTCCCTTGTAGGGAAGTGTTTGTAAGCATTCTGTATACTCAATTCTTTAACAGCAAATCTCACGGCTTGCTTTTGACAAAAATTCCATTGAAATCACGTTTAAAAGCCAACGCCAGAAAAAAGGCTTTGTAGAATCACTCTGTGAATGTCTTTGAAAACACTTCTTAAGAAGGAAAGCATACTTCTTTCATCTGAGTGAAAACTGCATTCTATTCAGTTTTAGTACTGTGTTGAATGGTTAGGAAATTCACTTGTAGGGAAGCGTTTGTTTGCATTCTGTATACTCAATTCTTTAACAGCAAATTGTGCATCTTGCCTTTGACAGAAATTCCAGTGAAATCACGTTTAAAAGCCAACATCAGTAAAAAGGCTTTGTAGAATCACTCTGTGAATGTCTTTGGAAACACTTCTTAAGAAGGAAAGCATATGTCTTTCATCTGAGTGAAAACTGCATTCTATTCAGTTTTTCATACTGTGTTGAATGGTTAGGCGATTCACTTGTAGGGAAGCGTTTGTTGGCATTCTGTATACTCAATTCTTAACAGCCAATCTCCCGTCTGGCCTTTGACAGAAATTCCAGTGAAATCACGTTTAACAGCCGTCAGTAAAAAGGCTTTGTAGAATCACTCTGTGAATGTCTTAGAAAACACTTCTTAAGAAGGAAAGCATACGTCTTTCATATGAGTGAAAACTGCAATCTATTCAGTTTTTAGTAGTGTGTTGAATAGTTAGGCGATTCACTTGTAGGGAAGCGTTTGTTCGCATTCTCTATACTCAATTCTTTAACAGCAAATCTCGCGTTTTGCTTTTGAGAGAAATTCCAATGATATCACGTTTAAAAGCCAAAGTCAGTAAAAAGGTTTTGTATACTCACTCTGTGAATGTCTTTGAAAATACTTCTTAAGAAGGAAAGCATACGTCTTTCATCTGAGTGAAAACTGCATTCTATTCAGTTTTTAGTACTGTGTTGAATGGTTAGGCGATTCACTTGTAGGGAAGCGTTTGTTCGCATTCTGTATACTCAATTCTTTAACAGCAAATCTCGCGTCTTGCCTTTGACAGAAATTCCAGTGAAATCACGTTTAAAAGCCAACGCCAGTAAAAAGGCTTTGTAGATTCACTCTGTGAATGTCTTTGAAAACACTTCTTAAGAAGGAAAGCATACGTCTTTCATCTGAGTGAAAACTGCATTCTATTCAGTTTTTAGTACTGTGTTGAATGGTTAGGCGATTCACTTGTAGGGAAGCGTTTGTTCGCATTCTGTATACTTAATTCTTTAACAGCAAATCTCGCGGCTTGCCTTTGACAGAAATTCCAGTGAAATCACGTTTAAAAGCCAACGTCAGTAAAAAGGCTTTGTAAATTCACTCTGTGAATGTCTTTGAAAACACTTCTTAAGATTGAAAGCTTATGTCATTCATCTGAGTGAAAACTGCATTCTATTCAGTTTTTAGTACTGTGTTGAGTGGTTAGGCAATTCCCTTGTAGGGAAGTGTTTGTAAGCATTCTGTATACTCAATTCTTTAACAGCAAATCTCACGGCTTGCTTTTGACAAAAATTCCATTGAAATCACGTTTAAAAGCCAACGCCAGAAAAAAGGCTTTGTAGAATCACTCTGTGAATGTCTTTGAAAACACTTCTTAAGAAGGAAAGCATACGTCTTTCATCTGAGTGAAAACTGCATTCTATTCAGTTTTTAGTACTGTGTTGAATGGTTAGGCGATTCACTTGTAGGGAAGCGTTTGTTCGCATTCTGTATACTCAATTCTTTAACAGCAAATCTCGCGTCTTGCGTTTGACAGAAATTCCAGTTAAATCACGTTTAAAAGCCAACGCCAGTAAAAAGACTTCGTAGATTCACTCTGTGAATGTCTTTGAAAACACTTCTTAAGAAGGAAAGCATACGTCTTTCATCTGAGTGAAAACTGCATTCTATTCAGTTTTTAGTACTGTGTTGAATGGTTAGGCGATTCACTTGTAGGGAAGCGTTTGTTAGCATTCTGTATACTTAATTCTTTAACAGCAAATCTCGCAGCTTGCCTTTGACAGAAATTCCAGTGAAATCACGTTTATAAGCCAACGTCAGTAAAAAGGCTTTGTAGAATCACTCTGTGAATGTCTTTGAAAACACTTCTTAAGATTGAAAGCTTATGTCTTTCATCTGAGTGAAAACTGCATTCTATTCAGTTTTTAGTACTGTGTTGAGTGGTTAGGCAATTCCCTTGTAGGGAAGTGTTTGTAAACATTCTGTATACTCAATTCTTTAACAGCAAATCTCACGGCTTGCTTTTGACAAAAATTCCATTGAAATCACGTTTAAAAGCCAACGCCAGAAAAAAGGCTTTGTAGAATCACTCTGTGAATGTCTTTGAAAACACTTCTTAAGAAGGAAAGCATACTTCTTTCATCTGAGTGAAAACTGCATTCTATTCAGTTTTAGTACTGTGTTGAATGGTTAGGAAATTCACTTGTAGGGAAGCGTTTGTTTGCATTCTGTATACTCAATTCTTTAACAGCAAATTGTGCATCTTGCCTTTGACAGAAATTCCAGTGAAATCACGTTTAAAAGCCAACATCAGTAAAAAGGCTTTGTAGAATCACTCTGTGAATGTCTTTGGAAACACTTCTTAAGAAGGAAAGCATATGTCTTTCATCTGAGTGAAAACTGCATTCTATTCAGTTTTTCATACTGTGTTGAATGGTTAGGCGATTCACTTGTAGGGAAGCGTTTGTTGGCATTCTTTATACTCAATTCTTAACAGCCAATCTCCCATCTGGCCTTTGACAGAAATTCCAGTGAAATCACGTTTAACAGCCGTCAGTAAAAAGGCATTGTAGAATCACTCTGTTAAAGTCTTTGAAAACACTTCTTAAGAAGGAAAGCATACGTATTTCATTTGAGTGAAAACTGCATTCTATTCAGTTTTTAGTACTGTGTTGAATGGTTAGGCGATTCACTTGTAGGGAAGCGTTTGTTCGCATTCTCTATACTCAATTCTTTAACAGCAAATCTCACGTTTTGTTTTTGACAGAAATTCCAATGATATCACGTTTAAAAGCCAACGTCAGTAAAAAGGTTTTGTATAATCACTCTGTGAATGTCTTTGAAAACACTTCTTATGACGGAAAGCATACGTCTTTCATCTGAGTGAAAACTGCATTCTATTCAGTTTTAGTACTGTGTTGAATGGTTAGGAAATTCACTTGTAGGGAAGCGTTTGTTTGCATTCTGTATACTCAATTCTTTAACAGCAAATTGTGCATCTTGCCTTTGACAGAAATTCCAGTGAAATCACGTTTAAAAGCCAACATCAGTAAAAAGGCTTTGTAGAATCACTCTGTGAATGTCTTTGGAAACACTACTTAAGAAGGAAAGCATACGTCTTTCATCTGAGTGAAAACTGCATTCTATTCAGTTTTTCATACTGTGTTGAATGGTTAGGCGATTCACTTGTAGGGAAGCGTTTGTTGGCATTCTGTATACTCAATTCTTAACAGCAAATCTCCCGTCTTGCCTTTGACAGAAATTCCAGTGAAATCACGTTTAAAAGCCAACGTCAGTAAAAAGGCTTTGTAGAATCACTCTGTGAATGTCTTTGAAAACACTTCTTAAGATTGAAAGCTTATGTCTTTCATCTGAGTGAAAAATGCATTCTATTCAGTTTTTAGTACTGTGTTGAGTGGTTAGGCAATTCCCTTGTAGGGAAGTGTTTGTAAGCATTCTGTATACTCAATTCCTTAACAGCAAATCTCACGGCTTGCTTTTGACAAAAATTCCATTGAAATCACGTTTAAAAGCCAACGCAAGAAAAAAGGCTTTGTGAAATCACTCTGTGAATGTCTTTGAAAACACTTCTTAAGAAGGAAAGCATACATCTTTCATCTGAGTGAAAACTGCATTCTATTCAGTTTTAGTACTGTGTTGAATGGTTAGGAAATTCACTTGTAGGGAAGCGTTTGTTTGCATTCTGTATACTCAATTCTTTAACAGCAAATTGTGCATCTTGCCTTTGACAGAAATTCCAGTGAAATCACGTTTAAAAGCCAACATCAGTAAAAAGGCTTTGTAGAATCACTCTGTGAATGTCTTTGGAAACACTTCTTAAGAAGGAAAGCATACGTCTTTCATCTGAGTGAAAACTGCATTCTATTCAGTTTTTAGTACTGTGTTGAATGGTAAGGCGATTCACTGGTAGGGAAGCGTTTGTTCGCATTCTGTATATTCAATTCTTAACAGCAAATCTCGCGTCTTGCCTTTGACAGAAATTCCAGTGAAATCACGTTTAAAAGCCAACGCAAGTAAAAAGGCTTTGTAGAATCGCCCTGTGAATGTCTTTGAAAACACTTCTTAAGAAGGAAAGCATATGTCTTTCATCTGAGTGAAAACTGCATTCTATTCAGTTTTTCATACTGTGTTGAATGGTTAGGCGATTCACTTGTAGGGAAGCGTTTGTTGGCATTCTGTATACTCAATTCTTAACAGCAAATCTCCCGTCTGGCCTTTGACAGAAATTCCAGTGAAATCACGTTTAACAGCCGTCAGTAAAAAGGCTTTGTAGAATCACTCTGTGAATGTCTTTGAAAACACTTCTTTAGAAGGAAAGCATACGTCTTTCATATGAGTCAAAACTGCAATCTATTCAGTTTTTAGTAGTGTGTTGAATAGTTAGGCGATTCACTTGTAGGGAAGCGTTTGTTCGCATTCTCTATACTCAATTCTTTAACAGCAAATCTCGCGTTTTGCTTTTGAGAGAAATTCCAATGATATCACGTTTAAAAGCCAACGTCAGTAAAAAGGCTTTGTAGAATCACTCTGTGAATGTCTTTGAAAACACTTCTTAAGATTGAAAGCTTATGTCTTTCATCTGAGTGAAAACTGCATTCTATTCAGTTTTTAGTACTGTGTTGAGTGGTTAGGCAATTCCCTTGTAGGGAAGTGTTTGTAAGCATTCTGTATACTCAATTCTTTAACAGCAAATCTCACGGCTTGCTTTTGACAAAAATTCCATTGAAATCACGTTTAAAAGCCAACGCCAGAAAAAAGGCTTTGTAGAATCACTCTGTGAATGTCTTTGAAAACACTTCTTAAGAAGGAAAGCATATGTCTTTCATCTGAGTGAAACCTGCATTCTACTCAGTTTTTAGTACTGTGTTGAATGGTTAGGCGATTCACTTGTAGGGAAGCGTTTGTTCGCATTCTGTATACTCAATTCTTTAACAGCAAATCTCGCATCTTGCTTTTGACAGAAATTCCAGTGAAATCACGTTTAAAAGCCAACGCCAGTAAAAAGGCTTTGTATATTCACTCTGTGAATGTCTTTGAAAACACTTCTTAAGAAGGAAAGCATACGTCTTTCATCTGAGTGAAAACTGCATTCTATTCAGTTTTTCGTACTGTGTTGAATGGTTAGGCGATTCACTTGTAGGGAAGCGTTTGTTCGCATTCTGTATACTCAATTCTTAACAGCAAATCTCGTGTCTTGCCTTTGACAGAAATTCCAGTGAAATCACGTTTAACAGCCGTCAGTAAAAAGGCATTGTAGAATCACTCTGTTAAAGTCTTTGAAAACACTTCTTAAGAAGGAAAGCATACGTCTTTCATTTGAGTGAAAACTGCATTCTATTCAGTTTTTAGTACTGTGTTGAATGGTTAGGCGATTCACTTGTAGGGAAGCGTTTGTTCGCATTCTCTATACTCAATTCTTTAACAGCAAATCTCACGTTTTGTTTTTGACATAAATTCCAATGATATCACGTTTAAAAGCCAACGTCAGTAAAAAGGTTTTGTATAATCACTCTGTGAATGTCTTTGAAAACACTTCTTATGACGGAAAGCATATGTCTTTCATCTGAGTGAAAACTGCATTCTATTCAGTTTTAGTACTGTGTTGAATGGTTAGGAAATTCACTTGTAGGGAAGCGTTTGTTTGCATTCTGTATACTCAATTCTTTAACAGCAAATTGCGCATCTTGCCTTTGACAGAAATTCCAGTGAAATCACGTTTAAAAGCCAACATCAGTAAAAAGGCTTTGTAGAATCACTCTGTGAATGTCTTTGGAAACACTACTTAAGAAGGAAAGCATACGTCTTTCATCTGAGTGAAAACTGCATTCTATTCAGTTTTTCATACTGTGTTGAATGGTTAGGCGATTCACTTGTAGGGAAGCGTTTGTTGGCATTCTGTATACTCAATTCTTAACAGCAAATCTCCCGTCTTGCCTTTGACAGAAATTCCATTGAAATCACGTTTAACAGCCGTCAGTAAAAAGGCTTTGTAGAATCACTCTGTGAATGTCTTTGAAAACACTTCTTAAGAAGGAAAGCATACGTCTTTCATATGAGTGAAAACTGCAATCTATTCAGTTTTTAGTAGTGTGTTGAATAGTTAGGCGATTCACTTGTAGGGAAGCGTTTGTTCGCATTCTCTATACTCAATTCTTTAACAGCAAATCTTGCGTTTTGCTTTTGAGAGAAATTCCAATGATATCACGTTTAAAAGCCAACGTCAGTAAAAAGGTTTTGTATACTCACTCTGTGAATGTCTTTGAAAATACTTCTTAAGAAGGAAAGCATACGTCTTTCATCTGAGTGAAAACTGCATTCTATTCAGTTTTTAGTACTGTGTTGAATGGTTTGGCAATTTACTTGTAGGGAAGCTTTTTTTCGCATTCTGTATACTCAATTCTTTAACAGCAAATCTCGCGTCTTGCGTTTGACAGAAATTCCAGTGAAATCACGTTTAAAAGCCAACGCCAGTAAAAAGGCTTTGTAGATTCACTCTGTGATTGTCTTTGAAAACACTTCTTAAGAAGGAAAGCATACGTCTTTCATATGAGTGAAAACTGCATTCTATTCAGTTTTTAGTACTGTGTTGAATGGTTAGGCGATTCACTTGTAGGGAAGCGTTTGTTCGCATTCTGTATACTTAATTCTTTAACAGCAAATCTTGCGGCTTGCCTTTGACAGAAATTCCAGTGAAATCACGTTTAAAAGCCAACGTCAGTAAAAAGGGTTTGTAGAATCACTCTGTGAATATCTTTGAAAACACTTCTTAAGATTGAAAGCTTATGTCTTTCATCTGAGTGAAAACTGCATTCTATTCAGTTTTTAGTACTGTGTTGAGTGGTTAGGGAATTCCCTTGTAGGGAAGTGTTTGTAAGCATTCTGTATACTCAATTCTTTAACAGCAAATCTCGCATCTTGCGTTTGACAGAAATTCCAGTGAAATCACGTTTAAAAGCCAACGCCAGTAAAAAGGCTTTGTATATTCACTCTGTGAATGTCTTTGAAAACACTTCTTAAGAAGGAAAGTATACGTCTTTCATCTGAGTGAAAACTGCATTCTATTCAGTTTTTCGTACTGTGTTGAATGGTTAGGCGATTCACTTTTAGGGAAGCGTTTGTTCGCATTCTGTATACTCAATTCTTAACAGCAAATCTCGTGTCTTGCCTTTGACAGAAATTCCAGTGAAATCACGTTTAACAGCCGTCAGTAAAAAGGCATTGTAGAATCACTCTGTTAAAGTCTTTGAAAACACTTCTTAAGAAGGAAAGCATACGTCTTTCATTTGAGTGAAAACTGCATTCTATTCAGTTTTTAGTACTGTGTTGAATGGTTAGGCGATTCACTTGTAGGGAAGCGTTTGTTCGCATTCTCTATACTCAATTCTTTAACAGCAAATCTCACGTTTTGTTTTTGACAGAAATTCCAATGATATCACGTTTAAAAGCCAACGTCAGTAAAAAGGCTTTGTAGAATCACTCTGTGAATGTCTTTGAAAACACTTCTTAAGATTGAAAGCTTATGTCTTTCATCTGAGTGAAAACTGCATTCTATTCAGTTTTTAGTACTGTGTTGAGTGGTTAGGCAATTCCCTTGTAGGGAAGTGTTTGTAAGCATTCTGTATACTCAATTCTTTAACAGCAAATCTCACGGCTTGCTTTTGACAGAAATTCCAGTGAAATCACGTTTAAAAGCCAACATCAGTAAAAAGGCTTTGTAGAATCACTCTGTGAATGTCTTTGGAAACACTTCTTAAGAAGGAAAGCATACGTCTTTCATCTGAGTGAAAACTGCATTCTATTCAGTTTTTAGTACTGTGTTGAATGGTAAGGCGATTCACTTGTAGGGAAGCGTTTGTTTGCATTCTGTATACTCAATTCTTAACAGCAAATCTCGCGTCTTGCCTTTGACAGAAATTCCAGTGAAATCACGTTTAAAAGCCAACGCCAGTAAAAAGGCTTTGTAGATTCACTCTGTGAATGTCTTTGAAAACACTTCTTAAGAAGGAAAGCATACGTCTTTCATCTGAGTGAAAACTGCATTCTATTCAGTTTTTCGTACTGTGTTGAATGGTTAGGCGATTCACTTGTAGGGAAGCGTTTGTTCGCATTCTGTATACTCAATTCTTAACAGCAAATCTCGTGTCTTGCCTTTGACAGAAATTCCAGTGAAATCACGTTTAACAGCCGTCAGTAAAAAGGCATTGTAGAATCACTCTGTTAAAGTCTTTGAAAACACTTCTTAAGAAGGAAAGCATACGTATTTCATTTGAGTGAAAACTGCATTCTATTCAGTTTTTAGTACTGTGTTGAATGGTTAGGCGATTCACTTGTAGGGAAGCGTTTGTTCGCATTCTCTATACTCAATTCTTTAACAGCAAATCTCACGTTTTGTTTTTGACAGAAATTCCAATGATATCACGTTTAAAAGCCAACGTCAGTAAAAAGGTTTTGTATAATCACTCTGTGAATGTCTTTGAAAACACTTCTTATGACGGAAAGCATACGTCTTTCATCTGAGTGAAAACTGCATTCTATTCAGTTTTAGTACTGTGTTGAATGGTTAGGAAATTCACTTGTAGGGAAGCGTTTGTTTGCATTCTGTATACTCAATTCTTTAACAGCAAATTGCGCATCTTGCCTTTGACAGAAATTCCAGTGAAATCACGTTTAAAAGCCAACATCAGTAAAAAGGCTTTGTAGAATCACTCTGTGAATGTCTTTGGAAACACTTCTTAAGAAGGAAAGCATACGTCTTTCATCTGAGTGAAAACTGCATTCTATTCAGTTTTTAGTACTGTGTTGAATGGTAAGGCGATTCACTTGTAGGGAAGCGTTTGTTCGCATTCTGTATACTCAATTCTTAACAGCAAATCTCGCGTCTTGCCTTTGACAGAAATTCCAGTGAAATCACGTTTAAAAGCCAACGCAAGTAAAAAGGCTTTGTAGAATCGCCCTGTGAATGTCTTTGAAAACACTTCTTAAGAAGGAAAGCATATGTCTTTCATCTGAGTGAAAACTGCATTCTATTCAGTTTTTCATACTGTGTTGAATGGTTAGGCGATTCACTTGTAGGGAAGCGTTTGTTGGCATTCTGTATACTCAATTCTTAACAGCAATTCTCCCGTCTGGCCTTTGACAGAAATTCCAGTGAAATCACGTTTAACAGCCATCAGTAAAAAGGCTTTGTAGAATCACTCTGTGAATGTCTTTGAAAACACTACTTAAGAAGGAAAGCATACGTCTTTCATATGAGTGAAAACTGCAATCTATTCAGTTTTTAGTAGTGTGTTGAATAGTTAGGCGATTCACTTGTAGGGAAGCGTTTGTTCGCATTCTCTATACTCAATTCTTTAACAGCAAATCTCGCGTTTTGCTTTTGAGAGAAATTCCAATGATATCACGTTTAAAAGCCAACGTCAGTAAAAAGGTTTTGTATACTCACTCTGTGAATGTCTTTGAAAATACTTCTTAAGAAGGAAAGCATACGTCTTTCATCTGAGTGAAAACAGCATTCTATTCAGTTTTTAGTACTGTGTTGAATGGTTAGGCGATTCACTTGTAGGGAAGCGTTTGTTCGCATTCTGTATACTCAATTCTTTAACAGCAAATCTCGCGTCTTGCGTTTGACAGAAATTCCAGTTAAATCACGTTTAAAAGCCAACGCCAGTAAAAAGGCTTTGTAGATTCACTCTGTGAATGTCTTTGAAAACACTTCTTAAGAAGGAAAGCATACGTCTTTCATCTGAGTGAAAACTGCATTCTATTCAGTTTTTAGTACTGTGTTGAATGGTTAGGCAATTCCCTTGTAGGGAAGTGTTTGTAAGCATTCTGTATACTCAATTCTTTAACAGCAAATCTCACGGATTGCTTTTGACAAAAATTCCATTGAAATCACGTTTAAAAGCCAACGCCAGAAAAAAGGCTTTGTAGAATCACTCTGTGAATGTCTTTGAAAACACTTCTTAAGAAGGAAAGCATACGTCTTTCATCTGAGTGAAAACTGCATTCTATTCAGTTTTAGTACTGTGTTGAATGGTTAGGAAATTCACTTGTAGGGAAGCGTTTGTTTGCATTCTGTATACTCAATTCTTTAACAGCAAATTGCGCATCTTGCCTTTGACAGAAATTCCAGTGAAATCACGTTTAAAAGCCAACATCAGTAAAAAGGCTTTGTAGAATCACTCTGTGAATGTCTTTGGAAACACTTCTTAAGAAGGAAAGCATACGTCTTTCATCTGAGTGAAAACTGCATTCTATTCAGTTTTTAGTACTGTGTTGAATGGTAAGGCGATTCACTTGTAGGGAAGCGTTTGTTCGCATTCTGTATACTCAATTCTTAACAGCAAATCTCGCGTCTTGCCTTTGACAGAAATTCCAGTGAAATCACGTTTAAAAGCCAACGCAAGAAAAAAGGCTTTGTAGAATCGCCCTGTGAATGTCTTTGAAAACACTTCTTAAGAAGGAAAGCATATGTCTTTCATCTGAGTGAAAACTGCATTCTATTCAGTTTTTCATACTGTGTTGAATGGTTAGGCGATTCACTTGTAGGGAAGCGTTTGTTGGCATTCTGTATACTCAATTCTTAACAGCAATTCTCCCGTCTGGCCTTTGACAGAAATTCCAGTGAAATCACGTTTAACAGCCATCAGTAAAAAGGCTTTGTAGAATCACTCTGTGAATGTCTTTGGAAACACTACTTAAGAAGGAAAGCATACGTCTTTCATCTGAGTGAAAACTGCATTCTATTCAGTTTTTCGTACTGTGTTTAATGGTTAGGCGATTCACTTGTAGGGAAGCGTTTGTTCGCATTCTGTATACTCAATTCTTAACAGCAAATCTCGTGTCTTGCCTTTGACAGAAATTCCAGTGAAATCACGTTTAACAGCCGTCAGTAAAAAGGCATTGTAGAATCACTCTGTTAAAGTCTTTGAAAACACTTCTTAAGAAGGAAAGCATACGTATTTCATTTGAGTGAAAACTGCATTCTATTCAGTTTTTAGTACTGTGTTGAATGGTTAGGCGATTCACTTGTAGGGAAGCGTTTGTTCGCATTCTCTATACTCAATTCTTTAACAGCAAATGTCACGTTTTGTTTTTGACAGAAATTCCAATGATATCACGTTTAAAAGCCAACGTCAGTAAAAAGGTTTTGTATAATCACTCTGTGAATGTCTTTGAAAACACTTCTTATGACGGAAAGCATACGTCTTTCATCTGAGTGAAAACTGCATTCTATTCAGTTTTAGTACTGTGTTGAATGGTTAGGAAATTCACTTGTAGGGAAGCATTTGTTTGCATTCTGTATACTCAATTCTTTAACAGCAAATTGCGCATCTTGCCTTTGACAGAAATTCCAGTGAAATCACGTTTAAAAGCCAACATCAGTAAAAAGGCTTTGTAGAATCACTCTGTGAATATCTTTGGAAACACTTCTTAATATTGAAAGCTTATGTCTTTCATCTGAGTGAAAACTGCATTCTATTCCGTTTTTAGTACTGTGTTGAGTGGTTAGGCAATTCCCTTGTAGGGAAGTGTTTGTAAGCATTCTGTATACTCAATTCTTTAACAGCAAATCTCACGGCTTGCTTTTGACAAAAATTCCATTGAAATCACGTTTAAAAGCCAACGCCAGAAAAAAGGCTTTGTAGAATCACTCTGTGAATGTCTTTGAAAACACTTCTTAAGAAGGAAAGCATAAGTCTTTCATCTGAGTGAAAACTGCATTCTATACAGTTTTAGTACTGTGTTGAATGGTTAGGAAATTCACTTGTAGGGAAGCGTTTGTTTGCATTCTGTATACTCAATTCTTTAACAGCAAATTGCGCATCTTGCCTTTGACAGAAATTCCAGTGAAATCACGTTTAAAAGCCAACATCAGTAAAAAGGCTTTGTAGAATCACTCTGTGAATGTCTTTGGAAACACTTCTTAAGAAGGAAAGCATACGTCTTTCATCTGAGTGAAAACTGCATTCTATTCAGTTTTTAGTACTGTGTTGAATGGTAAGGCGATTCACTGGTAGGGAAGCGTTTGTTCGCATTCTGTACACTCAATTCTTAACAGCAAATCTCGCGTCTTGCCTTTGACAGAAATTCCAGGGAAATCACGTTTAAAAGCCAACGCAAGTAAAAAGGCTTTGTAGAATCGCCCTGTGAATGTCTTTGAAAACACTTCTTAAGAAGGAAAGCATATGTCTTTCATCTGAGTGAAAACTGCATTCTATTCAGTTTTTCATACTGTGTTGAATGGTTAGGCGATTCACTTGTAGGGAAGCGTTTGTTGGCATTCTGTATACTCAATTCTTAACAGCAATTCTCCCGTCTGGCCTTTGACAGAAATTCCAGTGAAATCACGTTTAACAGCCATCAGTAAAAAGGCTTTGTAGAATCACTCTGTGAATGTCTTTGAAAACACTTCTTAAGAAGGAAAGCATACGTCTTTCATCTGAGTGAAAACTGCATTCTATTCAGTTTTTAGTAGTGTGTTGAATAGTTAGGCGATTCACTTGTAGGGAAGCGTTTGTTCGCATTCTCTATACTCAATTCTTTAACAGAAAATCTCGCGTTTTGCTTTTGAGAGAAATTCCAATGATATCACGTTTAAAAGCCAACGTCAGTAAAAAGGTTTTGTATACTCACTCTGTGAATGTCTTTGAAAATACTTCTTAAGAAGGAAAGCATACGTCTTTCATCTGAGTAAAAACTGCATTCTATTCAGTTTTTAGTACTGTGTTGAATGGTTAGGCGATTCACTTGTAGGGAAGCGTTTGTTCGCATTCTGTATACTCAATTCTTTAACAGCAAATCTCGCGTCTTGCCTTTGACAGAAATTCCAGTGAAATCACGTTTAAAAGCCAACGCCAGTAAAAAGGCTTTGTAGAATCACTCTGTGAATGTCTTTGGAAACACTACTTAAGAAGGAAAGCATACGTCTTTCATCTGAGTGAAAACTGCATTCTATTCAGTTTTTCGTACTGTGTTTAATGGTTAGGCGATTCACTTGTAGGGAAGCGTTTGTTCGCATTCTGTATACTCAATTCTTAACAGCAAATCTCGTGTCTTGCCTTTGACAGAAATTCCAGTGAAATCACGTTTAACAGCCGTCAGTAAAAAGGCATTGTAGAATCACTCTGTTAAAGTCTTTGAAAACACTTCTTAAGAAGGAAAGCATACGTATTTCATTTGAGTGAAAACTGCATTCTATTCAGTTTTTAGTACTGTGTTGAATGGTTAGGCGATTCACTTGTAGGGAAGCGTTTGTTCGCATTCTCTATACTCAATTCTTTAACAGCAAATGTCACGTTTTGTTTTTGACAGAAATTCCAATGATATCACGTTTAAAAGCCAACGTCAGTAAAAAGGTTTTGTATAATCACTCTGTGAATGTCTTTGAAAACACTTCTTATGACGGAAAGCATACGTCTTTCATCTGAGTGAAAACTGCATTCTATTCAGTTTTAGTACTGTGTTGAATGGTTAGGAAATTCACTTGTAGGGAAGCATTTGTTTGCATTCTGTATACTCAATTCTTTAACAGCAAATTGCGCATCTTGCCTTTGACAGAAATTCCAGTGAAATCACGTTTAAAAGCCAACATCAGTAAAAAGGCTTTGTAGAATCACTCTGTGAATATCTTTGGAAACACTTCTTAATATTGAAAGCTTATGTCTTTCATCTGAGTGAAAACTGCATTCTATTCCGTTTTTAGTACTGTGTTGAGTGGTTAGGCAATTCCCTTGTAGGGAAGTGTTTGTAAGCATTCTGTATACTCAATTCTTTAACAGCAAATCTCACGGCTTGCTTTTGACAAAAATTCCATTGAAATCACGTTTAAAAGCCAACGCCAGAAAAAAGGCTTTGTAGAATCACTCTGTGAATGTCTTTGAAAACACTTCTTAAGAAGGAAAGCATAAGTCTTTCATCTGAGTGAAAACTGCATTCTATACAGTTTTAGTACTGTGTTGAATGGTTAGGAAATTCACTTGTAGGGAAGCGTTTGTTTGCATTCTGTATACTCAATTCTTTAACAGCAAATTGCGCATCTTGCCTTTGACAGAAATTCCAGTGAAATCACGTTTAAAAGCCAACATCAGTAAAAAGGCTTTGTAGAATCACTCTGTGAATGTCTTTGGAAACACTTCTTAAGAAGGAAAGCATACGTCTTTCATCTGAGTGAAAACTGCATTCTATTCAGTTTTTAGTACTGTGTTGAATGGTAAGGCGATTCACTGGTAGGGAAGCGTTTGTTCGCATTCTGTACACTCAATTCTTAACAGCAAATCTCGCGTCTTGCCTTTGACAGAAATTCCAGGGAAATCACGTTTAAAAGCCAACGCAAGTAAAAAGGCTTTGTAGAATCGCCCTGTGAATGTCTTTGAAAACACTTCTTAAGAAGGAAAGCATATGTCTTTCATCTGAGTTAAAACTGCATTCTATTCAGTTTTTCATACTGTGTTGAATGGTTAGGCGATTCACTTGTAGGGAAGCGTTTGTTGGCATTCTGTATACTCAATTCTTAACAGCAAATCTCGCGTCTTGCCTTTGACAGAAATTCCAGTGAAATCACGTTTAAAAGCCAACGCAAGTAAAAAGGCTTTGTAGAATCGCCCTGTGAATGTCTTTGAAAACACTTCTTTAGAAGGAAAGCATACGTCTTTCATATGAGTGAAAACTGCAATCTATTCAGTTTTTAGTAGTGTGTTGAATAGTTAGGCGATTCACTTGTAGGGAAGTGTTTGTTCGCATTCTCTATACTCAATTCTTTAACAGCAAATCTCGCGTTTTGCTTTTGAGAGAAATTCCAATGATATCACGTTTAAAAGCCAACGTCAGTAAAAAGGTTTTGTATAATCACTCTGTGAATGTCTTTGAAAACACTTCTTATGACGGAAAGCATACGTCTTTCATCTGAGTGAAAACGGCATTCTATTCAGTTTTAGTACTGTGTTGAATGGTTAGGAAATTCACTTGTAGGGAAGCGTTTGTTTGCATTCTGTATACTCAATTCTTTAACAGCAAATTGCGCATCTTGCCTTTGACAGAAATTCCAGTGAAATCACGTTTAAAAGCCAACATCAGTAAAAAGGCTTTGTAGAATCACTCTGTGAATGTCTTTGGAAACACTACTTAAGAAGGAAAGCATACGTCTTTCATCTGAGTGAAAACTGCATTCTATTCAGTTTTTCATACTGTGTTGAATGGTTAGGCGATTCACTTGTAGGGAAGCGTTTGTTGGCATTCTGTATACTCAATTCTTAACAGCAAATCTCCCGTCTTGCCTTTGACAGAAATTCCAGTGAAATCACGTTTAACAGCCGTCAGTAAAAAGGCTTTGTAGAATCACTCTGTGAATGTCTTTGAAAACACTTCTTAAGAAGGAAAGCATACGTCTTTCATATGAGTGAAAACTGCAATCTATTCAGTTTTTAGTAGTGTGTTGAATAGTTAGGCGATTCACTTGTAGGGAAGCGTTTGTTCGCATTCTCTATACTCAATTCTTTAACAGCAAATCTCGCGTTTTGCTTTTGAGAGAAATTCCAATGATATCACGTTTAAAAGCCAACGCCAGTAAAAAGGCTTTGTAGATTCACTCTGTGAATGTCTTTGAAAACACTTCTTAAGAAGGAAAGCATACGTCTTTCATCTGAGTGAAAACTGCATTCTATTCAGTTTTTAGTACTGTGTTGAGTGGTTAGGCAATTCCCTTGTAGGGAATTGTTTGTAAGCATTCTGTATACTCAATTCTTTAACAGCAAATCTCACGGATTGCTTTTGACAAAAATTCCATTGAAATCACGTTTAAAAGCCAACGCCAGAAAAAAGGCTTTGTAGAATCACTCTGTGAATGTCTTTGAAAACACTTCTTAAGAAGGAAAGCATACGTCTTTCATCTGAGTGAAAACTGCATTCTATTCAGTTTTAGTACTGTGTTGAATGGTTAGGAAATTCACTTGTAGGGAAGCGTTTGTTTGCATTCTGTATACTCAATTCTTTAACAGCAAATTGCGCATCTTGCCTTTGACAGAAATTCCAGTGAAATCACGTTTAAAAGCCAACATCAGTAAAAAGGCTTTGTAGAATCACTCTGTGAATGTCTTTGGAAACACTTCTTAAGAAGGAAAGCATACGTCTTTCATCTGAGTGAAAACTGCATTCTATTCAGTTTTTAGTACTGTGTTGAATGGTAAGGCGATTCACTTGTAGGGAAGCGTTTGTTCGCATTCTGTATACTCAATTCTTAACAGCAAATCTCGCGTCTTGCCTTTGACAGAAATTCCAGTGAAATCACGTTTAAAAGCCAACGCAAGAAAAAAGGCTTTGTAGAATCGCCCTGTGAATGTCTTTGAAAACACTTCTTAAGAAGGAAAGCATATGTCTTTCATCTGAGTGAAAACTGCATTCTATTCAGTTTTTCATACTGTGTTGAATGGTTAGGCGATTCACTTGTAGGGAAGCGTTTGTTCGCATTCTGTATACTCAATTCTTTAACAGCAAATCTCGCGTCTTGCCTTTGACAGAAATTCCAGTTAAATCACGTTTAAAAGCCAACGCCAGTAAAAAGGCTTTGTAGATTCACTCTGTGAATGTCTTTGAAAACACTTCTTAAGAAGGAAAGCATACGTCTTTCATCTGAGTGAAAACTGCATTCTATTCAGTTTTTCGTACTGTGTTGAATGGTTAGGCGATTCACTTGTAGGGAAGCGTTTGTTCGCATTCTGTATACTCAATTCTTAACAGCAAATCTCGTGTCTTGCCTTTGACAGAAATTCCAGTGAAATCACGTTTAACAGCCGTCAGTAAAAAGGCATTGTAGAATCACTCTGTTAAAGTCTTTGAAAACACTTCTTAAGAAGGAAAGCATACGTATTTCATTTGAGTGAAAACTGCATTCTATTCAGTTTTTAGTACTGTGTTGAATGGTTAGGCGATTCACTTGTAGGGAAGCGTTTGTTCGCATTCTCTATACTCAATTCTTTAACAGCAAATCTCACGTTTTGTTTTTGACAGAAATTCCAATGATATCACGTTTAAAAGCCAACGTCAGTAAAAAGGTTTTGTATAATCACTCTGTGAATGTCTTTGAAAACACTTCTTATGACGGAAAGCATACGTCTTTCATCTGAGTGAAAACTGCATTCTATTCAGTTTTAGTACTGTGTTGAATGGTTAGGAAATTCACTTGTAGGGAAGCATTTGTTTGCATTCTGTATACTCAATTCTTTAACAGCAAATTGCGCATCTTGCCTTTGACAGAAATTCCAGTGAAATCACGTTTAAAAGCCAACATCAGTAAAAAGGCTTTGTAGAATCACTCTGTGAATATCTTTGGAAACACTTCTTAATATTGAAAGCTTATGTCTTTCATCTGAGTGAAAACTGCATTCTATTCCGTTTTTAGTACTGTGTTGAGTGGTTAGGCAATTCCCTTGTAGGGAAGTGTTTGTAAGCATTCTGTATACTCAATTCTTTAACAGCAAATCTCACGGCTTGCTTTTGACAAAAATTCCATTGAAATCACGTTTAAAAGCCAACGCCAGAAAAAAGGCTTTGTAGAATCACTCTGTGAATGTCTTTGAAAACACTTCTTAAGAAGGAAAGCATACGTCTTTCATCTGAGTGAAAACTGCATTCTATACAGTTTTAGTACTGTGTTGAATGGTTAGGAAATTCACTTGTAGGGAAGCGTTTGTTTGCATTCTGTATACTCAATTCTTTAACAGCAAATTGCGCATCTTGCCTTTGACAGAAATTCCAGTGAAATCACGTTTAAAAGCCAACGCAAGTAAAAAGGCTTTGTAGAATCGCCCTGTGAATGTCTTTGAAAACACTTCTTAAGAAGGAAAGCATATGTCTTTCATCTGAGTGAAAACTGCATTCTATTCAGTTTTTCATACTGTGTTGAATGGTTAGGCGATTCACTTGTAGGGAAGCGTTTGTTGGCATTCTGTATACTCAATTCTTAACAGCAAATCTCGCGTCTTGCCTTTGACAGAAATTCCAGTGAAATCACGTTTAAAAGCCAACGCAAGTAAAAAGGCTTTGTAGAATCGCCCTGTGAATGTCTTTGAAAACACTTCTTTAGAAGGAAAGCATACGTCTTTCATATGAGTGAAAACTGCAATCTATTCAGTTTTTAGTAGTGTGTTGAATAGTTAGGCGATTCACTTGTAGGGAAGTGTTTGTTCGCATTCTCTATACTCAATTCTTTAACAGCAAATCTCGCGTTTTGCTTTTGAGAGAAATTCCAATGATATCACGTTTAAAAGCCAACGTCAGTAAAAAGGTTTTGTATAATCACTCTGTGAATGTCTTTGAAAACACTTCTTATGACGGAAAGCATACGTCTTTCATCTGAGTGAAAACTGCATTCTATTCAGTTTTAGTACTGTGTTGAATGGTTAGGAAATTCACTTGTAGGGAAGCGTTTGTTTGCATTCTGTATACTCAATTCTTTAACAGCAAATTGCGCATCTTGCCTTTGACAGAAATTCCAGTGAAATCACGTTTAAAAGCCAACATCAGTAAAAAGGCTTTGTAGAATCACTCTGTGAATGTCTTTGGAAACACTACTTAAGAAGGAAAGCATACGTCTTTCATCTGAGTGAAAACTGCATTCTATTCAGTTTTTCATACTGTGTTGAATGGTTAGGCGATTCACTTGTAGGGAAGCGTTTGTTGGCATTCTGTATATTCAATTCTTAACAGCAAATCTCCCGTCTTGCCTTTGACAGAAATTCCAGTGAAATCACGTTTAACAGCCGTCAGTAAAAAGGCTTTGTAGAATCACTCTGTGAATGTCTTTGAAAACACTTCTTAAGAAGGAAAGCATACGTCTTTCATATGAGTGAAAACTGCAATCTATTCAGTTTTTAGTAGTGTGTTGAATAGTTAGGCGATTCACTTGTAGGGAAGCGTTTGTTCGCATTCTCTATACTCAATTCTTTAACAGCAAATCTCGCGTTTTGCTTTTGAGAGAAATTCCAATGATATCACGTTTAAAAGCCAACGTCAGTAAAAAGGTTTTGTATACTCACTCTGTGAATGTCTTTGAAAATACTTCTTAAGAAGGAAAGCATACGTCTTTCATCTGAGTGAAAACTGCATTCTATTCAGTTTTTAGTACTGTGTTGAATGGTTAGGCAATTTACTTGTAGGGAAGCGTTTTTTCGCATTCTGTATACTCAATTCTTTAACAGCAAATCTCGCGTCTTGCGTTTGACAGAAATTCCAGTGAAATCACGTTTAAAAGCCAACGCCAGTAAAAAGTCTTTGTAGATTCACTCTGTGATTGTCTTTGAAAACACTTCTTAAGAAGGAAAGCATACGTCTTTCATCTGAGTGAAAACTGCATTCTATTCAGTTTTTAGTACTGTGTTGAATGGTTAGGCGATTCACTTGTAGGGAAGCGTTTGTTCGCATTCTGTATACTTAATCCTTTAACAGCAAATCTCGCGGCTTGCCTTTGACAGAAATTCCAGTGAAATCACGTTTAAAAGCCAACGTCAGTAAAAAGGCTTTGTAGAATCACTCTGTGAATGTCTTTGAAAACACTTCTTAAGAAGGAAAGCATAAGTCTTTCATCTGAGTGAAACCTGCATTCTACTCAGTTTTTAGTACTGTGTTGAATGGTTAGGCGATTCACTTGTAGGGAAGCGTTTGTTCGCATTCTGTATACTCAATTCTTTAACAGCAAATCTCGCATCTTGCGTTTGACAGAAATTCCAGTGAAATCACGTTTAAAAGCCAACGCCAGTAAAAAGGCTTTGTATATTCACTCTGTGAATGTCTTTGAAAACACTTCTTAAGAAGGAAAGCATACGTCTTTCATCTGAGTGAAAACTGCATTCTATTCAGTTTTTCGTACTGTG
Organism: Phyllotis vaccarum; assembly: GCA_033318265.1. NCBI lineage: Eukaryota > Metazoa > Chordata > Mammalia > Rodentia > Cricetidae > Phyllotis > Phyllotis vaccarum. Next base: position 2,582,292 of record JARWLC010000040.1, on the reverse strand, counting down.
TTGAATGGTTAGGCGATTCACTTGTAGGGAAACGTTTGTTGGCATTCTGTATACTCAATTCTTAACAGCAAATCTCGTGTCTTGCCTTTGACAGAAATTCCAGTGAAATCACGTTTAACAGCCGTCAGTAAAAAGGCATTGTAGAATCACTCTGTTAAAGTCTTTGAAAACACTTCTTAAGAAGGAAAGCATACGTCTTTCATTTGAGTGAAAACTGCATTCTATTCAGTTTTTAGTACTGTGTTGAATGGTTAGGCGATTCACTTGTAGGGAAGCGTTTGTTCGCATTCTCTATACTCAATTCTTTAACAGCAAATCTCACGTTTTGTTTTTGACAGAAATTCCAATGATATCACGTTTAAAAGCCAACGTCAGTAAAAAGGTTTTGTATAATCACTCTGTGAATGTCTTTGAAAACACTTCTTATGACGGAAAGCATACGTCTTTCATCTGAGTGAAAACTGCATTCTATTCAGTTTTAGTACTGTGTTGAATGGTTAGGAAATTCACTTGTAGAGAAGCGTTTGTTTGCATTCTGTATACTCAATTCTTTAACAGCAAATTGCGCATCTTGCCTTTGACAGAAATTCCAGTGAAATCACGTTTAAAAGCCAACATCAGTAAAAAGGCTTTGTAGAATCACTCTGTGAATGTCTTTGGAAACACTACTTAAGAAGGTAAGCATACGTCTTTCATCTGAGTGAAAACTGCATTCTATTCAGTTTTTCATACTGTGTTGAATGGTTAGGCGATTCACTTGTAGGGAAGCGTTTGTTGGCATTCTGTATACTCAATTCTTAACAGCAAATCTCCCGTCTTGCCTTTGACAGAAATTCCAGTGAAATCACGTTTAACAGCCGTCAGTAAAAAGGCTTTGTAGAATCACTCTGTGAATGTCTTTGAAAACACTTCTTAAGAAGGAAAGCATACGTCTTTCATATGAGTGAAAACTGCAATCTATTCAGTTTTTAGTAGTGTGTTGAATAGTTAGGCGATTCACTTGTAGGGAAGCGTTTGTTCGCATTCTCTATACTCAATTCTTTAACAGCAAATCTCGCGTTTTGCTTTTGAGAGAAATTCCAATGATATCACGTTTAAAAGCCAACGTCAGTAAAAAGGTTTTGTATACTCACTCTGTGAATGTCTTTGAAAATACTTCTTAAGAAGGAAAGCATACGTCTTTCATCTGAGTGAAAACTGCATTCTATTCAGTTTTTAGTACTGTGTTGAATGGTTAGGCAATTTACTTGTAGGGAAGCGTTTTTTCGCATTCTGTATACTCAATTCTTTAACAGCAAATCTCGCGTCTTGCGTTTGACAGAAATTCCAGTGAAATCACGTTTAAAAGCCAATGCCAGTAAAAAGGCTTTGTAGAATCACTCTGTGAATGTCTTTGAAAACACTTCTTAAGAAGGAAAGCATACGTCTTTCATCTGAGTGAAACCTGCATTCTACTCAGTTTTTAGTACTGTGTTGAATGGTTAGGCGATTCACTTGTAGGGAAGCGTTTGTTCGCATTCTGTATACTCAATTCTTTAACAGCAAATCTCGCATCTTGCGTTTGACAGAAATTCCAGTGAAATCACGTTTAAAAGCCAACGCCAGTAAAAAGGCTTTGTATATTCACTCTGTGAATGTCTTTGAAAACACTTCTTAAGAAGGAAAGCATACGTCTTTCATATGAGTGAAAACTGCAATCTATTCAGTTTTTAGTAGTGTGTTGAATAGTTAGGCGATTCACTTGTAGGGAAGCGTTTGTTCGCATTCTCTATACTCAATTCTTTAACAGCAAATCTCGCGTTTTGCTTTTGAGAGAAATTCCAATGATATCACGTTTAAAAGCCAACGTCAGTAAAAAGGTTTTGTATAATCACTCTGTGAATGTCTTTGAAAACACTTCTTATGACGGAAAGCATACGTCTTTCATCTGAGTGAAAACGGCATTCTATTCAGTTTTAGTACTGTGTTGAATGGTTAGGAAATTCACTTGTAGGGAAGCGTTTGTTTGCATTCTGTATACTCAATTCTTTAACAGCAAATTGCGCATCTTGCCTTTGACAGAAATTCCAGTGAAATCACGTTTAAAAGCCAACATCAGTAAAAAGGCTTTGTAGAATCACTCTGTGAATGTCTTTGGAAACACTACTTAAGAAGGAAAGCATACGTCTTTCATCTGAGTGAAAACTGCATTCTATTCAGTTTTTCATACTGTGTTGAATGGTTAGGCGATTCACTTGTAGGGAAGCGTTTGTTGGCATTCTGTATACTCAATTCTTAACAGCAAATCTCCCGTCTTGCCTTTGACAGAAATTCCAGTGAAATCACGTTTAACAGCCGTCAGTAAAAAGGCTTTGTAGAATCACTCTGTGAATGTCTTTGAAAACACTTCTTAAGAAGGAAAGCATACGTCTTTCATATGAGTGAAAACTGCAATCTATTCAGTTTTTAGTAGTGTGTTGAATAGTTAGGCGATTCACTTGTAGGGAAGCGTTTGTTCGCATTCTCTATACTCAATTCTTTAACAGCAAATCTCGCGTTTTGCTTTTGAGAGAAATTCCAATGATATCACGTTTAAAAGCCAACGCCAGTAAAAAGGCTTTGTAGATTCACTCTGTGAATGTCTTTGAAAACACTTCTTAAGAAGGAAAGCATACGTCTTTCATCTGAGTGAAAACTGCATTCTATTCAGTTTTTAGTACTGTGTTGAGTGGTTAGGCAATTCCCTTGTAGGGAAGTGTTTGTAAGCATTCTGTATACTCAATTCTTTAACAGCAAATCTCACGGATTGCTTTTGACAAAAATTCCATTGAAATCACGTTTAAAAGCCAACGCCAGAAAAAAGGCTTTGTAGAATCACTCTGTGAATGTCTTTGAAAACACTTCTTAAGAAGGAAAGCATACGTCTTTCATCTGAGTGAAAACTGCATTCTATTCAGTTTTAGTACTGTGTTGAATGGTTAGGAAATTCACTTGTAGGGAAGCGTTTGTTTGCATTCTGTATACTCAATTCTTTAACAGCAAATTGCGCATCTTGCCTTTGACAGAAATTCCAGTGAAATCACGTTTAAAAGCCAACATCAGTAAAAAGGCTTTGTAGAATCACTCTGTGAATGTCTTTGGAAACACTTCTTAAGAAGGAAAGCATACGTCTTTCATCTGAGTGAAAACTGCATTCTATTCAGTTTTTAGTACTGTGTTGAATGGTAAGGCGATTCACTTGTAGGGAAGCGTTTGTTCGCATTCTGTATACTCAATTCTTAACAGCAAATCTCGCGTCTTGCCTTTGACAGAAATTCCAGTGAAATCACGTTTAAAAGCCAACGCAAGAAAAAAGGCTTTGTAGAATCGCCCTGTGAATGTCTTTGAAAACACTTCTTAAGAAGGAAAGCATATGTCTTTCATCTGAGTGAAAACTGCATTCTATTCAGTTTTTCATACTGTGTTGAATGGTTAGGCGATTCACTTGTAGGGAAGCGTTTGTTCGCATTCTGTATACTCAATTCTTTAACAGCAAATCTCGCGTCTTGCCTTTGACAGAAATTCCAGTTAAATCACGTTTAAAAGCCAACGCCAGTAAAAAGGCTTTGTAGATTCACTCTGTGAATGTCTTTGAAAACACTTCTTAAGAAGGAAAGCATACGTCTTTCATCTGAGTGAAAACTGCATTCTATTCAGTTTTTCGTACTGTGTTGAATGGTTAGGCGATTCACTTGTAGGGAAGCGTTTGTTCGCATTCTGTATACTCAATTCTTAACAGCAAATCTCGTGTCTTGCCTTTGACAGAAATTCCAGTGAAATCACGTTTAACAGCCGTCAGTAAAAAGGCATTGTAGAATCACTCTGTTAAAGTCTTTGAAAACACTTCTTAAGAAGGAAAGCATACGTATTTCATTTGAGTGAAAACTGCATTCTATTCAGTTTTTAGTACTGTGTTGAATGGTTAGGCGATTCACTTGTAGGGAAGCGTTTGTTCGCATTCTCTATACTCAATTCTTTAACAGCAAATCTCACGTTTTGTTTTTGACAGAAATTCCAATGATATCACGTTTAAAAGCCAACGTCAGTAAAAAGGTTTTGTATAATCACTCTGTGAATGTCTTTGAAAACACTTCTTATGACGGAAAGCATACGTCTTTCATCTGAGTGAAAACTGCATTCTATTCAGTTTTAGTACTGTGTTGAATGGTTAGGAAATTCACTTGTAGGGAAGCATTTGTTTGCATTCTGTATACTCAATTCTTTAACAGCAAATTGCGCATCTTGCCTTTGACAGAAATTCCAGTGAAATCACGTTTAAAAGCCAACATCAGTAAAAAGGCTTTGTAGAATCACTCTGTGAATATCTTTGGAAACACTTCTTAATATTGAAAGCTTATGTCTTTCATCTGAGTGAAAACTGCATTCTATTCCGTTTTTAGTACTGTGTTGAGTGGTTAGGCAATTCCCTTGTAGGGAAGTGTTTGTAAGCATTCTGTATACTCAATTCTTTAACAGCAAATCTCACGGCTTGCTTTTGACAAAAATTCCATTGAAATCACGTTTAAAAGCCAACGCCAGAAAAAAGGCTTTGTAGAATCACTCTGTGAATGTCTTTGAAAACACTTCTTAAGAAGGAAAGCATACGTCTTTCATCTGAGTGAAAACTGCATTCTATACAGTTTTAGTACTGTGTTGAATGGTTAGGAAATTCACTTGTAGGGAAGCGTTTGTTTGCATTCTGTATACTCAATTCTTTAACAGCAAATTGCGCATCTTGCCTTTGACAGAAATTCCAGTGAAATCACGTTTAAAAGCCAACGCAAGTAAAAAGGCTTTGTAGAATCGCCCTGTGAATGTCTTTGAAAACACTTCTTAAGAAGGAAAGCATATGTCTTTCATCTGAGTGAAAACTGCATTCTATTCAGTTTTTCATACTGTGTTGAATGGTTAGGCGATTCACTTGTAGGGAAGCGTTTGTTGGCATTCTGTATACTCAATTCTTAACAGCAAATCTCGCGTCTTGCCTTTGACAGAAATTCCAGTGAAATCACGTTTAAAAGCCAACGCAAGTAAAAAGGCTTTGTAGAATCGCCCTGTGAATGTCTTTGAAAACACTTCTTTAGAAGGAAAGCATACGTCTTTCATATGAGTGAAAACTGCAATCTATTCAGTTTTTAGTAGTGTGTTGAATAGTTAGGCGATTCACTTGTAGGGAAGTGTTTGTTCGCATTCTCTATACTCAATTCTTTAACAGCAAATCTCGCGTTTTGCTTTTGAGAGAAATTCCAATGATATCACGTTTAAAAGCCAACGTCAGTAAAAAGGTTTTGTATAATCACTCTGTGAATGTCTTTGAAAACACTTCTTATGACGGAAAGCATACGTCTTTCATCTGAGTGAAAACTGCATTCTATTCAGTTTTAGTACTGTGTTGAATGGTTAGGAAATTCACTTGTAGGGAAGCGTTTGTTTGCATTCTGTATACTCAATTCTTTAACAGCAAATTGCGCATCTTGCCTTTGACAGAAATTCCAGTGAAATCACGTTTAAAAGCCAACATCAGTAAAAAGGCTTTGTAGAATCACTCTGTGAATGTCTTTGGAAACACTACTTAAGAAGGAAAGCATACGTCTTTCATCTGAGTGAAAACTGCATTCTATTCAGTTTTTCATACTGTGTTGAATGGTTAGGCGATTCACTTGTAGGGAAGCGTTTGTTGGCATTCTGTATATTCAATTCTTAACAGCAAATCTCCCGTCTTGCCTTTGACAGAAATTCCAGTGAAATCACGTTTAACAGCCGTCAGTAAAAAGGCTTTGTAGAATCACTCTGTGAATGTCTTTGAAAACACTTCTTAAGAAGGAAAGCATACGTCTTTCATATGAGTGAAAACTGCAATCTATTCAGTTTTTAGTAGTGTGTTGAATAGTTAGGCGATTCACTTGTAGGGAAGCGTTTGTTCGCATTCTCTATACTCAATTCTTTAACAGCAAATCTCGCGTTTTGCTTTTGAGAGAAATTCCAATGATATCACGTTTAAAAGCCAACGTCAGTAAAAAGGTTTTGTATACTCACTCTGTGAATGTCTTTGAAAATACTTCTTAAGAAGGAAAGCATACGTCTTTCATCTGAGTGAAAACTGCATTCTATTCAGTTTTTAGTACTGTGTTGAATGGTTAGGCAATTTACTTGTAGGGAAGCGTTTTTTCGCATTCTGTATACTCAATTCTTTAACAGCAAATCTCGCGTCTTGCGTTTGACAGAAATTCCAGTGAAATCACGTTTAAAAGCCAACGCCAGTAAAAAGTCTTTGTAGATTCACTCTGTGATTGTCTTTGAAAACACTTCTTAAGAAGGAAAGCATACGTCTTTCATCTGAGTGAAAACTGCATTCTATTCAGTTTTTAGTACTGTGTTGAATGGTTAGGCGATTCACTTGTAGGGAAGCGTTTGTTCGCATTCTGTATACTTAATCCTTTAACAGCAAATCTCGCGGCTTGCCTTTGACAGAAATTCCAGTGAAATCACGTTTAAAAGCCAACGTCAGTAAAAAGGCTTTGTAGAATCACTCTGTGAATGTCTTTGAAAACACTTCTTAAGAAGGAAAGCATAAGTCTTTCATCTGAGTGAAACCTGCATTCTACTCAGTTTTTAGTACTGTGTTGAATGGTTAGGCGATTCACTTGTAGGGAAGCGTTTGTTCGCATTCTGTATACTCAATTCTTTAACAGCAAATCTCGCATCTTGCGTTTGACAGAAATTCCAGTGAAATCACGTTTAAAAGCCAACGCCAGTAAAAAGGCTTTGTATATTCACTCTGTGAATGTCTTTGAAAACACTTCTTAAGAAGGAAAGCATACGTCTTTCATCTGAGTGAAAACTGCATTCTATTCAGTTTTTCGTACTGTGTTGAATGGTTAGGCGATTCACTTGTAGGGAAACGTTTGTTGGCATTCTGTATACTCAATTCTTAACAGCAAATCTCGTGTCTTGCCTTTGACAGAAATTCCAGTGAAATCACGTTTAACAGCCGTCAGTAAAAAGGCATTGTAGAATCACTCTGTTAAAGTCTTTGAAAACACTTCTTAAGAAGGAAAGCATACGTCTTTCATTTGAGTGAAAACTGCATTCTATTCAGTTTTTAGTACTGTGTTGAATGGTTAGGCGATTCACTTGTAGGGAAGCGTTTGTTCGCATTCTCTATACTCAATTCTTTAACAGCAAATCTCACGTTTTGTTTTTGACAGAAATTCCAATGATATCACGTTTAAAAGCCAACGTCAGTAAAAAGGTTTTGTATAATCACTCTGTGAATGTCTTTGAAAACACTTCTTATGACGGAAAGCATACGTCTTTCATCTGAGTGAAAACTGCATTCTATTCAGTTTTAGTACTGTGTTGAATGGTTAGGAAATTCACTTGTAGAGAAGCGTTTGTTTGCATTCTGTATACTCAATTCTTTAACAGCAAATTGCGCATCTTGCCTTTGACAGAAATTCCAGTGAAATCACGTTTAAAAGCCAACATCAGTAAAAAGGCTTTGTAGAATCACTCTGTGAATGTCTTTGGAAACACTACTTAAGAAGGTAAGCATACGTCTTTCATCTGAGTGAAAACTGCATTCTATTCAGTTTTTCATACTGTGTTGAATGGTTAGGCGATTCACTTGTAGGGAAGCGTTTGTTGGCATTCTGTATACTCAATTCTTAACAGCAAATCTCCCGTCTTGCCTTTGACAGAAATTCCAGTGAAATCACGTTTAACAGCCGTCAGTAAAAAGGCTTTGTAGAATCACTCTGTGAATGTCTTTGAAAACACTTCTTAAGAAGGAAAGCATACGTCTTTCATATGAGTGAAAACTGCAATCTATTCAGTTTTTAGTAGTGTGTTGAATAGTTAGGCGATTCACTTGTAGGGAAGCGTTTGTTCGCATTCTCTATACTCAATTCTTTAACAGCAAATCTCGCGTTTTGCTTTTGAGAGAAATTCCAATGATATCACGTTTAAAAGCCAACGTCAGTAAAAAGGTTTTGTATACTCACTCTGTGAATGTCTTTGAAAATACTTCTTAAGAAGGAAAGCATACGTCTTTCATCTGAGTGAAAACTGCATTCTATTCAGTTTTTAGTACTGTGTTGAATGGTTAGGCAATTTACTTGTAGGGAAGCGTTTTTTCGCATTCTGTATACTCAATTCTTTAACAGCAAATCTCGCGTCTTGCGTTTGACAGAAATTCCAGTGAAATCACGTTTAAAAGCCAATGCCAGTAAAAAGGCTTTGTAGAATCACTCTGTGAATGTCTTTGAAAACACTTCTTAAGAAGGAAAGCATACGTCTTTCATCTGAGTGAAACCTGCATTCTACTCAGTTTTTAGTACTGTGTTGAATGGTTAGGCGATTCACTTGTAGGGAAGCGTTTGTTCGCATTCTGTATACTCAATTCTTTAACAGCAAATCTCGCATCTTGCGTTTGACAGAAATTCCAGTGAAATCACGTTTAAAAGCCAACGCCAGTAAAAAGGCTTTGTATATTCACTCTGTGAATGTCTTTGAAAACACTTCTTAAGAAGGAAAGCATACGTCTTTCATATGAGTGAAAACTGCAATCTATTCAGTTTTTAGTAGTGTGTTGAATAGTTAGGCGATTCACTTGTAGGGAAGCGTTTGTTCGCATTCTCTATACTCAATTCTTTAACAGAAAATCTCGCGTTTTGCTTTTGAGAGAAATTCCAATGATATCACGTTTAAAAGCCAACGTCAGTAAAAAGGTTTTGTATACTCACTCTGTGAATGTCTTTGAAAATACTTCTTAAGAAGGAAAGCATACGTCTTTCATCTGAGTAAAAACTGCATTCTATTCAGTTTTTAGTACTGTGTTGAATGGTTAGGCGATTCACTTGTAGGGAAGCGTTTGTTCGCATTCTGTATACTCAATTCTTTAACAGCAAATCTCGCGTCTTGCCTTTGACAGAAATTCCAGTTAAATCACGTTTAAAAGCCAACGCCAGTAAAAAGGCTTTGTAGATTCACTCTGTGAATGTCTTTGAAAACACTTCTTAAGAAGGAAAGCATACGTCTTTCATCTGAGTGAAAACTGCATTCTATTCAGTTTTTCGTACTGTGTTGAATGGTTAGGCGATTCACTTGTAGGGAAGCGTTTGTTCGCATTCTGTATACTCAATTCTTAACAGCAAATCTCGTGTCTTGCCTTTGACAGAAATTCCAGTGAAATCACGTTTAACAGCCGTCAGTAAAAAGGCATTGTAGAATCACTCTGTTAAAGTCTTTGAAAACACTTCTTAAGAAGGAAAGCATACGTATTTCATTTGAGTGAAAACTGCATTCTATTCAGTTTTTAGTACTGTGTTGAATGGTTAGGCGATTCACTTGTAGGGAAGCGTTTGTTCGCATTCTCTATACTCAATTCTTTAACAGCAAATCTCACGTTTTGTTTTTGACAGAAATTCCAATGATATCACGTTTAAAAGCCAACGTCAGTAAAAAGGTTTTGTATAATCACTCTGTGAATGTCTTTGAAAACACTTCTTATGACGGAAAGCATACGTCTTTCATCTGAGTGAAAACTGCATTCTATTCAGTTTTAGTACTGTGTTGAATGGTTAGGAAATTCACTTGTAGGGAAGCATTTGTTTGCATTCTGTATACTCAATTCTATAACAGCAAATTGCGCATCTTGCCTTTGACAGAAATTCCAGTGAAATCACGTTTAAAAGCCAACATCAGTAAAAAGGCTTTGTAGAATCACTCTGTGAATGTCTTTGGAAACACTTCTTAATATTGAAAGCTTATGTCTTTCATCTGAGTGAAAACTGCATTCTATTCAGTTTTTAGTACTGTGTTGAGTGGTTAGGCAATTCCCTTGTAGGGAAGTGTTTGTTCGCATTCTGTATACTTAATTCTTTAACAGCAAATCTCACGGCTTGCCTTTGACAGAAATTCCAGTGAAATCACGTTTAAAAGCCAACATCAGTAAAAAGGCTTTGTAGAATCACTCTGTGAATGTCTTTGGAAACACTTCTTAAGAAGGAAAGCATACGTCTTTCATCTGAGTGAAAACTGCATTCTATTCAGTTTTTAGTACTGTGTTGAATGGTAAGGCGATTCACTGGTAGGGAAGCGTTTGTTCGCATTCTGTACACTCAATTCTTAACAGCAAATCTCGCGTCTTGCCTTTGACAGAAATTCCAGTGAAATCACGTTTAAAAGCCAACGCAAGTAAAAAGGCTTTGTAGAATCGCCCTGTGAATGTCTTTGAAAACACTTCTTAAGAAGGAAAGCATATGTCTTTCATCTGAGTGAAAACTGCATTCTATTCAGTTTTTCATACTGTGTTGAATGGTTAGGCGATTCACTTGTAGGGAAGCGTTTGTTGGCATTCTGTATACTCAATTCTTAACAGCAAATCTCGCGTCTTGCCTTTGACAGAAATTCCAGTGAAATCACGTTTAAAAGCCAACGCAAGTAAAAAGGCTTTGTAGAATCGCCCTGTGAATGTCTTTGAAAACACTTCTTTAGAAGGAAAGCATACGTCTTTCATATGAGTGAAAACTGCAATCTATTCAGTTTTTAGTAGTGTGTTGAATAGTTAGGCGATTCACTTGTAGGGAAGTGTTTGTTCGCATTCTCTATACTCAATTCTTTAACAGCAAATCTCGCGTTTTGCTTTTGAGAGAAATTCCAATGATATCACGTTTAAAAGCCAACGTCAGTAAAAAGGTTTTGTATAATCACTCTGTGAATGTCTTTGAAAACACTTCTTATGACGGAAAGCATACGTCTTTCATCTGAGTGAAAACTGCATTCTATTCAGTTTTAGTACTGTGTTGAATGGTTAGGAAATTCACTTGTAGGGAAGCGTTTGTTTGCATTCTGTATACTCAATTCTTTAACAGCAAATTGCGCATCTTGCCTTTGACAGAAATTCCAGTGAAATCACGTTTAAAAGCCAACATCAGTAAAAAGGCTTTGTAGAATCACTCTGTGAATGTCTTTGGAAACACTACTTAAGAAGGAAAGCATACGTCTTTCATCTGAGTGAAAACTGCATTCTATTCAGTTTTTCATACTGTGTTGAATGGTTAGGCGATTCACTTGTAGGGAAGCGTTTGTTGGCATTCTGTATACTCAATTCTTAACAGCAAATCTCCCGTCTTGCCTTTGACAGAAATTCCAGTGAAATCACGTTTAACAGCCCTCAGTAAAAAGGCTTTGTAGAATCACTCTGTGAATGTCTTTGAAAACACTTCTTAAGAAGGAAAGCATACGTCTTTCATATGAGTGAAAACTGCAATCTATTCAGTTTTTAGTAGTGTGTTGAATAGTTAGGCGATTCACTTGTAGGGAAGCGTTTGTTCGCATTCTCTATACTCAATTCTTTAACAGCAAATCTCGCGTTTTGCTTTTGAGAGAAATTCCAATGATATCACGTTTAAAAGCCAACGTCAGTAAAAAGGTTTTGTATACTCACTCTGTGAATGTCTTTGAAAATACTTCTTAAGAAGGAAAGCATACGTCTTTCATCTGAGTGAAAACTGCATTCTACTCAGTTTTTAGTACTGTGTTGAATGGTTAGGCGATTCACTTGTAGGGAAGCGTTTGTTCGCATTCTGTATACTCAATTCTTTAACAGCAAATCTCGCATCTTGCGTTTGACAGAAATTCCAGTGAAATCACGTTTAAAAGCCAACGCCAGTAAAAAGGCTTTGTATATTCACTCTGTGAATGTCTTTGAAAACACTTCTTAAGAAGGAAAGCATACGTCTTTCATCTGAGTGAAAACTGCATTCTATTCAGTTTTTCGTACTGTGTTGAATGGTTAGGCGATTCACTTGTAGGGAAACGTTTGTTGGCATTCTGTATACTCAATTCTTAACAGCAAATCTCGTGTCTTGCCTTTGACAGAAATTCCAGTGAAATCACGTTTAACAGCCGTCAGTAAAAAGGCATTGTAGAATCACTCTGTTAAAGTCTTTGAAAACACTTCTTAAGAAGGAAAGCATACGTCTTTCATTTGAGTGAAAACTGCATTCTATTCAGTTTTTAGTACTGTGTTGAATGGTTAGGCGATTCACTTGTAGGGAAGCGTTTGTTCGCATTCTCTATACTCAATTCTTTAACAGCAAATCTCACGTTTTGTTTTTGACAGAAATTCCAATGATATCACGTTTAAAAGCCAACGTCAGTAAAAAGGTTTTGTATAATCACTCTGTGAATGTCTTTGAAAACACTTCTTATGACGGAAAGCATACGTCTTTCATCTGAGTGAAAACTGCATTCTATTCAGTTTTAGTACTGTGTTGAATGGTTAGGAAATTCACTTGTAGAGAAGCGTTTGTTTGCATTCTGTATACTCAATTCTTTAACAGCAAATTGCGCATCTTGCCTTTGACAGAAATTCCAGTGAAATCACGTTTAAAAGCCAACATCAGTAAAAAGGCTTTGTAGAATCACTCTGTGAATGTCTTTGGAAACACTACTTAAGAAGGTAAGCATACGTCTTTCATCTGAGTGAAAACTGCATTCTATTCAGTTTTTCATACTGTGTTGAATGGTTAGGCGATTCACTTGTAGGGAAGCGTTTGTTCGCATTCTGTATACTCAATTCTTAACAGCAAATCTCCCGTCTTGCCTTTGACAGAAATTCCAGTGAAATCACGTTTAACAGCCGTCAGTAAAAAGGCTTTGTAGAATCACTCTGTGAATGTCTTTGAAAACACTTCTTAAGAAGGAAAGCATACGTCTTTCATATGAGTGAAAACTGCAATCTATTCAGTTTTTAGTAGTGTGTTGAATAGTTAGGCGATTCACTTGTAGGGAAGCGTTTGTTCGCATTCTCTATACTCAATTCTTTAACAGCAAATCTCGCGTTTTGCTTTTGAGAGAAATTCCAATGATATCACGTTTAAAAGCCAACGTCAGTAAAAAGGTTTTGTATACTCACTCTGTGAATGTCTTTGAAAATACTTCTTAAGAAGGAAAGCATACGTCTTTCATCTGAGTGAAAACTGCATTCTATTCAGTTTTTAGTACTGTGTTGAATGGTTAGGCAATTTACTTGTAGGGAAGCGTTTTTTCGCATTCTGTATACTCAATTCTTTAACATCAAATCTCGCGTCTTGCGTTTGACAGAAATTCCAGTGAAATCACGTTTAAAAGCCAATGCCAGTAAAAAGGCTTTGTAGAATCACTCTGTGAATGTCTTTGAAAACACTTCTTAAGAAGGAAAGCATACGTCTTTCATCTGAGTGAAACCTGCATTCTACTCAGTTTTTAGTACTGTGTTGAATGGTTAGGCGATTCACTTGTAGGGAAGCGTTTGTTCGCATTCTGTATACTCAATTCTTTAACTGCAAATCTCGCATCTTGCGTTTGACAGAAATTCCAGTGAAATCACGTTTAAAAGCCAACGCCAGTAAAAAGGATTTGTATATTCACTCTGTGAATGTCTTTGAAAACACTTCTTAAGAAGGAAAGCATACGTCTTTCATATGAGTGAAAACTGCAATCTATTCAGTTTTTAGTAGTGTGTTGAATAGTTAGGCGATTCACTTGTAGGGAAGCGTTTGTTCGCATTCTCTATACTCAATTCTTTAACAGAAAATCTCGCGTTTTGCTTTTGAGAGAAATTCCAATGATATCACGTTTAAAAGCCAACGTCAGTAAAAAGGTTTTGTATACTCACTCTGTGAATGTCTTTGAAAATACTTCTTAAGAAGGAAAGCATACGTCTTTCATCTGAGTAAAAACTGCATTCTATTCAGTTTTTAGTACTGTGTTGAATGGTTAGGCGATTCACTTGTAGGGAAGCGTTTGTTCGCATTCTGTATACTCAATTCTTTAACAGCAAATCTCGCGTCTTGCCTTTGACAGAAATTCCAGTTAAATCACGTTTAAAAGCCAACGCCAGTAAAAAGGCTTTGTAGATTCACTCTGTGAATGTCTTTGAAAACACTTCTTAAGAAGGAAAGCATACGTCTTTCATCTGAGTGAAAACTGCATTCTATTCAGTTTTTCGTACTGTGTTGAATGGTTAGGCGATTCACTTGTAGGGAAGCGTTTGTTCGCATTCTGTATACTCAATTCTTAACAGCAAATCTCGTGTCTTGCCTTTGACAGAAATTCCAGTGAAATCACGTTTAACAGCCGTCAGTAAAAAGGCATTGTAGAATCACTCTGTTAAAGTCTTTGAAAACACTTCTTAAGAAGGAAAGCATACGTATTTCATTTGAGTGAAAACTGCATTCTATTCAGTTTTTAGTACTGTGTTGAATGGTTAGGCGATTCACTTGTAGGGAAGCGTTTGTTCGCATTCTCTATACTCAATTCTTTAACAGCAAATCTCACGTTTTGTTTTTGACAGAAATTCCAATGATATCACGTTTAAAAGCCAACGTCAGTAAAAAGGTTTTGTATAATCACTCTGTGAATGTCTTTGAAAACACTTCTTATGACGGAAAGCATACGTCTTTCATCTGAGTGAAAACTGCATTCTATTCAGTTTTAGTACTGTGTTGAATGGTTAGGAAATTCACTTGTAGGGAAGCATTTGTTTGCATTCTGTATACTCAATTCTTTAACAGCAAATTGCGCATCTTGCCTTTGACAGAAATTCCAGTGAAATCACGTTTAAAAGCCAACATCAGTAAAAAGGCTTTGTAGAATCACTCTGTGAATGTCTTTGGAAACACTACTTAAGAAGGAAAGCATACGTCTTTCATCTGAGTGAAAACTGCATTCTATTCAGTTTTTCATACTGTGTTGAATGGTTAGGCGATTCACTTGTAGGGAAGCGTTTGTTGGCATTCTGTATACTCAATTCTTAACAGCAAATCTCCCGTCTTGCCTTTGACAGAAATTCCAGTGAAATCACGTTTAACAGCCCTCAGTAAAAAGGCTTTGTAGAATCACTCTGTGAATGTCTTTGAAAACACTTCTTAAGAAGGAAAGCATACGTCTTTCATATGAGTGAAAACTGCAATCTATTCAGTTTTTAGTAGTGTGTTGAATAGTTAGGCGATTCACTTGTAGGGAAGCGTTTGTTCGCATTCTCTATACTCAATTCTTTAACAGAAAATCTCGCGTTTTGCTTTTGAGAGAAATTCCAATGATATCACGTTTAAAAGCCAACGTCAGTAAAAAGGTTTTGTATACTCACTCTGTGAATGTCTTTGAAAATACTTCTTAAGAAGGAAAGCATACGTCTTTCATCTGAGTGAAAACTGCATTCTATTCAGTTTTTAGTACTGTGTTGAATGGTTAGGCAATTTACTTGTAGGGAAGCGTTTTTTCGCATTCTGTATACTCAATTCTTTAACAGCAAATCTCGCGTCTTGCGTTTGACAGAAATTCCAGTGAAATCACGTTTAAAAGCCAACGCCAGTAAAAAGTCTTTGTAGATTCACTCTGTGATTGTCTTTGAAAACACTTCTTAAGAAGGAAAGCATACGTCTTTCATCTGAGTGAAAACTGCATTCTATTCAGTTTTTAGTACTGTGTTGAATGGTTAGGCGATTCACTTGTAGGGAAGCGTTTGTTCGCATTCTGTATACTTAATCCTTTAACAGCAAATCTCGCGGCTTGCCTTTGACAGAAATTCCAGTGAAATCACGTTTAAAAGCCAACGTCAGTAAAAAGGCTTTGTAGAATCACTCTGTGAATGTCTTTGAAAACACTTCTTAAGAAGGAAAGCATAAGTCTTTCATCTGAGTGAAACCTGCATTCTACTCAGTTTTTAGTACTGTGTTGAATGGTTAGGCGATTCACTTGTAGGGAAGCGTTTGTTCGCATTCTGTATACTCAATTCTTTAACAGCAAATCTCGCATCTTGCGTTTGACAGAAATTCCAGTGAAATCACGTTTAAAAGCCAACGCCAGTAAAAAGGCTTTGTATATTCACTCTGTGAATGTCTTTGAAAACACTTCTTAAGAAGGAAAGCATACGTCTTTCATCTGAGTGAAAACTGCATTCTATTCAGTTTTTCGTACTGTGTTGAATGGTTAGGCGATTCACTTGTAGGGAAGCGTTTGTTCGCATTCTGTATACTCAATTCTTAACAGCAAATCTCGTGTCTTGCCTTTGACAGAAATTCCAGTGAAATCACGTTTAACAGCCGTCAGTAAAAAGGCATTGTAGAATCACTCTGTTAAAGTCTTTGAAAACACTTCTTAAGAAGGAAAGCATACGTCTTTCATTTGAGTGAAAACTGCATTCTATTCAGTTTTTAGTACTGTGTTGAATGGTTAGGCGATTCACTTGTAGGGAAGCGTTTGTTCGCATTCTCTATACTCAATTCTTTAACAGCAAATCTCACGTTTTGTTTTTGACAGAAATTCCAATGATATCACGTTTAAAAGCCAACGTCAGTAAAAAGGTTTTGTATAATCACTCTGTGAATGTCTTTGAAAACACTTCTTATGACGGAAAGCATACGTCTTTCATCTGAGTGAAAACTGCATTCTATTCAGTTTTAGTACTGTGTTGAATGGTTAGGAAATTCACTTGTAGAGAAGCGTTTGTTTGCATTCTGTATACTCAATTCTTTAACAGCAAATTGCGCATCTTGCCTTTGACAGAAATTCCAGTGAAATCACGTTTAAAAGCCAACATCAGTAAAAAGGCTTTGTAGAATCACTCTGTGAATGTCTTTGGAAACACTACTTAAGAAGGTAAGCATACGTCTTTCATCTGAGTGAAAACTGCATTCTATTCAGTTTTTCATACTGTGTTGAATGGTTAGGCGATTCACTTGTAGGGAAGCGTTTGTTCGCATTCTGTATACTCAATTCTTAACAGCAAATCTCCCGTCTTGCCTTTGACAGAAATTCCAGTGAAATCACGTTTAACAGCTGTCAGTAAAAAGGCTTTGTAGAATCACTCTGTGAATGTCTTTGAAAACACTTCTTAAGAAGGAAAGCATACGTCTTTCATATGAGTGAAAACTGCAATCTATTCAGTTTTTAGTAGTGTGTTGAATAGTTAGGCGATTCACTTGTAGGGAAGCGTTTGTTCGCATTCTCTATACTCAATTCTTTAACAGCAAATCTCGCGTTTTGCTTTTGAGAGAAATTCCAATGATATCACGTTTAAAAGCCAACGTCAGTAAAAAGGTTTTGTATACTCACTCTGTGAATGTCTTTGAAAATACTTCTTAAGAAGGAAAGCATACGTCTTTCATCTGAGTGAAAACTGCATTCTATTCAGTTTTTAGTACTGTGTTGAATGGTTAGGCAATTTACTTGTAGGGAAGCGTTTTTTCGCATTCTGTATACTCAATTCTTTAACATCAAATCTCGCGTCTTGCGTTTGACAGAAATTCCAGTGAAATCACGTTTAAAAGCCAATGCCAGTAAAAAGGCTTTGTAGAATCACTCTGTGAATGTCTTTGAAAACACTTCTTAAGAAGGAAAGCATACGTCTTTCATCTGAGTGAAACCTGCATTCTACTCAGTTTTTAGTACTGTGTTGAATGGTTAGGCGATTCACTTGTAGGGAAGCGTTTGTTCGCATTCTGTATACTCAATTCTTTAACTGCAAATCTCGCATCTTGCGTTTGACAGAAATTCCAGTGAAATCACGTTTAAAAGCCAACGCCAGTAAAAAGGATTTGTATATTCACTCTGTGAATGTCTTTGAAAACACTTCTTAAGAAGGAAAGCATACGTCTTTCATATGAGTGAAAACTGCAATCTATTCAGTTTTTAGTAGTGTGTTGAATAGTTAGGCGATTCACTTGTAGGGAAGCGTTTGTTCGCATTCTCTATACTCAATTCTTTAACAGAAAATCTCGCGTTTTGCTTTTGAGAGAAATTCCAATGATATCACGTTTAAAAGCCAACGTCAGTAAAAAGGTTTTGTATACTCACTCTGTGAATGTCTTTGAAAATACTTCTTAAGAAGGAAAGCATACGTCTTTCATCTGAGTAAAAACTGCATTCTATTCAGTTTTTAGTACTGTGTTGAATGGTTAGGCGATTCACTTGTAGGGAAGCGTTTGTTCGCATTCTGTATACTCAATTCTTTAACAGCAAATCTCGCGTCTTGCCTTTGACAGAAATTCCAGTTAAATCACGTTTAAAAGCCAACGCCAGTAAAAAGGCTTTGTAGATTCACTCTGTGAATGTCTTTGAAAACACTTCTTAAGAAGGAAAGCATACGTCTTTCATCTGAGTGAAAACTGCATTCTATTCAGTTTTTCGTACTGTGTTGAATGGTTAGGCGATTCACTTGTAGGGAAGCGTTTGTTCGCATTCTGTATACTCAATTCTTAACAGCAAATCTCGTGTCTTGCCTTTGACAGAAATTCCAGTGAAATCACGTTTAACAGCCGTCAGTAAAAAGGCATTGTAGAATCACTCTGTTAAAGTCTTTGAAAACACTTCTTAAGAAGGAAAGCATACGTATTTCATTTGAGTGAAAACTGCATTCTATTCAGTTTTTAGTACTGTGTTGAATGGTTAGGCGATTCACTTGTAGGGAAGCGTTTGTTCGCATTCTCTATACTCAATTCTTTAACAGCAAATCTCACGTTTTGTTTTTGACAGAAATTCCAATGATATCACGTTTAAAAGCCAACGTCAGTAAAAAGGTTTTGTATAATCACTCTGTGAATGTCTTTGAAAACACTTCTTATGACGGAAAGCATACGTCTTTCATCTGAGTGAAAACTGCATTCTATTCAGTTTTAGTACTGTGTTGAATGGTTAGGAAATTCACTTGTAGGGAAGCATTTGTTTGCATTCTGTATACTCAATTCTTTAACAGCAAATTGCGCATCTTGCCTTTGACAGAAATTCCAGTGAAATCACGTTTAAAAGCCAACATCAGTAAAAAGGCTTTGTAGAATCACTCTGTGAATGTCTTTGGAAACACTTCTTAATATTGAAAGCTTATGTCTTTCATCTGAGTGAAAACTGCATTCTATTCAGTTTTTAGTACTGTGTTGAGTGGTTAGGCAATTCCCTTGTAGGGAAGTGTTTGTAAGCATTCTGTATACTCAATTCTTTAACAGCAAATCTCACGGCTTGCTTTTGACAAAAATTCCATTGAAATCACGTTTAAAAGCCAACGCCAGAAAAAAGGCTTTGTAGAATCACTCTGTGAATGTCTTTGAAAACACTTCTTAAGAAGGAAAGCATACGTCTTTCATCTGAGTGAAAACTGCATTCTATTCAGTTTTTAGTACTGTGTTGAATGGTAAGGCGATTCACTGGTAGGGAAGCGTTTGTTCGCATTCTGTACACTCAATTCTTAACAGCAAATCTCGCGTCTTGCCTTTGACAGAAATTCCAGTGAAATCACGTTTAAAAGCCAACGCAAGTAAAAAGGCTTTGTAGAATCGCCCTGTGAATGTCTTTGAAAACACTTCTTAAGAAGGAAAGCATACGTCTTTCATCTGAGTGAAAACTGCATTCTATTCAGTTTTTCATACTGTGTTGAATGGTTAGGCGATTCACTTGTAGGGAAGCGTTTGTTGGCATTCTGTATACTCAATTCTTAACAGCAAATCTCCCGTCTTGCCTTTGACAGAAATTCCAGTGAAATCACGTTTAAAAGCCAACGCAAGTAAAAAGGCTTTGTAGAATCGCCCTGTGAATGTCTTTGAAAACACTTCTTTAGAAGGAAAGCATACGTCTTTCATATGAGTGAAAACTGCAATCTATTCAGTTTTTAGTAGTGTGTTGAATAGTTAGGCGATTCACTTGTAGGGAAGCGTTTGTTCGCATTCTCTATACTCAATTCTTTAACAGCAAATCTCGCGTTTTGCTTTTGAGAGAAATTCCAATGATATCACGTTTAAAAGCCAACGTCAGTAAAAAGGTTTTGTATACTCACTCTGTGAATGTCTTTGAAAATACTTCTTAAGAAGGAAAGCATACGTCTTTCATCTGAGTGAAAACTGCATTCTATTCAGTTTTTAGTACTGTGTTGAATGGTTAGGCGATTCACTTGTAGGGAAGCCTTTGTTCGCATTCTGTATACTCAATTCTTTAACTGCAAATCTCACGGCTTGCCTTTGACAGAAATTCCAGTTAAATCATGTTTAAAAGCCAACGCCAGTAAAAAGGCTTTGTAGATTCCCTCTGTGAATGTCTTTGAAAACACTTCTTAAGAAGGAAAGCATACGTCTTTCATCTGAGTGAAAACTGCATTCTATTCAGTTTTTAGTACTGTGTTGAATGGTTAGGCGATTCACTTGTAGGGAAGCGTTTGTTCGCATTCTGTATACTTAATTCTTTAACAGCAAATCTCACGGCTTGCCTTTGACAGAAATTCCAGTGAAATCACGTTTAAAAGCCAACGTCAGTAAAAAGGCTTTGTAGAATCACTCTGTGAATGTCTTTGAAAACACTTCTTAAGATTGAAAGCTTATGTCTTTCATCTGAGTGAAAACTGCATTCTATTCAGTTTTTAGTACTGTGTTGAGTGGTTAGGCAATTCCCTTGTAGGGAAGTGTTTGTAAGCATTCTGTATACTCAATTCTTTAACAGCAAATCTCACGGCTTGCTTTTGACAAAAATTCCATTGAAATCACGTTTAAAAGCCAACGCCAGAAAAAAGGCTTTGTAGAATCACTCTGTGAATGTCTTTGAAAACACTTCTTAAGAAGGAAAGCATACGTCTTTCATCTGAGTGAAACCTGCATTCTACTCAGTTTTTAGTACTGTGTTGAATGGTTAGGCGATTCACTTGTAGGGAAGCGTTTGTTCGCATTCTGTATACTCAATTCTTTAACAGCAAATCTCGCATCTTGCGTTTGACAGAAATTCCAGTGAAATCACGTTTAAAAGCCAACGCCAGTAAAAAGGCTTTGTATATTCACTCTGTGAATGTCTTTGAAAACACTTCTTAAGAAGGAAAGCATACGTCTTTCATCTGAGTGAAAACTGCATTCTATTCAGTTTTTCGTACTGTGTTGAATGGTTAGGCGATTCACTTGTAGGGAAGCGTTTGTTCGCATTCTGTATACTCAATTCTTAACAGCAAATCTCGTGTCTTGCCTTTGACAGAAATTCCAGTGAAATCACGTTTAACAGCCGTCAGTAAAAAGGCATTGTAGAATCACTCTGTTAAAGTCTTTGAAAACACTTCTTAAGAAGGAAAGCATACGTCTTTCATTTGAGTGAAAACTGCATTCTATTCAGTTTTTAGTACTGTGTTGAATGGTTAGGCGATTCACTTGTAGGGAAGCGTTTGTTCGCATTCTCTATACTCAATTCTTTAACAGCAAATCTCACGTTTTGTTTTTGACAGAAATTCCAATGATATCACGTTTAAAAGCCAACGTCAGTAAAAAGGTTTTGTATAATCACTCTGTGAATGTCTTTGAAAACACTTCTTATGACGGAAAGCATACGTCTTTCATCTGAGTGAAAACTGCATTCTATTCAGTTTTAGTACTGTGTTGAATGGTTAGGAAATTCACTTGTAGGGAAGCGTTTTTTTGCATTCTGTATACTCAATTCTTTAACAGCAAATTGCGCATCTTGCCTTTGACAGAAATTCCAGTGAAATCACGTTTAAAAGCCAACATCAGTAAAAAGGCTTTGTAGAATCACTCTGTGAATATCTTTGGAAACACTTCTTAATATTGAAAGCTTATGTCTTTCATCTGAGTGAAAACTGCATTCTATTCCGTTTTTAGTACTGTGTTGAGTGGTTAGGCAATTCCCTTGTAGGGAAGTGTTTGTAAGCATTCTGTATACTCAATTCTTTAACAGCAAATCTCACGGCTTGCTTTTGACAAAAATTCCATTGAAATCACGTTTAAAAGCCAACGCCAGAAAAAAGGCTTTGTAGAATCACTCTGTGAATGTCTTTGAAAACACTTCTTAAGAAGGAAAGCATACGTCTTTCATCTGAGTGAAAACTGCATTCTATACAGTTTTAGTACTGTGTTGAATGGTTAGGAAATTCACTTGTAGGGAAGCGTTTGTTTGCATTCTGTATACTCAATTCTTTAACAGCAAATTGCGCATCTTGCCTTTGACAGAAATTCCAGTGAAATCACGTTTAAAAGCCAACATCAGTAAAAAGGCTTTGTAGAATCACTCTGTGAATGTCTTTGGAAACACTTCTTAAGAAGGAAAGCATACGTCTTTCATCTGAGTGAAAACTGCATTCTATTCAGTTTTTAGTACTGTGTTGAATGGTAAGGCGATTCACTGGTAGGGAAGCGTTTGTTCGCATTCTGTACACTCAATTCTTAACAGCAAATCTCGCGTCTTGCCTTTGACAGAAATTCCAGTGAAATCACGTTTAAAAGCCAACGCAAGTAAAAAGGCTTTGTAGAATCGCCCTGTGAATGTCTTTGAAAACACTTCTTAAGAAGGAAAGCATATGTCTTTCATCTGAGTGAAAACTGCATTCTATTCAGTTTTTCATACTGTGTTGAATGGTTAGGCGATTCACTTGTAGGGAAGCGTTTGTTGGCATTCTGTATACTCAATTCTTAACAGCAAATCTCGCGTCTTGCCTTTGACAGAAATTCCAGTGAAATCACGTTTAAAAGCCAACGCAAGTAAAAAGGCTTTGTAGAATCGCCCTGTGAATGTCTTTGAAAACACTTCTTTAGAAGGAAAGCATACGTCTTTCATATGAGTGAAAACTGCAATCTATTCAGTTTTTAGTAGTGTGTTGAATAGTTAGGCGATTCACTTGTAGGGAAGTGTTTGTTCGCATTCTCTATACTCAATTCTTTAACAGCAAATCTCGCGTTTTGCTTTTGAGAGAAATTCCAATGATATCACGTTTAAAAGCCAACGTCAGTAAAAAGGTTTTGTATAATCACTCTGTGAATGTCTTTGAAAACACTTCTTATGACGGAAAGCATACGTCTTTCATCTGAGTGAAAACTGCATTCTATTCAGTTTTAGTACTGTGTTGAATGGTTAGGAAATTCACTTGTAGGGAAGCGTTTGTTTGCATTCTGTATACTCAATTCTTTAACAGCAAATTGCGCATCTTGCCTTTGACAGAAATTCCAGTGAAATCACGTTTAAAAGCCAACATCAGTAAAAAGGCTTTGTAGAATCACTCTGTGAATGTCTTTGGAAACACTACTTAAGAAGGAA
This sequence comes from Phyllotis vaccarum, assembly GCA_033318265.1. Lineage (NCBI taxonomy): Eukaryota > Metazoa > Chordata > Mammalia > Rodentia > Cricetidae > Phyllotis > Phyllotis vaccarum. Next base: position 2,559,222 of record JARWLC010000040.1, on the reverse strand, counting down.
AGCATACGTCTTTCATCTGAGTGAAAACTGCATTCTATTCAGTTTTTCATACTGTGTTGAATGGTTAGGCGATTCACTTGTAGGGAAGCGTTTGTTGGCATTCTGTATACTCAATTCTTAACAGCAAATCTCCCGTCTTGCCTTTGACAGAAATTCCAGTGAAATCACGTTTAACAGCCGTCAGTAAAAAGGCTTTGTAGAATCACTCTGTGAATGTCTTTGAAAACACTTCTTAAGAAGGAAAGCATACGTCTTTCATATGAGTGAAAACTGCAATCTATTCAGTTTTTAGTAGTGTGTTGAATAGTTAGGCGATTCACTTGTAGGGAAGCGTTTGTTCGCATTCTCTATACTCAATTCTTTAACAGCAAATCTCGCGTTTTGCTTTTGAGAGAAATTCCAATGATATCACGTTTAAAAGCCAACGTCAGTAAAAAGGTTTTGTATACTCACTCTGTGAATGTCTTTGAAAATACTTCTTAAGAAGGAAAGCATACGTCTTTCATCTGAGTGAAAACTGCATTCTATTCAGTTTTTAGTACTGTGTTGAATGGTTAGGCAATTTACTTGTAGGGAAGCGTTTTTTCGCATTCTGTATACTCAATTCTTTAACAGCAAATCTCGCGTCTTGCGTTTGACAGAAATTCCAGTGAAATCACGTTTAAAAGCCAACGCCAGTAAAAAGTCTTTGTAGATTCACTCTGTGATTGTCTTTGAAAACACTTCTTAAGAAGGAAAGCATACGTCTTTCATCTGAGTGAAAACTGCATTCTATTCAGTTTTTAGTACTGTGTTGAATGGTTAGGCGATTCACTTGTAGGGAAGCGTTTGTTCGCATTCTGTATACTTAATCCTTTAACAGCAAATCTCGCGGCTTGCCTTTGACAGAAATTCCAGTGAAATCACGTTTAAAAGCCAACGTCAGTAAAAAGGCTTTGTAGAATCACTCTGTGAATGTCTTTGAAAACACTTCTTAAGAAGGAAAGCATAAGTCTTTCATCTGAGTGAAACCTGCATTCTACTCAGTTTTTAGTACTGTGTTGAATGGATAGGCGATTCACTTGTAGGGAAGCGTTTGTTCGCATTCTGTATACTCAATTCTTTAACAGCAAATCTCGCATCTTGCGTTTGACAGAAATTCCAGTGAAATCACGTTTAAAAGCCAACGCCAGTAAAAAGGCTTTGTATATTCACTCTGTGAATGTCTTTGAAAACACTTCTTAAGAAGGAAAGCATACGTCTTTCATCTGAGTGAAAACTGCATTCTATTCAGTTTTTCGTACTGTGTTGAATGGTTAGGCGATTCACTTGTAGGGAAACGTTTGTTGGCATTCTGTATACTCAATTCTTAACAGCAAATCTCGTGTCTTGCCTTTGACAGAAATTCCAGTGAAATCACGTTTAACAGCCGTCAGTAAAAAGGCATTGTAGAATCACTCTGTTAAAGTCTTTGAAAACACTTCTTAAGAAGGAAAGCATACGTCTTTCATTTGAGTGAAAACTGCATTCTATTCAGTTTTTAGTACTGTGTTGAATGGTTAGGCGATTCACTTGTAGGGAAGCGTTTGTTCGCATTCTCTATACTCAATTCTTTAACAGCAAATCTCACGTTTAGTTTTTGACAGAAATTCCAATGATATCACGTTTAAAAGCCAACGTCAGTAAAAAGGTTTTGTATAATCACTCTGTGAATGTCTTTGAAAACACTTCTTATGACGGAAAGCATACGTCTTTCATCTGAGTGAAAACTGCATTCTATTCAGTTTTAGTACTGTGTTGAATGGTTAGGAAATTCACTTGTAGAGAAGCGTTTGTTTGCATTCTGTATACTCAATTCTTTAACAGCAAATTGCGCATCTTGCCTTTGACAGAAATTCCAGTGAAATCACGTTTAAAAGCCAACATCAGTAAAAAGGCTTTGTAGAATCACTCTGTGAATGTCTTTGGAAACACTACTTAAGAAGGTAAGCATACGTCTTTCATCTGAGTGAAAACTGCATTCTATTCAGTTTTTCATACTGTGTTGAATGGTTAGGCGATTCACTTGTAGGGAAGCGTTTGTTCGCATTCTGTATACTCAATTCTTAACAGCAAATCTCCCGTCTTGCCTTTGACAGAAATTCCAGTGAAATCACGTTTAACAGCCGTCAGTAAAAAGGCTTTGTAGAATCACTCTGTGAATGTCTTTGAAAACACTTCTTAAGAAGGAAAGCATACGTCTTTCATATGAGTGAAAACTGCAATCTATTCAGTTTTTAGTAGTGTGTTGAATAGTTAGGCGATTCACTTGTAGGGAAGCGTTTGTTCGCATTCTCTATACTCAATTCTTTAACAGCAAATCTCGCGTTTTGCTTTTGAGAGAAATTCCAATGATATCACGTTTAAAAGCCAACGTCAGTAAAAAGGTTTTGTATACTCACTCTGTGAATGTCTTTGAAAATACTTCTTAAGAAGGAAAGCATACGTCTTTCATCTGAGTGAAAACTGCATTCTATTCAGTTTTTAGTACTGTGTTGAATGGTTAGGCAATTTACTTGTAGGGAAGCGTTTTTTCGCATTCTGTATACTCAATTCTTTAACATCAAATCTCGCGTCTTGCGTTTGACAGAAATTCCAGTGAAATCACGTTTAAAAGCCAATGCCAGTAAAAAGGCTTTGTAGAATCACTCTGTGAATGTCTTTGAAAACACTTCTTAAGAAGGAAAGCATACGTCTTTCATCTGAGTGAAACCTGCATTCTACTCAGTTTTTAGTACTGTGTTGAATGGTTAGGCGATTCACTTGTAGGGAAGCGTTTGTTCGCATTCTGTATACTCAATTCTTTAACTGCAAATCTCGCATCTTGCGTTTGACAGAAATTCCAGTGAAATCACGTTTAAAAGCCAACGCCAGTAAAAAGGCTTTGTATATTCACTCTGTGAATGTCTTTGAAAACACTTCTTAAGAAGGAAAGCATACGTCGTTCATATGAGTGAAACTGCAATCTATTCAGTTTTTAGTAGTGTGTTGAATAGTTAGGCGATTCACTTGTAGGGAAGCGTTTGTTCGCATTCTCTATACTCAATTCTTTAACAGAAAATCTCGCGTTTTGCTTTTGAGAGAAATTCCAATGATATCACGTTTAAAAGCCAACGTCAGTAAAAAGGTTTTGTATACTCACTCTGTGAATGTCTTTGAAAATACTTCTTAAGAAGGAAAGCATACGTCTTTCATCTGAGTAAAAACTGCATTCTATTCAGTTTTTAGTACTGTGTTGAATGGTTAGGCGATTCACTTGTAGGGAAGCGTTTGTTCGCATTCTGTATACTCAATTCTTTAACAGCAAATCTCGCGTCTTGCCTTTGACAGAAATTCCAGTTAAATCACGTTTAAAAGCCAACGCCAGTAAAAAGGCTTTGTAGATTCACTCTGTGAATGTCTTTGAAAACACTTCTTAAGAAGGAAAGCATACGTCTTTCATCTGAGTGAAAACTGCATTCTATTCAGTTTTTCGTACTGTGTTGAATGGTTAGGCGATTCACTTGTAGGGAAGCGTTTGTTCGCATTCTGTATACTCAATTCTTAACAGCAAATCTCGTGTCTTGCCTTTGACAGAAATTCCAGTGAAATCACGTTTAACAGCCGTCAGTAAAAGGCATTGTAGAATCACTCTGTTAAAGTCTTTGAAAACACTTCTTAAGAAGGAAAGCATACGTATTTCATTTGAGTGAAAACTGCATTCTATTCAGTTTTTAGTACTGTGTTGAATGGTTAGGCGATTCACTTGTAGGGAAGCGTTTGTTCGCATTCTCTATACTCAATTCTTTAACAGCAAATCTCACGTTTTGTTTTTGACAGAAATTCCAATGATATCACGTTTAAAAGCCAACGTCAGTAAAAAGGTTTTGTATAATCACTCTGTGAATGTCTTTGAAAACACTTCTTATGACGGAAAGCATACGTCTTTCATCTGAGTGAAAACTGCATTCTATTCAGTTTTAGTACTGTGTTGAATGGTTAGGAAATTCACTTGTAGGGAAGCATTTGTTTGCATTCTGTATACTCAATTCTTTAACAGCAAATTGCGCATCTTGCCTTTGACAGAAATTCCAGTGAAATCACGTTTAAAAGCCAACATCAGTAAAAAGGCTTTGTAGAATCACTCTGTGAATGTCTTTGGAAACACTTCTTAATATTGAAAGCTTATGTCTTTCATCTGAGTGAAAACTGCATTCTATTCAGTTTTTAGTACTGTGTTGAGTGGTTAGGCAATTCCCTTGTAGGGAAGTGTTTGTAAGCATTCTGTATACTCAATTCTTTAACAGCAAATCTCACGGCTTGCTTTTGACAAAAATTCCATTGAAATCACGTTTAAAAGCCAACGCCAGAAAAAAGGCTTTGTAGAATCACTCTGTGAATGTCTTTGAAAACACTTCTTAAGAAGGAAAGCATACGTCTTTCATCTGAGTGAAAACTGCATTCTATTCAGTTTTTCATACTGTGTTGAATGGTTAGGCGATTCACTTGTAGGGAAGCGTTTGTTGGCATTCTGTATACTCAATTCTTAACAGCAAATCTCCCGTCTTGCCTTTGACAGAAATTCCAGTGAAATCACGTTTAAAAGCCAACGCAAGTAAAAAGGCTTTGTAGAATCGCCCTGTGAATGTCTTTGAAAACACTTCTTTAGAAGGAAAGCATACGTCTTTCATATGAGTGAAAACTGCAATCTATTCAGTTTTTAGTAGTGTGTTGAATAGTTAGGCGATTCACTTGTAGGGAAGCGTTTGTTCGCATTCTCTATACTCAATTCTTTAACAGCAAATCTCGCGTTTTGCTTTTGAGAGAAATTCCAATGATATCACGTTTAAAAGCCAACGTCAGTAAAAAGGTTTTGTATACTCACTCTGTGAATGTCTTTGAAAATACTTCTTAAGAAGGAAAGCATACGTCTTTCATCTGAGTGAAAACTGCATTCTATTCAGTTTTTAGTACTGTGTTGAATGGTTAGGCGATTCACTTGTAGGGAAGCCTTTGTTCGCATTCTGTATACTCAATTCTTTAACAGCAAATCTCACGGCTTGCCTTTGACAGAAATTCCAGTTAAATCACGTTTAAAAGCCAACGCCAGTAAAAAGGCTTTGTAGATTCCCTCTGTGAATGTCTTTGAAAACACTTCTTAAGAAGGAAAGCATACGTCTTTCATCTGAGTGAAAACTGCATTCTATTCAGTTTTTAGTACTGTGTTGAATGGTTAGGCGATTCACTTGTAGGGAAGCGTTTGTTCGCATTCTGTATACTTAATTCTTTAACAGCAAATCTCACGGCTTGCCTTTGACAGAAATTCCAGTGAAATCACGTTTAAAAGCCAACGTCAGTAAAAAGGCTTTGTAGAATCACTCTGTGAATGTCTTTGAAAACACTTCTTAAGATTGAAAGCTTATGTCTTTCATCTGAGTGAAAACTGCATTCTATTCAGTTTTTAGTACTGTGTTGAGTGGTTAGGCAATTCCCTTGTAGGGAAGTGTTTGTAAGCATTCTGTATACTCAATTCTTTAACAGCAAATCTCACGGCTTGCTTTTGACAAAAATTCCATTGAAATCACGTTTAAAAGCCAACGCCAGAAAAAAGGCTTTGTAGAATCACTCTGTGAATGTCTTTGAAAACACTTCTTAAGAAGGAAAGCATACGTCTTTCATCTGAGTGAAACCTGCATTCTACTCAGTTTTTAGTACTGTGTTGAATGGTTAGGCGATTCACTTGTAGGGAAGCGTTTGTTCGCATTCTGTATACTCAATTCTTTAACAGCAAATCTCGCATCTTGCGTTTGACAGAAATTCCAGTGAAATCACGTTTAAAAGCCAACGCCAGTAAAAAGGCTTTGTATATTCACTCTGTGAATGTCTTTGAAAACACTTCTTAAGAAGGAAAGCATACGTCTTTCATCTGAGTGAAAACTGCATTCTATTCAGTTTTTCGTACTGTGTTGAATGGTTAGGCGATTCACTTGTAGGGAAGCGTTTGTTCGCATTCTGTATACTCAATTCTTAACAGCAAATCTCGTGTCTTGCCTTTGACAGAAATTCCAGTGAAATCACGTTTAACAGCCGTCAGTAAAAAGGCATTGTAGAATCACTCTGTTAAAGTCTTTGAAAACACTTCTTAAGAAGGAAAGCATACGTCTTTCATTTGAGTGAAAACTGCATTCTATTCAGTTTTTAGTACTGTGTTGAATGGTTAGGCGATTCACTTGTAGGGAAGCGTTTGTTCGCATTCTCTATACTCAATTCTTTAACAGCAAATCTCACGTTTTGTTTTTGACAGAAATTCCAATGATATCACGTTTAAAAGCCAACGTCAGTAAAAAGGTTTTGTATAATCACTCTGTGAATGTCTTTGAAAACACTTCTTATGACGGAAAGCATACGTCTTTCATCTGAGTGAAAACTGCATTCTATTCAGTTTTAGTACTGTGTTGAATGGTTAGGAAATTCACTTGTAGGGAAGCGTTTTTTTGCATTCTGTATACTCAATTCTTTAACAGCAAATTGCGCATCTTGCCTTTGACAGAAATTCCAGTGAAATCACGTTTAAAAGCCAACATCAGTAAAAAGGCTTTGTAGAATCACTCTGTGAATGTCTTTGGAAACACTACTTAAGAAGGAAAGCATACGTCTTTCATCTGAGTGAAAACTGCATTCTATTCAGTTTTTCATACTGTGTTGAATGGTTAGGCGATTCACTTGTAGGGAAGCGTTTGTTGGCATTCTGTATACTCAATTCTTAACAGCAAATCTCCCGTCTTGCCTTTGACAGAAATTCCAGTGAAATCACGTTTAACAGCCGTCAGTAAAAAGGCTTTGTAGAATCACTCTGTGAATGTCTTTGAAAACACTTCTTAAGAAGGAAAGCATACGTCTTTCATATGAGTGAAAACTGCAATCTATTCAGTTTTTAGTAGTGTGTTGAATAGTTAGGCGATTCACTTGTAGGGAAGCGTTTGTTCGCATTCTCTATACTCAATTCTTTAACAGCAAATCTCGCGTTTTGCTTTTGACAGAAATTCCAGTGAAATCACGTTTAAAAGCCAACGCCAGTAAAAAGTCTTTGTAGATTCACTCTGTGATTGTCTTTGAAAACACTTCTTAAGAAGGAAAGCATACGTCTTTCATCTGAGTGAAAACTGCATTCTATTCAGTTTTTAGTACTGTGTTGAATGGTTAGGCGATTCACTTGTAGGGAAGCGTTTGTTCGCATTCTGTATACTTAATTCTTTAACAGCAAATCTCGCGGCTTGCCTTTGACAGAAATTCCAGTGAAATCACGTTTAAAAGCCAACGTCAGTAAAAAGGCTTTGTAGAATCACTCTGTGAATGTCTTTGAAAACACTTCTTAAGAAGGAAAGCATAAGTCTTTCATCTGAGTGAAACCTGCATTCTACTCAGTTTTTAGTACTGTGTTGAATGGTTAGGCGATTCACTTGTAGGGAAGCGTTTGTTCGCATTCTGTATACTCAATTCTTTAACAGCAAATCTCGCATCTTGCATTTGACAGAAATTCCAGTGAAATCACGTTTAAAAGCCAACGCCAGTAAAAAGGCTTTGTATATTCACTCTGTGAATGTCTTTGAAAACACTTCTTAAGAAGGAAAGCATACGTCTTTCATCTGAGTGAAAACTGCATTCTATTCAGTTTTTCGTACTGTGTTGAATGGTTAGGCGATTCACTTGTAGGGAAACGTTTGTTCGCATTCTGTATACTCAATTCTTAACAGCAAATCTCGTGTCTTGCCTTTGACAGAAATTCCAGTGAAATCACGTTTAACAGCCGTCAGTAAAAAGGCATTGTAGAATCACTCTGTTAAAGTCTTTGAAAACACTTCTTAAGAAGGAAAGCATACGTCTTTCATTTGAGTGAAAACTGCATTCTATTCAGTTTTTAGTACTGTGTTGAATGGTTAGGCGATTCACTTGTAGGGAAGCGTTTGTTCGCATTCTCTATACTCAATTCTTTAACAGCAAATCTCACGTTTTGTTTTTGACAGAAATTCCAATGATATCACGTTTAAAAGCCAACGTCAGTAAAAAGGTTTTGTATAATCACTCTGTGAATGTCTTTGAAAACACTTCTTATGACGGAAAGCATACGTCTTTCATCTGAGTGAAAACTGCATTCTATTCAGTTTTAGTACTGTGTTGAATGGTTAGGAAATTCACTTGTAGAGAAGCGTTTGTTTGCATTCTGTATACTCAATTCTTTAACAGCAAATTGCGCATCTTGCCTTTGACAGAAATTCCAGTGAAATCACGTTTAAAAGCCAACATCAGTAAAAAGGCTTTGTAGAATCACTCTGTGAATGTCTTTGGAAACACTACTTAAGAAGGAAAGCATACGTCTTTCATCTGAGTGAAAACTGCATTCTATTCAGTTTTTCATACTGTGTTGAATGGTTAGGCGATTCACTTGTAGGGAAGCGTTTGTTGGCATTCTGTATACTCAATTCTTAACAGCAAATCTCCCATCTTGCCTTTGACAGAAATTCCAGTGAAATCACGTTTAACAGCCGTCAGTAAAAAGGCTTTGTAGAATCACTCTGTGAATGTCTTTGAAAACACTTCTTAAGAAGGAAAGCATACGTCTTTCATATGAGTGAAAACTGCAATCTATTCAGTTTTTAGTAGTGTGTTGAATAGTTAGGCGATTCACTTGTAGGGAAGCGTTTGTTCGCATTCTCTATACTCAATTCTTTAACAGCAAATCTCGCGTTTTGCTTTTGAGAGAAATTCCAATGATATCACGTTTAAAAGCCAACGTCAGTAAAAAGGTTTTGTATACTCACTCTGTGAATGTCTTTGAAAATACTTCTTAAGAAGGAAAGCATACGTCTTTCATCTGAGTGAAAACTGCATTCTATTCAGTTTTTAGTACTGTGTTGAATGGTTAGGCAATTTACTTGTAGGGAAGCGTTTGTTCGCATTCTGTATACTCAATTCTTTAACAGCAAATCTCGCATCTTGCGTTTGACAGAAATTCCAGTGAAATCACGTTTAAAAGCCAACGCCAGTAAAAAGGCTTTGTATATTCACTCTGTGAATGTCTTTGAAAACACTTCTTAAGAAGGAAAGCATACGTCTTTCATCTGAGTGAAAACTGCATTCTATTCAGTTTTTCGTACTGTGTTGAATGGTTAGGCGATTCACTTGTAGGGAAGCGTTTGTTCGCATTCTGTATACTCAATTCTTAACAGCAAATCAATTCTTAACAGCAAATCTCGTGTCTTGCCTTTGACAGAAATTCCAGTGAAATCACGTTTAACAGCCGTCAGTAAAAAGGCATTGTAGAATCACTCTGTTAAAGTCTTTGAAAACACTTCTTAAGAAGGAAAGCATACGTCTTTCATTTGAGTGAAAACTGCATTCTATTCAGTTTTTAGTACTGTGTTGAATGGTTAGGCGATTCACTTGTAGGGAAGCGTTTGTTCGCATTCTCTATACTCAATTCTTTAACAGCAAATCTCACGTTTTGTTTTTGACAGAAATTCCAATGATATCACGTTTAAAAGCCAACGTCAGTAAAAAGGTTTTGTATAATCACTCTGTGAATGTCTTTGAAAACACTTCTTATGACGGAAAGCATACGTCTTTCATCTGAGTGAAAACTGCATTCTATTCAGTTTTAGTACTGTGTTGAATGGTTAGGAAATTCACTTGTAGGGAAGCGTTTGTTTGCATTCTTTATACTCAATTCTTTAACAGCAAATTGCGCATCTTGCCTTTGACAGAAATTCCAGTGAAATCACGTTTAAAAGCCAACATCAGTAAAAAGGCTTTGTAGAATCACTCTGTGAATGTCTTTGGAAACACTACTTAAGAAGGAAAGCATACGTCTTTCATCTGAGTGAAAACTGCATTCTATTCAGTTTTTCATACTGTGTTGAATGGTTAGGCGATTCACTTGTAGGGAAGCGTTTGTTGGCATTCTGTATACTCAATTCTTAACAGCAAATCTCCCGTCTTGCCTTTGACAGAAATTCCAGTGAAATCACGTTTAACAGCCGTCAGTAAAAAGGCTTTGTAGAATCACTCTGTGAATGTCTTTGAAAACACTTCTTAAGAAGGAAAGCATACGTCTTTCATATGAGTGAAAACTGCAATCTATTCAGTTTTTAGTAGTGTGTTGAATAGTTAGGCGATTCACTTGTAGGGAAGCGTTTGTTCGCATTCTCTATACTCAATTCTTTAACAGCAAATCTCGCGTTTTGCTTTTGAGAGAAATTCCAATGATATCACGTTTAAAAGCCAACGTCAGTAAAAAGGTTTTGTATACTCACTCTGTGAATGTCTTTGAAAATACTTCTTAAGAAGGAAAGCATACGTCTTTCATCTGAGTGAAAACTGCATTCTATTCAGTTTTTAGTACTGTGTTGAATGGTTAGGCAATTTACTTGTAGGGAAGCGTTTTTTCGCATTCTGTATACTCAATTCTTTAACAGCAAATCTCGCGTCTTGCGTTTGACAGAAATTCCAGTGAAATCACGTTTAAAAGCCAACGCCAGTAAAAAGGCTTTGTAGATTCACTCTGTGATTGTCTTTGAAAACACTTCTTAAGAAGGAAAGCATACATCTTTCATCTGAGTGAAAACTGCATTCTATTCAGTTTTTAGTACTGTGTTGAATGGTTAGGCGATTCACTTGTAGGGAAGCGTTTGTTCGCATTCTGTATACTTAATTCTTTAACAGCAAATCTCGCGGCTTGCCTTTGACAGAAATTCCAGTGAAATCACGTTTAAAAGCCAACGTCAGTAAAAAGGCTTTGTAGAATCACTCTGTGAATGTCTTTGAAAACACTTCTTAAGATTGAAAGCTTATGTCATTCATCTGAGTGAAAACTGCATTCTATTCAGTTTTTAGTACTGTGTTGAGTGGTTAGGCAATTCCCTTGTAGGGAAGTGTTTGTAAGGATTCTGTATACTCAATTCTTTAACAGCAAATCTCACGGCTTGCTTTTGACAAAAATTCCATTGAAATCACGTTTAAAAGCCAACGCCAGAAAAAAGGCTTTGTAGAATCACTCTGTGAATGTCTTTGAAAACACTTCTTAAGAAGGAAAGCATACGTCTTTCATCTGAGTGAAAACTGCATTCTATTCAGTTTTTAGTACTGTGTTGAATGGTTAGGCGATTCACTTGTAGGGAAGCGTTTGTTCGCATTCTGTATACTCAATTCTTTAACAGCAAATCTCGCGTCTTGCGTTTGCCAGAAATTCCAGTTAAATCACGATTAAAGGCCAACGCCAGTAAAAAGACTTTGTAGATTCACTCTGTGAATGTCTTTGAAAACACTTCTTAAGAAGGAAAGCATACGTCTTTCATCTGAGTGAAAACTGCATTCTATTCAGTTTTTAGTACTGTGTTGAATGGTTAGGCGATTCACTTGTAGGGAAGCGTTTGTTAGCATTCTGTATACTTAATTCTTTAACAGCAAATCTCGCAGCTTGCCTTTGACAGAAATTCCAGTGAAATCACGTTTAAAAGCCAACGTCAGTAAAAAGGCTTTGTAGAATGACTCTGTGAATGTCTTTGAAAACACTTCTTAAGATTGAAAGCTTATGTCTTTCATCTGAGTGAAAACTGAATTCTATTCAGTTTTTAGTACTGTGTTGATTGGTTAGGCAATTCCCTTGTAGGGAAGTGTTTGTAAGCATTCTGTATACTCAATTTTTAACAGCAAATCTCACGGCTTGCTTTTGACAAAAATTCCATTGAAATCACGTTTAAAAGCCAACGCCAGAAAAAAGGCTTTGTAGAATCACTCTGTGAATGTCTTTGAAAACACTTCTTAAGAAGGAAAGCATACGTCTTTCATCTGAGTGAAACCTGCATTCTACTCAGTTTTTAGTACTGTGTTGAATGGTTAGGCAATTCATTTGTAAGGAAGTGTTTGTTCGCATTCTGTATACTCAATTCTTTAACAGCAAATCTCGCCTCTTGCGTTTGACAGAAATTCCAGTGAAATCACGTTTAAAAGCCAACATCAGTAAAAAGGCTTTGTATATTCACTCTGTGAATGTCTTTGAAAACACTTCTTAAGAAGGAAAGCATATGTCTTTCATCTGAGTGAAAACTGCATTCTATTCAGTTTTTAGTACTGTGTTGAGTGGTTAGGCAATTCCCTTGTAGGGAAGCGTTTGTTCGCATTCTGTATACTCAATTCTTTAACAGCAAATCTCGCATCTTGCGTTTGACAGAAATTCCAGTGAAATCACGTTTAAAAGCCAACGCCAGTAAAAAGGCTTTGTATATTCACTCTGTGAATGTCTTTGAAAACACTTCTTAAGAAGGAAAGCATACGTCTTTCATCTGATTGAAAACTGCATTCTATTCAGTTTTTAGTACTGTGTTGAATGGTTAGGCGATTCACTTGTAGGGAAGCGTTTGTTTGCATTCTGTATACTCAATTCTTTAACAGCAAATCTCACGGCTTGCCTTTGACAGAAATTCCAGTGAAATCACATTTAAAAGCCAACGTCAGAAAAAAGGATTTGTAGAATCACTCTGTGAATGTCTTTGAAAACACTTCTTAAGAAGGAAAGCATACGTCTTCCATCTGAGTGAAAACTGCATTCTATTCAGTTTTTAGTACTGTGTTGAATGGTTAGGCAATTGCCCTTTAGGGAAGTGTTTGTTCGCATTCTGTATATTCAATTCTTTAACAGCAAATCTCGCCTCCTGCGTTTGACAGAAATTCCAGTGAAATCACGTTTAAAAGCCAACGTCAGTAAAAAGGCTTTGTAGAATCACTCTGTGAATGTTTTTGAAAACACTTCTTAAGAAGGAAAGCATATGTCTTTCATCTGAGTGAAAACTGCATTCTATTCAGTTTTTAGTACTGTGTTGAATGGTTAGGCGATTCACTTGTAGGGAAGCGTTTGTTCGCATTCTGTATACTTAATTCTTTAACAGCAAATCTCGCGGCTTGCCTTTGACAGAAATTCCAGTGAAATCACGTTTAAAAGCCAACTTCAGTAAAAAGGCTTTGTAGAATCACTCTGTGAATGTCTTTGAAAACACTTCTTAAGATTGAAAGCTTATGTCTTTCATCTGAGTGAAAACTGCATTCTATTCAGTTTTTAGTACTGTGTTGAGTGGTTAGGGAATTCCCTTGTAGGGAAGTGTTTGTAAGCATTCTGTATACTCAATTCTTTAACAGCAAATCTCACGGCTTGCTTTTGACAAAAATTCCATTGAAATCACGTTTAAAAGCCAACGCCAGAAAAAAGGCTTTGTAGAATCACTCTGTGAATGTCTTTGAAAACACTTCTTAAGAAGGAAAGCATACGTCTTTCATCTGAGTGAAACCTGCATTCTACGCAGTTTTTAGTACTGTGTTGAATGGTTAGGCGATTCACTTGTAGGGAAGCGTTTGTTCGCATTATGTATACTCAATTCTTTAACAGCAAATCTCGCATCTTGCGTTTGACAGAAATTCCAGTGAAATCACGTTTAAAAGCCAACATCAGTAAAAAGGCTTTGTATATTCACTCTGTGAATGTCTTTGAAAACACTTCTTAAGAAGGAAAGCATACGTCTTTCATCTGAGTGAAAACTGCATTCTATTCAGTTTTTCGTACTGTGTTGAATGGTTAGGCGATTCACTTGTAGGGAAGCGTTTGTTCGCATTCTGTATACTCAATTCTTTAACAGCAAATCTCACGTTTTGTTTTTGACAGAAATTCCAATGATATCACGTTTAAAAGCCAACGTCAGTAAAATGGTTTTGTATAATCACTCTGTGAATGTCTTTGAAAACACTTCTTATGACGGAAAGCATACGTCTTTCATCTGAGTGAAAACTGCATTCTATTCAGTTTTAGTACTGTGTTGAATGGTTAGGAAATTCACTTGTAGGGAAGCGTTTGTTTGCATTCTGTATACTCAATTCTTTAACAGCAAATTGCGCATCTTGCCTTTGACAGAAATTCCAGTGAAATCACGTTTAAAAGGCAACATCAGTAAAAAGGCTTTGTAGAATCACTCTGTGAATGTCTTTGGAAACACTACTTAAGAAGGAAAGCATACGTCTTTCATCTGAGTGAAAACTGCATTCTATTCAGTTTTTCATACTGTGTTGAATGGTTAGGCGATTCACTTGTAGGGAAGCGTTTGTTGGCATTTTGTATACTCAATTCTTAACAGCAAATCTCCCGTCTTGCCTTTGACAGAAATTCCAGTGAAATCACGTTTAACAGCCGTCAGTAAAAAGGCTTTGTAGAATCACTCTGTGAATGTCTTTGAAAACACTTCTTAAGAAGGAAAGCATACGTCTTTCATATGAGTGAAAACTGCAATCTATTCAGTTTTTAGTAGTGTGTTGAATAGTTAGGCGATTCACTTGTAGGGAAGCATTTGTTCGCATTCTCTATACTCAATTCTTTAACAGCAAATCTCGCGTTTTGCTTTTGAGAGAAATTCCAATGATATCACGTTTAAAAGCCAACGTCAGTAAAAAGGTTTTGTATACTCACTCTGTGAATGTCTTTAAAAATACTTCTAAAGAAGGAAAGCATACGTCTTTCATCTGAGTGAAAACTGCATTCTATTCAGTTTTTAGTACTGTGTTGAATGGTTAGGCAATTTACTTGTAGGGAAGCGTTTTTTCGCATTCTGTATACTCAATTCTTTAACAGCAAATCTCGCGTCTTGCGTTTGACAGAAATTCCAGTGAAATCACGTTTAAAAGCCAATGCCAGTAAAAAGGCTTTGTAGATTCACTCTGTGATTGTCTTTGAAAACACTTCTTAAGAAGGAAAGCATACGTCTTTCATCTGAGTGAAAACTGCATTCTATTCAGTTTTTAGTACTGTGTTGAATGGTTATGCGATTCACTTGTAGGGAAGCGTTTGTTCGCATTCTGTATACTCAATTCTTTAACAGCAATTCTCGCGGCTTGCATTTGACAGAAATTCCAGTGAAATCACGTTTAAAAGCCAACGTCAGTAAAAAGGCTTTGTAGAATCACTCTGTGAATGTCTTTGAAAACACTTCTTAAGATTGAAAGCTTATGTCATTCATCTGAGTGAAAACTGCATTCTATTCAGTTTTTAGTACTGTGTTGAGTGGTTAGGCAATTCCCTTGTAGGGAAGTGTTTGTAAGCATTCTGTATACTCAATTCTTTAACAGCAAATCTCACGGCTTGCTTTTGACAAAAATTCCATTGAAATCACGTTTAAAAGCCAACGCCAGAAAAAAGGCTTTGTAGAATCACTCTGTGAATGTCTTTGAAAACACTTCTTAAGAAGGAAAGCATACGTCTTTCATCTGAGTGAAAACTGCATTCTATTCAGTTTTTAGTACTGTGTTGAATGGTTAGGCGATTCACTTGTAGGGAAGCGTTTGTTCGCATTCTGTATACTCAATTCTTTAACAGCAAATCTCGCGTCTTGCGTTTGCCAGAAATTCCAGTTAAATCACGTTTAAAAGCCAACGCCAGTAAAAAGACTTTGTAGATTCACTCTGTGAATGTCTTTGAAAACACTTCTTAAGAAGGAAAGCATACGTCTTTCATCTGAGTGAAAACTGCATTCTATTCAGTTTTTAGTACTGTGTTGAATGGTTAGGCGATTCACTTGTAGGGAAGCGTTTGTTAGCATTCTGTATACTTAATTCTTTAACAGCAAATCTCGCAGCTTGCCTTTGACAGAAATTCCAGTGAAATCACGTTTAAAAGCCAACGTCAGTAAAAAGGCTTTGTAGAATGACTCTGTGAATGTCTTTAAAAACACTTCTTAAGATTGAAAGCTTATGTTTTTCATCTGAGTGAAAACTGCATTCTATTCAGTTTTTAGTACTGTGTTGAGTGGTTAGGCAATTCCCTTGTAGGGAAGTGTTTGTAAGCATTCTGTATACTCAATTTTTAACAGCAAATCTCACGGCTTGCTTTTGACAAAAATTCCATTGAAATCACGTTTAAAAGCCAACGCCAGAAAAAAGGCTTTGTAGAATCACTCTGTGAATGTCTTTGAAAACACTTCTTAAGAAGGAAAGCATACATCTTTCATCTGAGTGAAACCTGCATTCTACTCAGTTTTTAGTACTGTGTTGAATGGTTAGGCAATTCATTTGTAAGGAAGTGTTTGTTCGCATTCTGTATACTCAATTCTTTAACAGCAAATCTCGCATCTTGCGTTTGACAGAAATTCCAGTGAAATCACGTTTAAAAGCCAACATCAGTAAAAAGGCTTTGTATATTCACTCTGTGAATGTCTTTGAAAACACTTCTTAAGAAGGAAAGCATACGTCTTTCATCTGAGTGAAAACTGCATTCTATTCAGTTTTTAGTACTGTGTTGAATGGTTAGGCGATTCACTTGTAGGGAAGCGTTTGTTCGCATTCTCTATACTCAATTCTTTAACAGCAAATCTCGCGTTTTGCTTTTGAGAGAAATTCCAATGATATCACGTTTAAAAGCCAACGTCAGTAAAAAGGTTTTGTATACTCACTCTGTGAATGTCTTTGAAAATACTTCTTAAGAAGGAAAGCATACGTCTTTCATCTGAGTGAAAACTGCATTCTATTCAGTTTTTAGTACTGTGTTGAATGGTTAGGCAATTTACTTGTAGGGAAGCGTTTTTTCGCATTCTGTATACTCAATTCTTTAACAGCAAATCTCGCGTCTTGCGTTTGACAGAAATTCCAGTGAAATCACGTTTAAAAGCCAACGCCAGTAAAAAGGCTTTGTAGATTCACTCTGTGATTGTCTTTGAAAACACTTCTTAAGAAGGAAAGCATACATCTTTCATCTGAGTGAAAACTGCATTCTATTCAGTTTTTAGTACTGTGTTGAATGGTTAGGCGATTCACTTGTAGGGAAGCGTTTGTTCGCATTCTGTATACTTAATTCTTTAACAGCAAATCTCGCGGCTTGCCTTTGACAGAAATTCCAGTGAAATCACGTTTAAAAGCCAACGTCAGTAAAAAGGCTTTGTAGAATCACTCTGTGAATGTCTTTGAAAACACTTCTTAAGATTGAAAGCTTATGTCATTCATCTGAGTGAAAACTGCATTCTATTCAGTTTTTAGTACTGTGTTGAGTGGTTAGGCAATTCCCTTGTAGGGAAGTGTTTGTAAGGATTCTGTATACTTAATTCTTTAACAGCAAATCTCACGGCTTGCTTTTGACAAAAATTCCATTGAAATCACGTTTAAAAGCCAACGCCAGAAAAAAGGCTTTGTAGAATCACTCTGTGAATGTCTTTGAAAACACTTCTTAAGAAGGAAAGCATACGTCTTTCATCTGAGTGAAAACTGCATTCTATTCAGTTTTTAGTACTGTGTTGAATGGTTAGGCGATTCACTTGTAGGGAAGCGTTTGTTCGCATTCTGTATACTCAATTCTTTAACAGCAAATCTCGCGTCTTGCGTTTGCCAGAAATTCCAGTTAAATCACGATTAAAGGCCAACGCCAGTAAAAAGACTTTGTAGATTCACTCTGTGAATGTCTTTGAAAACACTTCTTAAGAAGGAAAGCATACGTCTTTCATCTGAGTGAAAACTGCATTCTATTCAGTTTTTAGTACTGTGTTGAATGGTTAGGCGATTCACTTGTAGGGAAGCGTTTGTTAGCATTCTGTATACTTAATTCTTTAACAGCAAATCTCGCAGCTTGCCTTTGACAGAAATTCCAGTGAAATCACGTTTAAAAGCCAACGTCAGTAAAAAGGCTTTGTAGAATGACTCTGTGAATGTCTTTGAAAACACTTCTTAAGATTGAAAGCTTATGTCTTTCATCTGAGTGAAAACTGAATTCTATTCAGTTTTTAGTACTGTGTTGATTGGTTAGGCAATTCCCTTGTAGGGAAGTGTTTGTAAGCATTCTGTATACTCAATTTTTAACAGCAAATCTCACGGCTTGCTTTTGACAAAAATTCCATTGAAATCACGTTTAAAAGCCAACGCCAGAAAAAAGGCTTTGTAGAATCACTCTGTGAATGTCTTTGAAAACACTTCTTAAGAAGGAAAGCATACGTCTTTCATCTGAGTGAAACCTGCATTCTACTCAGTTTTTAGTACTGTGTTGAATGGTTAGGCAATTCATTTGTAAGGAAGTGTTTGTTCGCATTCTGTATACTCAATTCTTTAACAGCAAATCTCGCCTCTTGCGTTTGACAGAAATTCCAGTGAAATCACGTTTAAAAGCCAACATCAGTAAAAAGGCTTTGTATATTCACTCTGTGAATGTCTTTGAAAACACTTCTTAAGAAGGAAAGCATATGTCTTTCATCTGAGTGAAAACTGCATTCTATTCAGTTTTTAGTACTGTGTTGAGTGGTTAGGCAATTCCCTTGTAGGGAAGCGTTTGTTCGCATTCTGTATACTCAATTCTTTAACAGCAAATCTCGCATCTTGCGTTTGACAGAAATTCCAGTGAAATCACGTTTAAAAGCCAACGCCAGTAAAAAGGCTTTGTATATTCACTCTGTGAATGTCTTTGAAAACACTTCTTAAGAAGGAAAGCATACGTCTTTCATCTGAGTGAAAACTGCATTCTATTCAGTTTTTAGTACTGTGTTGAATGGTTAGGCGATTCACTTGTAGGGAAGCGTTTGTTTGCATTCTGTATACTCAATTCTTTAACAGCAAATCTCACGGCTTGCCTTTGACAGAAATTCCAGTGAAATCACATTTAAAAGCCAACGTCAGAAAAAAGGATTTGTAGAATCACTCTGTGAATGTCTTTGAAAACACTTCTTAAGAAGGAAAGCATACGTCTTCCATCTGAGTGAAAACTGCATTCTATTCAGTTTTTAGTACTGTGTTGAATGGTTAGGCAATTGCCCTTTAGGGAAGTGTTTGTTCGCATTCTGTATATTCAATTCTTTAACAGCAAATCTCGCCTCCTGCGTTTGACAGAAATTCCAGTGAAATCACGTTTAAAAGCCAACGTCAGTAAAAAGGCTTTGTAGAATCACTCTGTGAATGTTTTTGAAAACACTTCTTAAGAAGGAAAGCATATGTCTTTCATCTGAGTGAAAACTGCATTCTATTCAGTTTTTAGTACTGTGTTGAATGGTTAGGCGATTCACTTGTAGGGAAGCGTTTGTTCGCATTCTGTATACTTAATTCTTTAACAGCAAATCTCGCGGCTTGCCTTTGACAGAAATTCCAGTGAAATCACGTTTAAAAGCCAACTTCAGTAAAAAGGCTTTGTAGAATCACTCTGTGAATGTCTTTGAAAACACTTCTTAAGATTGAAAGCTTATGTCTTTCATCTGAGTGAAAACTGCATTCTATTCAGTTTTTAGTACTGTGTTGAGTGGTTAGGGAATTCCCTTGTAGGGAAGTGTTTGTAAGCATTCTGTATACTCAATTCTTTAACAGCAAATCTCACGGCTTGCTTTTGACAAAAATTCCATTGAAATCACGTTTAAAAGCCAACGCCAGAAAAAAGGCTTTGTAGAATCACTCTGTGAATGTCTTTGAAAACACTTCTTAAGAAGGAAAGCATACGTCTTTCATCTGAGTGAAACCTGCATTCTACGCAGTTTTTAGTACTGTGTTGAATGGTTAGGCGATTCACTTGTAGGGAAGCGTTTGTTCGCATTATGTATACTCAATTCTTTAACAGCAAATCTCGCATCTTGCGTTTGACAGAAATTCCAGTGAAATCACGTTTAAAAGCCAACATCAGTAAAAAGGCTTTGTATATTCACTCTGTGAATGTCTTTGAAAACACTTCTTAAGAAGGAAAGCATACGTCTTTCATCTGAGTGAAAACTGCATTCTATTCAGTTTTTCGTACTGTGTTGAATGGTTAGGCGATTCACTTGTAGGGAAGCGTTTGTTCGCATTCTGTATACTCAATTCTTTAACAGCAAATCTCACGTTTTGTTTTTGACAGAAATTCCAATGATATCACGTTTAAAAGCCAACGTCAGTAAAATGGTTTTGTATAATCACTCTGTGAATGTCTTTGAAAACACTTCTTATGACGGAAAGCATACGTCTTTCATCTGAGTGAAAACTGCATTCTATTCAGTTTTAGTACTGTGTTGAATGGTTAGGAAATTCACTTGTAGGGAAGCGTTTGTTTGCATTCTGTATACTCAATTCTTTAACAGCAAATTGCGCATCTTGCCTTTGACAGAAATTCCAGTGAAATCACGTTTAAAAGGCAACATCAGTAAAAAGGCTTTGTAGAATCACTCTGTGAATGTCTTTGGAAACACTACTTAAGAAGGAAAGCATACGTCTTTCATCTGAGTGAAAACTGCATTCTATTCAGTTTTTCATACTGTGTTGAATGGTTAGGCGATTCACTTGTAGGGAAGCGTTTGTTGGCATTTTGTATACTCAATTCTTAACAGCAAATCTCCCGTCTTGCCTTTGACAGAAATTCCAGTGAAATCACGTTTAACAGCCGTCAGTAAAAAGGCTTTGTAGAATCACTCTGTGAATGTCTTTGAAAACACTTCTTAAGAAGGAAAGCATACGTCTTTCATATGAGTGAAAACTGCAATCTATTCAGTTTTTAGTAGTGTGTTGAATAGTTAGGCGATTCACTTGTAGGGAAGCATTTGTTCGCATTCTCTATACTCAATTCTTTAACAGCAAATCTCGCGTTTTGCTTTTGAGAGAAATTCCAATGATATCACGTTTAAAAGCCAACGTCAGTAAAAAGGTTTTGTATACTCACTCTGTGAATGTCTTTAAAAATACTTCTAAAGAAGGAAAGCATACGTCTTTCATCTGAGTGAAAACTGCATTCTATTCAGTTTTTAGTACTGTGTTGAATGGTTAGGCAATTTACTTGTAGGGAAGCGTTTTTTCGCATTCTGTATACTCAATTCTTTAACAGCAAATCTCGCGTCTTGCGTTTGACAGAAATTCCAGTGAAATCACGTTTAAAAGCCAATGCCAGTAAAAAGGCTTTGTAGATTCACTCTGTGATTGTCTTTGAAAACACTTCTTAAGAAGGAAAGCATACGTCTTTCATCTGAGTGAAAACTGCATTCTATTCAGTTTTTAGTACTGTGTTGAATGGTTATGCGATTCACTTGTAGGGAAGCGTTTGTTCGCATTCTGTATACTCAATTCTTTAACAGCAATTCTCGCGGCTTGCATTTGACAGAAATTCCAGTGAAATCACGTTTAAAAGCCAACGTCAGTAAAAAGGCTTTGTAGAATCACTCTGTGAATGTCTTTGAAAACACTTCTTAAGATTGAAAGCTTATGTCATTCATCTGAGTGAAAACTGCATTCTATTCAGTTTTTAGTACTGTGTTGAGTGGTTAGGCAATTCCCTTGTAGGGAAGTGTTTGTAAGCATTCTGTATACTCAATTCTTTAACAGCAAATCTCACGGCTTGCTTTTGACAAAAATTCCATTGAAATCACGTTTAAAAGCCAACGCCAGAAAAAAGGCTTTGTAGAATCACTCTGTGAATGTCTTTGAAAACACTTCTTAAGAAGGAAAGCATACGTCTTTCATCTGAGTGAAAACTGCATTCTATTCAGTTTTTAGTACTGTGTTGAATGGTTAGGCGATTCACTTGTAGGGAAGCGTTTGTTCGCATTCTGTATACTCAATTCTTTAACAGCAAATCTCGCGTCTTGCGTTTGCCAGAAATTCCAGTTAAATCACGTTTAAAAGCCAACGCCAGTAAAAAGACTTTGTAGATTCACTCTGTGAATGTCTTTGAAAACACTTCTTAAGAAGGAAAGCATACGTCTTTCATCTGAGTGAAAACTGCATTCTATTCAGTTTTTAGTACTGTGTTGAATGGTTAGGCGATTCACTTGTAGGGAAGCGTTTGTTAGCATTCTGTATACTTAATTCTTTAACAGCAAATCTCGCAGCTTGCCTTTGACAGAAATTCCAGTGAAATCACGTTTAAAAGCCAACGTCAGTAAAAAGGCTTTGTAGAATGACTCTGTGAATGTCTTTAAAAACACTTCTTAAGATTGAAAGCTTATGTTTTTCATCTGTTTGAAAACTGCATTCTATTCAGTTTTTAGTACTGTGTTGAGTGGTTAGGCAATTCCCTTGTAGGGAAGTGTTTGTAAGCATTCTGTATACTCAATTTTTAACAGCAAATCTCACGGCTTGCTTTTGACAAAAATTCCATTGAAATCACGTTTAAAAGCCAACGCCAGAAAAAAGGCTTTGTAGAATCACTCTGTGAATGTCTTTGAAAACACTTCTTAAGAAGGAAAGCATACATCTTTCATCTGAGTGAAACCTGCATTCTACTCAGTTTTTAGTACTGTGTTGAATGGTTAGGCAATTCATTTGTAAGGAAGTGTTTGTTCGCATTCTGTATACTCAATTCTTTAACAGCAAATCTCGCATCTTGCGTTTGACAGAAATTCCAGTGAAATCACGTTTAAAAGCCAACATCAGTAAAAAGGCTTTGTATATTCACTCTGTGAATGTCTTTGAAAACACTTCTTAAGAAGGAAAGCATACGTCTTTCATCTGAGTGAAAACTGCATTCTATTCAGTTTTTAGTACTGTGTTGAATGGTTAGGCGATTCACTTGTAGGGAAGCGTTTGTTCGCATTCTGTATACTCAATTCTTAACAGCAAATCTCGTGTCTTGCCTTTGACAGAAATTCCAGTGAAATCACGTTTAACAGCCGTCAGTAAAAAGGAATTGTAGAATCACTCTGTTAAAGTCTTTGAAAACACTTCTTAAGAAGGAAAGCATACGTCTTTCATTTGAGTGAAAACTGCATTCTATTCAGTTTTTAGTACTGTGTTGAATGGTTAGGTGATTCACTTGTAGGGAAGCGTTTGTTCGCATTCTCTATACTCAATTCTTTAACAGCAAATCTCACGTTTTGTTTTTGACAGAAATTCCAATGATATCACGTTTAAAAGCCAACGTCAGTAAAAAGGTTTTGTATAATCACTCTGTGAATGTCTTTGAAAACACTTCTTAAGAAGGAAAGCATACGTCTTTCATCTGAGTGAAAACTGCATTCTATTCAGTTTTAGTACTGTGTTGAATGGTTAGGAAATTCACTTGTAGGGAAGCGTTTGTTTGCATTCTGTATACTCAATTCTTTAACAGCAAATTGCGCATCTTGCCTTTGACAGAAATTCCAGTGAAATCACGTTTAAAAGCCAACATCAGTAAAAAGGCTTTGTAGAATCACTCTGTGAATGTCTTTGGAAACACTACTTAAGAAGGAAAGCATACGTCTTTCATCTGAGTGAAAACTGCATTCTATTCAGTTTTTAGTACTGTGCTGAATGGTTAGGCGATTCACTTGTAGGGAAGCGTTTGTTCGCATTCTGTATACTCAATTCTTAACAGCAAATCTCGCGTCTTGCCTTTGACAGAAATTCCAGTGAAATCACGTTTAAAAGCCAACGCCAGTAAAAAGGCTTTGTATATTCACTCTGTGAATGTCTTTGAAAACACTTCTTAAGATTGAAAGCTTACGTCTTTCATCTGAGTGAAAACTGCATTCTATTCAGTTTTTAGTACTGTGTTGAGTGGTTAGGGAATTCCCTTGTAGGGAAGTGTTTGTAAGCATTCTTTATACTCAATTCTTTAACAGCAAATCTCACGTCTTGCTTTTGACAAAAATTCCATTGAAATCACGTTTAAAAGCCAACGCCAGAAAAAAGGCTTTGTAGAATCACTCTGTGAATGTCTTTGAAAACACTTCTTAAGAAGGAAAGCATACGTCTCTCATATGAGTGAAAACTGCATTCTACTCAGTTTTTAGTACTGTGTTGAATGGTTAGGCACTTCATTTGTAAGGAAGTGTTTGTTCGCATTCTGTATACTCAATTCTTTAACAGCAAATCTCGCGTCTTGAGTTTGACAGAAATTCCAGTGAAATCACGTTTAAAAGCCGTCAGTAAAAAGGCTTTGTAGAATCACTCTGTGAATGTCTTTGAAAACACTTCTTAAGAAGGAAAGCATACGTCTCTCATATGAGTGAAAACTGCATTCTATTCAGTTTTTAGTACTGTGTTGAATGGTTAGGCGATTCACTTGTAGGGAAGCGTTTGTTCGCATTCTGTATACTCAATTCTTTAACAGCAAATCTCGCATCTTGCGTTTGACAGAAATTCCAGTGAAATCACGTTTAAAAGCCAACGCCAGTAAAAAGGCTTTGTATATTCACTCTGTGAATGTCTTTGAAAACACTTCTTAAGAAGGAAAGCATACGTCTTTCATCTGAGTGAAAACTGCATTCTATTCAGTTTTTAGTACTGTGTTGAATGGTTAGGCGATTCACTTGTAGGGAAGCGTTTGTTTGCATTCTGTATACTCAATTCTTTAACAGCAAATCTCAGGGCTTGCCTTTGACAGAAATTCCAGTGAAATCACATTTAAAAGCCAACGTCAGAAAAAAGGATTTGTAGAATCACTCTGTGAATGTCTTTGAAAACACTTCTTAAGAAGGAAAGCATACGTCTTCCATCTGAGTGAAAACTGCATTCTATTCAGTTTTTAGTACAGTGTTGAATGGTTAGGCAATTGCCCTTTAGGGAAGTGTTTGTTCGCATTCTGTATATTCAATTCTTTAACAGCAAATCTTGCCTCCTGCGTTTGACAGAAATTCCAGTGAAATCACGTTTAAAAGCCAACGTCAGTAAAAAGGCTTTGTAGAATCACTCTGTGAATGTTTTTGAAAACACTTCTTAAGAAGGAAAGCATACGTCTTTCATGTGAGTGAAAACTGCATTCTATTCAGTTTTTAGTACTGTGTTGAATGGTTAGGCGATTCACTTGTAGGGAAGCGTTTGTTCGCATTCTCTATACTCAATTCTTTAACAGCAAATCTCACGTTTTGTTTTTGACAGAAATTCCAATGATATCACGTTTAAAAGCCAACGTCAGTAAAAAGGTTTTGTATAATCACTCTGTGAATGTCTTTGAAAACACTTCTTAAGAAGGAAAGCATACGTCTTTCATCTGAGTGAAAACTGCATTCTATTCAGTTTTAGTACTGTGTTGAATGGTTAGGAAATTCACTTGTAGGGAAGCGTTTGTTTGCATTCTGTATACTCAATTCTTTAACAGCAAATTGCGCATCTTGCCTTTGACAGAAATTCCAGTGAAATCACGTTTAAAAGCCAACATCAGTAAAAAGGCTTTGTAGAATCACTCTGTGAATGTCTTTTTAAACACTACTTAAGAAGGAAAGCATACGTCTTTCATCTGAGTGAAAACTGCATTCTATTCAGTTTTTACTACTGTGTTGAATGGTTAGGCGATTCACTTGTAGGGAAGCGTTTGTTCGCATTCTCTATACTCAATTCTTTAACAGCAAATCTCACGTTTTGTTTTTGACAGAAATTCCAATGATATCAGGTTTAAAAGCCAACGTCAGTAAAAAGGTTTTGTATAATCACTCTGTGAATGTCTTTGAAAACACTTCTTAAGAAGGAAAGCATACGTCTTTCATCTGAGTGAAAACTGCATTCTATTCAGTTTTAGTACTGTGTTGAATGGTTAGGAAATTCACTTGTAGGGAAGCGTTTGTTTGCATTCTGTATACTCAATTCTTTAACAGCAAATTGCGCATCTTGCCTTTGACAGAAATTCCAGTGAAATCACGTTTAAAAGCCAACATCAGTAAAAAGGCTTTGTAGAATCACTCTGTGAATGTCTTTGGAAACACTACTTAAGAAGGAAAGCATACGTCTTTCATCTGAGTGAAAACTGCATTCTATTCAGTTTTTAGTACTGTGCTGAATGGTTAGGCAATTCACTTGTAGGGAAGCGTTTGTTCGCATTCTGTATACTCAATTCTTAACAGCAAATCTCGCGTCTTGCCTTTGACAGAAATTCCAGTGAAATCACGTTTAAAAGCCAACGCCAGTAAAAAGGCTTTGTATATTCACTCTGTGAATGTCTTTGAAAACACTTCTTAAGATTGAAAGCTTACGTCTTTCATCTGAGTGAAAACTGCATTCTATTCAGTTTTTAGTACTGTGTTGAGTGGTTAGGCAATTCCCTTGTAGGGAAGTGTTTGTAAGCATTCTGTATACTCAATTCTTGAACAGCAAATCTCACGGCTTGCTTTTGACAAAAATTCCATTGAAATCACGTTTAAAAGCCAACGCCAGTAAAAAGGCTTTGTAGAATCACTCTGTGAATGTCTTTGAAAACACTTCTTAAGAAGGAAAGCATACGTCTTTCATCTGAGTGAAACCTGCATTCTACTCAGTTTTTAGTACTGTGTTGAATGGTTAAGAAATTCATTTGTAAGGAAGTGTTTGTTCGCATTCTGTATACTCAATTCTTTAACAGCAAATCTCGCGTCTTGCGTTTGACAGAAATTCCAGTGAAATCACGTTTAAAAGCCGTCAGTAAAAAGGCTTTGTAGAATCACTCTGTGAATGTCTTTGAAAACACTTCTTAAGAAGGAAAGCATACGTCTTTCATCTGAGTGAAAACTGCATTCTATTCAGTTTTAGTACTGTGTTGAATGGTTAGGAAATTCACTTGTAGGGAAGCGTTTGTTTGCATTCTGTATACTCAATTCTTTAACAGCAAATTGCGCATCTTGCCTTTGACAGAAATTCCAGTGAAATCACGTTTAAAAGCCAACATCAGTAAAAAGGCTTTGTAGAATCACTCTGTGAATGTCTTTGGAAACACTACTTAAGAAGGAAAGCATACGTCTTTCATCTGAGTGAAAACTGCATTCTATTCAGTTTTTACTACTGTGTTGAATGGTTAGGCGATTCACTTGTAGGGAAGCGTTTGTTCGCATTCTCTATACTCAATTCTTTAACAGCAAATCTCACGTTTTGTTTTTGACAGAAATTCCAATGATATCAGGTTTAAAAGCCAACGTCAGTAAAAAGGTTTTGTATAATCACTCTGTGAATGTCTTTGAAAACACTTCTTAAAAAGGAAAGCATACGTCTTTCATCTGAGTGAAAACTGCATTCTATTCAGTTTTAGTACTGTGTTGAATGGTTAGGAAATTCACTTGTAGGGAAGCGTTTGTTTGCATTCTGTATACTCAATTCTTTAACAGCAAATTGCGCATCTTGCCTTTGACAGAAATTCCAGTGAAATCACGTTTAAAAGCCAACATCAGTAAAAAGGCTTTGTAGAATCACTCTGTGAATGTCTTTGGAAACACTACTTAAGAAGGAAAGCATACGTCTTTCATCTGAGTGAAAACTGCATTCTATTCAGTTTTTAGTACTGTGCTGAATGGTTAGGCAATTCACTTGTAGGGAAGCGTTTGTTCGCATTCTGTATACTCAATTCTTAACAGCAAATCTCGCGTCTTGCCTTTGACAGAAATTCCAGTGAAATCACGTTTAAAAGCCAACATCAGTAAAAAGGCTTTGTAGAATCACTCTGTGAATGTCTTTGGAAACACTACTTAAGAAGGAAAGCATACGTCTTTCATCTGAGTGAAAACTGCATTCTATTCAGTTTTTACTACTGTGTTGAATGGTTAGGCGATTCACTTGTAGGGAAGCGTTTGTTCGCATTCTCTATACTCAATTCTTTAACAGCAAATCTCACGTTTTGTTTTTGACAGAAATTCCAATGATATCAGGTTTAAAAGCCAACGTCAGTAAAAAGGTTTTGTATAATCACTCTGTGAATGTCTTTGAAAACACTTCTTAAGAAGGAAAGCATACGTCTTTCATCTGAGTGAAAACTGCATTCTATTCAGTTTTAGTACTGTGTTGAATGGTTAGGAAATTCACTTGTAGGGAAGCGTTTGTTTGCATTCTGTATACTCAATTCTTTAACAGCAAATTGCGCATCTTGCCTTTGACAGAAATTCCAGTGAAATCACGATTAAAAGCCAACATCAGTAAAAAGGCTTTGTAGAATCACTCTGTGAATGTCTTTGGAAACACTACTTAAGAAGGAAAGCATACGTCTTTCATCTGAGTGAAAACTGCATTCTATTCAGTTTTTAGTACTGTGCTGAATGGTTAGGCAATTCACTTGTAGGGAAGCGTTTGTTCGCATTCTGTATACTCAATTCTTAACAGCAAATCTCGCGTCTTGCCTTTGACAGAAATTCCAGTGAAATCACGTTTAAAAGCCAACGCCAGTAAAAAGGCTTTGTATATTCACTCTGTGAATGTCTTTGAAAACACTTCTTAAGATTGAAAGCTTACGTCTTTCATCTGAGTGAAAACTGCATTCTATTCAGTTTTTAGTACTGTGTTGAGTGGTTAGGGAATTCCCTTGTAGGGAAGTGTTTGTAAGCATTCTGTATACTCAATTCTTTAACAGCAAATCTCACGGCTTGCTTTTGACAAAAATTCCATTGAAATCACGTTTAAAAGCCAACGCCAGAAAAAAGGCTTTGTAGAATCACTCTGTGAATGTCTTTGAAAACACTTCTTAAGAAGGAAAGCATACGTCTTTCATCTGAGTGAAACCTGCATTCTACTCAGTTTTTAGTACTGTGTTGAATGGTTAGGCACTTCATTTGTAAGGAAGTGTTTGTTCGCATTCTGTATACTCAATTCTTTAACAGCAAATCTCGCGTCTTGAGTTTGACAGAAATTCCAGTGAAATCACGTTTAAAAGCCGTCAGTAAAAAGGCTTTGTAGAATCACTCTGTGAATGTCTTTGAAAACACTTCTTAAGAAGGAAAGCATACGTCTCTCATATGAGTGAAAACTGCATTCTATTCAGTTTTTAGTACTGTGTTGAATGGTTAGGCGATTCACTTGTAGGGAAGCGTTTGTTCGCATTCTGTATACTCAATTCTTTAACAGCAAATCTCGCATCTTGCGTTTGACAGAAATTCCAGTGAAATCACGTTTAAAAGCCAACGCCAGTAAAAAGGCTTTGTATATTCACTCTGTGAATGTCTTTGAAAACACTTCTTAAGAAGGAAAGCATACGTCTTTCATCTGAGTGAAAACTGCATTCTATTCAGTTTTTAGTACTGTGTTGAATGGTTAGGCGATTCACTTGTAGGGAAGCGTTTGTTTGCATTCTGTATACTCAATTCTTTAACAGCAAATCTCAGGGCTTGCCTTTGACAGAAATTCCAGTGAAATCACATTTAAAAGCCAACGTCAGAAAAAAGGATTTGTAGAATCACTCTGTGAATGTCTTTGAAAACACTTCTTAAGAAGGAAAGCATACGTCTTCCATCTGAGTGAAAACTGCATTCTATTCAGTTTTTAGTACAGTGTTGAATGGTTAGGCAATTGCCCTTTAGGGAAGTGTTTGTTCGCATTCTGTATATTCAATTCTTTAACAGCAAATCTTGCCTCCTGCGTTTGACAGAAATTCCAGTGAAATCACGTTTAAAAGCCAACGTCAGTAAAAAGGCTTTATAGAATCACTCTGTGAATGTTTTTGAAAACACTTCTTAAGAAGGAAAGCATATGTCTTTCATGTGAGTGAAAACTGCATTCTATTCAGTTTTTAGTACTGTGTTGAATGGTTAGGCGATTCACTTGTAGGGAAGCGTTTGTTCGCATTCTCTATACTCAATTCTTTAACAGCAAATCTCACGTTTTGTTTTTGACAGAAATTCCAATGATATCACGTTTAAAAGCCAACGTCAGTAAAAAGGTTTTGTATAATCACTCTGTGAATGTCTTTGAAAACACTTCTTAAGAAGGAAAGCATACGTCTTTCATCTGAGTGAAAACTGCATTCTATTCAGTTTTAGTACTGTGTTGAATGGTTAGGAAATTCACTTGTAGGGAAGCGTTTGTTTGCATTCTGTATACTCAATTCTTTAACAGCAAATTGCGCATCTTGCCTTTGACAGAAATTCCAGTGAAATCACGTTTAAAAGCCAACATCAGTAAAAAGGCTTTGTAGAATCACTCTGTGAATGTCTTTGGAAACACTACTTAAGAAGGAAAGCATACGTCTTTCATCTGAGTGAAAACTGCATTCTATTCAGTTTTTACTACTGTGTTGAATGGTTAGGCGATTCACTTGTAGGGAAGCGTTTGTTCGCATTCTCTATACTCAATTCTTTAACAGCAAATCTCACGTTTTGTTTTTGACAGAAATTCCAATGATATCAGGTTTAAAAGCCAACGTCAGTAAAAAGGTTTTGTATAATCACTCTGTGAATGTCTTTGAAAACACTTCTTAAGAAGGAAAGCATACGTCTTTCATCTGAGTGAAAACTGCATTCTATTCAGTTTTAGTACTGTGTTGAATGGTTAGGAAATTCACTTGTAGGGAAGCGTTTGTTTGCATTCTGTATACTCAATTCTTTAACAGCAAATTGCGCATCTTGCCTTTGACAGAAATTCCAGTGAAATCACGTTTAAAAGCCAACATCAGTAAAAAGGCTTTGTAGAATCACTCTGTGAATGTCTTTGGAAACACTACTTAAGAAGGAAAGCATACGTCTTTCATCTGAGTGAAAACTGCATTCTATTCAGTTTTTAGTACTGTGCTGAATGGTTAGGCAATTCACTTGTAGGGAAGCGTTTGTTCGCATTCTGTATACTCAATTCTTAACAGCAAATCTCGCGTCTTGCCTTTGACAGAAATTCCAGTGAAATCACGTTTAAAAGCCAACGCCAGTAAAAAGGCTTTGTATATTCACTCTGTGAATGTCTTTGAAAACACTTCTTAAGATTGAAAGCTTACGTCTTTCATCTGAGTGAAAACTGCATTCTATTCAGTTTTTAGTACTGTGTTGAGTGGTTAGGCAATTCCCTTGTAGGGAAGTGTTTGTAAGCATTCTGTATACTCAATTCTTGAACAGCAAATCTCACGGCTTGCTTTTGACAAAAATTCCATTGAAATCACGTTTAAAAGCCAACGCCAGTAAAAAGGCTTTGTAGAATCACTCTGTGAATGTCTTTGAAAACACTTCTTAAGAAGGAAAGCATACGTCTTTCATCTGAGTGAAACCTGCATTCTACTCAGTTTTTAGTACTGTGTTGAATGGTTAGGCAATTCATTTGTAAGGAAGTGTTTGTTCGCATTCTGTATACTCAATTCTTTAACAGCAAATCTCGCGTCTTGCGTTTGACAGAAATTCCAGTGAAATCACGTTTAAAAGCCGTCAGTAAAAAGGCTTTGTAGAATCACTCTGTGAATGTCTTTGAAAACACTTCTTAAGAAGGAAAGCATACGTCTTTCATCTGAGTGAAAACTGCATTCTATTCAGTTTTAGTACTGTGTTGAATGGTTAGGAAATTCACTTGTAGGGAAGCGTTTGTTTGCATTCTGTATACTCAATTCTTTAACAGCAAATTGCGCATCTTGCCTTTGACAGAAATTCCAGTGAAATCACGTTTAAAAGCCAACATCAGTAAAAAGGCTTTGTAGAATCACTCTGTGAATGTCTTTGGAAACACTACTTAAGAAGGAAAGCATACGTCTTTCATCTGAGTGAAAACTGCATTCTATTCAGTTTTTACTACTGTGTTGAATGGTTAGGCGATTCACTTGTAGGGAAGCGTTTGTTCGCATTCTCTATACTCAATTCTTTAACAGCAAATCTCACGTTTTGTTTTTGACAGAAATTCCAATGATATCAGGTTTAAAAGCCAACGTCAGTAAAAAGGTTTTGTATAATCACTCTGTGAATGTCTTTGAAAACACTTCTTAAGAAGGAAAGCATACGTCTTTCATCTGAGTGAAAACTGCATTCTATTCAGTTTTAGTACTGTGTTGAATGGTTAGGAAATTCACTTGTAGGGAAGCGTTTGTTTGCATTCTGTATACTCAATTCTTTAACAGCAAATTGCGCATCTTGCCTTTGACAGAAATTCCAGTGAAATCACGTTTAAAAGCCAACATCAGTAAAAAGGCTTTGTAGAATCACTCTGTGAATGTCTTTGGAAACACTACTTAAGAAGGAAAGCATACGTCTTTCATCTGAGTGAAAACTGCATTCTATTCAGTTTTTAGTACTGTGCTGAATGGTTAGGCAATTCACTTGTAGGGAAGCGTTTGTTCGCATTCTGTATACTCAATTCTTAACAGCAAATCTCGCGTCTTGCCTTTGACAGAAATTCCAGTGAAATCACGTTTAAAAGCCAACATCAGTAAAAAGGCTTTGTAGAATCACTCTGTGAATGTCTTTGGAAACACTACTTAAGAAGGAAAGCATACGTCTTTCATCTGAGTGAAAACTGCATTCTATTCAGTTTTTACTACTGTGTTGAATGGTTAGGCGATTCACTTGTAGGGAAGCGTTTGTTCGCATTCTCTATACTCAATTCTTTAACAGCAAATCTCACGTTTTGTTTTTGACAGAAATTCCAATGATATCAGGTTTAAAAGCCAACGTCAGTAAAAAGGTTTTGTATAATCACTCTGTGAATGTCTTTGAAAACACTTCTTAAGAAGGAAAGCATACGTCTTTCATCTGAGTGAAAACTGCATTCTATTCAGTTTTAGTACTGTGTTGAATGGTTAGGAAATTCACTTGTAGGGAAGCGTTTGTTTGCATTCTGTATACTCAATTCTTTAACAGCAAATTGCGCATCTTGCCTTTGACAGAAATTCCAGTGAAATCACGTTTAAAAGCCAACATCAGTAAAAAGGCTTTGTAGAATCACTCTGTGAATGTCTTTGGAAACACTACTTAAGAAGGAAAGCATACGTCTTTCATCTGAGTGAAAACTGCATTCTATTCAGTTTTTAGTACTGTGCTGAATGGTTAGGCAATTCACTTGTAGGGAAGCGTTTGTTCGCATTCTGTATACTCAATTCTTAACAGCAAATCTCGCGTCTTGCCTTTGACAGAAATTCCAGTGAAATCACGTTTAAAAGCCAACGCCAGTAAAAAGGCTTTGTATATTCACTCTGTGAATGTCTTTGAAAACACTTCTTAAGATTGAAAGCTTACGTCTTTCATCTGAGTGAAAACTGCATTCTATTCAGTTTTTAGTACTGTGTTGAGTGGTTAGGCAATTCCCTTGTAGGGAAGTGTTTGTAAGCATTCTGTATACTCAATTCTTGAACAGCAAATCTCACGGCTTGCTTTTGACAAAAATTCCATTGAAATCACGTTTAAAAGCCAACGCCAGTAAAAAGGCTTTGTAGAATCACTCTGTGAATGTCTTTGAAAACACTTCTTAAGAAGGAAAGCATACGTCTTTCATCTGAGTGAAACCTGCATTCTACTCAGTTTTTAGTACTGTGTTGAATGGTTAGGCAATTCATTTGTAAGGAAGTGTTTGTTCGCATTCTGTATACTCAATTCTTTAACAGCAAATCTCGCGTCTTGCGTTTGACAGAAATTCCAGTGAAATCACGTTTAAAAGCCGTCAGTAAAAAGGCTTTGTAGAATCACTCTGTGAATGTCTTTGAAAACACTTCTTAAGAAGGAAAGCATACGTCTCTCATATGAGTGAAAACTGCATTCTATTCAGTTTTTAGTACTGTGTTGAATGGTTAGGCGATTCACTTGTAGGGAAGCGTTTGTTCGCATTCTGTATACTCAATTCTTTAACAGCAAATCTCGCATCTTGCGTTTGACAGAAATTCCAGTGAAATCACGTTTAAAAGCCAACGCCAGTAAAAAGGCTTTGTATATTCACTCTGTGAATGTCTTTGAAAACACTTCTTAAGAAGGAAAGCATACGTCTTTCATCTGAGTGAAAACTGCATTCTATTCAGTTTTTAGTACTGTGTTGAATGGTTAGGC
Source organism: Phyllotis vaccarum (assembly GCA_033318265.1). NCBI lineage: Eukaryota > Metazoa > Chordata > Mammalia > Rodentia > Cricetidae > Phyllotis > Phyllotis vaccarum. Next base: position 2,525,641 of record JARWLC010000040.1, on the reverse strand, counting down.
GATTCACTTGTAGGGAAGCGTTTGTTTGCATTCTGTATACTCAATTCTTTAACAGCAAATCTCAGGGCTTGCCTTTGACAGAAATTCCAGTGAAATCACATTTAAAAGCCAACGTCAGAAAAAAGGATTTGTAGAATCACTCTGTGAATGTCTTTGAAAACACTTCTTAAGAAGGAAAGCATACGTCTTCCATCTGAGTGAAAACTGCATTCTATTCAGTTTTTAGTACAGTGTTGAATGGTTAGGCAATTGCCCTTTAGGGAAGTGTTTGTTCGCATTCTGTATATTCAATTCTTTAACAGCAAATCTTGCCTCCTGCGTTTGACAGAAATTCCAGTGAAATCACGTTTAAAAGCCAACGTCAGTAAAAAGGCTTTGTAGAATCACTCTGTGAATGTTTTTGAAAACACTTCTTAAGAAGGAAAGCATATGTCTTTCATCTGAGTGAAAACTGCATTCTATTCAGTTTTTAGTACTGTGTTGAATGGTTAGGCGATTCACTTGTAGGGAAGCATTTGTTCGCATTCTCTATACTCAATTCTTTAACAGCAAATCTCACGTTTTGTTTTTGACAGAAATTCCAATGATATCACGTTTAAAAGCCAACGTCAGTAAAAAGGTTTTGTATAATCACTCTGTGAATGTCTTTGAAAACACTTCTTAAGAAGGAAAGCATACGTCTTCCATCTGAGTGAAAACTGCATTCTATTCAGTTTTAGTACTGTGTTGAATGGTTAGGAAATTCACTTGTAGGGAAGCGTTTGTTTGCATTCTGTATACTCAATTCTTTAACAGCAAATTGCGCATCTTGCCTTTGACAGAAATTCCAGTGAAATCACGTTTAAAAGCCAACATCAGTAAAAAGGCTTTGTAGAAACACTCTGTGAATGTCTTTGGAAACACTTCTTAAGAAGGAAAGCATATGTCTTTCATCTGAGTGAAAACTGCATTCTATTCAGTTTTTAGTACTGTGTTGAATGGTTAGGCGATTCACTTTTAGGGAAGCGTTTGTTTGCATTCTGTATACTCAATTCTTTAACAGCAAATCTCGCGTCTTGCCTTTGACAGAAATTCCAGTGAAATCACGTTTAAAAGCCAACATCAGTAAAAAAGTTTTGTACAAACACTCTGTGAATGTCTTTGAAAACACTTCTTAAGAAGGAAAGCATACGTCTTTCATCTGAGTGAAAACTGCATTCTATTCAGTTTTTAGTACTGTGTTGAATGGTTAGGCGATTCACTTGTAGGGAAGCATTTGTTCGCATTCTGTATACTCAATTCTTTAACAGCAAATCTCGCGGCTTGCGTTTGACAGAAATTCCAGTGAAATCATGTTTAAAAGCCAAGGTCAGTAAAAAGGCTTTGTAGAATCACTCTGTGAATGTCTTTGAAAACACTTCTTAAGAAGGAAAGCATACGTCTTTCATCTGAGTGAAAACTGCATTCTATTCAGTTTTTAGTACTGTGTTGAATGGTTAGGCAATTCCCTTGTAGGGAAGTGTTTGTTCGCATTCTGTATACTCAATTCTTTAACAGCAAATCTCGCGTCTTGTGTTTGACAGAAATTCCAGTGAAATCACGTTTAAAAGCCAAGTCAGTAAAAAGGCTTTGTAAAATCACTCTGTGAATGTCTTTGAAAACACTTCTTAAGAAGGAAAGCATACGTCTTTCATCTGAGTGAAAACTGCATTCTATTCAGTTTTTAGTACTGTGTTGAATGGTTAGGCGATTCCCTTGTAGGGAAGCGTTTGTTTGCATTCTCTATACTCAATTCTTTAACAGCAAATTGTGCATCTTGCCTTTGACAGAAATTCCAGTGAAATCACTTTTAAAAGCCAACGCCAGTAAAAAGGCTTTGTAGAATCACTCTGTGAATGTCTTTGAAAACACTTCTTAAGAAGGAAAGCATACGTCTTTCATCTGAGTGAAAACTGCATTCTATTCAGTTTTTAGTACTGTGTTGAATGGTTAGGCGATTCACTTGTAGGGAAGCGTTTGTTCGCATTCTGTATACTCAATTCTTTAACAGCAAATCTCGCGGCTTGCGTTTGACAGAAATTCCAGTGAAATCATGTTTAAAAGCCAAGGTCAGTAAAAAGGCTTTGTAGAATCACTCTGTGAATGTCTTTGAAAACACTTCTTAAGAAGGAAAGCATACGTCTTTCATCTGAGTGAAAACTGCATTCTATTCAGTTTTTAGTACTGTGTTGAATGGTTAGGCAATTCCCTTGTAGGGAAGTGTTTGTTCGCATTCTGTATACTCAATTCTTTAACAGCAAATCTCGCGTCTTGTGTTTGACAGAAATTCCAGTGAAATCACGTTTAAAAGCCAACGTCAGTAAAAAGGCTTTGTAAAATCACTCTGTGAATGTCTTTGAAAACACTTCTTAAGAAGGAAAGCATACGTCTTTCATCTGAGTGAAAACTGCATTCTATTCAGTTTTTAGTACTGTGTTGAATGGTTAGGCGATTCCCTTGTAGGGAAGCGTTTGTTTGCATTCTCTATACTCAATTCTTTAACAGCAAATTGCGCATCTTGCCTTTGACAGAAATTCCAGTGAAATCACTTTTAAAAGCCAACGCCAGTAAAAAGGCTTTGTAGAATCACTCTGTGAATGTCTTTGAAAACACTTCTAAGAAGGAAAGCATACGCCTTTCATATGCGTGAAAACTGCATTCTATTCAGTTTTTAGTACTGTGTTGAATGGTTAGGCGATTCACTTGTAGGGAAGCGTTTGTTTGCATTCTGTATACTCAATTCTTTAACAGCAAATCTCGCATCTAGCGTTTGACAGAAATTCCAGTGAAATAACGTTTAAAAGCCAACGCCAGTAAAAAGGCTTTGTATATTCACTCTGTGGATGTCTTTGAAAACACTTCTTAAGAAGGAAAGCATACGTCTTTCATCTGAGTGAAAAGCTGCATTCTATTCAGTTTTTAGTACTGTGTTGAATGGTTAGGCGATTCACTTGTAGGGAAGCGTTTGTTTGCATTCTGTATACTCAATTCTTTAACAGCAAAACTCACGGCTTGCCTTTGACAGAAATTCCAGTGAAATCACATTTAAAAGCAAAGTCAGAAAAAAGGCTTTGTAGAATCACTCTGTGAATGTCTTTGAAAACACTTCTTAAGAAGGAAAGCATACGTCTTCCATCTGAGTGAAAACTGCATTCTATTCAGTTTTTTAGTACTGTGTTGAATGGTTAGGCGATTCACTTGTAGGGAAGCGTTTGTTTGCATTCTGTATACTCAATTCTTTAACAGCAAATCTCGAGGCTTGCGTTTGACAGAAATTCCAGTGAAATCACGTTTAAAAGCCGTCAGTAAAAGGCTTTGTAGAATCACTCTGTGAATGTCTTTGAAAACACTTCTTAAGAAGGAAAGCATACGTCTTTCATCTGAGTGAAAAACTGCATTCTATTCAGTTTTTAGTACTCGTGTTGAATGGTTAGGCGATTCACTTGTAGGGAAGCGTTTGTTTGCATTCTGTATACTCAATCTTTAACAGCAAATCTCGCATCTTGCGTTTGACAGCAATTCCAGTGAAATAACGTTTAAAAGCCAACGCCAGTAAAAAGGCTTTGTATATTCACTCTGTTGGATGTCTTTGAAAACACTTCTTAAGAAGGAAAGCATACGTCTTTCATCTGAGTGAAAACCTGCATTCTATTCAGTTTTTAGTACTGTGTTGAATGGTTAGGCGATTCACTTGTAGGGAAGCGTTTGTTTGCATTCTGTATACTCAATTCTTTAACAGCAAAACTCACGGCTTGCCTTTGGACAGAAATTCCAGTGAAATCACATTTAAAAGCCAAAGTCAGAAAAAAGGCTTTGTAGAATCACTCTGTGAATGTCTTTGAAAACACTTCTTAAGAAGGAAAGCATACGTCTTCCATCTGAGTGAAAACTGCATTCTATTCAGTTTTTAGTACTGTGTTGAATGGTTAGGCGATTCACTTGTAGGGAAGCGTTTGTTCGCATTCTCTATACTCAATTCTTTAACAGCAAATCTCACGTTTTGTTTTTGACCGAAATTCCAATGATATCACGTTTAAAAAGCCAACGTCAGTAAAAAGGTTTTCTATAATCACTCTGTGAATGTCTTTGAAAACACTTCTTAGAAGGAAAGCATACGTCTTTCATCTGAGTGAAAACTGCATTCTATTCAGTTTTTAGTACTGTGTTGAATGGTTAGGCGATTCCCTTGTAGGAAGCGTTTGTTTGCATTCTCTATACTCAATTCTTTAACAGCAAATTGCGCATCTTGCCTTTGACAGAAATTCCAGTGAATCACTTTTAAAAGCCAACGCCAGTAAAAAGGCTTTGTAGAATCACTCTGTGAATGTCTTTGAAAACACTTCTAAGAAGGAAAGCATACGCCTTCAATATGCGTGAAAACTGCATTCTATTCAGTTTTTAGTACTGTGTTGAATGGTTAGGCGATTCACTTGTAGGGAAGCGTTTGTTTGCATTCTGTATACTCAATTCTTTAACAGCAAATCTCGCATCTAGCGTTTGACAGAAATTCCAGTGAAATAACGTTTAAAAGCAACGCCAGAAAAAGGCTTTGTATATTCACTCTGTGGATGTCTTTGAAAAACACTTCTTAAGAAGGAAAGCATACGTCTTTCATCTGAGTGAAAACTGCATTCTATTCAGTTTTTAGTACTGTGTTGAATGGTTAGGCGATTCACTTGTAGGGAAGCGTTTGTTTGCATTCTGTATACTCAATTCTTTAACAGCAAAACTCACGGCTTGCCTTTGACAGAAATTCCAGTGAAATCACATTTAAAAGCCAAAGTCAGAAAAAGGCTTTGTAGAATCACTCTGTGAATGTCTTTGAAACACTTCTTAAGAAGGAAAGCATACGTCTTCCATCTGAGTGAAAAACTGCATTCTATTCAGTTTTAGTACTGTGTTGAATGGTTAGGCGATTCACTTGTAGGGAAGCGTTTGTTTGCATTCTGTATACTCAATTCTTTAACAGCAAATCTCGAGGCTTGCGTTTGACAGAAATTCCAGTGAAATCACGTTTAAAAGCCGTCAGTAAAAAGGCTTTGTAGAATCACTCTGTGATGTCTTTGAAAACACTTCTTAAGAAGGAAAGCATACGTCTTTCATCTGAGTGAAAACTGCATTCTATTCAGTTTTTAGTACTGTGTTGAATGGTTAGGCGATTCACTTGTAGGGAAGCGTTTGTTTGCATTCTGTATACTCAATTCTTTAACAGCAAATCTCGCATCTTGCGTTTGACAGCAATTCCAGTGAAATAACGTTTAAAAGCCAACGCCAGTAAAAAGGCTTTGTATATTCACTCTGTGGATGTCTTTGAAAACACTTCTTAAGAAGGAAAGCATACGTCTTTCATCTGAGTGAAAACTGCATTCTATTCAGTTTTTAGTACTGTGTTGAATGGTTAGGCGATTCACTTGTAGGGAAGCGTTTGTTTGCATTCTGTATACTCAATTCTTTAACAGCAAAACTCACGGCTTGCCTTTGACAGAAATTCCAGTGAAATCACATTTAAAAGCCAAAGTCAGAAAAAAGGCTTTGTAGAATCACTCTGTGAATGTCTTTGAAACACTTCTTAAGAAGGAAAGCATACGTCTTCCATCTGAGTGAAAACTGCATTCTATTCAGTTTTTAGTACTGTGTTGAATGGTTAGGCGATTCACTTGTAGGGAAGCGTTTGTTCGCATTCTCTATACTCAATTCTTTAACAGCAAATCTCACGTTTTGTTTTTGACCGAAATTCCAATGATATCACGTTTAAAAGCCAACGTCAGTAAAAAGGTTTTCTATAATCACTCTGTGAATGTCTTTGAAAACACTTCTTAAGAAGGAAAGCATACGTCTTTCATCTGAGTGAAAACTGCATTCTATTCAGTTTTTAGTACTGTGTTGAATGGTTAGGCGATTCCCTTGTAGGGAAGCGTTTGTTTGCATTCTCTATACTCAATTCTTAACAGCAAATTGCGCATCTTGCCTTTGACAGAAATTCCAGTGAAATCACTTTTAAAAGCCAACGCCAGTAAAAAGGCTTTGTAGAATCACTCTGTGAATGTCTTTGAAAACACTTCTAAGAAGGAAAGCATACGCCTTTCATATGCGTGAAAACTGCATTCTATTCAGTTTTTAGTACTGTGTTGAATGGTTAGGCGATTCACTTGTAGGGAAGCGTTTGTTTGCATTCTGTATACTCAATTCTTTAACAGCAAATCTCGCATCTAGCGTTTGACAGAAATTCCAGTGAAATAACGTTTAAAAGCCAACGCCAGTAAAAGGCTTTGTATATTCACTCTGTGGATGTCTTTGAAAACACTTCTTAAGAAGGAAAGCATACGTCTTTCATCTGAGTGAAAACTGCATTCTATTCAGTTTTTAGTACTGTGTTGAATGGTTAGGCGATTCACTTGTAGGGAAGCGTTTGTTTGCATTCTGTATACTCAATTCTTTAACAGCAAAACTCACGGCTTGCCTTTGACAGAAATTCCAGTGAAATCACATTTAAAAGCCAAAGTCAGAAAAAAGGCTTTGTAGAATCACTCTGTGAATGTCTTTGAAAACACTTCTTAAGAAGGAAAGCTTACGTCTTCCATCTGAGTGAAAACTGCATTCTATTCAGTTTTTAGTACTGTGTTGAATGGTTAGGCGATTCACTTGTAGGGAAGCGTTTGTTTGCATTCTGTATACTCAATTCTTTAACAGCAAATCTCGAGGCTTGCGTTTGACAGAAATTCCAGTGAAATCACGTTTAAAAGCCGTCAGTAAAAAGGCTTGGTAGAATCACTCTGTGAATGTCTTTGAAAACACTTCTTAAGAAGGAAAGCATACGTCTTTCATCTGAGTGAAAACTGCATTCTATTCAGTTTTTAGTACTGTGTTGAATGGTTAGGCGATTCACTTGTAGGGAAGCGTTTGTTTGCATTCTGTATACTCAATTCTTTAACAGCAAATCTCGCATCTTGCGTTTGACAGCAATTCCAGTGAAATAACGTTTAAAAGCCAACGCCAGTAAAAAGGCTTTGTATATTCACTCTGTGGATGTCTTTGAAAACACTTCTTAAGAAGGAAAGCATACGTCTTTCATCTGAGTGAAAACTGCATTCTATTCAGTTTTTAGTACTGTGTTGAATGGTTAGGCGATTCACTTGTAGGGAAGCGTTTGTTTGCATTCTGTATACTCAATTCTTTAACAGCAAAACTCACGGCTTGCCTTTGACAGAAATTCCAGTGAAATCACATTTAAAAGCCAAAGTCAGAAAAAAGGCTTTGTAGAATCACTCTGTGAATGTCTTTGAAAACACTTCTTAAGAAGGAAAGCATACGTCTTCCATCTGAGTGAAAACTGCATTCTATTCAGTTTTTAGTACTGTGTTGAATGGTTAGGCGATTCACTTGTAGGGAAGCGTTTGTTCGCATTCTCTATACTCAATTCTTTAACAGCAAATCTCACGTTTTGTTTTTGACCGAAATTCCAATGATATCACGTTTAAAAGCCAACGTCAGTAAAAAGGTTTTCTATAATCACTCTGTGAATGTCTTTGAAAACACTTCTTAAGAAGGAAAGCATACGTCTTTCATCTGAGTGAAAACTGCATTCTATTCAGTTTTAGTACTGTGTTGAATGGTTAGGAAATTCACTTGTAGGGAAGCGTTTGTTTGCATTCTCTATACTCAATTCTTTAACAGCAAATTGCGCATCTTGCCTTTGAAAGAAATTCCAGTGAAATCACGTTTAAAAGCCAACATCAATAAAAAGGCTTTGAAGAATCACTCTGTAAATGTCTTTGGAAACACTTCTTAAGAAGGATAGCATACGTCTTTCATCTGAGTGAAAACTGCATTCTATTCAGTTTTTAGTACTGTGTTGAATGGTTAGGCGATTCACTTGTAGGGAAGCGTTTGTTCGCATTCTGTATACTCAATTCTTAACAGCAAATCTCGCGTCTTGCCTTTGACAGAAATTCCAGTGAAATCACGTTTAAAAGCCAACGCCAGTAAAAAGGCTTTGTAGAATCACCCTGTGAATGTCTTTGAAAACACTTCTTAAGAAGGAAAGCATACGTCTTTCATCTGAGTGAAAACTGCATTCTATTCAGTTTTTAGTACTGTGTTGAATGGTTAGGCAATTCCCTTGTAGGGAAGTGTTTGTAGGGAAGTGTTTGTTCGCATTCTGTATACTCAATTCTTTAACAGCAAATCTCATGTCTTGTGTTTGACAGAAATTCCAGTGAAATCACGTTTAAAAGCCAACGTCAGTAAAAAGGCTTTGTAAAATCACTCTGTGAATGTCTTTGAAAACACTTCTTAAGAAGGAATGCATACCTCTTTCATCTGAGTGAAAACTGCATTCTATTCAGTTTTTAGTACTGTGTTGAAAGGTTAGGCAATTCAATTGTAGGGTAGAGTTTGTTTGCATTCTGTATCCTCAATTCTTTAACAGCAAATTGCGCATCTTGCCTTTGAACGAAATTCCAGTGAAATCACTTTTAAAAGCCAACGCCAGTAAAAAGGCTTTGTAGAATCACTCTGTGAATGTCTTTGAAAACACTTCTTAAGAAGGAAAGCATACGTCTTTCATATGCGTGAAAACTGCATTCTATTCAGTTTTTAGTACTGTGTTGAATGGTTAGGCGATTCACTTGTAGGGAAGCGTTTGTTCGCATTCTGTATACTCAATAGCAAATCTCGCGTTTTGCTTTTGACAGAAATTCCAATGAAATCACGTTTAAAAGCCAACGTCAGTAAAAAGGTTTTGTAGAATCACTCTGTCAATGTCTTTAAAAACACTTCTTAAGAAGGAAAGCATACGTCTTTCATCTGAGTGAAAACTGCATTCTATTCAGTTTTTAGTACTGTGTTGAAAGTTAGGCGATTCAATTGTAGGGAAGAGTTTGTTTGCATTCTGTATCCTCAATTCTTTAACAGCAAATTGTGCATCTTGCCTTTGACAGAAATTCCAGTGAAATCACGTTTAAAAGCCAACGTCAGTAAAAGGGCTTTGTAGAATCACTCTGTGAATGTCTTTGAAAACACTTCTTAAGAAGGAAAGCATACATCTTTCATCTGAGTGAAAACTGCATTCTATTCAATTTTTAGTACTGTGTTGAATGGTTAGGCGATTCACTTGTAGGGAAGCGTTTGTTTGCATTCTGTATACTCAATTCTTTAACAGCAAATCTCGAGGCTTGCGTTTGACAGAAATTCCAGTGAAATCATGTTTAAAAGCCAAGGTCAGTAAAAAGGCTTTGTAGAATCACTCTGTGAATGTCTTTGAAAACACTTCTTAAGAAGGAAAGCATATGTCTTTCATCTGAGTGAAAACTGCATTCTATTCAGTTTTTAGTACTGTGTTGAATGGTTAGGCGATTCACTTGTAGGGAAGCGTTTGTTCGCATTCTGTATATTCAATTCTTTAACAGCAAATCTCGTGTCTTGCTTTTGACAGAAATTCCAGTGAAATCACGTTTAAAAGCCAACGCCAGTAAAAAGGCTTTGTCGAATCACTCTGTGAATGTCTGTGAAAACACTTCTTAAGAAGGAAAGCATACGTCTTTCATCTGAGTGAAAACTGCATTCTATTCAGTTTTTAGTACTGTGTTGAAAGGTTAGGCGATTCAATTGTAGGGAAGAGTTTGCATTCTGTATCCTCAATTCTTTAACAGCAAATTGTGCATCTTGCCTTTGACAGAAATTCCAGTGAAATCACGTTTAAAAGCCAACGTCAGTAAGAAGGCTTTGTAGAATCAGTCTGTGAATGTCTTTGAAAACACTTCTTAAGAAGGAAAGCATACGTCTTTCATCTGAGTGAAAACTGCATTCTATTCAGTTTTTAGTACTGTGTTGAAAGGTTAGGCGATTCAATTGTAGGGTAGAGTTTGTTTGCATTCTATATCCTCAATTCTTTAACAGCAAATTGCGCATCTTGCCTTTGACAGAAATTCCAGTGAAATCACTTTTAAAAGCCAACGCCAGTAAAAAGGCTTTGTAGAATCACTCTGTGAATGTCTTTGAAAACACTTCTTAAGAAGGAAAGCATACGTCTTTCATCTGTGTGAAAACTGCATTCTATTCAGTTTTTAGTACTGTGTTGAATGGTTAGGCGATTCACTTGTAGGGAAGCGTTTGTTCGCATTCTGTATACTCAATTCTTTAAGAGCAAATCTCGCGTTTTGCTTTTGACAGAAATTCCAATGAAATCACGTTTAAAAGCCAACGTCAGGAAAATGGTTTTGTAGAATCACTCTGTCAATGTCTTTAAAAACACTTCTTAAGAAGGAAAGCATACGTCTTTCATCTGAGTGAAAACTGCATTCTATTCAGTTTTTTAGTACTGTGTTGAATGGTTAGGCGATTCACTTGTAGGGAAGCGTTTGTTCGCATTCTGTATATTCAATTCTTTAACAGCAAATCTCGTGTCTTGCTTTTGACAGAAATTCCAGTGAAATCACGTTTAAAAGCCAACGCCAGTAAAAAGGCTTTGTCGAATCACTCTGTGAATGTCTGTGAAAACACTTCTTAAGAAGGAAAGCATACGTCTTTCATCTGAGTGAAAACTGCATTCTATTCAGTTTTTAGTACTGTGTTGAAAGGTTAGGCGATTCAATTGTAGGGAAGAGTTTGCATTCTGTATCCTCAATTCTTTAACAGCAAATTGCGCATCTTGCCTTTGACAGAAATTCCAGTGAAATCACTTTTAAAAGCCAACGCCAGTAAAAAGGCTTTGTAGAATCACTCTGTGAATGTCTTTGAAAACACTTCTTAAGAAGGAAAGCATACGTCTTTCATCTGAGTGAAAACTGCATTCTATTCAGTTTTAGTACTGTGTTGAATGGTTAGGCGATTCACTTGTAGGGAAGCGTTTGTTCGCATTCTGTATACTCAATTCTTTAAGAGCAAATCTCGCGTTTTGCTTTTGACAGAAATTCCAATGAAATCACGTTTAAAAGCCAACGTCAGTAAAAAGGTTTTGTAGAATCACTCTGTCAATTTCTTTAAAAACACTTCTTAAGAAGGAAAGCATACGTCTGTCATCTGAGTGAAAACTGCATTCTATTCAATTTTTAGTACTGTGTTGAATGGTTAGGCGATTCACTTGTAGGGAAGCGTTTGTTCGCATTCTGTATATTCAATTCTTTAACAGCAAATCTCGTGTCTTGCTTTTGACAGAAATTCCAGTGAAATCACGTTTAAAAGCCAACGCCAGTAAAAAGGCTTTGTCGAATCACTCTGTGAATGTCTGTGAAAACACTTCTTAAGAAGGAAAGCATACGTCTTTCATCTGAGTGAAAACTGCATTCTATTCAGTTTTTAGTACTGTGTTGAAAGGTTAGGCGATTCAATTGTAGGGAAGAGTTTGTTTGCATTCTGTATCCTCAATTATTTAACAGCAAATTGTGCATCTTGCCTTTGACAGAAATTCCAGTGAAATCACGATTAAAAGCCAACTTCAGTAAAAAGGCTTTGTAGAATCACTCTGTGAATGTCTTTGAAAACACTTCTTAAGAAGGAAAGCATACGTCTTTCATCTGAGTGAAAACTGCATTCTATTCAGTTTTTAGTACTGTGTTGAAAGGTTAGGCGATTCAATTGTAGGGTAGAGTTTGTTTGCATTCTGTATCCTCAATTCTTTAACAGCAAATTGCGCATCTTGCCTTTGACAGAAATTCCAGTGAAATCACTTTTAAAAGCCAACGCCAGTAAAAAGGCTTTGTAGAATCACTCTGTGAATGTCTTTGAAAACACTTCTTAAGAAGGAAAGCATACGTCTTTCATATGCATGAAAACTGCATTCTATTCAGTTTTTAGTTCTGTGTTGAATGGTTAGGCGATTCACTTGTAGGGAAGTGTTTGTTCGCATTCTGTATACTCAATTCTTTAACAGCAAATCTCACATCTTGCGTTTGACAGAAATTCCAGTGAAATCACCTTTAAAAGCCAACGCCAATAAAAAGGCTTTGTAGAATCACTCTGTGAATGTCTTTGAAAACACTTCTTAAGAAGGAAGGCATACGTCTTTCATCTGAGTGAAACCTGCATTCTTCTCAGTTTTTAGTACTGTGTTGAATGGTTAGGCAATTCATTTGTAAGGAAGTGTTTGTTCACATTCTGTATACTCAATTCTTTAACAGCAAATCTCGTGTCTTGCGTTTGACAGAAATTCCAGTGAAATCACGTTTAAAAGCCTTCAGTAAAAAGGCTTTGTAAAATCACTCTGTGAATGTCTTTGAAAACACTTCTTAAGAAGGAAAGCATACGTCTCTCATATGAGTGAAAACTGCATTCTATTCAGTTTTTAGTACTGTGTTGAATGGTTAGGCGATTCACTTGTAGGGAAGCGTTTGTTCGCATTCTGTATACTCAATTCTTTAACAGCAAATCTCGCATCTTGCTTTTGACAGAAATTCCAGTGAAATCACGTTTAAAAGCCAACGCCAGTAAAAAGGCTTTGTATATTCACTCTGTGAATGTCTTTGAAAACACTTCTTAAGAAGGAAAGCATACGTCTTTCATCTTAGTGAAAACTGCATTCTATTCAGTTTTTAGTACTGTGTTGAATGGTTAGGCGATTCACTTGTAGGGAAGCGTTTGTTTGCATTCTGTATACTCAATTCTTTAACAGCAAATCTCGCGGCTTGCCTTTGACAGAAATTCCAGTGAAATCACATTTAAAAGCCAACGTCAGAAAAAAGGCTTTGTAGAATCACTCTGTGAATGTCTTTGAAAACACTTCTTAAGAAGGAAAGCATACGTCTTCCAGCTGAGTGAAAACTGCATTCTATTCAGTTTTTAGTACTGTGTTGAATGGTTAGGCAATTGCCCTTTAGGGAAGTGTTTGTTCGCATTCTGTATATTCAATTCTTTAACAGCAAATCTCACGTCTTGCGTTTGACAGAAATTCCAGTGAAATCATGTTTAAAAGCCAACGTCAGTAAAAAGGCTTTGTAGAATCACTCTGTGAATGTTTTTGAAAACACTTCTTAAGAAGGAAAGCATATGTCTTTCATCTGAGTGAAAACTGCATTCTATTCAGTTTTTAGTACTGTGTTGAATGGTTAGGCGATTCACTTGTAGGGAAGGGTTTGTTTGCATTCTGTATACTCAATTCTTTAACAGCAAATCTCGCGTCTTGACTTTGACAGAAATTCCAGTGAAATCACGTTTAAAAGCCAACGTCAGTAAAAAGGCATTGTAGAATCACTCTGTGAATGTCTTTGAAAACACTTCTTATGACGGAAAGCATACGTCTTTCATCTGAGTGAAAACTGCATTCTATTCAGTTTTTAGTACTGTGTTGAATGGTTAGGCGATTCACTTGTAGGGAAGCGTTTGTTCGCATTCTGTATACTCAATTCTTAACAGCAAATCTCGTGTCTTGCCTTTGACAGAAATTCCAGTGAAATCACGTTTAACAGCCGTCAGTAAAAAGGCTTTGTAGATTCACTCTGTGAAAGTCTTTGAAAACACTTCTTAAGAAGGAAAGCATACGTCTTTCATTTGAGTGAAAACTGCATTCTATTCAGTTTTTAGTACTGTGTTTAATGGTTAGGCGATTCACTTGTAGGGAAGCGTTTGTTCGCATTCTCTATACTCAATTCTTTAACAGCAAATCTCACGTTTTGTTTTTGAAAGAAATTCCAATGATATCACGTTTAAAATCCAACATCAGTAAAAAGGTTTTGTATAAACACTCTGTGAATGTCTTTGAAAACACTTCTTAAGAAGGAAAGCATACGTCTTTCATCTGAGTGAAAACTGCATTCTATTCAGTTTTTAGTACTGTGTTGAATGGTTAGGCGATTCACTTGTACGGAAGCGTTTGTTCGCATTCTGTATAGTCAATTCTTTAACAGCAAATCTCGCGGCTTGCGTTTGACAGAAATTCCAGTGAAATCACGTTTAAAAGCCAAGGTCAGTAAAAAGGCTTTGTAGAATCACTGTGTGAATGTCTTTGAAAACACTTCTTAAGAAGGAAAGCATACGTCTTTCATCTGAGTGAAAACTGCATTCTATTCAGTTTTTAGTACTGTGTTGAATGGTTAGGCAATTCCCTTGTAGGGAAGTGTTTGTTCGCATTCTGTATACTCAATTCTTTAACAGCAAATCTCGCGTCTTGTGTTTGACAGAAATTCCAGTGAAATCACGTTTAAAAGCCAACGTCAGTAAAAAGGCTTTGTAGAATCACTCTGTGAATGTCTTTGAAAACACTTCTTAAGAAGGAATGCATACCTCTTTCATCTGAGTGAAAACTGCATTCTATTCAGTTTTTAGTACTGTGTTGAATGGTTAGGCGATTCCCTTGTAGGGAAGCGTTTGTTTGCATTCTGTATACTCAATTCTTTAACAGCAAATTGAGCATCTTGCCTTTGACAGAAATTCCAGTGAAATCACATTTAAAAGCCAACGTCAGTAAAAAGGCTTTGTAGAATCACTCTGTGAATGTCTTTGAAAACACTTCTTAAGAAGGAAAGCATATGTCTTTCATCTGAGTGAAAACTGCATTCTATTCAGTTTTTAGTACTGTGTTGAAAGGTTAGGCGATTCAATTGTAGGGTAGAGTTTGTTTGCATTCTGTATCCTCAATTCTTTAACAGCAAATTGTGCATCTTGCCTTTGACAGAAATTCCAGTGAAATCACGTTTAAAAGCCAACGTCATTAAGAAGGCTTTGTAGAATCAGTCTGTGAATGTCTTTGAAAACACTTCTTAAGAAGGAAAGCATACGTCTTTCATCTGAGTGAAAACTGCATTCTTATCAGTTTTTAGTACTGTGTTGAAAGGTTAGGCGATTCAATTGTAGGGTAGAGTTTGTTTGCATTCTATATCCTCAATTCTTTAACAGCAAATTGCGCATCTTGCCTTTGACAGAAATTCCAGTGAAATCACTTTTAAAAGCCAACGCCAGTAAAAAGGCTTTGTAGAATCACTCTGTGAATGTCTTTGAAAACACTTCTTAAGAAGGAAAGCATACGTCTTTCATCTGAGTGAAAACTGCATTCTATTCAGTTTTTAGTACTGTGTTGAATGGTTAGGCGATTCACTTGTAGGGAAGGGTTTGTTCGCATTCTGTATACTCAATTCTTTAAGAGCAAATCTCGCGTTTTGCTTTTGACAGAAATTCCAATGAAATCACGTTTAAAAGCCAACGTCAGTAAAAAGGTTTTGTAGAATCACTCTGTCAATGTCTTTAAAAACACTTCTTAAGAAGGAAAGCATACGTCTTTCATCTGAGTGAAAACTGCATTCTATTCAGTTTTTAGTACTGTGTTGAATGGTTAGGCGATTCACTTGTAGGGAAGCGTTTGTTCGCATTCTGTATATTCAATTCTTTAACAGCAAATCTCGTGTCTTGCTTTTGACAGAAATTCCAGTGAAATCACGTTTAAAAGCCAACGCCAGTAAAAAGGCTTTGTCGAATCACTCTGTGAATGTCTGTGAAAACACTTCTTAAGAAGGAAAGCATACGTCTTTCATCTGAGTGAAAACTGCATTCTATTCAGTTTTTAGTACTGTGTTGAAAGGTTAGGCGATTCAATTGTAGGGAAGAGTTTGCATTCTGTATCCTCAATTCTTTAACAGCAAATTGTGCATCTTGCCTTTGACAGAAATTCCAGTGAAATCACGTTTAAAAGCCAACGTCAGTAAAAAGGCTTTGTAGAATCAGTCTGTGAATGTCTTTGAAAACACTTCTTAAGAAGGAAAGCATACCTCTTTCATCTGAGTGAAAACTGCATTCTATTCTGTTTTTAGTACTGTGTTGAAAGGTTAGGCGATTCAATTGTAGGGTAGAGTTTGTTTGCATTCTATATCCTCAATTCTTTAACAGCAAATTGCGCATCTTGCCTTTGACAGAAATTCCAGTGAAATCACTTTTAAAAGCCAACGCCAGTAAAAAGGCTTTGTAGAATCACTCTGTGAATGTCTTTGAAAACACTTCTTAAGAAGGAAAGCATACGTCTTTTATCTGAGTGAAAACTGCATTCTATTCAGTTTTTACTACTGTGTTGAATGGTTAGGCGATTCACTTGTAGGGAAGCATTTGTTCGCATTCTGTATACTCAATTCTTTAAGAGCAAATCTCGCGTTTTGCTTTTGACAGAAATTCCAATGAAATCACGTTTAAAAGCCAACCTCAGTAAAAAGGTTTTGTAGAATCACTCTGTCAATGTCTTTAAAAACACTTCTTAAGAAGGAAAGCATACGTCTGTCATCTGAGTGAAAACTGCATTCTATTCAGTTTTTAGTACTGTGTTGAATGGTTAGGCGATTCACTTGGAGGGAAGCGTTTGTTCACATTCTGTATATTCAATTCTTTAACAGCAAATCTCGTGTCTTGCTTTTGACAGAAATTCCAGTGAAATCACGTTTAAAAGCCAACGCCAGTAAAAAGGCTTTGTAGAATCACTCTGTGAATGTCTTTGAAAACACTTCTTAAGAAGGAAAGCATACGTCTTTCATATGCATGAAAACTGCATTCTATTCAGTTTTTAGTACTGTGTTGAATGGTTAGGCGATTCACTTGTAGGGAAGTGTTTGTTCGCATTCTGTATACTCAATTCTTTAACAGCAAATCTCACATCTTGCGTTTGACAGAAATTCCAGTGAAATCACCTTTAAAAGCCAACGCCAATAAAAAGGCTTTGTAGAATCACTCTGTGAATGTCTTTGAAAACACTACTTAAGAAGGAAGGCATACGTCTTTCATCTGAGTGAAACCTGCATTCTTCTCAGTTTTTAGTACTGTGTTGAATGGTTAGGCAATTCATTTGTAAGGAAGTGTTTGTTCGCATTCTGTATACTCAATTCTTTAACAGCAAATCTCGTGTCTTGCGTTTGACAGAAATTCCAGTGAAATCACGTTTAAAAGCCTTCAGTAAAAAGGCTTTGTAGAATCACTCTGTGAATGTCTTTGAAAACACTTCTTAAGAAGGAAAGCATACGTCTCTCATATGAGTGAAAACTGCATTCTATTCAGTTTTTAGTACTGTGTTGAATGGTTAGGCGATTCACTTGTAGGGAAGCGTTTGTTCGCATTCTGTATACTCAATTCTTTAACAGCAAATCTCGCATCTTGCTTTTGACAGAAATTCCAGTGAAATCACGTTTAAAAGCCAACGCCAGTAAAAAGGCTTTGTATATTCACTCTGTGAATGTCTTTGAAAACACTTCTTAAGAAGGAAAGCATACGTCTTTCATCTTAGTGAAAACTGCATTCTATTCAGTTTTTAGTACTGTGTTGAATGGTTAGGCGATTCACTTGTAGGGAAGCGTTTGTTTGCATTCTGTATACTCAATTCTTTAGCAGCAAATCTCGCGGCTTGCCTTTGACAGAAATTCCAGTGAAATCACATTTAAAAGCCAACGTCAGAAAAAAGGCTTTGTAGAATCACTCTGTGAATGTCTTTGAAAACACTTCTTAAGAAGGAAAGCGTACGTCTTCCAGCTGAGTGAAAACTGCATTCTATTCAGTTTTTAGTACTGTGTTGAATGGTTAGGCAATTGCCCTTTAGGGAAGTGTTTGTTCGCATTCTGTATATTCAATTCTTTAACAGCAAATCTCACGTCTTGCGTTTGACAGAAATTCCAGTGAAATCATGTTTAAAAGCCAACGTCAGTAAAAAGGCTTTGTAGAATCACTCTGTGAATGTTTTTGAAAACACTTCTTAAGAAGGAAAGCATATGTCTTTCATCTGAGTGAAAACTGCATTCTATTCAGTTTTTAGTACTGTGTTGAATGGTTAGGCGATTCACTTGTAGGGAAGGGTCTGTTTGCATTCTGTATACTCAATTCTTTAACAGCAAATCTCGCGTCTTGACTTTGACAGAAATTCCAGTGAAATCACGTTTAAAAGCCAACGTCAGTAAAAAGGCATTGTAGAATCACTCTGTGAATGTCTTTGAAAACACTTCTTATGACGGAAAGCATACGTCTTTCATCTGAGTGAAAACTGCATTCTATTCAGTTTTTAGTACTGTGTTGAATGGTTAGGCGATTCACTTGTAGGGAAGCGTTTGTTCGCATTCTGTATAGTCAATTCTTTAACAGCAAATCTCGCGGCTTGCATTTGACAGAAATTCAAGTGAAATCACGTTTAAAAGCCAAGGTCAGTAAAAAGGCTTTGTAGAATCACTGTGTGAATGTCTTTGAAAACACTTCTTAAGAAGGAAAGCATACGTCTTTCATCTGAGTGAAAACTGCATTCTATTCAGTTTTTAGTACTGTGTTGAATGGTTAGGCAATTCCCTTGTAGGGAAGTGTTTGTTCGCATTCTGTATACTCAATTCTTTAACAGCAAATCTCGCGTCTTGTGTTTGACAGAAATTCCAGTGAAATCACGTTTAAAAGCCAACGTCAGTAAAAAGGCTTTGTAGAATCACTCTGTGAATGTCTTTGAAAACACTTCTTAAGAAGGAATGCATACCTCTTTCATCTGAGTGAAAACTGCATTCTATTCAGTTTTTAGTACTGTGTTGAATGGTTAGGCGATTCCCTTGTAGGGAAGCGTTTGTTTGCATTCTGTATACTCAATTCTTTAACAGCAAATTGAGCATCTTGCCTTTGACTGAAATTCCAGTGAAATCACTTTTAAAAGCCAACGCCAGTAAAAAGGCATTGTAGAATCACTCTGTGAATGTCTTTGAAAACCCTTCTTAAGAAGGAAAGCATACGTCTTTCATATGCGTGAAAACTGCATTCTATTCAGTTTTTAGTACTGTGTTGAATGGTTAGGCGATTCACTTGTAGGGAAGCGTTTGTTCGCATTCTGTATACTCAATTCTTAACAGCAAATCTCGTGTCTTGCCTTTGACAGAAATTCCAGTGAAATCACGTTTAACAGCCGTCAGTAAAAAGGCTTTGTAGATTCACTCTGTGAAAGTCTTTGAAAACACTTCTTAAGAAGGAAAGCATACGTCTTTCATTTGAGTGAAAACTGCATTCTATTCAGTTTTTAGTACTGTGTTGAAAGGTTAGGCGATTCAATTGTAGGGTAGAGTTTGTTTGCATTCTGTATCCTCAATTCTTTAACAGCAAATTGCGCATCTTGCCTTTGACAGAAATTCCAGTGAAATCACTTTTAAAAGCCAACGCCAGTAAAAAGGCTTTGTAGAATCACTCTGTGAATGTCTTTGAAAACACTTCTTAAGAAGGAAAGCATACATCTTTCATATGCGTGAAAACTGCATTCTATTCAGTTTTTAGTACTGTGTTGATTGGTTAGGCGATTCACTTGTAGGGAAGCTTTTGTTCGCATTCTGTATACTCAATTCTTTAACAGCAAATCTCGCGTTTTGCTTTTGACAGAAATTCCAATGAAATCACGTTTAAAAGCCAACGTCAGTAAAAAGGTTTTGTAGAATCACTCTGTCAATGTCTTTAAAAACACTTCTTAAGAAGGAAAGCATACGTCTTTCATCTGAGTGAAAACTGCATTCTATTCAGTTTTTAGTACTGTGTTGAATGGTTAGGCGATTCACTTGTAGGGAAGCATTTGTTTGCATTCTGTATAATCAATTGTATAACAGCAAATTGCGCATCTTGCCTTTGACAGAAATTCCAGTGAAATCACGTTTAAAAGCCAACATCAGTAAAAAGGCTTTGTAGAATCACTCTGAGAATGTCTTTGAAAACACTTCTTAAGAAGGAAAGCATACGTCTTTCATCTGAGTGAAAACTGCATTCTATTCAGTTTTTAGTACTGTGTTGAATGGTTAGGCGATTCACTTGTAGGGAAGCGTTTGTTTGCATTCTGTATACTCAATTCTTTAACAGCAAATCTCGAGGCTTGTGTTTGACAGCAATTCCAGTGAAATCACATTTAAAAGCCAACGCCAGTAAAAAGGCTTTGTAGAATCACTCTGTGAATGTCTTTGAAAACACTTCTTAAGAAGGAAAGCATACGTCTTTCATATGAGTGAAAACTGCATTCTATTCAGTTTTTAGTACTGTGTTGAATGGTTAGGCGATTCACTTGTAGGGAAGCGTTTGTTCGCATTCTGTATACTCAATTCTTTAACAGCAAATCTCGTGTCTTGCTTTTGACAGAAATTCCAGTGAAATCACGTTTAAAAGCCAACGCCAGTAAAAAGGCTTTGTCGAATCACTCTGTGAATGTCTTTGAAAACACTTCTTAAGAAGGAAATCATACGTCTTTCATCTGAGTGAAAACTGCATTCTATTCAGTTTTTAGTACTGTGTTGAAAGGTTAGGCGATTCAATTGTAGGGTAGAGTTTGTTTGCATTCTGTATCCTCAATTCTTTAACAGCAAATTGCGCATCTTGCCTTTGATAGAAATTCCAGTGAAATCACGTTTAAAAGCCAACGTCAGTAAAAAGGCTTTGTAGAATCACTCTGTGAATGTCTTTGAAAACACTTCTTAAGAAGGAAATCATACATCTTTCATCTGAGTGAAAACTGCATTCTATTCAGTTTTTAGTACTGTGTTGAATGGTTAGGCGATTCACTTGTAGGGAAGCGTTTGTTCGCATTCTGTATACTCAATTCTTTAAGAGCAAATCTCGTGTCTTGCTTTTGACAGAAATTCCAGTGAAATCACGTTTAAAAGCCAACGCCAGTAAAAAGGCTTTGTCGAATCACTCTGTGAATGTCTTTGAAAACACTTCTTAAGAAGGAAAGCATATGTCTTTCATCTGAGTGAAAACTGCATTCTATTCAGTTTTTAGTACTGTGTTGAAAGGTTAGGCGATTCAATTGTAGGGAAGAGTTTGTTTGCATTCTGTATCCTCAATTCTTTAACAGCAAATTGTGCATCTTGCCTTTGACAGAAATTCCAGTGAAATCACGTTTAAAAGCCAACATCAGTAAAAAGGCTTTGTAGAATCACTCTGTGAAAGTCTTTGAAAACACTTCTTAAGAAGGAAATCATACGTCTTTCATCTGAGTGAAAACTGCATTCTATTCAGTTTTTAGTACTGTGTTGAAAGGTTAGGCGATTCAATTGTAGGGTAGAGTTTGTTTGCATTCTGTATCCTCAATTCTTTAACAGCAAATTGCGCATCTTGCCTTTGACAGAAATTCCAGTGAAATCACGTTTAAAAGCCAACGTCAGTAAAAAGGCTTTGTAGAATCACTCTGTGAATGTCTTTGAAAACACTTCTTAAGAAGGAAAGCATACATCTTTCATCTGAGTGAAAACTGCATTCTATTCAATTTTTAGTACTGTGTTGAATGGTTAGGTGATTCACTTGTAGGGAAGCGTTTGTTTGCATTCTGTATACTCAATTCTTTAACAGCAAATCTCGAGGCTTGCCTTTGACAGCAATTCCAGTGAAATCACGTTTAAAAGCCAACGCCAGTAAAAAGGCTTTGTATAATCACTCTGTGAATGTCTTTGAAAACACTTCTTAAGAAGGAAAGCATACGTCTTTCATCTGAGTGAAAACTGCATTCTATTCAGTTTTTAGTACTGTGTTGAATGGTTAGGCGATTCACTTGTAGGGAAGCGTTTGTTCGCATTCTGTATACTCAATTCTTTAAGAACAAATCTCGCGTTTTGCTTTTGACAGAAATTCCAATGAAATCACGTTTAAAAGCCAACGTCAGTAAAAAGGTTTTGTTGAATCACTCTGTCAATGTCTTTAAAAACACTTTTTAAGAAGGAAAGCATACGTCTTTCATCTGAGTGAAAACTGCATTCTATTCAGTTTTTAGTACTGTGTTGAATGGTTAGGCGATTCACTTGTAGGGAAGCGTTTGTTCGCATTCTGTATATTCAATTCTTTAACAGCAAATCTCGTGTCTTGCTTTTGACAGAAATTCCAGTGAAATCACGTTTAAAAGCCAACGCCAGTAAAAAGGCTTTGTAGAATCACCCTGTGAATGTCTTTGAAAACACTTCTTAAGAAGGAAAGCATACCTCTTTCATCTGAGTGAAAACTGCATTCTATTCAGTTTTTAGTACTGTGTTGAATGGTTAGGCGATTCACTTGTAGGGAAGCGTTTGTTCGCATTCTTTATACTCAATCCTTTAACAGCAAAACTCGCGTTTTGCTTTTGACAGAAATTCCAATGATATCACGTTTAAAAGCCAACATCAGTAAAAAGGTTTTGTATAAACACTCTGTGAATGTCTTTGAAAACCCTTCTTAAGAAGGAAAGCATACGTCTTTCATCTGAGTGAAAACTGCATTCTATTCAGTTTTTAGTACTGTGTTGAATGGTTAGGCAATTCCCTTATAGGGAAGTGTTTGTTCGCATTCTGTATACTCAATTCTTTAACAGCAAATCTCGCGTCTTGTGTTTGACAGAAATTCCAGTGAAATCACGTTTAAAAGCCAACGTCACTAAAAAGGCTTTGTAAAATCACTCTGTGAATGTCTTTGAAAACACTTCTTAAGAAGGAATGCATACCTCTTTCATCTGAGTGAAAACTGCATTCTATTCAGTTTTTAGTGCTGTGTTGAATGGTTAGGCGATTCACTTGTAGGGAAGCGTTTGTTCGCATTCTGTATACTCAATTCTTTAACAGCAAATCTCGTGGCTTGCGTTTGACAGAAATTCCAGTGAAATCACATTTAAAAGCCAACGTCAGTAAAAAGGTTTTGTAGAATCACTCTGTCAATGTCTTTAAAAACACTTCTTAAGAAGGAAAGCATACGTCTTTCATCTGAGTGAAAACTGCATTCTATTCAGTTTTTAGTACTGTGTTGAATGGTTAGGCGATTCGCTTGTAGGGAAGCGTTTGTTCCCATTCTGTATATTCAATTCTTTAACAGCAAATCTCGTGTCTTTCTTTTGACAGAAATTCCAGTGAAATCACGTTTAAAAGCCAACGCCAGTAAAAAGGCTTTGTCGAATCACTCTGTGAATGTCTGTGAAAACACTTCTTAAGAAGGAAAGCATACGTCTTTCCTTTGAGTGAAAACTGCATTCTATTCAGTTTTTAGTACTGTGTTGAAAGGTTAAGCGATTCAATTGTAGGGAAGAGTTTGTTTGCATTCTGTATCCTCAATTCTTTAACAGCAAATTGTGCATCTTGCCTTTGACAGAAATTCCAGTGAAATCACGTTTAAAAGCCAACGTCAGTAAAAAGGCTTTGTAGAATCACTCTGTGAATGTCTTTGAAAACACTTCTTAAGAAGGAAAGCATATGTCTTTCATCTGAGTGAAAACTGCATTCTATTCAGTTTTTAGTACTGTGTTGAAAGGTTAGGCGATTCAATTGTAGGGTAGAGTTTGTTTGCATTCTGTATCCTCAATTCTTTAACAGCAAATTGCGTATCTTGCCTTTGACAGAAATTCCAGTGAAATCACTTTTAAAAGCCAACGCCAGTAAAAAGGCTTTGTAGAATCACTGTGTGAATGTCTTTGAAAACACTTCTTAAGAAGGAAAGCATACGTCTTTCATATGCATGAAAACTGCATTCTATTCAGTTTTTAGTACTGTGTTGAATGGTTAGGCGATTCAATTGTAGGGTAGAGTTTGTTTGCATTCTGTATCCTCAATTCTTTAACAGCAAATTGCGCATCTTGCCTTTGACAGAAATTCCAGTGAAATCACGTTTAAAAGCCAACGTCAGTAAAAAGACTTTGTAGAATCACTCTGTGAATGTCTTTGAAAACACTTCTTAAGAAGGAAAGCATACATCTTTCATCTGAGTGAAAACTGCATTCTATTCAATTTTTAGTACTGTGTTGAATGGTTAGGTGATTCACTTGTAGGGAAGCGTTTGTTTGCATTCTGTATACTCAATTCTTTAACAGCAAATCTCGAGGCTTGCCTTTGACAGCAATTCCAGTGAAATCACGTTTAAAAGCCAACGCCAGTAAAAAGGCTTTGTAGAATCACTCTGTGAATGTCTTTGAAAACACTTCTTAAGAAGGAAAGCATACGTCTTTCATCTGAGTGAAAACTGCATTCTATTCAGTTTTTAGTACTGTGTTGAATGGTTAGGCGATTCACTTGTAGGGAAGCGTTTGTTCGCATTCTGTATACTGAATTCTTTAAGAACAAATCTCGCGTTTTGCTTTTGACAGAAATTCCAATGAAATCACGTTTAAAAGCCAACGTCAGTGAAAAGGTTTTGTAGAATCACTCTGTCAATGTCTTTAAAAACACTTTTTAAGAAGGAAAGCATACGTCTTTCATCTGAGTGAAAACTGCATTCTATTCAGTTTTTAGTACTGTGTTGAATGGTTAGGCGATTCACTTGTAGGGAAGCGTTTGTTCGCATTCTGTATATTCAATTCTTTAACAGCAAATCTCGTGTCTTGCTTTTGACAGAAATTCCAGTGAAATCACGTTTAAAAGCCAACGCCAGTAAAAAGGCTTTGTCGAATCACTCTGTGAATGTCTGTGAAAACACTTCTTAAGAAGGAAAGCATACGTCTTTCATCTGAGTGAAAACTGCATTCTATTCAGTTTTTAGTACTGTGTAGAAAGGTTAGGCGATTCAATTGTAGGGAAGAGTTTGTTTGCATTCTGTATCCTCAATTCTTTAACAGCAAATTGTGCATCTTGCCTTTGACAGAAATTCCAGTGAAATCACGTTTAAAAGACAACGTCAGTAAAAAGGCTTTGTAGAATCACTCTTTGAATGTCTTTGAAAACACTTCTTAAGAAGGAAAGCATATGTCTTTCATCTGAGTGAAAACTGCATTCTATTCAGTTTTTAGTACTGTGTTGAAAGGTTAGGCGATTCAATTGTAGGGTAGAGTTTGTTTGCATTCTGTATCCTCAATTCTTTAACAGCAAATTGCGCATCTTGCCTTTGACAGAAATTCCAGTGAAATCACTTTTAAAAGCCAACGCCAGTAAAAAGGCTTTGTAGAATCAATCTGTGAATGTCTTTGAAAACACTTCTTAAGAAGGAAAGCATACGACTTTCATATGCATGAAAACTGCATTCTATTCAGTTTTTAGTACTGTGTTGAATGGTTAGGCGATTCACTTGTAGGGAAGTGTTTGTTCGCATTCTGTATACTCAATTCTTTAACAGCAAATCTCACGTCTTGCATTTGACAGAAATTCCAGTGAAATCACCTTTAAAAGCCAACGCCAATAAAAAGGCTTTGTAGAATCACTCTGTGAATGTCTTTGAAAACACTTCTTAAGAAGGAAAGCATACGTCTTTCATCTGAGTGAAACCTGCATTCTACTCAGTTTTTAGTACTGTGTTGAATGGTTAGGCAATTCATTTGTAAGGAAGTGTTTGTTCGCATTCTGTATACTCAATTCTTTAACAGCAAATCTCGCGTCTTGCGTTTGACAGAAATTCCAGTGAAATCACGTTTAAAAGCCTTCAGTAAAAAGGCTTTGTAGAATCACTCTGTGAATGTCTTTGAAAACACTTCTTAAGAAAGAAAGCATACGTCTCTCATATGAGTGAAAACTGCATTCTATTCAGTTTTTAGTACTGTGTTGAATGGTTAGGCGATTCACTTGTAGGGAAGCGTTTGTTCGCCTTCTGTATACTCAATTCTTTAACAGCAAATCTCGCATCTTGCCTTTGACAGAAATTCAAGTGAAATCACGTTTAAAAGCCAACGTCAGAAAAAAGGCTTTGTAGAATCACTCTGTGAATGTCTTTGAAAACACTTCTTAAGAAGGAAAGCATAGGTCTTCCAGCTGAGCTAAAACTGCATTCTATTCAGTTTTTAGTACTGTGTTGAATGGTTAGGCAATTGCCCTTTAGGGAAGTGTTTGTTCGCATTCTGTATATTCAATTCTTTAACAGCAAATCTCACCTCTTGCGTTTGACAGAAATTCCAGTGAAATCATGTTTAAAAGCCAAAGTCAGTAAAAAGGCTTTGTACAATCACTCTGTGAATGTTTTTGAAAACACTTCTTAAGAAGGAAAGCATATGTCTTTCATCTGAGTGAAAACTGCATTCTATTCAGTTTTTAGTACTGTGTTGAATGGTTAGGCGATTCACTTGTAGGGAAGCGTTTGTTCGCATTCTTTATACTCAATCCTTTAACAGCAAAACTCGCGTTTTGCTTTTGACAGAAATTCCAATGATATCACGTTTAAAAGCCAACATCAGTAAAAAGGTTTTGTATAAACACTCTGTGAATGTCTTTGAAAACCCTTCTTAAGAAGGAAAGCATACGTCTTTCATCTGAGTGAAAACTGCATTCTATTCAGTTTTTAGTACTGTGTTGAATGGTTAGGCGATTCACTTGTAGGGAAGCGTTTGTTCGCATTCTGTATACTCAATTCTTTAACAGCAAATCTCGCGGCTTGCGTTTGACAGAAATTCCAGTGAAATCTTGTTTAAAAGCCAAGGTCAGTAAAAAGGCTTTGTAGAATCACTCTGTGAATGTCTTTGAAAACACTTCTTAAGAAGGAAAGCATACGTCTTTAGCTGAGTGAAAACTGCATTCTATTCAGTTTTTAGTACTGTGTTGAATGGTTAGGCAATTCCCTTATAGGGAAGTGTTTGTTCGCATTCTGTATACTCAATTCTTTAACAGCAAATCTCGCGTCTTGTGTTTGACAGAAATTCCAGTGAAATCACGTTTAAAAGCCAACGTCACTAAAAAGGCTTTGTAAAATCACTCTGTGAATGTCTTTGAAAACACTTCTTAAGAAGGAATGCATACCTCTTTCATCTGAGTGAAAACTGCATTCTATTCAGTTTTTAGTGCTGTGTTGAATGGTTAGGCGATTCACTTGTAGGGAAGCGTTTGTTCGCATTCTGTATACTCAATTCTTTAACAGCAAATCTCGTGGCTTGCGTTTGACAGAAATTCCAGTGAAATCACATTTAAAAGCCAACGTCAGTAAAAAGGTTTTGTAGAATCACTCTGTCAATGTCTTTAAAAACACTTCTTAAGAAGGAAAGCATACGTCTTTCATCTGAGTGAAAACTGCATTCTATTCAGTTTTTAGTACTGTGTTGAATGGTTAGGCGATTCGCTTGTAGGGAAGCGTTTGTTCCCATTCTGTATATTCAATTCTTTAACAGCAAATCTCGTGTCTTTCTTTTGACAGAAATTCCAGTGAAATCACGTTTAAAAGCCAACGCCAGTAAAAAGGCTTTGTCGAATCACTCTGTGAATGTCTGTGAAAACACTTCTTAAGAAGGAAAGCATACGTCTTTCCTTTGAGTGAAAACTGCATTCTATTCAGTTTTTAGTACTGTGTTGAAAGGTTAGGCGATTCAATTGTAGGGAAGAGTTTGTTTGCATTCTGTATCCTCAATTCTTTAACAGCAAATTGTGCATCTTGCCTTTGACAGAAATTCCAGTGAAATCACGTTTAAAAGCCAACGTCAGTAAAAAGGCTTTGTAGAATCACTCTGTGAATGTCTTTGAAAACACTTCTTAAGAAGGAAAGCATATGTCTTTCATCTGAGTGAAAACTGCATTCTATTCAGTTTTTAGTACTGTGTTGAAAGGTTAGGCGATTCAATTGTAGGGTAGAGTTTGTTTGCATTCTGTATCCTCAATTCTTTAACAGCAAATTGCGTATCTTGCCTTTGACAGAAATTCCAGTGAAATCACTTTTAAAAGCCAACGCCAGTAAAAAGGCTTTGTAGAATCACTGTGTGAATGTCTTTGAAAACACTTCTTAAGAAGGAAAGCATACGTTTTTCATATGCATGAAAACTGCATTCTATTCAGTTTTTAGTACTGTGTTGAATGGTTAGGCGATTCAATTGTAGGGTAGAGTTTGTTTGCATTCTGTATCCTCAATTCTTTAACAGCAAATTGCGCATCTTGCCTTTGACAGAAATTCCAGTGAAATCACGTTTAAAAGCCAACGTCAGTAAAAAGACTTTGTAGAATCACTCTGTGAATGTCTTTGAAAACACTTCTTAAGAAGGAAAGCATACATCTTTCATCTGAGTGAAAACTGCATTCTATTCAATTTTTAGTACTGTGTTGAATGGTTAGGTGATTCACTTGTAGGGAAGCGTTTGTTTGCATTCTGTATACTCAATTCTTTAACAGCAAATCTCGAGGCTTGCCTTTGACAGCAATTCCAGTGAAATCACGTTTAAAAGCCAACGCCAGTAAAAAGGGTTTGTAGAATCACTCTGTGAATGTCTTTGAAAACACTTCTTAAGAAGGAAAGCATACGTCTTTCATCTGAGTGAAAACTGCATTCTATTCAGTTTTTAGTACTGTGTTGAATGGTTAGGCGATTCACTTGTAGGGAAGCGTTTGTTCGCATTCTGTATACTGAATTCTTTAAGAACAAATCTCGCGTTTTGCTTTTGACAGAAATTCCAATGAAATCACGTTTAAAAGCCAACGTCAGTGAAAAGGTTTTGTAGAATCACTCTGTCAATGTCTTTAAAAACACTTTTTAAGAAGGAAAGCATACGTCTTTCATCTGAGTGAAAACTGCATTCTATTCAGTTTTTAGTACTGTGTTGAATGGTTAGGCGATTCACTTGTAGGGAAGCGTTTGTTCGCATTCTGTATATTCAATTCTTTAACAGCAAATCTCGTGTCTTGCTTTTGACAGAAATTCCAGTGAAATCACGTTTAAAAGCCAACGCCAGTAAAAAGGCTTTGTCGAATCACTCTGTGAATGTCTGTGAAAACACTTCTTAAGAAGGAAAGCATACGTCTTTCATCTGAGTGAAAACTGCATTCTATTCAGTTTTTAGTACTGTGTAGAAAGGTTAGGCGATTCAATTGTAGGGAAGAGTTTGTTTGCATTCTGTATCCTCAATTCTTTAACAGCAAATTGTGCATCTTGCCTTTGACAGAAATTCCAGTGAAATCACGTTTAAAAGACAACGTCAGTAAAAAGGCTTTGTAGAATCACTCTTTGAATGTCTTTGAAAACACTTCTTAAGAAGGAAAGCATATGTCTTTCATCTGAGTGAAAACTGCATTCTATTCAGTTTTTAGTACTGTGTTGAAAGGTTAGGCGATTCAATTGTAGGGTAGAGTTTGTTTGCATTCTGTATCCTCAATTCTTTAACAGCAAATTGCGCATCTTGCCTTTGACAGAAATTCCAGTGAAATCACTTTTAAAAGCCAACGCCAGTAAAAAGGCTTTGTAGAATCAATCTGTGAATGTCTTTGAAAACACTTCTTAAGAAGGAAAGCATACGTCTTTCATATGCATGAAAACTGCATTCTATTCAGTTTTTAGTACTGTGTTGAATGGTTAGGCGATTCAATTGTAGGGTAGAGTTTGTTTGCATTCTGTATCCTCAATTCTTTAACAGCAAATTGCGCATCTTGCCTTTGACAGAAATTCCAGTGAAATCACGTTTAAAAGCCAACGTCAGTAAAAAGACTTTGTAGAATCACTCTGTGAATGTCTTTGAAAACACTTCTTAAGAAGGAAAGCATACATCTTTCATCTGAGTGAAAACTGCATTCTATTCAATTTTTAGTACTGTGTTGAATGGTTAGGTGATTCACTTGTAGGGAAGCGTTTGTTTGCATTCTGTATACTCAATTCTTTAACAGCAAATCTCGAGGCTTGCCTTTGACAGCAATTCCAGTGAAATCACGTTTAAAAGCCAACGCCAGTAAAAAGGCTTTGTAGAATCACTCTGTGAATGTCTTTGAAAACACTTCTTAAGAAGGAAAGCATACGTCTTTCATCTGAGTGAAAACTGCATTCTATTCAGTTTTTAGTACTGTGTTGAATGGTTAGGCGATTCACTTGTAGGGAAGCGTTTGTTCGCATTCTGTATACTGAATTCTTTAAGAACAAATCTCGCGTTTGGCTTTTGACAGAAATTCCAATGAAATCACGTTTAAAAGCCAACGTCAGTGAAAAGGTTTTGTAGAATCACTCTGTCAATGTCTTTAAAAACACTTTTTAAGAAGGAAAGCATACGTCTTTCATCTGAGTGAAAACTGCATTCTATTCAGTTTTTAGTACTGTGTTGAATGGTTAGGCGATTCACTTGTAGGGAAGCGTTTGTTCGCATTCTGTATATTCAATTCTTTAACAGCAAATCTCGTGTCTTGCTTTTGACAGAAATTCCAGTGAAATCACGTTTAAAAGCCAACGCCAGTAAAAAGGCTTTGTCGAATCACTCTGTGAATGTCTGTGAAAACACTTCTTAAGAAGGAAAGCATACGTCTTTCATCTGAGTGAAAACTGCATTCTATTCAGTTTTTATTACTGTGTAGAAAGGTTAGGCGATTCAATTGTAGGGAAGAGTTTGTTTGCATTCTGTATCCTCAATTCTTTAACAGCAAATTGTGCATCTTGCCTTTGACAGAAATTCCAGTGAAATCACGTTTAAAAGACAACGTCAGTAAAAAGGCTTTGTAGAATCACTCTTTGAATGTCTTTGAAAACACTTCTTAAGAAGGAAAGCATATGTCTTTCATCTGAGTGAAAACTGCATTCTATTCAGTTTTTAGTACTGTGTTGAAAGGTTAGGCGATTCAATTGTAGGGTAGAGTTTGTTTGCATTCTGTATCCTCAATTCTTTAACAGCAAATTGCGCATCTTGCCTTTGACAGAAATTCCAGTGAAATCACTTTTAAAAGCCAACGCCAGTAAAAAGGCTTTGTAGAATCAATCTGTGAATGTCTTTGAAAACACTTCTTAAGAAGGAAAGCATACGACTTTCATATGCATGAAAACTGCATTCTATTCAGTTTTTAGTACTGTGTTGAATGGTTAGGCGATTCACTTGTAGGGAAGTGTTTGTTCGCATTCTGTATACTCAATTCTTTAACAGCAAATCTCACGTCTTGCATTTGACAGAAATTCCAGTGAAATCACCTTTAAAAGCCAACGCCAATAAAAAGGCTTTGTAGAATCACTCTGTGAATGTCTTTGAAAACACTTCTTAAGAAGGAAAGCATACGTCTTTCATCTGAGTGAAACCTGCATTCTACTCAGTTTTTAGTACTGTGTTGAATGGTTAGGCAATTCATTTGTAAGGAAGTGTTTGTTCGCATTCTGTATACTCAATTCTTTAACAGCAAATCTCGCGTCTTGCGTTTGACAGAAATTCCAGTGAAATCACGTTTCAAAGCCTTCAGTAAAAAGGCTTTGTAGAATCACTCTGTGAATGTCTTTGAAAACACTTCTTAAGAAAGAAAGCATACGTCTCTCATATGAGTGAAAACTGCATTCTATTCAGTTTTTAGTACTGTGTTGAATGGTTAGGCGATTCACTTGTAGGGAAGCGTTTGTTCGCATTCTGTATACTCAATTCTTTAACAGCAAATCTCGCATCTTGCCTTTGACAGAAATTCAAGTGAAATCACGTTTAAAAGCCAACGTCAGAAAAAAGGCTTTGTAGAATCACTCTGTGAATGTCTTTGAAAACACTTCTTAAGAAGGAAAGCATAGGTCTTCCAGCTGAGCTAAAACTGCATTCTATTCAGTTTTTAGTACTGTGTTGAATGGTTAGGCAATTGCCCTTTAGGGAAGTGTTTGTTCGCATTCTGTATATTCAATTCTTTAACAGCAAATCTCGCGGCTTGCGTTTGACAGAAATTCCAGTGAAATCATGTTTAAAAGCCAAAGTCAGTAAAAAGGCTTTGTAGAATCACTCTGTGAATGTTTTTGAAAACACTTCTTAAGAAGGAAAGCATATGTCTTTCATCTGAGTGAAAACTGCATTCTATTCAGTTTTTAGTACTGTGTTGAATGGTTAGGCGATTCACTTGTAGGGAAGCGTTTGTTTGCATTCTGTATACTCAATTCTTTAACAGCAAATCTCGCGTCTTGACTTTGACAGAAATTCCAGTGAAATCACGTTTAAAAGCCAACGTCAGTAAAAAGGCATTGTAGAATCACTCTGTGAAAGTCTTTGAAAACACTTCTTATGACGGAAAGCATACGTCTTTCATCTGAGTGAAAATTGCATTCTATTCAGTTTTTAGTACTGTGTTGAATGGTTAGGCGATTCACTTGTAGGGAAGCGTTTGTTCGCATTCTGTATACTCAATTCTTAACAGCAAATCTCGTGTCTTGCCTTTGACAGAAATTCCAGTCAAATCACGTTTAACAGCCGTCAGTAAAAAGGCTTTGTAGATTCACTCTGTGAAAGTCTTTGAAAACACTTCTTAAGAAGGAAAGCATACGTCTTTCATTTGAGTGAAAACTGCATTCTATTCAGTTTTTAGTACTGTGTTGAATGGTTAGGCGATTCACTTGTAGGGAAGCGTTTGTTCTCATTCTCTATACTCAATTCTTTAACAGCAAATCTCACGTTTTGTTTTTGAAAGAAATTCCAATGATATCACGTTTAAAAGCCAACGTCAGTAAAAAGGTTTTGTATAATCACTCTGTGAATGTTTTTGAAAACACTTCTTAAGAAGGAAAGCATACGACTTTCATCTGAGTGAAAACTGCATTCTATTCAGTTTTAGTACTGTGTTGAATGGTTAGGAAATTCACTTGTAGGGAAGCGTTTGTTTGCATTCTGTATACTCAATTCTTTAACAGCAAATTTCGCATCTTGCCTTTGACAGAAATTCCAGTGAAATCACGTTTAAAAGCCAACATCAGTAAAAAGGCTTTGTAGAATCACTCTGTGAATGTCTTTGGAAACACTTCTTAAGAAGGAAAGCATACGTCTTTCATCTGAGTGAAAACTGCATTCTATTCAGTTTTTAGTACTGTGTTGAATGGTTAGGCGATTCACTTGTAGGGAAGCGTTTGTTCGCATTCTGTATACTCAATTCTTTAACAGCAAATCTCGCGGCTTGCGTTTGACAGAAATTCCAGTGAAATCACGTTTAAAAGCCAAGGTCAGTAAAAAGGCTTTGTAGAATCACTCTGTGAATGTCTTTGAAAACACTTCTTAAGAAGGAAAGCATACCTCTTTCATCTGAGTGAAAACTGCATTCTATTCAGTTTTTAGTACTGTGTTGAATGGTTAGGCAATTCCCTTATAGGGAAGTGTTTGTTCGCATTCTGTATACTCAATTCTTTAACAGCAAATCTCGCGGCTTGCGTTTGACAGAAATTCCAGTGAAATCACGTTTAAAAGCCAACGTCAGTAAAAAGGCTTTGTAGAATCACTCTGTGAATGTCTTTGAAAACACTTCTTAAGAAGGAAAGCATATGTCTTTCATCTGAGTGAAAACTGCATTCTATTCAGTTTTTAGTACTGTGTTGAAAGGTTAGGCGATTCAATTGTAGGGTAGAGTTTGTTTGCATTCTGTATCCTCAATTCTTTAAATGCAAATTGCGCATCTTGCCTTTGACAGAAATTCCAGTGAAATCACGTTTAAAAGCCAACGTCAGTAAAAAGACTTTGTAGAATCACTCTGTGAATGTCTTTGAAAACACTTCTTAAGAAGGAAAGCATACATCTTTCATCTGAGTGAAAACTGCATTCTATTCAATTTTTAGTACTGTGTTGAATGGTTAGGTGATTCACTTGTAGGGAAGCGTTTGTTTGCATTCTGTATACTCAATTCTTTAACAGCAAATCTCCAGGCTTGCCTTTGACAGCAATTCCAGTGAAATCACGTTTAAAAGCCAACGCCAGTAAAAAGGCTTTGTAGAATCACTCTGTGAATGTCTTTGAAAACACTTCTTAAGAAGGAAAGCATACGTCTTTCATCTGAGTGAAAACTGCATTCTATTCAGTTTTTAATACTGTGTTGAATGGTTAGGCGATTCACTTGTAGGGAAGCATTTGTTCGCATTCTGTATACTCAATTCTTTAAGAACAAATCTCGCGTTTTGCTTTTGACAGAAATTCCAATGAAATCACGTTTAAAAGCCAACGTCAGTAAAAAGGTTTTGTAGAATCACTCTGTCAATGTCTTTAAAAACACTTTTTAAGAAGGAAAGCATACGTCTTTCATCTGAGTGAAAACTGCATTCTATTCAGTTTTTAGTACTGTGTTGAATGGTTAGGCGATTCACTTGTAGGGAAGCGTTTGTTCGCATTCTGTATATTCAATTCTTTAACAGCAAATCTCGTGTCTTGCTTTTGACAGAAATTCCAGTGAAATCACGTTTAAAAGCCAACGCCAGTAAAAAGGCTTTGTCGAATCACTCTGTGAATGTCTGTGAAAACACTTCTTAAGAAGGAAAGCATACGTCTTTCATCTGAGTGAAAACTGCATTCTATTCAGTTTTTAGTACTGTGTTGAAAGGTTAGGCGATTCAATTGTAGGGAAGAGTTTGTTTGCATTCTGTATCCTCAATTCTTTAACAGCAAATTGCGCATCTTGCCTTTGACAGAAATTCCAGTGAAATCACTTTTAAAAGCCAACGCCAGTAAAAAGGCTTTGTAGAATCAATCTGTGAATGTCTTTGAAAACACTTCTTAAGAAGGAAAGCATACGTCTTTCATATGCATGAAAACTGCATTCTATTCAGTTTTTAGTACTGTGTTGAATGGTTAGGCGATTCACTTGTAGGGAAATGTTTGTTCGCATTCTGTATACTCAATTCTTTAACAGCAAATCTCACGTCTTGCATTTGACAGAAATTCCAGTGAAATCACCTTTAAAAGCCAACGCCAATAAAAAGGCTTTGTAGAATCACTCTGTGAATGTCTTTGAAAACACTTCTTAAGAAGGAAAGCATACGTCTTTCATCTGAGTGAAACCTGCATTCTACTCAGTTTTTAGTACTGTGTTGAATGGTTAGGCAATTCATTTGTAAGGAAGTGTTTGTTCGCATTCTGTATACTCAATTCTTTAACAGCAAATCTCGCGTCTTGCGTTTGACAGAAATTCCAGTGAAATCACGTTTAAAAGCCTTCAGTAAAAAGGCTTTGTAGAATCACTCTGTGAATGTCTTTGAAAACACTTCTTAAGAAAGAAAGCATACGTCTCTCATATGAGTGAAAACTGCATTCTATTCAGTTTTTAGTACTGTGTTGAATGGTTAGGCGATTCACTTGTAGGGAAGCGTTTGTTCGCATTCTGTATACTCAATTCTTTAACAGCAAATCTCGCATCTTGCCTTTGACAGAAATTCAAGTGAAATCACGTTTAAAAGCCAACGTCAGAAAAAAAGGCTTTGTAGAATCACTCTGTGAATGTCTTTGAAAACACTTCTTAAGAAGAAAAGCATAGGTCTTCCAGCTGAGCTAAAACTGCATTCTATTCAGTTTTTAGTACTGTGTTGAATGGTTAGGCAATTGCCCTTTAGGGAAGTGTTTTTTGCATTCTGTATATTCAATTCTTTAACAGCAAATCTCACGTCTTGCGTTTGACAGAAATTCCAGTGAAATCATGTTTAAAAGCCAAAGTCAGTAAAAAGGCTTTGTAGAATCACTCTGTGAATGTTTTTGAAAACACTTCTTAAGAAGGAAAGCATATGTCTTTCATCTGAGTGAAAACTGCATTCTATTCAGTTTTTAGTAGTGTGTTGAATGGTTAGGCGATTCACTTGTAGGGAAGCGTTTGTTTGCATTCTGTATACTCAATTCTTTAACAGCAAATCTCGCGTCTTGACTTTGACAGAAATTCCAGTGAAATCACGTTTAAAAGCCAACGTCAGTAAAAAGGCATTGAAGAATCACTCTGTGAATGTCTTTGAAAACACTTCTTATGACGGAAAGCATA
Source organism: Phyllotis vaccarum (assembly GCA_033318265.1). Lineage (NCBI taxonomy): Eukaryota > Metazoa > Chordata > Mammalia > Rodentia > Cricetidae > Phyllotis > Phyllotis vaccarum. The sequence continues at coordinate 2,490,194 of JARWLC010000040.1, read as the reverse complement.
CGTCTTTCATCTGAGTGAAAATTGCATTCTATTCAGTTTTTAGTACTGTGTTGAATGGTTAGGCGATTCACTTGTAGGGAAGCGTTTGTTCGCATTCTGTATACTCAATTCTTAACAGCAAATCTCGTGTCTTGCCTTTGACAGAAATTCCAGTCAAATCACGTTTAACAGCCGTCAGTAAAAAGGCTTTGTAGATTCACTCTGTGAAAGTCTTTGAAAACACTTCTTAAGAAGGAAAGCATACGTCTTTCATTTGAGTGAAAACTGCATTCTATTCAGTTTTTAGTACTGTGTTGAATGGTTAGGCGATTCACTTGTAGGGAAGCGTTTGTTCTCATTCTCTATACTCAATTCTTTAACAGCAAATCTCACGTTTTGTTTTTGAAAGAAATTCCAATGATATCACGTTTAAAAGCCAACGTCAGTAAAAAGGTTTTGTATAATCACTCTGTGAATGTTTTTGAAAACACTTCTTAAGAAGGAAAGCATACGACTTTCATCTGAGTGAAAACTGCATTCTATTCAGTTTTAGTACTGTGTTGAATGGTTAGGAAATTCACTTGTAGGGAAGCGTTTGTTTGCATTCTGTATACTCAATTCTTTAACAGCAAATTTCGCATCTTGCCTTTGACAGAAATTCCAGTGAAATCACGTTTAAAAGCCAACATCAGTAAAAAGGCTTTGTAGAATCACTCTGTGAATGTCTTTGGAAACACTTCTTAAGAAGGAAAGCATACGTCTTTCATCTGAGTGAAAACTGCATTCTATTCAGTTTTTAGTACTGTGTTGAATGGTTAGGCGATTCACTTGTAGGGAAGCGTTTGTTCGCATTCTGTATACTCAATTCTTTAACAGCAAATCTCGCGGCTTGCGTTTGACAGAAATTCCAGTGAAATCACGTTTAAAAGCCAAGGTCAGTAAAAAGGCTTTGTAGAATCACTCTGTGAATGTCTTTGAAAACACTTCTTAAGAAGGAAAGCATACCTCTTTCATCTGAGTGAAAACTGCATTCTATTCAGTTTTTAGTACTGTGTTGAATGGTTAGGCAATTCCCTTATAGGGAAGTGTTTGTTCGCATTCTGTATACTCAATTCTTTAACAGCAAATCTCGCGTCTTGTGTTTGACAGAAATTCCAGTGAAATCACGTCTAAAAGCCAACGTCAGTAAAAAGGCTTTGTAAAATCACTCTGTGAATGTCTTTGAAAACACTTCTTAAGAAGGAATGCATACCTCTTTCATCTGAGTGAAAACTGCATTCTATTCAGTTTTTAGTACTGTGTTGAATGGTTAGGCGATTCCCTTGTAGGGAAGCGTTTGTTCGCATTCTGTATACTCAATTCTTTAACAGCAAATCTCGCGGCTTGCGTTTGACAGAAATTCCAGTGAAATCACGTTTAAAAGCCAACGTCAGTAAAAAGGTTTTGTAGAATCACTCTGTCAATGTCTTTAAAAACACTTCTTAAGAAGGAAAGCATACGTCTTTCATCTGAGTGAAAACTGCATTCTATTCAGTTTTTAGTACTGTGTTGAATGGTTAGGCGATTCACTTGTAGGGAAGCGTTTGTTTGCATTCTGTATCCTCAATTCTTTAACAGCAAATTGTGCATCTTGCCTTTGACAGAAATTCCAGTGAAATCACGTTTAAAAGCCAACGTCAGTAAAAAGGCTTTGTAGAATCACTCTGTGAATGTCTTTGAAAACACTTCTTAAGAAGGAAAGCATATGTCTTTCATCTGAGTGAAAACTGCATTCTATTCAGTTTTTAGTACTGTGTTGTAAGGTTAGGCGATTCAATTGTAGGGTAGAGTTTGTTTGCATTCTGTATCCTCAATTCTTTAACAGCAAATTGCGCATCTTGCCTTTGACAGAAATTCCAGTGAAATCACGTTTAAAAGCCAACGTCAGTAAAAAGACTTTGTAGAATCACTCTGTGAATGTCTTTGAAAACACTTCTTAAGAAGGAAAGCATACATCTTTCATCTGAGTGAAAACTGCATTCTATTCAATTTTTAGTACTGTGTTGAATGGTTAGGTGATTCACTTGTAGGGAAGCGTTTGTTTGCATTCTGTATACTCAATTCTTTAACAGCAAATCTCCAGGCTTGCCTTTGACAGCAATTCCAGTGAAATCACGTTTAAAAGCCAACGCCAGTAAAAAGGCTTTGTAGAATCACTCTGTGAATGTCTTTGAAAACACTTCTTAAGAAGGAAAGCATACGTCTTTCATCTGAGTGAAAACTGCATTCTATTCAGTTTTTAATACTGTGTTGAATGGTTAGGCGATTCACTTGTAGGGAAGCATTTGTTCGCATTCTGTATACTCAATTCTTTAAGAACAAATCTCGCGTTTTGCTTTTGACAGAAATTCCAATGAAATCACGTTTAAAAGCCAACGTCAGTAAAAAGGTTTTGTAGAATCACTCTGTCAATGTCTTTAAAAACACTTTTTAAGAAGGAAAGCATACGTCTTTCATCTGAGTGAAAACTGCATTCTATTCAGTTTTTAGTGCTGTGTTGAATGGTTAGGCGATTCACTTGTAGGGAAGCGTTTGTTCGCATTCTGTATATTCAATTCTTTAACAGCAAATCTCGTGTCTTGCTTTTGACAGAAATTCCAGTGAAATCACGTTTAAAAGCCAACGCCAGTAAAAAGGCTTTGTCGAATCACTCTGTGAATGTCTGTGAAAACACTTCTTAAGAAGGAAAGCATACGTCTTTCATCTGAGTGAAAACTGCATTCTATTCAGTTTTTAGTACTGTGTTGAAAGGTTAGGCGATTCAATTGTAGGGAAGAGTTTGCATTCTGTATCCTCAATTCTTTAACAGCAAATTGCGCATCTTGCCTTTGACAGAAATTCCAGTGAAATCACGTTTAAAAGCCAACGTCAGTAAAAAGGCTTTGTAGAATCACTCTGTGAATGTCTTTGAAAACACTTCTTAAGAAGGAAAGCATACCTCTTTCATCTGAGTGAAAACTGCATTCTATTCAGTTTTTAGTACTGTGTTGAATGGTTAGGCAATTCCCTTATAGGGAAGTGTTTGTTCGCATTCTGTATACTCAATTCTTTAACAGCAAATCTCGCGTCTTGTGTTTGACAGAAATTCCAGTGAAATCACGTCTAAAAGCCAACGTCAGTAAAAAGGCTTTGTAAAATCACTCTGTGAATGTCTTTGAAAACACTTCTTAAGAAGGAATGCATACCTCTTTCATCTGAGTGAAAACTGCATTCTATTCAGTTTTTAGTACTGTGTTGAATGGTTAGGCGATTCCCTTGTAGGGAAGCGTTTGTTCGCATTCTGTATACTCAATTCTTTAACAGCAAATCTCGCGGCTTGCGTTTGACAGAAATTCCAGTGAAATCACGTTTAAAAGCCAACGTCAGTAAAAAGGTTTTGTAGAATCACTCTGTCAATGTCTTTAAAAACACTTCTTAAGAAGGAAAGCATACGTCTTTCATCTGAGTGAAAACTGCATTCTATTCAGTTTTTAGTACTGTGTTGAATGGTTAGGCGATTCACTTGTAGGGAAGCGTTTGTTTGCATTCTGTATCCTCAATTCTTTAACAGCAAATTGTGCATCTTGCCTTTGACAGAAATTCCAGTGAAATCACGTTTAAAAGCCAACGTCAGTAAAAAGGCTTTGTAGAATCACTCTGTGAATGTCTTTGAAAACACTTCTTAAGAAGGAAAGCATATGTCTTTCATCTGAGTGAAAACTGCATTCTATTCAGTTTTTAGTACTGTGTTGTAAGGTTAGGCGATTCAATTGTAGGGTAGAGTTTGTTTGCATTCTGTATCCTCAATTCTTTAACAGCAAATTGCGCATCTTGCCTTTGACAGAAATTCCAGTGAAATCACGTTTAAAAGCCAACGTCAGTAAAAAGACTTTGTAGAATCACTCTGTGAATGTCTTTGAAAACACTTCTTAAGAAGGAAAGCATACATCTTTCATCTGAGTGAAAACTGCATTCTATTCAATTTTTAGTACTGTGTTGAATGGTTAGGTGATTCACTTGTAGGGAAGCGTTTGTTTGCATTCTGTATACTCAATTCTTTAACAGCAAATCTCCAGGCTTGCCTTTGACAGCAATTCCAGTGAAATCACGTTTAAAAGCCAACGCCAGTAAAAAGGCTTTGTAGAATCACTCTGTGAATGTCTTTGAAAACACTTCTTAAGAAGGAAAGCATACGTCTTTCATCTGAGTGAAAACTGCATTCTATTCAGTTTTTAATACTGTGTTGAATGGTTAGGCGATTCACTTGTAGGGAAGCATTTGTTCGCATTCTGTATACTCAATTCTTTAAGAACAAATCTCGCGTTTTGCTTTTGACAGAAATTCCAATGAAATCACGTTTAAAAGCCAACGTCAGTAAAAAGGTTTTGTAGAATCACTCTGTCAATGTCTTTAAAAACACTTTTTAAGAAGGAAAGCATACGTCTTTCATCTGAGTGAAAACTGCATTCTATTCAGTTTTTAGTGCTGTGTTGAATGGTTAGGCGATTCACTTGTAGGGAAGCGTTTGTTCGCATTCTGTATATTCAATTCTTTAACAGCAAATCTCGTGTCTTGCTTTTGACAGAAATTCCAGTGAAATCACGTTTAAAAGCCAACGCCAGTAAAAAGGCTTTGTCGAATCACTCTGTGAATGTCTGTGAAAACACTTCTTAAGAAGGAAAGCATACGTCTTTCATCTGAGTGAAAACTGCATTCTATTCAGTTTTTAGTACTGTGTTGAAAGGTTAGGCGATTCAATTGTAGGGAAGAGTTTGCATTCTGTATCCTCAATTCTTTAACAGCAAATTGCGCATCTTGCCTTTGACAGAAATTCCAGTGAAATCACTTTTAAAAGCCAACGCCAGTAAAAAGGCTTTGTAGAATCAATCTGTGAATGTCTTTGAAAACACTTCTTAAGAAGGAAAGCATACGTCTTTCATATGCATGAAAACTGCATTCTATTCAGTTTTTAGTACTGTGTTGAATGGTTAGGCGATTCACTTGTAGGGAAGTGTTTGTTCGCATTCTGTATACTCAATTCTTTAACAGCAAATCTCACGTCTTGCATTTGACAGAAATTCCAGTGAAATCACCTTTAAAAGCCAACGCCAATAAAAAGGCTTTGTAGAATCACTCTGTGAATGTCTTTGAAAACACTTCTTAAGAAGGAAAGCATACGTCTTTCATCTGAGTGAAACCTGCATTCTACTCAGTTTTTAGTACTGTGTTGAATGGTTAGGCAATTCATTTGTAAGGAAGTGTTTGTTCGCATTCTGTATACTCAATTCTTTAACAGCAAATCTCGCGTCTTGCGTTTGACAGAAATTCCAGTGAAATCACGTTTAAAAGCCTTCAGTAAAAAGGCTTTGTAGAATCACTCTGTGAATGTCTTTGAAAACACTTCTTAAGAAGGAAAGCATACGTCTCTCATATGAGTGAAAACTGCATTCTATTCAGTTTTTAGTACTGTGTTGAATGGTTAGGCGATTCACTTGTAGGGAAGCGTTTGTTCGCATTCTGTATACTCAATTCTTTAACAGCAAATCTCGCATCTTGCGTTTGACAGAAATTCAAGTGAAATCACGTTTAAAAGCCAACGCCAGTAAAAAGGCTTTGTATATTCACTCTGTGAATGTCTTTGAAAACACTTCTTAAGAAGGAAAGCATACGTCTTTCATCTTAGTGAAAACTGCATTCTATAGAGTTTTTAGTACTGTGTTGAATGGTTAGGCGATTCACTTGTAGGGAAGCGTTTGTTTGCATTCTGTATACTCAATTCTTTAACAGCAAATCTCGCGGCTTGCCTTTGACAGAAATTCCAGTGAAATCACATTTAAAAGCCAACGTCAGAAAAAAGGCTTTGTAGAATCACTCTGTGAATGTCTTTGAAAACACTTCTTAAGAAGGAAAGCATAGGTCTTCCAGCTGAGTGAAAACTGCATTCTATTCAGTTTTTAGTACTGTGTTGAATGGTTAGGCAATTCCCTTATAGGGAAGTGTTTGTTCGCATTCTGTATACTCAATTCTTTAACAGCAAATCTCGTGTCTTGTGTTTGACAGAAATTCCAGTGAAATCACGTTTAAAAGCCAACGTCAGTAAAAAGGCTTTGTAAAATCACTCTGTCAATGTCTTTAAAAACACTTCTTAAGAAGGAAAGCATACGTCTTTCATCTGAGTGAAAACTGCATTCTATTCAGTTTTAGTACTGTGTTGAATGGTTAGGAAGTTCACTTGTAGGGAAGCGTTTGTTTGCATTCTGTATACTCAATTTTTTAACAGCAAATCTCGTGTCTTGCCTTTGACAGAAATTCCAGTCAAATCACGTTTAACAGCCGTCAGTAAAAAGGCTTTGTAGATTCACTCTGTGAAAGTCTTTGAAAACACTTCTTAAGAAGGAAAGCATACGTCTTTCATTTGAGTGAAAACTGCATTCTATTCAGTTTTTAGTACTGTGTTGAATGGTTAGGCGATTCACTTGTAGGGAAGCGTTTGTTCGCATTCTGTATATTCAATTCTTTAACAGCAAATCTCGTGTCTTGCTATTGACAGAAATTCCAGTGAAATCACGTTTAAAAGCCAACGCCAGTAAAAAGGCTTTGTCGAATCACTCTGTGAATGTCTGTGAAAACACTTCTTAAGAAGGAAAGCATACGTCTTTCATCTGAGTGAAAACTGCATTCTATTCAGTTTTTAGTACTGTGTTGAAAGGTTAGGCGATTCAATTGTAGGGAAGAGTTTGTTTGCATTCTGTATCCTCAATTCTTTAACAGCAAATTGTGCATCTTGCCTTTGATAGAAATTCCAGTGAAATCACGTTTAAAAGCCAACGTCAGTAAAAAGGCTTTGTAGAATCACTCTGTGAATGTCTTTGAAAACACTTCTTAAGAAGGAAAGCATATGTCTTTCATCTGAGTGAAAACTGCATTCTATTCAGTTTTTAGTACTGTGTTGAAAGGTTAGGCGATTCAATTGTAGGGTAGAGTTTGTTTGCATTCTGTATCCTCAATTCTTTAACAGCAAATTGCGCATCTTGCCTTTGACAGAAATTCCAGTGAAATCACGTTTAAAAGCCAACGTCAGTAAAAAGACTTTGTATAATCACTCTGTGAATGTCTTTGAAAACACTTCTTAAGAAGGAAAGCATACATCTTTCATCTGAGTGAAAACTGCATTCTATTCAATTTTTAGTACTGTGTTGAATGGTTAGGTGATTCACTTGTAGGGAAGCGTTTGTTTGCATTCTGTATACTCAATTCTTTAACAGCAAATCTCGAGGCTTGCCTTTGACAGCAATTCCAGTGAAATCACGTTTAAAAGCCAACGCCAGTAAAAAGGCTTTGTAGAATCACTCTGTGAATGTCTTTGAAAACACTTCTTAAGAAGGAAAGCATACGTCTTTCATCTGAGTGAAAACTGCATTCTATTCAGTTTTTAGTACTGTGTTGAATGGTTAGGCGATTCACTTGTAGGGAAGCATTTGTTCGCATTCTGTATACTCAATTCTTTAAGAACAAATCTCGGGTTTTGCTTTTGACAGAAATTCCAATGAAATCACGTTTAAAAGCCAACGTCAGTAAAAAGGTTTTGTAGAATCACTCTGCCAATGTCTTTAAAAACACTTTTTAAGAAGGAAAGCATACGTCTTTCATCTGAGTGAAAACTGCATTCTATTCAGTTTTTAGTACTGTGTTGAATGGTTAGGCGATTCACTTGTAGGGAAGCGTTTGTTCGCATTCTGTATATTCAATTCTTTAACAGCAAATCTCGTGTCTTGCTTTTGACAGAAATTCCAGTGCAATCACGTTTAAAAGCCAACGCCAGTAAAAAGGCTTTGTCGAATCACTCTGTGAATGTTTGTGAAAACACTTCTTAAGAAGGAAAGCATACGTCTTTCATCTGAGTGAAAACTGCATTCTATTCAGTTTTTAGTACTGTGTTGAAAGGTTAGGCGATTCAATTGTAGGGAAGAGTTTGCATTCTGTATCCTCAATTCTTTAACAGCAAATTGTGCATCTTGCTTTTGACAGAAATTCCAGTGAAATCACGTTTAAAAGCCAACGTCAGTAAAAAGGCTTTGTAGAATCAGTCTGTGAATGTCTTTGAAAACACTTCTTAAGAAGGAAAGCATACGTCTTTCATCTGAGTCAAAACTGCATTCTATTCAGTTTTTAGTACTGTGTTGAAAGGTTAGGCGATTCAATTGTAGGGTAGAGTGTGTTTGCATTCTATATCCTCAATTCTTTAACAGCAAATTGCGCATCTTGCCTTTGACAGATTTTCCAGTGAAATCACGTTTAAAAGCCAACGCCAGTAAAAAGGCTTTGTAGAATCACTCTGTGAATGTCTTTGAAAACACTTCTTAAGAAGGAAAGCATACGTCTTTTATCTGAGTGAAAACTGCATTCTATTCAGTTTTTAGTACTGTGTTGAATGGTTAGGCGATTCACTTGTAGGGAAGTGTTTGTTCGCATTCTGTTTACTCAATTCTTTAAGAGCAAATCTCGCGTTTTGCTTTTGACAGAAATTCCAATGAAATCACGTTTAAAAGCCAACGTCAGTAAAAAGGTTTTGTAGAATCACTCTGTCAATGTCTTTAAAAACACTTCTTAAGAAGGAAAGCATACGTCTTTCATCTGAGTGAAAACTGCATTCTATTCAGTTTTTAGTACTGTGTTGAATGGTTAGGCGATTCACTTGTAGGGAAGCGTTTGTTCGCATTCTGTATATTCAATTCTTTAACAGCAAATCTCGTGTCTTGCTTTTGACAGAAATTCCAGTGAAATCACGTTTAAAAGCCAAGGCCAGTAAAAAGGCTTTGTCGAATCACTCTGTGAATGTCTGTGAAAACACTTCTTAAGAAGGAAAGCATACGTCTTTCATCTGAGTGAAAACTGCATTCTATTCAGTTTTTAGTACTGTGTGGAAAGGTTAGGCGATTCAATTGTAGGGAAGAGTTTGTTTGCATTCTGTATCCTCAATTCTTTAACAGCAAATTCTGCATCTTGCCTTTGACAGAAATTCTAGTGAAATCACGTTTAAAAGACAACGTCAGTAAAAAGGCTTTGTAGAATCACACTTTGAATGTCTTTGAAAACACTTCTTAAGAAGGAAAGCATATGTCTTTCATCTGAGTGAAAACTGCATTCTATTCAGTTTTTAGTACTGTGTTGAAAGGTTAGGCGATTCAATTGTAGGGTAGAGTTTGTTTGCATTCTGTATCCTCAATTCTTTAACAGCAAATTGCGCATCTTGCCTTTGACAGAAATTCCAGTGAAATCACTTTTAAAAGCCAACGCCAGTAAAAAGGCTTTGTAGAATCACTCTGTGAATGTCTTTGAAAACACTTCTTAAGAAGGAAAGCATACGTCTTTCATATGCATGAAAACTGCATTCTATTCAGTTTTTAGTACTGTGTTGAATGGTTAGGCGATTCACTTGTAGGGAAGTGTTTGTTCGCATTCTGTATACTCAATTCTTTAACAGCAAATCTCACGTCTTGCATTTGACAGAAATTCCAGTGAAATCACCTTTAAAAGCCAACGCCAATAAAAAAGGCTTTGTAGAATCACTCTGTGAATGTCTTTGAAAACACTTCTTAAGAAGGAAAGCATACGTCTTTCATCTGAGTGAAACCTGCATTCTACTCAGTTTTTAGTACTGTGTTGAATGGTTAGGCAATTCATTTGTAAGGAAGTGTTTGTTCGCATTCTGTATACTCAATTCTTTAACAGCAAATCTCGCGTCTTGCATTTGACAGAAATTCCAGTGAAATCACGTTTAAAAGCCAACGCCAGTAAAAAGGCTTTGTCGAATCACTCTGTGAATGTCTGTGAAAACACTTCTTAAGAAGGAAAGCATACGTCTTTCATCTGAGTGAAAACTGCATTCTATTCAGTTTTTAGTACTGTGTTGAAAGGTTAGGCGATTCAATTGTAGGGAAGAGTTTGTTTGCATTCTGTATCCTCAATTCTTTAACAGCAAATTGTGCATCTTGCCTTTGACAGAAATTCCAGTGAAATCACGTTTAAAAGCCAACGTCAGTAAAAAGGCTTTGTAGAATCACTCTGTGAATGTCTTTGAAAACACTTCTTAAGAAGGAAAGCATATGTCTTTCATCTGAGTGAAAACTGCATTCTATTCAGTTTTTAGTACTGTGTTGAAAGGTTAGGCGATTCAATTGTAGGGTAGAGTTTGTTTGCATTCTGTATCCTCAATTCTTTAACAGCAAATTGCGCATCTTGCCTTTGACAGAAATTCCAGTGAAATCACGTTTAAAAGCCAACGTCAGTAAAAAGACTTTGTAGAATCACTCTGTGAATGTCTTTGAAAACACTTCTTAAGAAGGAAAGCATACATCTTTCATCTGAGTGAAAACTGCATTCTATTCAATTTTTAGTACTGTGTTGAATGGTTAGGTGATTCACTTGTAGGGAAGCGTTTGTTTGCATTCTGTATACTCAATTCTTTAACAGCAAATCTCGAGGCTTGCCTTTGACAGCAATTCCAGTGAAATCACGTTTAAAAGCCAACGCCAGGAAAAAGGCTTTGTAGAATCACTCTGTGAATGTCTTTTGAAAACACTTCTTAAGAAGGAAAGCATACGTCTTTCATCTGAGTGAAAACTGCATTCTATTCAGTTTTTAGTACTGTGTTGAATGGTTAGGCGATTCACTTGTAGGGAAGCATTTGTTCGCATTCTGTATACTCAATTCTTTAAGAACAAATCTCGCGTTTTGCTTTTGACAGAAATTCCAATGAAATCACGTTTAAAAGCCAACGTCAGTAAAAAGGTTTTGTAGAATCACTCTGTCAATGTCTTTAAAAACACTTTTTAAGAAGGAAAGCATACGTCTTTCATCTGAGTGAAAACTGCATTCTATTCAGTTTTTAGTACTGTGTTGAATGGTTAGGCGATTCACTTGTAGGGAAGCGTTTGTTTGCATTCTGTATATTCAATTCTTTAACAGCAAATCTCGTGTCTTGCTTTTGACAGAAATTCCAGTGAAATCACGTTTAAAAGCCAAGGCCAGTAAAAAGGCTTTGTCGAATCACTCTGTGAATGTCTGTGAAAACACTTCTTAAGAAGGAAAGCATACGTCTTTCATCTGAGTGAAAACTGCATTCTATTCAGTTTTTAGTACTGTGTGGAAAGGTTAGGCGATTCAATTGTAGGGAAGAGTTTGTTTGCATTCTGTATCCTCAATTCTTTAACAGCAAATTCTGCATCTTGCCTTTGACAGAAATTCTAGTGAAATCACGTTTAAAAGACAACGTCAGTAAAAAGGCTTTGTAGAATCACACTTTGAATGTCTTTGAAAACACTTCTTAAGAAGGAAAGCATATGTCTTTCATCTGAGTGAAAACTGCATTCTATTCAGTTTTTAGTACTGTGTTGAAAGGTTAGGCGATTCAATTGTAGGGTAGAGTTTGTTTGCATTCTGTATCCTCAATTCTTTAACAGCAAATTGCGCATCTTGCCTTTGACAGAAATTCCAGTGAAATCACTTTTAAAAGCCAACGCCAGTAAAAAGGCTTTGTAGAATCACTCTGTGAATGTCTTTGAAAACACTTCTTAAGAAGGAAAGCATACGTCTTTCATATGCATGAAAACTGCATTCTATTCAGTTTTTAGTACTGTGTTGAATGGTTAGGCGATTCACTTGTAGGGAAGTGTTTGTTCGCATTCTGTATACTCAATTCTTTAACAGCAAATCTCACGTCTTGCATTTGACAGAAATTCCAGTGAAATCACCTTTAAAAGCCAACGCCAATAAAAAAGGCTTTGTAGAATCACTCTGTGAATGTCTTTGAAAACACTTCTTAAGAAGGAAAGCATACGTCTTTCATCTGAGTGAAACCTGCATTCTACTCAGTTTTTAGTACTGTGTTGAATGGTTAGGCAATTCATTTGTAAGGAAGTGTTTGTTCGCATTCTGTATACTCAATTCTTTAACAGCAAATCTCGCGTCTTGCATTTGACAGAAATTCCAGTGAAATCACGTTTAAAAGCCAACGCCAGTAAAAAGGCTTTGTCGAATCACTCTGTGAATGTCTGTGAAAACACTTCTTAAGAAGGAAAGCATACGTCTTTCATCTGAGTGAAAACTGCATTCTATTCAGTTTTTAGTACTGTGTTGAAAGGTTAGGCGATTCAATTGTAGGGAAGAGTTTGTTTGCATTCTGTATCCTCAATTCTTTAACAGCAAATTGTGCATCTTGCCTTTGACAGAAATTCCAGTGAAATCACGTTTAAAAGCCAACGTCAGTAAAAAGGCTTTGTAGAATCACTCTGTGAATGTCTTTGAAAACACTTCTTAAGAAGGAAAGCATATGTCTTTCATCTGAGTGAAAACTGCATTCTATTCAGTTTTTAGTACTGTGTTGAAAGGTTAGGCGATTCAATTGTAGGGTAGAGTTTGTTTGCATTCTGTATCCTCAATTCTTTAACAGCAAATTGCGCATCTTGCCTTTGACAGAAATTCCAGTGAAATCACGTTTAAAAGCCAACGTCAGTAAAAAGACTTTGTAGAATCACTCTGTGAATGTCTTTGAAAACACTTCTTAAGAAGGAAAGCATACATCTTTCATCTGAGTGAAAACTGCATTCTATTCAATTTTTAGTACTGTGTTGAATGGTTAGGTGATTCACTTGTAGGGAAGCGTTTGTTTGCATTCTGTATACTCAATTCTTTAACAGCAAATCTCGAGGCTTGCCTTTGACAGCAATTCCAGTGAAATCACGTTTAAAAGCCAACGCCAGGAAAAAGGCTTTGTAGAATCACTCTGTGAATGTCTTTTGAAAACACTTCTTAAGAAGGAAAGCATACGTCTTTCATCTGAGTGAAAACTGCATTCTATTCAGTTTTTAGTACTGTGTTGAATGGTTAGGCGATTCACTTGTAGGGAAGCATTTGTTCGCATTCTGTATACTCAATTCTTTAAGAACAAATCTCGCGTTTTGCTTTTGACAGAAATTCCAATGAAATCACGTTTAAAAGCCAACGTCAGTAAAAAGGTTTTGTAGAATCACTCTGTCAATGTCTTTAAAAACACTTTTTAAGAAGGAAAGCATACGTCTTTCATCTGAGTGAAAACTGCATTCTATTCAGTTTTTAGTACTGTGTTGAATGGTTAGGCGATTCACTTGTAGGGAAGCGTTTGTTTGCATTCTGTATATTCAATTCTTTAACAGCAAATCTCGTGTCTTGCTTTTGACAGAAATTCCAGTGAAATCACGTTTAAAAGCCAACGCCAGTAAAAAGGCTTTGTCGAATCACTCTGTGAATGTCTGTGAAAACACTTCATAAGAAGGAAAGCATACGTCTTTCATCTGAGTGAAAACTGCATTCTATTCAGTTTTTAGTACTGTGTTGAAAGGTTAGGCGATTCAATTGTAGGGAAGAGTTTGCATTCTGTATCCTCAATTCTTTAACAGCAAATTGCGCATCTTGCCTTTGACAGAAATTCCAGTGAAATCACTTTTAAAAGCCAACGCCAGTAAAAAGGCTTTGTAGAATCAATCTGTGAATGTCTTTGAAAACACTTCTTAAGAAGGAAAGCATACGTCTTTCATATGCATGAAAACTGCATTCTATTCAGTTTTTAGTACTGTGTTGAATGGTTAGGCGATTCACTTGTAGGGAAGCGTTTGTTTGCATTCTGTATACTCAATTCTTTAACAGCAAATCTCGCGGCTTGCCTTTGACAGAAATTCCAGTGAAATCACATTTAAAAGCCAACGTCAGAAAAAAGGCTTTGTAGAATCACTCTGTGAATGTCTTTGAAAACACTTCTTAAGAAGGAAAGCATAGGTCTTCCAGCTGAGTGAAAACTGCATTCTATTCAGTTTTTAGTACTGTGTTGAATGGTTAGGCAATTGCCCTTTAGGGAAGTGTTTGTTCGCATTCTGTATATTCAATTCTTTAACAGCAAATCTCACGTCTTGCGTTTGACAGAAATTCCAGTGAAATCATGTTTAAAAGCCAACGTCAGTAAAAAGGCTTTGTAGAATCACTCTGTGAATGTTTTTGAAAACACTTCTTAAGAAGGAAAGCATATGTCTTTCATCTGAGTGAAAACTGCATTCTATTCAGTTTTTAGTACTGTGTTGAATGGTTAGGCGATTCACTTGTAGGGAAGCGTTTGTTTGCATTCTGTATACTCAATTCTTTAACAGCAAATCTCGCGTCTTGACTTTGACAGAAATTTCAGTGAAATCACGTTTAAAAGCCAACGTCAGTAAAAAGGCATTGTAGAATCACTCTGTGAATGTCTTTGAAAACACTTCTTATGACGGAAAGCATATGTCTTTCATTTGAGTGAAAACTGCATTCTATTCAGTTTTTAGTACTGTGTTGAATGGTTAGGCGATTCACTTGTAGGGAAGCGTTTGTTCTCATTCTCTATACTCAATTCTTTAACAGCAAATCTCACGTTTTGTTTTTGAAAGAAATTCCAATGATATCACGTTTAAAAGCCAACGTCAGTAAAAAGGTTTTGTATAATCACTCTGTGAATGTTTTTGAAAACACTTCTTAAGAAGGAAAGCATACGACTTTCATCTTAGTGAAAACTGCATTCTATTCAGTTTTAGTACTGTGTTGAATGGTTAGGAAATTCACTTGTAGGGAAGCGTTTGTTTGCATTCTGTATACTCAATTCTTTAACAGCAAATTGCGCATCTTGCCTTTGACAGAAATTCCAGTGAAATCACGTTTAAAAGCCAACATCAGTAAAAAGGCTTTGTAGAATCACTCTGTGAATGTCTTTGGAAACACTTCTTAAGAAGGAAAGCATACGTCTTTCATCTGAGTGAAAACTGCATTCTATTCAGTTTTTAGTACTGTGTTGAATGGTTAGGCGATTCACTTGTAGGGAAGCGTTTGTTCGCATTCTGTATACTCAATTCTTTAACAGCAAATCTCGCGGCTTGTGTTTGACAGAAATTCCAGTGAAATCACGTTTAAAAGCCAAGGTCAGTAAAAAGGCTTTGTAGAATCACTCTGTGAATGTCTTTGAAAACACTTCTTAAGAAGGAAAGCATACCTCTTTCATCTGAGTGAAAACTGCATTCTATTCAGTTTTTAGTACTGTGTTGAATGGTTAGGCAATTCCCTTATAGGGAAGTGTTTGTTCGCATTCTGTATACTCAATTCTTTAACAGCAAATCTCGCGTCTTGTGTTTGACAGAAATTCCAGTGAAATCACGTTTAAAAGCCAACGTCAGTAAAAAGGCTTTGTAAAATCACTCTGTGAATGTCTTTGAAAACACTTCTTAAGAAGGAATGCATACTTCTTTCATCTGAGTGAAAACTGCATTCTATTCAGTTTTTAGTACTGTGTTGAATGGTTAGGCGATTCCCTTGTAGGGAAGCGTTTGTTCGCATTCTGTATACTCAATTCTTTAACAGCAAATCTCGCGGCTTGCGTTTGACAGAAATTCCAGTGAAATCACGTTTAAAAGCCAACGTCAGTAAAAAGGTTTTGTAGAATCACTCTGTCAATGTCTTTAAAAACACTTCTTAAGAAGGAAAGCATACGTCTTTCATCTGAGTGAAAACTGCATTCTATTCAGTTTTTAGTACTGTGTTGAATGGTTAGGCGATTCACTTGTAGGGAAGCGTTTGTTCGCATTCTGTATATTCAATTCTTTAACAGCAAATCTCGTGTCTTGCTTTTGACAGAAATTCCAGTGAAATCACGTTTAAAAGCCAACGCCAGTAAAAAGGCTTTGTCGAATCACTCTGTGAATGTCTGTGAAAACACTTCTTAAGAAGGAAAGCATACGTCTTTCATCTGAGTGAAAACTGCATTCTCTTCAGTTTTTAGTACTGTGTTGAAAGGTTAGGTGATTCAATTGTAGGGAAGAGTTTGTTTGCATTCTGTATCCTCAATTCTTTAACAGCAAATTGCGCATCTTGCCTTTGACAGAAATTCCAGTGAAATCACGTTTAAAAGCCAACGTCAGTAAAAAGGCTTTGTAGAATCACTCTGTGAATGTCTTTGAAAACACTTCTTAAGAAGGAAAGCATATGTCTTTCATCTGAGTGAAAACTGCATTCTATTCAGTTTTTAGTACTGTGTTGAAAGGTTAGGCGATTCAATTGTAGGGTAGAGTTTGTTTGCATTCTGTATCCTCAATTCTTTAACAGCAAATTGCGCATCTTGCCTTTGACAGAAATTCCAGTGAAATCACGTTTAAAAGCCAACGTCAGTAAAAAGACTTTGTAGAATCACTCTGTGAATGTCTTTGAAAACACTTCTTAAGAAGGAAAGCATACATCTTTCATCTGAGTGAAAACTGCATTCTATTCAATTTTTAGTACTGTGTTGAATGGTTAGGTGATTCAATTGTAGGGAAGCGTTTGTTTGCATTCTGTATACTCAATTCTTTAACAGCAAATCTCGAGGCTTGCCTTTGACAGCAATTCCAGTGAAATCACGTTTAAAAGCCAACGCCAGTAAAAAGGCTTTGTAGAATCACTCTGTGAATGTCTTTAAAAACACTTTTTAAGAAGGAAAGCATACGTCTTTCATCTGAGTGAAAACTGCATTCTATTCAGTTTTTAGTACTGTGTTGAATGGTTAGGCGATTCACTTGTAGGGAAGCGTTTGTTCGCATTCTGTATATTCAATTCTTTAACAGCAAATCTCGTGTCTTGCTTTTGACAGAAATTCCAGTGAAATCACGTTTAAAAGCCAACGCCAGTAAAAAGGCTTTGTCGAATCACTCTGTGAATGTCTGTGAAAACACTTCTTAATAAGGAAAGCATACGTCTTTCATCTGAGTGAAAACTGCATTCTATTCAGTTTTTAGTACTGTGTTGAAAGGTTAGGCGATTCAATTGTAGGGAAGAGTTTGCATTCTGTATCCTCAATTCTTTAACAGCAAATTGTGCATCTTGCCTTTGACAGAAATTCCAGTGAAATCACGTTTAAAAGCCAACGTCAGTAAAAAGGCTTTGTAGAATCAGTCTGTGAATGTCTTTGAAAACACTTCTTAAGAAGGAAAGCATACGTCTTTCATCTGAGTGAAAACTGCATTCTATTCAGTTTTTAGTACTGTGTTGAAAGGTTAGGCGATTCAATTGTAGGGTAGAGTGTGTTTGCATTCTATATCCTCAATTCTTTAACAGCAAATTGCGCATCTTGCCTTTGACAGATTTTCCAGTGAAATCACATTTAAAAGCCAACGCCAGTAAAAAGGCTTTGTAGAATCACTCTGTGAATGTCTTTGAAAACACTTCTTAAGAAGGAAAGCATACGTCTTTTATCTGAGTGAAAACTGCATTCTATTCAGTTTTTAGTACTGTGTTGAATGGTTAGGCGATTCACTTGTAGGGAAGTGTTTGTTCGCATTCTGTTTACTCAATTCTTTAAGAGCAAATCTCGCGTTTTGCTTTTGACAGAAATTCCAATGAAATCACGTTTAAAAGCCAACGTCAGTAAAAAGGTTTTGTAGAATCACTCTGTCAATGTCTTTAAAAACACTTCTTAAGAAGGAAAGCATACGTCTTTCATCTGAGTGAAAACTGCATTCTATTCAGTTTTTAGTACTGTGTTGAATGGTTAGGCGATTCACTTGTAGGGAAGCGTTTGTTCGCATTCTGTATATTCAATTCTTTAACAGCAAATCTCGTGTCTTGCTTTTGACAGAAATTCCAGTGAAATCACGTTTAAAAGCCAACGCCAGTAAAAAGGCTTTGTCGAATCACTCTGTGAATGTCTGTGAAAACACTTCTTAAGAAGGAAAGCATACGTCTTTCATCTGAGTGAAAACTGCATTCTATTCAGTTTTTAGTACTGTGTGGAAAGGTTAGGCGATTCAATTGTAGGGAAGAGTTTGTTTGCATTCTGTATCCTCAATTCTTTAACAGCAAATTCTGCATCTTGCCTTTGACAGAAATTCCAGTGAAATCACGTTTAAAAGACAACGTCAGTAAAAAGGCTTTGTAGAATCACACTTTGAATGTCTTTGAAAACACTTCTTAAAAAGGAAAGCATATGTCTTTCATCTGAGTGAAAACTGCATTCTATTCAGTTTTTAGTACTGTGTTGAAAGGTTAGGCGATTCAATTGTAGGGTAGAGTTTGTTTGCATTCTGTATCCTCAATTCTTTAACAGCAAATTGCGCATCTTGCCTTTGACAGAAATTCCAGTGAAATCACTTTTAAAAGCCAACGCCAGTAAAAAGGCTTTGTAGAATCACTGTGTGAATGTCTTTGAAAACACTTCTTAAGAAGGAAAGCATACGTCTTTCATATGCATGAAAACTGCATTCTATTCAGTTTTTAGTACTGTGTTGAATGGTTAGGCGATTCACTTGTAGGGAAGTGTTTGTTCGCATTCTGTATACTCAATTCTTTAACAGCAAATCTCACGTCTTGCATTTGACAGAAATTCCAGTGAAATCACCTTTAAAAGCCAACGCCAATAAAAAAGGCTTTGTAGAATCACTCTGTGAATGTCTTTGAAAACACTTCTTAAGAAGGAAAGCATACGTCTTTCATCTGAGTGAAACCTGCATTCTACTCAGTTTTTAGTACTGTGTTGAATGGTTAGGCAATTCATTTGTAAGGAAGTGTTTGTTCGCATTCTGTATACTCAATTCTTTAACAGCAAATCTCGCGTCTTGCGTTTGACAGAAATTCCAGTGAAATCACGTTTAAAAGCCTTCAGTAAAAAGGCTTTGTAGAATCACTCTGTGAATGTCTTTGAAAACACTTCTTAAGAAGGAAAGCATACGTCTCTCATCTGAGTGAAAACTGCATTCTATTCAGTTTTTAGTACTGTGTTGAAAGGTTAGGCGATTCAATTGTAGGGTAGAGTTTGTTTGCATTCTGTATCCTCAATTCTTTAACAGCAAATTGCGCATCTTGCCTTTGACAGAAATTCCAGTGAAATCACGTTTAAAAGCCAACGTCAGTAAAAAGACTTTGTAGAATCACTCTGTGAATGTCTTTGAAAACACTTCTTAAGAAGGAAAGCATACATCTTTCATCTGAGTGAAAACTGCATTCTATTCAATTTTTAGTACTGTGTTGAATGGTTAGGTGATTCAATTGTAGGGAAGCGTTTGTTTGCATTCTGTATACTCAATTCTTTAACAGCAAATCTCGAGGCTTGCCTTTGACAGCAATTCCAGTGAAATCACGTTTAAAAGCCAACGCCAGTAAAAAGGCTTTGTAGAATCACTCTGTGAATGTCTTTAAAAACACTTTTTAAGAAGGAAAGCATACGTCTTTCATCTGAGTGAAAACTGCATTCTATTCAGTTTTTAGTACTGTGTTGAATGGTTAGGCGATTCACTTGTAGGGAAGCGTTTGTTCGCATTCTGTATATTCAATTCTTTAACAGCAAATCTCGTGTCTTGCTTTTGACAGAAATTCCAGTGAAATCACGTTTAAAAGCCAACGCCAGTAAAAAGGCTTTGTCGAATCACTCTGTGAATGTCTGTGAAAACACTTCTTAATAAGGAAAGCATACGTCTTTCATCTGAGTGAAAACTGCATTCTATTCAGTTTTTAGTACTGTGTTGAAAGGTTAGGCGATTCAATTGTAGGGAAGAGTTTGCATTCTGTATCCTCAATTCTTTAACAGCAAATTGTGCATCTTGCCTTTGACAGAAATTCCAGTGAAATCACGTTTAAAAGCCAACGTCAGTAAAAAGGCTTTGTAGAATCAGTCTGTGAATGTCTTTGAAAACACTTCTTAAGAAGGAAAGCATACGTCTTTCATCTGAGTGAAAACTGCATTCTATTCAGTTTTTAGTACTGTGTTGAAAGGTTAGGCGATTCAATTGTAGGGTAGAGTGTGTTTGCATTCTATATCCTCAATTCTTTAACAGCAAATTGCGCATCTTGCCTTTGACAGATTTTCCAGTGAAATCACGTTTAAAAGCCAACGCCAGTAAAAAGGCTTTGTAGAATCACTCTGTGAATGTCTTTGAAAACACTTCTTAAGAAGGAAAGCATACGTCTTTTATCTGAGTGAAAACTGCATTCTATTCAGTTTTTAGTACTGTGTTGAATGGTTAGGCGATTCACTTGTAGGGAAGTGTTTGTTCGCATTCTGTTTACTCAATTCTTTAAGAGCAAATCTCGCGTTTTGCTTTTGACAGAAATTCCAATGAAATCACGTTTAAAAGCCAACGTCAGTAAAAAGGTTTTGTAGAATCACTCTGTCAATGTCTTTAAAAACACTTCTTAAGAAGGAAAGCATACGTCTTTCATCTGAGTGAAAACTGCATTCTATTCAGTTTTTAGTACTGTGTTGAATGGTTAGGCGATTCACTTGTAGGGAAGCGTTTGTTCGCATTCTGTATATTCAATTCTTTAACAGCAAATCTCGTGTCTTGCTTTTGACAGAAATTCCAGTGAAATCACGTTTAAAAGCCAACGCCAGTAAAAAGGCTTTGTCGAATCACTCTGTGAATGTCTGTGAAAACACTTCTTAAGAAGGAAAGCATACGTCTTTCATCTGAGTGAAAACTGCATTCTATTCAGTTTTTAGTACTGTGTGGAAAGGTTAGGCGATTCAATTGTAGGGAAGAGTTTGTTTGCATTCTGTATCCTCAATTCTTTAACAGCAAATTCTGCATCTTGCCTTTGACAGAAATTCCAGTGAAATCACGTTTAAAAGACAACGTCAGTAAAAAGGCTTTGTAGAATCACACTTTGAATGTCTTTGAAAACACTTCTTAAGAAGGAAAGCATATGTCTTTCATCTGAGTGAAAACTGCATTCTATTCAGTTTTTAGTACTGTGTTGAAAGGTTAGGCGATTCAATTGTAGGGTAGAGTTTGTTTGCATTCTGTATCCTCAATTCTTTAACAGCAAATTGCGCATCTTGCCTTTGACAGAAATTCCAGTGAAATCACTTTTAAAAGCCAACGCCAGTAAAAAGGCTTTGTAGAATCACTGTGTGAATGTCTTTGAAAACACTTCTTAAGAAGGAAAGCATACGTCTTTCATATGCATGAAAACTGCATTCTATTCAGTTTTTAGTACTGTGTTGAATGGTTAGGCGATTCACTTGTAGGGAAGTGTTTGTTCGCATTCTGTATACTCAATTCTTTAACAGCAAATCTCACGTCTTGCATTTGACAGAAATTCCAGTGAAATCACCTTTAAAAGCCAACGCCAATAAAAAAGGCTTTGTAGAATCACTCTGTGAATGTCTTTGAAAACACTTCTTAAGAAGGAAAGCATACGTCTTTCATCTGAGTGAAACCTGCATTCTACTCAGTTTTTAGTACTGTGTTGAATGGTTAGGCAATTCATTTGTAAGGAAGTGTTTGTTCGCATTCTGTATACTCAATTCTTTAACAGCAAATCTCGCGTCTTGCGTTTGACAGAAATTCCAGTGAAATCACGTTTAAAAGCCTTCAGTAAAAAGGCTTTGTAGAATCACTCTGTGAATGTCTTTGAAAACACTTCTTAAGAAGGAAAGCATACGTCTCTCATATGAGTGAAAACTGCATTCTATTCAGTTTTTAGTACTGTGTTGAATGGTTAGGCGATTCACTTGTAGGGAAGCGTTTGTTCGCATTCTGTATACTCAATTCTTTAACAGCAAATCTCGCATCTTGCGTTTGACAGAAATTCCAGTGAAATCACGTTTAAGAGCCAACGCCAGTAAAAAGGCTTTGTATATTCACTCTGTGAATGTCTTTGAAAACACTTCTTAAGAAGGAAAGCATACGTCTTTCATCTTAGTGAAAACTGCATTCTATTCAGTTTTTAGTACTGTGTTGAATGGTTAGGCGATTCACTTGTAGGGAAGCGTTTGTTTGCATTCTGTATACTCAATTCTTTAACAGCAAATCTCGTGTCTTGCCTTTGACAGAAATTCCAGTCAAATCACGTTTAACAGCCGTCAGTAAAAAGGCTTTGTAGATTCACTCTGTGAAAGTCTTTGAAAACATTCTTAAGAAGGAAAGCATACGTCTTTCATTTGAGTGAAAACTGCATTCTATTCAGTTTTTAGTACTGTGTTGAATGGTTAGGCGATTCACTTGTAGGGAAGCGTTTGTTCGCATTCTCTATACTCAATTCTTTAACAGCAAATCTCACGTTTTGTTTTTGAAAGAAATTCCAATGATATCACGTTTAAAAGCCAACGTCAGTAAAAAGGTTTTGTATAATCACTCTGTGAATGTTTTTGAAAACACTTCTTAAGAAGGAAAGCATACGTCTTTCATCTGAGTGAAAACTGCATTCTATTCAGTTTTAGTACTGTGTTGAATGGTTAGGAAATTCACTAGTAGGGAAGCGTTTGTTTGCATTCTGTATACTCAATTCTTTAACAGCAAATTGCGCATCTTGCCTTTGACAGAAATTCCAGTGAAATCACGTTTAAAAGCCAACATCAGTAAAAAGGCTTTGTAGAATAACTCTGTGAATGTCTTTGGAAACACTTCTTAAGAAGGAAAGCATACGTCTTTCATCTGAGTGAAAACTGCATTCTATTCAGTTTTTAGTACTGTGTTGAATGGTTAGGCGATTCACTTGTAGGGAAGCATTTGTTCGCATTCTGTATACTCAATTCTTAAGAGCAAATCTCGCGTCATGCCTTTGACAGAAATTCCAGTGAAATCACGTTTAAAAGCCAACGCCAGTAAAAGGCTTTGTAGAATCACCCTGTGAATGTCTTTGAAAACACTTCTTAAGAAGGAAAGCATACGTCTTTCATCTGAGTGAAAACTGCATTCTATTCAGTTTTTAGTACTGTGTTGAATGGTTAGGCGATTCACTTGTAGGGAAGCGTTTGTTCGCATTCTTTATACTCAATTCTTTAACAGCAAAACTCGCGTTTTGCTTTTGACAGAAATTCCAATGATATCACGTTTAAAAGCCAACATCAGTAAAAAGGTTTTGTATAAACACTCTGTGAATGTCTTTGAAAACACTTCTTAAGAAGGAAAGCATACGTCTTTCATCTGAGTGAAAACTGCATTCTATTCAGTTTTTAGTACTGTGTTGAATGGTTAGGCGATTCACTTGTAGGGAAGCCTTTGTTCGCATTCTGTATACTCAATTCTTTAACAGCAAATCTCGCGTCTTGTGTTTGACAGAAATTCCAGTGAAATCACGTTTAAAAGCCAACGTCAGTAAAAAGGCTTTGTAAAATCACTCTGTGAATGTCTTTGAAAACACTTCTTAAGAAGGAATGCATACCTCTTTCATCTGAGTGAAAACTGCATTCTATTCAGTTTTTAGTACTGTGTTGAATGGTTAGGCGATTCCCTTGTAGGGAAGCGTTTGTTTGCATTCTGTGTACTCAATTCTTTAACAGCAAATTGCGCATCTTTCCTTTGACAGAAATTCCAGTGAAATCACGTTTAAAAGCCAACGTCAGTAAAAAGGTTTTGTAGAATCACTCTGTCAATGTCTTTAAAAACACTTCTTAAGAAGGAAAGCATACGTCTTTCATCTGAGTGAAAACTGCATTCTATTCAGTTTTTAGTACTGTGTTGAAAGGTTAGGCGATTCAATTGTAGGGTAGAGTTTGTTTGCATTCTGTATCCTCAATTCTTTAACAGCAAATTGCGCATCTTGCCTTTGACAGAAATTCCAGTGAAATCACTTTTAAAAGCCAACGCCAGTAAAAAGGCTTTGTAGAATCACTGTGTGAATGTCTTTGAAAACACTTCTTAAGAAGGAAAGCATACGTCTTTCATATGCATGAAAACTGCATTCTATTCAGTTTTTAGTACTGTGTTGAATGGTTAGGCGATTCACTTGTAGGGAAGTGTTTGTTCGCATTCTGTATACTCAATTCTTTAACAGCAAATCTCACGTCTTGCGTTTGACAGAAATTCCAGTGAAATCACCTTTAAAAGCCAACGCCAATAAAAAGGCTTTGTAGAATCACTCTGTGAATGTCTTTGAAAACACTTCTTAAGAAAGAAAGCATACGTCTTTCATCTGAGTGAAACCTGCATTCTACTCAGTTTTTAGTACTGTGTTGAATGGTTAGGCAATTCATTTGTAAGGAAGTGTTTGTTCGCATTCTGTATACTCAATTCTTTAACAGCAAATCTCGCGTCTTGCGTTTGACAGAAATTCCAGTGAAATTACGTTGAAAAGCCTTCAGTAAAAAAGCTTTGTAGAATCACTCTGTGAATGTCTTTGAAAACACTTCTTAAGAAGGAAAGCATACGTCTCTCATATGAGTGAAAACTGCATTCTATTCAGTTTTTAGTACTGTGTTGAATGGTTAGGCGATTCACTTGTAGGGAAGCGTTTGTTCGCATTCTGTATACTCAATTCTTTAACAGCAAATCTCGCATCTTGCGTTTGACAGAAATTCCAGTGAAATCACATTTAAAAGCCAACGCCAGTAAAAAGGCTTTGTATATTCACTCTGTGAATGTCTTTGAAAACACTTCTTAAGAAGGAAAGCATACGTCTTTCATCTTAGTGAAAACTGCATTCTATTCAGTTTTTAGTACTGTGTTGAATGGTTAGGCGATTCACTTGTAGGGAAGCGTTTGTTTGCATTCTGTATACTCAATTCTTTAACAGCAAATCTCGCGGCTTGCCTTTGACAGAAATTCCAGTGAAATCACATTTAAAAGCCAACGTCAGAAAAAAGGCTTTGTAGAATCACTCTGTGAATGTCTTTGAAAACACTTCTTAAGAAGGAAAGCATACGTCTTCCAGCTGAGTGAAAACTGCATTCTATTCAGTTTTTAGTACTGTGTTGAATGGTTAGGCAATTGCCCTTTAGGGAAGTGTTTGTTCACATTTTGTATATTCAATTCTTTAACAGCAAATCTCACGTCTTGCGTTTGACAGAAATTCCAGTGAAATCATGTTTAAAAGCCAACGTCAGTAAAAAGGCTTTGTAGAATCACTCTGTTAATGTTTTTGAAAACACTTCTTAAGAAGGAAAGCATATGTCTTTCATCTGAGTGAAAACTGAATTCTATTCAGTTTTTAGTACTGTGTTGAATGGTTAGGCGATTCACTTGTAGGGAAGCGTTTGTTTGCATTCTGTATACTCAATTCTTTAACAGCAAATCTCGCGTCTTGACTTTGACAGAAATTCCAGTGAAATCACGTTTAAAAGCCAACGTCAGTAAAAAGGCATTGTAGAATCACTCTGTGAATGTCTTTGAAAACACTTCTTATGACGGAAAGCATACGTCTTTCATCTGAGTGAAAACTGCATTCTATTCAGTTTTTAGTACTGTGTTGAATGGTTAGGCGATTCACTTGTAGGGAAGCGTTTGTTCGCATTTTGTATACTCAATTCTTAACAGCAAATCTCATGTCTTGCCTTTGACAGAAATTCCAGTGAAATCACGTTTAACAGCCGTCAGTAAAAAGGCTTTGTAGATTCACTCTGTGAAAGTCTTTGAAAACACTTCTTAAGAAGGAAAGCATACGTCTTTCATTTGAGTGAAAACTGCATTCTATTCAGTTTTAGTACTGTGTTGAATGGTTAGGAAATTCACTTGTAGGGAAGCGTTTGTTTGCATTCTGTATACTCAATTCTTTAACAGCAAATTGCGCATCTTGCCTTTGACAGAAATTCCAGTGAAATCACGTTTAAAAGCCAACATCAGTAAAAAGGCTTTGTAGAATCACTCTGTGAATGTCTTTGGAAACACTTCTTAAGAAGGAAAGCATACGTCTTTCATCTGAGTGAAAACTGCATTCTATTCAGTTTTTAGTACTGTGTTGAATGGTTAGGCGATTCACTTGTAGGGAAGCATTTGATCGCATTCTGTATACTCAATTCTTAACAGCAAATCTCGCGTCTTGCCTTTGACAGAAATTCCAGTGAAATCACGTTTAAAAGCCAACGCCAGTAAAAAGGCTTTGTAGAATCACCCTGTGAATGTCTTTGAAAACACTTCTTAAGAAGGAAAGCATACGTCTTTCATCTGAGTGAAAACTGCATTCTATTCAGTTTTTAGTACTGTGTTGAATGGTTAGGCGATTCACTTGTAGGGAAGCGTTTGTTCGCGTTCTTTATACTCAATTCTTTAACAGCAAAACTCGCGTTTTGCTTTTGACAGAAATTCCAATGATATCACGTTTAAAAGCCAAGGTCAGTAAAAAGGCTTTGTAGAATTACTCTGTGAATGTCTTTGAAAACACTTCTTAAGAAGGAAAGCATACGTCTTTCATCTGAGTGAAAACTGCATTCTATTCAGTTTTTAGTACTGTGTTGAATGGTTAGGCAATTCCCTTGTAGGGAAGTGTTTGTTCGCATTCTGTATACTCAATTCTTTAACAGCAAATCTCGCGTCTTGTGTTTGACAGAAATTCCAGTGAAATCACGTTTAAAAGCCAAAGTCAGTAAAAAGGCTTTGTAAAATCACTCTGTGAATGTCTTTGAAAACACTTCTTAAGAAGGAATGCATACCTCTTTCATCTGAGTGAAAACTGCATTCTATTCAGTTTTTAGTACTGTGTTGAATGGTTAGGCGATTCCCTTGTAGGGAAGCGTTTGTTTGCATTCTGTATACTCAATTCTTTAACAGCAAATTGCGCATCTTGCCTTTGACAGAAATTCCAGTGAAATCACGTTTAAAAGCCAACGTCAGTAAAAAGGCTTTGTAGAATCACTCTGTGAATGTCTTTGAAAACACTTCTTAAGAAGGAAAGCATACGTCTTTCATCTGAGTGAAAACTGCATTCTATTCAGTTTTTAGTACTGTGTTGAAAGGTTACGCGATTCAATTGTAGGGTAGAGTTTGTTTGCATTCTGTATCCTCAATTCTTTAACAGCAAATTGCGCATCTTGCCTTTGACAGAAATTCCAGTGAAATCACTTTTAAAAGCCAACGCCAGTAAAAAGGCTTTGTAGAATCCCTCTGTGAATGTCTTTGAAAACACTTCTTAAGAAGGAAAGCATACGTCTTTCATATGCGTGAAGACTGCATTCTATTCAGTTTTTAGTACTGTGTTGATTGGTTAGGCGATTCACTTGTAGGGAAGCTTTTGTTCGCATTCTGTATACTCAATTCTTTAACAGCAAATCTCGCGTTTTGCTTTTGACAGAAATTCCAATGAAATCACGTTTAAAAGCCAACGTCAGTAAAAAGGTTTTGTAGAATCACTCTGTCAATGTCTTTAAAAACACTTCTTAAAAAGGAAAGCGTACGTCTTTCATCTGAGTGAAAACTGCATTCTATTCAGTTTTTAGTACTGTGTTGAATGGTTAGGCGATTCACTTGTAGGGAAGCGTTTGTTTGCATTCTGTATAATCAATTGTATAACAGCAAATTGCACATCTTGCCTTTGACAGAAATTCCAGTGAAATCACGTTTAAAAGCCAACGTCAGTAAAAAGGCTTTGTAGAATCACTCTGTGAATGTCTTTGAAAACACTTCTTAAGAAGGAAAGCATACGTCTTTCATCTGAGTGAAAACTGCATTCTATTCAGTTTTTAGTACTGTGTTGAATGGTTAGGCGATTCACTTGTAGGGAAGCGTTTGTTTGCATTCTGTATACTCAATTCTTTAACAGCAAATCTCGCGTCTTGACTTTGACAGAAATTCCAGTGAAATCACGTTTAAAAGCCAACGTCAGTAAAAAGGCATTGTAGAATCACTCTGTGAATGTCTTTGAAAACACTTCTTATGACGGAAAGCATACGTCTTTCATCTGAGTGAAAACTGCATTCTATTCAGTTTTTAGTACTGTGTTGAATGGTTAGGCGATTCACTTGTAGGGAAGCGTTTGTTCGCATTTTGTATACTCAATTCTTAACAGCAAATCTCATGTCTTGCCTTTGACAGAAATTCCAGTGAAATCACGTTTAACAGCCGTCAGTAAAAAGGCTTTGTAGATTCACTCTGTGAAAGTCTTTGAAAACACTTCTTAAGAAGGAGAGCATACGTCTTTCATTTGAGTGAAAACTGCATTCTATTCAGTTTTAGTACTGTGTTGAATGGTTAGGAAATTCACTTGTAGGGAAGCGTTTGTTTGCATTTTGTATACTCAATTCTTTAACAGCAAATTGCGCATCTTGCCTTTGACAGAAATTCCAGTGAAATCACGTTTAAAACCAACATCAGTAAAAAGGCTTTGTAGAATCACTCTGTGAATGTCTTTGGAAACACTTCTTAAGAAGGAAAGCATACGTCTTTCATCTGAGTGAAAACTGCATTCTATTCAGTTTTTAGTACTGTGTTGAATGGTTAGGCGATTCACTTGTAGGGAAGCATTTGATCGCATTCTGTATACTCAATTCTTAACAGCAAATCTCGCGTCTTGCCTTTGACAGAAATTCCAGTGAAATCACGTTTAAAAGCCAACGCCAGTAAAAAGGCTTTGTAGAATCACCCTGTGAATGTCTTTGAAAACACTTCTTAAGAAGGAAAGCATACGTCTTTCATCTGAGTGAAAACTGCATTCTATTCAGTTTTTAGTACTGTGTTGAATGGTTAGGCGATTCACTTGTAGGGAAGCATTTGTTCGCGTTCTTTATACTCAATTCTTTAACAGCAAAACTCGCGTTTTGCTTTTGACAGAAATTCCAATGATATCACGTTTAAAAGCCAAGGTCAGTAAAAAGGCTTTGTAGAATTACTCTGTGAATGTCTTTGAAAACACTTCTTAAGAAGGAAATCATACGTCTTTCATCTGAGTGAAAACTGCATTCTATTCAGTTTTTAGTACTGTGTTGAATGGTTAGGCAATTCCCTTGTAGGGAAGTGTTTGTTCGCATTCTGTATACTCAATTCTTTAACAGCAAATCTCGCGTCTTGTGTTTGACAGAAATTCCAGTGAAATCACGTTTAAAAGCCAAAGTCAGTAAAAAGGCTTTGTAAAATCACTCTGTGAATGTCTTTGAAAACACTTCTTAAGAAGGAATGCATACCTCTTTCATCTGAGTGAAAACTGCATTCTATTCAGTTTTTAGTACTGTGTTGAATGGTTAGGCGATTCCCTTGTAGGGAAGCGTTTGTTTGCATTCTGTATACTCAATTCTTTAACAGCAAATTGCGCATCTTGCCTTTGACAGAAATTCCAGTGAAATCACGTTTAAAAGCCAACGTCAGTAAAAAGGCTTTGTAGAATCACTCTGTGAATGTCTTTGAAAACACTTCTTAAGAAGGAAAGCATACGTCTTTCATCTGAGTGAAAACTGCATTCTATTCAGTTTTTAGTACTGTGTTGAAAGGTTACGCGATTCAATTGTAGGGTAGAGTTTGTTTGCATTCTGTATCCTCAATTCTTTAACAGCAAATTGCGCATCTTGCCTTTGACAGAAATTCCAGTGAAATCACTTTTAAAAGCCAACGCCAGTAAAAAGGCTTTGTAGAATCCCTCTGTGAATGTCTTTGAAAACACTTCTTAAGAAGGAAAGCATACGTCTTTCATATGCGTGAAGACTGCATTCTATTCAGTTTTTAGTACTGTGTTGATTGGTTAGGCGATTAACTTGTAGGGAAGCTTTTGTTCGCATTCTGTATACTCAATTCTTTAACAGCAAATCTCGCGTTTTGCTTTTGACAGAAATTCCAATGAAATCACGTTTAAAAGCCAACGTCAGTAAAAAGGTTTTGTAGAATCACTCTGTCAATGTCTTTAAAAACACTTCTTAAGAAGGAAAGCGTACGTCTTTCATCTGAGTGAAAACTGCATTCTATTCAGTTTTTAGTACTGTGTTGAATGGTTAGGCGATTCACTTGTAGGGAAGCGTTTGTTTGCATTCTGTATAATCAATTGTATAACAGCAAATTGCACATCTTGCCTTTGACAGAAATTCCAGTGAAATCACGTTTAAAAGCCAACGTCAGTAAAAAGGCTTTGTAGAATCACTCTGTGAATGTCTTTGAAAACACTTCTTAAGAAGGAAAGCATACGTCTTTCATCTGAGTGAAAACTGCATTCTATTCAGTTTTTAGTACTGTGTTGAATGGTTAGGCGATTCACTTGTAGGGAAGCGTTTGTTTGCATTCTGTATACTCAATTCTTTAACAGCAAATCTCGCGTCTTGACTTTGACAGAAATTCCAGTGAAATCACGTTTAAAAGCCAACGTCAGTAAAAAGGCATTGTAGAATCACTCTGTGAATGTCTTTGAAAACACTTCTTATGACGGAAAGCATACGTCTTTCATCTGAGTGAAAACTGCATTCTATTCAGTTTTTAGTACTGTGTTGAATGGTTAGGCGATTCACTTGTAGGGAAGCGTTTGTTCGCATTTTGTATACTCAATTCTTAACAGCAAATCTCATGTCTTGCCTTTGACAGAAATTCCAGTGAAATCACGTTTAACAGCCGTCAGTAAAAAGGCTTTGTAGATTCACTCTGTGAAAGTCTTTGAAAACACTTCTTAAGAAGGAAAGCATACGTCTTTCATTTGAGTGAAAACTGCATTCTATTCAGTTTTAGTACTGTGTTGAATGGTTAGGAAATTCACTTGTAGGGAAGCGTTTGTTTGCATTTTGTATACTCAATTCTTTAACAGCAAATTGCGCATCTTGCCTTTGACAGAAATTCCAGTGAAA
The DNA here is from genome assembly GCA_033318265.1 of Phyllotis vaccarum. NCBI lineage: Eukaryota > Metazoa > Chordata > Mammalia > Rodentia > Cricetidae > Phyllotis > Phyllotis vaccarum. Next base: position 2,459,719 of record JARWLC010000040.1, on the reverse strand, counting down.
TCACGTTTAAAACCAACATCAGTAAAAAGGCTTTGTAGAATCACTCTGTGAATGTCTTTGGAAACACTTCTTAAGAAGGAAAGCATACGTCTTTCATCTGAGTGAAAACTGCATTCTATTCAGTTTTTAGTACTGTGTTGAATGGTTAGGCGATTCACTTGTAGGGAAGCATTTGATCGCATTCTGTATACTCAATTCTTAACAGCAAATCTCGCGTCTTGCCTTTGACAGAAATTCCAGTGAAATCACGTTTAAAAGCCAACGCCAGTAAAAAGGCTTTGTAGAATCACCCTGTGAATGTCTTTGAAAACACTTCTTAAGAAGGAAAGCATACGTCTTTCATCTGAGTGAAAACTGCATTCTATTCAGTTTTTAGTACTGTGTTGAATGGTTAGGCGATTCACTTGTAGGGAAGCGTTTGTTCGCGTTCTTTATACTCAATTCTTTAACAGCAAAACTCGCGTTTTGCTTTTGACAGAAATTCCAATGATATCACGTTTAAAAGCCAAGGTCAGTAAAAAGGCTTTGTAGAATTACTCTGTGAATGTCTTTGAAAACACTTCTTAAGAAGGAAATCATACGTCTTTCATCTGAGTGAAAACTGCATTCTATTCAGTTTTTAGTACTGTGTTGAATGGTTAGGCAATTCCCTTGTAGGGAAGTGTTTGTTCGCATTCTGTATACTCAATTCTTTAACAGCAAATCTCGCGTCTTGTGTTTGACAGAAATTCCAGTGAAATCACGTTTAAAAGCCAAAGTCAGTAAAAAGGCTTTGTAAAATCACTCTGTGAATGTCTTTGAAAACACTTCTTAAGAAGGAATGCATACCTCTTTCATCTGAGTGAAAACTGCATTCTATTCAGTTTTTAGTACTGTGTTGAATGGTTAGGCGATTCCCTTGTAGGGAAGCGTTTGTTTGCATTCTGTATACTCAATTCTTTAACAGCAAATTGCGCATCTTGCCTTTGACAGAAATTCCAGTGAAATCACTTTTAAAAGCCAACGCCAGTAAAAAGGCTTTGTAGAATCCCTCTGTGAATGTCTTTGAAAACACTTCTTAAGAAGGAAAGCATACGTCTTTCATATGCGTGAAGACTGCATTCTATTCAGTTTTTAGTACTGTGTTGATTGGTTAGGCGATTCACTTGTAGGGAAGCTTTTGTTCGCATTCTGTATACTCAATTCTTTAACAGCAAATCTCGCGTTTTGCTTTTGACAGAAATTCCAATGAAATCACGTTTAAAAGCCAACGTCAGTAAAAAGGTTTTGTAGAATCACTCTGTCAATGTCTTTAAAAACACTTCTTAAGAAGGAAAGCGTACGTCTTTCATCTGAGTGAAAACTGCATTCTATTCAGTTTTTAGTACTGTGTTGAATGGTTAGGCGATTCAATTGTAGGGAAGCGTTTGTTTGCATTCTGTATAATCAATTGTATAACAGCAAATTGCGCATCTTGCCTTTGACAGAAATTCCAGTGAAATCACGTTTGAAAGCCAACGTCAGTAAAAAGGCTTTGTAGAATCACTCTGTGAATGTCTTTGAAAACACTTCTTAAGAAGGAAAGCATACGTCTTTCATCTGAGTGAAAACTGCATTCTATTCAGTTTTTAGTACTGTGTTGAATGGTTAGGCGATTCACTTGTAGGGAAGCATTTGTTTGCATTCTGTATACTCAATTCTTTAACAGCAAATCTCGAGGCTTGCGTTTGACAGCAATTCCAGTGAAATCACATTTAAAAGCCAACGCCAGTAAAAAGGCTTTGTAGAATCACTCTGTGAATGTCTTTGAAAACACTTCTTAAGAAGGAAAGCATACGTCTTTCATATGAGTGAAAACTGCATTCTATTCAGTTTTTAGTACTGTGTTGAATGGTTAGGCGATTCACTTGTTGGGAAGCATTTGATCGCATTCTGTATACTCAATTCTTAACAGCAAATCTCGCGTCTTGCCTTTGACAGAAATTCCAGTGAAATCACGTTTAAAAGCCAACGCCAGTAAAAAGGCTTTGTAGAATCACCCTGTGAATGTCTTTGAAAACACTTCTTAAGAAGGAAAGCATACCTCTTTCATCTGAGTGAAAACTGCATTCTATTCAGTTTTTAGTACTGTGTTGAATGGTTAGGCGATTCACTTGTAGGGAAGCGTTTGTTTGCATTCTGTATACTCAATTCTTTAACAGCAAATCTCGCGGCTTGCCTTTGACAGAAATTCCAGTGAAATCACATTTAAAAGCCAAGGTCAGAAAAAAGGCTTTGTAGAATCACTCTGTGAATGTCTTTGAAAACACTTCTTAAGAAGGAAAGCATACGTCTTCCAGCTGAGTGAAAACTGCATTCTATTCAGTTTTTAGTACTGTGTTGAATTGTTAGGCAATTGCCCTTTAGGGAAGTGTTTGTTCACATTTTGTATATTCAATTCTTTAACAGCAAATCTCACGTCTTGCGTTTGACAGAAATTCCAGTGAAATCATGTTTAAAAGCCAACGTCAGTAAAAAGGCTTTGTAGAATCACTCTGTGAATGTTTTTGAAAACACTTCTTAAGAAGGAAAGCATATGTCTTTCATCTGAGTGAAAACTGAATTCTATTCAGTTTTTAGTACTGTGTTGAATGGTTAGGCGATTCACTTGTAGGGAAGCGTTTGTTTGCATTCTGTATACTCAATTCTTTAACAGCAAATCTCGCGTCTTGACTTTGACAGAAATTCCAGTGAAATCACGTTTAAAAGCCAACGTCAGTAAAAAGGCATTGTAGAATCACTCTGTGAATGTCTTTGAAAACACTTCTTAAGAAGGAAAGCATACCTCTTTCATCTGAGTGAAAACTGCATTCTATTCAGTTTTTAGTACTGTGTTGAATGGTTAGGCGATTCAATTGTAGGGAAGCGTTTGTTTGCATTCTGTATACTCAAAGCTTTAACAGCAAATCTTGCTTCTTGCCTTTGACAGAAATTCCAGTGAAATCACGTTCAAAAGCCAACGCCAGTAAAAAGGCTTTGTAGAATCACTCTGTGAATGTCTTTGAAAACACTTCTTAAGAAGGAAAGCATACGTCTTTCATATGAGTGAAAACTGTGTTCTATTCAGTTTTTAGTACTGTGTTGAATGGTTAGGCGATTCACTTGTAGGGAAGCGTTTGTTTGCATTCTGTATCCTCAATTCTTTAACAGCAAATCTCGCGTCTTGCATTTGACAGAAATTCCAGTGAAATCACGTTTAAAAGCCAACGCCAGTAAAAAGGCTTTGTAGAAACACTCTATGAATGTCTTTGAAAACACTTCTTAAGAAGGAAAGCATACGTCTTTCATCTGAGTGAAAACTGCATTCTATTCAGTTTTTAGTACTGTGTTGAATGGTTAGGCGATTCACTTGTAGGGAAGCGTTTGTTCGCATTTTGTATACTCAATTCTTAACAGCAAATCTCGTGTCTTGCCTTTGACAGAAATTCCAGTGAAATCACGTTTAACAGCCGTCAGTAAAAAGGCTTTGTAGATTCACTCTGTGAAAGTCTTTCAAAACACTTCTTAAGAAGGAAAGCATACGTCTTTCATTTGAGTGAAAACTGCATTCTATTCAGTTTTAGTACTGTGTTGAATGGTTAGGAAATTCACTTGTAGGGAAGCGTTTGTTTGCATTCTGTATACTCAATTCTTTAACAGCAAATTGCGCATCTTGCCTTTGGCAGAAATACCAGTGAAATCACGTTTAAAAGCCAACATCAGTAAAAAGGCTTTGTAGAATCACTCTGTGAATGTCTTTGGAAACACTTCTTAAGAAGGAAAGCATACGTCTTTCATCTGAGTGAAAACTGCATTCTATTCAGTTTTTAGTACTGTGTTGAATGGTTAGGCGATTCACTTGTAGGGAAGCATTTGATCGCATTCTGTATACTCAATTCTTAACAGCAAATCTCGCGTCTTGCCTTTGACAGAAATTCCAGTGAAATCACGTTTAAAAGCCAACGCCAGTAAAAAGGCTTTGTAGAATCACCCTGTGAATGTCTTTGAAAACACTTCTTAAGAAGGAAAGCATACGTCTTTCATCTGAGTGAAAACTGCATTCTATTCAGTGTTTAGTACTGTGTTGAATGGTTAGGCGATTCACTTGTAGGGAAGCGTTTGTTCGCGTTCTTTATACTCAATTCTTTAACAGCAAAACTCGCGTTTTGCTTTTGACAGAAATTCCAATGATATCACGTTTAAAAGCCAAGGTCAGTAAAAAGGCTTTGTAGAATTACTCTGTGAATGTCTTTGAAAACACTTCTTAAGAAGGAAAGCATACGTCTTTCATCTGAGTGAAAACTGCAATCTATTCAGTTTTTAGTACTGTGTTGAATGGTTAGGCGATTCCCTTGTAGGGAAGCGTTTGTTTGCATTCTGTATACTCAATTCTTTAACAGCAAATCTCGAGGCTTGCGTTTGACAGCAATTCCAGTGAAATCACATTTAAAAGCCAACGCCAGTAAAAAGGCTTTGTAGAATCACTCTGTGAATGTCTTTGAAAACACTTCTTAAGAAGGAAAGCATACGTCTTTCATATGAGTGAAAACTGCATTCTATTCAGTTTTTAGTACTGTGTTGAATGGTTAGGCGATTCACTTGTAGGGAAGCGTTTGTTCGCGTTCTTTATACTCAATTCTTTAACAGCAAAACTCGCGTTTTGCTTTTGACAGAAATTCCAATGATATCACGTTTAAAAGCCAAGGTCAGTAAAAAGGCTTTGTAGAATTACTCTGTGAATGTCTTTGAAAACACTTCTTAAGAAGGAAAGCATACGTCTTTCATCTGAGTGAAAACTGCATTCTATTCAGTTTTTAGTACTGTGTTGAATGGTTAGGCAATTCCCTTGTAGGGAAGTGTTTGTTCGCATTCTGTATACTCAATTCTTTAACAGCAAATCTCGTGTCTTGTGTTTGACAGAAATTCCAGTGAAATCACGTTTAAAAGCCAAAGTCAGTAAAAAGGCTTTGTAAAATCACTCTGTGAATGTCTTTGAAAACACTTCTTAAGAAGGAATGCATACCTCTTTCATCTGAGTGAAAACTGCATTCTATTCAGTTTTTAGTACTGTGTTGAATGGTTAGGCGATTCCCTTGTAGGGAAGCGTTTGTTTGCATTCTGTATACTCAATTCTTTAACAGCAAATTGCGCATCTTGCCTTTGACAGAAATTCCAGTGAAATCACGTTTAAAAGCCAACGTCAGTAAAAAGGCTTTGTAGAATCACTCTGTGAATGTCTTTGAAAACACTTCTTAAGAAGGAAAGCATACGTCTTTCATCTGAGTGAAAACTGCATTCTATTCAGTTTTTAGTACTGTGTTGAAAGGTTAGGCGATTCAATTGTAGGGTAGAGTTTGTTTGCATTCTGTATCCTCAATTCTTTAACAGCAAATTGCGCATCTTGCCTTTGACAGAAATTCCAGTGAAATCACTTTTAAAAGCCAATGCCAGTAAAAAGGCTTTGTAGAATCCCTCTGTGAATGTCTTTGAAAACACTTCTTAAGAAGGAAAGCATACGTCTTTCATATGCGTGAAGACTGCATTCTATTCAGTTTTTAGTACTGTGTTGATTGGTTAGGCGATTCACTTGTAGGGAAGCTTTTGTTCGCATTCTGTATACTCAATTCTTTAACAGCAAATCTCGCGTTTTGCTTTTGACAGAAATTCCAATGAAATCACGTTTAAAAGCCAACGTCAGTAAAAAGGTTTTGTAGAATCACTCTGTCAATGTCTTTAAAAACACTTCTTAAGAAGGAAAGCGTACGTCTTTCATCTGAGTGAAAACTGCATTCTATTCAGTTTTTAGTACTGTGTTGAATGGTTAGGCGATTCACTTGTAGGGAAACGTTTGTTTGCATTCTGTATAATCAATTGTATAACAGCAAATTGCGCATCTTGCCTTTGACAGAAATTCCAGTGAAGTCACGTTTAAAAGCCAACATCAGTAAAAAGGCTTTGTAGAATCACTCTTTTAATGTCTTTGAAAACACTTCTTAAGAAGGAAAGCATACATCTTTCATCTGAGTGAAAACTGCATTCTATTCAGTTTTTAGTACTGTGTTGAATGGTTAGGCAATTCATTTGTAAGGAAGTGTTTGTTCGCATTCTGTATACTCAATTCTTTAACAGCAAATCTCGAGTCTTGCGTTTGACAGAAATTCCAGTGAAATCACGTTTAAAAGCCTTCAGTAAAAAGGCTTTGTAGAATCACTCTGTGAATGTCTTTGAAAACACTTCTTAAGAAGGAAATCATATGTCTCTCATATGAGTGAAAACTGCATTCTATTCAGTTTTTAGTACTGTGTTGAATGGTTAGGCGATTCACTTGTAGGGAAGCGTTTGTTTGCATTCTGTATACTCAATTCTTTAACAGCAAATCTCGCATCTTGCGTTTGACAGAAATTCCAGTGAAATCACGTTTAAAAGCCAACGTCAGTAAAAAGGCTTTGTAGAATCACTCTCTGAATGTCTCTGAAAACACTTCTTAAGAAGGAAAGCATACGTCTTTCATCTTAGTGAAAACTGCATTCTATTCAGTTTTTAGTACTGTGTTGAATGGTTAGGTGATTCACTTGTAGGGAAGCGTTTGTTTGCATTCTGTATACTCAATTCTTTAACAGCAAATCTCGCGGCTTGCCTTTGACAGAAATTCCAGTGAAATCACGTTTAAAAGCCAACGTCAGTAAAAAGGCTTTGTAGAATCACTCTGTGAATGTCTTTGAAAACACTTCTTAAGAAGGAAAGCATACGTCTTTCATCTGAGTGAAAACTGCATTCTATTCAGTTTTTAGTACTGTGTTGAAAGGTTAGGCGATTCAATTGTAGGGTAGAGTTTGTTTGCATTCTGTATCCTCAATTCTTTAACAGCAAATTGCGCATCGTGCCTTTGATAGAAATTCCAGTGAAATCACTTTTAAAAGCCAATGCCAGTAAAAAGGCTTTGTAGAATCACTCTGTGAATGTTTTGAAAACACTTCTTAAGAAGGAAAGCATACGTCTTTCATATGTGTGAAGACTGCATTCTATTCAGTTTTTAGTACTGTGTTGATTGGTTAGGCAATTCACTTGTAGGGAAGCTTTTGTTCGCATTCTGTATACTCAATTCTTTAACAGCAAATCTCGCGTTTTGCTTTTGACAGAAATTCCAATGAAATCACGTTTAAAAGCCAACGTCAGTAAAAAGGTTTTGTAGAATCACTCTGTCAATGTCTTTAAAAACACTTCTTAAGAAGGAAAGCGTACGTCTTTCATCTGAGTGAAAACTGCATTCTATTCAGTTTTTAGTACTGTGTTGAATGGTTAGGCGATTCACTTGTAGGGAAGCGTTTGTTTGCATTCTGTATAATCAATTGTATAACAGCAAATTGCGCATCTTGCCTTTGACAGAAATTCCAGTGAAATCACGTTTAAAAGCCAACGTCAGTAAAAAGGCTTTGTAGAATCACTCTGTGAATGTCTTTGAAAACACTTCTTAAGAAGGAAAGCATACGTCTTTCATCTGAGTGAAAACTGCATTCTATTCAGTTTTTAGTACTGTGTTGAATGGTTAGGCGATTCACTTGTAGGGAAGCGTTTGTTTGCATTCTGTATACTCAATTCTTTAACAGCAAATCTCGAGGCTTGCGTTTGACAGCAATTCCAGTGAAATCACATTTAAAAGCCAACGCCAGTAAAAAGGCTTCGTAGAATCACTCTGTGAATGTCTTTGAAAACACTTCTTAAGAAGGAAAGCATACGTCTTTCATATGAGTGAAAACTGCATTCTATTCTGTTTTTAGTACTGTGTTGAATGGTTAGGCGATTCACTTGTAGGGAAGCATTTGTTCGCATTCTGTATACTCAATTCTTTAAGAGCAAATCTCGCGTTTTGCTTTTGACAGAAATTCCAATGAAATCACGTTTAAAAGCCAACGTCAGTAAAAAGGTTTTGTAGAATCACTCTGTCAATGTCTTTAAAAACACTTCTTAAGAAGGAAAGCATACGTCTTTCATCTGAGTGAAAACTGCATTCTATTCAGTTTTTAGTACTGTGTTGAATGGTTAGGCGATTCACTTGTAGGGAAGCGTTTGTTCGCATTCTGTATACTCAATTCTTTAACAGCAAATCTCGTGTCTTGCTTTTGACAGAAATTCCAGTGAAATCACGTTTAAAAGCCAACGCCAGTAAAAAGGCTTTGTCGAATCACTCTGTGAATGTCATTTAAACACTTCTTAAGAAGGAAAGCATATGTCTTTCATCTGAGTGAAAACTGCATTCTATTCAGTTTTTAGTACTGTGTTGAAAGGTTAGGCGATTCAATTGTAGGGAAGAGTTTGTTTGCATTCTGTATCCTCAATTCTTTAACAGCAAATTGTGCATCTTGCCTTTGACAGAAATTCCAGTGAAATCACGTTTAAAAGCCAACATCAGTAAAAAGGCTTTGTAGAATCACTCTGTGAATGTCTTTGAAAACACTTCTTAAGAAGGAAATCATACGTCTTTCATCTGAGTGAAAACTGCATTCTATTCAGTTTTTAGTACTGTGTTGAAAGGTTAGGCGATTCAATTGTAGGGTAGAGTTTGTTTGCATTTTGTATCCTCAATTCTTTAACAGCAAATTGCGAATCTTGCCTTTGACAGAAATTCCAGTGAAATCACTTTTAAAAGCCAACGCCAGTAAAAAGGCTTTGTAGAATCACTCTGTGAATGTCTTTGAAAACACTTCTTAAGAAGGAAAGCATACGTCTTTCATCTGAGTGAAAACTGCATTCTATTCAGTTTTTAGTACTGTGTTGAAAGTTAGGCGATTCAATTGTAGGGAAGAGTTTGTTTGCATTCTGTATCCTCAATTCTTTAACAGCAAATTGCGCATCTTGCCTTTGACAGAAATTCCAGTGAAATCACGTTTAAAAGCCAACGTCAGTAAAAAGGCTTTGTAGAATCACTCTTTTAATGTCTTTGAAAACACTTCTTAAGAAGGAAAGCATACATCTTTCATCTGAGTGAAAACTGCATTCTATTCAGTTTTTAGTACTGTGTTGAATGGGTAGGCGATTCACTTGTAGGGAAGCCTTTGTTCGCATTCTGTATACTCAATTCTTTAAGAGCAAATCTCGTGTTTTGCTTTTGACAGAAATTCCAATGAAATCACGTTTAAAAGCCAACGCCAGTAAAAAGGCTTTGTCGAATCACTCTGTGAATGTCTGTGAAAACACTTCTTAAGAAGGAAAGCATACGTCTATCATATGAGTGAAACCTGCATTCTACTCAGTTTTTAGTACTGTGTTGAATGGTTAGGCAATTCATTTGTAAGGAAGTGTTTGTTCGCATTCTGTATACTCAATTCTTTAACAGCAAATCTCGCATCTTGCGTTTGACAGAAATTCCAGTGAAATCACGTTTAAAAGCCTTCAGTAAAAAGGCTTTGTAGAATCACTCTGTGAATGTCTTTGAAAACACTTCTTAAGAAGGAAAGCATACGTCTCTCATATGAGAGAAAACTGCATTCTATTCAGTTTTTAGTACTGTGTTGAATGGTTAGGCGATTCACTTGTAGGGAAGCGTTTGTTCGCATTCTGTATACTCAATTCTTTAACAGCAAATCTCGCATCTTGCGTTTGACAGAAATTCCAGTGAAATCACGTTTAAAAGCCAACGCCAGTAAAAAGGCTTTGTATATTCACTCTGTGAATGTCTTTGAAAACACTTCTTAAAAAGGAAATCATACGTCTTTCATCTTAGTGAAAACTGCATTCTATTCAGTTTTTAGTACTGTGTTGAATGGTTCGGCGATTCACTTGTAGGGAAGCGTTTGTTTGCATTCTGTATACTCAATTCTTTAACAGCAAATCTCACGGCTTGCCTTTGACAGAAATTCCAGTGAAATCACATTTAAAAGCCAACGTCAGAAAAAAGGCTTTGTAGAATCACTCTGTGAATGTCTTTGAAAACACTTCTTAAGAAGGAAAGCATACGTCTTCCAGCTGAGTGAAAACTGCATTCTATTCAGTTTTTAGTACTGTGTTGAATGGTTAGGCAATTGCCCTTTAGGGAAGTGTTTGTTCGCATTCTGTATATTCAATTGTTTAACAGCAAATCTCACGTCTTGCGTTTGACAGAAATTCCAGTGAAATCATGTTTAAAAGCCAACGTCAGTAAAAAGGCTTTGTAGAATCACTCTGTGAATGTTGTTGAAAACACTTCTTAAGAAGGAAAGCATATGTCTTTCATCTGAGTGAAAACTGCATTCTATTCAGTTTTTAGTACTGTGTTGAATGGTTAGGCGATTCACTTGTAGGGAAGCGTTTGTTTGCATTCTGTATACTCAATTCTTTAACAGCAAATGTCACGGCTTGCCTTTGACAGAAATTCCAGTGAAATCACATTTAAAAGCCAACGTCAGAAAAAAGGCTTTGTAGAATCACTCTGTGAATGTCTTTGAAAACACTTCTTAAGAAGGAAAGCATACGTCTTCCAGCTGAGTGAAAACTGCATTCTATTCAGTTTTTAGTACTGTGTTGAATGGTTAGGCAATTGCCCTTTAGGGAAGTGTTTGTTCGCATTCTGTATATTCAATTGTTTAACAGCAAATCTCACGTCTTGCGTTTGACAGAAATTCCAGTGAAATCATGTTTAAAAGCCAACGTCAGTAAAAAGGCTTTGTAGAATCACTCTGTGAATGTTTTTGAAAACACTTCTTAAGAAGGAAAGCATATGTCTTTCATCTGAGTGAAAACTGCATTCTATTCAGTTTTTAGTACTGTGTTGAATGGTTAGGCGATTCACTTGTAGGGAAGCGTTTGTTTGCATTCTGTATACTCAATTCTTTAACAGCAAATCTCGCGTCTTGACTTTGACAGAAATTCCAGTGAAATCACGTTTAAAAGCCAACGTCAGTAAAAAGGCATTGTAGAATCACTCTGTGAATGTCTTTGAAAACAATTCTTAAGAAGGAAAGCATACGTCTTTCATCTGAGAGAAAACTGCATTCTATTCAGTTTTTAGTACTGTGTTGAATGGTTAGGCGATTCACTTGTAGGGAAGCGTTTGTTCGCATTTTGTATACTCAATTCTTAACAGCAAATCTCGTGTCTTGCCTTTGACAGAAATTCCAGTGAAATCACGTTTAACAGCTGTCAGTAAAAAGGCTTTGTAGATTCACTCTGTGAAAATCTTTGAAAACACTTCTTAAGAAGGAAAGCATACGTCTTTCATTTGAGTGAAAACTGCATTCTATTCAGTTTTAGTACTGTGTTGAATGGTTAGGAAATTCACTTGTAGGGAAGCGTTTGTTTGCATTCTGTATACTCAATTCTTTAACAGCAAATTGGGCATCTTGCCTTTGACAGAAATTCCAGTGAAATCACATTTAAAAGCCAACATCAGTAAAAAGGCTTTGTAGAATTACTCTGTGAATGTCTTTGAAAACACTTCTTAAGAAGGAAAGCATACGTCTTTCATCTGAGTGAAAACTGCATTCTATTCAGTTTTTAGTACTGTGTTGAAAGGATAGGCGATTCAATTGTAGGGTAGAGTTTGTTTGCATTCTGTATCCTCAATTCTTTAACAGCAAATTGCGCATCTTGCCTTTGACAGAAATTCCAGTGAAATCACTTTTAAAAGCCAACGCCAGTAAAAAGGCTTTGTAGAATCACTCTGTGAATGTTTTGAAAACACTTCTTAAGAAGGAAAGCATAAGTCTTTCATATGCGTGAAGACTGCATTCTATTCAGTTTTTAGTACTGTGTTGATTGGTTAGGCGATTCACTTGTAGGGAAGCTTTTGTTTGCATTCTGTATACTCAATTCTTTAACAGCAAATCTCGCGTTTTGCTTTTGACAGAAATTCCAATGAAATCACGTTTAAAAGCCAACGTCAGTAAAAAGGTTTTGTAGAATCACTCTGTCAATGTCTTTAAAAACACTTCTTAAGAAGGAAAGCGTACGTCTTTCATCTGAGTGAAAACTGCATTCTATTCAGTTTTTAGTACTGTGTTGAATGGTTAGGCGATTCACTTGTAGGGAAGCGTTTGTTTGCATTCTGTATAATCAATTGTATAACAGCAAATTGCGCATCTTGCCTTTGACAGAAATTCCAGTGAAATCACGTTTAAAAGCCAACGTCAGTAAAAAGGCTTTGTAGAATCACTCTGTGAATGTCTTTGAAAACACTTCTTAAGAAGGAAAGCATACGTCTTTCATCTGAGTGAAAACTGCATTCTATTCAGTTTTTAGTACTGTGTTGAATGGTTAGGCGATTCACTTGTAGGGAAGCATTTGTTTGCATTCTGTATACTCAATTCTTTAACAGCAAATCTCGAGGCTTGCGTTTGACAGCAATTCCAGTGAAATCACATTTAAAAGCCAACGCCAGTAAAAAGGCTTTGTAGAATCACTCTGTGAATGTCTTTGAAAACACTTCTTAAGAAGGAAAGCATACGTCTTTCATATGAGTGAAAACTGCATTCTATTCTGTTTTTAGTACTGTGTTGAATGGTTAGGCGATTCACTTGTAGGGAAGCGTTTGTTTGCATTCTGTATAATCAATTGTATAACAGCAAATTCCGCATCTTCCTTTGACAGAAATTCCAGTGAAATCACGTTTAAAAGCCAACGTCAGTAAAAAGGCTTTGTAGAATCACTCTGTGAATGTCTTTGAAAACACTTCTTAAGAAGGAAAGCATACGTCTTTCATCTGAGTGAAAACTGCATTCTATTCAGTTTTTAGTACTGTGTTGAAAGGTTAGGCGATTCACTTGTAGGGTAGAGTTTGTTTGCATTCTGTATCCTCAATTCTTTAACAGCAAATTGCGCATCTTGCCTTTGACAGAAATTACAGTGAAATCACGTTTAAAAGCCAACGCCAGTAAAAAGGCTTTGTAGAATCACTCTGTGAATGTCTTTGAAAACACTTCTTAAGAAGGAAAGCATATGTCTTTTATCTGAGTGAAAACTGCATTCTATTCAGTTTTTAGTACTGTGTTGAATGGTTAGGCGATTCACTTGTAGGGAAGCGTTTGTTTGCATTCTGTATACTCAATTCTTTAACAGCAAATCTCGAGGCTTGCGTTTGACAGCAATTCCAGTGAAATCACGTTTAAAAGCCAACGTCAGTAAAAAGGTTTTGTAGAATCACTCTATCAATGTCTTTAAAAACACTTCTTAAGAAGGAAAGCATACATCTTTCATCTGAGTGAAAACTGCATTCTATTCAGTTTTTAGTACTGTGTTGAAAGGTTAGGCGATTCAATTGTAGGGTAGAGTTTGTTTGCATTCTGTATCCTCAATTCTTTAACAGCAAATTGCGCATCTTGCCTTTGACAGAAATTACAGTGAAATCACTTTTAAAAGCCAACGCCAGTAAAAAGGCTTTGTAGAATCACTCTGTGAATGTCTTTGAAAACACTTCTTAAGAAGGAAAGCATACGTCTTTCATATGAGTGAAAACTGCATTCTAATCAGTTTTTAGTACAGTGTTGAATGGTTAGGCGATTCACTTGTAGGGAAGCGTTTGTTCGCATTCTGTATACTCAATTCTTTAAGAGCAAATCTCGCGTTTTGCTTTTGACAGAAATTCCAATGAAATCACGTTTAAAAGCCAACGTCAGTAAAAAGGTTTTGTAGAATCACTCTGTCAATGTCTTTAAAAACACTTCTTAAGAAGGAAAGCATACATCTTTCATCTGAGTGAAAACTGCATTCTATTCAGTTTTTAGTACTGTGTTGAATGGTTAGACGATTCACTTGTAGGGAAGCGTTTGTTCGCATTCTGTATACTCAATTCTTTAACAGCAAATCTCGTGTCTTGGTTTTGACAGAAATTCCAGTGACATCACGTTTAAAAGCCAACGCCAGTAAAAAGGCTTTGTAGAATCACTCTGTGAATGTCTTTGAAAACACTTCTTAAGAAGGAAAGCATACGTCTTTCATCTGAGTGAAAACTGCATTCTATTCAGTTTTTAGTACTGTGTTGAATGGTTAGGCGATTCACTTGTAGGGAAGCGTTTGTTTGCATTCTGCATAAACAATTGTATAACAGCAAATCTCGTGTCTTGCTTTTGACAGATATTCCAGTGAAATCACGTTTAAAAGCCAACGCCAGTAAAAAGGCTTTGTCGAATCACTCTGTGAATGTCTGTGAAAACACTTCTTAAGAAGGAAAGCATACGTCTTTCATCTGAGTGAAAACTGCATTCTAATCAGTTTTTAGTACTGTGTTGAATGGTTAGGCGATTCCCTTGTAGGGAAGCGTTTGTTTGCATTCTGTATACTCAATTCTTTAACAGCAAATTGCGCATCTTGCCTTTGACAGAAATTCCAGTGAAATCACGTTTAAAAGCCAACCTCAGTAAAAAGGCTTTGTAGAATCACTCTGTGAATGTCTTTGAAAACACTTCTTAAGAAGGAAAGCATACGTCTTTCATCTGAGTGAAAACTGCATTCTATTCAGTTTTTAGTACTGTGTTGAAAGGTTAGGCGATTCAATTGTAGGGTAGAGTTTGTTTGCATTCTGTATCCTCAATTCTTTTACAGCAAATTGCGCATCTTGCCTTTGACAGAAATTACAGTGAAATCACTTTTAAAAGCCAACGCCAGTAAAAAGGCTTTGTAGAATCACTCTGTGAATGTCTTTGAAAACACTTCTTAAGAAGGAAAGCATATGTCTTTTATCTGAGTGAAAACTGCATTCTATTCAGTTTTTAGTACTGTGTTGAATGGTTAGGCGATTCACTTGTAGGGAAGCGTTTGTTTGCACTCTGTATAATCAATTGTATAACAGCAAATTGCGCATCTTGCGTTTGACAGCAATTCCAGTGAAATCACGTTTAAAAGCCAACGTCAGTAAAAAGGCTTTGTAGAATCACTCTGTGAATGTCTTTGAAAACACTTCTTAAGAAGGAAAGCATACGTCTTTCATCTGAGTGAAAACTGCATTCTATTCAGTTTTTAGTACTGTGTTGAATGGTTAGGCGATTCACTTGTAGGGAAGCGTTTGTTTGCATTCTTAATACTCAATTCTTTAACAGCAAATCTCGAGGCTTGCGTTTGACAGCAATTCCAGTGAAATCACGTTTAAAAGCCAACGCCAGTAAAAAGGCTTTGTAGAATCACTCTGTGAATGTCTTTGAAAACACTTCTTAAGAAGGAAAGCATACGTCTTTCATATGAGTGAAAACTGCATTCTATTCAGTTTTTAGTACTGTGTTGAATGGTTAGGCGATTCACTTGTAGGGAAGCGTTTGTTTATATTCTGTATACTCAATTCTTTAAGAGCAAATCTCGCGTTTTGCTTTTGACAGCAATTCCAGTGAAATCAGGTTTAAAAGCCAACGCCAGTAAAAAGGCTTTGTAGAATCACTCTGTGAATGTCTTTGAAAACACTTCTTAAGAAGGAAAGCATACGTCTTTCATATGAGTGAAAACTGCATTCTATTCAGTTTTTAGTACTGTGTTGAATGATTAGGCGATTCACTTGTAGGGAAGCGTTTTTTTGCATTCTGTATACTCAATTCTTTAAGAGCAAATCTCGCATTTTGCTTTTGACAGAAATTCCAATGAAATCACGTTTAAAAGCCAACGTCAGTAAAAAGGTTTTGTAGAATCACTCTGTCAATGTCTTTAAAAACACTTCTTAAGAAGGAAAGCATATGTCTTTCATCTGAGTGAAAACTGCATTCTATTCAGTTTTTAGTACTGTGTTGAATGGTTAGGCGATTCACTTGTAGGGAAGCGTTTGTTCGCATTCTGTATACTCAATTCTTTAACAGCAAATCTCGTGTCTTGCTTTTGACAGAAATTCCAGTGAAATCACGTTTAAAAGCCAACGCCAGTAAAAAGGCTTTGTCGAATCACTCTGTGAATGTCTTTGAAAACACTTCTTAAGAAGGAAAGCATACGTCTTTCATCTGAGTGAAAACTGCATTCTATTCAGTTTTTAGTACTGTGTTGAAAGGTTAGGCGATTCAATTGTAGGGAAGAGTTTGTTTGCATTCTGTATCCTCAATTCTTTAACAGCAAATTGTGCATCTTGCCTTTGACAGAAATTCCAGTGAAATCACGTTTAAAAGCCAACGTCAGTAAAAAGGCTTTGTAGAATCACTCTGTGAATGTCTTTGAAAACACTTCATAAGAAGGAAAGCATACGTCTTTCATCTGAGTGAAAACTGCATTCTATTCAGTTTTTAGTACTGTGTTGAATGGTTAGGCGATTCACTTGTAGGGAAGCGTTTGTTCGCATTCTGTATACTCAATTCTTTTACAGCAAATCTCGCAGCTTGCGTTTGACAGAAATTCCAGTTAAATCACGTTTAAAAGCCAACGCCAGTAAAAAGGCTTTGTAGATTCACTGTGTGAATGTCTTTGAAAACACTTCTTAAGAAGGAAAGCATACGTCTTTCATCTGAGTGAAAACTGCATTCTATTCAGTTTTTAGTACTGTGTTGAATGGTTAGGCAATTCCCTTGTAGGGAAGTGTTTGTTCGCATTCTGTATAATCAATTCTTTAACAGCAAATCTCGCGTCTTGCGTTTGACAGAAATTCCAGTGAAATCACCTTTAAAAGCCAAGGCTAATAAAAAGGCTTTGTAGAATCACTCTGTGAATGTCTTTGAAAACACTTCTTAAGAAGGAATGCATACCTCTTTCATCTGAGTGAAAACTGCATTCTATTCAGTTTTTAGTACTGTGTTGAATGGTTAGGCGATTCACTTGTAGCGAAGCGTTTGTTTGCATTCTGTATACTCAATTCTTTAACAGCAAATTGCGCATCTTGCCTTTGACAGAAATTCCAGTGAAATCACGTTTAAAAGCCAACGTCAGTAAAAAGGCTTTGTAGATTCACTGTGTGAATATCTTTGAAAACACTTCTTAAGAAGGAAAGCATACGTCTTTCATCTGAGTGAAAACTGCATTCTATTCAGTTTATAGAACTGTGTTGAATGGTTAGGCGATTCAATTGTAGGGAAGCGTTTGTTTGCATTCTGTATACTCAATTCTTTAACAGCAAATCTCGCTTCTTGCCTTTGACAGAAATTCCAGTGAAATCACGTTTAAAAGCCAACGCCAGTAAAAAGGCTTTGCAGAATCACTCTGTGAATGTCTTTGAAAACACTTCTTAAGAAGGAAAGCATACGTCTTTCATCTGAGTGAAAACTGCATTCTATTCAGTTTTTAGTACTGTGTTGAATGGTTAGGCGATTCACTTGTAGGGAAGCGTTTGTTTGCATTCTGTATCCTCAATTCTTTAACAGCAAATCTCGCGTCTTGCGTTTGACAGAAATTCCAGTGAAATCACGTTTAAAAGCCAATGCCAGTAAAAAGGCTTTGTAGAATCACTCTATGAATGTCTTTGAAAACACTTCTTAAGAAGGAAAGCATACGTCTTTCATATGAGTGAAAACTGCATTCTATTCAGTTTTTAGTACTGTGTTCAATGGTTAGGCGATTCACTTGTAGGGAAGCGTTTGTTTGCATTCTGTATACTCAATTCTTTAAGAGCAAATCTCGCGTTTTGCTTTTGACAGAAATTCCAATGAAATCACGTTAAAAGCCAACGTCAGTAAAAAGGTTTTGTAGAATCACTCTGTCAATGTCTTTAAAAACACTTCTTAAGAAGGAAAGCATACGTCTTTCATCTGGGTGAAAACTGCATTCTATTCAGTTTTTAGTACTGTGTTGAATGGTTAGGCGAATCACTTGTAGGGAAGCGTTTGTTTGCATTCTGTATACTCAATTCTTTAACAGCAAATCTCGTGTCTTGCTTTTGACAGAAATTCCAGTGAAATCACGTTTAAAAGCCAACGCCAGTAAAAAGGCTTTGTCGAATCACTCTGTGAATGTCTTTGAAAACACTTCTTAAGAAGGAAAGCATACGTCTTTCATCTGAGTGAAAACTGCATTCTATTCAGTTTTTAGTACTGTGTTGAATGGTTAGGCGATTCACTTGTAGGGAAGCGTTTGTTTGCATTCTGTATCCTCAATTCTTTAACAGCAAATCTCGCTTCTTGCGTTTGACAGAAATTCCAGTGAAATCACGTTTAAAAGCCAACGTCAGTAAAAAGGCTTTGTAGATTCACTGTGTGAATGTCTTTGAAAACACTTCTTAAGAAGGAAAGCATACGTCTTTCATCTGAGTGAAAACTGCATTCTATTCAGTTTATAGTACTGTGTTGAATGGTTAGGCGATTCAATTGTAGGGTAGAGTTTGTTTGCATTATGTATCCTCAATTCTTTAACAGCAAATTGCGCATCTTGCCTTTGACAGAAATTCCAGTGAAATCACGTTTAAAAGCCAATGTCAGCAAAAAGGCTTTGTAGAATCACTGTGTGAATGTCTTTGAAAACACTTCTTAAGAAGGAAAGCATACGTCTTTCATCTGAGTGAAAACTGCATTCTATTCAGTTTTTAGTACTGTGTTGAATGGTTAGGCGATTCACTAGTAGGGAAGCGTTGGTTTGCATTCTGTATACTCAATTCTTTAACAGCAAATTGCGCATCTTGCCTTTGACAGAAATTCCAGTGAAATCACGTTTAAAAGCCAACGTCAGTAAAAAGGCTTTGTAGATTCACTGTGTGAATGTCTTTGAAAACACTTCTTAAGAAGGAAAGCATATGTCTTTCATCTGAGTGAAAACTGCATTCTATTCAGTTTATAGTACTGTGTTGAATGGTTAGGCGATTCAATTGTAGGGAAGCGTTTGTTTGCATTCTGTATACTCAATTCTTTAACAGCAAATCTCGCTTCTTGCCTTTGACAGAAATTCCAGTGAAATCACGTTTAAAAGCCAACGCCAGTAAAAAGGCTTTGCAGAATCACTGTGTGAATGTCTTTGAAAACACTTCTTAAGAAGGAAAGCATACGTCTTTCATCTGAGTGAAAACTGCATTCTATTCAGTTTTTAGTACTGTGTTGAATGGTTAGGCGATTCACTAGTAGGGAAGCGTTTGTTTGCATTCTGTATACTCAATTCTTTAACAGCAAATCTTGAGGCTTGCGTTTGACAGAAATTCTAGTGAAATCACGTTTAAAAGCCAACGTCAGTAAAAAGGCTTTGTAGAATCACTCTGTGAATGTCTTTGAAAACACTTCTTAAGAAGGAAAGCATACGTCTTTCATATGAGTGAAAACTGCATTCTATTCAGTTTTTAGTACTGTGTTGAATGGTTAGGCGATTCACTTGTAGTGAAGCGTTTGTTTGCATTCTGTATACTCAATTCTTTAACAGCAAATCTCACGTTTTGCTTTTGAGAGAAATTCCAATGAAATCACGTTTAAAAGCCAACATCAGTAAAAAGGTTTTGTAGAATCACTCTGTCAATGTCTTTAAAAACACTTCTTAAGAAGGAATGCATACGTCTTTCATCTGAGTGAAAACTGCATTCTATTCAATTTTTAGTACTGTGTTGAATGGTTAGGCGATTCACTTGTATGGAAGCGTTTGTTTGCATTCTGTATAATCAATTGTATAACAGCAAATTGCGCATCTTGCCTTTGACAGAAATTCCAGTGAAATCACGTTTAAAAGCCAACGTCAGTAAAAAGGCTTTGTAGATTCACTGTGTGAATGTCTTTGAAAACACTTCTTAAGAAGGAAAGCATACGTCTTTCATCTGAGTGAAAACTGCATTCTATTCAGTTTTTAGTACTGTGTTGAATGGTTAGGCGATTCACTAGTAGTTAAGCGTTTGTTTGCATTCTGTATACTCAATTCTTTAACAGCAAATCTTGAGGCTTGCGTTTGACAGAAATTCCAGTGAAATCACGTTTAAAAGCCAACGTCAGTAAAAAGGCTTTGTAGAATCACTCTGTGAATGTCTTTGAAAACACTTCTTAAGAAGGAAAGCATACGTCTTTCATATGAGTGAAAACTACATTTTATTCAGTTTTTAGTACTGTGTTGAATGGTTAGGCGATTCACTTGTAGGGAAGCGTTTGTTCGCATTCTGTATACTCTATTCTTTAAGAGCAAATCTCGCGTTTTGCCTTTGACAGAAATTCCAATGAAATCACGTTTAAAGCCAACGTCAGTAAAAAGGTTTTGTAGAATCACTCTGTCAATGTCTTTAAAAACACTTCTTAAGAAGGAAAGCATACGTCTTTCATCTGAGTGAAAACTGCATTCTATTCAGTTTTTAGTACTGTGTTGAATGGTTAGGCGAATCACTTGTAGGGAAGCGTTTGTTCGCATTCTGTATACTCAATTCTTTAACAGCAAATCTCGCATCTTGCATTTGACAGAAATTCCAGTGAAATCACGTTTAAAAGCCAACGCCAGTAAAAAAGCTTTGTCGAATCACTCTGTGAATGTCTTTGAAAACACTTCTTAAGAAGGAAAGCATACGTCTTTCATCTGAGTGAAAACTGCATTCTATTCAGTTTTTAGTACTGTGTTGAATGGTTAGGCGATTCACTTGTAGGGAAGCGTTTGTTTGCATTCTGTATCCTCAATTCTTTAACAGCAAATCTCGCGTCTTGCGTTTGACAGAAATTCCAGTGAAATCACGTTTAAAAGCCAACGCCAGTAAAAAGGCTTTGTAGAATCACTCTATGAATGTCTTTGAAAACACTTCTTAAGAAGGAAAGCATATGTCTTTCATCTGAGTGAAAACTGCATTCTATTCAGTTTTTAGTACTGTGTTGAAAGTTAGGCATTTCAATTGTAGGGAAGAGTTTGTTTGCATTCTGTATCCTCAATTCTTTAACAGCAAATAGTGCATCTTGCCTTTGACAGAAATTCCAGTGAAATCACGTTTAAAAGCCAACGACAGTAAAAAGGCTTTGTAGAATCACTCTGTGAATGTCTTTGAAAACACTTCTTAAGAAGGAAAGCATACGTCTTTCATCTGAGTGAAAACTGCATTCTATTCAGTTTTTAGTACTGTGTTGAATGGTTAGGCGATTCACTTGTAGGGAAGCGTTTGTTTGCATTCTGTATCCTCAATTCTTTAACAGCAAATCTCGCGTCTTGCGTTTGACAGAAATTCCAGTGAAATCACGTTTAAAAGCCAACGCCAGTAAAAAGGCTTTGTAGAATCACTCTATGAATGTCTTTGAAAACACTTCTTAAGAAGGAAAGCATATGTCTTTCATCTGAGTGAAAACTGCATTCTATTCAGTTTTTAGTACTGTGTTGAAAGTTAGGCATTTCAATTGTAGGGAAGAGTTTGTTTGCATTCTGTATCCTCAATTCTTTAACAGCAAATAGTGCATCTTGCCTTTGACAGAAATTCCAGTGAAATCACGTTTAAAAGCCAACGACAGTAAAAAGGCTTTGTAGAATCACTCTGTGAATGTCTTTGAAAACACTTCTTAAGAAGGAAAGCATACGTCTTTCATCTGAGTGAAAACTGCATTCTATTCAGTTTATAGTACTGTGTTGAATGGTTAGGCGATTCAATTGTAGGGAAGCGTTTGTTTGCATTCTGTATACTCAATTCTTTAACAGCAAATCTCGCTTCTTGCCATTGACAGAAATTCCAGTGAAATCACATTTAAAATCCAACACCAGTAAAAAGGCTTTGCAGAATCACTCTGTGAATGTCTTTGAAAACACTTCTTAAGAAGGAAAGCATACGTCTTTCATCTGAGTGAAAACTGCATTCTATTCAGTTTTTAGTACTGTGTTGAATGGTTAGGCGATTCACTTGTAGGGAAGCATTTGTTCGCATTCTGTATACTCAATTCTTTAACAGCAAATCTCACGTTTTGCTTTTGAGAGAAATTCCAATGAAATCACGTTTAAAAGCCAACATCAGTAAAAAGGTTTTGTAGAATCACTCTGTCAATGTCTTTAAAAACACTTCTTAAGAAGGAATGCATACGTCTTTCATCTGAGTGAAAACTGCATTCTATTCAATTTTTAGTACTGTGTTGAATGGTTAGGCGATTCACTTGTATGGAAGCGTTTGTTTGCATTCTGTATAATCAATTGTATAACAGCAAATTGCGCATCTTGCCTTTGACAGAAATTCCAGTGAAATCACGTTTAAAAGCCAACGTCAGTAAAAAGGCTTTGTAGATTCACTGTGTGAATGTCTTTGAAAACACTTCTTAAGAAGGAAAGCATACGTCTTTCATCTGAGTGAAAACTGCATTCTATTCAGTTTTTAGTACTGTGTTGAATGGTTAGGCGATTCACTAGTAGTTAAGCGTTTGTTTGCATTCTGTATACTCAATTCTTTAACAGCAAATCTTGAGGCTTGCGTTTGACAGAAATTCCAGTGAAATCACGTTTAAAAGCCAACGTCAGTAAAAAGGCTTTGTAGAATCACTCTGTGAATGTCTTTGAAAACACTTCTTAAGAAGGAAAGCATACGTCTTTCATATGAGTGAAAACTACATTTTATTCAGTTTTTAGTACTGTGTTGAATGGTTAGGCGATTCACTTGTAGGGAAGCGTTTGTTCGCATTCTGTATACTCTATTCTTTAAGAGCAAATCTCGCGTTTTGCCTTTGACAGAAATTCCAATGAAATCACGTTTAAAGCCAACGTCAGTAAAAAGGTTTTGTAGAATCACTCTGTCAATGTCTTTAAAAACACTTCTTAAGAAGGAAAGCATACGTCTTTCATCTGAGTGAAAACTGCATTCTATTCAGTTTTTAGTACTGTGTTGAATGGTTAGGCGAATCACTTGTAGGGAAGCGTTTGTTCGCATTCTGTATACTCAATTCTTTAACAGCAAATCTCGCATCTTGCATTTGACAGAAATTCCAGTGAAATCACGTTTAAAAGCCAACGCCAGTAAAAAAGCTTTGTCGAATCACTCTGTGAATGTCTTTGAAAACACTTCTTAAGAAGGAAAGCATACGTCTTTCATCTGAGTGAAAACTGCATTCTATTCAGTTTTTAGTACTGTGTTGAATGGTTAGGCGATTCACTTGTAGGGAAGCGTTTGTTTGCATTCTGTATCCTCAATTCTTTAACAGCAAATCTCGCGTCTTGCGTTTGACAGAAATTCCAGTGAAATCACGTTTAAAAGCCAACGCCAGTAAAAAGGCTTTGTAGAATCACTCTATGAATGTCTTTGAAAACACTTCTTAAGAAGGAAAGCATATGTCTTTCATCTGAGTGAAAACTGCATTCTATTCAGTTTTTAGTACTGTGTTGAAAGTTAGGCATTTCAATTGTAGGGAAGAGTTTGTTTGCATTCTGTATCCTCAATTCTTTAACAGCAAATAGTGCATCTTGCCTTTGACAGAAATTCCAGTGAAATCACGTTTAAAAGCCAACGACAGTAAAAAGGCTTTGTAGAATCACTCTGTGAATGTCTTTGAAAACACTTCTTAAGAAGGAAAGCATACGTCTTTCATCTGAGTGAAAACTGCATTCTATTCAGTTTTTAGTACTGTGTTGAATGGTTAGGCGATTCACTTGTAGGGAAGCGTTTGTTTGCATTCTGTATCCTCAATTCTTTAACAGCAAATCTCGCGTCTTGCGTTTGACAGAAATTCCAGTGAAATCACGTTTAAAAGCCAACGCCAGTAAAAAGGCTTTGTAGAATCACTCTATGAATGTCTTTGAAAACACTTCTTAAGAAGGAAAGCATATGTCTTTCATCTGAGTGAAAACTGCATTCTATTCAGTTTTTAGTACTGTGTTGAAAGTTAGGCATTTCAATTGTAGGGAAGAGTTTGTTTGCATTCTGTATCCTCAATTCTTTAACAGCAAATAGTGCATCTTGCCTTTGACAGAAATTCCAGTGAAATCACGTTTAAAAGCCAACGACAGTAAAAAGGCTTTGTAGAATCACTCTGTGAATGTCTTTGAAAACACTTCTTAAGAAGGAAAGCATACGTCTTTCATCTGAGTGAAAACTGCATTCTATTCAGTTTATAGTACTGTGTTGAATGGTTAGGCGATTCAATTGTAGGGAAGCGTTTGTTTGCATTCTGTATACTCAATTCTTTAACAGCAAATCTCGCTTCTTGCCATTGACAGAAATTCCAGTGAAATCACATTTAAAATCCAACACCAGTAAAAAGGCTTTGCAGAATCACTCTGTGAATGTCTTTGAAAACACTTCTTAAGAAGGAAAGCATACGTCTTTCATCTGAGTGAAAACTGCATTCTATTCAGTTTTTAGTACTGTGTTGAATGGTTAGGCGATTCACTTGTAGGGAAGCGTTTGTTTGCATTCTGTATCCTCAATTCTTTAACAGCAAATCTCGCGTCTTGCGTTTGACAGAAATTCCAGTGAAATCACGTTTAAAAGCCAACGCCAGTAAAAAGGCTTTGTAGAATCACTCTATGAATGTCTTTGAAAACACTTCTTAAGAAGGAAAGCATACGTCTTTCATCTGAGTGAAAACTGCATTCTATTCAGTTTTTAGTACTGTGTTGAAAGTTAGGCGATTCAATTGTAGGGAAGAGTTTGTTTGCATTCTGTATCCTCAATTCTTTAACAGCAAATAGTGCATCTTGCCTTTGACAATAATTCCAGTGAAATCACGTTTAAAAGCCAACGTCAGTAAAAAGGCTTTGTAGAATCACTCTGTGAATGTCTTTGAAAACACTTCTTAAGAAGGAATGCATACCTCTTTCATCTGAGTGAAAACTGCATTCTATTCAGTTTTTAGTACTGTGTTGAATGGTTAGGCGATTCACTTGTAGCGAAGCGTTTGTTTGCATTCTGTATACTCAATTCTTTAACAGCAAATTGCGCATCTTGCCTTTGACAGAAATTCCAGTGAAATCACGTTTAAAAGCCAACGTCAGTAAAAAGGCTTTGTAGATTCACTGTGTGAATGTCTTTGAAAACACTTCTTAAAAAGGAAAGCATACGTCTTTCATCTGAGTGAAAACTGCATTCTATTCAGTTTATACTACTGTGTTGAATGGTTAGGCGATTCAATTGTAGGGAAGCGTTTGTTTGCATTCTGTATACTCAATTCTTTAACAGCAAATCTCGCTTCTTGCCTTTGACAGAAATTCCAGTGAAATCACGTTTAAAAGCCAACGCCAGTAAAAAGGCTTTGTAGAATCACTCTGTGAATGTCTTTGAAAACACTTCTTAAGAAGGAAAGCATACGTCTTTCATCTGAGTAAAAACTGCATTCTATTCCGTTTTTAGTACTGTGTTGAAAGGTTAGGCGATTCACTTGTAGGGAAGTGTTTGTTTGCATTCTGTATCCTCAATTCTTTAACAGCAAATCTCGCGTCTTGCGTTTGACAGAAATTCCAGTGAAATCACGTTTAAAAGCCAACGCCAGTAAAAAGGCTTTGTAGAATCACTCTATGAATGTCTTTGAAAACACTTCTTAAGAAGGAAAGCATACGTCTTTCATCTGAGTGAAAACTGCATTCTATTCAGTTTTTAGTACTGTGTTGAAAGTTACGCAATTCAATTGTAGGGAAGAGTTTGTTTGCATTCTGTATCCTCAATTCTTTAACAGCGAATAGTGCATCTTGCCTTTGACAGAAATTCCAGTGAAATCACGTTTAAAAGCCAACATCAGTAGAAAGGCTTTGTAGAATCACTCTGTGAATGTCTTGGAAAACACTTCTTAAGAAGGAAAGCATACGTCTTTCATCTGAGTGAAAACTGCATTCTCTTCAGTTTTGAGTACTGTGTTGAATGGTTAGGCGATTCACTTGTAGGGAAGCGTTTGTTTGCATTATGTATACTCAATTCTTTAACAGCAAATCTCGCATCTTGCATTTGACAGAAATTCCAGTTAAATCACGTTTAAAAGCCAACGCCAGTAAAAAGGCTTTGTAGATTCACTCTGTGAATGTCTTTGAAAACACTTCTTAAGAAGGAAAGCATACGTCTTTCATCTGAGTGAAAACTGCATTCTATTCAGTTTTTAGTACTGTGTTGAATGGTTAGGCAATTCCCTTGTAGGGAAGTGTTTGTTCGCATTCTGTATACTCAATTCTTTAACAGCAAATCTCGCGTCTTGCGTTTGACAGAAATTCCAGTGAAATCACCTTTAAAAGCCAACGCCAATAAAAAGGCTTTGTAGAATCACTCTGTGAATGTCTTTGAAAACACTTCTTAAGAAGGAATGCATACCTCTTTCATCTGAGTGAAAACTGCATTCTATTCATTTTTTAGTACTGTGTTGAATGGTTAGGCGATTCACTTGTAGGGAAGCGTTTGTTCGCATTCTGTATACTCAATTCTTTAACAGCAAATTGCGCATCTTGCCTTGACAGAAATTCCAGTGAAATCACGTTTAAAAGCCAACCTCAGTAAAAAGGCTTTGTAGATTCACTGTGTGAATGTCTTTGAAAACACTTCTTAAGAAGGAAAGCATACGTCTTTCATCTGAGTGAAAACTGCATTCTATTCAGTTTTTAGTACTGTGTTGAATAGTTAGGCGATTCACTTGTAGGGAAGCGTTTGTTTGCATTCTGTATCCTCAATTCTTTAACAGCAAATCTCGCTTCTTGCGTTTGACAGAAATTCCAGTGAAATCACGTTTAAAAGCCAACGTCAGTAAAAAGGCTTTGTAGATTCACTGTGTGAATGTCTTTGAAAACACTTCTTAAGAAGGAAAGCATACGTCTTTCATCTGAGTGAAAACTGCATTCTATTCAGTTTATAGTACTGTGTTGAATGGTTAGGCGATTCAATTGTAGGGTAGAGTTTGTTTGCATTATGTATCCTCAATTCTTTAACAGCAAATTGCGCATCTTGCCTTTGACAGAAATTCCAGTGAAATCACGTTTAAAAGCCAATGTCAGCAAAAAGGCTTTGTAGAATCACTGTGTGAATGTCTTTGAAAACACTTCTTAAGAAGGAAAGCATACGTCTTTCATCTGAGTGAAAACTGCATTCTATTCAGTTTTTAGTACTGTGTTGAATGGTTAGGCGATTCACTAGTAGGGAAGCGTTTGTTTGCATTCTGTATACTCAATTCTTTAACAGCAAATTGCGCATCTTGCCTTTGACAGAAATTCCAGTGAAATCACGTTTAAAAGCCAACGTCAGTAAAAAGGCTTTGTAGATTCACTGTGTGAATGTCTTTGAAAACACTTCTTAAGAAGGAAAGCATACGTCTTTCATCTGAGTGAAAACTGCATTCTATTCAGTTTATAGTACTGTGTTGAATGGTTAGGCGATTCAATTGTAGGGAAGCGTTTGTTTGCATTCTGTATACTCAATTCTTTAACAGAAAATCTCGCTTCTTGCCTTCGACAGAAATTCCAGTGAAATCACGTTTAAAAGCCAACGCCAGTAAAAAGGCTTTGCAGAATCACTGTGTGAATGTCTTTGAAAACACTTCTTAAGAAGGAAAGCATACGTCTTTCATCTGAGTGAAAACTGCATTCTATTCAGTTTTTAGTACTGTGTTGAATGGTTAGGCGATTCACTAGTAGGGAAGCGTTTGTTTGCATTCTGTATACTCAATTCTTTAACAGCAAATCTTGAGGCTTGTGTTTGACAGAAATTCTAGTGAAATCACGTTTAAAAGCCAACGTCAGTAAAAAGGCTTTGTAGAATCACTCTGTGAATGTCTTTGAAAACACTTCTTAAGAAGGAAAGCATACGTCTTTCATCTGAGTGAAAACTGAATTCTATTCAGTTTTTAGTACTGTGTTGAATGGTTAGGCGATTCACTTGTAGTGAAGCGTTTGTTCGCATTATGTATACTCAATTCTTTAACAGCAAATCTCACGTTTTGCTTTTGAGAGAAATTCCAATGAAATCACGTTTAAAAGCCAACATCAGTAAAAAGGTTTTGTAGAATCACTCTGTCAATGTCTTTAAAAACACTTCTTAAGAAGGAATGCATACGTCTTTCATCTGAGTGAAAACTGCATTCTATTCAATTTTTAGTACTGTGTTGAATGGTTAGGCGATTCACTTGTATGGAAGCGTTTGTTTGCATTCTGTATAATCAATTGTATAACAGCAAATTGCGCATCTTGCCTTTGACAGAAATTCCAGTGAAATCACGTTTAAAAGCCAACGTCAGTAAAAAGGCTTTGTAGATTCACTGTGTGAATGTCTTTGAAAACACTTCTTAAGAAGGAAAGCATACGTCTTTCATCTGAGTGAAAACTGCATTCTATTCAGTTTTTAGTACTGTGTTGAATGGTTAGGCGATTCACTAGTAGTTAAGCGTTTGTTTGCATTCTGTATACTCAATTCTTTAACAGCAAATCTTGAGGCTTGCGTTTGACAGAAATTCCAGTGAAATCACGTTTAAAAGCCAACGTCAGTAAAAAGGCTTTGTAGAATCACTCTGTGAATGTCTTTGAAAACACTTCTTAAGAAGGAAAGCATACGTCTTTCATATGAGTGAAAACTACATTTTATTCAGTTTTTAGTACTGTGTTGAATGGTTAGGCGATTCACTTGTAGGGAAGCGTTTGTTCGCATTCTGTATACTCTATTCTTTAAGAGCAAATCTCGCGTTTTGCCTTTGACAGAAATTCCAATGAAATCACGTTTAAAAGCCAACGTCAGTAAAAAGGTTTTATAGAATCACTCTGTCAATGTCTTTAAAAACACTTCTTAAGAAGGAAAGCATACGTCTTTCATCTGAGTGAAAACTGCATTCTATTCAGTTTTTAGTACTGTGTTGAATGGTTAGGCGAATCACTTGTAGGGAAGCGTTTGTTCGCATTCTGTATACTCAATTCTTTAACAGCAAATCTCGCATCTTGCATTTGACAGAAATTCCAGTGAAATCACGTTTAAAAGCCAACGCCAGTAAAAAAGCTTTGTCGAATCACTCTGTGAATGTCTTTGAAAACACTTCTTAAGAAGGAAAGCATACGTCTTTCATCTGAGTGAAAACTGCATTCTATTCAGTTTTTAGTACTGTGTTGAATGGTTAGGCGATTCACTTGTAGGGAAGCGTTTGTTTGCATTCTGTATCCTCAATTCTTTAACAGCAAATCTCGCGTCTTGCGTTTGACAGAAATTCCAGTGAAATCACGTTTAAAAGCCAACGCCAGTAAAAAGGCTTTGTAGAATCACTCTATGAATGTCTTTGAAAACACTTCTTAAGAAGGAAAGCATACGTCTTTCATCTGAGTGAAAACTGCATTCTATTCAGTTTTTAGTACTGTGTTGAAAGTTAGGCAATTCAATTGTAGGGAAGAGTTTGTTTGCATTCTGTATCCTCAATTCTTTAACAGCAAATAGTGCATCTTGCCTTTGACAGAAATTCCAGTGAAATCACGTTTAAAAGCCAACGACAGTAAAAAGGCTTTGTAGAATCACTCTGTGAATGTCTTTGAAAACACTTCTTAAGAAGGAAAGCATACGTCTTTCATCTGAGTGAAAACTGCATTCTATTCAGTTTTTAGTACTGTGTTGAAAGGTTAGGCGATTCAATTGTAGGGTAGAGTTTGTTTGCATTCTGTATCCTCAATTCATTAACAGCAAATTGCGCATCTTGCCTTTGACTGAAATTCCAGTGAAATCACGTTTAAAAGCCAATGTCAGCAAAAAGGTTTTGTAGAATCACTGTGTGAATGTCTTGGAAAACACTTCTTAAGAAGGAAAGCATACGTCTTTCATCTGAGTGAAAACTGCATTCTATTCAGTTTTTAGTACTGTGTTGAATGGTTAGGCGATTCACTAGTAGGGAAGCGTTTGTATGCATTCTGTATACTCAATTCTTTAACAGCAAATCTCGTGTCTTGCTTTTGACAGAAATTCCAGTGAAATCACGTTTAAAAGCCAACGCCAGTAAAAAGGCTTTGTCAAATCACTCTGTGAATGTCTTTGAAAACACTTCTTAAGAAGGAAAGCATACGTCTTTCATCTGAGTGAAAACTGCATTCTATTCAGTTTTTAGTACTGTGTTGAAAGGTTAGGCGATTCAATTGTAGGGAAGAGTTTGTTTGCATTCTGTATCCTCAATTCTTTAACAGCAAATTGTGCATCTTGCCGTTGACAGAAATTCCAGTGAAATCACGTTTAAAAGCCTACGTCAGTAAAAAGGCTTTGTAGATTCACTGTGTGAATGTCTTTGAAAACACTTCTTAAGAAGGAAAGCATACGTCTTTCATCTGAGTGAAAACTGCATTCTATTCAGTTTATAGTACTGTGTTGAATGGTTAGGCGATTCAATTGTAGGGAAGCGTTTGTTTGCATTCTGTATACTCAATTCTTTAACAGCAAATCTCGCTTCTTGCCATTGACAGAAATTCCAGTGAAATCACATTTAAAAGCCAACGCCAGTAAAAAGGCTTTGCAGAATCACTCTGTGAATGTCTTTGAAAACACTTCTTAAGAAGGAAAGCATACGTCTTTCATCTGAGTGAAAACTGCATTCTATTCAGTTTTTAGTACTGTGTTGAATGGTTAGGCGATTCACTTGTAGGGAAGCGTTTGTTTGCATTCTGTATCCTCAATTCTTTAACAGCAAATCTCGCGTCTTGCGTTTGACAGAAATTCCAGTGAAATCACGTTTAAAAGCCAACGCCAGTAAAAAGGCTTTGTAGAATCACTCTATGAATGTCTTTGAAAACACTTCTTAAGAAGGAAAGCATACGTCTTTCATCTGAGTGAAAACTGCATTCTATTCAGTTTTTAGTACTGTGTTGAAAGTTAGGCGATTCAATTGTAGGGAAGAGTTTGTTTGCATTCTGTATCCTCAATTCTTTAACAGCAAATAGTGCATCTTGCCTTTGACAATAATTCCAGTGAAATCACGTTTAAAAGCCAACGTCAGTAAAAAGGCTTTGTAGAATCACTCTGTGAATGTCTTTGAAAACACTTCTTAAGAAGGAATGCATACCTCTTTCATCTGAGTGAAAACTGCATTCTATTCAGTTTTTAGTACTGTGTTGAATGGTTAGGCGATTCACTTGTAGCGAAGCGTTTGTTTGCATTCTGTATACTCAATTCTTTAACAGCAAATTGCGCATCTTTCCTTTGACAGAAATTCCAGTGAAATCACGTTTAAAAGCCAACGTCAGTAAAAAGGCTTTGTAGATTCACTGTGTGAATGTCTTTGAAAACACTTCTTAAAAAGGAAAGCATACGTCTTTCATCTGAGTGAAAACTGCATTCTATTCAGTTTATACTACTGTGTTGAATGGTTAGGCGATTCAATTGTAGGGAAGCGTTTGTTTGCATTCTGTATACGCAATTCTTTAACAGCAAATCTCGCTTCTTGCCTTTGACAGAAATTCCAGTGAAATCACGTTTAAAAGCCAACGCCAGTAAAAAGGCTTTGTAGAATCACTCTGTGAATGTCTTTGAAAACACTTCTTAAGAAGGAAAGCATACGTCTTTCTTCTGAGTGAAAACTGCATTCTATTCCGTTTTTAGTACTGTGTTGAAAGGTTAGGCGATTCACTTGTAGGGAAGTGTTTGTTTGCATTCTGTATCCTCAATTCTTTAACAGCAAATCTCGGGTCTTGCGTTTGACAGAAATTCCAGTGAAATCACGTTTAAAAGCCAACGCCAGTAAAAAGGCTTTGTAGAATCACTCTATGAATGTCTTTGAAAACACTTCTTAAGAAGGAAAGCATACGTCTTTCATCTGAGTGAAAACTGCATTCTATTCAGTTTTTAGTACTGTGTTGAAAGTTACGCAATTCAATTGTAGGGAAGAGTTTGTTTGCATTCTATATCCTCAATTCTTTAACAGCGAATAGTGCATCTTGCCTTTGACAGAAATTCCAGTGAAATCACGTTTAAAAGCCAACATCAGTAGAAAGGCTTTGTAGAATCACTCTGTGAATGTCTTGGAAAACACTTCTTAAGAAGGAAAGCATACGTCTTTCATCTGAGTGAAAACTGCATTCTCTTCAGTTTTGAGTACTGTGTTGAATGGTTAGGCGATTCACTTGTAGGGAAGCGTTTGTTTGCATTATGTATACTCAATTCTTTAACAGCAAATCTCGCATCTTGCATTTGACAGAAATTCCAGTTAAATCACGTTTAAAAGCCAACGCCAGTAAAAAGGCTTTGTAGATTCACTCTGTGAATGTCTTTGAAAACACTTCTTAAGAAGGAAAGCATACGTCTTTCATCTGAGTGAAAACTGCATTCTATTCAGTTTTTAGTACTGTGTTGAATGGTTAGGCAATTCCCTTGTAGGGAAGTGTTTGTTCGCATTCTGTATACTCAATTCTTTAACAGCAAATCTCGCGTCTTGCGTTTGACAGAAATTCCAGTGAAATCACCTTTAAAAGCCAACGCCAATAAAAAGGCTTTGTAGAATCACTCTGTGAATGTCTTTGAAAATACTTCTTAAGAAGGAATGCATACCTCTTTCATCTGAGTGAAAACTGCATTCTATTCATTTTTTAGTACTGTGTTGAATGGTTAGGCGATTCACTTGTAGGGAAGCATTTGTTCGCATTCTGTATACTCAATTCTTTAACAGCAAATTGCGCATCTTGCCTTGACAGAAATTCCAGTGAAATCACGTTTAAAAGCCAACCTCAGTAAAAAGGCTTTGTAGATTCACTGTGTGAATGTCTTTGAAAACACTTCTTAAGAAGGAAAGCATACGTCTTTCATCTGAGTGAAAACTGCATTCTATTCAGTTTATAGTACTCTGTTGAATGGTTAAGCGATTCAATTGTAGGGAAGCGTTTGTTTGCATTCTGTATACTCAATTCTTTAACAGCAAATCTCGCTTCTTGCCTTTGACAGAAATTCCAGTGAAATCACGTTTAAAAGCCAACGCCAGTAAAAAGGCTTTGCAGAATCACTCTGTGAATGTCTTTGAAAACACTTCTTAAGAAGGAAAGCATACGTCTTTCATCTGAGTGAAAACTGCATTCTATTCAGTTTTTAGTACTGTGTTGAATGGTTAGGCGATTCACTTGTAGGGAAGCGTTTGTTTGCATTCTGTATCCTCAATTCTTTAACAGCAAATCTCGCGTCTTGCGTTTGACAGAAATTCCAGTGAAATCACGTTTAAAAGCCAACGCCAGTAAAAAGGCTTTGTAGAATCACTCTATGAATGTCTTTGAAAACACTTCTTAAGAAGGAAAGCATACGTCTTTCATCTGTGTAAAAACTGCATTCTATTCAGTTTTTAGTACTGTGTTGAAAGTTAGGCGATTCAATTGTAGGGAAGAGTTTGTTTGCATTCTGTATCCTCAATTCTTTAACAGCAAATAGTGCATCTTGCCTTTGACAGAAATTCCAGTGAAATCACGTTTAAAAGCCAACCTCAGTAAAAAGGCTTTGTAGAATCACTCTGTGAATGTCTTTGAAAACACTTCTTAAGAAGGAAAGCATAAGTCTTTCATCTGAGTGAAAACTGCATTCTCTTCAGTTTTGAGTACTGTGTTGAATGGTTAGGCGATTCACTTGTAGGGAAGCGTTTGTTTGCATTATGTATACTCAATTCTTTAACAGCAAATCTCGCATCTTGCATTTGACAGAAATTCCAGTTAAATCACGTTTAAAAGCCAACGCCAGTAAAAAGGCTTTGTAGATTCACTCTGTGAATGTCTTTGAAAACACTTCTTAAGAAGGAAAGCATACGTCTTTCATCTGAGTGAAAACTGCATTCTATTCAGTTTTTAGTACTGTGTTGAATGGTTAGGCAATTCCCTTGTAGGGAAGTGTTTGTTCGCATTCTGTATACTCAATTCTTTAACAGCAAATCTCGGGTCTTGCGTTTGACAGAAATTCCAGTGAAATCACCTTTAAAAGCCAACGCCAATAAAAAGGCTCTGTAGAATCACTCTGTGAATGTCTTTGAAAACACTTCTTAAGAAGGAATGCATACCTCTTTCATCTGAGTGAAAACTGCATTCTATTCATTTTTTAGTACTGTGTTGAATGGTTAGGCGATTCACTTGTAGGGAAGAGTTTGTTTGCATTCTGTATCCTCAATTCTTTAACAGCAAATCTCGCGTCTTGCGTTTGACAGAAATTCCAGTGAAATCACGTTTAAAAGCCAACGCCAGTAAAAAGGCTTTGTAGAATCACTCTATGAATGTCTTTGAAAACACTTCTTAAGAAGGAAAGCATACGTCTTTCATCTGTGTGAAAACTGCATTCTATTCAGTTTTTAGTACTGTGTTGAAAGTTAGGCGATTCAATTGTAGGGAAGAGTTTGTTTGCATTCTGTATCCTCAATTCTTTAACAGCAAATAGTGCATCTTGCCTTTGACAGAAATTCCAGTGAAATCACGTTTAAAAGCCAACGTCAGTAAAAAGGCTTTGTAGAATCACTCTGTGAATGTCTTTGAAAACACTTCTTAAGAAGGAAAGCATACGTCTTTCATCTGAGTGAAAACTGCATTCTATTCAGTTTTTAGTACTGTGTTGAAAGGTTAGGCGATTCAATTGTAGGGTAGAGTTTGTTTGCATTCTGTATCCTCAATTCTTTAACAGCAAATTGCGCATCTTGCGTTTGACAGAAATTCCAGTGAAATCACGTTTAAAAGCCAACCCCAGTAAAAAGGCTTTGTAGAATCACTCTGTGAATCTCTTTGAAAACACTTCTTAAGAAGGAATGCATACCTCTTTCATCTGAGTGAAAACTGCATTCTATTCAGTTTTTAGTACTGTGTTGAATGGTTAGGCGATTCACTTGTAGGGAAGCGTTTGTTCGCATTCTGTATACTCAATTGTATAACAGCAAATTGCGCATCTTGCCTTTGACAGAAATTCCAGTGAAATCACGTTTAAAAGCCAACGTCAGTAAAAAGGCTTTTTAGAATCACTCTGTGAATGTCTTTGAA
This sequence comes from Phyllotis vaccarum, assembly GCA_033318265.1. NCBI lineage: Eukaryota > Metazoa > Chordata > Mammalia > Rodentia > Cricetidae > Phyllotis > Phyllotis vaccarum. The sequence continues at coordinate 2,425,117 of JARWLC010000040.1, read as the reverse complement.
AACACTTCTTAAGAAGGAAAGCCTACGTCTTTCATCTGAGTGAAAACTGCATTCTATTCAGTTTTTAGTACTGTGTTGAATGGTTAGGCAATTCCCTTGTAGGGAAGTGTTTGTTCGCATTCTGTATACTCAATTCTTTAACAGCAAATCTCGCGTCTTGCATTTGACAGAAATTCCAGTGAAATCACCTTTAAAAGCCAACGCCAATAAAAAGGCTTTGTAGAATCACTCTGTGAATGTCTTTGAAAACACTTCTTAAGAAGGAATGCATTCCTCTTTCATCTGAGTGAAAACTGCATTCTATTCAGTTTTTAGTACTGTGTTGAATGGTTAGGCGATTCAATTGTAGGGTAGAGTTTGTTTGCACTCTGTATCCTCAATTCTTTAACAGCAAATTGCGCATCTTGCCTTTGACAGAAATTCCAGTGAAATCACGTTTAAAAGCCAACGTCAGCAAAAAGGCTTTGTAGAATTACTGTGTGAATGTCTTTGAAAACACTTCTTAAGAAGGAAAGCATACGTCTTTCATCTGAGTGAAAACTGCATTCTATTCAGTTTTTAGTACTGTGTTGAATGGTTAGGCGATTCAATTGTAGGGAAGTGTTTGTTTGCATTCTGTATACTCAATTCTTTAACAGCAAATCTCGCGTCTTGCGTTTGACAGAAATTCCAGTGAAATCACGTTTAAAAGCCAACGCCAGTAAAAAGGCTTTGTAGAATCACCCTGTGAATCTCTTTGAAAACACTTCTTAAGAAGGAAAGCATATGTCTTTCATATGAGTGAAAACTGCATTCTATTCATTTTTTAGTACTGTGTTGAATGGTTAGGCAATTCACTTGTAGTGAAGCGTTTGTTCGCATTCTCTATACTCAATTCTTTAACAGCAAATCTCACGTTTTGATTTTTAGAGACATTCCAATGAAATCACGTTTAAAAGCCAACATCAGTAAAAAGGTTTTGTAGAATCACTCTGTCAATGTCTTTAAAAACAATTCTTAAGAAGGAATGCATAGGTCTTTCATCTGAGTGAAAACTGCATTCTATTCAGTTTTTAGTACTGTGTTGAATGGTTAGGCGATTCACTTGTATGGAAGCGTTTGTTTGCATTCTGTATGATCAATTGTATAACAGCAAATTGCGCATCTTGCCTTTGACAGAAATTCCAGTGAAATCACGTTTAAAAGCCAATGTCAGTAAAAAGGCTTTGTAGAATCACTCTGTGAATGTCTTTGAAAACACTTCTTAAGAAGGAAAGCATACGTCTTTCATCTGAGTAAATACTGCATTCTATTCAGTTTTTAGTACTGTGTTGAATGGTTAGGCGATTCACTTCTAGGGAAGCGTTTGTTCGCATTCTGTATACTCAATTCTTTAACAGCAAATCTCGCGGCTTGCGTTTGACAGAAATTCCAGTGAATTCACGTTTAAAAGCCAACCCCAGTAAAAAGGCTTTGTAGAATCACTCTGTGAATCTCTTTGAAAACACTTATTAAGAAGGAATGCATACCTCTTTCATCTGAGTGAAAACTGCATTCTATTCAGTTTTTAGTACTGTGTTGAATGGTTAGGCGATTCACTTGTAGGGAAGCGTTTGTTTGCATTCTATATCCTCAATTCTTTAACAGCAAATCTCGTGTCATGCATTTGACAGAAATTCCAGTTAAATCACGTTTAAAAGCCAACGCCAGTAAAAAGGCTTTGTAGATTCACTCTGTGAATGTCTTTGAAAACACTTCTTAAGAAGGAAAGCATACGTCTTTCATCTGAGTGAAAACTGCATTCTATTCAGTTTTTAGTACTGTGTTGAATGGTTAGGCAATTCCCTTGTAGGGAAGTGTTTGTTCGCATTCTGTATACTCAATTCTTTAACAGCAAATCTCGCGTCTTGCATTTGACAGAAATTCCAGTGAAATCACCTTTAAAAGCCAACGCCAATAAAAAGGTTTTGTAGAATCACTCTGTGAATGTCTTTGAAAACACTACTTAAGAAGGAATGCATTCCTCTTTCATCTAAGTGAAAACTGCATTCTATTCAGTTTTTAGTACTGTGTTGAATGGTTAGGCGATTCACTTGTAGGGAAGCTTTGTTTGCATTCTGTATCCTCAATTCTTTAACAGCAAATCTCGCGTCTTGCTTTTGACAGAAATTCCAGTGAAATCACGTTTAAAAGCCAACGCCAGTAAAAAGGCTTTGTAGAAACACTCTATGAATGTCTTTGAAAACACTTCTTAAGAAGGAAAGCATACGTCTTTCATCTGAGTGAAAACTGCATTCTATTCAGTTTATAGTACTGTGTTGAAAGTTAGGCGATTCAATTGTAGTGAAGCGTTTGTTCGCATTCTGTATACTCAATTCTTTAACAGCAAATCTCACGTTTTGCTTTTGAGAGAAATTCCAATGAAATCACTTTTAAAAGCCAACATCAGTAAAAAGGTTTTGTAGAATCACTCTGTCAATGTCTTTAAAAACACTTCTTAAGAAGGAAAGCATACGTCTTTCATCTGAGTGAAAACTGCATTCTATTCATTTTTTAGTACTGTGTTGAATGGTTAGGCGAATCACTTGTAGGGAAGCGTTTGTTCGCATTCTGTATACTCAATTCTTTAACAGCAAATCTTGAGGCTTGCGTTTGACAGAAATTCCAGTGAAATCACGTTTAAAAGCCAACGTCAGTAAAAAGGCTTTGTAGAATCACTCTGTGAATGTCTTTGAAAACACTTCTTAAGAAGGAAAGCATACGTCTTTCATATGAGTGAAAACTACATTTTATTCAGTTTTTAGTACTGTGTTGAATGGTTAGGCGATTCACTTGTAGGGAAGCGTTTGTTCGCATTCTGTATACTCTATTCTTTAAGAGCAAATCTCGCGTTTTGCCTTTGACAGAAATTCCAATGAAATCACGTTTAAAAGCCAACGTCAGTAAAAAGGTTTTATAGAATCACTCTGTCAATGTCTTTAAAAACACTTCTTAAGAAGGAAAGCATACGTCTTTCATCTGAGTGAAAACTGCATTCTATTCAGTTTTTAGTACTGTGTTGAATGGTTAGGCGAATCACTTGTAGGGAAGCGTTTGTTCGCATTCTGTATACTCAATTCTTTAACAGCAAATCTCGCATCTTGCATTTGACAGAAATTCCAGTGAAATCACGTTTAAAAGCCAACGCCAGTAAAAAAGCTTTGTCGAATCACTCTGTGAATGTCTTTGAAAACACTTCTTAAGAAGGAAAGCATACGTCTTTCATCTGAGTGAAAACTGCATTCTATTCAGTTTTTAGTACTGTGTTGAATGGTTAGGCGATTCACTTGTAGGGAAGCGTTTGTTTGCATTCTGTATCCTCAATTCTTTAACAGCAAATCTCGCGTCTTGCGTTTGACAGAAATTCCAGTGAAATCACGTTTAAAAGCCAACGCCAGTAAAAAGGCTTTGTAGAATCACTCTATGAATGTCTTTGAAAACACTTCTTAAGAAGGAAAGCATACGTCTTTCATCTGAGTGAAAACTGCATTCTATTCAGTTTTTAGTACTGTGTTGAAAGTTAGGCAATTCAATTGTAGGGAAGAGTTTGTTTGCATTCTGTATCCTCAATTCTTTAACAGCAAATAGTGCATCTTGCCTTTGACAGAAATTCCAGTGAAATCACGTTTAAAAGCCAACGACAGTAAAAAGGCTTTGTAGAATCACTCTGTGAATGTCTTTGAAAACACTTCTTAAGAAGGAAAGCATACGTCTTTCATCTGAGTGAAAACTGCATTCTATTCAGTTTTTAGTACTGTGTTGAAAGGTTAGGCGATTCAATTGTAGGGTAGAGTTTGTTTGCATTCTGTATCCTCAATTCATTAACAGCAAATTGCGCATCTTGCCTTTGACTGAAATTCCAGTTAAATCACGTTTAAAAGCCAACGCCAGTAAAAAGGCTTTGTAGATTCACTCTGTGAATGTCTTTGAAAACACTTCTTAAGAAGGAAAGCATACGTCTTTCATCTGAGTGAAAACTGCATTCTATTCAGTTTTTAGTACTGTGTTGAATGGTTAGGCAATTCCCTTGTAGGGAAGTGTTTGTTCGCATTCTGTATACTCAATTCTTTAACAGCAAATCTCGCGTCTTGCATTTGACAGAAATTCCAGTGAAATCACCTTTAAAAGCCAACGCCAATAAAAAGGTTTTGTAGAATCACTCTGTGAATGTCTTTGAAAACACTACTTAAGAAGGAATGCATTCCTCTTTCATCTAAGTGAAAACTGCATTCTATTCAGTTTTTAGTACTGTGTTGAATGGTTAGGCGATTCACTTGTAGGGAAGCTTTGTTTGCATTCTGTATCCTCAATTCTTTAACAGCAAATCTCGCGTCTTGCTTTTGACAGAAATTCCAGTGAAATCACGTTTAAAAGCCAACGCCAGTAAAAAGGCTTTGTAGAAACACTCTATGAATGTCTTTGAAAACACTTCTTAAGAAGGAAAGCATACGTCTTTCATCTGAGTGAAAACTGCATTCTATTCAGTTTATAGTACTGTGTTGAAAGTTAGGCGATTCAATTGTAGTGAAGCGTTTGTTCGCATTCTGTATACTCAATTCTTTAACAGCAAATCTCACGTTTTGCTTTTGAGAGAAATTCCAATGAAATCACTTTTAAAAGCCAACATCAGTAAAAAGGTTTTGTAGAATCACTCTGTCAATGTCTTTAAAAACACTTCTTAAGAAGGAAAGCATACGTCTTTCATCTGAGTGAAAACTGCATTCTATTCATTTTTTAGTACTGTGTTGAATGGTTAGGCGAATCACTTGTAGGGAAGCGTTTGTTCGCATTCTGTATACTCAATTCTTTAACAGCAAATCTTGAGGCTTGCGTTTGACAGAAATTCCAGTGAAATCACGTTTAAAAGCCAACGTCAGTAAAAAGGCTTTGTAGAATCACTCTGTGAATGTCTTTGAAAACACTTCTTAAGAAGGAAAGCATACGTCTTTCATATGAGTGAAAACTACATTTTATTCAGTTTTTAGTACTGTGTTGAATGGTTAGGCGATTCACTTGTAGGGAAGCGTTTGTTCGCATTCTGTATACTCTATTCTTTAAGAGCAAATCTCGCGTTTTGCCTTTGACAGAAATTCCAATGAAATCACGTTTAAAAGCCAACGTCAGTAAAAAGGTTTTATAGAATCACTCTGTCAATGTCTTTAAAAACACTTCTTAAGAAGGAAAGCATACGTCTTTCATCTGAGTGAAAACTGCATTCTATTCAGTTTTTAGTACTGTGTTGAATGGTTAGGCGAATCACTTGTAGGGAAGCGTTTGTTCGCATTCTGTATACTCAATTCTTTAACAGCAAATCTCGCATCTTGCATTTGACAGAAATTCCAGTGAAATCACGTTTAAAAGCCAACGCCAGTAAAAAAGCTTTGTCGAATCACTCTGTGAATGTCTTTGAAAACACTTCTTAAGAAGGAAAGCATACGTCTTTCATCTGAGTGAAAACTGCATTCTATTCAGTTTTTAGTACTGTGTTGAATGGTTAGGCGATTCACTTGTAGGGAAGCGTTTGTTTGCATTCTGTATCCTCAATTCTTTAACAGCAAATCTCGCGTCTTGCGTTTGACAGAAATTCCAGTGAAATCACGTTTAAAAGCCAACGCCAGTAAAAAGGCTTTGTAGAATCACTCTATGAATGTCTTTGAAAACACTTCTTAAGAAGGAAAGCATACGTCTTTCATCTGAGTGAAAACTGCATTCTATTCAGTTTTTAGTACTGTGTTGAAAGTTAGGCAATTCAATTGTAGGGAAGAGTTTGTTTGCATTCTGTATCCTCAATTCTTTAACAGCAAATAGTGCATCTTGCCTTTGACAGAAATTCCAGTGAAATCACGTTTAAAAGCCAACGACAGTAAAAAGGCTTTGTAGAATCACTCTGTGAATGTCTTTGAAAACACTTCTTAAGAAGGAAAGCATACGTCTTTCATCTGAGTGAAAACTGCATTCTATTCAGTTTTTAGTACTGTGTTGAAAGGTTAGGCGATTCAATTGTAGGGTAGAGTTTGTTTGCATTCTGTATCCTCAATTCATTAACAGCAAATTGCGCATCTTGCCTTTGACTGAAATTCCAGTGAAATCACGTTTAAAAGCCAATGTCAGCAAAAAGGTTTTGTAGAATCACTGTGTGAATGTCTTGGAAAACACTTCTTAAGAAGGAAAGCATACGTCTTTCATCTGAGTGAAAACTGCATTCTATTCAGTTTTTAGTACTGTGTTGAATGGTTAGGCGATTCACTAGTAGGGAAGCGTTTGTATGCATTCTGTATACTCAATTCTTTAACAGCAAATCTCGTGTCTTGCTTTTGACAGAAATTCCAGTGAAATCACGTTTAAAAGCCAACGCCAGTAAAAAGGCTTTGTCAAATCACTCTGTGAATGTCTTTGAAAACACTTCTTAAGAAGGAAAGCATACGTCTTTCATCTGAGTGAAAACTGCATTCTATTCAGTTTTTAGTACTGTGTTGAAAGGTTAGGCAATTCAATTGTAGGGAAGAGTTTGTTTGCATTCTGTATCCTCAATTCTTTAACAGCAAATTGTGCATCTTGCCGTTGACAGAAATTCCAGTGAAATCACGTTTAAAAGCCTACGTCAGTAAAAAGGCTTTGTAGATTCACTGTGTGAATGTCTTTGAAAACACTTCTTAAGAAGGAAAGCATACGTCTTTCATCTGAGTGAAAACTGCATTCTATTCAGTTTATAGTACTGTGTTGAATGGTTAGGCGATTCAATTGTAGGGAAGCGTTTGTTTGCATTCTGTATACTCAATTCTTTAACAGCAAATCTCGCTTCTTGCCATTGACAGAAATTCCAGTGAAATCACATTTAAAAGCCAACGCCAGTAAAAAGGCTTTGCAGAATCACTCTGTGAATGTCTTTGAAAACACTTCTTAAGAAGGAAAGCATACGTCTTTCATCTGAGTGAAAACTGCATTCTATTCAGTTTTTAGTACTGTGTTGAATGGTTAGGCGATTCACTTGTAGGGAAGCGTTTGTTTGCATTCTGTATCCTCAATTCTTTAACAGCAAATCTCGCGTCTTGCGTTTGACAGAAATTCCAGTGAAATCACGTTTAAAAGCCAACGCCAGTAAAAAGGCTTTGTAGAATCACTCTATGAATGTCTTTGAAAACACTTCTTAAGAAGGAAAGCATACGTCTTTCATCTGAGTGAAAACTGCATTCTATTCAGTTTTTAGTACTGTGTTGAAAGTTAGGCGATTCAATTGTAGGGAAGAGTTTGTTTGCATTCTGTATCCTCAATTCTTTAACAGCAAATAGTGCATCTTGCCTTTGACAATAATTCCAGTGAAATCACGTTTAAAAGCCAACGTCAGTAAAAAGGCTTTGTAGAATCACTCTGTGAATGTCTTTGAAAACACTTCTTAAGAAGGAATGCATACCTCTTTCATCTGAGTGAAAACTGCATTCTATTCAGTTTTTAGTACTGTGTTGAATGGTTAGGCGATTCACTTGTAGCGAAGCGTTTGTTTGCATTCTGTATACTCAATTCTTTAACAGCAAATTGCGCATCTTTCCTTTGACAGAAATTCCAGTGAAATCACGTTTAAAAGCCAACGTCAGTAAAAAGGCTTTGTAGATTCACTGTGTGAATGTCTTTGAAAACACTTCTTAAAAAGGAAAGCATACGTCTTTCATCTGAGTGAAAACTGCATTCTATTCAGTTTATACTACTGTGTTGAATGGTTAGGCGATTCAATTGTAGGGAAGCGTTTGTTTGCATTCTGTATACGCAATTCTTTAACAGCAAATCTTGCTTCTTGCCTTTGACAGAAATTCCAGTGAAATCACGTTTAAAAGCCAACGCCAGTAAAAAGGCTTTGTAGAATCACTCTGTGAATGTCTTTGAAAACACTTCTTAAGAAGGAAAGCATACGTCTTTCTTCTGAGTGAAAACTGCATTCTATTCCGTTTTTAGTACTGTGTTGAAAGGTTAGGCGATTCACTTGTAGGGAAGTGTTTGTTTGCATTCTGTATCCTCAATTCTTTAACAGCAAATCTCGGGTCTTGCGTTTGACAGAAATTCCAGTGAAATCACGTTTAAAAGCCAACGCCAGTAAAAAGGCTTTGTAGAATCACTCTATGAATGTCTTTGAAAACACTTCTTAAGAAGGAAAGCATACGTCTTTCATCTGAGTGAAAACTGCATTCTATTCAGTTTTTAGTACTGTGTTGAAAGTTACGCAATTCAATTGTAGGGAAGAGTTTGTTTGCATTCTATATCCTCAATTCTTTAACAGCGAATAGTGCATCTTGCCTTTGACAGAAATTCCAGTGAAATCACGTTTAAAAGCCAACATCAGTAGAAAGGCTTTGTAGAATCACTCTGTGAATGTCTTGGAAAACACTTCTTAAGAAGGAAAGCATACGTCTTTCATCTGAGTGAAAACTGCATTCTCTTCAGTTTTGAGTACTGTGTTGAATGGTTAGGCGATTCACTTGTAGGGAAGCGTTTGTTTGCATTATGTATACTCAATTCTTTAACAGCAAATCTCGCATCTTGCATTTGACAGAAATTCCAGTTAAATCACGTTTAAAAGCCAACGCCAGTAAAAAGGCTTTGTAGATTCACTCTGTGAATGTCTTTGAAAACACTTCTTAAGAAGGAAAGCATACGTCTTTCATCTGAGTGAAAACTGCATTCTATTCAGTTTTTAGTACTGTGTTGAATGGTTAGGCAATTCCCTTGTAGGGAAGTGTTTGTTCGCATTCTGTATACTCAATTCTTTAACAGCAAATCTCGCGTCTTGCGTTTGACAGAAATTCCAGTGAAATCACCTTTAAAAGCCAACGCCAATAAAAAGGCTTTGTAGAATCACTCTGTGAATGTCTTTGAAAATACTTCTTAAGAAGGAATGCATACCTCTTTCATCTGAGTGAAAACTGCATTCTATTCATTTTTTAGTACTGTGTTGAATGGTTAGGCGATTCACTTGTAGGGAAGCATTTGTTCGCATTCTGTATACTCAATTCTTTAACAGCAAATTGCGCATCTTGCCTTGACAGAAATTCCAGTGAAATCACGTTTAAAAGCCAACCTCAGTAAAAAGGCTTTGTAGATTCACTGTGTGAATGTCTTTGAAAACACTTCTTAAGAAGGAAAGCATACGTCTTTCATCTGAGTGAAAACTGCATTCTATTCAGTTTATAGTACTCTGTTGAATGGTTAAGCGATTCAATTGTAGGGAAGCGTTTGTTTGCATTCTGTATACTCAATTCTTTAACAGCAAATCTCGCTTCTTGCCTTTGACAGAAATTCCAGTGAAATCACGTTTAAAAGCCAACGCCAGTAAAAAGGCTTTGCAGAATCACTCTGTGAATGTCTTTGAAAACACTTCTTAAGAAGGAAAGCATACGTCTTTCATCTGAGTGAAAACTGCATTCTATTCAGTTTTTAGTACTGTGTTGAATGGTTAGGCGATTCACTTGTAGGGAAGCGTTTGTTCGCATTCTGTATCCTCAATTCTTTAACAGCAAATCTCGCGTCTTGCGTTTGACAGAAATTCCAGTGAAATCACGTTTAAAAGCCAACGCCAGTAAAAAGGCTTTGTAGAATCACTCTATGAATGTCTTTGAAAACACTTCTTAAGAAGGAAAGCATACGTCTTTCATCTGTGTGAAAACTGCATTCTATTCAGTTTTTAGTACTGTGTTGAAAGTTAGGCGATTCAATTGTAGGGAAGAGTTTGTTTGCATTCTGTATCCTCAATTCTTTAACAGCAAATAGTGCATCTTGCCTTTGACAGAAATTCCAGTGAAATCACGTTTAAAAGCCAACGTCAGTAAAAAGGCTTTGTAGAATCACTCTGTGAATGTCTTTGAAAACACTTCTTAAGAAGGAAAGCATAAGTCTTTCATCTGAGTGAAAACTGCATTCTCTTCAGTTTTTAGTACTGTGTTGAATGGTTAGGCGATTCACTTGTAGGGAAGCGTTTGTTTGCATTATGTATACTCAATTCTTTAACAGCAAATCTCGCATCTTGCATTTGACAGAAATTCCAGTTAAATCACGTTTAAAAGCCAACGCCAGTAAAAAGGCTTTGTAGATTCACTCTGTGAATGTCTTTGAAAACACTTCTTAAGAAGGAAAGCATACGTCTTTCATCTGAGTGAAAACTGCATTCTATTCAGTTTTTAGTACTGTGTTGAATGGTTAGGCAATTCCCTTGTAGGGAAGTGTTTGTTCGCATTCTGTATACTCAATTCTTTAACAGCAAATCTCGGGTCTTGCGTTTGACAGAAATTCCAGTGAAATCACCTTTAAAAGCCAACGCCAATAAAAAGGCTTTGTAGAATCACTCTGTGAATGTCTTTGAAAACACTTCTTAAGAAGGAATGCATACCTCTTTCATCTGAGTGAAAACTGCATTCTATTCATTTTTTAGTACTGTGTTGAATGGTTAGGCGATTCACTTGTAGGGAAGCGTTTGTTTGCATGCTGTATCCTCAATTCTTTAACAGCAAATCTCGCGTCTTGCGTTTGACAGAAATTCCAGTGAAATCACGTTTAAAAGCCAACGCCAGTAAAAAGGCTTTGTAGAATCACTCTATGAATGTCTTTGAAAACACTTCTTAAGAAGGAAAGCATACGTCTTTCATCTGTGTGAAAACTGCATTCTATTCAGTTTTTAGTACTGTGTTGAAAGTTAGGCGATTCAATTGTAGGGAAGAGTTTGTTTGCATTCTGTATCCTCAATTCTTTAACGGCAAATAGTGCATCTTGCCTTTGACAGAAATTCCAGTGAAATCACGTTTAAAAGCCAACGTCAGTAAAAAGGCTTTGTAGAATCACTCTGTGAATGTCTTTGAAAACACTTCTTAAGAAGGAAAGCATACGTCTTTCATCTGAGTGAAAACTGCATTCTATTCAGTTTTTAGTACTGTGTTGAAAGGTTAGGCGATTCAATTGTAGGGTAGAGTTTGTTTGCATTCTGTATCCTCAATTCTTTAACAGCAAATTGCGCATCTTGCGTTTGACAGAAATTCCAGTGAAATCACGTTTAAAAGCCAACCCCAGTAAAAAGGCTTTGTAGAATCACTATGTGAATCTCTTTGAAAACATTTCTTAAGAAGGAATGCATACCTCTTTCATCTGAGTGAAAACTGCATTCTATTCAGTTTTTAGTACTGTGTTGAATGGTTAGGCGATTCACTTGTAGGGAAGCGTTTGTTCGCATTCTGTATACTCAATTGTATAACAGCAAATTGCGCATCTTGCCTTTGACAGAAATTCCAGTGAAATCACGTTTAAAAGCCAACGTCAGTAAAAAGGCTTTTTAGAATCACTCTGTGAATGTCTTTGAAAACACTTCTTAAGAAGGAAAGCCTACGTCTTTCATCTGAGTGAAAACTGCATTCTATTCAGTTTTTAGTACTGTGTTGAATGGTTAGGCAATTCCCTTGTAGGGAAGTGTTTGTTCGCATTCTGTATACTCAATTCTTTAACAGCAAATCTCGCGTCTTGCATTTGACAGAAATTCCAGTGAAATCACCTTTAAAAGCCAACGCCAATAAAAAGGCTTTGTAGAATCACTCTGTGAATGTCTTTGAAAACACTTCTTAAGAAGGAATGCATTCCTCTTTCATCTGAGTGAAAACTGCATTCTATTCAGTTTTTAGTACTGTGTTGAATGGTTAGGCGATTCAATTGTAGGGTAGAGTTTGTTTGCACTCTGTATCCTCAATTCTTTAACAGCAAATTGCGCATCTTGCCTTTGACAGAAATTCCAGTGAAATCACGTTTAAAAGCCAACGTCAGCAAAAAGGCTTTGTAGAATTACTGTGTGAATGTCTTTGAAAACACTTCTTAAGAAGGAAAGCATACGTCTTTCATCTGAGTGAAAACTGCATTCTATTCAGTTTTTAGTACTGTGTTGAATGGTTAGGCGATTCAATTGTAGGGAAGTGTTTGTTTGCATTCTGTATACTCAATTCTTTAACAGCAAATCTCGCGTCTTGCGTTTGACAGAAATTCCAGTGAAATCACGTTTAAAAGCCAACGCCAGTAAAAAGGCTTTGTAGAATCACCCTGTGAATCTCTTTGAAAACACTTCTTAAGAAGGAAAGCATATGTCTTTCATATGAGTGAAAACTGCATTCTATTCATTTTTTAGTACTGTGTTGAATGGTTAGGCAATTCACTTGTAGTGAAGCGTTTGTTCGCATTCTCTATACTCAATTCTTTAACAGCAAATCTCACGTTTTGATTTTTAGAGACATTCCAATGAAATCACGTTTAAAAGCCAACATCAGTAAAAAGGTTTTGTAGAATCACTCTGTCAATGTCTTTAAAAACAATTCTTAAGAAGGAATGCATAGGTCTTTCATCTGAGTGAAAACTGCATTCTATTCAGTTTTTAGTACTGAGTTGAATGGTTAGGCGATTCACTTGTATGGAAGCGTTTGTTTGCATTCTGTATGATCAATTGTATAACAGCAAATTGCGCATCTTGCCTTTGACAGAAATTCCAGTGAAATCACGTTTAAAAGCCAATGTCAGTAAAAAGGCTTTGTAGAATCACTCTGTGAATGTCTTTGAAAACACTTCTTAAGAAGGAAAGCATACGTCTTTCATCTGAGTAAATACTGCATTCTATTCAGTTTTTAGTACTGTGTTGAATGGTTAGGCGATTCACTTCTAGGGAAGCGTTTGTTCGCATTCTGTATACTCAATTCTTTAACAGCAAATCTCGCGGCTTGCGTTTGACAGAAATTCCAGTGAATTCACGTTTAAAAGCCAACCCCAGTAAAAAGGCTTTGTAGAATCACTCTGTGAATCTCTTTGAAAACACTTCTTAAGAAGGAATGCATACCTCTTTCATCTGAGTGAAAACTGCATTCTATTCAGTTTTTAGTACTGTGTTGAATGGTTAGGCGATTCACTTTAAGGGAAGCGTTTGTTTGCATTCTATATCCTCAATTCTTTAACAGCAAATCTCGTGTCATGCATTTGACAGAAATTCCAGTTAAATCACGTTTAAAAGCCAACGCCAGTAAAAAGGCTTTGTAGATTCACTCTGTGAATGTCTTTGAAAACACTTCTTAAGAAGGAAAGCATACGTCTTTCATCTGAGTGAAAACTGCATTCTATTCAGTTTTTAGTACTGTGTTGAATGGTTAGGCAATTCCCTTGTAGGGAAGTGTTTGTTCGCATTCTGTATACTCAATTCTTTAACAGCAAATCTCGCGTCTTGCATTTGACAGAAATTCCAGTGAAATCACCTTTAAAAGCCAACGCCAATAAAAAGGCTTTGTAGAATCACTCTGTGAATGTCTTTGAAAACACTACTTAAGAAGGAATGCATTCCTCTTTCATCTAAGTGAAAACTGCATTCTATTCAGTTTTTAGTACTGTGTTGAATGGTTAGGCGATTCACTTGTAGGGAAGCTTTGTTTGCATTCTGTATCCTCAATTCTTTAACAGCAAATCTCGCGTCTTGCTTTTGACAGAAATTCCAGTGAAATCACGTTTAAAAGCCAACGCCAGTAAAAAGGCTTTGTAGAAACACTCTATGAATGTCTTTGAAAACACTTCTTAAGAAGGAAAGCATACGTCTTTCATCTGAGTGAAAACTGCATTCTATTCAGTTTATAGTACTGTGTTGAAAGTTAGGCGATTCAATTGTAGTGAAGCGTTTGTTCGCATTCTGTATACTCAATTCTTTAACAGCAAATCTCACGTTTTGCTTTTGAGAGAAATTCCAATGAAATCACTTTTAAAAGCCAACATCAGTAAAAAGGTTTTGTAGAATCACTCTGTCAATGTCTTTGAAAACACTTCTTAAGAAGGAATGCATAGGTCTTTCATCTGAGTGAAAACTGCATTCTATTCAGTTTTTAGTACTGTGTTGAATGGTTAGGGGATTCACTTGTATGGAAGCGTTTGTTTGCATTCTGTATAATCAATTGTATAACAGCAAATTGCGCATCTTGCCTTTGACAGAAATTCCAGTGAAATCACGTTTAAAAGCCAACGTCAGTAAAAAGGCTTTGTAGATTCACTCTGTGAATGTCTTTGAAAACACTTCTTAAGAAGGAAAGCATACGTCTTTCATCTGAGTGAAAACTGCATTCTATTCATTTTTTAGTACTGTGTTGAATGGTTAGGCGATTCACTTGTATGGAAGCGTTTGTTTGCATTCTGTATAATCAATTGTATAACAGCAAATTGCGCATCTTGCCTTTGACAGAAATTCCAGTGAAATCACGTTTAAAAGCCAACGTCAGTAAAAACGCTTTGTAGATTCACTCTTGAATGTCTTTGAAAACACTTCTTAAGAAGGAAAGCATACGTCTTTCATCTGAGTGAAAACTGCATTCTATTCATTTTTTAGTACTGTGTTGAATGGTTAGGCGACTCACTTGTAGGGTAGCGTTTGTTCGCATTCTGTATACTCAATTCTTTAACAGCAAATCTCGCGTCTTGCTCTTGACAGAAATTGCAGTGAAATCACCTTTAAAAGCCAACGCCAATAAAAAGGCTTTGTAGAATCACTCTGTGAATGTCTTGAAAACACTTCTTAAGAAGGAGTGCATTCCTCTTTCATCTGAGTGAAAACTGCATTCTATTCAGTTTTTAGTACTGTGTTGAATGGTTAGGCGATTCAATTGTAGGGTAGAGTTTGTTTGCATTCTGTATCCTCAATTCTTTAACAGCAAATTGCGCATCTTGCCTTTGACAGAAATTCCAGTGAAATCACGTTTAAAAGCCAACGTCAGCAAAAAGGCTTTGTAGAATCACTGTGTGAATGTCTTTGAAAACACTTCTTAAGAAGGAAAGCATACGTCTTTCATCTGAGTGAAAACTGCATTCTATTCAGTTTTTAGTACTGTGTTGAATGGTTAGGCGATTCACTTGTAGTGAAGCGTTTGTTCGCATTCTGTATACTCAATTCTTTAACAGCAAATCTCACGTTTTGCTTTTGAGAGAAATTCCAATGAAATCACATTTAAAAGCCAACATCAGTAAAAAGGTTTTGTAGAATCACTCTGTCAATGTCTTTAAAAACACTTCTTAAGAAGGAATGCATACGTCTTTCATCTGAGTGAAAACTGCATTCTATTCAGTTTTTAGTACTGTGTTGAATGGTTAGGCGATTCACTTGTATGGAAGCGTTTGTTTGCATTCTGTATAATCAATTGTATATCAGCAAATTGCGCCTTTTGCCTTTGACAGAAATTCCAGTGAAATCACGTTTAAAAGCCAACCTCAGTAAAAAGGCTTTGTAGATTCACTGTGTGAATGTCTTTGAAAACACTTCTTAAGAAGGAAAGCATACGTCTTTCATCTGAGTGAAAACTGCATTCTATTCAGTTTTTAGTACTGTGTTGAAAGGTTAGGCGATTCAATTGTAGGGTAGAGTTTGTTTGCATTCTGTATCCTCAATTCTTTAACAGCAAATTCCGCATCTTGCCTTTGACAGAAATTCCAGTGAAATCACGTTTAAAAGCCAATGTCAGCAAAAAGGCTTTGTAGAATCACTGTATGAATGTCTTTGAAAACACTTCTTAAGAAGGAAAGCATACATCTTTCATCTGAGTGAAAACTGCATTCTATTCAGTTTTTAGTACTGTGTTGAATGGTTAGGCGATTCAATTGTAGGGAAGCCTTTGTTTGCATTCTGTATACTCAATTCTTTAACAGCAAATCGCGCTTCTTGCCTTTGACAGAAATTCCAGTGAAATCACGTTTAAAAGCCAACATCAGTAAAAAGGTTTTGTAGAATCACTCTGTCAATGTCTTTAAAAACACTTCTTAAGAAGGAATGCATAGGTCTTTCATCTGAGTGAAAACTGCAATCTATTCAGTTTTTAGTACTGTGTTGAATGGTTAGGGGATTCACTTGTATGGAAGCGTTTGTTTGCATTCTGTATAATCAATTGTATAACAGCAAATTGCGCATCTTGCCTTTGACAGAAATTCCAGTGAAATCACGTTTAAAAGCCAACGTCAGTAAAAAGGCTTTGTAGATTCACTCTGTGAATGTCTTTGAAAACACTTCTTAAGAAGGAAAGCATACGTCTTTCATCTGAGTGAAAACTGCATTCTATTCATTTTTTAGTACTGTGTTGAATGGTTAGGCAATTCCCTTGTAGGGAAGTGTTTGTTTGCATTCTGTATACTCAATTCTTTAACAGCAAATCTCGCGTCTTGCATTTGACAGAAATTCCAGTGAAATCACCTTTAAAAGCCAACGCCAATAAAAAGGCTTTGTAGAATCACTCTGTGAATGTCTTTGAAAACACTTCTTAAGAAGGAATGCATTCCTCTTTCATCTGAGTGAAAACTGCATTCTATTCAGTTTTTAGTACTGTGTTGAATGGTTAGGCGATTCAATTGTAGGGTAGAGTTTGTTTGCATTTGTATCCTCAATTCTTTAACAGCAAATTGCGCATCTTGCCTTTGACAGAAATTCCAGTGAAATCACGTTTAAAAGCCAACGTCAGCAAAAAGGCTTTGTAGAATCACTGTGTGAATGTCTTTGAAAACACTTCTTAAGAAGGAAAGCATACGTCTTTCATCTGAGTGAAAACTGCATTCTATTCAGTTTTTAGTACTGTGTTGAATGGTTAGGCGATTCAATTGTAGGGAAGCGTTTGTTTGCATTCTGTATACTCAATTCTTTAACAGCAAATCTCGAGTCTTGCGTTTGACAGAAATTCCAGTGAAATCACGTTTAAAAGCCAACGCCAGTAAAAAGGCTTTGTAGAAACACTCTATGAATGTCTTTGAAAACACTTCTTAAGAAGGAAAGCATACGTCTTTCATCTGAGTGAAAACTGCATTCTATTCAGTTTTTAGTACTGTGTTGAAAGTTAGGCGATTCAATTGTAGTGAAGCGTTTGTTCGCATTCTGTATACTCAATTCTTTAACAGCAAATCTCACGTTTTGCTTTTGAGAGAAATTCCAATGAAATCACGTTTAAAAGCCAACATCAGTAAAAAGGTTTTGTAGAATCACTCTGTCAATGTCTTTGAAAACACTTCTTAAGAAGGAATGCATTCCTCTTTCATCTGAGTGAAAACTGCATTCTATTCAGTTTTTAGTACTGTGTTGAATGGTTAGGCGATTCACTTGTATGGAAGCGTTTGTTTGCATTCTGTATAATCAATTGTATATCAGCAAATTGCGCATTTTGCCTTTGACAGAAATTCCAGTGAAATCACGTTTAAAAGCCATCGTCAGTAAAAAGGCTTTGTAGATTCACTGTGTGAATGTCTTTGAAAACACTTCTTAAGAAGGAAAGCATACGTCTTTCATCTGAGTGAAAACTGCATTCTATTCAGTTTTTAGTACTGTGTTGAAAGGTTAGGCGATTCAATTGTAGGGTAGAGTTTGTTTGCATTCTGTATCCTCAATTCTTTAACAGCAAATTGCGCATCTTGCCTTTGACAGAAATTCCAGTGAAATCATGTTTAAAAGCCAATGTCAGCAAAAAGGCTTTGTAGAATCACTGTATGAATGTCTTTGAAAACACTTCTTAAGAAGGAAAGCATACATCTTTCATCTGAGTGAAAACTGCATTCTATTCAGTTTTTAGTACTGTGTTGAATGGTTAGGCGATTCAATTGTAGGGAAGCCTTTGTTTGCATTCTGTATACTCAATTCTTTAACAACAAATCGCGCTTCTTGCCTTTGACAGAAATTCCAGTGAAATCACGTTTAAAAGCCAACGTCAGTAAAAAGGCTTAGTAGAATCACACTGTGAATGTCTTTGAAAACACTTCTTTAGAAGGAAAGCATACGTCTTTCATCTGAGTGAAAACTGCATTCTATTCAGTTTTTAGTACTGTGTTGAATGGTTAGGCGATTCACTTGTAGGGAAGCTTTTGTTTGCATTCTGTATCCTCAATTCTTTAACAGCAAATCTCGCGTCTTGCGTTTGACAGAAATTCCAGTGAAATCACGTTTAAAAGCCAACGCCAGTAAAAAGGCTTTGTAGAAACACTCTATGAATGTCTTTGAAAACACTTCTTAAGAAGGAAAGCATACGTCTTTCATCTGAGTGAAAACTGCATTCTATTCAGTTTTTAGTACTGTGTTGAAAGTTAGGCTATTCAATTGTAGTGAAGCTTTTGTTCGCATTCTGTATACTCAATTCTTTAACAGCAAATCTCACGTTTTGCTTTTGAGAGAAATTCCAATGAAATCACGTTTAAAAGCCAACATCAGTAAAAAGGTTTTGTAGAATCACTCTGTCAATGTCTTTGAAAACACTTCTTAAGAAGGAATGCATAGGTCTTTCATCTGAGTGAAAACTGCATTCTATTCAGTTTTTAGTACTGTGTTGAATGGTTAGGCGATTCACTTGTATGGAAGCGTTTGTTTGCATTCTGTATAATCAATTGTATAACCGCAAATTGCGCATCTTGCCTTTGACAGAAATTCCAGTGAAATCACGTTTAAAAACCAACGTCAGTAAAAAGGCTTTTTAGAATCACTCTGTGAATGTCTTTGAAAACACTTCTTAAGAAGGAAAGCCTACGTCTTTCATCTGAGTGAAAACTGCATTCTATTCAGTTTTTAGTACTGTGTTGAGTGGTTAGGCAATTCCCTTGTAGGGAAGTGTTTGTTCACATTCTGTATACTCAATTCTTTAACAGCAAATCTCGCATCTTGCTTTTGACAGAAATTCCAGTGAAATCACCTTTAAAAGCCAACGCCAATAAAAAGGCTTTGTAGAATCACTCTCTGAATGTCTTTGAAAACACTTCTTAAGAAGGAATGCATTCCTCTTTCATCTGAGTGAAAACTGCATTCTATTCAGTTTTTAGTACTGTGTTGAATGGTTAGGCGATTCAATTGTAGGGTAGAGTTTGTTTGCATTCTGTATCCTCAATTCTTTAACAGCAAACTGCGCATCTTGCCTTTGACAAAAATTCCAGTGAAATCACGTTTAAAAGCCAACGTCAGCAAAAAGGCTTTGTAGAATCACTGTGTGAATGTCTTTGAAAACACTTCTTAAGAAGGAAAGCATAAGTCTTTCATCTGAGTGAAAACTGCATTCTATTCAGTTTTTAGTACTGTGTTGAATGGTTAGGCGATTCACTTGTAGTGAAGCGTTTGTTCGCATTCTGTATACTCAATTCTTTAACAGCAAATCCCACGTTTTGCTTTTGAGAGAAATTCCAATGAAATCACATTTAAAAGCCAACATCAGTAAAAAGGTTTTGTAGAATCACTCTGTCAATGTCTTTAAAAACACTTCTTAAGAAGGAATGCATACGTCTTTCATCTGAGTGAAAACTGCATTCTATTCAGTTTTTAGTACTGTGTTGAATGGTTAGGCGATTCACTTGTATGGAAGCGTTTGTTTGCATTCTGTATAATCAATTGTATATCAGCAAATTGCGCATTTTGCCTTTGACAGAAATTCCAGTGAAATCACATTTAAAAGCCATTGTCAGTAAAAAGGCTTTGTAGATTCACTGTGTGAATGTCTTTGAAAACACTTCTTAAGAAGGAAAGCATACGTCTTTCATCTGAGTGAAAACTGCATTCTATTCAGTTTTTAGTACTGTGTTGAAAGGTTAGGCGATTCAATTGTAGGGTAGAGTTTGTTTGCATTCTGTATCCTCAATTCTTTAACAGCAAATTGCGCATCTTGTCTTTGACAGAAATTCCAGTGAAATCACGTTTAAAAGCCAATGTCAGCAAAAAGGCTTTGTAGAATCACTGTATGAATGTCTTTGAAAACACTTCTTAAGAAGTAAAGCATACATCTTTCATCTGAGTGAAAACTGCATTCTATTCAGTTTTTAGTACTGTGTTGAATGGTTAGGCGATTCAATTGTAGGGAAGCCTTTGTTTGCATTCTGTATACTCAATTCTTTAACAGCAAATCGCACTTCTTGCCTTTGACAGAAATTCCAGTGAAATCACGTTTAAAAGCCAACGTCAGTAAAAAGGCTTTGTAGAATCACACTGTGAATGTCTTTGAAAACACTTCTTAAGAAGGAAAGCATACGTCTTTCATCTGAGTGAAAACTGCATTCTATTCAGTTTTTAGTACTGTGTTGAATGGTTAGGCGATTCTATTGTAGGAAGCATTTGTTTGCATTCTGTATGCTCAATTCTTTAACAGCAAATCTCGCGTCTTGCGATTGACAGAAATTCCAGTGAAATCACGTTTAAAAGCCAACGCCAGTAAAAAGGCTTTGCAGAATCACTCTGTGAATGTCTTTGAAAACACTTCTTAAGAAGGAAAGCATACGTCTTTCATCTGAGTGAAAACTGCATTCTATTCAGTTTTTAGTACTGTGTTGAATGGTTAGGCGATTCAATTGTAGGGTAGAGTTTGTTTGCACTCTGTATCCTCAATTCTTTAACAGCAAATTGTGCATCTTGCCTTTGACAGAAATTCCAGTGAAATCACGTTTAAAAGCCAATGTCAGTAAAAAGGCTTTGTAGAATCACTCTGTGAATGTCTTTGAAAACACTTCTTAAGAAGGAAAGCATACGTCTTTCATCTGAGTAAATACTGCATTCTATTCAGTTTTTAGTACTGTGTTGAATGGTTAGGCGATTCACTTCTAGGGAAGCGTTTGTTCGCATTCTGTATACTCAATTCTTTAACAGCAAATCTCGCGGCTTGCGTTTGACAGAAATTCCAGTGAATTCACGTTTAAAAGCCAACCCCAGTAAAAAGGCTTTGTAGAATCACTCTGTGAATCTCTTTGAAAACACTTCTTAAGAAGGAATGCATACCTCTTTCATCTGAGTGAAAACTGCATTCTATTCAGTTTTTAGTACTGTGTTGAATGGTTAGGCGATTCACTTGTAGGGAAGCGTTTGTTTGCATTCTATATCCTCAATTCTTTAACAGCAAATCTCGTGTCATGCATTTGACAGAAATTCCAGTTAAATCACGTTTAAAAGCCAACGCCAGTAAAAAGGCTTTGTAGATTCACTCTGTGAATGTCTTTGAAAACACTTCTTAAGAAGGAAAGCATACGTCTTTCATCTGAGTGAAAACTGCATTCTATTCAGTTTTTAGTACTGTGTTGAATGGTTAGGCAATTCCCTTGTAGGGAAGTGTTTGTTCGCATTCTGTATACTCAATTCTTTAACAGCAAATCTCGCGTCTTGCATTTGACAGAAATTCCAGTGAAATCACCTTTAAAAGCCAACGCCAATAAAAAGGCTTTGTAGAATCACTCTGTGAATGTCTTTGAAAACACTACTTAAGAAGGAATGCATTCCTCTTTCATCTAAGTGAAAACTGCATTCTATTCAGTTTTTAGTACTGTGTTGAATGGTTAGGCGATTCACTTGTAGGGAAGCGTTTGTTTGCATTCTGTTTCCTCAATTCTTTAACAGCAAATCTCGCGTCTTGCTTTTGACCGAAATTCCAGTGAAATCACGTTTAAAAGCCAACGCCAGTAAAAAGGCTTTGTAGAAACACTCTATGAATGTCTTTGAAAACACTTCTTAAGAAGGAAAGCATACGTCTTTCATCTGAGTGGAAACTGCATTCTATTCAGTTTATACTACTGTGTTGAATGGTTAGGCGATTCAATTGTAGGGAAGCGTTTGTTTGCATTCTGTATACTCAATTCTTTAACAGCAAATCTCGCTTCTTGCCTTTGACAGAAATTCCAGTGAAATCACGTTTAAAAGCCAACGCCAGTAAAAAGGCTTTGTAGAATCACTCTGTGAATGTCTTTGAAAACACTTCTTAAGAAGGAAAGCATACGTCTTTCATCTGAGTGAAAACTGCATTCTATTCCGTTTTTAGTACTGTGTTGAAAGGTTAGGCGATTCACTTGTAGGGAAGTGTTTGTTTGCATTCGGTATCCTCAATTCTTTAACAGCAAATCTCGCGTCTTGCGTTTGACAGAAATTCCAGTGAAATCACGTTTAAAAGCCAACGCCAGTAAAAAGGCTTTGTAGAATCACTCTGTCAATGTCTTTAAAAACACTTCTTAAGAAGGAATGCATAGGTCTTTCATCTGAGTGAAAACTGCATTCTATTCAGTTTTTAGTACTGTGTTGAATGGTTAGGCGATTCACTTGTATGGAAGCGTTTGTTTGCATTCTGTATAATCAATTGTATAACCGCAAATTGCGCATCTTGCCTTTGACAGAAATTCCAGTGAAATCACGTTTAAAAACCAACGTCAGTAAAAAGGCTTTTTAGAATCACTCTGTGAATGTCTTTGAAAACACTTCTTAAGAAGGAAAGCCTACGTCTTTCATCTGAGTGAAAACTGCATTCTATTCAGTTTTTAGTACTGTGTTGAGTGGTTAGGCAATTCCCTTGTAGGGAAGTGTTTGTTCACATTCTGTATACTCAATTCTTTAACAGCAAATCTCGCATCTTGCTTTTGACAGAAATTCCAGTGAAATCACCTTTAAAAGCCAACGCCAATAAAAAGGCTTTGTAGAATCACTCTCTGAATGTCTTTGAAAACACTTCTTAAGAAGGAATGCATTCCTCTTTCATCTGAGTGAAAACTGCATTCTATTCAGTTTTTAGTACTGTGTTGAATGGTTAGGCGATTCAATTGTAGGGTAGAGTTTGTTTGCATTCTGTATCCTCAATTCTTTAACAGCAAACTGCGCATCTTGCCTTTGACAAAAATTCCAGTGAAATCACGTTTAAAAGCCAACGTCAGCAAAAAGGCTTTGTAGAATCACTGTGTGAATGTCTTTGAAAACACTTCTTAAGAAGGAAAGCATAAGTCTTTCATCTGAGTGAAAACTGCATTCTATTCAGTTTTTAGTACTGTGTTGAATGGTTAGGCGATTCACTTGTAGTGAAGCGTTTGTTCGCATTCTGTATACTCAATTCTTTAACAGCAAATCCCACGTTTTGCTTTTGAGAGAAATTCCAATGAAATCACATTTAAAAGCCAACATCAGTAAAAAGGTTTTGTAGAATCACTCTGTCAATGTCTTTAAAAACACTTCTTAAGAAGGAATGCATACGTCTTTCATCTGAGTGAAAACTGCATTCTATTCAGTTTTTAGTACTGTGTTGAATGGTTAGGCGATTCACTTGTATGGAAGCGTTTGTTTGCATTCTGTATAATCAATTGTATATCAGCAAATTGCGCATTTTGCCTTTGACAGAAATTCCAGTGAAATCACATTTAAAAGCCATTGTCAGTAAAAAGGCTTTGTAGATTCACTGTGTGAATGTCTTTGAAAACACTTCTTAAGAAGGAAAGCATACGTCTTTCATCTGAGTGAAAACTGCATTCTATTCAGTTTTTAGTACTGTGTTGAAAGGTTAGGCGATTCAATTGTAGGGTAGAGTTTGTTTGCATTCTGTATCCTCAATTCTTTAACAGCAAATTGCGCATCTTGTCTTTGACAGAAATTCCAGTGAAATCACGTTTAAAAGCCAATGTCAGCAAAAAGGCTTTGTAGAATCACTGTATGAATGTCTTTGAAAACACTTCTTAAGAAGTAAAGCATACATCTTTCATCTGAGTGAAAACTGCATTCTATTCAGTTTTTAGTACTGTGTTGAATGGTTAGGCGATTCAATTGTAGGGAAGCCTTTGTTTGCATTCTGTATACTCAATTCTTTAACAGCAAATCGCACTTCTTGCCTTTGACAGAAATTCCAGTGAAATCACGTTTAAAAGCCAACGTCAGTAAAAAGGCTTTGTAGAATCACACTGTGAATGTCTTTGAAAACACTTCTTAAGAAGGAAAGCATACGTCTTTCATCTGAGTGAAAACTGCATTCTATTCAGTTTTTAGTACTGTGTTGAATGGTTAGGCGATTCTATTGTAGGAAGCATTTGTTTGCATTCTGTATGCTCAATTCTTTAACAGCAAATCTCGCGTCTTGCGATTGACAGAAATTCCAGTGAAATCACGTTTAAAAGCCAACGCCAGTAAAAAGGCTTTGCAGAATCACTCTGTGAATGTCTTTGAAAACACTTCTTAAGAAGGAAAGCATACGTCTTTCATCTGAGTGAAAACTGCATTCTATTCAGTTTTTAGTACTGTGTTGAATGGTTAGGCGATTCAATTGTAGGGTAGAGTTTGTTTGCACTCTGTATCCTCAATTCTTTAACAGCAAATTGTGCATCTTGCCTTTGACAGAAATTCCAGTGAAATCACGTTTAAAAGCCAATGTCAGTAAAAAGGCTTTGTAGAATCACTCTGTGAATGTCTTTGAAAACACTTCTTAAGAAGGAAAGCATACGTCTTTCATCTGAGTAAATACTGCATTCTATTCAGTTTTTAGTACTGTGTTGAATGGTTAGGCGATTCACTTCTAGGGAAGCGTTTGTTCGCATTCTGTATACTCAATTCTTTAACAGCAAATCTCGCGGCTTGCGTTTGACAGAAATTCCAGTGAATTCACGTTTAAAAGCCAACCCCAGTAAAAAGGCTTTGTAGAATCACTCTGTGAATCTCTTTGAAAACACTTCTTAAGAAGGAATGCATACCTCTTTCATCTGAGTGAAAACTGCATTCTATTCAGTTTTTAGTACTGTGTTGAATGGTTAGGCGATTCACTTGTAGGGAAGCGTTTGTTTGCATTCTATATCCTCAATTCTTTAACAGCAAATCTCGTGTCATGCATTTGACAGAAATTCCAGTTAAATCACGTTTAAAAGCCAACGCCAGTAAAAAGGCTTTGTAGATTCACTCTGTGAATGTCTTTGAAAACACTTCTTAAGAAGGAAAGCATACGTCTTTCATCTGAGTGAAAACTGCATTCTATTCAGTTTTTAGTACTGTGTTGAATGGTTAGGCAATTCCCTTGTAGGGAAGTGTTTGTTCGCATTCTGTATACTCAATTCTTTAACAGCAAATCTCGCGTCTTGCATTTGACAGAAATTCCAGTGAAATCACCTTTAAAAGCCAACGCCAATAAAAAGGCTTTGTAGAATCACTCTGTGAATGTCTTTGAAAACACTACTTAAGAAGGAATGCATTCCTCTTTCATCTAAGTGAAAACTGCATTCTATTCAGTTTTTAGTACTGTGTTGAATGGTTAGGCGATTCACTTGTAGGGAAGCGTTTGTTTGCATTCTGTTTCCTCAATTCTTTAACAGCAAATCTCGCGTCTTGCTTTTGACCGAAATTCCAGTGAAATCACGTTTAAAAGCCAACGCCAGTAAAAAGGCTTTGTAGAAACACTCTATGAATGTCTTTGAAAACACTTCTTAAGAAGGAAAGCATACGTCTTTCATCTGAGTGAAAACTGCATTCTATTCAGTTTATACTACTGTGTTGAATGGTTAGGCGATTCAATTGTAGGGAAGCGTTTGTTTGCATTCTGTATACTCAATTCTTTAACAGCAAATCTCGCTTCTTGCCTTTGACAGAAATTCCAGTGAAATCACGTTTAAAAGCCAACGCCAGTAAAAAGGCTTTGTAGAATCACTCTGTGAATGTCTTTGAAAACACTTCTTAAGAAGGAAAGCATACGTCTTTCATCTGAGTGAAAACTGCATTCTATTCCGTTTTTAGTACTGTGTTGAAAGGTTAGGCGATTCACTTGTAGGGAAGTGTTTGTTTGCATTCGGTATCCTCAATTCTTTAACAGCAAATCTCGCGTCTTGCGTTTGACAGAAATTCCAGTGAAATCACGTTTAAAAGCCAACGCCAGTAAAAAGGCTTTGTAGAATCACTCTATGAATGTCTTTGAAAACACTTCTTAAGAAGGAAAGCATACGTCTTTCATCTGAGTGAAAACTGCATTCTATTCAGTTTTTAGTACTGTGTTGAAAGTTACGCAATTCAATTGTAGGGAAGAGTTTGTTTGCATTCTGTATCCTCAATTCTTTAACAGCGAATAGTGCATCTTGCCTTTGACAGAAATTCCAGTGAAATCACGTTTAAAAGCCAACATCAGTAGAAAGGCTTTGTAGAATCACTCTGTGAATGTCTTGGAAAACACTTCTTAAGAAGGAAAGCATACGTCTTTCATCTGAGTGAAAACTGCATTCTCTTCAGTTTTGAGTACTGTGTTGAATGGTTAGGCGATTCACTTGTAGGGAAGCGTTTGTTTGCATTATGTATACTCAATTCTTTAACAGCAAATCTCGCATCTTGCATTTGACAGAAATTCCAGTTAAATCACGTTTAAAAGCCAACGCCAGTAAAAAGGCTTTGTAGATTCACTCTGTGAATGTCTTTGAAAACACTTCTTAAGAAGGAAAGCATACGTCTTTCATCTGAGTGAAAACTGCATTCTATTCAGTTTTTAGTACTGTGTTGAATGGTTAGGCAATTCCCTTGTAGGGAAGTGTTTGTTAGCATTCTGTATAATCAATTCTTTAACAGCAAATCTCGCGTCTTGCGTTTGACAGAAATTCCAGTGAAATCACCTTTAAAAGCCAACGCCAATAAAAAGGCTTTGTAGAATCACTCTGTGAATGTCTTTGAAAACACTTCTTAAGAAGGAATGCATACCTCTTTCATCTGAGTGAAAACTGCATTCTATTCATTTTTTAGTACTGTGTTGAATGGTTAGGCGATTCACTTGTAGGGAAGCGTTTGTTCGCATTCTGTATACTCAATTCTTTAACAGCAAATTGCGCATCTTGCCTTGACAGAAATTCCAGTGAAATCACGTTTAAAAGCCAACCTCAGTAAAAAGGCTTTGTAGATTCACTGTGTGAATGTCTTTGAAAACACTTCTTAAGAAGGAAAGCATACGTCTTTCATCTGAGTGAAAACTGCATTCTATTCAGTTTATAGTACTGTGTTGAATGGTTAAGCGATTCAATTGTAGGGAAGCGTTTGTTTGCATTCTGTATACTCAATTCTTTAACAGCAAATCTCGCTTCTTGCCTTTGACAGAAATTCCAGTGAAATCACGTTTAAAAGCCAACGCCAGTAAAAAGGCTTTGCAGAATCACTCTGTGAATGTCTTTGAAAACACTTCTTAAGAAGGAAAGCATACGTCTTTCATCTGAGTGAAAACTGCATTCTATTCAGTTTTTAGTACTGTGTTGAATGGTTAGGCGATTCAATTGTAGGGTAGAGTTTGTTTGCACTCTGTATCCTCAATTCTTTAACAGCAAATTGCGCATCTTGCCTTTGACAGAAATTCCAGTGAAATCACGTTTAAAAGCCAACGTCAGCAAAAAGGCTTTGTAGAATTACTGTGTGAATGTCTTTGAAAACACTTCTTAAGAAGGAAAGCATACGTCTTTCATCTGAGTGAAAACTGCATTCTATTCAGTTTTTAGTACTGTGTTGAATGGTTAGGCGATTCAATTGTAGGGAAGCGTTTGTTTGCATTCTGTATACTCAATTCTTTAACAGCAAATCTCGCGTCTTGCGTTTGACAGAAATTCCAGTGAAATCACGTTTAAAAGCCAACGCCAGTAAAAAGGCTTTGTAGAATCACCCTGTGAATCTCTTTGAAAACACTTCTTAAGAAGGAAAGCATATGTCTTTCATATGAGTGAAAACTGCATTCTATTCATTTTTTAGTACTGTGTTGAATGGTTAGGCAATTCACTTGTAGTGAAGCGTTTGTTGGCATTCTGTATACTCAATTCTTTAACAGCAAATCTCACGTTTTGATTTTTAGAGACATTCCAATGAAATCACGTTTAAAAGCCAACATCAGTAAATGGTTTTGTAGAATCACTCTGTCAATGTCTTTAAAAACACTTCTTAAGAAGGAATGCATAGGTCTTTCATCTGAGTGAAAACTGCATTCTATTCAGTTTTTAGTACTGTGTTGAATGGTTAGGCGATTCACTTGTATGGAAGCGTTTGTTTGCATTCTGTATGATCAATTGTATAACAGCAAATTGCGCATCTTGCCTTTGACAGAAATTCCAGTGAAATCACGTTTAAAAGCCAATGTCAGTAAAAAGGCTTTGTAGAATCACTCTGTGAATGTCTTTGAAAACACTTCTTAAGAAGGAAAGCATACGTCTTTCATCTGAGTAAATACTGCATTCTATTCAGTTTTTAGTACTGTGTTGAATGGTTAGGCGATTCACTTCTAGGGAAGCGTTTGTTCGCATTCTGTATACTCAATTCTTTAACAGCAAATCTCGCGGCTTGCGTTTGACAGAAATTCCAGTGAATTCACGTTTAAAAGCCAACCCCAGTAAAAAGGCTTTGTAGAATCACTCTGTGAATCTCTTTGAAAACACTTCTTAAGAAGGAATGCATACCTCTTTCATCTGAGTGAAAACTGCATTCTATTCAGTTTTTAGTACTGTGTTGAATGGTTAGGCGATTCACTTGTAGGGAAGCGTTTGTTTGCATTCTATATCCTCAATTCTTTAACAGCAAATCTCGTGTCATGCATTTGACAGAAATTCCAGTTAAATCACGTTTAAAAGCCAACGCCAGTAAAAAGGCTTTGTAGATTCACTCTGTGAATGTCTTTGAAAACACTTCTTAAGAAGGAAAGCATACGTCTTTCATCTGAGTGAAAACTGCATTCTATTCAGTTTTTAGTACTGTGTTGAATGGTTAGGCAATTCCCTTGTAGGGAAGTGTTTGTTCGCATTCTGTATACTCAATTCTTTAACAGCAAATCTCGCGTCTTGCATTTGACAGAAATTCCAGTGAAATCACCTTTAAAAGCCAACGCCAATAAAAAGGCTTTGTAGAATCACTCTGTGAATGTCTTTGAAAACACTACTTAAGAAGGAATGCATTCCTCTTTCATCTAAGTGAAAACTGCATTCTATTCAGTTTTTAGTACTGTGTTGAATGGTTAGGCGATTCACTTGTAGGGAAGCGTTTGTTTGCATTCTGTTTCCTCAATTCTTTAACAGCAAATCTCGCGTCTTGCTTTTGACAGAAATTCCAGTGAAATCACGTTTAAAAGCCAACGCCAGTAAAAAGGCTTTGTAGAAACACTCTATGAATGTCTTTGAAAACACTTCTTAAGAAGGAAAGCATACGTCTTTCATCTGAGTGAAAACTGCATTCTATTCAGTTTATAGTACTGTGTTGAAAGTTAGGCGATTCAATTGTAGTGAAGCGTTTGTTCGCATTCTGTATACTCAATTCTTTAACAGCAAATCTCACGTTTTGCTTTTGAGAGAAATTCCAATGAAATCACTTTTAAAAGCCAACATCAGTAAAAAGGTTTTGTAGAATCACTCTGTCAATGTCTTTGAAAACACTTCTTAAGAAGGAATGCATAGGTCTTTCATCTGAGTGAAAACTGCATTCTATTCAGTTTTTAGTACTGTGTTGAATGGTTAGGGGATTCACTTGTATGGAAGCGTTTGTTTGCATTCTGTATAATCAATTGTATAACAGCAAATTGCGCATCTTGCCTTTGACAGAAATTCCAGTGAAATCACGTTTAAAAGCCAACGTCAGTAAAAATGCTTTGTAGATTCACTCTTGAATGTCTTTGAAAACACTTCTTAAGAAGGAAAGCATACGTCTTTCATCTGAGTGAAAACTGCATTCTATTCATTTTTTAGTACTGTGTTGAATGGTTAGGCGACTCACTTGTAGGGTAGCGTTTGTTCGCATTCTGTATACTCAATTCTTTAACAGCAAATCTCGCGTCTTGCTTTTGACAGAAATTCCAGTGAAATCACCTTTAAAAGCCAACGCCAATAAAAAGGCTTTGTAGAATCACTCTGTGAATGTCTTTGAAAACACTTCTTAAGAAGGAATGCATTCCTCTTTCATCTGAGTGAAAACTGCATTCTATTCAGTTTTTAGTACTGTGTTGAATGGTTAGGCGATTCAATTGTAGGGTAGAGTTTGTTTGCATTCTGTATCCTCAATTCTTTAACAGCAAATTGCGCATCTTGCCTTTGACAGAAATTCCAGTGAAATCACGTTTAAAAGCCAACGTCAGCAAAAAGGCTTTGTAGAATCACTGTGTGAATGTCTTTGAAAACACTTCTTAAGAAGGAAAGCATACGTCTTTCATCTGAGTGAAAACTGCATTCTATTCAGTTTTTAGTACTGTGTTGAATGGTTAGGCGATTCACTTGTAGTGAAGCGTTTGTTCGCATTCTGTATACTCAATTCTTTAACAGCAAATCTCACGTTTTGCTTTTGAGAGAAATTCCAATGAAATCACATTTAAAAGCCAACATCAGTAAAAAGGTTTTGTAGAATCACTCTGTCAATGTCTTTAAAAACACTTCTTAAGAAGGAATGCATACGTCTTTCATCTGAGTGAAAACTGCATTCTATTCAGTTTTTAGTACTGTGTTGAATGGTTAGGCGATTCACTTGTATGGAAGCGTTTGTTTGCATTCTGTATAATCAATTGTATATCAGCAAATTGCGCCTTTTGCCTTTGACAGAAATTCCAGTGAAATCACGTTTAAAAGCCAACCTCAGTAAAAAGGCTTTGTAGATTCACTGTGTGAATGTCTTTGAAAACACTTCTTAAGAAGGAAAGCATACGTCTTTCATCTGAGTGAAAACTGCATTCTATTCAGTTTTTAGTACTGTGTTGAAAGGTTAGGCGATTCAATTGTAGGGTAGAGTTTGTTTGCATTCTGTATCCTCAATTCTTTAACAGCAAATTCCGCATCTTGCCTTTGACAGAAATTCCAGTGAAATCACGTTTAAAAGCCAATGTCAGCAAAAAGGCTTTGTAGAATCACTGTATGAATGTCTTTGAAAACACTTCTTAAGAAGGAAAGCATACATCTTTCATCTGAGTGAAAACTGCATTCTATTCAGTTTTTAGTACTGTGTTGAATGGTTAGGCGATTCAATTGTAGGGAAGCCTTTGTTTGCATTCTGTATACTCAATTCTTTAACAGCAAATCGCGCTTCTTGCCTTTGACAGAAATTCCAGTGAAATCACGTTTAAAAGCCAACATCAGTAAAAAGGTTTTGTAGAATCACTCTGTCAATGTCTTTAAAAACACTTCTTAAGAAGGAATGCATAGGTCTTTCATCTGAGTGAAAACTGCATTCTATTCAGTTTTTAGTACTGTGTTGAATGGTTAGGGGATTCACTTGTATGGAAGCGTTTGTTTGCATTCTGTATAATCAATTGTATAACAGCAAATTGCGCATCTTGCCTTTGACAGAAATTCCAGTGAAATCACGTTTAAAAGCCAACGTCAGTAAAAAGGCTTTGTAGATTCACTCTGTGAATGTCTTTGAAAACACTTCTTAAGAAGGAAAGCCTACGTCTTTCATCTGAGTGAAAACTGCATTCTATTCATTTTTTAGTACTGTGTTGAATGGTTAGGCAATTCCCTTGTAGGGAAGTGTTTGTTCGCATTCTGTATACTCAATTCTTTAACAGCAAATCTCGCCTCTTGCATTTGACAGAAATTCCAGTGAAATCACCTTTAAAAGCCAACGCCAATAAAAAGGCTTTGGAGAATCACTCTGTGAATGTCTTTGAAAACACTTCTTAAGAAGGAATGCATTCCTCTTTCATCTGAGTGAAAACTGCATTCTATTCAGTTTTTAGTACTGTGTTGAATGGTTAGGCGATTCAATTGTAGGGTAGAGTTTGTTTGCATTTGTATCCTCAATTCTTTAACAGCAAATTGCGCATCTTGCCTTTGACAGAAATTCCAGTGAAATCACGTTTAAAAGCCAACGTCAGCAAAAAGGCTTTGTAGAATCACTGTGTGAATGTCTTTGAAAACACTTCTTAAGAAGGAATGCATACGTCTTTCATCTGAGTGAAAACTGCATTCTATTCAGTTTTTAGTACTGTGTTGAATGGTTAGGCGATTCAATTGTAGGGAAGCGTTTGTTTGCATTCTGTATACTCAATTCTTTAACAGCAAATCTCACGTCTTGCGTTTGACAGAAATTCCAGTGAAATCACGTTTAAAAGCCAACGCCAGTAAAAAGGCTTTGTAGAAACACTCTATGAATGTCTTTGAAAACACTTCTTAAGAAGGAAAGCATACGTCTTTCATCTGAGTGAAAACTGCATTCTATTCAGTTTTTAGTACTGTGTTGAAAGTTAGGCGATTCAATTGTAGTGAAGCGTTTGTTCGCATTCTGTATACTCAATTCTTTAACAGCAAATCTCACGTTTTGCTTTTGAGAGAAATTCCAATGAAATCACGTTTAAAAGCCAACATCAGTAAAAAGGTTTTGTAGAATCACTCTGTCAATGTCTTTGAAAACACTTCTTAAGAAGGAATGCATAGGTCTTTCATCTGAGTGAAAACTGCATTCTATTCAGTTTTTAGTACTGTGTTGAATGGTTAGGCGATTCACTTGTATGGAAGCGTTTGTTTGCATTCTGTATAATCAATTGTATATCAGCAAATTGCGCATTTTGCCTTTGACAGAAATTCCAGTGAAATCACGTTTAAAAGCCATCGTCAGTAAAAAGGCTTTGTAGATTCACTGTGTGAATGTCTTTGAAAACACTTCTTAAGAAGGAAAGCATACGTCTTTCATCTGAGTGAAAACTGCATTCTATTCAGTTTTTAGTACTGTGTTGAAAGGTTAGGCGATTCAATTGTAGGGTAGAGTTTGTTTGCATTCTGTATCCTCAATTCTTTAACAGCAAATTGCGCATCTTGCCTTTGACAGAAATTCCAGTGAAATCACGTTTAAAAGCCAATGTCAGCAAAAAGGCTTTGTAGAATCACTGTATGAATGTCTTTGAAAACACTTCTTAAGAAGGAAAGCATACATCTTTCATCTGAGTGAAAACTGCATTCTATTCAGTTTTTAGTACTGTGTTGAATGGTTAGGCGATTCAATTGTAGGGAAGCCTTTGTTTGCATTCTGTATACTCAATTCTTTAACAACAAATCGCGCTTCTTGCCTTTGACAGAAATTCCAGTGAAATCACGTTTAAAAGCCAACGTCAGTAAAAAGGCTTAGTAGAATCACACTGTGAATGTCTTTGAAAACACTTCTTTAGAAGGAAAGCATACGTCTTTCATCTGAGTGAAAACTGCATTCTATTCAGTTTTTAGTACTGTGTTGAATGGTTAGGCGATTCACTTGTATGGAAGCGTTTGTTTGCATTCTGTATAATCAATTGTATAACCGCAAATTGCGCATCTTGCCTTTGACAGAAATTCCAGTGAAATCACGTTTAAAAACCAACGTCAGTAAAAAGGCTTTTTAGAATCACTCTGTGAATGTCTTTGAAAACACTTCTTAAGAAGGAAAGCCTACGTCTTTCATCTGAGTGAAAACTGCATTCTATTCAGTTTTTAGTACTGTGTTGAGTGGTTAGGCAATTCCCTTGTAGGGAAGTGTTTGTTCGCATTCTGTATACTCAATTCTTTAACAGCAAATCTCGCATCTTGCTTTTGACAGAAATTCCAGTGAAATCACCTTTAAAAGCCAACGCCAATAAAAAGGCTTTGTAGAATCACTCTCTGAATGTCTTTGAAAACACTTCTTAAGAAGGAATGCATTCCTCTTTCATCTGAGTGAAAACTGCATTCTATTCAGTTTTTAGTACTGTGTTGAATGGTTAGGCGATTCAATTGTAGGGTAGAGTTTGTTTGCATTCTGTATCCTCAATTCTTTAACAGCAAATTGCGCATCTTACCTTTGACAGAAATTCCAGTGAAATCACGTTTAAAAGCCAACGTCAGCAAAAAGGCTTTGTAGAATCACTGTGTGAATGTCTTTGAAAACACTTCTTAAGAAGGAAAGCATAAGTCTTTCATCTGAGTGAAAACTGCATTCTATTCAGTTTTTAGTACTGTGTTGAATGGTTAGGCGATTCACTTGTAGTGAAGCGTTTGTTCGCATTCTGTATACTCAATTCTTTAACAGCAAATCCCACGTTTTGCTTTTGAGAGAAATTCCAATGAAATCACATTTAAAAGCCAACATCAGTAAAAAGGTTTTGTAGAATCACTCTGTCAATGTCTTTAAAAACACTTCTTAAGAAGGAATGCATACGTCTTTCATCTGAGTGAAAACTGCATTCTATTCAGTTTTTAGTACTGTGTTGAATGGTTAGGCGATTCACTTTTATGGAAGCGTTTGTTTGCATTCTGTATAATCAATTGTATATCAGCAAATTGCGCATTTTGCCTTTGACAGAAATTCCAGTGAAATCACATTTAAAAGCCATTGTCAGTAAAAAGGCTTTGTAGATTCACTGTGTGAATGTCTTTGAAAACACTTCTTAAGAAGGAAAGCATACGTCTTTCATCTGAGTGAAAACTGCATTCTATTCAGTTTTTAGTACTGTGTTGAAAGGTTAGGCGATTCAATTGTAGGGTAGAGTTTGTTTGCATTCTGTATCCTCAATTTTTTAACAGCAAATTGCGCATCTTGTCTTTGACAGAAATTCCAGTGAAATCACGTTTAAAAGCCAATGTCAGCAAAAAGGCTTTGTAGAATCACTGTATGAATGTCTTTGAAAACACTTCTTAAGAAGGAAAGCATACATCTTTCATCTGAGTGAAAACTGCATTCTATTCAGTTTTTAGTACTGTGTTGAATGGTTAGGCGATTCAATTGTAGGGAAGCCTTTGTTTGCATTCTGTATACTCAATT
Source organism: Phyllotis vaccarum (assembly GCA_033318265.1). Lineage (NCBI taxonomy): Eukaryota > Metazoa > Chordata > Mammalia > Rodentia > Cricetidae > Phyllotis > Phyllotis vaccarum. The sequence continues at coordinate 2,390,676 of JARWLC010000040.1, read as the reverse complement.
CTTTAACAGCAAATCGCGCTTCTTGCCTTTGACAGAAATTCCAGTGAAATCACGTTTAAAAGCCAACGTCAGTAAAAAGGCTTTGTAGAATCACACTGTGAATGTCTTTGAAAACACTTCTTAAGAAGGAAAGCATACGTCTTTCATCTGAGTGAAAACTGCATTCTATTCAGTTTTTAGTACTGTGTTGAATGGTTAGGCGATTCTATTGTAGGAAGCGTTTGTTTGCATTCTGTATGCTCAATTCTTTAACAGCAAATCTCGCGTCTTGCGATTGACAGAAATTCCAGTGAAATCACGTTTAAAAGCCAACGCCAGTAAAAAGGCTTTGTAGAATCACTGTGTGAATGTCTTTGAAAACACTTCTTAAGAAGGAAAGCATACGTCTTTCATCTGAGTGAAAACTGCATTCTATTCAGTTTTTAGTACTGTGTTGAATGGTTAGGCGATTCACTTGTAGGGAAGCGTTTGTTTGCATTCTGTATCCTCAATTCTTTAACAGCAAATCTCGCATCTTGCGTTTGACAGAAATTCCAGTGAAATCACGTTTAATAGCCAACGCCAGTAAAAAGGCTTTGTAGAATCACTGTGTGAATGTCTTTGAAAACACTTCTTAAGAAGGAAAGCATACGTCTTTCATCTGAGTGAAAACTGCATTCTATTCAGTTTTTAGTACTGTGTTGAATGGTTAGGCAATTCACTAGTAGGGAAGCGTTTGTTTGCATTCTGTATACTCAATTCTTTAACAGCAAATCTTGAGGCTTGCGATTGACAGAAATTCCAGTGAAATCACGTTTAAAAGCCAACGTCAGTAAAAAGGCTTTGTAGAATCACTCTGTGAATGTCTTTGAAAACACTTCTTAAGAAGGAAAGCATACGTCTTTCATATGAGTGAAAACTGCATTCTATTCATTTTTTAGTACTGTGTTGAATGGTTAGGCGATTCAATTGTAGTGAAGCGTTTGTTCGCATTCTGTATACTCAATTCTTTAACAGCAAATCTCACGTTTTGCTTTTGAGAGAAATTCCAATGAAATCACGTTTAAAAGCCAACATCAGTAAAAAGGTTTTGTAGAATCACTCTGTCAATGTCTTTAAAAACACTTCTTAAGAAGGAATGCATAGGTCTTTCATCTGAGTGAAAACTGCATTCTATTCAGTTTTTAGTACTGTGTTGAATGGTTAGGGGATTCACTTGTATGGAAGCGTTTGTTTGCATTCTGTATAATCAATTGTATAACAGCAAATTGCGCATCTTGCCTTTGACAGAAATTCCAGTGAAATCACGTTTAAAAGCCAACATCAGTAAAAAGGTTTTGTAGAATCACTCTGTCAATGTCTTTGAAAACACTTCTTAAGAAGTAAAGCCTACGTCTTTCATCTGAGTGAAAACTGCATTCTATTCAGTTTTTAGTACTGTGTTGAATGGTTAGGCAATTCCCTTGTAGGGAAGTGTTTGTTCGCATTCTGTATACTCAATTCTTTAACAGCAAATCTCGCGTCTTGCGTTTGACAGAAATTCCAGTGAAATCACCTTTAAAAGCCAACGCCAATAAAAAGGCTTTGTAGAATCACTCTGTGAATGTCTTTGAAAACACTTCTTAAGAAGGAATGCATTCCTCTTTCATCTGAGTGAAAACTGCATTCTATTCAGTTTTTAGTACTGTGTTGAATGGTTAGGCGATTCAATTGTAGGGTAGAGTTTGTTTGCACTCTGTATCCTCAATTCTTTAACAGCAAATTGCGCATCTTGCCTTTGACAGAAATTCCAGTGAAATCACGTTTAAAAGCCAACGTCAGCAAAAAGGCTTTGGAGAATTACTTTGTGAATGTCTTTGAAAACACTTCTTAAGAAGGAAAGCATACGTCTTTCATCTGAGTGAAAACTGCATTCTATTCAGTTTTTAGTACTGTGTTGAATGGTTAGGCGATTCAATTGTAGGGAAGCGTTTGTTTGCATTCTGTATACTCAATTCTTTAACAGCAAATCTCGCGTCTTGCGTTTGACAGAAATTCCAGTGAAATCACGTTTAAAAGCCAACGCCAGTAAAAAGGCTTTGTAGAATCACCCTGTGAATCTCTTTGAAAACACTTCTTAAGAAGGAAAGCATATGTCTTTCATATGAGTGAAAACTGCATTCTATTCATTTTTTAGTACTGTGTTGAATGGTTAGGCAATTCACTTGTAGTGAAGCGTTTGTTCGCATTCTGTATACTCAATTCTTTAACAGCAAATCTCACGTTTTGATTTTTAGAGACATTCCAATGAAATCACGTTTAAAAGCCAACATCAGTAAAAAGGTTTTGTAGAATCACTCTGTCAATGTCTTTAAAAACACTTCTTAAGAAGGAATGCATAGGTCTTTCATCTGAGTGAAAACTGCATTCTATTCAGTTTTTAGTACTGTGTTGAATGGTTAGGCGATTCACTTGTATGGAAGCGTTTGTTTGCATTCTGTATGATCAATTGTATAACAGCAAATTGCGCATCTTGCCTTTGACAGAAATTCCAGTGAAATCACGTTTAAAAGCCAATGTCAGTAAAAAGGCTTTGTAGAATCACTCTGTGAATGTCTTTGAAAACACTTCTTAAGAAGGAAAGCATACGTCTTTCATCTGAGTAAATACTGCATTCTATTCAGTTTTTAGTACTGTGTTGAATGGTTAGGCGATTCACTTCTAGGGAAGCGTTTGTTCGCATTCTGTATACTCAATTCTTTAACAGCAAATCTCGCGGCTTGCGTTTGACAGAAATTCCAGTGAATTCACGTTTAAAAACCAACCCCAGTAAAAAGGCTTTGTAGAATCACTCTGTGAATCTCTTTGAAAACACTTCTTAAGAAGGAATGCATACCTCTTTCATCTGAGTGAAAACTGCATTCTATTCAGTTTTTAGTACTGTGTTGAATGGTTAGGCGATTCACTTGTAGGGAAGCGTTTGTTTGCATTCTATATCCTCAATTCTTTAACAGCAAATCTCGTGTCATGCATTTGACAGAAATTCCAGTTAAATCACGTTTAAAAGCCAACGCCAGTAAAAAGGCTTTGTAGATTCACTCTGTGAATGTCTTTGAAAACACTTCTTAAGAAGGAAAGCATACGTCTTTCATCTGAGTGAAAACTGCATTCTATTCAGTTTTTAGTACTGTGTTGAATGGTTAGGCAATTCCCTTGTAGGGAAGTGTTTGTTCGCATTCTGTATACTCAATTCTTTAACAGCAAATCTCGCGTCTTGCATTTGACAGAAATTCCAGTGAAATCACCTTTAAAAGCCAACGCCAATAAAAAGGCTTTGTAGAATCACTCTGTGAATGTCTTTGAAAACACTACTTAAGAAGGAATGCATTCCTCTTTCATCTGAGTGAAAACTGCATTCTATTCAGTTTTTAGTACTGTGTTGAATGGTTAGGCGATTCAATTGTAGTGAAGCGTTTGTTCGCATTCTGTATACTCAATTCTTTAACAGCAAATCTCACGTTTTGCTTTTGAGAGAAATTCCAATGAAATCACTTTTAAAAGCCAACATCAGTAAAAAGGTTTTGTAGAATCACTCTGTCAATGTCTTTGAAAACACTTCTTAAGAAGGAATGCATAGGTCTTTCATCTGAGTGAAAACTGCATTCTATTCAGTTTTTAGTACTGTGTTGAATGGTTAGGGGATTCACTTGTATGGAAGCGTTTGTTTGCATTCTGTATAATCAATTGTATAACAGCAAATTGCGCATCTTGCCTTTGACAGAAATTCCAGTGAAATCACGTTTAAAAGCCAACGTCAGTAAAAAGGCTTTGTAGATTCACTCTGTGAATGTCTTTGAAAACACTTCTTAAGAAGGAAAGCATACGTCTTTCATCTGAGTGAAAACTGCATTCTATTCACTTTTTAGTACTGTGTTGAATGGTTAGGCGATTCACTTGTATGGAAGCGTTTGTTTGCATTCTGTATAATCAATTGTATAACAGCAAATTGCGCATCTTGCCTTTGACAGAAATTCCAGTGAAATCACGTTTAAAAGCCAACGTCAGTAAAAAGGCTTTGTAGATTCACTCTTGAATGTCTTTGAAAACACTTCTTAAGAAGGAAAGCATACGTCTTTCATCTGAGTGAAAACTGCATTCTATTCATTTTTTAGTACTGTGTTGAATGGTTAGGCGACTCACTTGTAGGGTAGCGTTTGTTCGCATTCTGTATACTCAATTCTTTAACAGCAAATCTCGCGTCTTGCTTTTGACAGAAATTCCAGTGAAATCACCTTTAAAAGCCAACGCCAATAAAAAGGCTTTGTAGAATCACTCTGTGAATGTCTTTGAAAACACTTCTTAAGAAGGAATGCATTCCTCTTTCATCTGAGTGAAAACTGCATTCTATTCAGTTTTTAGTACTGTGTTGAATGGTTAGGCGATTCAATTGTAGGGTAGAGTTTGTTTGCATTCTGTATCCTCAATTCTTTAACAGCAAATTGCGCATCTTGCCTTTGACAGAAATTCCAGTGAAATCACGTTTAAAAGCCAACGTCAGCAAAAAGGCTTTGTAGAATCACTGTGTGAATGTCTTTGAAAACACTTCTTAAGAAGGAAAGCATACGTCTTTCATCTGAGTGAAAACTGCATTCTATTCAGTTTTTAGTACTGTGTTGAATGGTTAGGCGATTCACTTGTAGTGAAGCGTTTGTTCGCATTCTGTATACTCAATTCTTTAACAGCAAATCTCACGTTTTGCTTTTGAGAGAAATTCCAATGAAATCACATTTAAAAGCCAACATCAGTAAAAAGGTTTTGTAGAATCACTCTGTCAATGTCTTTAAAAACACTTCTTAAGAAGGAATGCATACGTCTTTCATCTGAGTGAAAACTGCATTCTATTCAGTTTTTAGTACTGTGTTGAATGGTTAGGCGATTCACTTGTATGGAAGCGTTTGTTTGCATTCTGTATAATCAATTGTATATCAGCAAATTGCGCCTTTTGCCTTTGACAGAAATTCCAGTGAAATCACGTTTAAAAGCCAACCTCAGTAAAAAGGCTTTGTAGATTCACTGTGTGAATGTCTTTGAAATCACTTCTTAAGAAGGAAAGCATACGTCTTTCATCTGAGTGAAAACTGCATTCTATTCAGTTTTTAGTACTGTGTTGAAAGGTTAGGCGATTCAATTGTAGGGTAGAGTTTGTTTGCATTCTGTATCCTCAATTCTTTAACAGCAAATTCCGCATCTTGCCTTTGACAGAAATTCCAGTGAAATCACGTTTAAAAGCCAATGTCAGCAAAAAGGCTTTGTAGAATCACTGTATGAATGTCTTTGAAAACACTTCTTAAGAAGGAAAGCATACATCTTTCATCTGAGTGAAAACTGCATTCTATTCAGTTTTTAGTACTGTGTTGAATGGTTAGGCGATTCAATTGTAGGGAAGCCTTTGTTTGCATTCTGTATACTCAATTCTTTAACAGCAAATCGCGCTTCTTGCCTTTGACAGAAATTCCAGTGAAATCACGTTTAAAAGCCAACGTCAGTAAAAAGGCTTTGTAGAATCACACTGTGAATGTCTTTGAAAACACTTCTTAAGAAGGAAAGCATACGTCTTTCATCTGAGTGAAAACTGCATTCTATTCAGTTTTTAGTACTGTGTTGAATGGTTAGGCGATTCACTTGTAGGGAAGCGTTTGTTTGCATTCTGTATCCTCAATTCTTTAACAGCAAATCTCGCGTCTTGCGTTTGACAGAAATTCCAGTGAAATCACGTTTAAAAGCCAACGCCAGAAAAAGGCTTTGTAGAATCACTGTGTGAATGTCTTTGAAAACACTTCTTAAGAAGGAAAGCATACGTCTTTCATCTGAGTGAAAACTGCATTCTATTCAGTTTTTAGTACTGTGTTGAATGGTTAGGCGATTCACTAGTAGGGAAGCGTTTGTTTGCATTCTGTATCCTCAATTCTTTAACAGCAAATCTTGAGGCTTGCGTTTGATAGAAATTCCAGTGAAATCACGTTTAAAAGCCAACGTCAGTAAAAAGGCTTTGTAGAATCACTCTATGAATGTCTTTGAAAACACTTCTTAAGAAGGAAAGCATACGTCTTTCATATGAGTGAAAACTGCATTCTATTCATTTTTTAGTACTGTGTTGAATGGTTAGGCGATTCAATTGTAGTGAAGCGTTTGTTCGCATTCTGTATACTCAATTCTTTAACAGCAAATCTCACGTTTTGCTTTTGAGAGAAATTCCAATGAAATCACGTTTAAAAGCCAACATCAGTAAAAAGGTTTTGTAGAATCACTCTGTCAATGTCTTTAAAAACACTTCTTAAGAAGGAATGCATAGGTCTTTCATCTGAGTGAAAACTGCATTCTATTCAGTTTTTAGTACTGTGTTGAATGGTTAGGGGATTCACTTGTATGGAAGCGTTTGTTTGCATTCTGTATAATCAATTGTATAACAGCAAATTGCGCATCTTGCCTTTGACAGAAATTCCAGTGAAATCACGTTTAAAAGCCAACGTCAGTAAAAAGGCTTTGTAGATTCACTCTGTGAATGTCTTTGAAAACACTTCTTAAGAAGGAAAGCATACGTCTTTCATCTGAGTGAAAACTGCATTCTATTCATTTTTTAGTACTGTGTTGAATGGTTAGGCAATTCCCTTGTAGGGAAGTGTTTGTTCGCATTCTGTATACTCAATTCTTTAACAGCAAATCTCGCGTCTTGCATTTGACAGAAATTCCAGTGAAATCACCTTTAAAAGCCAACGCCAATAAAAAGGCTTTGTAGAATCACTCTGTGAATGTCTTTGAAAACACTTCTTAAGAAGGAATGCATTCCTCTTTCATCTGAGTGAAAACTGCATTCTATTCAGTTTTTAGTACTGTGTTGAATGGTTAGGCGATTCAATTGTAGGGTAGAGTTTGTTTGCATTTGTATCCTCAATTCTTTAACAGCAAATTGCGCATCTTGCCTTTGACAGAAATTCCAGTGAAATCACGTTTAAAAGCCAACGTCAGCAAAAAGGCTTTGTAGAATCACTGTGTGAATGTCTTTGAAAACACTTCTTAAGAAGGAAAGCATACCTCTTTCATCTGAGTGAAAACTGCATTCTATTCAGTTTTTAGTACTGTGTTGAATGGTTAGGCGATTCACTTGTAGGGAAGCGTTTGTTTGCATTCTGTATACTCAATTCTTTAACAGCAAATCTCGCGTCTTGCGTTTGACAGAAATTCCAGTGAAATCACGTTTAAAAGCCAACGCCAGTAAAAAGGCTTTGGAGAAACACTCTATGAATGTCTTTGAAAACACTTCTTAAGAAGGAAAGCATACGTCTTTCATCTGAGTGAAAACTGCATTCTATTCAGTTTTTAGTACTGTGTTGAAAGTTAGGCGATTCAATTGTAGTGAAGCGTTTGTTCGCATTCTGTATACTCAATTCTTTAACAGCAAATCTCACGTTTTGCTTTTGAGAGAAATTCCAATGAAATCACGTTTAAAAGCCAACATCAGTAAAAAGGTTTTGTAGAATCACTCTGTCAATGTCTTTGAAAACACTTCTTAAGAAGGAATGCATAGGTCTTTCATCTGAGTGAAAACTGCATTCTATACAGTTTTTAGTACTGTGTTGAATGGTTAGGCGATTCACTTGTATGGAAGCGTTTGTTTGCATTCTGTATAATCAATTGTATATCAGCAAATTGCGCATTTTGCCTTTGACAGAAATTCCAGTGAAATCACGTTTAAAAGCCATCGTCAGTAAAAAGGCTTTGTAGATTCACTGTGTGAATGTCTTTGAAAACACTTCTTAAGAAGGAAAGCATACGTCTTTCATCTGAGTGAAAACTGCATTCTATTCAGTTTTTAGTACTGTGTTGAAAGGTTAGGCGATTCAATTGTAGGGTAGAGTTTGTTTGCATTCTGTATCCTCAATTCTTTAACAGCAAATTGCGCATCTTGCCTTTGACAGAAATTCCCGTGAAATCACGTTTAAAAGCCAATGTCAGCAAAAAGGCTTTGTAGAATCACTGTATGAATGTCTTTGAAAACACTTCTTAAGAAGGAAAGCATACATCTTTCATCTGAGTGAAAACTGCATTCTATTCAGTTTTTAGTACTGTGTTGAATGGTTAGGCGATTCAATTGTAGGGAAGCCTTTGTTTGCATTCTGTATACTCAATTCTTTAACAACAAATCGCGCTTCTTGCCTTTGACAGAAATTCCAGTGAAATCACGTTTAAAAGCCAACGTCAGTAAAAAGGCTTAGTAGAATCACACTGTGAATGTCTTTGAAAACACTTCTTTAGAAGGAAAGCATACGTCTTTCATCTGAGTGAAAACTGCATTCTATTCAGTTTTTAGTACTGTGTTGAATGGTTAGGCGATTCACTTGTAGGGAAGCGTTTGTTTGCATTCTGTATCCTCAATTCTTTAACAGCAAATCTCGCGTCTTGCGTTTGACAGAAATTCCAGTGAAATCACGTTTAAAAGCCAACGCCAGTAAAAAGGCTTTGTAGAAACACTCTATGAATGTCTTTGAAAACACTTCTTAAGAAGGAAAGCATACGTCTTTCATCTGAGTGAAAACTGCATTCTATTCAGTTTTTAGTACTGTGTTGAAAGTTAGGCTATTCAATTGTAGTGAAGCTTTTGTTCGCATTCTGTATACTCAATTCTTTAACAGCAAATCTCACGTTTTGCTTTTGAGAGAAATTCCAATGAAATCACGTTTAAAAGCCAACATCAGTAAAAAGGTTTTGTAGAATCACTCTGTCAATGTCTTTGAAAACACTTCTTAAGAAGGAATGCATAGGTCTTTCATCTGAGTGAAAACTGCATTCTATTCAGTTTTTAGTACTGTGTTGAATGGTTAGGCGATTCACTTGTATGGAAGCGTTTGTTTGCATTCTGTATAATCAATTGTATAACCGCAAATTGCGCATCTTGCCTTTGACAGAAATTCCAGTGAAATCACGTTTAAAAACCAACGTCAGTAAAAAGGCTTTTTAGAATCACTCTGTGAATGTCTTTGAAAACACTTCTTAAGAAGGAAAGCCTACGTCTTTCATCTGAGTGAAAACTGCATTCTATTCAGTTTTTAGTACTGTGTTGAGTGGTTAGGCAATTCCCTTGTAGGGAAGTGTTTGTTTGCATTCTGTATACTCAATTCTTTAACAGCAAATCTCGCATCTTGCTTTTGACAGAAATTCCAGTGAAATCACCTTTAAAAGCCAACGCCAATAAAAAGGCTTTGTAGAATCACTCTCTGAATGTCTTTGAAAACACTTCTTAAGAAGGAATGCATTCCTCTTTCATCTGAGTGAAAACTGCATTCTCTTCAGTTTTTAGTACTGTGTTGAATGGTTAGGCGATTCAATTGTAGGGTAGAGTTTGTTTGCATTCTGTATCCTCAATTCTTTAACAGCAAATTGCGCATCTTGCCTTTGACAGAAATTCCAGTGAAATCACGTTTAAAAGCCAACGTCAGCAAAAAGGCTTTGTAGAATCACTGTGTGAATGTCTTTGAAAACACTTCTTAAGAAGGAAAGCATAAGTCTTTCATCTGAGTGAAAACTGCATTCTATTCAGTTTTTAGTACTGTGTTGAATGGTTAGGCGATTCACTTGTAGTGAAGCGTTTGTTCGCATTCTGTATACTCAATTCTTTAACAGCAAATCCCACGTTTTGCTTTTGAGAGAAATTCCAATGAAATCACATTTAAAAGCCAACATCAGTAAAAAGGTTTTGTAGAATCACTCTGTCAATGTCTTTAAAAACACTTCTTAAGAAGGAATGCATACGTCTTTCATCTGAGTGAAAACTGCATTCTATTCAGTTTTTAGTACTGTGTTGAATGGTTAGGCGATTCACTTGTATGGAAGCGTTTGTTTGCATTCTGTATAATCAATTGTATATCAGCAAATTGCGCATTTTGCCTTTGACAGAAATTCCAGTGAAATCACATTTAAAAGCCATTGTCAGTAAAAAGGCTTTGTAGATTCACTGTGTGAATGTCTTTGAAAACACTTCTTAAGAAGGAAAGCATAAGTCTTTCATCTGAGTGAAAACTGCATTCTATTCAGTTTTTAGTACTGTGTTGAAAGGTTAGGCGATTCAATTGTAGGGTAGAGTTTGTTTGCATTCTGTATCCTCAATTCTTTAACAGCAAATTGCGCATCTTGTCTTTGACAGAAATTCCAGTGAAATCACGTTTAAAAGCCAATGTCAGCAAAAAGGCTTTGTAGAATCACTGTATGAATGTCTTTGAAAACACTTCTTAAGAAGGAAAGCATACATCTTTCATCTGAGTGAAAACTGCATTCTATTCAGTTTTTAGTACTGTGTTGAATGGTTAGGCGATTCAATTGTAGGGAAGCCTTTGTTTGCATTCTGTATACTCAATTCTTTAACAGCAAATCGCGCTTCTTGCCTTTGACAGAAATTCCAGTGAAATCACGTTTAAAAGCCAACGTCAGTAAAAAGGCTTTGTAGAATCACACTGTGAATGTCTTTGAAAACACTTCTTAAGAAGGAAAGCATACGTCTTTCATCTGAGTGAAAACTGCATTCTATTCAGTTTTTAGTACTGTGTTGAATGGTTAGGCGATTCTATTGTAGGAAGCGTTTGTTTGCATTCTGTATGCTCAATTCTTTAACAGCAAATCTCGCGTCTTGCGATTGACAGAAATTCCAGTGAAATCACGTTTAAAAGCCAACGCCAGTAAAAAGGCTTTGTAGAATCACTGTGTGAATGTGTTTGAAAACACTTCTTAAGAAGGAAAGCATACGTCTTTCATCTGAGTGAAAACTGCATTCTATTCAGTTTTTAGTACTGTGTTGAATGGTTAGGCGATTCACTTGTAGGGAAGCGTTTGTTTGCATTCTGTATCCTCAATTCTTTAACAGCAAATCTCGCGTCTTGCGTTTGACAGAAATTCCAGTGAAATCACGTTTAATAGCCAACGCCAGTAAAAAGGCTTTGTAGAATCACTGTGTGAATGTCTTTGAAAACACTTCTTAAGAAGGAAAGCATACGTCTTTCATCTGAGTGAAAACTGCATTCTATTCAGTTTTTAGTACTGTGTTGAATGGTTAGGCAATTCACTAGTAGGGAAGCGTTTGTTTGCATTCTGTATACTCAATTCTTTAACAGCAAATCTTGAGGCTTGCGATTGACAGAAATTCCAGTGAAATCACGTTTAAAAGCCAACGTCAGTAAAAAGGCTTTGTAGAATCACTCTGTGAATGTCTTTGAAAACACTTCTTAAGAAGGAAAGCATACGTCTTTCATATGAGTGAAAACTGCATTCTATTCATTTTTTAGTACTGTGTTGAATGGTTAGGCGATTCAATTGTAGTGAAGCGTTTGTTCGCATTCTGTATACTCAATTCTTTAACAGCAAATCTCACGTTTTGCTTTTGAGAGAAATTCCAATGAAATCACGTTTAAAAGCCAACATCAGTAAAAAGGTTTTGTAGAATCACTATGTCAATGTCTTTAAAAACACTTCTTAAGAAGGAATGCATAGGTCTTTCATCTGAGTGAAAACTGCATTCTATTCAGTTTTTAGTACTGTGTTGAATGGTTAGGGGATTCACTTGTATGGAAGCGTTTGTTTGCATTCTGTATAATCAATTGTATAACAGCAAATTGCGCATCTTGCCTTTGACAGAAATTCCAGTGAAATCACGTTTAAAAGCCAACGTCAGTAAAAAGGCTTTGTAGATTCAGTCTGTGAATGTCTTTGAAAACACTTCTTAAGAAGTAAAGCATACGTCTTTCATCTGAGTGAAAACTGCATTCTATTCATTTTTTAGTACTGTGTTGAATGGTTAGGCAATTCCCTTGTAGGGAAGTGTTTGTTCGCATTCTGTATACTCAATTCTTTAACAGCAAATCTCGAGTCTTGCATTTGACAGAAATTCCAGTGAAATCACCTTTAAAAGCCAAGGCCAATAAAAAGGCTTTGTAGAATCACTCTGTGAATGTCTTTGAAAACACTTCTTAAGAAGGAATGCATTCCTCTTTCATCTGAGTGAAAACTGCATTCTATTCAGTTTTTAGTACTGTGTTGAATGGTTAGGCAATTCAATTGTAGGGTAGAGTTTGTTTGCATTCTGTATCCTCAATTCTTTAACAGCAAATTGCGCATCTTGCCTTTGACAGAAATTCCAGTGAAATCACGTTTAAAAGCCTATGTCAGCAAAAAGGCTTTGTAGAATCACTGTGTGAATGTCTTTGAGAACACTTCTTAAGAAGGAAAGCATACGTCTTTCATCTGAGTGAAAACTGCATTCTATTCAGTTTTTAGTACTGTGTTGAATGGTTAGGCGATTCAATTGTAGGGAAGCGTTTGTTTGCATTCTGTATACTCAATTATTTAACAGCAAATCTCGCGTCTTGCGTTTGACAGAAATTCCAGTGAAATCACGTTTAAAAGCCAACGCCAGTAAAAAGGCTTTGTAGAATCACTCTGTGAATGTCTTTGAAAACATTTCTTAAGAAGGAATGCATACGTCTTTCATCTGAGTGAAAACTGCATTCTATTCAGTTTTTAGTACTGTGTTGAATGGTTAGGCGATTCACTTGTAGTGAAGCGTTTGTTCGCATTCTGTATACTCAATTCTTTAACAGCAAATCTCACGTTTTGCTTTTGAGAGAAATTCCAATGAAATCACGTTTAATAGCCAACATCAGTAAAAAGGTTTTGTAGAATCACCCTGTCAATGTCTTTAAAATCACTTCTTAAGAAGGAATGCATACGTCTTTCATCTGAGTGAAAACTGCATTCTATTCAGTTTTTAGTACTGTGTTGAATGGTTAGGCGATTCACTTGTATGGAAGCGTTTGTTTGCATTCTGTATAATCAATTGTATAACAGCAAATTGCGCATCTTGCCTTTGACAGAAATTCCAGTGAAATCACGTTTAAAAGCCAACGTCAGTAAAAAGGCTTTGTAGATTCACTGTGTGAATGTCTTTGAAAACACTTCTTAAGAAGGAAAGCATACATCTTTCATCTGAGTGAAAACTGCATTCTATTCAGTTTTTAGTACTGTGTTGAATGGTTAGGTGATTCAATTGTATAGTAGAGTTTGTTTGCATTCTGTATCCTCAATTCTTTAACAGCAAATTGCGCATCTTGCCTTTGACAGAAATTCCAGTGAAATCACGTTTAAAAGCCAATGTCAGCAAAAAGGCTTTGTAGAATCACTGTGTGAATGTCTTTGAAAACACTTCTTAAGAAGGAAAGCATACGTCTTTCATCTGAGTGAAAACTGCATTCTATCCAGTTTTTAGTACTGTGTTGAATGGTTAGGCGATTCAATTGTAGGGAAGAGTTTGTTTGCATTCTGTATACTCAATTCTTTAACAGCAAATCTCGCTTCTTGCCTTTGACAGAAATTCCAGTGAAATCACGTTCAAAAGCCAAAGCCAGTAAAAAGGCTTTGTAGAATCACTCTGTGAATGTCTTTGAAAACACTTCTTAAGAAGGAAAGCATACGTCTTTCATCTGAGTGAAAACTGCATTCTATTCAGTTTTTAGTACTGTGTTGAATGGTTAGGCGATTCACTTGTAGGGAAGCGTTTGTTTGCATTCTGTATCCTCAATTCTTTAACAGCAAATCTCGCGTCTTGCGTTTGACAGAAATTTCAGTGAAATCACGTTTACAAGCCAACGCCAGTAAAAAGGCTTTGTAGAAACACTCTATGAATGTCTTTGAAAACACTTCTTAAGAAGGAAAGCATACGTCTTTCATCTGAGTGAAAACTGCATTCTATTCAGTTTCTAGTACTGTGTTGAAAGTTAGGCGATTCACTTGTAGGGAAGCGTTTGTTTGCATTCTGTATCCTCAATTCTTTAACAGCAAATCTCGCGTCTTGCGTTTGACAGAAATTCCAGTGAAATCACGTTTAAAAGCCAACGCCAGAAAAAGGCTTTGTAGAATCACTGTGTGAATGTCTTTGAAAACACTTCTTAAGAAGGAAAGCATACGTCTTTCATCTGAGTGAAAACTGCATTCTATTCAGTTTTTAGTACTGTGTTGAATGGTTAGGCGATTCACTAGTAGGGAAGCGTTTGTTTGCATTCTGTATCCTCAGTTCTTTAACAGCAAATCTTGAGGCTTGCGTTTGATAGAAATTCCAGTGAAATCACGTTTAAAAGCCAACGTCAGTAAAAAGGCTTTGTAGAATCACTCTATGAATGTCTTTGAAAACACTTCTTAAGAAGGAAAGCATACGTCTTTCATATGAGTGAAAACTGCATTCTATTCATTTTTTAGTACTGTGTTGAATGGTTAGGCGATTCAATTGTAGTGAAGCGTTTGTTCGCATTCTGTATACTCAATTCTTTAACAGCAAATCTCACGTTTTGCTTTTGAGAGAAATTCCAATGAAATCACGTTTAAAAGCCAACATCAGTAAAAAGGTTTTGTAGAATCACTCTGTCAATGTCTTTAAAAACACTTCTTAAGAAGGAATGCATAGGTCTTTCATCTGAGTGAAAACTGCATTCTATTCAGTTTTTAGTACTGTGTTGAATGGTTAGGGGATTCACTTGTATGGAAGCGTTTGTTTGCATTCTGTATAATCAATTGTATAACAGCAAATTGCGCATCTTGCCTTTGACAGAAATTCCAGTGAAATCACGTTTAAAAGCCAACGTCAGTAAAAAGGCTTTGTAGATTCACTCTGTGAATGTCTTTGAAAACACTTCTTAAGAAGGAAAGCATACGTCTTTCATCTGAGTGAAAACTGCATTCTATTCAGTTTTTAGTACTGTGTTGAATGGTTAGGCGATTCACTTGTAGTGAAGCGTTTGTTCGCATTCTGTATACTCAATTCTTTAACAGCAAATCTCACGTTTTGCTTTTGAGAGAAATTCCAATGAAATCACGTTTAATAGCCAACATCAGTAAAAAGGTTTTGTAGAATCACCCTGTCAATGTCTTTAAAATCACTTCTTAAGAAGGAATGCATACGTCTTTCATCTGAGTGAAAACTGCATTCTATTCAGTTTTTAGTACTGTGTTGAATGGTTAGGCGATTCACTTGTATGGAAGCGTTTGTTTGCATTCTGTATAATCAATTGTATAACAGCAAATTGCGCATCTTGCCTTTGACAGAAATTCCAGTGAAATCACGTTTAAAAGCCAACGTCAGTAAAAAGGCTTTGTAGATTCACTGTGTGAATGTCTTTGAAAACACTTCTTAAGAAGGAAAGCATACATCTTTCATCTGAGTGAAAACTGCATTCTATTCAGTTTTTAGTACTGTGTTGAATGGTTAGGTGATTCAATTGTATAGTAGAGTTTGTTTGCATTCTGTATCCTCAATTCTTTAACAGCAAATTGCGCATCTTGCCTTTGACAGAAATTCCAGTGAAATCACGTTTAAAAGCCAATGTCAGCAAAAAGGCTTTGTAGAATCACTGTGTGAATGTCTTTGAAAACACTTCTTAAGAAGGAAAGCATACGTCTTTCATCTGAGTGAAAACTGCATTCTATCCAGTTTTTAGTACTGTGTTGAATGGTTAGGCGATTCAATTGTAGGGAAGAGTTTGTTTGCATTCTGTATACTCAATTCTTTAACAGCAAATCTCGCTTCTTGCCTTTGACAGAAATTCCAGTGAAATCACGTTCAAAAGCCAAAGCCAGTAAAAAGGCTTTGTAGAATCACTCTGTGAATGTCTTTGAAAACACTTCTTAAGAAGGAAAGCATACGTCTTTCATCTGAGTGAAAACTGCATTCTATTCAGTTTTTAGTACTGTGTTGAATGGTTAGGCGATTCACTTGTAGGGAAGCGTTTGTTTGCATTCTGTATCCTCAATTCTTTAACAGCAAATCTCGCGTCTTGCGTTTGACAGAAATTTCAGTGAAATCACGTTTACAAGCCAACGCCAGTAAAAAGGCTTTGTAGAAACACTCTATGAATGTCTTTGAAAACACTTCTTAAGAAGGAAAGCATACGTCTTTCATCTGAGTGAAAACTGCATTCTATTCAGTTTCTAGTACTGTGTTGAAAGTTAGGCGATTCACTTGTAGGGAAGCGTTTGTTTGCATTCTGTATCCTCAATTCTTTAACAGCAAATCTCGCGTCTTGCGTTTGACAGAAATTCCAGTGAAATCACGTTTAAAAGCCAACGCCAGAAAAAGGCTTTGTAGAATCACTGTGTGAATGTCTTTGAAAACACTTCTTAAGAAGGAAAGCATACGTCTTTCATCTGAGTGAAAACTGCATTCTATTCAGTTTTTAGTACTGTGTTGAATGGTTAGGCGATTCACTAGTAGGGAAGCGTTTGTTTGCATTCTGTATCCTCAATTCTTTAACAGCAAATCTTGAGGCTTGCGTTTGATAGAAATTCCAGTGAAATCACGTTTAAAAGCCAACGTCAGTAAAAAGGCTTTGTAGAATCACTCTATGAATGTCTTTGAAAACACTTCTTAAGAAGGAAAGCATACGTCTTTCATATGAGTGAAAACTGCATTCTATTCATTTTTTAGTACTGTGTTGAATGGTTAGGCGATTCAATTGTAGTGAAGCGTTTGTTCGCATTCTGTATACTCAATTCTTTAACAGCAAATCTCACGTTTTGCTTTTGAGAGAAATTCCAATGAAATCACGTTTAAAAGCCAACATCAGTAAAAAGGTTTTGTAGAATCACTCTGTCAATGTCTTTAAAAACACTTCTTAAGAAGGAATGCATAGGTCTTTCATCTGAGTGAAAACTGCATTCTATTCAGTTTTTAGTACTGTGTTGAATGGTTAGGGGATTCACTTGTATGGAAGCGTTTGTTTGCATTCTGTATAATCAATTGTATAACAGCAAATTGCGCATCTTGCCTTTGACAGAAATTCCAGTGAAATCACGTTTAAAAGCCAACGTCAGTAAAAAGGCTTTGTAGATTCACTCTGTGAATGTCTTTGAAAACACTTCTTAAGAAGGAAAGCATACGTCTTTCATCTGAGTGAAAACTGCATTCTATTCATTTTTTAGTACTGTGTTGAATGGTTAGGCAATTCCCTTGTAGGGAAGTGTTTGTTCGCATTCTGTATACTCAATTCTTTAACAGCAAATCTCGCGTCTTGCATTTGACAGAAATTCCAGTGAAATCACCTTTAAAAGCCAACGCCAATAAAAAGGCTTTGTAGAATCACTCTGTGAATGTCTTTGAAAACACTTCTTAAGAAGGAATGCATTCCTCTTTCATCTGAGTGAAAACTGCATTCTATTCAGTTTTTAGTACTGTGTTGAATGGTTAGGCGATTCAATTGTAGGGTAGAGTTTGTTTGCATTTGTATCCTCAATTCTTTAACAGCAAATTGCGCATCTTGCCTTTGACAGAAATTCCAGTGAAATCACGTTTAAAAGCCAACGTCAGCAAAAAGGCTTTGTAGAATCACTGTGTGAATGTCTTTGAAAACACTTCTTAAGAAGGAAAGCATACGTCTTTCATCTGAGTGAAAACTGCATTCTATTCAGTTTTTAGTACTGTGTTGAATGGTTAGGCGATTCACTTGTAGGGAAGCGTTTGTTTGCATTCTGTATACTCAATTCTTTAACAGCAAATCTCGCGTCTTGCGTTTGACAGAAATTCCAGTGAAATCACGTTTAAAAGCCAACGCCAGTAAAAAGGCTTTGTAGAAACACTCTATGAATGTCTTTGAAAACACTTCTTAAGAAGGAAAGCATACGTCTTTCATCTGAGTGAAAACTGCATTCTATTCAGTTTTTAGTACTGTGTTGAAAGTTAGGCGATTCAATTGTAGTGAAGCGTTTGTTCGCATTCTGTATACTCAATTCTTTAACAGCAAATCTCACGTTTTGCTTTTGAGAGAAATTCCAATGAAATCACGTTTAAAAGCCAACATCAGTAAAAAGGTTTTGTAGAATCACTCTGTCAATGTCTTTGAAAACACTTCTTAAGAAGGAATGCATAGGTCTTTCATCTGAGTGAAAACTGCATTCTATTCAGTTTTTAGTACTGTGTTGAATGGTTAGGCGATTCACTTGTATGGAAGCGTTTGTTTGCATTCTGTATAATCAATTGTATATCAGCAAATTGCGCATTTTGCCTTTGACAGAAATTCCAGTGAAATCACGTTTAAAAGCCATCGTCAGTAAAAAGGCTTTGTAGATTCACTGTGTGAATGTCTTTGAAAACACTTCTTAAGAAGGAAAGCATACGTCTTTCATCTGAGTGAAAACTGCATTCTATTCAGTTTTTAGTACTGTGTTGAAAGGTTAGGCGATTCAATTGTAGGGTAGAGTTTGTTTGCATTCTGTATCCTCAATTCTTTAACAGCAAATTGCGCATCTTGCCTTTGACAGAAATTCCCGTGAAATCACGTTTAAAAGCCAATGTCAGCAAAAAGGCTTTGTAGAATCACTGTATGAATGTCTTTGAAAACACTTCTTAAGAAGGAAAGCATACATCTTTCATCTGAGTGAAAACTGCATTCTATTCAGTTTTTAGTACTGTGTTGAATGGTTAGGCGATTCAATTGTAGGGAAGCCTTTGTTTGCATTCTGTATACTCAATTCTTTAACAACAAATCGCGCTTCTTGCCTTTGACAGAAATTCCAGTGAAATCACGTTTAAAAGCCAACGTCAGTAAAAAGGCTTAGTAGAATCACACTGTGAATGTCTTTGAAAACACTTCTTTAGAAGGAAAGCATACGTCGTTCATCTGAGTGAAAACTGCATTCTATTCAGTTTTTAGTACTGTGTTGAATGGTTAGGCGATTCACTTGTAGGGAAGCGTTTGTTTGCATTCTGTATCCTCAATTCTTTAACAGCAAATCTCGCGTCTTGCGTTTGACAGAAATTCCAGTGAAATCACGTTTAAAAGCCAACGCCAGTAAAAAGGCTTTGTAGAAACACTCTATGAATGTCTTTGAAAACACTTCTTAAGAAGGAAAGCATACGTCTTTCATCTGAGTGAAAACTGCATTCTATTCAGTTTTTAGTACTGTGTTGAAAGTTAGGCTATTCAATTGTAGTGAAGCTTTTGTTCGCATTCTGTATACTCAATTCTTTAACAGCAAATCTCACGTTTTGCTTTTG
Organism: Phyllotis vaccarum; assembly: GCA_033318265.1. Classification (NCBI taxonomy): domain Eukaryota; kingdom Metazoa; phylum Chordata; class Mammalia; order Rodentia; family Cricetidae; genus Phyllotis; species Phyllotis vaccarum. The sequence goes on along the minus strand of JARWLC010000040.1, from coordinate 2,371,640 downwards.
AGAGAAATTCCAATGAAATCACGTTTAAAAGCCAACATCAGTAAAAAGGTTTTGTAGAATCACTCTGTCAATTTCTTTGAAAACACTTCTTAAGAAGGAATGCATAGGTCTTTCATCTGAGTGAAAACTGCATTCTATTCAGTTTTTAGTACTGTGTTGAATGGTTAGGCGATTCACTTGTATGGAAGCGTTTGTTTGCATTCTGTATAATCAATTGTATAACCGCAAATTGCGCATCTTGCCTTTGACAGAAATTCCAGTGAAATCACGTTTAAAAACCAACGTCAGTAAAAAGGCTTTTTAGAATCACTCTGTGAATGTCTTTGAAAACACTTCTTAAGAAGGAAAGCCTACGTCTTTCATCTGAGTGAAAACTGCATTCTATTCAGTTTTTAGTACTGTGTTGAGTGGTTAGGCAATTCCCTTGTAGGGAAGTGTTTGTTCGCATTCTGTATACTCAATTCTTTAACAGCAAATCTCGCATCTTGCTTTTGACAGAAATTCCAGTGAAATCACCTTTAAAAGCCAACGCCAATAAAAAGGCTTTGTAGAATCACTCTCTGAATGTCTTTGAAAACACTTCTTAAGAAGGAATGCATTCCTCTTTCATCTGAGTGAAAACTGCTTTCTCTTCAGTTTTTAGTACTGTGTTGAATGGTTAGGCGATTCAATTGTAGGGTAGAGTTTGTTTGCATTCTGTATCCTCAATTCTTTAACAGCAAATTGCGCATCTTGCCTTTGACAGAAATTCCAGTGAAATCACGTTTAAAAGCCAACGTCAGCAAAAAGGCTTTGTAGAATCACTGTGTGAATGTCTTTGAAAACACTTCTTAAGAAGGAAAGCATAAGTCTTTCATCTGAGTGAAAACTGCATTCTATTCAGTTTTTAGTACTGTGTTGAATGGTTAGGCGATTCACTTGTAGTGAAGCGTTTGTTCGCATTCTGTATACTCAATTCTTTAACAGCAAATCCCACGTTTTGCTTTTGAGAGAAATTCCAATGAAATCACATTTAAAAGCCAACATCAGTAAAAAGGTTTTGTAGAATCACTCTGTCAATGTCTTTAAAAACACTTCTTAAGAAGGAATGCATACGTCTTTCATCTGAGTGAAAACTGCATTCTATTCAGTTTTTAGTACTGTGTTGATTGGTTAGGCGATTCACTTGTATGGAAGCGTTTGTTTGCATTCTGTATAATCAATTGTATATCAGCAAATTGCGCATTTTGCCTTTGACAGAAATTCCAGTGAAATCACATTTAAAAGCCATTGTCAGTAAAAAGGCTTTGTAGATTCACTGTGTGAATGTCTTTGAAAACACTTCTTAAGAAGGAAAGCATAAGTCTTTCATCTGAGTGAAAACTGCATTCTATTCAGTTTTTAGTACTGTGTTGAAAGGTTAGGCGATTCAATTGTAGGGTAGAGTTTGTTTGCATTCTGTATCCTCAATTCTTTAACAGCAAATTGCGCATCTTGTCTTTGACAGAAATTCCAGTGAAATCACGTTTAAAAGCCAATGTCAGCAAAAAGGCTTTGTAGAATCACTGTATGAATGTCTTTGAAAACACTTCTTAAGAAGGAAAGCATACATCTTTCATCTGAGTGAAAACTGCATTCTATTCAGTTTTTAGTACTGTGTTGAATGGTTAGGCGATTCAATTGTAGGGAAGCCTTTGTTTGCATTCTGTATACTCAATTCTTTAACAGCAAATCGCGCTTCTTGCCTTTGACAGAAATTCCAGTGAAATCACGTTTAAAAGCCAACGTCAGTAAAAAGGCTTTGTAGAATCACACTGTGAATGTCTTTGAAAACACTTCTTAAGAAGGAAAGCATACGTCTTTCATCTGAGTGAAAACTGCATTCTATTCAGTTTTTAGTACTGTGTTGAATGGTTAGGCGATTCTATTGTAGGAAGCGTTTGTTTGCATTCTGTATGCTCAATTCTTTAACAGCAAATCTCGCGTCTTGCGATTGACAGAAATTCCAGTGAAATCACGTTTAAAAGCCAACGCCAGTAAAAAGGCTTTGTAGAATCACTGTGTGAATGTGTTTGAAAACACTTCTTAAGAAGGAAAGCATACGTCTTTCATCTGAGTGAAAACTGCATTCTATTCAGTTTTTAGTACTGTGTTGAATGGTTAGGCGATTCACTTGTAGGGAAGCGTTTGTTTGCATTCTGTATCCTCAATTCTTTAACAGCAAATCTCGCGTCTTGCGTTTGACAGAAATTCCAGTGAAATCACGTTTAATAGCCAACGCCAGTAAAAAGGCTTTGTAGAATCACTGTGTGAATGTCTTTGAAAACACTTCTTAAGAAGGAAAGCATACGTCTTTCATCTGAGTGAAAACTGCATTCTATTCAGTTTTTAGTACTGTGTTGAATGGTTAGGCAATTCACTAGTAGGGAAGCGTTTGTTTGCATTCTGTATACTCAATTCTTTAACAGCAAATCTTGAGGCTTGCGATTGACAGAAATTCCAGTGAAATCACGTTTAAAAGCCAACGTCAGTAAAAAGGCTTTGTAGAATCACTCTGTGAATGTCTTTGAAAACACTTCTTAAGAAGGAAAGCATACGTCTTTCATATGAGTGAAAACTGCATTCTATTCATTTTTTAGTACTGTGTTGAATGGTTAGGCGATTCAATTGTAGTGAAGCGTTTGTTCGCATTCTGTATACTCAATTCTTTAACAGCAAATCTCACGTTTTGCTTTTGAGAGAAATTCCAATGAAATCACGTTTAAAAGCCAACATCAGTAAAAAGGTTTTGTAGAATCACTCTGTCAATGTCTTTAAAAATACTTCTTAAGAAGGAATGCATAGGTCTTTCATCTGAGTGAAAACTGCATTCTATTCAGTTTTTAGTACTGTGTTGAATGGTTAGGGGATTCACTTGTATGGAAGCGTTTGTTTGCATTCTGTATAATCAATTGTATAACAGCAAATTGCGCATCTTGCCTTTGACAGAAATTCCAGTGAAATCACGTTTAAAAGCCAACGTCAGTAAAAAGGCTTTGTAGATTCAGTCTGTGAATGTCTTTGAAAACACTTCTTAAGAAGTAAAGCATACGTCTTTCATCTGAGTGAAAACTGCATTCTATTCATTTTTTAGTACTGTGTTGAATGGTTAGGCAATTCCCTTGTAGGGAAGTGTTTGTTCGCATTCTGTATACTCAATTCTTTAACAGCAAATCTCGCGTCTTGCATTTGACAGAAATTCCAGTGAAATCACCTTTAAAAGCCAAGGCCAATAAAAAGGCTTTGTAGAATCACTCTGTGAATGTCTTTGAAAACACTTCTTAAGAAGGAATGCATTCCTCTTTCATCTGAGTGAAAACTGCATTCTATTCAGTTTTTAGTACTGTGTTGAATGGTTAGGCAATTCAATTGTAGGGTAGAGTTTGTTTGCATTCTGTATCCTCAATTCTTTAACAGCAAATTGCGCATCTTGCCTTTGACAGAAATTCCAGTGAAATCACGTTTAAAAGCCAATGTCAGCAAAAAGGCTTTGTAGAATCACTGTGTGAATGTCTTTGAGAACACTTCTTAAGAAGGAAAGCATACGTCTTTCATCTGAGTGAAAACTGCATTCTATTCAGTTTTTAGTACTGTGTTGAATGGTTAGGCGATTCAATTGTAGGGAAGCGTTTGTTTGCATTCTGTATACTCAATTATTTAACAGCAAATCTCGCGTCTTGCGTTTGACAGAAATTCCAGTGAAATCACGTTTAAAAGCCAACGCCAGTAAAAAGGCTTTGTAGAATCACTCTGTGAATGTCTTTGAAAACATTTCTTAAGAAGGAATGCATACGTCTTTCATCTGAGTGAAAACTGCATTCTATTCAGTTTTTAGTACTGTGTTGAATGGTTAGGCGATTCACTTGTAGTGAAGCGTTTGTTCGCATTCTGTATACTCAATTCTTTAACAGCAAATCTCACGTTTTGCTTTTGAGAGAAATTCCAATGAAATCACGTTTAATAGCCAACATCAGTAAAAAGGTTTTGTAGAATCACCCTGTCAATGTCTTTAAAATCACTTCTTAAGAAGGAATGCATACGTCTTTCATCTGAGTGAAAACTGCATTCTATTCAGTTTTTAGTACTGTGTTGAATGGTTAGGCGATTCACTTGTATGGAAGCGTTTGTTTGCATTCTGTATAATCAATTGTATAACAGCAAATTGCGCATCTTGCCTTTGACAGAAATTCCAGTGAAATCACGTTTAAAAGCCAACGTCAGTAAAAAGGCTTTGTAGATTCACTGTGTGAATGTCTTTGAAAACACTTCTTAAGAAGGAAAGCATACATCTTTCATCTGAGTGAAAACTGCATTCTATTCAGTTTTTAGTACTGTGTTGAATGGTTAGGTGATTCAATTGTATAGTAGAGTTTGTTTGCATTCTGTATCCTCAATTCTTTAACAGCAAATTGCGCATCTTGCCTTTGACAGAAATTCCAGTGAAATCACGTTTAAAAGCCAATGTCAGCAAAAAGGCTTTGTAGAATCACTGTGTGAATGTCTTTGAAAACACTTCTTAAGAAGGAAAGCATACGTCTTTCATCTGAGTGAAAACTGCATTCTATTCAGTTTTTAGTACTGTGTTGAATGGTTAGGCGATTCAATTGTAGGGAAGAGTTTGTTTGCATTCTGTATACTCAATTCTTTAACAGCAAATCTCGCTTCTTGCCTTTGACAGAAATTCCAGTGAAATCACGTTCAAAAGCCAAAGCCAGTAAAAAGGCTTTGTAGAATCACTCTGTGAATGTCTTTGAAAACACTTCTTAAGAAGGAAAGCATACGTCTTTCATCTGAGTGAAAACTGCATTCTATTCAGTTTTTAGTACTGTGTTGAATGGTTAGGCGATTCACTTGTAGGGAAGCGTTTGTTTGCATTCTGTATCCTCAATTCTTTAACAGCAAATCTCGCGTCTTGCGTTTGACAGAAATTTCAGTGAAATCACGTTTACAAGCCAACGCCAGTAAAAAGGCTTTGTAGAAACACTCTATGAATGTCTTTGAAAACACTTCTTAAGAAGGAAAGCATACGTCTTTCATCTGAGTGAAAACTGCATTCTATTCAGTTTCTAGTACTGTGTTGAAAGTTAGGCGATGCAATTGTAGGGAAGAGTTTGTTTGCATTCTGTATCCTGAATTCTTTAACAGCAAATAGTGCATCTTGCCTTTGACAGAAATTCCAGTGAAATCACGTTTAAAAGCCAACGTCAGTAAAAAGGCTTTGTAGAATCACAGTGTGAATGTCTTTGAAAACACTTATTAAGAAGGAAAGCATACGTCTTTCATCTGAGTGAAAACTGCATTCTATTCAGTTTTTAGTACTGTGTTGAAAGGTTAGGCGATTCAATTGTTCGGTAGAGTTTGTTTGCATTTTGTAACCTCAATTCTTTAACAGCAAATTGCACATCTTGCCTTTGACAGAAATTCCAGTGAAATCACGTTTAAAAGCCAATGTTAGCAAAAAGGCTTTGTAGAATCACTGTGTGAATGTCTTTGAAAACACTTCTTAAGAAGGAAAGCATACGTCTTTCATCTGAGTGAAAACTGCATTCTATTCAGTTTTTAGTACTGTGTTGAATGGTTAGGCGAATCACTTGTAGTGAAGCGTTTGTTCGCATTCTGTATACTCAATTCTTTAACAGCAAATCTCACGTTTTGCTTTTGAGAGAAATTCCAATGAAATCACGTTTAAAAGCCAACATCAGTAAAAAGGTTTTGTAGAATCACTCTGTCAATGTCTTTAAAAACACTTCTTAAGAAGGAATGCATAGGTCTTTCATCTGAGTGAAAACTGCATTCTATTCAGTTTTTAGTACTGTGTTGAATGGTTAGGCGATTCACTTGTATGGAAGTGTTTGTTTGCATTCTGTATAATCAATTGTATAACAGCAAATTGCGCATCTTGCCTTTGAAAGAAATTCCAGTGAAATCACGTTTAAAAGCCAACGCCAGTAAAAAGGCTTTGTAGAATCACTCTGTGAATGTCTTTGAAAACACTTCTTAAGAAGGAAAGCATACGTCTTTCATCTGAGTGAAAACTGCATTCTATTCAGTTTTTAGTACTGTGTTGAATGGTTAGGCGATTCACTTGTAGGGAAGCGTTTGTTCGCATTCTGTATACTCAATTCTTTAACAGCAAATCTCGTGGCTTGAGTTTGACAGAAATTCCAGTGAAATCATGTTTAAAAGCCAACCCCAGTAAAAAGGCTTTGTAGAATCACTCTGTGAATCTCTTTGAAAACACTTCTTAAGAAGGAATGCATACCTCTTTCATCTGAGTGAAAACTGCATTCTATTCAATTTTTTAGTACTGTGTTGAATGGTTAGGCGATTCACTTGTAGGGAAGCGTTTGTTTGCATTCTGTATCCTCAATTCTTTAACAGCAAATCTCGCGTCTTGCATTTAACAGAAATTCCAGTTAAATCACGTTTAAAAGCCAATGCCAGTAAAAAGGCTTTGTAGATTCACTCTGTGAATGTCTTTGAAAACACTTCTTAAGAAGGAAAGCATACGTCTTTCATATGAGTGAAAACTGCATTCTATTCAGTTTTTAGTACTGTGTTGAATGGTTAGGCGATTCACTTGTAGGGAAGCTTTTGTTTGCATTCTGTATACTCAATTCTTTAACAGCAAATTGCGCATCTTGCCTTTGACAGAAATTCCAGTGAAATCACGTTTAAAAGCCAAGTCAGTAAAAAGGCTTTGTAGATTCACTGTGTGAATGTCTTTGAAAACACTTCTTAAGAAGGAATGCATACGTCTTTCATCTGAGTGAAAACTGCATTCTCTTCAGTTTTGAGTACTGTGTTGAATGGTTAGGCGATTCACTTCTAGGGAAGCGTTTGTTTGCATTCTGTATCCTCAATTCTTTAACAGCAAATCTCACGTTTTGCTTTTGAGAGAAATTCCAATGAAATCACGTTTAAAAGCCAACATCAGTAAAAAGGTTTTGTAGAATCACTATGTCAATGTCTTTAAAAACACTTCTTAAGAAGGAATGCATTCCTCTTTCATCTGAGTGAAAACTGCATTCTATTCAGTTTTTAGTACTGTGTTGAATGGTTAGGCGATTCACTTGTATGGAAGCCTTTGTTTGCATTCTGTATAATCAATTGTATAACAGCAAATTGCGCATCTTGCCTTTGACAGAAATTCCAGTGAAATCACGTTTAAAAGCCAATGTCAGTAAAAAGGCTTTGTAGATTCACTCTGTGAATGTCTTTGAAAACACTTCTTAAGAAGGAAAGCATACGTCTTTCATCTGAGTGAAAACTGCATTCTATTCAGTTTTTAGTACTGTGTTGAATGGTTAGGCAATTCCCTTGTAGGGAAGTGTTTGTTAGCATTCTGTATACTCAATTCTTTAACAGCAAATCTCGCGTCTTGCATTTGACAGAAATTCCAGTGAAATCACCTTTAAAAGCCAACGCCAATAAAAAGGCTTTGTAGAATCACTCTGTGAATGTCTTTGAAAACACTTCTTAAGAAGGAATGCATTCCTCTTTCATCTGAGTGAAAACTGCATTCTATTCAGTTTTTAGTACTGTGTTGAATGGTTAGGCAATTCAATTGTATGGTAGAGTTTGTTTGCATTCTGTATCCTCAATTCTTTAACAGCAAATTGCGCATCTTGCCTTTGACAGAAATTCCAGTGAAATCACGTTTAAAAGCCAACGTCAGCAAAAAGGCTTTGTAGAATCACTGTGTGAATGTCTTTGAAAACACTTCTTAAGAAGGAAAGCATACGTCTTTCATCTGAGTGAAAACTGCATTCTATTCAGTTTTTAGTACTGTGTTGAATGGTTAGGCGATTCAATTGTAGGGAAGCGTTTGTTTGCATTCTGTATACTCAATTCTTTAACAGCAAATCTCGCGTCTTCCGTTTGACAGAAATTCCAGTGAAATCACGTTTAAAAGCCAACGCCAGTAAAAAGGCTTTGTAGAATCACTCTGTGAATGTCTTTGAAAACACTTCTTAAGAAGGAAAGCATACGTCTTTCATCTGAGTGAAAACTGCATTCTATTCAGTTTTTAGTACTGTGTTGAATGGTTAGGCAATTCACTTGTAGGGAAGCGTTTGTTTGCATTCTGTATCCTCAATTCTTTAACAGCAAATCTCGCGTCTTGCATTTGACAGAAATTCCAGTGAAATCACGTTTAAAAGCCAACGCCAGTAAAAAGGCTTTGTAGAATCACTCTGTGAATGTCTTTGAAAACACTTCTTAAGAAGGAAAGCATACGTCTTTCATCTGAGTGAAAACTGCATTCTATTCAGTTTTTAGTACTGTGTTGAATGGTTAGGCGATTCACTTGTAGGGAAGCGTTTGTTTGCATTCTGTATCCTCAATTCTTTAACAGCAAATCTCGCGTCTTGCATTTGACAGAAATTCCAGTGAAATCACGTTTAAAAGCCATCGCCAGTAAAAAGGCTTTGTAGAATCACTCTATGAATGTCTTTGAAAACACTTCTTAAGAAGGAAAGCATACGTCTTTCATCTGAGTGAAAACTGCATTCTATTCAGTTTTTAGTACTGTGTTGAATGGTTAGGCGATTCACTTGTAGGGAAGCTTTTGTTTGCATTCTGTATACTCAATTCTTTAACAGCAAATTGCGCATCTTGCCTTTGACAGAAATTCCAGTGAAATCACGTTTAAAAGCCAAGTCAGTAAAAAGGCTTTGTAGATTCACTGTGTGAATGTCTTTGAAAACACTTCTTAAGAAGGAATGCATACGTCTTTCATCTGAGTGAAAACTGCATTCTCTTCAGTTTTGAGTACTGTGTTGAATGGTTAGGCGATTCACTTCTAGGGAAGCGTTTGTTTGCATTCTGTATCCTCAATTCTTTAACAGCAAATCTCACGTTTTGCTTTTGAGAGAAATTCCAATGAAATCACGTTTAAAAGCCAACATCAGTAAAAAGGTTTTGTAGAATCACTATGTCAATGTCTTTAAAAACACTTCTTAAGAAGGAATGCATTCCTCTTTCATCTGAGTGAAAACTGCATTCTATTCAGTTTTTAGTACTGTGTTGAATGGTTAGGCGATTCACTTGTATGGAAGCGTTTGTTTGCATTCTGTATAATCAATTGTATAACAGCAAATTGCGCATCTTGCCTTTGACAGAAATTCCAGTGAAATCACGTTTAAAAGCCAATGTCAGTAAAAAGGCTTTGTAGATTCACTCTGTGAATGTCTTTGAAAACACTTCTTAAGAAGGAAAGCATACGTCTTTCATCTGAGTGAAAACTGCATTCTATTCAGTTTTTAGTACTGTGTTGAATGGTTAGGCAATTCCCTTGTAGGGAAGTGTTTGTTAGCATTCTGTATACTCAATTCTTTAACAGCAAATCTCGCGTCTTGCATTTGACAGAAATTCCAGTGAAATCACCTTTAAAAGCCAACGCCAATAAAAAGGCTTTGTAGAATCACTCTGTGAATGTCTTTGAAAACACTTCTTAAGAAGGAATGCATTCCTCTTTCATCTGAGTGAAAACTGCATTCTATTCAGTTTTTAGTACTGTGTTGAATGGTTAGGCAATTCAATTGTATGGTAGAGTTTGTTTGCATTCTGTATCCTCAATTCTTTAACAGCAAATTGCGCATCTTGCCTTTGACAGAAATTCCAGTGAAATCACGTTTAAAAGCCAACGTCAGCAAAAAGGCTTTGTAGAATCACTGTGTGAATGTCTTTGAAAACACTTCTTAAGAAGGAAAGCATACGTCTTTCATCTGAGTGAAAACTGCATTCTATTCAGTTTTTAGTACTGTGTTGAATGGTTAGGCGATTCAATTGTAGGGAAGCGTTTGTTTGCATTCTGTATACTCAATTCTTTAACAGCAAATCTCGCGTCTTCCGTTTGACAGAAATTCCAGTGAAATCACGTTTAAAAGCCAACGCCAGTAAAAAGGCTTTGTAGAATCACTCTGTGAATGTCTTTGAAAACACTTCTTAAGAAGGAAAGCATACGTCTTTCATCTGAGTGAAAACTGCATTCTATTCAGTTTTTAGTACTGTGTTGAATGGTTAGGCGATTCACTTGTAGGGAAGCGTTTGTTTGCATTCTGTATCCTCAATTCTTTAACAGCAAATCTCGCGTCTTGCATTTGACAGAAATTCCAGTGAAATCACGTTTAAAAGCCAACGCCAGTAAAAAGGCTTTGTAGAATCACTCTATGAATGTCTTTGAAAACACTTCTTAAGAAGGAAAGCATACGTCTTTCATCTGAGTGAAAACTGCATTCTATTCAGTTTTTAGTACTGTGTTGAAAGTTAGGCGATTCAATTGTAGGGAAGAGTTTGTTTGCATTCTGTATCCTCAATTCTTTAACAGCAAATAGTGCATCTTGCCTTTGACAGAAATTCCAGTGAAATCACGTTTAAAAGCCAACTTCAGTAAAAAGGCTTTGTAGAATCACTCTGTGAATGTCTTTGAAAACACTTCTTAAGAAGGAATGCATACGTCTTTCATCTGAGTGAAAACTGCATTCTATTCAGTTTTTAGTACTGTGTTGAATGGTTAGGCGATTCACTTGTAGTGAATCGTTTGTTCGCATTCTGTATACTCAATTCTTTGACAGCAAATCTCACGTTTTGCTTTTGAGAGAAATTCCAATGAAATCACGTTTAAAAGCCAACATCAGTAAAAAGGTTTTGTAGAATCACCCTGTCAATGTCTTTAAAAACACTTCTTAAGAAGGAATGCATACGTCTTTCATCTGAGTGAAAACTGCATTCTATTCAGTTTTTAGTACTGTGTTGAATGGTTAGGCGATTCACTTGTATGGAAGCGTTTGTTTGCATTCTGTATAATCAATTGTATAACAGCAAATTGCGCATCTTGCCTTTGACAGAAATTCCAGTGAAATCACGTTTAAAAGCCAATGTCAGTAAAAAGGCTTTGTAGATTCACTGTGTGAATGTCTTTGAAAACACTTCTTAAGAAGGAAAGCATACATCTTTCATCTGAGTGAAAACTGCATTCTATTCAGTTTTTAGTACTGTGTTGAAAGGTTAGGCGATTCAATTGTATAGTAGAGTTTGTTTGCATTCTGTATCCTCAATTCTTTAACAGCAAATTGCGCATCTTGCCTTTGACAGAAATTCCAGTGAAATCACGTTTAAAAGCCAATGTCAGCAAAAAGGCTTTGTAGAATCACTGTGTGAATGTCTTTGAAAACACTTCTTAAGAAGGAAAGCATACGTCTTTCATCTGAGTGAAAACTGCATTCTATTCAGTTTTTAGTACTGTGTTGAATGGTTAGGCGATTCACTTGTAGGGAAGCCTTTGTTCGCATTCTGTATACTCAATTCTTTAACAGCAAATCTCACGTTTTGCTTTTGAGAGAAATTCCAATGAAATCACGTTTAAAAGCCAACATCAGTAAAAAGGTTTTGTAGAATCATCCTGTCAATGTCTTTAAAAAAACTTCTTAAGAAGGAATGCATACGTCTTTCATCTGAGTGAAAACTGCATTCTATTCAGTTTTTAGTACTGTGTTGAATGGTTAGGCGATTCACTTGTATGGAAGCGTTTGTTTGCATTCTGTATAATCAATTGTATAACAGCAAATTGGGCATCTTGCCTTTGACAGAAATTCCGGTGAAATCACGTTTAAAAGCCAACGTCAGTAAAAAGGCTTTGTAGATTCACTGTGTGAATGTCTTTGAAAACACTTCTTAAGAAGGAAAGCATACATCTTTCATCTGAGTGAAAACTGCATTCTATTCAGTTTTTAGTACTGTGTTGAAAGGTTAGGCGATTCAATTGTAGGGAAGCCTTTGTTTGCATTCTGTATACTCAATTCTTTAACAGCAAATCTCGCATCTTGCCTTTGACAGAAATTCCAGTGAAATCACGTTTAAAAGCCAACGTCAGTAAAAAGGCTTTGTAGAATCACTGTGTGAATGTCTTTGAAAACACTTCTTAAGAAGGAGAGCATACGTCTTTCATCTGAGTGAAAACTGCATTCTATTCAGTTTTTAGTACTGTGTTGAATGGTTAGGCGATTCACTTGTAGGGTAGTGTTTGTTTGCATTCTGTATCCTCAATTCTTTAACAGCAAATCTCGCGTCTTGCGTTTGACAGAAATTCCAGTGAAATCACGTTTAAAAGCCAACGCCAGTAAAAAGGCTTTGTAGAATCACTGTGTGAATGTCTTTGAAAACACTTCTTAAGAAGGAAAGCATACGTCTTTCATCTGAGTGAAAACTGCATTCTATTCAGTTTTTAGTACTGTGTTGAATGGTTAGGCGATTCACTTGTAGTGAAGCCTTTGTTCGCATTCTGTATACTCAATTCTTTAACAGCAAACCTCACGTTTTGCTTTTGAGAGAAATTCCAATGAAATCACGTTTAAAAGCCAACATCAGTAAAAAGGTTTTGTAGAATCACTCTGTCAATGTCTTTAAAAACACTTCTTAAGAAGGAATGCATAGGTCTTTCATCTGAGTGAAAACTGCATTCTATTCAGTTTTTAGTACTGTGTTGAATGGTTAGGCGATTCACTTGTATGGAAACGTTTGTTTGCATTCTGTATAATCAATTGTATAACAGCAAATTGCGCATCTTGCCTTTGACAGAAATTCCAGTGAAATCACGTTTAAAAGCCAACGTCAGCAAAAAGGCTTTGTAGAATCACTGTGTGAATGTCTTTGAAAACACTTCTTAAGAAGGAAAGCATACGTCTTTCATCTGAGTGAAAACTGCATTCTATTCAGTTTTTAGTACTGTGTTGAATGGTTAGGCGATTCAATTGTAGGGAAGCCTTTGTTTGCATTCTGTATACTCAATTCTTTAACAGCAAATCTTGAGGCTTGCGTTTGACAGAAATTCCAGTGAAATCACGTTTAAAAGCCAACGTCAGTAAAAAGGCTTTGTAGAATCACTCTGTGAATGTCTTTGAAAACACTTCTTAAGAAGGAAAGCATACGTCTTTCATATGAGTGAAAACTGCATTCTATTCAGTTTTTAGTACTGTGTTGAATGGTTAGGCGATTCACTTGTAGTGAAGCGTTTGTTCGCATTCTGTATACTCAATTCTTTAACAGCAAATCTCACGTTTTGCTTTTGAGAGAAATTCCAATGAAATCACGTTTAAAAGTCAACATCAGTAAAAAGGTTTTGTAGAATCACTCTGTCAATGTCTTTAAAAACACTTCTTAAGAAGGAATGCATAGGTCTTTCATCTGAGTGAAAACTGCATTCTATTCAGTTTTTAGTACTGTGTTGAATGGTTAGGTGATTCACTTGTATGGAAGCGTTTGTTGCATTCTGTATAATCAATTGTATAACAGCAAATTGCGCATCTTGCCTTTGACAGAAATTCCAGTGAAATCACGTTTAAAAGCCAATGTCAGTAAAAAGGCTTTGTAGATTCACTCTGTGAATGTCTTTGAAAACACTTCTTAAGAAGGAAAGCATACGTCTTTCATCTGAGTGAAAACTGCATTCTATTCAGTTTTTAGTACTGTGTTGAATGGTTAGGCGATTCAATTGTAGGGAAGCATTTGTTTGCATTCTGTATACTCAATTCTTTAACAGCAAATCTCGCGTCTTGCATTTGACAGAAATTCCAGTGAAATCACGTTTAAAAGCCAACGCCAGTAAAAAGGCTTTGTAGAATCACTCTGTGAATGTCTTTGAAAACACTTCTTAAGAAGGAAAGCATACGTCTTTCATCTGAGTGAAAACTGCATTCTATTCAGTTTTTAGTACTGTGTTGAATGGTTAGGCGATTCACTTGTAGGGAAGCGTTTGTTTGCATTCTGTATCCTCAATTCTTTAACAGCAAATCTCGCGTCTTGCTTTGGCAGAAATTCCAGTGAAATCACGTTTAAAAGCCAACGCCAGTAAAAAGGCTTTGTAGAATCACTCTATGAATGTCTTTGAAAACACTTCTTAAGAAGGAAAGCATACGTCTTTCATCTGAGTGAAAACTGCATTCTATTCAGTTTTTAGTACGGTGTTGAAAGTTAGGCGATTCAATTGTAGGGAAGAGTTTGTTTGCATTCTGTATCCTCAATTCTTTAACAGCAAATAGTGCATCTTGCCTTTGACAGAAATTCCAGTGAAATCACGTTTAAAAGCCAACGTCAGTAAAAAGGCTTTGTAGAATCACTCTGTGAATGTCTTTGAAAACACTTCTTAAGAAGGAATGCATACGTCTTTCATCTGAGTGAAAACTGCATTCTATTCAGTTTTTAGTACTGTGTTGAATGGTTAGGCGATTCTCTTGTAGTGAAGCGTTTTTTCGCATTCTGTATACTCAATTCTTTAACAGCAAATCTCACGTTTTGCTTTTGAGTGAAATTCCAATGAAATCACGTTTAAAAGCCAACATCAGTAAAAAGGTTTTGTAGAATCACCCTGTCAATGTCTTTAAAAACACTTCTTAAGAAGGAAAGCATACGTCTTTCATCTGAGTGAAAACTGCATTCTATTCAGTTTTTAGTACTGTGTTGAATGGTTAGGCGATTCACTTGTATGGAAGCGTTTGTTTGCATTCTGTATAATCAATTGTATAACAGCAAATTGCGCATCTTGCCTTTGACAGAAATTCCAGTGAAATCACGTTTAAAAGCCAACGTCAGTAAAAAGGCTTTGTAGATTCACTGTGTGAATGTCTTTGAAAACACTTCTTAAGAAGGAAAGCATACATCTTTCATCTGAGTGAAAACTGCATTCTATTCAGTTTTTAGTACTGTGTTGAAAGGTTAGGCGATTCAATTGTATAGTAGAGTTTGTTTGCATTCTGTATGCTCAATTCTTTATCAGCAAATCTCGCGGCTTGCATTTGACAGAAATTCCAGTGAAATCACGTTTAAAAGCCAATGTCAGCAAAAAAGGCTTTGTAGAATCACTGTGTGAATGTCTTTGAAAACACTTCTTAAGAAGGAAAGCATACGTCTTTCATCTGAGTGAAAACTGCATTCTATTCAGTTTTTAGTACTGTGTTGAATGGTTAGGCGATTCAATTGTAGGGAAGCGTTTGTTTGCATTCTGTATACTCAATTCTTTAACAGCAAATCTTGCTTCTTGCCTTTGACAGAAATTCCAGTGAAATCATGTTCAAAAGCCAACGCCAGTAAAAAGGCTTTGTAGAATCACTCTATGAATGTCTTTGAAAACACTTCTTAAGAAGGAAAGCATACGTCTTTCATCTGAGTGAAAACTGCATTCTATTCAGTTTTTAGTACTGTGTTGAAAGTTAGGCGATTCAATTGTAGGGAAGAGTTTGTTTGCATTCTGTATCCTCAATTCTTTAACAGCAAATAGTGCATCTTGCCTTTGACAGAAATTCCAGTGAAATCACGTTTAAAAGCCAACGTCAGTAAAAAGGCTTTGTAGAATCACTCTGTGAATGTCTTTGAAAACACTTCTTAAGAAGGAATGCATACGTCTTTCATCTGAGTGAAAACTGCATTCTATTCAGTTTTTAGTACTGTGTTGAATGGTTAGGCGATTCACTTGTAGTGAAGCGTTTGTTCGCATTCTGTATACTCAATTCTTTAACAGCAAATCTCACGTTTTGCTTTTGAGAGAAATTCCAATGAAATCACGTTTAAAAGCCAACATCAGTAAAAAGGTTTTGTAGAATCACCCTGTCAATGTCTTTAAAAACACTTCTTAAGACGGAATGCATACGTCTTTCATCTGAGTGAAAACTGCATTCTATTCAGTTTTTAGTACTGTGTTGAATGGTTAGGCGATTCACTTGTATGGAAGCGTTTGTTTGCATTCTGTATAATCAATTGTATAACAGCAAATTGCGCATCTTGCCTTTGACAGAAATTCCAGTGAAATCACGTTTAAAAGCCAACGTCAGTAAAAAGGCTTTGTAGATTCACTGTGTGAATGTCTTTGAAAACACTTCTTAAGAAGGAAAGCATACATCTTTCATCTGAGTGAAAACTGCATTCTATTCAGTTTTTAGTACTGTGTTGAAAGGTTAGGCGATTCAATTGTATAGTAGAGTTTGTTTGCATTCTGTATCCTCAATTCTTTATCAGCAAATCTCGCGGCTTGCATTTGACAGAAATTCCAGTGAAATCACGTTTAAAAGCCAATGTCAGCAAAAAGGCTTTGTAGAATCACTGTGTGAATGTCTTTGAAAACACTTCTTAAGAAGGAAAGCATACGTCTTTCATCTGAGTGAAAACTGCATTCTATTCAGTTTTTAGTACTGTGTTGAAAGGTTAGGCGATTCAATTGTTCGGTAGAGTTTGTTTGCATTTTGTATCCTCAATTCTTTAACAGCAAATTGCGCATCTTGCCTTTGACAGAAATTCCAGTGAAATCACGTTTAAAAGCCAATGTCAGCAAAAAGGCTTTGTAGAATCACTGTGTGAATGTCTTTGAAAACACTTCTTAAGAAGGAAAGCATACGTCTTTCATCTGAGTGAAAACTGCATTCTATTCAGTTTTTAGTACTGTATTGAATGGTTAGGCGATTCACTAGTAGGGAAGCGTTTGTTTGCATTCTGTATACTCAATTCTTTAACAGCAAATCTTGAGGCTTGCGTTTGACAGAAATTCCAGTGAAATCACGTTTAAAAGCCAACGTCAGTAAAAAGGCTTTGTAGAATCACTCTGTGAATGTCTTTGAAAACACTTCTTAAGAAGGAAAGCATACGTCTTTCATATGAGTGAAAACTGCATTCTATTCAGTTTTTAGTACTGTGTTGAATGGTTAGGCGATTCACTTGTAGTGAAGCGTTTGTTCGCATTCTGTATACTCAATTCTTTAACAGCAAATCTCACGTTTTGCTTTTGAGAGAAATTCCAATGAAATCACGTTTAAAAGCCAACATCAGTAAAAAGGTTTTGTAGAATCACTCTGTCAATGTCTTTAAAAACACTTCTTAAGAAGGAATGCATAGGTCTTTCATCTAAGTGAAAACTGCATTCTATTCAGTTTTTAGTACTGTGTTGAATGGTTAGGCGATTCACTTGTATGGAAGCGTTTGTTTGCATTCTGTATAATCAATTGTATAACAGCAAATTGCGCATCTTGCCTTTGACAGAAATTCCAGTGAAATCACGTTTAAAAGCCAACGTCAGTAAAAAGGCTTTGTAGAATCACTCTGTGAATGTCTTTGAAAACACTTCTTAAGAAGGAAAGCATACGTCTTTCATCTGAGTGAAAACTGCATTCTATTCAGTTTTTAGTACTGTGTTGAATGGTTAGGCGATTCACTTGTAGGGAAGCGTTTGTTCGCATTCTGTATACTCAATTCTTTAACAGCAAATCTCGTGGCTTTCCTTTGACAGAAATTCCAGTGAAATCACGTTTAAAAGCCAACACCAGTAAAAAGGCTTTGTAGAATCACTCTGTGAATCTCTTTGAAAACACTTCTTAAGAAGGAATGCATACCTCTTTCATCTGAGTGAAAACTGCATTCTATTCAGTTTTTAGTACTGTGTTGAAAGGTTAGGCAATTCAAATGTTCGGTAGAGTTTGTTTGCATTTTGTATCCTCAATTCTTTAAAAGCAAATTGCGCATCTTGCCTTTGACAGAAATTCCAGTGAAGTCACGTTTAAAAACCAATGTCAACAAAACGGCTTTGTAGAATCACTGTGTGAATGTCTTTGAAAACACTTCTTAAGAAGGAAAGCATACGTCTTTCATCTGAGTGAAAACTGCATTCTATTCAGTTTTTAGTACTGTGTTGAATGGTTAGGCGATTCACTAGTAGGGAAGCGTTTGTTTGCATTCTGTATACTCTATTCTTTAACAGCAAATCTTGAGGCTTGCGTTTGACAGAAATTCCAGTGAAATCACGTTTAAAAGCCAACGTCAGTAAAAAGGCTTTGTAGAATCACTCTGTGAATGTCTTTGAAAACACTTCTTAAGAAGGAAAGCATACGTCTTTCATATGAGTGAAAACTGCATTCTATTCAGTTTTTAGTACTGTGTTGAATGGTTAGGCGATTCACTTGTAGTGAAGCGTTTGTTCGCATTCTGTATACTCAATTCTTTAACAGCAAATCTCACGTTTTGCTTTTGAGAGAAATTCCAAAGAAATCACGTTTAAAAGCCAACATCAGTAAAAAGGTTTTGTAGAATCACTCTGTCAATGTCTTTAAAAACACTTCTTAAGAAGGAATGCATAGGTCTTTCATCTGAGTGAAAACTGCATTCTATTCAGTTTTTAGTACTGTGTTGAATGGTTAGGCGATTCACTTGTATGGAAGCGTTTGTTTGCATTCTGTATAATCAATTGTATAACAGCAAATTGCGCATCTTGCCTTTGACAGAAATTCCAGTGAAATCACGTTTAAAAGCCAACGCCAGTAAAAAAGCTTTGTAGAATCACTCTGTGAATGTCTTTGAAAACACTTCTTAAGAAGGAAAGCATACGTCTTTCATCTGAGTGAAAACTGCATTCTATTCAGTTTTTAGTACTGTGTTGAAAGGTTAGGCGATTCACTTGTAGGGAAGCGTTTGTTTGCATTCTGTATCCTCAATTCTTTAACAGCAATTCTCGCGTCTTGCGTTTGACAGAAATTCCAGTGAAATCACGTTTAAAAGCCAACGCCAGTAAAAAGGCTTTGTAGAATCACTCTATGAATGTCTTTGAAAACACTTCTTAAGAAGGAAAGCATACGTCTTTCATCTGAGTGAAAACTGCATTCTATTCAGTTTTTAGTACTGTGTTGAAAGTTAGGCGATTCAATTGTAGGGAAGAGTTTGTTTGCATTCTGTATCCTCAATTCTTTAACAGCAAATAGTGCATCTTGCCTTTGACAGAAATTCCAGTGAAATCACGTTTAAAAGCCAACGTCAGTAAAAAGGCTTTGTAGAATCACTCTGTGAATGTCTTTGAAAACACTTCTTAAGAAGGAATGCATACGTCTTTCATCTGAGTGAAAACTGCATTATATTCAGTTTTTAGTACTGTGTTGAATGGTTAGGCGATTCACTTGTAGTGAAGCGTTTGTTCGCATTCTGTATACTCAATTCTTTAACAGCAAATCTCACGTTTTGCTTTTGAGAGAAATTCCAATGAAATCACGTTTAAAAGCCAACATCAGTAAAAAGGTTTTGTAGAATCACCCTGTCAATGTCTTTAAAAACACTTCTTAAGAAGGAATGCATACGTCTTTCATCTGAGTGAAAACTACATTCTATTCAGTTTTTAGTACTGTGTTGAATGGTTAGGCGATTCACTTGTATGGAAGCGTTTGTTTGCATTCTGTATAATCAATTGTATAACAGCAAATTGCGCATCTTGCCTTTGACAGAAATTCCAGTGAAATCACGTTTAAAAGCCAACGTCAGTAAAAAGGCTTTGTAGATTCACTGTGTGAATGTCTTTGAAAACACTTCTTAAGAAGGAAAGCATACATCTTTCATCTGAGTGAAAACTGCATTCTATTCAGTTTTTAGTACTGTGTTGAAAGGTTAGGCGATTCAATTGTATAGTAGAGTTTGTTTGCATTCTGTATCCTCAATTCTTTATCAGCAAATCTCGCGGCTTGCATTTGACAGAAATTCCAGTGAAATCACGTTTAAAAGCCAATGTCAGCAAAAAGGCTTTGTAGAATCACTGTGTGAATGTCTTTGAAAACACTTCTTAAGAAGGAAAGCATACGTCTTTCATCTGAGTGAAAACTGCATTCTATTCAGTTTTAGTACTGTGTTGAATGGTTAGGCGATTCAATTGTAGGGAAGCGTTTGTTTGCATTCTGTATACTCAATTCTTTAACAGCAAATCTTGCTTCTTGCCTTTGACAGAATTCCAGTGAAATCACGTTCAAAAGCCAACGCCAGTAAAAAGGCTTTGTAGAATCACTCTGTGAATGTCTTTGAAAACACTTCTTAAGAAGGAAAGCATACGTCTTTCATCTGAGTGAAAACTGCATTCTATTCAGTTTTTAGTACTGTGTTGAATGGTTAGGCGATTCACTTGTAGGGAAGCGTTTGTTTGCATTCTGTATCCTCAATTCTTTAACAGCAAATCTCACTTCTTGCGTTTGACAGAAATTCCAGTGAAATCACGTTTAAAAGCCAACGCCAGTAAAAAGGCTTTGTAGAAACACTCTATGAATGTCTTTGAAAACACTTCTTAAGAAGGAAAGCATACGTCTTTCATCTGAGTGAAAACTGCATTCTATTCAGTTTTTAGTACTGTGTTGAAAGGTTAGGCGATTCAATTGTTCGGTAGAGTTTGTTTGCATTTTGTATCCTCAATTCTTTAACAGCAAATTGCGCATCTTGCCTTTGACAGAAATTCCAGTGAAATCACGTTTAAAAGCCAATGTCAGCAAAAAGGCTTTGTAGAATCACTGTGTGAAATTCTTTGAAAACACTTCTTAAGAAGGAAAGCATACGTCTTTCACCTGAGTGAAAACTACATTGTATTCAGTTTTTAGTACTGTCTTGAATGGTTAGGCGATTCACTAGTAGGGAAGCCTTTGTTTGCATTCTGTATACTCAATTCTTTAACAGCAAATCTCGAGGCTTGCGTTTGACAGAAATTCCAGTGAAATCACGTTTAAAAGCCAATGTCAGTAAAAAGGCTTTGTAGAATCACTCTCTGAATGTCTTTGAAAACACTTCTTAAGAAGGAAAGCATACGTCTTTCATATGAGTGAAAACTGCATTCTATTCAGTTTTTAGTACTGTGTTGAATGGTTAGGCGATTCACTTGTAGTGAAGCGTTTGTTGGCATTCTGTATACTCAATTCTTTAACAGCAAATCTCACGTTTTGCTTTTGAGAGAAATTCCAATGAAATCACGTTTAAAAGCCAACATCAGTAAAAAGGTTTTGTAGAATCACTCTGTCAATGTCTTTAAAAACACTTCTTAAGAAGGAATGCATAGGTCTTTCATCTAAGTGAAAACAGCATTCTATTCAGTTTTTAGTACTGTGTTGAATGGTTAGGCGATTCACTTGTATGGAAGCGTTTGTTTGCATTCTGTATAATCAATTGTATAACAGCATATTGCGCATCTTGCCTTTGACAGAAATTCCAGTGAAATCACATTTAAAAGCCAACGTCAGTAAAAAGGCTTTGTAGAATCACTCTGTGAATGTCTTTGAAAACACTTCTTAAGAAGGAAAGCATACGTCTTTCATCTGAGTGAAAACTGCATTCTATTCAGTTTTTAGTACTGTGTTGAAAGGTTAGGCGATTCACTTGTAGGGAAGCGTTTGTTTGCATTCTGTATACTCAATTCTTTAACAGCAATTCTCGCGTCTTGCGTTTGACAGAAATTCCAGTGAAATCACGTTTAAAAGCCAACGCCAGTAAAAAGGCTTTGTAGAATCACTCTATGAATGTCTTTGAAAACACTTCTTAAGAAGGAATGCATACCTCTTTCATCTGAGTGAAAACTGCATTCTATTCAGTTTTTAGTACTGTGTTGAAAGTTAGGCGATTCAATTGTAGGGAAGAGTTTGTTTGCATTCTGTATCCTCAATTCTTTAACAGCAAATAGTGCATCTTGCCTTTGACAGAAATTCCAGTGAAATCACGTTTAAAAGCCAACGTCAGTAAAAAGGCTTTGTAGAATCACTCTGTGAATGTCTTTGAAAACACTTCTTAAGAAGGAATGCATACGTCTTTCATCTGAGTGAAAACTGCATTCTATTCAGTTTTTAGTACTGTGTTGAAAGGTTAGGCGATTCACTTGTAGGGAAGCGTTTGTTTGCATTCTGTATCCTCAATTCTTTAACAGCAATTCTCGCGTCTTGCGTTTGACAGAAATTCCAGTGAAATCACGTTTAAAAGCCAACGCCAGTAAAAAGGCTTTGTAGAATCACTCTATGAATGTCTTTGAAAACACTTCTTAAGAAGGAAAGCATACGTCTTTCATCTGAGTGAAAACTGCATTCTATTCAGTTTTTAGTACTGTGTTGAAAGTTAGGCGATTCAATTGTAGGGAAGAGTTTGTTTGCATTCTGTATCCTCAATTCTTTAACAGCAAATAGTGCATCTTGCCTTTGACAGAAATTCCAGTGAAATCACGTTTAAAAGCCAACGTCAGTAAAAAGGCTTTGTAGAATCACTCTGTGAATGTCTTTGAAAACACTTCTTAAGAAGGAATGCATACGTCTTTCATCTGAGTGAAAACTGCATTATATTCAGTTTTTAGTACTGTGTTGAATGGTTAGGCGATTCACTTGTAGTGAAACGTTTGTTCGCATTCTGTATACTCAATTCTTTAACAGCAAATCTCACGTTTTGCTTTTGAGAGAAATTCCAATGAAATCACGTTTAAAAGCCAACATCAGTAAAAAGGTTTTGTAGAATCACCCTGTCAATGTCTTTAAAAACACTTCTTAAGAAGGAATGCATACGTCTTTCATCTGAGTGAAAACTACATTCTATTCAGTTTTTAGTACTGTGTTGAATGGTTAGGCGATTCACTTGTATGGAAGCGTTTGTTTGCATTCTGTATAATCAATTGTATAACAGCAAATTGCGCATCTTGCCTTTGACAGAAATTCCAGTGAAATCACGTTTAAAAGCCAACGTCAGTAAAAAGGCTTTGTAGATTCACTGTGTGAATGTCTTTGAAAACACTTCTTAAGAAGGAAAGCATACATCTTTCATCTGAGTGAAAACTGCATTCTATTCAGTTTTTAGTACTGTGTTGAAAGGTTAGGCGATTCAATTGTATAGTAGAGTTTGTTTGCATTCTGTATCCTCAATTCTTTATCAGCAAATCTCGCGGCTTGCATTTGACAGAAATTCCAGTGAAATCACGTTTAAAAGCCAATGTCAGCAAAAAGGCTTTGTAGAATCACTGTGTGAATGTCTTTGAAAACACTTCTTAAGAAGGAAAGCATACGTCTTTCATCTGAGTGAAAACTGCATTCTATTCAGTTTTAGTACTGTGTTGAATGGTTAGGCGATTCAATTGTAGGGAAGCGTTTGTTTGCATTCTGTATACTCAATTCTTTAACAGCAAATCTTGCTTCTTGCCTTTGACAGAATTCCAGTGAAATCACGTTCAAAAGCCAACGCCAGTAAAAAGGCTTTGTAGAATCACTCTGTGAATGTCTTTGAAAACACTTCTTAAGAAGGAAAGCATACGTCTTTCATCTGAGTGAAAACTGCATTCTATTCAGTTTTTAGTACTGTGTTGAATGGTTAGGCGATTCACTTGTAGGGAAGCGTTTGTTTGCATTCTGTATCCTCAATTCTTTAACAGCAAATCTCACTTCTTGCGTTTGACAGAAATTCCAGTGAAATCACGTTTAAAAGCCAACGCCAGTAAAAAGGCTTTGTAGAAACACTCTATGAATGTCTTTGAAAACACTTCTTAAGAAGGAAAGCATACGTCTTTCATCTGAGTGAAAACTGCATTCTATTCAGTTTTTAGTACTGTGTTGAAAGGTTAGGCGATTCAATTGTTCGGTAGAGTTTGTTTGCATTTTGTATCCTCAATTCTTTAACAGCAAATTGCGCATCTTGCCTTTGACAGAAATTCCAGTGAAATCACGTTTAAAAGCCAATGTCAGCAAAAAGGCTTTGTAGAATCACTGTGTGAAATTCTTTGAAAACACTTCTTAAGAAGGAAAGCATACGTCTTTCACCTGAGTGAAAACTACATTGTATTCAGTTTTTAGTACTGTCTTGAATGGTTAGGCGATTCACTAGTAGGGAAGCCTTTGTTTGCATTCTGTATACTCAATTCTTTAACAGCAAATCTCGAGGCTTGCGTTTGACAGAAATTCCAGTGAAATCACGTTTAAAAGCCAATGTCAGTAAAAAGGCTTTGTAGAATCACTCTCTGAATGTCTTTGAAAACACTTCTTAAGAAGGAAAGCATACGTCTTTCATATGAGTGAAAACTGCATTCTATTCAGTTTTTAGTACTGTGTTGAATGGTTAGGCGATTCACTTGTAGTGAAGCGTTTGTTGGCATTCTGTATACTCAATTCTTTAACAGCAAATCTCACGTTTTGCTTTTGAGAGAAATTCCAATGAAATCACGTTTAAAAGCCAACATCAGTAAAAAGGTTTTGTAGAATCACTCTGTCAATGTCTTTAAAAACACTTCTTAAGAAGGAATGCATAGGTCTTTCATCTAAGTGAAAACAGCATTCTATTCAGTTTTTAGTACTGTGTTGAATGGTTAGGCGATTCACTTGTATGGAAGCGTTTGTTTGCATTCTGTATAATCAATTGTATAACAGCATATTGCGCATCTTGCCTTTGACAGAAATTCCAGTGAAATCACATTTAAAAGCCAACGTCAGTAAAAAGGCTTTGTAGAATCACTCTGTGAATGTCTTTGAAAACACTTCTTAAGAAGGAAAGCATACGTCTTTCATCTGAGTGAAAACTGCATTCTATTCAGTTTTTAGTACTGTGTTGAAAGGTTAGGCGATTCACTTGTAGGGAAGCGTTTGTTTGCATTCTGTATACTCAATTCTTTAACAGCAATTCTCGCGTCTTGCGTTTGACAGAAATTCCAGTGAAATCACGTTTAAAAGCCAACGCCAGTAAAAAGGCTTTGTAGAATCACTCTATGAATGTCTTTGAAAACACTTCTTAAGAAGGAATGCATACCTCTTTCATCTGAGTGAAAACTGCATTCTATTCAGTTTTTAGTACTGTGTTGAAAGTTAGGCGATTCAATTGTAGGGAAGAGTTTGTTTGCATTCTGTATCCTCAATTCTTTAACAGCAAATAGTGCATCTTGCCTTTGACAGAAATTCCAGTGAAATCACGTTTAAAAGCCAACGTCAGTAAAAAGGCTTTGTAGAATCACTCTGTGAATGTCTTTGAAAACACTTCTTAAGAAGGAATGCATACGTCTTTCATCTGAGTGAAAACTGCATTCTATTCAGTTTTTAGTACTGTGTTGAATGGTTAGGCAATTCACTTGTAGTGAAGCGTTTGTTCGCATTCTGTATACTCAATTCTTTAACAGCAAATCTCACGTTTTGCTTTTGAGAGAAATTCCAATGAAATCACGTTTAAAAGCCAACATCAGTAAAAAGGTTTTGTAGAATCACCCTGTCAATGTCTTTAAAAACACTTCTTAAGAAGGAATGCATACGTCTTTCATCTGAGTGAAAACTGCATTCTATTCAGTTTTTAGTACTGTGTTGAATGGTTAGGCGATTCACTTGTATGGAAGCGTTTGTTTGCATTCTGTATAATCAATTGTATAACAGCAAATTGCGCATCTTGCCTTTGACAGAAATTCCAGTGAAATCACATTTAAAAGCCAACGTCAGTAAAAAGGCTTTGTAGATTCACTGTGTGAATGTCTTTGAAAACACTTCTTAAGAAGGAAAGCATACATCTTTCATCTGAGTGAAAACTGCATTCCATTCAGTTTTTAGTACTGTGTTGAAAGGTTAGGCGATTCAATTGTATAGTAGAGTTTGTTTGCATTCTGTATCCTCAATTCTTTATCAGCAAATCTCGCGGCTTGCATTTGACAGAAATTCCAGTGAAATCACGTTTAAAAGCCAATGTCAGTAAAAAGGCTTTGTAGAATCACTGTGTGAATGTCTTTGAAAACACTTCTTAAGAAGGAAAGCATACGTCTTTCATCTGAGTGAAAACTGCATTCTATTCAGTTTTAGTACTGTGTTGAATGGTTAGGCGATTCAATTGTAGGGAAGCGTTTGTTTGCATTCTGTATACTCAATTCTTTAACAGCAAATCTTGCTTCTTGCCTTTGACAGAATTCCAGTGAAATCACGTTCAAAAGCCAACGCCAGTAAAAAGGCTTTGTAGAATCACTCTGTGAATGTCTTTGAAAACACTTCTTAAGAAGGAAAGCATACGTCTTTCATCTGAGTGAAAACTGCGTTCTATTCAGTTTTTAGTACTGTGTTGAATGGTTAGGCGATTCACTTGTAGGGAAGCGTTTGTTTGCATTCTGTATCCTCAATTCTTTAACAGCAAATCTCACTTCTTGCGTTTGACAGAAATTCCAGTGAAATCACGTTTAAAAGCCAACGCCAGTAAAAAGGCTTTGTAGAAACACTCTATGAATGTCTTTGAAAACACTTCTTAAGAAGGAAAGCATACGTCTTTCATCTGAGTGAAAACTGCATTCTATTCAGTTTTTAGTACTGTGTTGAAAGGTTAGGCGATTCAATTGTTCGGTAGAGTTTGTTTGCATTTTGTATCCTCAATTCTTTAACAGCAAATTGCGCATCTTGCCTTTGACAGAAATTCTAGTGAAATCACGTTTAAAAGCCAATGTCAGCAAAAAGGCTTTGTAGAATCACTGTGTGAATGTCTTTGAAAACACTTCTTAAGAAGGAAAGCATACGTCTTTCATCTGAGTGAAAACTACATTCTATTCAGTTTTTAGTACTGTATTGAATGGTTAGGCGATTCACTAGTAGGGAAGCGTTTGTTTGCATTCTGTATACTCAATTCTTTAACAGCAAATCTCGAGGCTTGCGTTTGACAGAAATTCCAGTGAAATCACGTTTAAAAGCCAACGTCAGTAAAAAGGCTTTGTAGAATCACTCTCTGAATGTCTTTGAAAACACTTCTTAAGAAGGAAAGCATACGTCTTTCATATGAGTGAAAACTGCATTCTATTCAGTTTTTAGTATTGTGTTGAATGGTTAGGCGATTCACTTGTAGTGAAGCGTTTGTTCGCATTCTGTATACTCAATTCTTTAACAGCAAATCTCACGTTTTGCTTTTGAGAGAAATTCCAATGAAATCACGTTTAAAAGCCAACATCAGTAAAAAGGTTTTGTAGAATCACTCTGTCAATGTCTTTAAAAACACTTCTTAAGAAGGAATGCATAGGTCTTTCATCTAAGTGAAAACTGCATTCTATTCAGTTTTTAGTACTGTGTTGAATGGTTAGGCGATTCACTTGTATGGAAGCGTTTGTTTGCATTCTGTATAATCAATTGTATAACAGCAAATTGCGCATCTTGCCTTTGACAGAAATTCCAGTGAAATCACATTTAAAAGCCAACGTCAGTAAAAAGGCTTTGTAGAATCACTCTGTGAATGTCTTTGAAAACACTTCTTAAGAAGGAAAGCATACGTCTTTCATCTGAGTGAAAACTGCATTCTATTCAGTTTTTAGTACTGTGTTGAATGGTTAGGCGATTCACTTGTAGGGAAGCGTTTGTTCGCATTCTGTATACTCAATTCTTTAACAGCAAATCTCGTGGCTTGCGTTTGACAGAAATTCCAGTGAAATCACGTTTAGAGCCAACACCAGTAAAAAGGCTTTGTAGAATCACTCTGTGAATGTCTTTGAAAACACTTCTTAAGAAGGAAATCATACGTCTTTCATATGAGTGAAAACTGCATTCTATTCAGTTTTTAGTACTGTGTTGAATGGTTAGGCGATTCACTTGTAGGGAAGCGTTTGTTTGCATTCTGTATCCTCAATTCTTTAACAGCAATTCTCGCCTCTTGCGTTTGACAGAAATTCCAGTGAAATCACGTTTAAAAGCCAACGCCAGTAAAAAGGCTTTGTAGAATCACTCTATGAATGTCTTTGAAAACACTTCTTAAGAAGGAAAGCATACGTCTTTCATCTGAGTGAAAACTGCATTCTATTCAGTTTTTAGTACTGTGTTGAAAGTTAGGCGATTCAATTGTAGGGAAGAGTTTGTTTGCATTCTGTATCCTCAATTCTTTAACAGCAAATAGTGCATCTTGCCTTTGACAGAAATTCCAGTGAAATCATGTTTAAAAGCCAACGTCAGTAAAAAGGCTTTGTAGAATCACTCTGTGAATGTCTTTGAAAACACTTCTTAAGAAGGAATGCATACGTCTTTCATCTGAGTGAAAACTGCATTCTATTCAGTTTTTAGTACTGTGTTGAATGGTTAGGCGATTCACTTGTATGGAAGCGTTTGTTTGCATTCTGTATAATCAATTGTATAACAGCAAATTGTGCATCTTGCCTTTGACAGAAATTCCAGTGAAATCACGTTTAAAAGCCAAAGTCAGTAAAAAGGCTTTGTAGAATCACTGTGTGAATGTCTTTGAAAACACTTCTTAAGAAGGAAAGCATACGTCTTTCATCTGAGTGAAAACTGCATTCTATTCAGTTTTAGTACTGTGTTGAATGGTTAGGCGATTCAATTGTAGGGAAGCGTTTGTTTGCATTCTGTATACTCAATTCTTTAACAGCAAATCTTGCTTCTTGCCTTTGACAGAATTCCAGTGAAATCACGTTCAAAAGCCAACGCCAGTAAAAAGGCTTTGTAGAATCACTCTGTGAATGTCTTTGAAAACACTTCTTAAGAAGGAAAGCATACGTCTTTCATCTGAGTGAAAACTGCGTTCTATTCAGTTTTTAGTACTGTGTTGAATGGTTAGGCGATTCACTTGTAGGGAAGCGTTTGTTTGCATTCTGTATCCTCAATTCTTTAACAGCAAATCTCACTTCTTGCGTTTGACAGAAATTCCAGTGAAATCACGTTTAAAAGCCAACGCCAGTAAAAAGGCTTTGTAGAAACACTCTATGAATGTCTTTGAAAACACTTCTTAAGAAGGAAAGCATACGTCTTTCATCTGAGTGAAAACTGCATTCTATTCAGTTTTTAGTACTGTGTTGAAAGGTTAGGCGATTCAATTGTTCGGTAGAGTTTGTTTGCATTTTGTATCCTCAATTCTTTAACAGCAAATTGCGCATCTTGCCTTTGACAGAAATTCCAGTGAAATCACGTTTAAAAGCCAATGTCAGCAAAAAGGCTTTGTAGAATCACTGTGTGAATGTCTTTGAAAACACTTCTTAAGAAGGAAAGCATACGTCTTTCATCTGAGTGAAAACTACATTCTATTCAGTTTTTAGTACTGTATTGAATGGTTAGGCGATTCACTTTAGGGAAGCGTTTGTTTGCATTCTGTATACTCAATTCTTTAACAGCAAATCTCGAGGCTTGCGTTTGACAGAAATTCCAGTGAAATCACGTTTAAAAGCCAACGTCAGTAAAAAGGCTTTGTAGAATCACTCTCTGAATGTCTTTGAAAACACTTCTTAAGAAGGAAAGCATACGTCTTTCATATGAGTGAAAACTGCATTCTATTCAGTTTTTAGTACTGTGTTGAATGGTTAGGCGATTCACATTTAGTGAAGCGTTTGTTCGCATTCTGTATACTCAATTCTTTAACAGCAAATCTCACGTTTTGCTTTTGAGAGAAATTCCAATGAAATCACGTTTAAAAGCCAACATCAGTAAAAAGGTTTTGTAGAATCACTCTGTCAATGTCTTTAAAAACACTTCTTAAGAAGGAATGCATAGGTCTTTCATCTAAGTGAAAACTGCATTCTATTCAGTTTTTAGTACTGTGTTGAATGGTTAGGCGATTCACTTGTATGGAAGCGTTTGTTTGCATTCTGTATAATCAATTGTATAACAGCAAATTGCGCATCTTGCCTTTGACAGAAATTCCAGTAAAATCACATTTAAAAGCCAACGTCAGTAAAAAGGCTTTGTAGAATCACTCTGTGAATGTCTTTGAAAACACTTCTTAAGAAGGAAAGCATACGTCTTTCATCTGAGTGAAAACTGCATTCTATTCAGTTTTTAGTACTGTGTTGAATGGTTAGGCGATTCACTTGTAGGGAAGCGTTTGTTCGCATTCTGTATACTCAATTCTTTAACAGCAAATCTCGTGGCTTGCGTTTGACAGAAATTCCAGTGAAATCACGTTTAAAAGCCAACACCAGTAAAAAGGCTTTGTAGAATCACTCTGTGAATCTCTTTGAAAACACTTCTTAAGAAGGAATGCATACCTCTTTCATCTGAGTGAAAACTGCATTCTATTCAGTTTTTAGTACTGTGTTGAAAGGTTAGGCAATTCAAATGTTCGGTAGAGTTTGTTTGCATTTTGTATCCTCAATTCTTTAACAGCAAATTGCACATCTTGCCTTTGACAGAAATTCCAGTGAAGTCACGTTTAAAAGCCAATGTCAGCAAAAAGGCTTTGTAGAATCACTGTGTGAATGTCTTTGAAAACACTTCTTAAGAAGGAAAGCATACGTCTTTCATCTGAGTGAAAACTGCATTCTATTCAGTTTTTAGTACTGTGTTGAATGGTTAGGCGATTCACTAGTAGGGAAGCGTTTGTTTGCATTCTGTATACTCAATTCTTTAACAGCAAATCTTGAGGCTTGCATTTGACAGAAATTCCAGTGAAATCACGTTTAAAAGCCAACGTCAGTAAAAAGGCTTTGTAGAATCACTCTGTGAATGTCTTTGAAAACACTTCTTAAGAAGGAAAGCATACGTCTTTCATCTGAGTGAAAACTGCGTTCTATTCAGTTTTTAGTACTGTGTTGAATGGTTAGGCGATTCACTTGTAGGGAAGCGTTTGTTTGCATTCTGTATCCTCAATTCTTTAACAGCAAATCTCACTTCTTGCGTTTGACAGAAATTCCAGTGAAATCACGTTTAAAAGCCAACGCCAGTAAAAAGGCTTTGTAGAAACACTCTATGAATGTCTTTGAAAACACTTCTTAAGAAGGAAAGCATACGTCTTTCATCTGAGTGAAAACTGCATTCTATTCAGTTTTTAGTACTGTGTTGAAAGGTTAGGCGATTCAATTGTTCGGTAGAGTTTGTTTGCATTTTGTATCCTCAATTCTTTAACAGCAAATTGCGCATCTTGCCTTTGACAGAAATTCTAGTGAAATCACGTTTAAAAGCCAATGTCAGCAAAAAGGCTTTGTAGAATCACTGTGTGAATGTCTTTGAAAACACTTCTTAAGAAGGAAAGCATACGTCTTTCATCTGAGTGAAAACTACATTCTATTCAGTTTTTAGTACTGTATTGAATGGTTAGGCGATTCACTAGTAGGGAAGCGTTTGTTTGCATTCTGTATACTCAATTCTTTAACAGCTAATCTCGAGGCTTGCATTTGACAGAAATTCCAGTGAAATCACGTTTAAAAGCCAACATCAGTAAAAAGGCTTTGTAGAATCACTCTCTGAATGTCTTTGAAAACACTTCTTAAGAAGGAAAGCATACGTCTTTCATATGAGTGAAAACTGCATTCTATTCAGTTTTTAGTACTGTGTTGAATGGTTAGGCGATTCACTTGTAGTGAAGCGTTTGTTCGCATTCTGTATACTCAATTCTTTAACAGCAAATCTCACGTTTTGCTTTTGAGAGAAATTCCAATGAAATCACGTTTAAAAGCCAACATCAGTAAAAAGGTTTTGTAGAATCACTCTGTCAATGTCTTTAAAAACACTTCTTAAGAAGGAATGCATAGGTCTTTCATCTAAGTGAAAACTGCATTCTATTCAGTTTTTAGTACTGTGTTGAATGGTTAGGCGATTCACTTGTATGGAAGCGTTTGTTTGCATTCTGTATAATCAATTGTATAACAGCAAATTGCGCATCTTGCCTTTGACAGAAATTCCAGTGAAATCACATTTAAAAGCCAACGTCAGTAAAAAGGCTTTGTAGAATCACTCTGTGAATGTCTTTGAAAACACTTCTTAAGAAGGAAAGCATACGTCTTTCATCTGAGTGAAAACTGCATTCTATTCAGTTTTTAGTACTGTGTTGAATGGTTAGGCGATTCACTTGTAGGGAAGCGTTTGTTCGCATTCTGTATACTCAATTCTTTAACAGCAAATCTCGTGGCTTGCGTTTGACAGAAATTCCAGTGAAATCACGTTTAAAAGCCAACACCAGTAAAAAGGCTTTGTAGAATCACTCTGTGAATCTCTTTGAAAACACTTCTTAAGAAGGAATGCATACCTC
This sequence comes from Phyllotis vaccarum, assembly GCA_033318265.1. Lineage (NCBI taxonomy): Eukaryota > Metazoa > Chordata > Mammalia > Rodentia > Cricetidae > Phyllotis > Phyllotis vaccarum. The sequence goes on along the minus strand of JARWLC010000040.1, from coordinate 2,339,936 downwards.
TTTCATCTGAGTGAAAACTGCATTCTATTCAGTTTTTAGTACTGTGTTGAAAGGTTAGGCAATTCAAATGTTCAGTAGAGTTTGTTTGCATTTTGTATCCTCAATTCTTTAACAGCAAATTGCGCATCTTGCCTTTGACAGAAATTCCAGTGAAGTCACTTTTAAAAGCCAATGTCAGCAAAAAGGCTTTGTAGAATCACTGTGTGAATGTCTTTGAAAACACTTCTTAAGAAGGAAAGCATACGTCTTTCATCTGAGTGAAAACTGCATTCTATTCAGTTTTTAGTACTGTGTTGAATGGTTAGGCGATTCACTAGTAGGGAAGCGTTTGTTTGCATTCTGTATACTCAATTCTTTAACAGCAAATCTTGAGGCTTGCGTTTGACAGAAATTCCAGTGAAATCACGTTTAAAAGCCAACGTCAGTAAAAAGGCTTTGTAGAATCACTCTGTGAATGTCTTTGAAAACACTTCTTAAGAAGGAAATCATACGTCTTTCATATGAGTGAAAACTGCATTCTATTCAGTTTTTAGTACTGTGTTGAATGGTTAGGCGATTCACTTGTAGTGAAGCGTTTGTTCGCATTCTGTATACTCAATTCTTTAACAGCAAATCTCACGTTTTGCTTTTGAGAGAAATTCCAATGAAATCACGTTTAAAAGCCAACATCAGTAAAAAGGTTTTGTAGAATCACTCTGTCAATGTCTTTAAAAACACTTCTTAAGAAGGAATGCATAGGTCTTTCATCTGAGTGAAAACTGCATTCTATTCAGTTATTAGAACTGTGTTGAATGGTTAGGCGATTCACTTGTATGGAAGCGTTTGTTTGCATTCTGTATAATCAATTGTATAACAGCAAATTGCGCATCTTGCCTTTGACAGAAATTCCAGTGAAATCACGTTTACAAGCCAACGCCAGTAAAAAGGCTTTGTAGAATCACTCTATGAATGTCTTTGAAAACACTTCTTAAGAAGGAAAGCATACGTCTTTCATCTGAGTGAAAACTGCATTCTATTCAGTTTTTAGTACTGTGTTGAAAGTTAGGCGATTCAATTGTAGGGAAGAGTTTGTTTGCATTCTGTATCCTCAATTCTTTAACTGCAAATAGTGCATCTTGCCTTTGACAGAAATTCCAGTGAAATCACGTTTAAAAGCCAACGTCAGTAAAAAGGCTTTGTAGAATCACTCTGTGAATGTCTTTGAAAACACTTCTTAAGAAGGAATGCATACGTCTTTCATCTGAGTGAAAACTGCATTCTATTCAGTTTTTAGTACTGTGTTGAATGGTTAGGCGATTCACTTGTATGGAAGCGTTTGTTTGCATTCTGTATAATCAATTGTATAACAGCAAATTGCGCATCTTGCCTTTGACAGAAATTCCAGTGAAATCACGTTTAAAAGCCAAAGTCAGTAAAAAGGCTTTGTAGATTCACTGTGTGAATGTCTTTGAAAACACTTCTTAAGAAGGAAAGCATACATCTTTCATCTGAGTGAAAACTGCATTCTATTCAGTTTTTAGTACTGTGTTGAAAGGTTAGGCGATTCAATTGTATAGTAGAGTTTGTTTGCATTCTGTATCCTCAATTCTTTATCAGCAAATCTCGCGGCTTGCATTTGACAGAAATTCCAGTGAAATCACGTTTAAAAGCCAATGTCAGCAAAAAGGCTTTGTAGAATCACTGTGTGAATGTCTTTGAAAACACTTCTTAAGAAGGAAATCATACGTCTTTCATATGAGTGAAAACTGCATTCTATTCAGTTTTTAGTACTGTGTTGAATGGTTAGGCGATTCACTTGTAGTGAAGCGTTTGTTCGCATTCTGTATACTCAATTCTTTAACAGCAAATCTCACGTTTTGCTTTTGAGAGAAATTCCAATGAAATCACGTTTAAAAGCCAACATCAGTAAAAAGGTTTTGTAGAATCACTCTGTCAATGTCTTTAAAAACACTTCTTAAGAAGGAATGCATAGGTCTTTCATCTGAGTGAAAACTGCATTCTATTCAGTTATTAGAACTGTGTTGAATGGTTAGGCGATTCACTTGTATGGAAGCGTTTGTTTGCATTCTGTATAATCAATTGTATAACAGCAAATTGCGCATCTTGCCTTTGACAGAAATTCCAGTGAAATCACGTTTAAAAGCCAACGCCAGTAAAAAGGCTTTGTAGAATCACTCTGTGAATGTCTTTGAAAACACTTCTTAAGAAGGAAAGCATACGTCTTTCATCTGAGTGAAAACTGCATTCTATTCAGTTTTTAGTACTGTGTTGAAAGGTTAGGCGATTCACTTGTAGGGAAGCGTTTGTTTGCATTCTGTATCCTCAATTCTTTAACAGCAATTCTCGCGTCTTGCGTTTGACAGAAATTCCAGTGAAATCACGTTTACAAGCCAACGCCAGTAAAAAGGCTTTGTAGAATCACTCTATGAATGTCTTTGAAAACACTTCTTAAGAAGGAAAGCATACGTCTTTCATCTGAGTGAAAACTGCATTCTATTCAGTTTTTAGTACTGTGTTGAAAGTTAGGCGATTCAATTGTAGGGAAGAGTTTGTTTGCATTCTGTATCCTCAATTCTTTAACAGCAAATAGTGCATCTTGCCTTTGACAGAAATTCCAGTGAAATCACGTTTAAAAGCCAAAGTCAGTAAAAAGGCTTTGTAGAATCACTCTGTGAATGTCTTTGAAAACACTTCTTAAGAAGGAATGCATACGTCTTTCATCTGAGTGAAAACTGCATTCTATTCAGTTTTTAGTACTGTGTTGAATGGTTAGGCGATTCACTTGTATGGAAGCGTTTGTTTGCATTCTGTATAATCAATTGTATAACAGCAAATTGCGCATCTTGCCTTTGACAGAAATTCCAGTGAAATCACGTTTAAAAGCCAAAGTCAGTAAAAAGGCTTTGTAGATTCACTGTGTGAATGTCTTTGAAAACACTTCTTAAGAAGGAAAGCATACATCTTTCATCTGAGTGAAAACTGCATTCTATTCAGTTTTTAGTACTGTGTTGAAAGGTTAGGCGATTCAATTGTATAGTTGAGTTTGTTTGCATTCTGTATCCTCAATTCTTTATCAGCAAATCTCGCGGCTTGCATTTGACAGAAATTCCAGTGAAATCACGTTTAAAAGCCAATGTCAGCAAAAAGGCTTTGTAGAATCACTGTGTGAATGTCTTTGAAAACACTTCTTAAGAAGGAAAGCATACGTCTTTCATCTGAGTGAAAACTGCATTCTATTCAGTTTTAGTACTGTGTTGAATGGTTAGGCGATTCAATTGTAGGGAAGCGTTTGTTTGCATTCTGTATACTCAATTCTTTAACAGCAAATCTTGCTTCTTGCCTTTGACAGAATTCCAGTGAAATCACGTTCAAAAGCCAACGCCAGTAAAAAGGCTTTGTAGAATCACTCTGTGAATGTCTTTGAAAACACTTCTTAAGAAGGAAAGCATACGTCTTTCATCTGAGTGAAAACTGCGTTCTATTCAGTTTTTAGTACTGTGTTGAATGGTTAGGCGATTCACTTGTAGGGAAGCGTTTGTTTGCATTCTGTATCCTCAATTCTTTAACAGCAAATCTCACTTCTTGCGTTTGACAGAAATTCCAGTGAAATCACGTTTAAAAGCCAACGCCAGTAAAAAGGCTTTGTAGAAACACTCTATGAATGTCTTTGAAAACACTTCTTAAGAAGGAAAGCATACGTCTTTCATCTGAGTGAAAACTGCATTCTATTCAGTTTTTAGTACTGTGTTGAAAGGTTAGGCGATTCAATTGTTCGGTAGAGTTTGTTTGCATTTTGTATCCTCAATTCTTTAACAGCAAATTGCGCATCTTGCCTTTGACAGAAATTCCAGTGAAATCACGTTTAAGCCAATGTCAGCAAAAAGGCTTTGTAGAATCACTGTGTGAATGTCTTTGAAAACACTTCTTAAGAAGGAAAGCATACGTCTTTCATCTGAGTGAAAACTACATTCTATTCAGTTTTTAGTACTGTATTGAATGGTTAGGCGATTCACTAGTAGGGAAGCGTTTGTTTGCATTCTGTATACTCAATTCTTTAACAGCAAATCTCGAGGCTTGCGTTTGACAGAAATTCCAGTGAAATCACGTTTAAAAGCCAACGTCATTAAAAAGGCTTTGTAGAATCACTCTCTGAATGTCTTTGAAAACACTTCTTAAGAAGGAAAGCATACGTCTTTCATATGAGTGAAAACTGCATTCTATTCAGTTTTTAGTACTGTGTTGAATGGTTAGGCGATTCACTTTTAGTGAAGCGTTTGTTCGCATTCTGTATACTCAATTCTTTAACAGCAAATCTCACGTTTTGCTTTTGAGAGAAATTCCAATGAAATCACGTTTAAAAGCCAACATCAGTAAAAAGGTTTTGTAGAATCACTCTGTCAATGTCTTTAAAAACACTTCTTAAGAAGGAATGCATAGGTCTTTCATCTAAGTGAAAACTGCATTCTATTCAGTTTTTAGTACTGTGTTGAATGGTTAGGCGATTCACTTGTATGGAAGCGTTTGTTTGCATTCTGTATAATCAATTGTATAACAGCAAATTGCGCATCTTGCCTTTGACAGAAATTCCAGTAAAATCACATTAAAAAGCCAACGTCAGTAAAAAGGCTTTGTAGAATCACTCTGTGAATATCTTTGAAAACACTTCTTAAGAAGGAAAGCATACGTCTTTCATCTGAGTGAAAACTGCATTCTATTCAGTTTTTAGTACTGTGTTGAATGGTTAGGCGATTCACTTGTAGGGAAGCGTTTGTTCGCATTCTGTATACTCAATTCTTTAACAGCAAATCTCGTGGCTTGCGTTTGACAGAAATTCCAGTTAAATCACGTTTAAAAGCCAACGCCAGTAAAAAGGCTTTGTAGATTCACTTTGTGAATGTCTTTGAAAACACTTCTTAAGAAGGAAAGCATACGTCTTTCATCTGAGTGAAAACTGCATTCTATTCAGTTTTTAGTACTGTGTTGAATGGTTAGGCAATTCCCTTGTAGGGAAGTGTTTGTTCGCATTCTGTATAATCAATTCTTTAACAGCAAATCTCGCGTCTTGCGTTTGACAGAAATTCCAGTGAAATCACCTTTAAAAGCCAACGCCAATAAAAAGGCTTTGTAGAATCACTCTGTGAATGTCTTTGAAAACACTTCTTAAGAAGGAAAGCATACGTCTTTCATCTGAGTGAAAACTGCATTCTATTCAGTTTTTAGTACTGTGTTGAATGGTTAGGCGATTCAATTGTAGGGAAGCGTTTGTTTGCATTCTGTATACTCAATTCTTTAACAGCAAATCTTGCTTCTTGCCTTTGACAGAAATTCCAGTGAAATCACGTTCAAAAGCCAACGCCAGTAAAAAGGCTTTGTAGAATCACTCTGTGAATGTCTTTGAAAACACTTCTTAAGAAGGAAAGCATACGTCTTTCATCTGAGTGAAAACTGCGTTCTATTCAGTTTTTAGTACTGTGTTGAATGGTTAGGCGATTCACTTGTAGGGAAGCGTTTGTTTGCATTCTGTATCCTCAATTCTTTAACAGCAAATCTCGCGTCTTGCATTTGACAGAAATTCCAGTGAAATCACGTTTAAAAGCCAACGCCAGTAAAAAGGCTTTGTAGAAACACTCTATGAATGTCTTTGAAAACACTTCTTAAGAAGGAAAGCATACGTCTTTCATCTGAGTGAAAACTGCATTCTATTCAGTTTTTAGTACTGTGTTGAATGGTTAGGCGATTCACTTGTAGGGAAGCGTTTGTTGGCATTCTGTATACTCAATTCTTTAACAGCAAATCTCGTGGCTTGCGTTTGACAGAAATTCCAGTAAAATCACGTTTAAAAGCCAACACCAGTAAAAAGGTTTTGTAGAATCACTCTGTGAATCTCTTTGAAAACACTTCTTAAGAAGGAATGCATACCTCTTTCATCTGAGTGAAAACTGCATTCTATTCAGTTTTTAGTACTGTGTTGAAAGGTTAGGCAATTCAAATGTTCGGTAGAGTTTGTTTGCATTTTGTATCCTTAATTCTTTAACAGCAAATTGCGCATCTTGCCTTTGACAGAAATTCCAGTGAAGTCACGTTTAAAAGCCAATGTCAGCAAAAAGGCTTTGTAGAATCACTGTGTGAATGTCTTTGAAAACACTTCTTAAGAAGGAAAGCATACGTCTTTCATCTGAGTGAAAACTGCATTCTATTCAGTTTTTAGTACTGTGTTGAATGGTTAGGCGATTCACTAGTAGGGAAGCGTTTGTTTGCATTCTGTATACTCAATTCTTTAACAGCAAATCTTGAGGCTTGCGTTTGACAGAAATTCCAGTGAAATCACGTTTAAAAGCCAACGTCAGTAAAAAGGCTTTGTAGAATCACTCTGTGAATGTCTTTGAAAACACTTCTTAAGAAGGAAAGCATACGTCTTTCATATGAGTGAAAACTGCATTCTATTCAGTTTTTAGTACTGTGTTGAATGGTTAGGCGATTCACTTTTAGTGAAGCGTTTGTTCGCATTCTGTATACTCAATTCTTTAACAGCAAATCTCACGTTTTGCTTTTGAGAGAAATTCCAATGAAATCACGTTTAAAAGCCAATATCAGTAAAAAGGTTTTGTAGAATCACTCTGTCAATGTCTTTAAAAACACTTCTTAAGAAGGAATGCATAGGTCTTTCATCTGAGTGAAAACTGCATTCTATTCAGTTTTTAGTACTGTGTTGAATGGTTAGGCGATTCACTTGTATGGAAGCGTTTGTTTGCATTCTGTATAATCAATTGTATAACAGCAAATTGCGCATCTTGCCTTTGACAGAAATTCCAGTGAAATCACGTTTAAAAGCCAACATCAGTGAAAAGGCTTTGTAGAATCACTCTGTGAATGTCTTTGAAAACACTTCTTAAGAAGGAAAGCATACGTCTTTCATCTGAGTGAAAACTGCATTCTATTCAGTTTTTAGTACTGTGTTGAATGGTTAGGCGATTCACTTGTAGGGAAGCGTTTGTTCGCATTCTGTATACTCAATTCTTTAACAGCAAATCTCGTGGCTTGCGTTTGACAGAAATTCCAGTGGAATCACGTTTAAAAGCCAACCCCAATAAAAAGGCTTTGTAGAATCACTCTGTGAATGTCTTTGAAAACACTTCTTAAGAAGGAAAGCATACGTCTTTCATCTGAGTGAAAACTGCATTCTATTCAGTTTTTAGTACTGTGTTGAATGGTTAGGCAATTCCCTTGTAGGGAAGTGTTTGTTCGCATTCTGTATACTCAATTCTTTAACAGCAAATCTCGCGTCTTGCGTTACAGAAATTCCAGTGAAATAACCTTTAAAAGCCAACGCCAATAAAAAGGCTTTGTAGAATCACTCTGTGAATGTCTTTGAAAACACTTCTTAAGAAGGAAAGCATACGTCTTTCATATGCATGAAAACTGCATTCTATTCAGTTTTTAGTACTGTGTTGAATGGTTAGGCGATTCACTTGTAGTGAAGCGTTTGTTCGCATTCTGTATACTCAATTCTTTAACAGCAAAACTCGCGTTTTGCTTTTGAGAGAAATTCCAATGAAATCACGTTTAAAAGCCAACATCAGTAAAAAGGTTTTGTAGAATCACTCTGTCAATTTCTTTAAAAACACTTCTTAAGAAGGAAAGCATATGTCTTTCATCTGAGTGAAAACTGCATTCTATTCAATTTTTTAGTTCTGTGTTGAATGGTTAGGCGATTCACTTGTAGGGAAGCTTTTGTATGCATTCTGTATACTCAATTCTTTAACAGCAAATTGCGCATCTTGCCTTTGACAGAAATTCCAGTGAAATCACGTTTAGAAGCCAAGTCAGTAAAAAGGCTTTGTAGATTCACTGTGTGAATGTCTTTGAAAACACTTCTTAAGAAGGAAAGCATACCTCTTTCATCTGAGTGAAAACTGCATTCTATTCAGTTTTTAGTACTGTGTTGAATGGTTAGGCGATTCAATTGTAGGTAAGCGGTTGTTTGCATTCTGTATACTCAATTCTTTATCAGCAAATCTCGCGGCTTGCATTTGACAGAAATTCCAGTGAAATCACGTTTAAAAGCCAACCCCAGTCAAAAGGCTTTGTAGAAAAACTCTGTGAATATCTTTGAAAACACTTCTTAAGAAGGAATGCATACGTCTTTCATCTGAGTGAAAACTGCATTCTCTTCAGTTTTGAGTACTGTGTTGAATGGTTAGGTGATTCACTTGTAGGGAAGCGTTTGTTTGCATTCTGTATACTCAATTCTTTAACAGCATATCTCGCGTCTTGCGTTTGACAGAAATTACAGTGAAATCACGTTTAAAATCCAACGCCAGTAAAAAGGCTTTGTAGAATCACTCTATGAATGTCTTTGAAAACACTTCTTAAGAAGGAAAGCATATGTCTTTCATCTGAGTGAAAACTGCATTCTATTCAGTTTTTAGTACTGTGTTGAAAGGTTAGGTGATTCAATTGTAGGGAAGAGTTTGTTTGCATTCTGTATCCTCAATTTTTTAACAGCAAATTGTGCATCTTGCCTTTGACAGAAATTCCAGTGAAAACTCGTTTACAAGCCAACGCCAGTAAAAAGGCTTTGTAGAATCACTCTGTGAATGTCTTTGAAAACACTTCTTAAGAAGGAAAGCATACGTCTTTCATCTGAGTGAAAACTGCACTCTATTCAGTTTTTAGTACTGTTTTGAAAGGTTAGGCGATTCAATTGTAGGGTAGAGTTTGTTTGCATTCTGTATCCTCAATTCTTAATAGCAAATTGCGCATCTTGCCTTTGACAGAAATTCCAGTGAAATCACGTTTAAAAGCCAACGTCAGTAAAAAGGCTTTGTAGAATCACTGTGTGAATGTCTTTGAAAACACTTCTTAAGAAGGAGAGCATACGTATTTCATCTGAGTGAAAACTGCATTCTATTCAGTTTTTAGTACTGTGTTGAATGGTTAGGCGATTCACTTGTAGGGTAGCGTTTGTTTGCATTCTGTATAGTCAATTCTTTAACAGCAAATCTCGAGGCACGTTTAAAAGCCAATGCCAGTAAAAAGGCTTTGTAGAATCACTCTGTGAATGTCTTTGAAAACACTTCTTAAGAAGGAAAGCATACGTCTTTCATATGAGTGAAAACTGCATTCTATTCAGTTTTTAGTACTGTGTTGAATGGTTAGGCGATTCACTTGTAGGGAAGCTTTTGTTTGCATTCTGTATACTCAATTCTTTAACAGCAAATTGCGCATCTTGCCTTTGACAGAAATTCCAGTGAAATCACGTTTAAAAGCCAACGTCAGTAAAAAGGCTTTGTAGAATCACTGTGTGAATGTCTTTGAAAACACTTCTTAAGAAGGAGAGCATACGTATTTCATCTGAGTGAAAACTGCATTCTATTCAGTTTTTAGTACTGTGTTGAATGGTTAGGCGATTCACTTGTAGGGAAGCGTTTGTTTGCATTCTGTATACTCAATTCTTTAACAGCATATCTCGCGTCTTGCATTTGACAGAAATTCCAGTTAAATCACGTTTAAACGCCAACACCAGTAAAAAGGCTTTGTAGATTCACTCTGTGAATGTCTTTGAAAACACTTCTTAAGAAGGAAAGCATACGTCTTTCATCTGAGTGAAAACTGCATTCTATTCAGTTTTTAGTACTGTGTTGAATGGTTAGGCAATTCCCTTCTAGGGAAGTGTTTGTTCACATTCTGTAAACTCAATTCTTTAACAGCAAATCTCGCGTCTTGCGTTTGACAGAAATTCCAGTGAAATCACGTTTAAAAGCCAACGCCAGTAAAAAGGCTTTGTAGAATCACTCTGTGAATGTCTTTGAAAACACTTCTTAAGAAGGAATGCATACGTCTTTCATCTGAGTGAAAACTGCATTCTATTCAGTTTTGAGTACTGTGTTGAATGGTTAGGCGATTCACTTGTAGGGAAGCGTTTGTTTGCATTCTGTATACTCAATTCTTTAACAGCAAATTGCGCATCTTGCCTTTGACAGAAATTCCAGTGAAATCACGTTTAAAAGCCAACCTCAGTAAAAAGGCTTTGTCGATTCACTGTGTGAATGTCTTTGAAAACACTTCTTAAGAAGGAAAGCATACCTCTTTCATCTGAGTGAAAACTGCATTCTATTCAGTTTTTAGTACTGTGTTGAATGGTTAGGCGATTCAATTGTAGGGAAGCCTTTGTTTGCATTCTGTATACTCAATTCTTTAACAGCAAATCTCGCCTCTTGCGTTTGACAGAAATTCCAGTGAAATCACATTTAAAAGCCAACGCCAGTAAAAAGGCTTTGTAGAATCACTCTGTGAATGTCTTTGAAAACACTTCTTAAGAAGGAAAGCATACGTCTTTCATCTGAGTGAAAACTGCATTCTATTCAGTTTTTAGTACTGTGTTGAATGGTTAGGCGATTCACTTGTAGGGAAGCGTTTGTTTGCATTCTGTATCCTCAATTCTTTAACAGCAAATCTCGCGTCTTGCGTTTGACAGAAATTACAGTGAAATCACGTTTAAAAGCCAACGCCAGTAAAAAGGCTTTGTAGAATCACTCTATGAATGTCTTTGAAAACACTTCTTAAGAAGGAAAGCATATGTCTTTCATCTGAGTGAAAACTGCATTCTATTCAATTTTTAGTACTGTGTTGAAAGGTTAGGCGATTCAATTGTAGGGAAGAGTTTGTTTGCATTCTGTATCCTCAATTTTTTAACAGCAAATTGTGCATCTTGCCTTTGACAGAAATTCCAGTGAAAACTCGTTTACAAGCCAACGCCAGTAAAAAGGCTTTGTAGAATCACTCTGTGAATGTCTTTGAAAACACTTCTTAAGAAGGAAAGCATAAGTCTTTCATCTGAGTGAAAACTGCACTCTATTCAGTTTTTAGTACTGTGTTGAAAGGTTAGGCGATTCAATTGTAGGGTAGAGTTTGTTTGCATTCTGTATCCTCAATTCTTAATAGCAAATTGCGCATCTTGCCTTTGACAGAAATTCCAGTGAAATCACGTTTAAAAGCCAACGCCAGTAAAAAGGCTTTGTAGAATCACGCTGTGAATGTCTTTGAAAACACTTCTTAAGAAGGAAAGCATACGTCTTTCATATGAGTGAAAACTGCATTCTATTCAGTTTTTAGTACTGTGTTGAATGGTTAGGCGATTCACTTGTAGGGAAGTGTTTGTTTGCATTCTGTATACTCAATTCTTTAACAGCAAATCTCGCGTTTTGGTTTTGACAGAAATTGCAATGAAATCACGTTTAAAAGCCAATGTCAGTAAAAAGGTTTTGTAGAATCACTCTCTAAATGTCTTTAAAAACACTTCTTAAGAAGGAAAGCATACGTAATTCATAGAGTGAAAACTGCATTCTATTCAGTTTTTACTACTGTGTTGAATGGTTAGGCGATTCACTTGTAGGGAAGAGTATTTTTGCATTCTGTATCCTCAATTTTTTAACAGCAAATTGTGCATCTTGCCTTTGACAGAAATTCCAGTGAAAACTCATTTACAAGCCAACGTCAGTAAAAAGGCTTTGTAGATTCACTGTGTGAATGTCTTTGAAAACACTTCTTAAGAAGGAAAGCATACCTCTTTCATCTGAGTGAAAACTGCATTCTATTCAGTTTTTAGTACTGTGTTGAATGGTTAGGCAATTCAATTGTAGGGAAGTGGTTGTTTGCATTCTGTATACTCAATTCTTTATCAGCAAATCTCGCGGCTTGCATTTGACAGAAATTCCAGTGAAATCACGTTTAAAAGCCAACCCCAGTAAAAAGGCTTTGTAGAATCACTCTGTGAATGTCTTTGAAAACACTTCTTAAGAAGGAATGCATATGTCTTTCATCTGAGTGAAAACTGCATTCTCTTCAGTTTTGAGTACTGTGTTGAATGATTAGGCGATTCACTTGTAGGGAAGCGTTTGTTTGCATTCTGTATACTCAATTCTTTAACAGCATATCTCGCGTCTTGCATTTGACAGAAATTCCAGTTAAATCACGTTTAAACGCCAACGCCAGTAAAAAGGCTTTGTAGTTTCACTCTGTGAATGTCTTTGAAAACACTTCTTAAGAAGGAAAGCATACGTCTTTCATCTGAGTGAAAACTGCATTCTATTCAGTTTTTAGTACTGTGTTGAATGGTTAGGCAATTCCCTTGTAGGGAAGTGTTTGTTCGCATTCTGTATACTCAATTCTTTAACAGCAAATCTCGCGTCTTGCGTTTGACAGTAATTCCAGTGAAATCACGTTTAAAAGCCAACCTCAGTAAAAAGGCTTTGTAGATTCACTGTGTGAATGTCTTTTAAAACACTTCTTAAGAAGGAAAGCATACCTCTTTCATCTGAGTGAAAACTGCATTCTATTCAGTTTTTAGTACTGTGTTGAAAGGTTAGGCGATTCAATTGTAGGGAAGCCTTTGTTTGCATTCTGTATACTCAATTCTTTAACAGCAAATCTCGCCTCTTGCGTTTGACAGAAATTCCAGTGAAATCACATTTAAATCCAACGCTAGTAAAAAGGCTTTGTAGAATCACTCTGTGAATGTCTTTGAAAACACTTCTTAAGAAGGAAAGCATACGTCTTTCATCTGAGTGAAAACTGCATTCTATTCAGTTTTTAGTACTGTGTTGAATGGTTAGACGATTCACTTGTAGGGAAGCGTTTGTTTGCATTCTGTATACTCAATTCTTTAACAGCAAATTGCGCATCTTGCCTTTGACAGAAATTCCAGTGAAATCACGTTTAAAAGCCAACCTCAGTAAAAAGGCTTTGTAGATTCACTGTGTGAATGTCTTTGAAAACACTTCTTAAGAAGGAAAGCATACCTCTTTCATCTGAGTGAAAACTGCATTCTATTCAGTTTTTAGTACTGTGTTGAATGGATAGGCGATTCAATTGTAGGGAAGCCTTTGTTTGCATTCTGTATACTCAATTCTTTAACAGCAAATCTCGCCTCTTGCGTTTGACAGAAATTCCAGTGAAATCACATTTAAAAGCCAACGCCAGTAAAAAGGCTTTGTAGAATCACTCTGTGAATGTCTTTGAAAACACTTCTTAAGAAGGAAAGCATACGTCTTTCATCTGAGTGAAAACTGCATTCTATTCAGTTTTTAGTACTGTGTTGAATGGTTAGGCGATTCACTTGTAGGGAAGCGTTTGTTTTCATTCTGTATCCTCAATTCTTTAACAGCAAATCTCGCGTCTTGCATTTGACAGAAATTACAGTGAAATCACGTTTAAAAGCCAACGCCAGTAAAAAGGGTTTGTAGAATCACTCTGTGAATGTCTTTGAAAACACTTCTTAAGAAGGAAAGCATACGTCTTTCATCTGAGTGAAAACTGCACTGTATTCAGTTTTTAGTACTGTGTTGAAAGGTTAGGCGATTCAATTGTAGGGTAGAGTTTGTTTGCATTCTGTATACTCAATTCTTTAACAGCAAATCTCGCCTCTTGCGTTTGACAGAAATTCCAGTGAAATCACATTTAAAAGCCAACGCCAGTAAAAAGGCTTTGTAGAATCACTCTGTGAATGTCTTTGAAAACACTTCTTAAGAAGGAAAGCATACGTCTTTCATCTGAGTGAAAACTGCATTCTATTCAGTTTTTAGTACTGTGTTGAATGGTTAGGCGATTCACTTGTAGGGAAGCGTTTGTTTGCATTCTGTATCCTCAATTCTTTAACAGCAAATCTCGCGTCTTGCCTTTGACAGAAATTCCAGTGAAATCACGTTTAAAAGCCAACGTCAGTAAAAAGGCTTTGTAGAATCACTGTGTGAATGTCTTTGAAAACACTTCTTAAGAAGGAAAGCATACGTCTTGCATCTGAGTGAAAACTGCATTCTATTCAGTTTTTAGTACTGTGTTGAATGGTTAGGCGATTCACTTGTAGGGTAGCGTTTGTTTGCATTCTGTATAGTCAATTCTTTAACAGCAAATCTCGAGGCACGTTTAAAAGCCAACGCCAGTAAAAAGGCTTTGTAGAATCACTCTGTGAATGTCTTTGAAACCACTTCTTAAGAAGGAAAGCATACGTCTTTCATATGAGTGAAAACTGCATTCTATTCAGTTTTTAGTACTGTGTTGAATGGTTAGGCGATTCACTTGTAGGGAAGCGTTTGTTTGCATTCTGTATACTCAATTCTTTAACAGCAAATCTCGCGTTTTGCTTTTGACAGAAATTGCAATGAAATCACGTTTAAAAGCCAACGTCAGTAAAAAGGTTTTGTAGAATCACTCTGTAAATGTCTTTAAAAACACTTCTTAAGAATGAAAGCATACGTCATTCATATGAGTGAAAACTGCATTCTATTCAGTTTTTACTACTGTGTTGAATGGTTAGGCGATTCACTTGTAGGGAAGAGTTTGTTTGCATTCTGTATCCTCAATTTTTTAACAGCAAATTGTGCATCTTGCCTTTGACAGAAATTCCAGTGAAAACTCGTTTACAAGCCAACGTCAGTAAAAAGGCTTTGTAGATTCACTGTGTGAATGTCTTTGAAAACACTTCTTAAGAAGGAAAGCATACCTCTTTCATCTGAGTGAAAACTGCATTCTATTCAGTTTTTAGTACTGTGTTGAATGGTTAGGCAATTCCATTGTAGGGAAGTGTTTGTTCGCATTCTGTATACTCAATTCTTTAACAGCAAAACTCGCGTCTTGCATTTGACAGAAATTCCAGTGAAATCACATTTAAAAGCCAACGCCAGTAAAAAGGCTTTGTAGAATCACTCTGTGAATGTCTTTGAAAACACTTCTTAAGAAGGAATGCATACGTCTTTCATCTGAGTGAAAACTGCATTCTATTCAGTTTTGAGTACTGTGTTGAATGGTTAGGCGATTCACTTGTAGGGAAGCGTTTGTTTGCATTCTGTATAATCAATTCTTTAAAAGCAAATTGCGCATCATGCCTTTGACAGAAATTCCAGTGAAATCACGTTTAAAAGCCAACCTCAGTAAAAAGGCTTTGTAGATTCACTGTGTGAATGTCTTTTAAAACACTTCTTAAGAAGGAAAGCATACCTCTTTCATCTGAGTGAAAACTGCATTCTATTCAGTTTTTAGTACTGTGTTGAAAGGTTAGGCGATTCAATTGTAGGGAAGAGTTTGTTTGCATTCTGTATCCTCAATTTTTTAACAGCAAATTGTGCATCTTGCCTTTGACAGAAATTCCAGTGAAAACTCGTTTACAAGCCAACGTCAGTAAAAAGGCATTGTAGAATCACTGTGTGAATGTCTTTGAAAACACTTCTTAAGAAGGAAAGCATACGTCTTTCATCTGAGTGAAAACTGCATTCTATTCAGTTTTTAGTACTGTGTTGAATGGTTAGGCGATTCACTTGTAGGGTAGCGTTTGTTTGCATTCTGTATACTCAATTCTTTAACAGCAAATCTCGAGGCACGTTTAAAAGCCAACGCCAGTAAAAAGGCTTTGTAGAATCACTCTGTGAATGTCTTTGAAAACACTTCTTAAGAAGGAAAGCATACGTCTTTCATATGAGTGAAAACTGCATTCTATTCAGTTTTTAGTACTGTGTTGAATGGTTAGGCGATTCACTTGTAGGGAAGCGTTTGTTCGCATTCTGTATACTCAATTCTTTAACAGCAAATCTCGCGTTTTGCTTTTGACAGAAATTGCTATGAAATCACGTTTAAAAGCCAACGTGAGTAAAAAGGTTTTGTAGAATCACTCTGTAAATGTCTTTAAAAACACTTCTTAAGAAGGAAAGCATACGTCATTCATATGAGTGAAAACTGCATTCTATTCAGTTTTTACTACTGTGTTGAATGGTTAGGCGATTCACTTGTAGTTAAGCGTTTGTTCGCATTCTGTATACTCAATAATTTAACAGCAAATCTCGCGTTTTGCTTTTGACAGAAATTCCAATGAAATCACGTTTAAAAGCCAACGTCAGTAAAAAGGTTTTGTATAATCACTCTGTCAATGTCTTTAAAAACACTTCTTAAGAAGGAAAGCATACGTCTTTCATCTGAGTGAAAACTGCATTCTATTCAGTTTTTAGTACTGTGTTGAATGGTTAGGCGATTCACTTGTATGGATGCGTTTGTTTGCATTCTGTATAATCAATTGTATAACAGCAAATTGCGCATCTTGCCTTTGACAGAAATTCCAGTGAAATCACGTTTAAAAGCCAACGTCAGTAAAAAGGCTTTGTAGAATCACTCTGTGAATGTCTTTGAAAACACTTCTTAAGAAGGAAAGCATATGTCTTTCATCTGAGTGAAAACTGCATTCTATTTAGTTTTTAGTACTGTGTTGAATGGTTAGGCGATTCACTTGTAGGGAAGCATTTGTTCGCATTCTGTATACTCAATTCTTTAACAGCAAATCTCGCGGCTTGCGTTTGACAGAAATTCCAGTGAAATCACGTTTAAAAGCCAATGTCAGTAAAAAGGCTTTGTAGAATCACTCTGTAAATGTCTTTAAAAACACTTCTTAAGAATGAAAGCATACGTCATTCATATGAGTGAAAACTGCATTCTATTCAGTTTTTACTACTGTGTTGAATGGTTAGGCGATTCACTTGTAGGGAAGAGTTTGTTTGCATTCTGTATCCTCAATTTTTTAACAGCAAATTGTGCATCTTGCCTTTGACAGAAATTCCAGTGAAAACTCGTTTACAAGCCAACGTCAGTAAAAAGGCATTGTAGATTCACTGTGTGAATGTCTTTGAAAACACTTCTTAAGAAGGAAAGCATACCTCTTTCATCTGAGTGAAAACTGCATTCTATTCAGTTTTTAGTACTGTGTTGAATGGTTAGGCAATTCCATTGTAGGGAAGTGTTTGTTCGCATTCTGTATACTCAATTCTTTAACAGCAAATCTCGCGTTTTGGTTTTGACAGAAATTCCAGTGAAATCACGTTTAAAAGCCAACGTCAGTAAAAAGGCATTGTAGAATCACTGTGTGAATGTCTTTGAAAACACTTCTTAAGAAGGAAAGCATACGTCTTTCATCTGAGTGAAAACTGCATTCTATTCAGTTTTTAGTACTGTGTTGAATGGTTAGGCGATTCACTTGTAGGGTAGGGTTTGTTTGCATTCTGTATACTCAATTCTTTAACAGCAAATCTCGAGGCACGTTTAAAAGCCAACGCCAGTAAAAAGGCTTTGTAGAATCACTCTGTGAATGTCTTTGAAAACACTTCTTAAGAAGGAAAGCATACGTCTTTCATCTGAGTGAAAACTGCATTCTATTCAGTTTTTAGTACTGTGTTGAATGGTTAGGCGATTCACTTGTAGGGAAGCGTTTGTTCGCATTCTGTATACTCAATTCTTTAACAGCAAATCTCGCGTTTTGCTTTTGACAGAAATTGCTATGAAATCACGTTTAAAAGCCAATGGCAGTAAAAAGGTTTTGTAGAATCACTCTGTAAATGTCTTTAAAAACACTTCTTAAGAAGGAAAGCATACGTCATTCATATGAGTGAAAACTGCATTCTATTCAGTTTTTACTACTGTGTTGAATGGTTAGGCGATTCACTTGTAGTTAAGCGTTTGTTCGCATTCTGTATACTCAATAATTTAACAGCAAATCTCGGGTTTTGCTTTTGACAGAAATTCCAATGAAATCACGTTTAAAAGCCAACGTCAGTAAAAAGGTTTTGTATAATCACTCTGTCAATGTCTTTGAAAACACTTCTTAAGAAGGAAAGCATACTTCTTTCATCTGAGTGAAAACTGCATTCTATTCAGTTTTGAGTACTGTGTTGAATGGTTAGGCGATTCACTTGTAGGGAAGCGTTTGTTTGCATTCTGTATACTCAATTATTTAACAGCAAATCTCGTGTCTTGCATTTGACAGAAATTCCAGTTAAATCACGTTTAAAAGCCAACGCCAGTAAAAAGGCTTTGTAGATTCACTCTGTGAATGTCTTTGAAAACACTTCTTAAGAAGGAAAGCATACGTCTTTCATCTGAGTGAAAACTGCATTCTATTCAGTTTTTAGTACTGTGTTGAATGGTTAGGCGATTCACTTGTAGGGAAGCGTTTGTTCGCATTCTGTATACTCAATTCTTTAACAGCAAATCTCGCGTTTTGCTTTTGACAGAAATTGCAATGAAATCACGTTTAAAAGCCAACGTTAGTAAAAAGGTTTTGTAGAATCACTCTGTAAATGTCTTTAAAAACACTTCTTAAGAATGAAAGCATACGTCATTCATATGAGTGAAAACTGCATTCTATTCAGTTTTTACTACTGTGTTGAATGGTTAGGCGATTCACTTGTAGGGAAGAGTTTGTTTGCATTCTGTATCCTCAATTTTTTAACAGCAAATTGTGCATCTTGCCTTTGACAGAAATTCCAGTGAAAACTCGTTTACAAGCCAACATCAGTAAAAAGGCTTTGTAGATTCACTGTGTGAATGTCTTTGAAAACACTTCTTAAGAAGGAAAGCATACCTCTTTCATCTGAGTGAAAACTGCATTCTATTCAGTTTTTAGTACTGTGTTGAATGGTTAGGCGATTCACTTGTAGGGTAGCGTTTGTTTGCATTCTGTATACTCAATTCTTTAACAGCAAATCTCGAGGCACGTTTAAAAGCCAACGCCAGTAAAAAGGCTTTGTAGAATCACTCTGTGAATGTCTTTGAAAACACTTCTTAAGAAGGAAAGCATACGTCTTTCATCTGAGTGAAAACTGCATTCTATTCAGTTTTTAGTACTGTGTTGAATGGTTAGGCGATTCACTTGTAGGGAAGCGTTTGTTCGCATTCTGTATACTCAATTCTTTAACAGCAAATCTCGCGTTTTGCTTTTGACAGAAATTGCAATGAAATCATGTTTAAAAGCCAACGCCAGTAAAAAGGCTTTGTAGAATCACTCTGTGAATGTCTTTGAAAACACTTCTTAAGAAGGAATGCATACGTCTTTCATCTGAGTGAAAACTGCATTCTATTCAGTTTTGAGTACTGTGTTGAATGGTTAGGCGATTCACTTGTAGGGAAGCGTTTGTTTGCATTCTGTATACTCAATTCTTTAACAGCAAATTGCGCATCTTGCCTTTGACAGAAATTCCAGTGAAAACTCGTTTACAAGCCAACGCCAGTAAAAAGGCTTTGTAGAATCACTCTGTGAATGTCTTTGAAAACACTTCTTAAGAAGGAAAGCATACGTCTTTCATCTGAGTGAAAACTGCATTCTATTCAGTTTTTAGTACTGTGTTGAAAGGTTAGGCGATTCAATTGTAGGGTAGAGTTTGTTTGCATTCTGTATCCTCAATTCTTTAACAGCAAATTGCGCATCTTGCCTTTGACAGAAATTCCAGTGAAATCACGTTTAAAAGCCAACGTCAGTAAAAAGGCATTGTAGAATCACTGTGTGAATGTCTTTGAAAACACTTCTTAAGAAGGAAAGCATACGTCTTTCATCTGAGTGAAAACTGCATTCTATTCAGTTTTTAGTACTGTGTTGAATGGTTAGGCGATTCACTTGTAGGGTAGCGTTTGTTTGCATTCTGTATACTCAATTCTTTAACAGCAAATCTCGAGGCACGTTTAAAAGCCAACGCCAGTAAAAAGGCTTTGTAGAATCACTCTGTGAATGTCTTTGAAAACACTTCTTAAGAAGGAAAGCATACGTCTTTCATATGAGTGAAAACTGCATTCTATTCAGTTTTTAGTACTGTGTTGAATGGTTAGGCGATACCCTTGTAGTGAAGTGTTTGTTCGCATTCTGTATACTCAATTCTTTAACAGCAAATCTCGCGTCTTGCGTTTGACAGAAATTCCAGTGAAATCACGTTTAAAAGCCAACGCCAGTAAAAAGGCTTTGTAGAATCACTCTGTGAATGTCTTTGAAAACACTTCTTAAGAAGGAATGCATACGTCTTTCATCTGAGTGAAAACTGCATTCTATTCAGTTTTTAGTACTGTGTTGAAAGGTTAGGCGATTCAATTGTAGGGAAGAGTTTGTTTGCATTCTGTATCCTCAATTTTTTAACAGCAAATTGTGCATCTTGCCTTTGACAGAAATTCCAGTGAAAACTCGTTTACAAGCCAACGCCAGTAAAAAGGCTTTGTAGAATCACTCTGTGAATGTCTTTGAAAACACTTCTTAAGAAGGAAAGCATACGTCTTTCAGATGAGTGAAAACTGCATTCTATTCAGTTTTTAGTACTGTGTTGAAAGGTTAGGCGATTCAATTGTAGGGTAGAGTTTGTTTGCATTCTGTATCCTCAATTCCTTAACAGCAAATTGCGCATCTTGCCTTTGACAGAAATTCCAGTGAAATCACGTTTAAAAGCCAACGTCAGTAAAAAGGCATTGTAGAATCACTGTGTGAATGTCTTTGAAAACACTTCTTAAGAAGGAAAGCATAAGTCTTTCATCTGAGTGAAAACTGCATTCTATTCAGTTTTTAGTACTGTGTTGAATGGTTAGGCGATTCACTTGTAGGGTAGCGTTTGTTTGCATTCTGTATACTCAATTCTTTAACAGCAAATCTCGAGGCACGTTTAAAAGCCAACGCCAGTAAAAAGGCTTTGTAGAATCACTCTGTGAATGTCTTTGAAAACACTTCTTAAGAAGGAAAGCATACGTCTTTCATATGAGTGAAAACTGCATTCTATTCAGTTTTTAGTACTGTGTTGAATGGTTAGGCGATACCCTTGTAGTGAAGTGTTTGTTCGCATTCTGTATACTCAATTCTTTAACAGCAAATCTCGCGTCTTGCGTTTGACAGAAATTCCAGTGAAATCACGTTTAAAAGCCAACGCCAGTAAAAAGGCTTTGTAGAATCACTCTGTGAATGTCTTTGAAAACACTTCTTAAGAAGGAATGCATACGTCTTTCATCTGAGTGAAAACTGCATTCTATTCAGTTTTGAGTACTGTGTTGAATGGTTAGGCGATTCACTAGTAGGGAAGCGTTTGATTGCATTCTGTATACTCAATTCTTTAACAGCAAATTGCGCATCTTGCCTTTGACAGAAATTCCAGTGAAATCACGTTTAAAAGCCAACCTCAGTAAAAAGGCTTTGTAGATTCACTGTGTGAATGTCTTTGAAAACACTTCTTAAGAAGGAAAGCATACCTCTTTCATCTGAGTGAAAACTGCATTCTATTCAGTTTTTAGTACTGTGTTGAATGGTTAGGCGATTCAATTGTAGGGAAGCCTTTGTTTGCATTCTGTATACTCAATTCTTTAACAGCAAATCTCGCCTCTTGCATTTGACAGAAATTCCAGTGAAATCACATTTAAAAGCCAACGCCAGTAAAAAGGCTTTGTAGAATCACTCTGTGAATGTCTTTGAAAACACTTCTTAAGAAGGAAAGCATACGTCTTTCATCTGAGTGAAAACTGCATTCTATTCAGTTTTTAGTACTGTGTTGAATGGTTAGGCGATTCACTTGTAGGGAAGCGTTTGTTCGCATTCTGTATACTCAATTCTTTAACAGCAAATCTCGCGGCTTGCCTTGGACAGAAATACCAGTGAAATCACGTTTAAAAGCCAAGGTCAGTAAAAAGGCTTAGTAGAATAACTCTGTGAATGTCTTTGAAAACACTTCTTAAGAAGGAAAGCATACGTCTTTCATCTGAGTGAAAACTGCATTCTATTCCGTTTTTAGTACTGTGTTGAATGGTTAGGCAATTCCCTTGTAGGGAAGTGTTTGTTCGCATTCTGTATACTCAATTCTTTAACAGCAAATCTCGCGTCTTGCGTTTGACAGAAATTCCAGTGAAATCACGTTTAAAAGCCAACGCCAGTAAAAAGGCTTTGTAGAATCACTCTGTGAATGTCTTTGAAAACACTTCTTAAGAAGGAAAGCATACGTCTTTCATCTGAGTGAAAACTGCATTCTATTCAGTTTTTAGTACTGTGTTGAATGGTTAGGCGATTCCCTTGTAGGGAAGTGTTTGTTCGCATTCTGTATACTCAATTCTTTAACAGCAAATCTCGCTTCTTGCGTTTGAGAGAAATTCCAGTGAAATCACGTTTAAAAGCCAACGCCAGTAAAAAGGCTTTGTAGATTCACTGTGTGAATGTCTTTGAAAACACTTCTTAAGAAGGAAAGCATACCTCTTTCATCTGAGTGAAAACTGCATTCTATTCAGTTTTTAGTACTGTGTTGAATGGTTAGGCGATTCAATTGTAGGGAAGCCTTTGTTTGCACTCTGTATACTCAATTCTTTAACAGCAAATCTCGCCTCTTGCATTTGACAGTAATTCCAGTGAAATCACATTTAAAAGCCAACGCCAGTAAAAAGGCTTTGTAGAATCACTCTGTGAATGTCTTTGAAAACACTTCTTAAGAAGGAAAGCATACGTCTTTCATCTGAGTGAAAACTGCATTCTATTCAGTTTTTAGTACTGTGTTGAATGGTTAGGCGATTCACTTGTAGGGAAGCGTTTGTTTGCATTCTGTATCCTCAATTCTTTAACAGCAAATCTCGCGTCTTGCGTTTGACAGAAATTCCAGTGAAATCACGTTTAAAAGCCAACGCCAGTAAAAAGGCTTTGTAGAATCACTCTATGAATGTCTTTGAAAACACTTCTTAAGAAGGAAAGCATATGTCTTTCATCTGAGTGAAAACTGCATTCTATTCAGTTTTTAGTACTGTGTTGAAAGGTTAGGCGATTCAATTGTAGGGAAGAGTTTGTTTGCATTCTGTATCCTCAATTGTTTAACAGCAAATTGTGCATCTTGCCTTTTACAGAAATTCCAGTGAAAACTCGTTTACTAGCCAACGCCAGTAAAAAAGCTTTGTAGAATCACTCTGTGAATGTCTTTGAAAACACTTCTTAAGAAAGAAAGCATATGTCTTTCATCTGAGTGAAAACTGCATTCTATTCAGTTTTTAGTACTGTGTTGAAAGGTTAGGCGATTCAATTGTAGGGTAGAGTTTGTTTGCATTCTGTATCCTCAATTCTTTAACAGCAAATTGCGCATCTTGCCTTTGACAGAAATTCCAGTGAAATCACGTTTAAAAGCCAACGTCAGTAAAAAGGCTTTGTAGAATCACTGTGTGAATGACTTTGAAAACACTTCTTAAGAAGGAAAGCATACGTCTTTCATCTGAGTGAAAACTGCATTCTATTCAGTTTTTAGTACTGTGTTGAATGGTTAGGCGATTAACTTGTAGGGTAGCGTTTGTTTGCATTCTGTATACTCAATTCTTTAACAGCAAATCTCGAGGCACGTTTAAAAGCCAACGCCAGTTAAAAGGCTTTGTAGAATCACTCTGTGAATGTCTTTGAAAACACTTCTTAAGAAGGAAAGCATACGTCTTTCATCTGAGTGAAAACTGCATTCTATTCCGTTTTTAGTACTGTGTTGAATGGTTAGGCGATTCACATGTAGGGAAGCGTTTGTTCGCATTCTGTATACTCAATTCTTTAACAGCAAATCTCGCGGCTTGCGTTGGACAGAAATACCAGTGAAATCACGTTTAAAAGCCAAGGTCAGTAAAAAGGCTTAGTAGAATAACTCTGTGAATGTCTTTGAAAACACTTCTTAAGAAGGAAAGCATACGTCTTTCATCTGAGTGAAAACTGCATTCTATTCCGTTTTTAGTACTGTGTTGAATGGTTAGGCAATTCCCTTGTAGGGAAGTGTTTGTTTGCATTCTGTATACTCAATTCTTTAACAGCAAATCTCGCATCTTGCGTTTGACAGAAATTCCAGTGAAATCACGTTTAAAAGCCAACGCCAGTAAAAAGGCTTTGTAGAATCACTCTGTGAATGTCTTTGAAAACACTTCTTAAGAATGAAAGCATACGTCTTTCATCTGAGTGAAAACTGCATTCTATTCAGTTTTTAGTACTGTGTTGAATGGTTAGGCGATACCCTTGTAGGGAAGTGTTTGTTCGCATTCTGTATACTCAATTCTTTAACAGCAAATCTCGCGTCTTGCGTTTGACAGAAATTCCAGTGAAATCACGTTTAAAAGCCAACGCCAGTAAAAAGGCTTTGTAGAATCACTCTGTGAATGTCTTTGAAAACACTTCTTAAGAAGGAAAGCATACGTCTTTCATCTGAGTGAAAACTGCATTCTATTCAGTTTTGAGTACTGTGTTGAATGGTTAGGCGATTCACTTGTAGGGAAGCGTTTGTTTGCATTCTGTATACTCAATTCTTTAACAGCAAATTGCGCATCTTGCCTTTGAGAGAAATTCCAGTGAAATCACGTTTAAAAGCCAACCTCAGTAAAAACGCTTTGTAGATTCACTGTGTGAATGTCTTTGAAAACACTTCTTAAGAAGGAAAGCATACCACTTTCATCTGAGTGAAAACTGCATTCTATTCAGTTTTTAGTACTGTGTTGAATGGTTAGGCGATTCAATTGTAGGGAAGCCTTTGTTTGCATTCTGTATACTCAATTCTTTAACTGCAAATCTCGCCTCTTGCTTTTGACAGAAATTCCAGTGAAATCACATTTAAAAGCCAACGCCAGTAAAAAGGCTTTGTAGAATCACTCTGTGAATGTCTTTGAAAACACTTCTTAAGAAGGAAAGCATACGTCTTTCATCTGAGTGAAAACTGCATTCTATTCCGTTTTTAGTACTGTGTTGAATGGTTAGGCAATTCCCTTGTAGGGAAGTCTTTGTTCGCATTCTGTATACTCAATTCTTTAACAGCAAATCTCGCGTCTTGCGTTTGACAGAAATTCCAGTGAAATCACCTTTAAAAGCCAACGCCAGTAAAAAGGCTTTGTAGAATCACTCTGTGAATGTCTTTGAAAACACTTCTTAAGAATGAAAGCATACGTCTTTCATCTGAGTGAAAACTGCATTCTATTCAGGTTTTAGTACTGTGTTGAATGGTTAGGCGATTCCCTTGTAGGGAAGTGTTTGTTCGCATTCTGTATACTCAATTCTTTAACAGCAAATCTCGCGTCTTGCATTTGACAGAAATTCCAGTGAAATCACGTTTAAAAGCCAACGCCAGTAAAATGGCTTTGTAGAATCACTCTGTGAATGTCTTTGAAAACACTTCTTAAGAAGGAATGCATACGTCTTTCATCTGAGTGAAAACTGCATTCTATTCAGTTTTGAGTACTGTGTTGAATGGTTAGGCGATTCACTTGTAGGGAAGCGTTTGTTTGCATTCTGTATACTTAATTCTTTAACAGCAAATTGCGCATCTTGCCTTTGACAGAAATTCCAGTGAAATCACGTTTAAAAGCCAACCTCAGTAAAAAGGCTTTGTAGATTCACTGTGTGAATGTCTTTGAAAACACTTCTTAAGAAGGAAAGCATACCTCTTTCATCTGAGTGAAAACTGCATTCTATTCAGTTTTTAGTACTGTGTTGAATGGTTAGGCGATTCAATTGTAGGGAAGCCTTTGTTTGCATTCTGTATACTCAATTCTTTAACAGCAAATCTCGAGGCACGTTTAAAAGCCAACGCCAGTAAAAAGGCTTTGTAGAATCACTCTGTGAATGTCTTTGAAAACACTTCTTAAGAAGGAAAGCATAGGTCTTTCATCTGAGTGAAAACTGCATTCTATTCAGTTTTTAGTACTGTGTTGAATGGTTAGGCGATTCACTTGTAGGGAAGCGTTTGTTCGCATTCTGTATACTCAATTCTTTAACAGCAAATCTCGTGGCTTGCGTTGGACAGAAATACCAGTGAAATCACGTTTAAAAGCCAAGGTCAGTAAAAAGGCTTAGTAGAATAACTCTGTGAATGTCTTTGAAAACACTTCTTAAGAAGGAAAGCATACCTCTTTCATCTGAGTGAAAACTGCATTCTATTCAGTTTTTAGTAGTGTGTTGAATGGTTAGTCGATTCACTTGTAGGGAAGCGTTTGTTTGCATTCTGTATCCTCAATTCTTTAACAGCAAATCTCGCGTCTTGCGTTTGACAGAAATTCCAGGGAAATCACGTTTAAAAGCCAACGCCAGTAAAAAGGCTTTGTAGAATCACTCTATGAATGTCTTTGAAAACACTTCTTAAGAAGGAAAGCATATGTCTTTCATCTGAGTGAAAACTGCATTCTATTCAGTTTTTAGTACTGTGTTGAAAGGTTAGGCGATTCAATTGTAGGGAAGAGTTTGTTTGCATTCTGTATCCTCAATTTTGTAACAGCAAATTGTGCATCTTGCCTTTTACAGAAATTCCAGTGAAAACTCGTTTACTAGCCAACGCCATTAAAATCTTTGTAGAATCACTCTGTGAATGTCTTTGAAAACACTTCTTAAGAAAGAAAGCATACGTCTTTCATCTGAGTGAAAAATGCATTCTATTCAGTTTTTAGTACTGTGTTGAAAGGTTAGGCGATTCAATTGTAGGGTAGAGTTTGTTTGCATTCTGTATCCTCAATTCTTTAACAGCAAATTGCGCATCTTGCCTTTGACAGAAATTCCAGTGAAATCACGTTTAAAAGCCAACGTCAGTAAAAAGGCTTTGTAGAATCACTGTGTGAATGACTTTGAAAACACTTCTTAAGAAGGAAAGCATACGTCTTTCATCTGAGTGAAAACTGCATTCTATTCAGTTTTTAGTACTGTGTTGAATGGTTAGGCGATTCACTTGTAGGGTAGCATTTTTTTGCATTCTGTATACTCAATTCTTTAACAGCAAATCTCGAGGCACGCTTAAAAGCCAACGCCAGTAAAAAGGCTTTGTAGAATCACTCTGTGAATGTCTTTGAAAACACTTCTTAAGAAGGAAAGCATAAGTCTTTCATCTGAGTGAAAACTGCATTCTATTCAGTTTTTAGTACTGTGTTGAATGGTTAGGCGATTCACTTGTAGGGAAGCGTTTGTTCGCATTCTGTATACTCAATTCTTTAACAGCAAATCTCGCGGCTTGCGTTGGACAGAAATACCAGTGAAATCACGTTTAAAAGCCAAGGTCAGTAAAAAGGCTTAGTAGAATAACTCTGTGAATGTCTTTGAAAACACTTCTTAAGAAGGAAAGCATACGTCTTTCATCTGAGTGAAAACTGCATTCTATTCCGTTTTTAGTACTGTGTTGAATGGTTAGGCAATTCCCTTGTAGGGAAGTGTTTGTTCGCATTCTGTATACTCAATTCTTTAACAGCAAATCTCGCGTCTTGCGTTTGACAGAAATTCCAGTGAAATCACGTTTAAAAGCCAACGCCAGTAAAAAGGCTTTGTAGAATCACTCTGTGAATGTCTTTGAAAACACTTCTTAAGAATGAAAGCATACGTCTTTCATCTGAGTGAAAACTGCATTCTATTCAGTTTTTAGTACTGTGTTGAATGGTTAGGCGATACCCTTGTAGGGAAGTGTTTGTTAGCATTCTGTATACTCAATTCTTTAACAGCAAATCTCGCGTCTTGCGTTTGACAGAAATTCCAGTGAAATCACGTTTAAAAGCCAACGCCAGTAAAAAGGCTTTGTAGAATCACTCTGTGAATGTCTTTGAAAACACTTCTTAAGAAGGAATGCATACGTCTTTCATCTGAGTGAAAACTGCATTCTATTCAGTTTTGAGTACTGTGTTGAATGGTTAGGCGATTCACTTGTAGGGAAGCGTTTGTTTGCATTCTGTATACTCAATTCTTTAACAGCAAATTGCGCATCTTGCCTTTGACAGAAATTCCAGTGAAATCACGTTTAAAAGCCAACCTCAGTAAAAAGGCTTTGTAGATTCACTGTGTGAATGTCTTTGAAAACACTTCTTAAGAAGGAAAGCATACCTCTTTCATCTGAGTGAAAACTGCATTCTATTCAGTTTTTAGTACTGTGTTGAATGGTTAGGCGATTCAATTGTAGGGAAGCCTTTGTTTGCATTCTGTATACTCAATTCTTTAACAGCAAATCTCGCCTCTTGCATTTGACAAAATTCCAGTGAAATCACTTTTAAAAGCCAACGCCAGTAAAAAGGCTTTGTAGAATCACTCTGTGAATGTCTTTGAAAACACTTCTTAAGAAGGAAAGCATACGTCTTTCATCTGAGTGAAAACTGCATTCTATTCCGTTTTTAGTACTGTGTTGAATGGTTAGGCAATTCCCTTGTAGGGAAGTGTTTGTTCGCATTCTGTATACTCAATACTTTAACAGCAAATCTCGCGTCTTGCGTTTGACAGAAATTCCAGTGAAATCACGTTTAAAAGCCAACGCCAGTAAAAAGGCTTTGTAGAATCACTCTGTGAATGTCTTTGAAAACACTTCTTAAGAATGAAAGCATACGTCTTTCATCTGAGTGAAAACTGCATTCTATTCAGTTTTTAGTACTGTGTTGAATGGTTAGGCGATTCCCTTGTAGGGAAGTGTTTGTTCGCATTCTGTATACTCAATTCTTTAACAGCAAATCTCGAGGCACGTTTAAAAGCCAACGCCAGTAAAAAGGCTTTGTAGAATCACTCTGTGAATGTCTTTGAAAACACTTCTTAAGAAGGAAAGCATATGTCTTTCATCTGAGTGAAAACTGCATTCTATTCAGTTTTTAGTACTGTGTTGAATGGTTAGGCGATTCAATTGTAGGGAAGCCTTTGTTTGCATTCTGTATACTCAATTCTTTAACAGCAAATCTCGAGGCACGTTTAAAAGCCAACGCCAGTAAAAAGGCTTTGTAGAATCACTCTGTGAATGTCTTTGAAAACACTTCTTAAGAAGGAAAGCATACGTCTTTAATCTGAGTGAAAACTGCATTCTATTCAGTTTTTAGTACTGTGTTGAATGGTTAGGCGATTCACTTGTAGGGAAGCGTTTGTTCGCATTCTGTATACTCAATTCTTTAACAGCAAATCTCGCGTCTTGCATTTGACAGAAATTCCAGTGAAATCACGTTTAAAAGCCAACGCCAGTAAAATGGCTTTGTAGAATCACTCTGTGAATGTCTTTGAAAACACTTCTTAAGAAGGAATGCATACGTCTTTCATCTGAGTGAAAACTGCATTCTATTCAGTTTTGAGTACTGTGTTGAATGGTTAGGCGATTCACTTGTAGGGAAGCGTTTGTTTGCATTCTGTATACTTAATTCTTTAACAGCAAATTGCGCATCTTGCCTTTGACAGAAATTCCAGTGAAATCACGTTTAAAAGCCAACCTCAGTAAAAAGGCTTTGTAGATTCACTCTGTGAATGTCTTTGAAAACACTTCTTAAGAAGGAAAGCATACCTCTTTCATCTGAGTGAAAACTGCATTCTATTCAGTTTTTAGTACTGTGTTGAATGGTTAGGCGATTCAATTGTAGGGAAGCCTTTGTTTGCATTCTGTATACTCAATTCTTTAACAGCAAATCTCGAGGCACGTTTAAAAGCCAACGCCAGTAAAAAGGCTTTGTAGAATCACTCTGTGAATGTCTTTGAAAACACTTCTTAAGAAGGAAAGCATACGTCTTTCATCTGAGTGAAAACTGCATTCTATTCAGTTTTTAGTACTGTGTTGAATGGTTAGGCGATTCACTTGTAGGGAAGCGTTTGTTCACATTCTGTATACTCAATTCTTTAACAGCAAATCTCGTGGCTTGCGTTGGACAGAAATACCAGTGAAATCACGTTTAAAAGCCAAGGTCAGTAAAAAGGCTTAGTAGAACAACTCTGTGAATGTCTTTGAAAACACTTCTTAAGAAGGAAAGCATACGTCTTTCATCTGAGTGAAAACTGCATTCTATTCCGTTTTTAGTACTGTGTTGAATGGTTAGGCAATTCCCTTGTAGGGAAGTGTTTGTTCGCATTCTGTATACTCAATTCTTTAACAGCAAATCTCGCGTCTTGCGTTTGACAGAAATTCCAGTGAAATCACGTTTAAAAGCCAACGCCAGTAAAAAGGCTTTGTAGAATCACTCTGTGAATGTCTTTGAAAACACTTCTTAAGAAGGAATGCATACGTCTTTCATCTGAGTGAAAACTGCATTCTATTCAGTTTTGAGTACTGTGTTGAATGTTAGGCGATTCACTTGTAGGGAAGCGTTTGTTTGCATTCTGTATACTCAATTCTTTAACAGCAAATTGCGCATCTTGCCTTTGACAGAAATTACAGTGAAATCACGTTTAAAAGCCAACCTCAGTAAAAAGGCTTTGTAGATTCACTGTGTGAATGTCTTTGAAAACACTTCTTAAGAAGGAAAGCATACCTCTTTCATCTGAGTGAAAACTGCATTCTATTCAGTTTTTAGTACTGTGTTGAATGGTTAGGCGATTCACTTGTAGGGAAGCGTTTGTTTGCATTCTGTATCCTCAATTCTTTAACAGCAAATCTCGCGTCTTGCGTTTGACAGAAATTCCAGGAAATCACGTTTAAAAGCCAACGCCAGTAAAAAGGCTTTGTAGAATCACTCTATGAATGTCTTTGAAAACACTTCTTAAGAAGGAAAGCATATGTCTTTCATCTGAGTGAAAACTGCATTCTATTCCGTTTTTAGTACTGTGTTGAATGGTTAGGCAATTCCCTTGTAGGGAAGTGTTTGTTCGCATTCTGTATACTCAATACTTTAACAGCAAATCTCGCGTCTTGCGTTTGACAGAAATTCCAGTGAAATCACGTTTAAAAGCCAACGCCAGTAAAAAGGCTTTGTAGAATCACTCTGTGAATGTCTTTGAAAACACTTCTTAAGAATGAAAGCATACGTCTTTCATCTGAGTGAAAACTGCATTCTATTCAGTTTTTAGTACTGTGTTGAATGGTTAGGCGATTCCCTTGTAGGGAAGTGTTTGTTCGCATTCTGTATACTCAATTCTTTAACAGCAAATCTCGAGGCACGTTTAAAAGCCAACGCCAGTAAAAAGGCTTTGTAGAATCACTCTGTGAATGTCTTTGAAAACACTTCTTAAGAAGGAAAGCATATGTCTTTCATCTGAGTGAAAACTGCATTCTATTCAGTTTTTAGTACTGTGTTGAATGGTTAGGCGATTCAATTGTAGGGAAGCCTTTGTTTGCATTCTGTATACTCAATTCTTTAACAGCAAATCTCGAGGCACGTTTAAAAGCCAACGCCAGTAAAAAGGCTTTGTAGAATCACTCTGTGAATGTCTTTGAAAACACTTCTTAAGAAGGAAAGCATACGTCTTTCATCTGAGCGAAAACTGCATTCTATTCAGTTTTTAGTACTGTGTTGAATGGTTAGGCGATTCACTTGTAGGGAAGCGTTTGTTTGCATTCTGTATACTTAATTCTTAACAGCAAATTGCGCATCTTGCCTTTGACAGAAATTCCAGTGAAATCACGTTTAAAAGCCAACCTCAGTAAAAAGGCTTTGTAGATTCACTCTGTGAATGTCTTTGAAAACACTTCTTAAGAAGGAAAGCATACGTCTTTCATCTGAGTGAAAACTGCATTCTATTCAGTTTTTAGTACTGTGTTGAATGGTTAGGCGATTCACTTGTAGGGAAGCGTTTGTTCACATTCTTTATACTCAATTCTTTAACAGCAAATCTCGTGGCTTGCGTTGGACAGAAATACCAGTGAAATCACGTTTAAAAGCCAAGGTCAGTAAAAAGGCTTAGTAGAACAACTCTGTGAATGTCTTTGAAAACACTTCTTAAGAAGGAAAGCATACGTCTTTCATCTGAGTGAAAACTGCATTCTATTCCGTTTTTAGTACTGTGTTGAATGGTTAGGCAATTCCCTTGTAGGGAAGTGTTTGTTCGCATTCTGTATACTCAATTCTTTAACAGCAAATCTCGCGTCTTGCGTTTGACAGAAATTCCAGTGAAATCACGTTTAAAAGCCAACGCCAGTAAAAAGGCTTTGTAGAATCACTCTGTGAATGTCTTTGAAAACACTTCTTAAGAAGGAATGCATACGTCTTTCATCTGAGTGAAAACTGCATTCTATTCAGTTTTGAGTACTGTGTTGAATGTTAGGCGATTCACTTGTAGGGAAGCGTTTGTTTGCATTCTGTATACTCAATTCTTTAACAGCAAATTGCGCATCTTGCCTTTGACAGAAATTCCAGTGAAATCACGTTTAAAAGCCAACCTCAGTAAAAAGGCTTTGTAGATTCACTGTGTGAATGTCTTTGAAAACACTTCTTAAGAAGGAAAGCATACCTCTTTCATCTGAGTGAAAACTGCATTCTATTCAGTTTTTAGTACTGTGTTGAATGGTTAGGCGATTCACTTGTAGGGAAGCGTTTGTTTGCATTCTGTATCCTCAATTCTTTAACAGCAAATCTCGCGTCTTGCGTTTGACAGAAATTCCAGGAAATCACGTTTAAAAGCCAACGCCAGTAAAAAGGCTTTGTAGAATCACTCTATGAATGTCTTTGAAAACACTTCTTAAGAAGGAAAGCATATGTCTTTCATCTGAGTGAAAACTGCATTCTATTCAGTTTTTAGTACTGTGTTGAAAGGTTAGGCGATTCAATTGTAGGGAAGAGTTTGTTTGCATTCTGTATCCTCAATTTTTTAACAGCAAATTGTGCATCTTGCCTTTTACAGAAATTCCAGTGAAAACTCGTTTACTAGCCAACGCCAGTAAAAAAGCTTTGTAGAATCACTCTGTGAATGTCTTTTAAAACACTTCTTTAGAAAGAAAGCATACGTCTTTCATCTGAGTGAAAAATGCATTCTATTCAGTTTTTAGTACTGTGTTGAAAGGTTAGGCGATTCAATTGTAGGGTAGAGTTTGTTTGCATTCTGTATCCTCAATTCTTTAACAGCAAATTGCGCATCTTGCCTTTGACAGAAATTCCAGTGAAATCACGTTTAAAAGCCAACGTCAGTAAAAAGGCTTTGTAGAATCACTGTGTGAATGACTTTGAAAACACTTCTTAAGAAGGAAAGCATACGTCTTTCATCTGAGTGAAAACTGCATTCTATTCAGTTTTTAGTACTGTGTTGAATGGTTAGGCGATTCACTTGTAGGGTAGCGTTTGTTTGCATTCTGTATACTCAATTCTTTAACAGCAAATCTCGAGGCACGTTTAAAAGCCAACGCCAGTAAAAAGGCTTTGTAGAATCACTCTGTGAATGTCTTTGAAAACACTTCTTAAGAAGGAAAGCATACGTCTTTCATCTGAGTGAAAACTGCATTCTATTCCGTTTTTAGTACTGTGTTGAATGGTTAGGCAATTCCCTTGTAGGGAAGTGTTTGTTCGCATTCTGTATACTCAATACTTTAACAGCAAATCTCGCGTCTTGCGTTTGACAGAAATTCCAGTGAAATCACGTTTAAAAGCCAACGCCAGTAAAAAGGCTTTGTAGAATCACTCTGTGAATGTCTTTGAAAACACTTCTTAAGAATGAAAGCATACGTCTTTCATCTGAGTGAAAACTGCATTCTATTCAGTTTTTAGTACTGTGTTGAATGGTTAGGCGATTCCCTTGTAGGGAAGTGTTTGTTTGCATTCTGTATACTCAATTCTTTAACAGCAAATCTCGCGTCTTGCATTTGACAGAAATTCCAGTGAAATCACGTTTAAAAGCCAACGCCAGTAAAAAGGCTTTGTAGAATCACTCTGTGAATGTCTTTGAAAACACTTCTTAAGAAGGAATGCATACGTCTTTCATCTGAGTGAAAACTGCATTCTATTCAGTTTTGAGTACTGTGTTGAATGGTTAGGCGATTCACTTGTAGGGAAGCGTTTGTTTGCATTCTGTATACTCAATTCTTTAACAGCAAATTGCGCATCTTGCCTTTGACAGAAATTCCAGTGAAATCACGTTTAAAAGCCAACCTCAGTAAAAAGGCTTTGTAGATTCACTCTGTGAATGTCTTTGAAAACACTTCTTAAGAAGGAAAGCATACCTCTTTCATCTGAGTGAAAACTGCATTCTATTCAGTTTTTAGTACTGTGTTGAATGGTTAGGCGATTCACTTGTAGGGAAGCGTTTGTTTGCATTCTGTATCCTCAATTCTTTAACAGCAAATCTCGCGTCTTGCGTTTGACAGAAATTCCAGGAAATCACGTTTAAAAGCCAACGCCAGTAAAAAGGCTTTGTAGAATCACTCTATGAATGTCTTTGAAAACACTTCTTAAGAAGGAAAGCATATGTCTTTCATCTGAGTGAAAACTGCATTCTATTCAGTTTTTAGTACTGTGTTGAAAGGTTAGGCGATTCAATTGTAGGGAAGAGTTTGTTTGCATTCTGTATCCTCAATTTTTTAACAGCAAATTGTGCATCTTGCCTTTTACAGAAATTCCAGTGAAAACTCGTTTACTAGCCAACGCCAGTAAAAAATCTTTGTAGAATCACTCTGTGAATGTCTTTGAAAACACTTCTTAAGAAAGAAAGCATACGTCTTTCATCTGAGTGAAAAATGCATTCTATTCAGTTTTTAGTACTGTGTTGAAAGGTTAGGCGATTCAATTGTAGGGTAGAGTTTGTTTGCATTCTGTATCCTCAATTCTTTAACAGCAAATTGCGCATCTTGCCTGTGACAGAAATTCCAGTGAAATCACGTTTAAAAGCCAACGTCAGTAAAAAGGCTTTGTAGAATCACTGTGTGAATGACTTTGAAAACACTTCTTAAGAAGGAATGCATACGTCTTTCATCTGAGTGAAAACTGCATTCTATTCAGTTTTTAGTACTGTGTTGAATGGTTAGGCGATTCCCTTGTAGGGAAGTGTTTGTTTGCATTCTGTATACTCAATTCTTTAACAGCAAATCTCGCGTCTTGCATTTGACAGAAATTCCAGTGAAATCACGTTTAAAAGCCAACGCCAGTAAAAAGGCTTTGTAGAATCACTCTGTGAATGTCTTTGAAAACACTTCTTAAGAAGGAATGCATACGTCTTTCATCTGAGTGAAAACTGCATTCTATTCAGTTTTGAGTACTGTGTTGAATGGTTAGGCGATTCACTTGTAGGGAAGCGTTTGTTTGCATTCTGTATACTCAATTCTTTAACAGCAAATTGCGCATCTTGCCTTTGACAGAAATTCCAGTGAAATCACGTTTAAAAGCCAACCTCAGTAAAAAGGCTTTGTAGATTCACTCTGTGAATGTCTTTGAAAACACTTCTTAAGAAGGAAAGCATACCTCTTTCATCTGAGTGAAAACTGCATTCTATTCAGTTTTTAGTACTGTGTTGAATGGTTAGGCGATTCACTTGTAGGGAAGCGTTTGTTTGCATTCTGTATCCTCAATTCTTTAACAGCAAATCTCGCGTCTTGCGTTTGACAGAAATTCCAGGAAATCACGTTTAAAAGCCAACGCCAGTAAAAAGGCTTTGTAGAATCACTCTATGAATGTCTTTGAAAACACTTCTTAAGAAGGAAAGCATATGTCTTTCATCTGAGTGAAAACTGCATTCTATTCAGTTTTTAGTACTGTGTTGAAAGGTTAGGCGATTCAATTGTAGGGAAGAGTTTGTTTGCATTCTGTATCCTCAATTTTTTAACAGCAAATTGTGCATCTTGCCTTTTACAGAAATTCCAGTGAAAACTCGTTTACTAGCCAACGCCAGTAAAAAATCTTTGTAGAATCACTCTGTGAATGTCTTTGAAAACACTTCTTAAGAAAGAAAGCATACGTCTTTCATCTGAGTGAAAAATGCATTCTATTCAGTTTTTAGTACTGTGTTGAAAGGTTAGGCGATTCAATTGTAGGGTAGAGTTTGTTTGCATTCTGTATCCTCAATTCTTTAACAGCAAATTGCGCATCTTGCCTGTGACAGAAATTCCAGTGAAATCACGTTTAAAAGCCAACGTCAGTAAAAAGGCTTTGTAGAATCACTGTGTGAATGACTTTGAAAACACTTCTTAAGAAGGAATGCATACGTCTTTCATCTGAGTGAAAACTGCATTCTATTCAGTTTTGAGTACTGTGTTGAATGGTTAGGCGATTCACTTGTAGGGAAGCGTTTGTTTGCATTCTGTATACTTAATTCTTTAACAGCAAATTGCGCATCTTGACTTTGACAGAAATTCCAGTGAAATCACGTTTAAAAGCCAACCTCAGTAAAAAGGCTTTGTAGATTCACTCTGTGAATGTCTTTGAAAACACTTCTTAAGAAGGAAAGCATACCTCTTTCATCTGAGTGAAAACTGCATTCTATTCAGTTTTTAGTACTGTGTTGAATGGTTAGGCGATTCAATTGTAGGGAAGCCTTTGTTTGCATTCTGTATACTCAATTCTTTAACAGCAAATCTCGAGGCACGTTTAAAAGCCAACGCCAGTAAAAAGGCTTTGTAGAATCACTCTGTGAATGTCTTTGAAAACACTTCTTAAGAAGGAAAGCATACGTCTTTCATCTGAGTGAAAACTGCATTCTATTCAGTTTTTAGTACTGTGTTGAATGGTTAGGCGATTCACTTGTAGGGAAGCGTTTGTTCGCATTCTGTATACTCAATTCTTTAACAGCAAATCTCGTGGCTTGCGTTGGACAGAAATACCAGTGAAATCACGTTTAAAAGCCAAGGTCAGTAAAAAGGCTTAGTAGAATAACTCTGTGAATGTCTTTGAAAACACTTCTTAAGAAGGAAAGCATACGTCTTTCATCTGAGTGAAAACTGCATTCTATTCCGTTTTTAGTACTGTGTTGAATGGTTAGGCAATTCCCTTGTAGGGAAGTGTTTGTTCGCATTCTGTATACTCAATTCTTTAACAGCAAATCTCGCGTCTTGCGTTTGACAGAAATTCCAGTGAAATCATGTTTAAAAGCCAACGCCAGTAAAAAGGCTTTGTAGAATCACTCTGTGAATGTCTTTGAAAACACTTCTTAAGAAGGAAAGCATACGTCTTTCATCTGAGTGAAAACTGCATTCTATTCAGTTTTTAGTACTGTGTTGAATGGTTAGGCGATTCACTTGTAGGGAAGCGTTTGTTTGCATTCTGTATCCTCAATTCTTTAACAGCAAATCTCGCGTCTTGCGTTTGACAGAAATTTCAGGAAATCACGTTTAAAAGCCAACGCCAGTAAAAAGGCTTTGTAGAATCACTCTATGAATGTCTTTGAAAACACTTCTTAAGAAGGAAAGCATATGTCTTTCATCTGAGTGAAAACTGCATTCTATTCAGTTTTTAGTACTGTGTTGAAAGGTTAGGCGATTCAATTGTAGGGAAGAGTTTGTTTGCATTCTGTATCCTCAATTTTTTAACAGCAAATTGTGCATCTTGCCTTTTACAGAAATTCCAGTGAAAACTCGTTTACTAGCCAACGCCAGTAAAAAAGCTTTGTAGAATCACTCTGTGAATGTCTTTGAAAACACTTCTTAAGAAAGAAAGCATACGTCTTTCATCTGAGTGAAAAATGCATTCTATTCAGTTTTTAGTACTGTGTTGAAAGGTTAGGCGATTCAATTGTAGGGTAGAGTTTGTTTGCATTCTGTATCCTCAATTCTTTAACAGCAAATTGCGCATCTTGCCTTTGACAGAAATTCCAGTGAAATCACGTTTAAAAGCCAACGTCAGTAAAAAGGCTTTGTAGAATCACTGTGTGAATGACTTTGAAAACACTTCTTAAGAAGGAAAGCATACGTCTTTCATCTGAGTGAAAACTGCATTCTATTCAGTTTTTAGTACTGTGTTGAATGGTTAGGCGATTCACTTGTAGGGTAGCGTTTTTTTGCATTCTGTATACTCAATTCTTTAACAGCAAATCTCGAGGCACGTTTAAAAGCCAACGCCAGTAAAAAGGCTTTGTAGAATCACTCTGTGAATGTCTTTGAAAACACTTCTTAAGAAGGAAAGCATAAGTCTTTCATCTGAGTGAAAACTGCATTCTATTCAGTTTTTAGTACTGTGTTGAATGGTTAGGCGATTCACTTGTAGGGAAGCGTTTGTTCGCATTCTGTATACTCAATTCTTTAACAGCAAATCTCGCGGCTTGCGTTGGACAGAAATACCAGTGAAATCACGTTTAAAAGCCAAGGTCAGTAAAAAGGCTTAGTAGAATAACTCTGTGAATGTCTTTGAAAACACTTCTTAAGAAGGAAAGCATACGTCTTTCATCTGAGTGAAAACTGCATTCTATTCCGTTTTTAGTACTGTGTTGAATGGTTAGGCGATACCCTTGTAGGGAAGTGTTTGTTCGCATTCTGTATACTCAATTCTTTAACAGCAAATCTCGCGTCTTGCGTTTGACAGAAATTCCAGTGAAATCACGTTTAAAAGCCAACGCCAGTAAAAAGGCTTTGTAGAATCACTCTGTGAATGTCTTTGAAAACACTTCTTAAGAAGGAATGCATACGTCTTTCATCTGAGTGAAAACTGCATTCTATTCAGTTTTGAGTACTGTGTTGAATGGTTAGGCGATTCACTTGTAGGGAAGCGTTTGTTTGCATTCTGTATACTCAATTCTTTAACAGCAAATTGCGCATCTTGCCTTTGACAGAAATTCCAGTGAAATCACGTTTAAAAGCCAACCTCAGTAAAAAGGCTTTGTAGATTCACTGTGTGAATGTCTTTGAAAACACTTCTTAAGAAGGAAAGCATACCTCTTTCATCTGAGTGAAAACTGCATTCTATTCAGTTTTTAGTACTGTGTTGAATGGTTAGGCGATTCAATTGTAGGGAAGCCTTTGTTTGCATTCTGTATACTCAATTCTTTAACAGCAAATCTCGCGTCTTGCGTTTGACAGAAATTCCAGTGAAATCACGTTTAAAAGCCAACGCCAGTAAAAAGGCTTTGTAGAATCACTCTGTGAATATCTTTGAAAACACTTCTTAAGAATGAAAGCATACGTCTTTCATCTGAGTGAAAACTGCATTCTATTCAGTTTTTAGTACTGTGTTGAATGGTTAGGCGATTCCCTTGTAGGGAAGTGTTTGTTCGCATTCTGTATACTCAATTCTTTAACAGCAAATCTCGCGTCTTGCATTTGACAGAAATTCCAGTGAAATCACGTTTAAAAGCCAACGCCAGTAAAAAGGCTTTGTAGAATCACTCTGTGAATGTCTTTGAAAACACTTCTTAAGAAGGAAAGCATACGTCTTTCATCTGAGTGAAAACTGCATTCTATTCAGTTTTTAGTACTGTGTTGAATGGTTAGGCGATTCACTTGTAGGGAAGCGTTTGTTCGCATTCTGTATACTCAATTCTTTAACAGCAAATCTCGCGGCTTGCGTTGGACAGAAATACCAGTGAAATCACGTTTAAAAGCCAAGGTCAGTAAAAAGGCTTAGTAGAATAACTCTGTGAATGTCTTTGAAAACACTTCTTAAGAAGGAAAGCATACGTCTTTCATCTGAGTGAAAACTGCATTCTATTCCGTTTTTAGTACTGTGTTGAATGGTTAGGCAATTCCCTTGTAGGGAAGTGTTTGTTCGCATTCTGTATACTCAATTCTTTAACAGCAAATCTCGCGTCTTGCGTTTGACAGAAATTCCAGTGAAATCACGTTTAAAAGCCAACGCCAGTAAAAAGGCTTTGTAGAATCACTCTCTGAATGTCTTTGAAAACACTTCTTAAGAATGAAAGCATACGTCTTTCATCTGAGTGAAAACTGCATTCTATTCAGTTTTTAGTACTGTGTTGAATGGTTAGGCGATACCCTTGTAGGGAAGTGTTTGTTCGCATTCTGTATACTCAATTCTTTAACAGCAAATCTCGCCTCTTGCGTTTGACAGAAATTCCAGTGAAATCACGTTTAAAAGCCAACGCCAGTAAAAAGGCTTTGTAGAATCACTCTGTGAATGTCTTTGAAAACACTTCTTAAGAAGGAATGCATACGTCTTTCATCTGAGTGAAAACTGCATTCTATTCAGTTTTGAGTACTGTGTTGAATGGTTAGGCGATTCACTTGTAGGGAAGCGTTTGTTTGCATTCTGTATACTCAATTCTTTAACAGCAAATTGCGCATCTTGCCTTTGACAGAAATTCCAGTCAAATCAGGTTTAAAAGCCAACCTCAGTAAAAAGGCTTTGTAGATTCACTGTGTGAATGTCTTTGAAAACACTTCTTAAGAAGGAAAGCATACCTCTTTCATCTGAGTGAAAACTGCATTCTATTCAGTTTTTAGTACTGTGTTGAATGGTTAGGCGATTCAATTGTAGGGAAGCCTTTGTTTGCATTCTGTATACTCAATTCTTTAACAGCAAATCTCGCCTCTTGCGTTTGACAGAAATTCCAGTGAAATCACATTTAAAAGCCAACGCCAGTAAAAAGGCTTTGTAGAATCACTCTGTGAATGTCTTTGAAAACACTTCTTAAGAAGGAAAGCATACGTCTTTCATCTGAGTGAAAACTGCATTCTATTCCGTTTTTAGTACTGTGTTGAATGGTTAGGCAATTCCCTTGTAGGGAAGTGTTTGTTCGCATTCTGTATACTCAATTCTTTAACAGCAAATCTCGCGTCTTGAGTTTGACAGAAATTCCAGTGAAATCACGTTTAAAAGCCAACGCCAGTAAAAAGGCTTTGTAGAATCACTCTGTGAATGTCTTTGAAAACACTTCTTAAGAATGAAAGCATACGTCTTTCATCTGAGTGAAAACTGCATTCTATTCCGTTTTTAGTACTGTGTTGAATGGTTAGGCGATTCCCTTGTAGGGAAGTGTTTGTTCGCATTCTGTATACTCAATTCTTTAACAGCAAAACTCGCGTCTTGCATTTGACAGAAATTCCAGTGAAATCACGTTTAAAAGCCAACGCCAGTAAAAAGGCTTTGTAGAATCACTCTGTGAATGTCTTTGAAAACACTTCTTAAGAAGGAAAGCATACGTCTTTCATCTGAGTGAAAACTGCATTCTATTCCGTTTTTAGTACTGTGTTGAATGGTTAGGCAATTCCCTTGTAGTGAAGTGTTTGTTCGCATTCTGTATACTCAATTCTTTAACAGCAAATCTCGCGTCTTGCGTTTGACAGAAATTCCAGTGAAATCACGTTTAAAAGCCAACGCCAGTAAAAAGGCTTTGTAGAATCACTCTGTGAATGTCTTTGAAAACACTTCTTAAGAATGAAAGCATACGTCTTTCATCTGAGTGAAAACTGCATTCTATTCCGTTTTTAGTACTGTGTTGAATGGTTAGGCGATTCCCTTGTAGGGAAGTGTTTGTTCCCATTCTGTATACTCAATTCTTTAACAGCAAAACTCGCATCTTGCATTTGACAGAAATTCCAGTGAAATCACGTTTAAAAGCCAACGCCAGTAAAAAGGCTTTGTAGAATCACTCTGTGAATGTCTTTGAAAACACTTCTTAAGAAGGAATGCATACGTCTTTCATCTGAGTGAAAACTGCATTCTATTCAGTTTTGAGTACTGTGTTGAATGGTTAGGCGATTCAATTGTAGGGAAGCGTTTGTTTGCATTCTGTATACTCAATTCTTTAACAGCAAATCTTGCGTCTTGCTTTTGACAGAAATTCCAGTGAAATCACGTTTAAAAGCCAACGCCAGTAAAAAGGCTTTGTAGATTCACTGTGTGAATGTCTTTGAAAACACTTCTTAAGAAGGAAAGCATACCTCTTTCATCTGAGTGAAAACTGCATTCTATTCAGTTTTTAGTACTGTGTTGAATGGTTAGGCGATTCAATTGTAGGGAAGCCTTTGTTTGCATTCTGTATCCTCAATTCTTTAACAGCAAATCTCGCCTCTTGCTTTTGACAGAAATTCCAGTGAAATCACATTTAAAAGCCAACGCCAGTAAAAAGGCTTTGTAGAATCACTCTGTGAATGTCTTTGAAAACACTTCTTAAGAAGGAAAGCATACGTCTTTCATCTGAGTGAAAACTGCATTCTATTCCGTTTTTAGTACTGTGTTGAAAGGTTAGGCGATTCAATTGTAGGGTAGAGTTTGTTTGCATTCTGTATCCTCAATTCTTTAACAGCAAATTGCGCATCTTGCCTTTGACAGAAATTCCAGTGAAATCACATTTAAAAGCCAACGTCAGTAAAAAGGCTTTGTAGAATCACTGTGTGAATGTCTTTGAAAACACTTCTTAAGAAGGAAAGCATACGTCTTTCATCTGAGTGAAAACTGCATTCTATTCAGTTTTTAGTACTGTGTTGAATGGTTAGGCGATTCCCTTGTAGGGAAGTGTTTGTTCGCATTCTGTATACTCAATTCTTTAACAGCAAATCTCGAGGCACGTTTAAAAGCCAACGCCAGTAAAAAGGCTTTGTAGAATCACTCTGTGAATGTCTTTGAAAACACTTCTTAAGAAGGAAAGCATATGTCTTTCATCTGAGTGAAAACTGCATTCTATTCAGTTTTTAGTACTGTGTTGAATGGTTAGGCGATTCAATTGTAGGGAAGCCTTTGTTTGCATTCTGTATACTCAATTCTTTAACAGCAAATCTCGAGGCACGTTTAAAAGCCAACGCCAGTAAAAAGGCTTTGTAGAATCACTCTGTGAATGTCTTTGAAAACACTTCTTAAGAAGGAAAGCATACGTCTTTCATCTGAGCGAAAACTGCATTCTATTCAGTTTTTAGTACTGTGTTGAATGGTTAGGCGATTCACTTGTAGGGAAGCGTTTGTTCGCATTCTGTATACTCAATTCTTTAACAGCAAATCTCGCGTCTTGCATTTGACAGAAATTCCAGTGAAATCACGTTTAAAAGCCAACGCCAGTAAAATGGCTTTGTAGAATCACTCTGTGAATGTCTTTGAAAACACTTCTTAAGAAGGAATGCATACGTCTTTCATCTGAGTGAAAACTGCATTCTATTCAGTTTTGAGTACTGTGTTGAATGGTTAGGCGATTCACTTGTAGGGAAGCGTTTGTTTGCATTCTGTATACTTAATTCTTAACAGCAAATTGCGCATCTTGCCTTTGACAGAAATTCCAGTGAAATCACGTTTAAAAGCCAACCTCAGTAAAAAGGCTTTGTAGATTCACTCTGTGAATGTCTTTGAAAACACTTCTTAAGAAGGAAAGCATACGTCTTTCATCTGAGTGAAAACTGCATTCTATTCAGTTTTTAGTACTGTGTTGAATGGTTAGGCGATTCACTTGTAGGGAAGCGTTTGTTCACATTCTTTATACTCAATTCTTTAACAGCAAATCTCGTGGCTTGCGTTGGACAGAAATACCAGTGAAATCACGTTTAAAAGCCAAGGTCAGTAAAAAGGCTTAGTAGAACAACTCTGTGAATGTCTTTGAAAACACTTCTTAAGAAGGAAAGCATACGTCTTTCATCTGAGTGAAAACTGCATTCTATTCCGTTTTTAGTACTGTGTTGAATGGTTAGGCAATTCCCTTGTAGGGAAGTGTTTGTTCGCATTCTGTATACTCAATTCTTTAACAGCAAATCTCGCGTCTTGCGTTTGACAGAAATTCCAGTGAAATCACGTTTAAAAGCCAACGCCAGTAAAAAGGCTT
Source organism: Phyllotis vaccarum (assembly GCA_033318265.1). NCBI lineage: Eukaryota > Metazoa > Chordata > Mammalia > Rodentia > Cricetidae > Phyllotis > Phyllotis vaccarum. Next base: position 2,296,879 of record JARWLC010000040.1, on the reverse strand, counting down.
TGTAGAATCACTCTGTGAATGTCTTTGAAAACACTTCTTAAGAAGGAATGCATACGTCTTTCATCTGAGTGAAAACTGCATTCTATTCAGTTTTGAGTACTGTGTTGAATGTTAGGCGATTCACTTGTAGGGAAGCGTTTGTTTGCATTCTGTATACTCAATTCTTTAACAGCAAATTGCGCATCTTGCCTTTGACAGAAATTCCAGTGAAATCACGTTTAAAAGCCAACCTCAGTAAAAAGGCTTTGTAGATTCACTGTGTGAATGTCTTTGAAAACACTTCTTAAGAAGGAAAGCATACCTCTTTCATCTGAGTGAAAACTGCATTCTATTCAGTTTTTAGTACTGTGTTGAATGGTTAGGCGATTCACTTGTAGGGAAGCGTTTGTTTGCATTCTGTATCCTCAATTCTTTAACAGCAAATCTCGCGTCTTGCGTTTGACAGAAATTCCAGGAAATCACGTTTAAAAGCCAACGCCAGTAAAAAGGCTTTGTAGAATCACTCTATGAATGTCTTTGAAAACACTTCTTAAGAAGGAAAGCATATGTCTTTCATCTGAGTGAAAACTGCATTCTATTCAGTTTTTAGTACTGTGTTGAAAGGTTAGGCGATTCAATTGTAGGGAAGAGTTTGTTTGCATTCTGTATCCTCAATTTTTTAACAGCAAATTGTGCATCTTGCCTTTTACAGAAATTCCAGTGAAAACTCGTTTACTAGCCAACGCCAGTAAAAAAGCTTTGTAGAATCACTCTGTGAATGTCTTTTAAAACACTTCTTTAGAAAGAAAGCATACGTCTTTCATCTGAGTGAAAAATGCATTCTATTCAGTTTTTAGTACTGTGTTGAAAGGTTAGGCGATTCAATTGTAGGGTAGAGTTTGTTTGCATTCTGTATCCTCAATTCTTTAACAGCAAATTGCGCATCTTGCCTTTGACAGAAATTCCAGTGAAATCACGTTTAAAAGCCAACGTCAGTAAAAAGGCTTTGTAGAATCACTGTGTGAATGACTTTGAAAACACTTCTTAAGAAGGAAAGCATACGTCTTTCATCTGAGTGAAAACTGCATTCTATTCAGTTTTTAGTACTGTGTTGAATGGTTAGGCGATTCACTTGTAGGGTAGCGTTTGTTTGCATTCTGTATACTCAATTCTTTAACAGCAAATCTCGAGGCACGTTTAAAAGCCAACGCCAGTAAAAAGGCTTTGTAGAATCACTCTGTGAATGTCTTTGAAAACACTTCTTAAGAAGGAAAGCATACGTCTTTCATCTGAGTGAAAACTGCATTCTATTCCGTTTTTAGTACTGTGTTGAATGGTTAGGCAATTCCCTTGTAGGGAAGTGTTTGTTCGCATTCTGTATACTCAATACTTTAACAGCAAATCTCGCGTCTTGCGTTTGACAGAAATTCCAGTGAAATCACGTTTAAAAGCCAACGCCAGTAAAAAGGCTTTGTAGAATCACTCTGTGAATGTCTTTGAAAACACTTCTTAAGAATGAAAGCATACGTCTTTCATCTGAGTGAAAACTGCATTCTATTCAGTTTTTACTACTGTGTTGAATGGTTAGGCGATTCCCTTGTAGGGAAGTGTTTGTTTGCATTCTGTATACTCAATTCTTTAACAGCAAATCTCGCGTCTTGCATTTGACAGAAATTCCAGTGAAATCACGTTTAAAAGCCAACGCCAGTAAAAAGGCTTTGTAGAATCACTCTGTGAATGTCTTTGAAAACACTTCTTAAGAAGGAATGCATACGTCTTTCATCTGAGTGAAAACTGCATTCTATTCAGTTTTGAGTACTGTGTTGAATGGTTAGGCGATTCACTTGTAGGGAAGCGTTTGTTTGCATTCTGTATACTCAATTCTTTAACAGCAAATTGCGCATCTTGCCTTTGACAGAAATTCCAGTGAAATCACGTTTAAAAGCCAACCTCAGTAAAAAGGCTTTGTAGATTCACTGTGTGAATGTCTTTGAAAACACTTCTTAAGAAGGAAAGCATATGTCTTTCATCTGAGTGAAAACTGCATTCTATTCAGTTTTTAGTACTGTGTTGAATGGTTAGGCGATTCAATTGTAGGGAAGCCTTTGTTTGCATTCTGTATACTCAATTCTTTAACAGCAAATCTCGAGGCACGTTTAAAAGCCAACGCCAGTAAAAAGGCTTTGTAGAATCACTCTGTGAATGTCTTTGAAAACACTTCTTAAGAAGGAAAGCATACGTCTTTCATATGAGTGAAAACTGCATTCTATTCAGTTTTTAGTACTGTGTTGAATGGTTAGGCGATTCACTTGTAGGGAAGCGTTTGTTCGCATTCTGTATACTCAATTCTTTAACAGCAAATCTCGCGTCTTGCATTTGACAGAAATTCCAGTGAAATCACGTTTAAAAGCCAACGCCAGTAAAATGGCTTTGTAGAATCACTCTGTGAATGTCTTTGAAAACACTTCTTAAGAAGGAATGCATACGTCTTTCATCTGAGTGAAAACTGCATTCTATTCAGTTTTGAGTACTGTGTTGAATGGTTAGGCGATTCACTTGTAGGGAAGCGTTTGTTTGCATTCTGTATACTTAATTCTTTAACAGCAAATTGCGCATCTTGCCTTTGACAGAAATTCCAGTGAAATCACGTTTAAAAGCCAACCTCAGTAAAAAGGCTTTGTAGATTCACTCTGTGAATGTCTTTGAAAACACTTCTTAAGAAGGAAAGCATACCTCTTTCATCTGAGTGAAAACTGCATTCTATTCAGTTTTTAGTACTGTGTTGAATGGTTAGGCGATTCAATTGTAGGGAAGCCATTGTTTGCATTCTGTATACTCAATTCTTTAACAGCAAATCTCGAGGCACGTTTAAAAGCCAACGCCAGTAAAAAGGCTTTGTAGAATCACTCTGTGAATGTCTTTGAAAACACTTCTTAAGAAGGAAAGCATACGTCTTTCATCTGAGTGAAAACTGCATTCTATTCAGTTTTTAGTACTGTGTTGAATGGTTAGGCGATTCACTTGTAGGGAAGCGTTTGTTCGCATTCTGTATACTCAATTCTTTAACAGCAAATCTCGTGGCTTGCGTTGGACAGAAATACCAGTGAAATCACGTTTAAAAGCCAAGGTCAGTAAAAAGGCTTAGTAGAATAACTCTGTGAATGTCTTTGAAAACACTTCTTAAGAAGGAAAGCATACGTCTTTCATCTGAGTGAAAACTGCATTCTATTCCGTTTTTAGTACTGTGTTGAATGGTTAGGCAATTCCCTTGTAGGGAAGTGTTTGTTCGCATTCTGTATACTCAATTCTTTAACAGCAAATCTCGCGTCTTGCGTTTGACAGAAATTCCAGTGAAATCACGTTTAAAAGCCAACGCCAGTAAAAAGGCTTTGTAGAATCACTCTGTGAATGTCTTTGAAAACACTTCTTAAGAAGGAATGCATACGTCTTTCATCTGAGTGAAAACTGCATTCTATTCAGTTTTGAGTACTGTGTTGAATGTTAGGCGATTCACTTGTAGGGAACCGTTTGTTTGCATTCTGTATACTCAATTCTTTAACAGCAAATTGCGCATCTTGCCTTTGACAGAAATTCCAGTGAAATCACGTTTAAAAGCCAACCTCAGTAAAAAGGCTTTGTAGATTCACTGTGTGAATGTCTTTGAAAACACTTCTTAAGAAGGAAAGCATACCTCTTTCATCTGAGTGAAAACTGCATTCTATTCAGTTTTTAGTACTGTGTTGAATGGTTAGGCGATTCACTTGTAGGGAAGCGTTTGTTTGCATTCTGTATCCTCAATTCTTTAACAGCAAATCTCGCGTCTTGCGTTTGACAGAAATTCCAGGAAATCACGTTTAAAAGCCAACGCCAGTAAAAAGGCTTTGTAGAATCACTCTATGAATGTCTTTGAAAACACTTCTTAAGAAGGAAAGCATATGTCTTTCATCTGAGTGAAAACTGCATTCTATTCAGTTTTTAGTACTGTGTTGAAAGGTTAGGCGATTCAATTGTAGGGAAGAGTTTGTTTGCATTCTGTATCCTCAATTTTTTAACAGCAAATTGTGCATCTTGCCTTTTACAGAAATTCCAGTGAAAACTCGTTTACTAGCCAACGCCAGTAAAAAATCTTTGTAGAATCACTCTGTGAATGTCTTTGAAAACACTTCTTAAGAAAGAAAGCATACGTCTTTCATCTGAGTGAAAAATGCATTCTATTCAGTTTTTAGTACTGTGTTGAAAGGTTAGGCGATTCAATTGTAGGGTAGAGTTTGTTTGCATTCTGTATCCTCAATTCTTTAACAGCAAATTGCGCATCTTGCCTGTGACAGAAATTCCAGTGAAATCACGTTTAAAAGCCAACGTCAGTAAAAAGGCTTTGTAGAATCACTGTGTGAATGACTTTGAAAACACTTCTTAAGAAGGAATGCATACGTCTTTCATCTGAGTGAAAACTGCATTCTATTCAGTTTTGAGTACTGTGTTGAATGGTTAGGCGATTCACTTGTAGGGAAGCGTTTGTTTGCATTCTGTATACTTAATTCTTTAACAGCAAATTGCGCATCTTGCCTTTGACAGAAATTCCAGTGAAATCACGTTTAAAAGCCAACCTCAGTAAAAAGGCTTTGTAGATTCACTCTGTGAATGTCTTTGAAAACACTTCTTAAGAAGGAAAGCATACCTCTTTCATCTGAGTGAAAACTGCATTCTATTCAGTTTTTAGTACTGTGTTGAATGGTTAGGCGATTCAATTGTAGGGAAGCCTTTGTTTGCATTCTGTATACTCAATTCTTTAACAGCAAATCTCGAGGCACGTTTAAAAGCCAACGCCAGTAAAAAGGCTTTGTAGAATCACTCTGTGAATGTCTTTGAAAACACTTCTTAAGAAGGAAAGCATACGTCTTTCATCTGAGTGAAAACTGCATTCTATTCAGTTTTTAGTACTGTGTTGAATGGTTAGGCGATTCACTTGTAGGGAAGCGTTTGTTCGCATTCTGTATACTCAATTCTTTAACAGCAAATCTCGTGGCTTGCGTTGGACAGAAATACCAGTGAAATCACGTTTAAAAGCCAAGGTCAGTAAAAAGGCTTAGTAGAATAACTCTGTGAATGTCTTTGAAAACACTTCTTAAGAAGGAAAGCATACGTCTTTCATCTGAGTGAAAACTGCATTCTATTCCGTTTTTAGTACTGTGTTGAATGGTTAGGCAATTCCCTTGTAGGGAAGTGTTTGTTCGCATTCTGTATACTCAATTCTTTAACAGCAAATCTCGCGTCTTGCGTTTGACAGAAATTCCAGTGAAATCACGTTTAAAAGCCAACGCCAGTAAAAAGGCTTTGTAGAATCACTCTGTGAATGTCTTTGAAAACACTTCTTAAGAAGGAAAGCATACGTCTTTCATCTGAGTGAAAACTGCATTCTATTCAGTTTTTAGTACTGTGTTGAATGGTTAGGCGATTCACTTGTAGGGAAGCGTTTGTTTGCATTCTGTATCCTCAATTCTTTAACAGCAAATCTCGCGTCTTGCCTTTGACAGAAATTTCAGGAAATCACGTTTAAAAGCCAACGCCAGTAAAAAGGCTTTGTAGAATCACTCTATGAATGTCTTTGAAAACACTTCTTAAGAAGGAAAGCATATGTCTTTCATCTGAGTGAAAACTGCATTCTATTCAGTTTTTAGTACTGTGTTGAAAGGTTAGGCGATTCAATTGTAGGGAAGAGTTTGTTTGCATTCTGTATCCTCAATTTTTTAACAGCAAATTGTGCATCTTGCCTTTTACAGAAATTCCAGTGAAAACTCGTTTACTAGCCAACGCCAGTAAAAAAGCTTTGTAGAATCACTCTGTGAATGTCTTTGAAAACACTTCTTAAGAAAGAAAGCATACGTCTTTCATCTGAGTGAAAAATGCATTCTATTCAGTTTTTAGTACTGTGTTGAAAGGTTAGGCGATTCAATTGTAGGGTAGAGTTTGTTTGCATTCTGTATCCTCAATTCTTTAACAGCAAATTGCGCATCTTGCCTTTGACAGAAATTCCAGTGAAATCACGTTTAAAAGCCAACGTCAGTAAAAAGGCTTTGTAGAATCACTGTGTGAATGACTTTGAAAACACTTCTTAAGAAGGAAAGCATACGTCTTTCATCTGAGTGAAAACTGCATTCTATTCAGTTTTTAGTACTGTGTTGAATGGTTAGGCGATTCACTTGTAGGGTAGCGTTTTTTTGCATTCTGTATACTCAATTCTTTAACAGCAAATCTCGAGGCACGTTTAAAAGCCAACGCGAGTAAAAAGGCTTTGTAGAATCACTCTGTGAATGTCTTTGAAAACACTTCTTAAGAAGGAAAGCATAAGTCTTTCATCTGAGTGAAAACTGCATTCTATTCAGTTTTTAGTACTGTGTTGAATGGTTAGGCGATTCACTTGTAGGGAAGCGTTTGTTCGCATTCTGTATACTCAATTCTTTAACAGCAAATCTCGCGGCTTGCGTTGGACAGAAATACCAGTGAAATCACGTTTAAAAGCCAAGGTCAGTAAAAAGGCTTAGTAGAATAACTCTGTGAATGTCTTTGAAAACACTTCTTAAGAAGGAAAGCATACGTCTTTCATCTGAGTGAAAACTGCATTCTATTCCGTTTTTAGTACTGTGTTGAATGGTTAGGCGATACCCTTGTAGGGAAGTGTTTGTTCGCATTCTGTATACTCAATTCTTTAACAGCAAATCTCGCGTCTTGCGTTTGACAGAAATTCCAGTGAAATCACGTTTAAAAGCCAACGCCAGTAAAAAGGCTTTGTAGAATCACTCTGTGAATGTCTTTGAAAACACTTCTTAAGAAGGAATGCATACGTCTTTCATCTGAGTGAAAACTGCATTCTATTCAGTTTTGAGTACTGTGTTGAATGGTTAGGCGATTCACTTGTAGGGAAGCGTTTGTTTGCATTCTGTATACTCAATTCTTTAACAGCAAATTGCGCATCTTGCCTTTGACAGAAATTCCAGTGAAATCACGTTTAAAAGCCAACCTCAGTAAAAAGGCTTTGTAGATTCACTGTGTGAATGTCTTTGAAAGCACTTCTTAAGAAGGAAAGCATACCTCTTTCATCTGAGTGAAAACTGCATTCTATTCAGTTTTTAGTACTGTGTTGAATGGTTAGGCGATTCAATTGTAGGGAAGCCTTTGTTTGCATTCTGTATACTCAATTCTTTAACAGCAAATCTCGCGTCTTGCGTTTGACAGAAATTCCAGTGAAATCACGTTTAAAAGCCAACGCCAGTAAAAAGGCTTTGTAGAATCACTCTGTGAATGTCTTTGAAAACACTTCTTAAGAATGAAAGCATACGTCTTTCATCTGAGTGAAAACTGCATTCTATTCAGTTTTTAGTACTGTGTTGAATGGTTAGGCGATTCCCTTGTAGGGAAGTGTTTGTTCGCATTCTGTATACTCAATTCTTTAACAGCAAATCTCGCGTCTTGCATTTGACAGAAATTCCAGTGAAATCACGTTTAAAAGCCAACGCCAGTAAAAAGGCTTTGTAGAATCACTCTGTGAATGTCTTTGAAAACACTTCTTAAGAAGGAAAGCATACGTCTTTCATCTGAGTGAAAACTGCATTCTATTCAGTTTTTAGTACTGTGTTGAATGGTTAGGCGATTCACTTGTAGGGAAGCGTTTGTTCGCATTCTGTATACTCAATTCTTTAACAGCAAATCTCGCGGCTTGCGTTGGACAGAAATACCAGTGAAATCACGTTTAAAAGCCAAGGTCAGTAAAAAGGCTTAGTAGAATAACTCTGTGAATGTCTTTGAAAACACTTCTTAAGAAGGAAAGCATACGTCTTTCATCTGAGTGAAAACTGCATTCTATTCCGTTTTTAGTACTGTGTTGAATGGTTAGGCAATTCCCTTGTAGGGAAGTGTTTGTTCGCATTCTGTATACTCAATTCTTTAACAGCAAATCTCGCGTCTTGCGTTTGACAGAAATTCCAGTGAAATCACGTTTAAAAGCCAACGCCAGTAAAAAGGCTTTGTAGAATCACTCTCTGAATGTCTTTGAAAACACTTCTTAAGAATGAAAGCATACGTCTTTCATCTGAGTGAAAACTGCATTCTATTCAGTTTTTAGTACTGTGTTGAATGGTTAGGCGATACCCTTGTAGGGAAGTGTTTGTTCGCATTCTGTATACTCAATTCTTTAACAGCAAATCTCGCCTCTTGCGTTTGACAGAAATTCCAGTGAAATCACGTTTAAAAGCCAACGCCAGTAAAAAGGCTTTGTAGAATCACTCTGTGAATGTCTTTGAAAACACTTCTTAAGAAGGAATGCATACGTCTTTCATCTGAGTGAAAACTGCATTCTATTCAGTTTTGAGTACTGTGTTGAATGGTTAGGCGATTCACTTGTAGGGAAGCGTTTGTTTGCATTCTGTATACTCAATTCTTTAACAGCAAATTGCGCATCTTGCCTTTGACAGAAATTCCAGTCAAATCAGGTTTAAAAGCCAACCTCAGTAAAAAGGCTTTGTAGATTCACTGTGTGAATGTCTTTGAAAACACTTCTTAAGAAGGAAAGCATACCTCTTTCATCTGAGTGAAAACTGCATTCTATTCAGTTTTTAGTACTGTGTTGAATGGTTAGGCGATTCAATTGTAGGGAAGCCTTTCTTTGCATTCTGTATACTCAATTCTTTAACAGCAAATCTCGCCTCTTGCGTTTGACAGAAATTCCAGTGAAATCACATTTAAAAGCCAACGCCAGTAAAAAGGCTTTGTAGAATCACTCTGTGAATGTCTTTGAAAACACTTCTTAAGAAGGAAAGCATACGTCTTTCATCTGAGTGAAAACTGCATTCTATTCCGTTTTTAGTACTGTGTTGAATGGTTAGGCAATTCCCTTGTAGGGAAGTGTTTGTTCGCATTCTGTATACTCAATTCTTTAACAGCAAATCTCGCGTCTTGAGTTTGACAGAAATTCCAGTGAAATCACGTTTAAAAGCCAACGCCAGTAAAAAGGCTTTGTAGAATCACTCTGTGAATGTCTTTGAAAACACTTCTTAAGAATGAAAGCATACGTCTTTCATCTGAGTGAAAACTGCATTCTATTCCGTTTTTAGTACTGTGTTGAATGGTTAGGCGATTCCCTTGTAGGGAAGTGTTTGTTCGCATTCTGTATACTCAATTCTTTAACAGCAAAACTCGCGTCTTGCATTTGACAGAAATTCCAGTGAAATCACGTTTAAAAGCCAACGCCAGTAAAAAGGCTTTGTAGAATCACTCTGTGAATGTCTTTGAAAACACTTCTTAAGAAGGAAAGCATACGTCTTTCATCTGAGTGAAAACTGCATTCTATTCCGTTTTTAGTACTGTGTTGAATGGTTAGGCAATTCCCTTGTAGTGAAGTGTTTGTTCGCATTCTGTATACTCAATTCTTTAACAGCAAATCTCGCGTCTTGCGTTTGACAGAAATTCCAGTGAAATCACGTTTAAAAGCCAACGCCAGTAAAAAGGCTTTGTAGAATCACTCTGTGAATGTCTTTGAAAACACTTCTTAAGAATGAAAGCATACGTCTTTCATCTGAGTGAAAACTGCATTCTATTCCGTTTTTAGTACTGTGTTGAATGGTTAGGCGATTCCCTTGTAGGGAAGTGTTTGTTCCCATTCTGTATACTCAATTCTTTAACAGCAAAACTCGCGTCTTGCATTTGACAGAAATTCCAGTGAAATCACGTTTAAAAGCCAACGCCAGTAAAAAGGCTTTGTAGAATCACTCTGTGAATGTCTTTGAAAACACTTCTTAAGAAGGAATGCATACGTCTTTCATCTGAGTGAAAACTGCATTCTATTCAGTTTTGAGTACTGTGTTGAATGGTTAGGCGATTCAATTGTAGGGAAGCGTTTGTTTGCATTCTGTATACTCAATTCTTTAACAGCAAATCTTGCGTCTTGCTTTTGACAGAAATTCCAGTGAAATCACGTTTAAAAGCCAACGCCAGTAAAAAGGCTTTGTAGATTCACTGTGTGAATGTCTTTGAAAACACTTCTTAAGAAGGAAAGCATACCTCTTTCATCTGAGTGAAAACTGCATTCTATTCAGTTTTTAGTACTGTGTTGAATGGTTAGGCGATTCAATTGTAGGGAAGCCTTTGTTTGCATTCTGTATACTCAATTCTTTAACAGCAAATCTCGCCTCTTGCTTTTGACAGAAATTCCAGTGAAATCACATTTAAAAGCCAACGCCAGTAAAAAGGCTTTGTAGAATCACTCTGTGAATGTCTTTGAAAACACTTCTTAAGAAGGAAAGCATACGTCTTTCATCTGAGTGAAAACTGCATTCTATTCCGTTTTTAGTACTGTGTTGAAAGGTTAGGCGATTCAATTGTAGGGTAGAGTTTGTTTGCATTCTGTATCCTCAATTCTTTAACAGCAAATTGCGCATCTTGCCTTTGACAGAAATTCCAGTGAAATCACGTTTAAAAGCCAACGTCAGTAAAAAGGCTTTGTAGAATCACTGTGTGAATGTCTTTGAAAACACTTCTTAAGAAGGAAAGCATACGTCTTTCATCTGAGTGAAAACTGCATTCTATTCAGTTTTTAGTACTGTGTTGAATGGTTAGGCGATTCACTTGTAGGGTAGCGTTTGTTTGCATTCTGTATACTCAATTCTTTAACAGCAAATCTCGAGGCACGTTTAAAAGCCAACGCCAGTAAAAAGGCTTTGTAGAATCACTCTGTGAATGTCTTTGAAAACACTTCTTAAGAAAGAAAGCATACGTCTTTCATATGAGTGAAAACTGCATTCTATTCAGTTTTTAGTACTGTGTTGAATGGTTAGGCGATTCACTTGTAGGGAAGCGTTTGTTCGCATTCTGTATACTCAATTCTTTAACAGCAAATCTCGCGTTTTGTTTTTGACAGAAATTGCAATGAAATCACGTTTAAAAGCCAACGTCAGTAAAAAGGTTTTGTAGAATCACTCTGTAAATGTCTTTAAAAACACTTCTTAAGAAGGAAAGCATACGTCTTTCATCTGAGTGAAAACTGCATTCTATTCAGTTTTTACTACTGTTTTGAATGGTTAGGCGATTCACTTGTATGGATGAGTTTGTTTGCATTCTGTATAATCAATTGTATAACAGCAAATTGCGCATCTTGCCTTTGACAGAAATTCCAGTCAAATCAGGTTTAAAAGCCAACCTCAGTAAAAAGGCTTTGTAGATTCACTGTGTGAATGTCTTTGAAAACACTTCTTAAGAAGGAAAGCATACCTCTTTCATCTGAGTGAAAACTGCATTCTATTCAGTTTTTAGTACTGTGTTGAATGGTTAGGCGATTCAATTGTAGGGAAGCCTTTGTTTGCATTCTGTATACTCAATTCTTTAACAGCAAATCTCGCCTCTTGCGTTTGACAGAAATTCCAGTGAAATCACATTTAAAAGCCAACGCCAGTAAAAAGGCTTTGTAGAATCACTCTGTGAATGTCTTTGAAAACACTTTTTAAGAAGGAAAGCATACGTCTTTCATCTGAGTGAAAACTGCATTCTATTCCGTTTTTAGTACTGTGTTGAATGGTTAGGCGATTCCCTTGTAGGGAAGTGTTTGTTCGCATTCTGTATACTCAATTCTTTAACAGCAAAACTCGCGTCTTGCATTTGACAGAAATTCCAGTGAAATCACGTTTAAAAGCCAACGCCAGTAAAAAGGCTTTGTAGAATCACTCTGTGAATGTCTTTGAAAACACTTCTTAAGAAGGAAAGCATACGTCTTTCATCTGAGTGAAAACTGCATTCTATTCCGTTTTTAGTACTGTGTTGAATGGTTAGGCAATTCCCTTGTAGTGAAGTGTTTGTTCGCATTCTGTATACTCAATTCTTTAACAGCAAATCTCGCGTCTTGCGTTTGACAGAAATTCCAGTGAAATCACGTTTAAAAGCCAACGCCAGTAAAAAGGCTTTGTAGAATCACTCTGTGAATGTCTTTGAAAACACTTCTTAAGAATGAAAGCATACGTCTTTCATCTGAGTGAAAACTGCATTCTATTCCGTTTTTAGTACTGTGTTGAATGGTTAGGCGATTCCCTTGTAGGGAAGTGTTTGTTCCCATTCTGTATACTCAATTCTTTAACAGCAAAACTCGCGTCTTGCATTTGACAGAAATTCCAGTGAAATCACGTTTAAAAGCCAACGCCAGTAAAAAGGCTTTGTAGAATCACTCTGTGAATGTCTTTGAAAACACTTCTTAAGAAGGAATGCATACGTCTTTCATCTGAGTGAAAACTGCATTCTATTCAGTTTTGAGTACTGTGTTGAATGGTTAGGCGATTCAATTGTAGGGAAGCGTTTGTTTGCATTCTGTATACTCAATTCTTTAACAGCAAATCTTGCGTCTTGCGTTTGACAGAAATTCCAGTGAAATCACGTTTAAAAGCCAACGCCAGTAAAAAGGCTTTGTAGATTCACTGTGTGAATGTCTTTGAAAACACTTCTTAAGAAGGAAAGCATACGTCTTTCATCTGAGTGAAAACTGCATTCTATTCAGTTTTTAGTACTGTGTTGAATGGTTAGGCGATTCACTTGTAGGGTAGCGTTTTTTTGCATTCTGTATACTCAATTCTTTAACAGCAAATCTCGAGGCACGTTTAAAAGCCAACGCCAGTAAAAAGGCTTTGTAGAATCACTCTGTGAATGTCTTTGAAAACACTTCTTAAGAAGGAAAGCATAAGTCTTTCATCTGAGTGAAAACTGCATTCTATTCAGTTTTTAGTACTGTGTTGAATGGTTAGGCGATTCACTTGTAGGGAAGCGTTTGTTCGCATTCTGTATACTCAATTCTTTAACAGCAAATCTCGCGGCTTGCGTTGGACAGAAATACCAGTGAAATCACGTTTAAAAGCCAAGGTCAGTAAAAAGGCTTAGTAGAATAACTCTGTGAATGTCTTTGAAAACACTTCTTAAGAAGGAAAGCATACGTCTTTCATCTGAGTGAAAACTGCATTCTATTCCGTTTTTAGTACTGTGTTGAATGGTTAGGCGATACCCTTGTAGGGAAGTGTTTGTTCGCATTCTGTATACTCAATTCTTTAACAGCAAATCTCGCGTCTTGCGTTTGACAGAAATTCCAGTGAAATCACGTTTAAAAGCCAACGCCAGTAAAAAGGCTTTGTAGAATCACTCTGTGAATGTCTTTGAAAACACTTCTTAAGAAGGAATGCATACGTCTTTCATCTGAGTGAAAACTGCATTCTATTCAGTTTTGAGTACTGTGTTGAATGGTTAGGCGATTCACTTGTAGGGAAGCGTTTGTTTGCATTCTGTATACTCAATTCTTTAACAGCAAATTGCGCATCTTGCCTTTGACAGAAATTCCAGTGAAATCACGTTTAAAAGCCAACCTCAGTAAAAAGGCTTTGTAGATTCACTGTGTGAATGTCTTTGAAAACACTTCTTAAGAAGGAAAGCATACCTCTTTCATCTGAGTGAAAACTGCATTCTATTCAGTTTTTAGTACTGTGTTGAATGGTTAGGCGATTCAATTGTAGGGAAGCCTTTGTTTGCATTCTGTATACTCAATTCTTTAACAGCAAATCTCGCGTCTTGCGTTTGACAGAAATTCCAGTGAAATCACGTTTAAAAGCCAACGCCAGTAAAAAGGCTTTGTAGAATCACTCTGTGAATGTCTTTGAAAACACTTCTTAAGAATGAAAGCATACGTCTTTCATCTGAGTGAAAACTGCATTCTATTCAGTTTTTAGTACTGTGTTGAATGGTTAGGCGATTCCCTTGTAGGGAAGTGTTTGTTCGCATTCTGTATACTCAATTCTTTAACAGCAAATCTCGCGTCTTGCATTTGACAGAAATTCCAGTGAAATCACGTTTAAAAGCCAACGCCAGTAAAAAGGCTTTGTAGAATCACTCTGTGAATGTCTTTGAAAACACTTCTTAAGAAGGAAAGCATACGTCTTTCATCTGAGTGAAAACTGCATTCTATTCAGTTTTTAGTACTGTGTTGAATGGTTAGGCGATTCACTTGTAGGGAAGCGTTTGTTCGCATTCTGTATACTCAATTCTTTAACAGCAAATCTCGCGGCTTGCGTTGGACAGAAATACCAGTGAAATCACGTTTAAAAGCCAAGGTCAGTAAAAAGGCTTAGTAGAATAACTCTGTGAATGTCTTTGAAAACACTTCTTAAGAAGGAAAGCATACGTCTTTCATCTGAGTGAAAACTGCATTCTATTCCGTTTTTAGTACTGTGTTGAATGGTTAGGCAATTCCCTTGTAGGGAAGTGTTTGTTCGCATTCTGTATACTCAATTCTTTAACAGCAAATCTCGCGTCTTGCGTTTGACAGAAATTCCAGTGAAATCACGTTTAAAAGCCAACGCCAGTAAAAAGGCTTTGTAGAATCACTCTCTGAATGTCTTTGAAAACACTTCTTAAGAATGAAAGCATACGTCTTTCATCTGAGTGAAAACTGCATTCTATTCAGTTTTTAGTACTGTGTTGAATGGTTAGGCGATACCCTTGTAGGGAAGTGTTTGTTCGCATTCTGTATACTCAATTCTTTAACAGCAAATCTCGCCTCTTGCGTTTGACAGAAATTCCAGTGAAATCACGTTTAAAAGCCAACGCCAGTAAAAAGGCTTTGTAGAATCACTCTGTGAATGTCTTTGAAAACACTTCTTAAGAAGGAATGCATACGTCTTTCATCTGAGTGAAAACTGCATTCTATTCAGTTTTGAGTACTGTGTTGAATGGTTAGGCGATTCACTTGTAGGGAAGCGTTTGTTTGCATTCTGTATACTCAATTCTTTAACAGCAAATTGCGCATCTTGCCTTTGACAGAAATTCCAGTGAAATCACGTTTAAAAGCCAACACCAGTAAAAAGGCTTTGTAGAATCACTCTGTGAATGTCTTTGAAAACACTTCTAAAGAATGAAAGCATACGTCTTTCATCTGAGTGAAAACTGCATTCTATTCCGTTTTTAGTACTGTGTTGAATGGTTAGGCGATTCCCTTGTAGGGAAGTGTTTGTTCGCATTCTGTATACTCAATTCTTTAACAGCAAAACTCGCGTCTTGCGTTTGACAGAAATTCCAGTGAAATCACGTTTAAAAGCCAACGCCAGTAAAAAGGCTTTGTAGAATCACTCTGTGAATGTCTTTGAAAACACTTCTTAAGAAGGAAAGCATACGTCTTTCATCTGAGTGAAAACTGCATTCTATTCCGTTTTTAGTACTGTGTTGAATGGTTAGGCAATTCCCTTGTAGTGAAGTGTTTGTTCGCATTCTGTATACTCAATTCTTTAACAGCAAATCTCGCGTCTTGCGTTTGACAGAAATTCCAGTGAAATCACGTTTAAAAGCCAACGCCAGTAAAAAGGCTTTGTAGAATCACTCTGTGAATGTCTTTGAAAACACTTCTTAAGAATGAAAGCATACGTCTTTCATCTGAGTGAAAACTGCATTCTATTCCGTTTTTAGTACTGTGTTGAATGGTTAGGCGATTCCCTTGTAGGGAAGTGTTTGTTCCCATTCTGTATACTCAATTCTTTAACAGCAAAACTCGCGTCTTGCATTTGACAGAAATTCCAGTGAAATCACGTTTAAAAGCCAACGCCAGTAAAAAGGCTTTGTAGAATCACTCTGTGAATGTCTTTGAAAACACTTCTTAAGAAGGAATGCATACGTCTTTCATCTGAGTGAAAACTGCATTCTATTCAGTTTTGAGTACTGTGTTGAATGGTTAGGCGATTCAATTGTAGGGAAGCGTTTGTTTGCATTCTGTATACTCAATTCTTTAACAGCAAATCTTGCGTCTTGCGTTTGACAGAAATTCCAGTGAAATCACGTTTAAAAGCCAACGCCAGTAAAAAGGCTTTGTAGATTCACTGTGTGAATGTCTTTGAAAACACTTCTTAAGAAGGAAAGCATACGTCTTTCATCTGAGTGAAAACTGCATTCTATTCAGTTTTTAGTACTGTGTTGAATGGTTAGGCGATTCACTTGTAGGGTAGCGTTTTTTTGCATTCTGTATACTCAATTCTTTAACAGCAAATCTCGAGGCACGTTTAAAAGCCAACGCCAGTAAAAAGGCTTTGTAGAATCACTCTGTGAATGTCTTTGAAAACACTTCTTAAGAAGGAAAGCATAAGTCTTTCATCTGAGTGAAAACTGCATTCTATTCAGTTTTTAGTACTGTGTTGAATGGTTAGGCGATTCACTTGTAGGGAAGCGTTTGTTCGCATTCTGTATACTCAATTCTTTAACAGCAAATCTCGCGGCTTGCGTTGGACAGAAATACCAGTGAAATCACGTTTAAAAGCCAAGGTCAGTAAAAAGGCTTAGTAGAATAACTCTGTGAATGTCTTTGAAAACACTTCTTAAGAAGGAAAGCATACGTCTTTCATCTGAGTGAAAACTGCATTCTATTCCGTTTTTAGTACTGTGTTGAATGGTTAGGCGATACCCTTGTAGGGAAGTGTTTGTTCGCATTCTGTATACTCAATTCTTTAACAGCAAATCTCGCGTCTTGCGTTTGACAGAAATTCCAGTGAAATCACGTTTAAAAGCCAACGCCAGTAAAAAGGCTTTGTAGAATCACTCTGTGAATGTCTTTGAAAACACTTCTTAAGAAGGAATGCATACGTCTTTCATCTGAGTGAAAACTGCATTCTATTCAGTTTTGAGTACTGTGTTGAATGGTTAGGCGATTCACTTGTAGGGAAGCGTTTGTTTGCATTCTGTATACTCAATTCTTTAACAGCAAATTGCGCATCTTGCCTTTGACAGAAATTCCAGTGAAATCACGTTTAAAAGCCAACCTCAGTAAAAAGGCTTTGTAGATTCACTGTGTGAATGTCTTTGAAAACACTTCTTAAGAAGGAAAGCATACCTCTTTCATCTGAGTGAAAACTGCATTCTATTCAGTTTTTAGTACTGTGTTGAATGGTTAGGCGATTCAATTGTAGGGAAGCCTTTGTTTGCATTCTGTATACTCAATTCTTTAACAGCAAATCTCGCGTCTTGCGTTTGACAGAAATTCCAGTGAAATCACGTTTAAAAGCCAACGCCAGTAAAAAGGCTTTGTAGAATCACTCTGTGAATGTCTTTGAAAACACTTCTTAAGAATGAAAGCATACGTCTTTCATCTGAGTGAAAACTGCATTCTATTCAGTTTTTAGTACTGTGTTGAATGGTTAGGCGATTCCCTTGTAGGGAAGTGTTTGTTCGCATTCTGTATACTCAATTCTTTAACAGCAAATCTCGCGTCTTGCATTTGACAGAAATTCCAGTGAAATCACGTTTAAAAGCCAACGCCAGTAAAAAGGCTTTGTAGAATCACTCTGTGAATGTCTTTGAAAACACTTCTTAAGAAGGAAAGCATACGTCTTTCATCTGAGTGAAAACTGCATTCTATTCAGTTTTTAGTACTGTGTTGAATGGTTAGGCGATTCACTTGTAGGGAAGCGTTTGTTCGCATTCTGTATACTCAATTCTTTAACAGCAAATCTCGCGGCTTGCGTTGGACAGAAATACCAGTGAAATCACGTTTAAAAGCCAAGGTCAGTAAAAAGGCTTAGTAGAATAACTCTGTGAATGTCTTTGAAAACACTTCTTAAGAAGGAAAGCATACGTCTTTCATCTGAGTGAAAACTGCATTCTATTCCGTTTTTAGTACTGTGTTGAATGGTTAGGCAATTCCCTTGTAGGGAAGTGTTTGTTCGCATTCTGTATACTCAATTCTTTAACAGCAAATCTCGCGTCTTGCGTTTGACAGAAATTCCAGTGAAATCACGTTTAAAAGCCAACGCCAGTAAAAAGGCTTTGTAGAATCACTCTCTGAATGTCTTTGAAAACACTTCTTAAGAATGAAAGCATACGTCTTTCATCTGAGTGAAAACTGCATTCTATTCAGTTTTTAGTACTGTGTTGAATGGTTAGGCGATACCCTTGTAGGGAAGTGTTTGTTCGCATTCTGTATACTCAATTCTTTAACAGCAAATCTCGCCTCTTGCGTTTGACAGAAATTCCAGTGAAATCACGTTTAAAAGCCAACGCCAGTAAAAAGGCTTTGTAGAATCACTCTGTGAATGTCTTTGAAAACACTTCTTAAGAAGGAATGCATACGTCTTTCATCTGAGTGAAAACTGCATTCTATTCAGTTTTGAGTACTGTGTTGAATGGTTAGGCGATTCACTTGTAGGGAAGCGTTTGTTTGCATTCTGTATACTCAATTCTTTAACAGCAAATTGCGCATCTTGCCTTTGACAGAAATTCCAGTCAAATCAGGTTTAAAAGCCAACCTCAGTAAAAAGGCTTTGTAGATTCACTGTGTGAATGTCTTTGAAAACACTTCTTAAGAAGGAAAGCATACCTCTTTCATCTGAGTGAAAACTGCATTCTATTCAGTTTTTAGTACTGTGTTGAATGGTTAGGCGATTCAATTGTAGGGAAGCCTTTCTTTGCATTCTGTATACTCAATTCTTTAACAGGAAATCTCGCCTCTTGCGTTTGACAGAAATTCCAGTGAAATCACATTTAAAAGCCAACGCCAGTAAAAAGGCTTTGTAGAATCACTCTGTGAATGTCTTTGAAAACACTTCTTAAGAAGGAAAGCATACGTCTTTCATCTGAGTGAAAACTGCATTCTATTCCGTTTTTAGTACTGTGTTGAATGGTTAGGCAATTCCCTTGTAGGGAAGTGTTTGTTCGCATTCTGTATACTCAATTCTTTAACAGCAAATCTCGCGTCTTGAGTTTGACAGAAATTCCAGTGAAATCACGTTTAAAAGCCAACGCCAGTAAAAAGGCTTTGTAGAATCACTCTGTGAATGTCTTTGAAAACACTTCTTAAGAATGAAAGCATACGTCTTTCATCTGAGTGAAAACTGCATTCTATTCCGTTTTTAGTACTGTGTTGAATGGTTAGGCGATTCCCTTGTAGGGAAGTGTTTGTTCGCATTCTGTATACTCAATTCTTTAACAGCAAAACTCGCGTCTTGCATTTGACAGAAATTCCAGTGAAATCACGTTTAAAAGCCAACGCCAGTAAAAAGGCTTTGTAGAATCACTCTGTGAATGTCTTTGAAAACACTTCTTAAGAAGGAAAGCATACGTCTTTCATCTGAGTGAAAACTGCATTCTATTCCGTTTTTAGTACTGTGTTGAATGGTTAGGCAATTCCCTTGTAGTGAAGTGTTTGTTCGCATTCTGTATACTCAATTCTTTAACAGCAAATCTCGCGTCTTGCGTTTGACAGAAATTCCAGTGAAATCACGTTTAAAAGCCAACGCCAGTAAAAAGGCTTTGTAGAATCACTCTGTGAATGTCTTTGAAAACACTTCTTAAGAATGAAAGCATACGTCTTTCATCTGAGTGAAAACTGCATTCTATTCCGTTTTTAGTACTGTGTTGAATGGTTAGGCGATTCCCTTGTAGGGAAGTGTTTGTTCCCATTCTGTATACTCAATTCTTTAACAGCAAAACTCGCGTCTTGCATTTGACAGAAATTCCAGTGAAATCACGTTTAAAAGCCAACGCCAGTAAAAAGGCTTTGTAGAATCACTCTGTGAATGTCTTTGAAAACACTTCTTAAGAAGGAATGCATACGTCTTTCATCTGAGTGAAAACTGCATTCTATTCAGTTTTGAGTACTGTGTTGAATGGTTAGGCGATTCAATTGTAGGGAAGCGTTTGTTTGCATTCTGTATACTCAATTCTTTAACAGCAAATCTTGCGTCTTGCTTTTGACAGAAATTCCAGTGAAATCACGTTTAAAAGCCAACGCCAGTAAAAAGGCTTTGTAGATTCACTGTGTGAATGTCTTTGAAAACACTTCTTAAGAAGGAAAGCATACCTCTTTCATCTGAGTGAAAACTGCATTCTATTCAGTTTTTAGTACTGTGTTGAATGGTTAGGCGATTCAATTGTAGGGAAGCCTTTGTTTGCATTCTGTATACTCAATTCTTTAACAGCAAATCTCGCCTCTTGCTTTTGACAGAAATTCCAGTGAAATCACATTTAAAAGCCAACGCCAGTAAAAAGGCTTTGTAGAATCACTCTGTGAATGTCTTTGAAAACACTTCTTAAGAAGGAAAGCATACGTCTTTCATCTGAGTGAAAACTGCATTCTATTCCGTTTTTAGTAATGTGTTGAAAGGTTAGGCGATTCAATTGTAGGGTAGAGTTTGTTTGCATTCTGTATCCTCAATTCTTTAACAGCAAATTGCGCATCTTGCCTTTGACAGAAATTCCAGTGAAATCACGTTTAAAAGCCAACGTCAGTAAAAAGGCTTTGTAGAATCACTGTGTGAATGTCTTTGAAAACACTTCTTAAGAAGGAAAGCATACGTCTTTCATCTGAGTGAAAACTGCATTCTATTCAGTTTTTAGTACTGTGTTGAATGGTTAGGCGATTCACTTGTAGGGTAGCGTTTGTTTGCATTCTGTATACTCAATTCTTTAACAGCAAATCTCGAGGCACGTTTAAAAGCCAACGCCAGTAAAAAGGCTTTGTAGAAAAACTCTGTGAATGTCTTTGAAAACACTTCTTAAGAAAGAAAGCATACGTCTTTCATATGAGTGAAAACTGCATTCTATTCAGTTTTTAGTACTGTGTTGAATGGTTAGGCGATTCACTTGTAGGGAAGCGTTTGTTCGCATTCTGTATACTCAATTCTTTAACAGCAAATCTCGCGTTTTGTTTTTGACAGAAATTGCAATGAAATCACGTTTAAAAGCCAACGTCAGTAAAAAGGTTTTGTAGAATCACTCTGTAAATGTCTTTAAAAACACTTCTTAAGAAGGAAAGCATACGTCTTTCATCTGAGTGAAAACTGCATTCTATTCAGTTTTTACTACTGTTTTGAATGGTTAGGCGATTCACTTGTATGGATGAGTTTGTTTGCATTCTGTATAATCAATTGTATAACAGCAAATTGCGCATCTTGCCTTTGACAGAAATTCCAGTCAAATCAGGTTTAAAAGCCAACCTCAGTAAAAAGGCTTTGTAGATTCACTGTGTGAATGTCTTTGAAAACACTTCTTAAGAAGGAAAGCATACCTCTTTCATCTGAGTGAAAACTGCATTCTATTCAGTTTTTAGTACTGTGTTGAATGGTTAGGCGATTCAATTGTAGGGAAGCCTTTGTTTGCATTCTGTATACTCAATTCTTTAACAGCAAATCTCGCCTCTTGCGTTTGACAGAAATTCCAGTGAAATCACATTTAAAAGCCAACGCCAGTAAAAAGGCTTTGTAGAATCACTCTGTGAATGTCTTTGAAAACACTTTTTAAGAAGGAAAGCATACGTCTTTCATCTGAGTGAAAACTGCATTCTATTCCGTTTTTAGTACTGTGTTGAATGGTTAGGCAATTCCCTTGTAGGGAAGTGTTTGTTCGCATTCTGTATACTCAATTCTTTAACAGCAAATCTCGCGTCTTGAGTTTGACAGAAATTCCAGTGAAATCACGTTTAAAAGCCAACACCAGTAAAAAGGCTTTGTAGAATCACTCTGTGAATGTCTTTGAAAACACTTCTAAAGAATGAAAGCATACGTCTTTCATCTGAGTGAAAACTGCATTCTATTCCGTTTTTAGTACTGTGTTGAATGGTTAGGCGATTCCCTTGTAGGGAAGTGTTTGTTCGCATTCTGTATACTCAATTCTTTAACAGCAAAACTCGCGTCTTGCATTTGACAGAAATTCCAGTGAAATCACGTTTAAAAGCCAACGCCAGTAAAAAGGCTTTGTAGAATCACTCTGTGAATGTCTTTGAAAACACTTCTTAAGAAGGAAAGCATACGTCTTTCATCTGAGTGAAAACTGCATTCTATTCCGTTTTTAGTACTGTGTTGAATGGTTAGGCAATTCCCTTGTAGTGAAGTGTTTGTTCGCATTCTGTATACTCAATTCTTTAACAGCAAATCTCGCGTCTTGCGTTTGACAGAAATTCCAGTGAAATCACGTTTAAAAGCCAACGCCAGTAAAAAGGCTTTGTAGAATCACTCTGTGAATGTCTTTGAAAACACTTCTTAAGAATGAAAGCATACGTCTTTCATCTGAGTGAAAACTGCATTCTATTCCGTTTTTAGTACTGTGTTGAATGGTTAGGCGATTCCCTTGTAGGGAAGTGTTTGTTCCCATTCTGTATACTCAATTCTTTAACAGCAAAACTCGCGTCTTGCATTTGACAGAAATTCCAGTGAAATCACGTTTAAAAGCCAACGCCAGTAAAAAGGCTTTGTAGAATCACTCTGTGAATGTCTTTGAAAACACTTCTTAAGAAGGAATGCATACGTCTTTCATCTGAGTGAAAACTGCATTCTATTCAGTTTTGAGTACTGTGTTGAATGGTTAGGCGATTCAATTGTAGGGAAGCGTTTGTTTGCATTCTGTATACTCAATTCTTTAACAGCAAATCTTGCGTCTTGCGTTTGACAGAAATTCCAGTGAAATCACGTTTAAAAGCCAACGCCAGTAAAAAGGCTTTGTAGATTCACTGTGTGAATGTCTTTGAAAACACTTCTTAAGAAGGAAAGCATACGTCTTTCATCTGAGTGAAAACTGCATTCTATTCCGTTTTTAGTACTGTGTTGAAAGGTTAGGCGATTCAATTGTAGGGTAGAGTTTGTTTGCATTCTGTATCCTCAATTCTTTAACAGCAAATTGCGCATCTTGCCTTTGACAGAAATTCCAGTGAAATCACGTTTAAAAGCCAACGTCAGTAAAAAGGCTTTGTAGAATCACTGTGTGAATGTCTTTGAAAACACTTCTTAAGAAGGAAAGCATACGTCTTTCATCTGAGTGAATACTGCATTCTATTCAGTTTTTAGTACTGTGTAGAATGGTTAGGCGATTCACTTGTAGGGTAGCGTTTGTTTGCATTCTGTATACTCAATTCTTTAACAGCAAATCTCGAGGCACATTTAAAAGCCAACGCCAGTAAAAAGGCTTTGTAGAATCACTCTGTGAATGTCTTTGAAAACACTTCTTAAGAAAGAAAGCATACGTCTTTCATATGAGTGAAAACTGCATTCTATTCAGTTTTTAGTACTGTGTTGAATGGTTAGGCGATTCACTTGTAGGGAAGCATTTGTTCGCATTCTGTATACTCAATTCTTTAACAGCAAATCTCGCGTTTTGTTTTTGACAGAAATTGCAATGAAATCACGTTTAAAAGCCAACGTCAGTAAAAAGGTTTTGTAGAATCACTCTGTAAATGTCTTTAAAAACACTTCTTAAGAAGGAAAGCATACGTCTTTCATCTGAGTGAAAACTGCATTCTATTCAGTTTTTACTACTGTTTTGAATGGTTAGGCGATTCACTTGTATGGATGAGTTTGTTTGCATTCTGTATAATCAATTGTATAACAGCAAATTGCGCATCTTGCCTTTGACAGAAATTCCAGTGAAATCACGTTTAAAAGCCAACGCCAGTAAAAAGGCTTTGTAGAATCACTCTGTGAATGTCTTTGAAAACACTTCTAAAGAAGGAAAGCATACGTCTTTCATCTGAGTGAAAACTGCATTCTATTCCGTTTTTAGTACTGTGTTGAATGGTTAGGCAATTCCCTTGTAGGGAAGTGTTTGTTCGCATTCTGTATACTCAATTCTTTAACAGCAAATCTCGCGTCTTGCGTTTGACAGAAATTCCAGTGAAATCACGTTTAAAAGCCAACGCCAGTAAAAAGGCTTTGTAGAATCACTCTGTGAATGTCTTTGAAAACACTTCTTAAGAATGAAAGCATACGTCTTTCATCTGAGTGAAAACTGCATTCTATTCCGTTTTTAGTACTGTGTTGAATGGTTAGGCGATTCCCTTTTAGGGAAGTGTTTGTTCGCATTCTGTATACTCAATTCTTTAACAGCAAAACTCGCGTCTTGCATTTGACAGAAATTCCAGTGAAATCACGTTTAAAAGCCAACGCCAGTAAAAAGGCTTTGTAGAATCACTCTGTGAATGTCTTTGAAAACACTTCTTAAGAAGGAAAGCATACGTCTTTCATCTGAGTGAAAACTGCATTCTATTCCGTTTTTAGTACTGTGTTGAATGGTTAGGCAATTCCCTTGTAGTGAAGTGTTTGTTCGCATTCTGTATACTCAATTCTTTAACTGCAAATCTCGCGTCTTGCGTTTGACAGAAATTCCAGTGAAATCACGTTTAAAAGCCAACGCCAGTAAAAAGGCTTTGTAGAATCACTCTGTGAATGTCTTTGAAAACACTTCCTAAGAATAAAAGCATACGTCTTTCATCTGAGTGAAAACTGCATTCTATTCCGTTTTTAGTACTGTGTTGAATGGTTAGGCGATTCCCTTGTAGGGAAGTGTTTGTTCCCATTCTGTATACTCAATTCTTTAACAGCAAAACTCGCATCTTGCATTTGACAGAAATTCCAGTGAAATCACGTTTAAAAGCCAACGCCAGTAAAAAGGCTTTGTAGAATCACTCTGTGAATGTCTTTGAAAACACTTCTTAAGAAGGAATGCATACGTCTTTCATCTGAGTGAAAACTGCATTCTATTCAGTTTTGAGTACTGTGTTGAATGGTTAGGCGATTCAATTGTAGGGAAGCGTTTGTTTGCATTCTGTATACTCAATTCTTTAACAGCAAATCTTGCGTCTTGCGTTTGACAGAAATTCCAGTGAAATCACGCTTAAAAGCAAACGCCAGTAAAAAGGCTTTGTAGATTCACTGTGTGAATGTCTTTGAAAACACTTCTTAAGAAGGAAAGCATACCTCTTTCATCTGAGTGAAAACTGCATTCTATTCAGTTTTTAGTACTGTGTTGAATGGTTAGGCGATTCAATTGTAGGGAAGCCTTTGTTTGCATTCTGTATACTCAATTCTTTAACAGCAAATCTCGCCTCTTGCGTTTGACAGAAATTCCAGTGAAATCACATTTAAAAGCCAACGCCAGTAAAAAGGCTTTGTAGAATCACTCTGTGAATGTCTTTGAAAACACTTCTTAAGAAAGAAAGCATACGTCTTTCATCTGAGTGAAAACTGCATTCTATTCCGTTTTTAGTACTGTGTTGAATGGTTAGGCAATTCCCTTGTAGGGTAGCGTTTGTTTGCATTCTGTATACTCAATTCTTTAACAGCAAATCTCGAGGCACGTTTAAAAGCCAACGCCAGTAAAAAGGCTTTGTAGAATCACTCTGTGAATGTCTTTGAAAACACTTCTTAAGAAGGAAAGCATACGTCTTTCATATGAGTGAAAACTGCATTCTATTCAGTTTTTAGTACTGTGTTGAATGGTTAGGCGATTCACTTGTAGGGAAGCGTTTGTTCGCATTCTGTATACTCAATTCTTTAACAGCAAATCTCGCGTTTTGTTTTTGACAGAAATTGCAATGAAATCACGTTTAAAAGCCAACGTCAGTAAAAAGGTTTTGTAGAATCACTCTGTAAATGTCTTTAAAAACACTTCTTAAGAAGGAAAGCATACGTCTTTCATCTGAGTGAAAACTGCATTCTATTCAGTTTTTACTACTGTTTTGAATGGTTAGGCGATTCACTTGTATGGATGAGTTTGTTTGCATTCTGTATAATCAATTGTATAACAGCAAATTGCGCATCTTGCCTTTGACAGAAATTCCAGTGAAATCACGTTTAAAAGCCAACGTCAGTAAAAAGGCTTTGTAGAATCACTCTGTGAATGTCTTTGAAAACACTTCTAAAGAAGGAAAGCATATGTCTTTCATCTGAGTGAAAACTGCATTCTATTCAGTTTTGAGTACTGTGTTGAATGGTTAGGCGATTCACTTGTAGGGAAGCGTTTGTTTGCATTCTGTATACTCAATTATTTAACAGCAAATCTCGTGTCTTGCATTTGACAGAAATTCCAGTTAAATCACGTTTAAAAGCCAACGCCAGTAAAAAGGCTTTGTAGATTCACTCTGTGAATGTCTTTGAAAACCCTTCTTAAGAAGGAAAGCATACATCTTTCATCTGAGTGAAAACTGCATTCTATTCAGTTTTTAGTACTGTGTTGAATGGTTAGGCGATTCACTTGTAGGGAAGAGTTTGTTTGCATTCTGTATCCTCAATTTTTTAACAGCAAATTGTGCATCTTGCCTTTGACAGAAATTCCAGTGAAAACTCGTTTACAAGCCAACGCCAGTAAAAAGGCTTTGTAGAATCACTCTGTGAATGTCTTTGAAAACACTTCTTAAGAAGGAAAGCATACGTCTTTCATCTGAGTGAAAACTGCATTCTATTCCGTTTTTAGTACTGTGTTGAATGGTTAGGCAATTCCCTTCTAGGGAAGTGTTTGTTCGCATTCTGTATACTCAATTCTTTAACAGCAAATCTCGCGTCTTGCGTTTGACAGAAATTCCAGTGAAATCACGTTTAAAAGCCAACGCCAGTAAAAAGGCTTTGTAGAATCACTCTGTGAATGTCTTTGAAAACACTTCTTAAGAATGAAAGCATACGTCTTTCATCTGAGTGAAAACTGCATTCTATTCAGTTTTTAGTACTGTGTTGAATGGTTAGGCGATTCCCTTGTAGGGAAGTGTTTGTTCGCATTCTGTATACTCAATTCTTTAACAGCAAATCTCGCGTCTTGCATTTGACAGAAATTCCAGTGAAATCACGTTTAAAAGCCAACGCCAGTAAAAAGGCTTTGTAGAATCACTCTGTGAATGTCTTTGAAAACACTTCTTAAGAAGGAATGCATACGTCTTTCATCTGAGTGAAAACTGCATTCTATTCAGTTTGGAGTACTGTGTTGAATGGTTAGGCGATTCACTTGTAGGGAAGCGTTGGTTTGCATTCTGTATACTCAATTCTTTAACAGCAAATTGCGCATCTTGCCTTTGACAGAAATTCCAGTGAAATCACGTTTAAAAGCCAACCTCAGTAAAAGGCTTTGTAGATTCACTGTGTGAATGTCTTTGAAAACACTTCTTAAGAAGGAAAGCATACCTCTTTCATCTGAGTGAAAACTGCATTCTATTCAGTTTTTAGTACTGTGTTGAATGGTTAGGCGATTCAATTGTAGGGAAGCCTTTGTTTGCATTCTGTATACTCAATTCTTTAACAGCAAATCTCGCCTCTTGCGTTTGACAGAAATTCCAGTGAAATCACATTTAAAAGCCAACGCCAGGAAAAAGGCTTTGTAGAATCACTCTGTGAATGTCTTTGAAAACACTTCTTAAGAAGGAAAGCATACGTCTTTCATCTGAGTGAAAACTGCATTCTATTCAGTTTTTAGTACTGTGTTGAATGGTTAGGCGATTCACTGGTAGGGAAGCGTTTGTTTGCATTCTGTATCCTCAATTCTTTAACAGCAAATCTCGCGTCTTGCGTTTGACAGAAATTCCAGTGAAATCACGTTTAAAAGCCAACGCCAGTAAAAAGGCTTTGTAGAATCACTCTATGAATGTCTTTGAAAACACTTCTTAAGAAAGAAAGCATATGTCTTTCATCTGAGTGCAAACTGCATTCTATTCAGTTTTTAGTACTGTGTTGAATGGTTAGGCGATTCACTTGTAGGGTAGCATTTGTTTGCATTCTGTATACTCAATTTTTTAACAGCAAATCTCGAGGCACGTTTAAAAGCCAACGCCAGTAAAAAGGCTTTGTAGAATCACTCTGTGAATGTCTTTGAAAACACTTCTTAAGAAGGAAAGCATACGTCTTTCATATGAGTGAAAACTGCATTCTATTCAGTTTTTAGTACTGTGTTGAATGGTTAGGCGATTCACTTGTAGGGAAGCGTTTGTTTGCATTCTGTATACTCAATTATTTAACAGCAAATCTCGTGTCTTGCATTTGACAGAAATTCCAGTTAAATCACGTTTAAAAGCCAACGCCAGTAAAAAGGCTTTGTAGATTCACTCTGTGAATGTCTTTGAAAACCCTTCTTAAGAAGGAAAGCATACATCTTTCATCTGAGTGAAAACTGCATTCTTTTCCGTTTTTAGTACTGTGTTGAATGGTTAGGCGATTCACTTGTAGGGAAGAGTTTGTTTGCATTCTGTATCCTCAATTTTTTAACAGTAAATTGTGCATCTTGCCTTTGACAGAAATTCCAGTGAAAACTCGTTTACAAGCCAACGCCAGTAAAAAGGCTTTGTAGAATCACTCTGTGAATGTCTTTGAAAACACTTCTTAAGAAGGAAAGCATACGTCTTTCATCTGAGTGAAAACTGCATTCTATTCCGTTTTTAGTACTGTGTTGAATGGTTAGGCAATTCCCTTGTAGGGAAGTGTTTGTTTGCATTCTGTATACTCAATTCTTTAACAGCAAATCTCGCGTCTTGCGTTTGACAGAAATTCCAGTGAAATCACGTTTAAAAGCCAACGCCAGTAAAAAGGCTTTGTAGAATCACTCTGTGAATGTCTTTGAAAACACTTCTTAAGAAGGAAAGCATACGTCTTTCATATGAGTGAAAACTGCATTCTATTCAGTTTTTAGTACTGTGTTGAATGGTTAGGCGATTCACTTGTAGGGAAGCGTTTGTTCGCATTCTGTATACTCAATTCTTTAACAGCAAATCTCGCGTTTGGTTTTTGACAGAAATTGCAATGAAATCACGTTTAAAAGCCAACGTCAGTAAAAAGGTTTTGTAGAATCACTCTGTAAATGTCTTTAAAAACACTTCTTAAGAAGGAAAGCATACGTCTTTCATCTGAGTGAAAACTGCATTCTATTCAGTTTTTACTACTGTTTTGAATGGTTAGGCGATTCACTTGTATGGATGAGTTTGTTTGCATTCTGTATAATCAATTGTATAACAGCAAATTGCGCATCTTGCCTTTGACAGAAATTCCAGTGAAATCACGTTTAAAAGCCAACGTCAGTAAAAAGGCTTTGTAGAATCACTCTGTGAATGTCTTTGAAAACACTTCTAAAGAAGGAAAGCATATGTCTTTCATCTGAGTGAAAACTGCATTCTATTCAGTTTTGAGTACTGTGTTGAATGGTTAGGCGATTCACTTGTAGGGAAGCGTTTGTTTGCATTCTGTATACTCAATTATTTAACAGCAAATCTCGTGTCTTGCATTTGACAGAAATTCCAGTTAAATCACGTTTAAAAGCCAACGTCAGTAAAAAGGCTTTGTAGAATCACTCTGTGAATGTCTTTGAAAACACTTCTAAAGAAGGAAAGCATATGTCTTTCATCTGAGTGAAAACTGCATTCTATTCATTTTTGAGTACTGTGTTGAATGGTTAGGCGATTCACTTGTAGGGAAGAGTTTGTTTGCATTCTGTATCCTCAATTTTTTAACAGCAAATTGTGCATCTTGCCTTTGACAGAAATTCCAGTGAAAACTCGTTTACAAGCCAACGCCAGTAAAAAGGCTTTGTAGAATCACTCTGTGAATGTCTTTGAAAACACTTCTTAAGAAGGAAAGCATATGTCTTTCATATGAGTGAAAACTGCATTCTCTTCCGTTTTTAGTACTGTGTTGAAAGGTTAGGCGATTCAATTGTAGGGTAGAGTTTGTTTGCATTCTGTATCCTCAATTCTTTAACAGCAAATTGCTCATCTTGCCTTTGACAGAAATTCCAGTGAAATCACGTTTAAAAGCCAACGTCAGTAAAAAGGCTTTGTAGAATCACTCTGTGAATGTCTTTGAAAACACTTCTTAAGAAGGAAAGCATACGTCTTTCATATGAGTGAAAACTGCATTCTATTCAGTTTTTAGTACTGTGTTGAATGGTTAGGCGATTCACTTGTAGGGAAGCGTTTGTTCGCATTCTGTATACTCAATTCTTTAACAGCAAATCTCGCGTTTTGCTTTTGACAGAAATTGCAATGAAATCACGTTTAAAAGCCAACGTCAGTAAAAAGGTTTTGTAGAATCACTCTGTAAATGTCTTTAAAAACACTTCTTAAGAAGGAAAGCATACGTCATTCATATGAGTGAAAACTGCATTCTATTCAGTTTTTACTACTGTGCTGAATGGTTAGGCGATTCACTTGTAGTTAAGTGTTTGTTTGCATTCTGTATACTCAATAATTTAACAGCAAATCTCGCGTTTTGCTTTTGACAGAAATTCCAATGAAATCACGTTTAAAAGCCAACGTCAGTAAAAAGGTTTTGTAGAATCACTCTGTCAATGTCTTTAAAAACACTTCTTAAGAAGGAAAGCATACGTCTTTCATCTGAGTGAAAACTGCATTCTATTCAGTTTTTAGTACTGTGTTGAATGGTTAGGCGATTCACTTGTATGGATGCGTTTGTTTGCATTCTGTATAATCAATTGTATAACAGCAAATTGCGCATCTTGCCTTTGACAGAAATTCCAGTGAAATCACGTTTAAAAGCCAACGTCAGTAAACAGGCTTTGTAGAATCACTCTGTGAATGTCTTTGAAAACACGTCTTAAGAAGGAAAGCATATGTCTTTCATCTGAGTGAAAACTGCATTCTATTCAGTTTTTAGTACTGTGTTGAATGGTTAGGCGATTCCCTTGTAGGGAAGCGTTTGTTCGCATTCTGTATACTCAATTCTTTAACAGCAAATCTCGTGGCTTGCTTTTGACAGAAATTCCAGTGAAATCACGTTTAAAAGCCAACGTCAGTAAAAAGGCTTTGTAGAATCACTCTGTGAATGTCTTTGAAAACACTTCTTAAGAAGGAAAGCATACGTCTTTCATCTGAGTGAAAACTGCATTCTATTCAGTTTTGAGTACTGTGTTGAATGGTTAGGCGATTCACTTGTAGGGAAGCGTTTGTTTGCATTCTGTATCCTCAATTATTTAACAGCAAATCTCTTGTCTTGCATTTGACAGAAATTCCAGTTAGATCACGTTTAAAAGCCAACGCCAGTAAAAAGGCTTTGTAGATTCACTCTGTGAATGTCTTTGAAAACACTTCTTAAGAAGGAAAGCATACGTCTTTCATCTGAGTGAAAACTGCATTCTATTCACTTTTTCGTACTGTGTTGAATGGTTAGGCGATTCACTTGTAGGGAAGCGTTTGTTCGCATTCTGTATACTCAATTCTTTAAAAGCAAATCTCGCGGCTTGAGCTGGACAGAAATACGAGAGAAATCACGTTTAAAAGCCAAGGTCAGTAAAAAGGCTTAGTAGAATAACTCTGTGTATGTCTTTGAAAACACTTCTTAAGAAGGAAAGCATACGTCTTTCATCTGAATGAAAACTGCATTCTATTTCGTTTTTAGTACCTTGTTGAATGGTTAGGCAATTCCCTTGTAGGGAAGTGTTTGTTCGCATTCTGTATACTCAATTCTTTAACAGCAAATCTCGCGTCTTGCGTTTGACAGAAATTCCAGTGAAATCACGTTTAAAAGCCAACGCCATTAAAAAGGCTTTGTAGAATCACTCTGTGAATGTCTTTGAAAACACTTCTTAAGAATGAAAGCATACGTCTTTCATCTGAGTGAAAACTGCATTCTATTCAGTTTTTAGTACTGTGTTGAATGGTTAGGTGATTCACTTGTAGGGAAGCGTTTGTTTGCATTCTGTATCCTCAATTCTTTAACAGCAAATCTCACGTCTTGCGTTTGACAGAAATTCCAGTGAAATCACGTTTAAAAGCCAACGCCAGTAAAAAGGCTTTGTAGAATCACTCTATGAATGTCTTTGAAAACACTTCTTAAGAAGGTAAGCATATGTCTTTCATCTGAGTGAAAACTGCATTCTATTCAGTTTTTAGTACTGTGTTGAAAGGTTAGGCGATTCACTTGTATGGATGCCTTTGTTTGCATTCTGTATAATCAATTGTATAACAGCAAATTGCGCATCTTGCCTTTGACAGAAATTCCAGTGAAATCACATTTAAAAGCCAACGTCAGTAAAAGGCTTTGTAGAATCACTCTGTGAATGTCTTTGAAAACACTTCTTAAGAAGGAAAGCATACGTCTTTCATATGAGTTGAAACTGCATTCTATTCAGTTTTTACTACTGTGTTGAATGGTTAGGCGATTCACTTGTAGGGAAGCGTTTGTTCGCATTCTTTATACTCAATTCTTTAACAGCAAATCTCGCGTTTTGCTTTTGACAGAAATTCCAATGAAATCACGTTTAAAAGCCAACGTCAGTAAAAGGTTTTGTAGAATCACTCTTTAAATGTCTTTAAAAACACTTCTTAAGAAGGAAAGCATACATCTTTCATCTGAGTGAAAACTGCATTCTATTCAGTTTTTAGTACTGTGTTGAATGGTTAGGCTATTCACTTGTATGGATGCCTTTGTTTGCATTCTGTATAATAAATTGTATAACAGCAAATTGTGCATCTTGCCTTTGACAGAAATTCCAGTGAAAACTCATTTACAAGCCAATGTCAGTAAAAAGGCTTTGTAGAATCACTCTGTGAATGTCTTTGAAAACACTTCTTAAGAAGGAAAGCATATGTCTTTCATCTGAGTGAAAACTGCATTCTATTCAGTTTTTAGTACTGTGTTGAAAGGTTAGGCGATTCAATTGTAGGGTAGAGTTTGTTTGCATTCTGTATCCTCAATTCTTTACCAGCAAATTGCGCATGTTCTCTTTGACAGAAATTCCAGTGAAATCACGTTTAAAAGCCAACGTCAGTAAAAAGGCTTTGTAGAATCACTGTGTGAATGTCTTTGAAAACACTTCTTAAGGAGGAATGCATACGTCTTTCATCTGAGTGAAAACTGCATTCTATTCAGTTTTTAGTACTGTGTTGAATGGTTAGGCGATTCCCTTGTAGGGAAGTGTTTGTTCGCATTCTGTATACTCAATTCTTTACCAGCAAATCTCGCGTCTTGCATTTGACAGAAATTCCAGTGAAATCACGTTTAAAAGCCAACCTCAGTAAAAAGGCTTTGTAGATTCACTGTGTGAATGTCTTTTAAAACACTTCTTAAGAAGGAAAGCATACCTCTTTCATCGGAGTGAAAACTGCATTCTATTCAGTTTTTAGTACTGTGTTGAATGGTTAGGCGATTCAATTGTAGGGAAGCCTTTGTTTGCATTCTGTATACTCAATTCTTTAACAGCAAATCTCGCCTCTTGCGTTTGACAGAAATTCCAGTGAAATCACATTTAAAAGCCAACGCCAGTAAAAAGGCTTTGTAGAATCACTCTGTGAATGTCTTTGAAAACACTTCTTAAGAAGGAAAGAATACGTCTTTCATCTGAGTGAAAACTGCATTCTATTCAGTTTTTAGTACTGTGTTGAATGGTTAGGCGATTCACTTGTAGGGAAGCGTTTGTTTGCATTCTGTATCCTCAATTCTTTAACAGCAAATCTCGAGGCACGTTTAAAAGCCAACGCCAGTAAAAAGGCTTTGTAGAATCACTCTGTGAATGTCTTTGAAAACACTTCTTAAGAAGGAAAGCATACGTCTTTCATATGAGTGAAAACTGCATTCTATTCAGTTTTTAGTACTGTGTTGAATGGTTAGGCGATTCACTTGTAGGGAAGCGTTTGTTCGCATTCTGTATACTCAATTCTTTAACAGCAAATCTCGCGTTTGGTTTTTGACAGAAATTGCAATGAAATCACGTTTAAAAGCCAACGTCAGTAAAAAGGTTTTGTAGAATCACTCTGTAAATGTCTTTAAAAACACTTCTTAAGAAGGAAAGCATACGTCTTTCATCTGAGTGAAAACTGCATTCTATTCAGTTTTTACTACTGTTTTGAATGGTTAGGCGATTCACTTGTATGGATGAGTTTGTTTGCATTCTGTATAATCAATTGTATAACAGCAAATTGCGCATCTTGCCTTTGACAGAAATTCCAGTGAAATCACGTTTAAAAGCCAACGTCAGTAAAAAGGCTTTGTAGAATCACTCTGTGAATGTCTTTGAAAACACTTCTAAAGAAGGAAAGCATATGTCTTTCATCTGAGTGAAAACTGCATTCTATTCAGTTTTGAGTACTGTGTTGAATGGTTAGGCAATTCACTTGTAGGGAAGCGTTTGTTTGCATTCTGTATACTCAATTATTTAACAGCAAATCTCGTGTCTTGCATTTGACAGAAATTCCAGTTAAATCACGTTTAAAAGCCAACGTCAGTAAAAAGGCTTTGTAGAATCACTCTGTGAATGTCTTTGAAAACACTTCTAAAGAAGGAAAGCATATGTCTTTCATCTGAGTGAAAACTGCATTCTATTCATTTTTGAGTACTGTGTTGAATGGTTAGGCGATTCACTTGTAGGGAAGCGTTTGTTTGCATTCTGTATACTCAATTATTTAACAGCAAATCTCGTGTCTTGCATTTGACAGAAATTCCAGTTAAATCACGTTTAAAAGCCAACGTCAGTAAAAAGGCTTTGTAGAATCACTCTGTGAATGTCTTTGAAAACACTTCTAAAGAAGGAAAGCATATGTCTTTCATCTGAGTGAAAACTGCATTCTATTCATTTTTGAGTACTGTGTTGAATGGTTAGGCGATTCACTTGTAGGGAAGAGTTTGTTTGCATTCTGTATCCTCAATTTTTTAACAGCAAATTGTGCATCTTGCCTTTGACAGAAATTCCAGTGAAAACTCGTTTACAAGCCAACGCCAGTAAAAAGGCTTTGTAGAATCACTCTGTGAATGTCTTTGAAAACACTTCTTAAGAAGGAAAGCATATGTCTTTCATATGAGTGAAAACTGCATTCTCTTCCGTTTTTAGTACTGTGTTGAAAGGTTAGGCGATTCAATTGTAGGGTAGAGTTTGTTTGCATTCTGTATCCTCAATTCTTTAACAGCAAATTGCTCATCTTGCCTTTGACAGAAATTCCAGTGAAATCACGTTTAAAAGCCAACGTCAGTAAAAAGGCTTTGTAGAATCACTCTGTGAATGTCTTTGAAAACACTTCTTAAGAAGGAAAGCATACGTCTTTCATATGAGTGAAAACTGCATTCTATTCAGTTTTTAGTACTGTGTTGAATGGTTAGGCGATTCACTTGTAGGGAAGCGTTTGTTCGCATTCTGTATACTCAATTCTTTAACAGCAAATCTCGCGTTTTGCTTTTGACAGAAATTGCAATGAAATCACGTTTAAAAGCCAACGTCAGTAAAAAGGTTTTGTAGAATCACTCTGTAAATGTCTTTAAAAACACTTCTTAAGAAGGAAAGCATACGTCATTCATATGAGTGAAAACTGCATTCTATTCAGTTTTTACTACTGTGCTGAATGGTTAGGCGATTCACTTGTAGTTAAGTGTTTGTTTGCATTCTGTATACTCAATAATTTAACAGCAAATCTCGCGTTTTGCTTTTGACAGAAATTCCAATGAAATCACGTTTAAAAGCCAACGTCAGTAAAAAGGTTTTGTAGAATCACTCTGTCAATGTCTTTAAAAACACTTCTTAAGAAGGAAAGCATACGTCTTTCATCTGAGTGAAAACTGCATTCTATTCAGTTTTTAGTACTGTGTTGAATGGTTAGGCGATTCACTTGTATGGATGCGTTTGTTTGCATTCTGTATAATCAATTGTATAACAGCAAATTGCGCATCTTGCCTTTGACAGAAATTCCAGTGAAATCACGTTTAAAAGCCAACGTCAGTAAACAGGCTTTGTAGAATCACTCTGTGAATGTCTTTGAAAACACGTCTTAAGAAGGAAAGCATATGTCTTTCATCTGAGTGAAAACTGCATTCTATTCAGTTTTTAGTACTGTGTTGAATGGTTAGGCGATTCCCTTGTAGGGAAGCGTTTGTTCGCATTCTGTATACTCAATTCTTTAACAGCAAATCTCGTGGCTTGCTTTTGACAGAAATTCCAGTGAAATCACGTTTAAAAGCCAACGTCAGTAAAAAGGCTTTGTAGAATCACTCTGTGAATGTCTTTGAAAACACTTCTTAAGAAGGAAAGCATACGTCTTTCATCTGAGTGAAAACTGCATTCTATTCAGTTTTGAGTACTGTGTTGAATGGTTAGGCGATTCACTTGTAGGGAAGCGTTTGTTTGCATT
The DNA here is from genome assembly GCA_033318265.1 of Phyllotis vaccarum. Lineage (NCBI taxonomy): Eukaryota > Metazoa > Chordata > Mammalia > Rodentia > Cricetidae > Phyllotis > Phyllotis vaccarum. The sequence goes on along the minus strand of JARWLC010000040.1, from coordinate 2,261,052 downwards.
CTGTATCCTCAATTATTTAACAGCAAATCTCTTGTCTTGCATTTGACAGAAATTCCAGTTAGATCACGTTTAAAAGCCAACGCCAGTAAAAAGGCTTTGTAGATTCACTCTGTGAATGTCTTTGAAAACACTTCTTAAGAAGGAAAGCATACGTCTTTCATCTGAGTGAAAACTGCATTCTATTCACTTTTTCGTACTGTGTTGAATGGTTAGGCGATTCACTTGTAGGGAAGCGTTTGTTCGCATTCTGTATACTCAATTCTTTAAAAGCAAATCTCGCGGCTTGAGCTGGACAGAAATACGAGAGAAATCACGTTTAAAAGCCAAGGTCAGTAAAAAGGCTTAGTAGAATAACTCTGTGTATGTCTTTGAAAACACTTCTTAAGAAGGAAAGCATACGTCTTTCATCTGAATGAAAACTGCATTCTATTTCGTTTTTAGTACCTTGTTGAATGGTTAGGCAATTCCCTTGTAGGGAAGTGTTTGTTCGCATTCTGTATACTCAATTCTTTAACAGCAAATCTCGCGTCTTGCGTTTGACAGAAATTCCAGTGAAATCACGTTTAAAAGCCAACGCCATTAAAAAGGCTTTGTAGAATCACTCTGTGAATGTCTTTGAAAACACTTCTTAAGAATGAAAGCATACGTCTTTCATCTGAGTGAAAACTGCATTCTATTCAGTTTTTAGTACTGTGTTGAATGGTTAGGTGATTCACTTGTAGGGAAGCGTTTGTTTGCATTCTGTATCCTCAATTCTTTAACAGCAAATCTCACGTCTTGCGTTTGACAGAAATTCCAGTGAAATCACGTTTAAAAGCCAACGCCAGTAAAAAGGCTTTGTAGAATCACTCTATGAATGTCTTTGAAAACACTTCTTAAGAAGGTAAGCATATGTCTTTCATCTGAGTGAAAACTGCATTCTATTCAGTTTTTAGTACTGTGTTGAAAGGTTAGGCGATTCACTTGTATGGATGCCTTTGTTTGCATTCTGTATAATCAATTGTATAACAGCAAATTGCGCATCTTGCCTTTGACAGAAATTCCAGTGAAATCACATTTAAAAGCCAACGTCAGTAAAAGGCTTTGTAGAATCACTCTGTGAATGTCTTTGAAAACACTTCTTAAGAAGGAAAGCATACGTCTTTCATATGAGTTGAAACTGCATTCTATTCAGTTTTTACTACTGTGTTGAATGGTTAGGCGATTCACTTGTAGGGAAGCGTTTGTTCGCATTCTTTATACTCAATTCTTTAACAGCAAATCTCGCGTTTTGCTTTTGACAGAAATTCCAATGAAATCACGTTTAAAAGCCAACGTCAGTAAAAGGTTTTGTAGAATCACTCTTTAAATGTCTTTAAAAACACTTCTTAAGAAGGAAAGCATACATCTTTCATCTGAGTGAAAACTGCATTCTATTCAGTTTTTAGTACTGTGTTGAATGGTTAGGCTATTCACTTGTATGGATGCCTTTGTTTGCATTCTGTATAATAAATTGTATAACAGCAAATTGTGCATCTTGCCTTTGACAGAAATTCCAGTGAAAACTCATTTACAAGCCAATGTCAGTAAAAAGGCTTTGTAGAATCACTCTGTGAATGTCTTTGAAAACACTTCTTAAGAAGGAAAGCATATGTCTTTCATCTGAGTGAAAACTGCATTCTATTCAGTTTTTAGTACTGTGTTGAAAGGTTAGGCGATTCAATTGTAGGGTAGAGTTTGTTTGCATTCTGTATCCTCAATTCTTTACCAGCAAATTGCGCATGTTCTCTTTGACAGAAATTCCAGTGAAATCACGTTTAAAAGCCAACGTCAGTAAAAAGGCTTTGTAGAATCACTGTGTGAATGTCTTTGAAAACACTTCTTAAGGAGGAATGCATACGTCTTTCATCTGAGTGAAAACTGCATTCTATTCAGTTTTTAGTACTGTGTTGAATGGTTAGGCGATTCCCTTGTAGGGAAGTGTTTGTTCGCATTCTGTATACTCAATTCTTTACCAGCAAATCTCGCGTCTTGCATTTGACAGAAATTCCAGTGAAATCACGTTTAAAAGCCAACCTCAGTAAAAAGGCTTTGTAGATTCACTGTGTGAATGTCTTTTAAAACACTTCTTAAGAAGGAAAGCATACCTCTTTCATCGGAGTGAAAACTGCATTCTATTCAGTTTTTAGTACTGTGTTGAATGGTTAGGCGATTCAATTGTAGGGAAGCCTTTGTTTGCATTCTGTATACTCAATTCTTTAACAGCAAATCTCGCCTCTTGCGTTTGACAGAAATTCCAGTGAAATCACATTTAAAAGCCAACGCCAGTAAAAAGGCTTTGTAGAATCACTCTGTGAATGTCTTTGAAAACACTTCTTAAGAAGGAAAGAATACGTCTTTCATCTGAGTGAAAACTGCATTCTATTCAGTTTTTAGTACTGTGTTGAATGGTTAGGCGATTCACTTGTAGGGAAGCGTTTGTTTGCATTCTGTATCCTCAATTCTTTAACAGCAAATCTCGAGGCACGTTTAAAAGCCAACGCCAGTAAAAAGGCTTTGTAGAATCACTCTGTGAATGTCTTTGAAAACACTTCTTAAGAAGGAAAGCATACGTCTTTCATATGAGTGAAAACTGCATTCTATTCAGTTTTTAGTACTGTGTTGAATGGTTAGGCGATTCACTTGTAGGGAAGCGTTTGTTCGCATTCTGTATACTCAATTCTTTAACAGCAAATCTCGCGTTTGGTTTTTGACAGAAATTGCAATGAAATCACGTTTAAAAGCCAACGTCAGTAAAAAGGTTTTGTAGAATCACTCTGTAAATGTCTTTAAAAACACTTCTTAAGAAGGAAAGCATACGTCTTTCATCTGAGTGAAAACTGCATTCTATTCAGTTTTTACTACTGTTTTGAATGGTTAGGCGATTCACTTGTATGGATGAGTTTGTTTGCATTCTGTATAATCAATTGTATAACAGCAAATTGCGCATCTTGCCTTTGACAGAAATTCCAGTGAAATCACGTTTAAAAGCCAACGTCAGTAAAAAGGCTTTGTAGAATCACTCTGTGAATGTCTTTGAAAACACTTCTAAAGAAGGAAAGCATATGTCTTTCATCTGAGTGAAAACTGCATTCTATTCAGTTTTGAGTACTGTGTTGAATGGTTAGGCAATTCACTTGTAGGGAAGCGTTTGTTTGCATTCTGTATACTCAATTATTTAACAGCAAATCTCGTGTCTTGCATTTGACAGAAATTCCAGTTAAATCACGTTTAAAAGCCAACGTCAGTAAAAAGGCTTTGTAGAATCACTCTGTGAATGTCTTTGAAAACACTTCTAAAGAAGGAAAGCATATGTCTTTCATCTGAGTGAAAACTGCATTCTATTCATTTTTGAGTACTGTGTTGAATGGTTAGGCGATTCACTTGTAGGGAAGAGTTTGTTTGCATTCTGTATCCTCAATTTTTTAACAGCAAATTGTGCATCTTGCCTTTGACAGAAATTCCAGTGAAAACTCGTTTACAAGCCAACGCCAGTAAAAAGGCTTTGTAGAATCACTCTGTGAATGTCTTTGAAAACACTTCTTAAGAAGGAAAGCATATGTCTTTCATATGAGTGAAAACTGCATTCTCTTCCGTTTTTAGTACTGTGTTGAAAGGTTAGGCGATTCAATTGTAGGGTAGAGTTTGTTTGCATTCTGTATCCTCAATTCTTTAACAGCAAATTGCTCATCTTGCCTTTGACAGAAATTCCAGTGAAATCACGTTTAAAAGCCAACGTCAGTAAAAAGGCTTTGTAGAATCACTCTGTGAATGTCTTTGAAAACACTTCTTAAGAAGGAAAGCATACGTCTTTCATATGAGTGAAAACTGCATTCTATTCAGTTTTTAGTACTGTGTTGAATGGTTAGGCGATTCACTTGTAGGGAAGCATTTGTTCGCATTCTGTATACTCAATTCTTTAACAGCAAATCTCGCGTTTTGCTTTTGACAGAAATTGCAATGAAATCACGTTTAAAAGCCAACGTCAGTAAAAAGGTTTTGTAGAATCACTCTGTAAATGTCTTTAAAAACACTTCTTAAGAAGGAAAGCATACGTCATTCATATGAGTGAAAACTGCATTCTATTCAGTTTTTACTACTGTGCTGAATGGTTAGGCGATTCACTTGTAGTTAAGCGTTTGTTTGCATTCTGTATACTCAATAATTTAACAGCAAATCTCGCGTTTTGCTTTTGACAGAAATTCCAATGAAATCACGTTTAAAAGCCAACGTCAGTAAAAAGGTTTTGTAGAATCACACTGTCAATGTCTTTAAAAACACTTCTTAAGAAGGAAAGCATACGTCTTTCATCTGAGTGAAAACTGCATTCTATTCAGTTTTTAGTACTGTGTTGAATGGTTAGGCGATTCACTTGTATGGATGCGTTTGTTTGCATTCTGTATAATCAATTGTATAACAGCAAATTGCGCATCTTGCCTTTGACAGAAATTCCAGTGAAATCACGTTTAAAAGCCAACGTCAGTAAACAGGCTTTGTAGAATCACTCTGTGAATGTCTTTGAAAACACGTCTTAAGAAGGAAAGCATATGTCTTTCATCTGAGTGAAAACTGCATTCTATTCAGTTTTTAGTACTGTGTTGAATGGTTAGGCGATTCCCTTGTAGGGAAGCGTTTGTTCGCATTCTGTATACTCAATTCTTTAACAGCAAATCTCGTGGCTTGCTTTTGACAGAAATTCCAGTGAAATCACGTTTAAAAGCCAACGTCAGTAAAAAGGCTTTGTAGAATCACTCTGTGAATGTCTTTGAAAACACTTCTTAAGAAGGAAAGCATACGTCTTTCATCTGAGTGAAAACTGCATTCTATTCAGTTTTGAGTACTGTGTTGAATGGTTAGGCGATTCACTTGTAGGGAAGCGTTTGTTTGCATTCTGTATCCTCAATTATTTAACAGCAAATCTCTTGTCTTGCATTTGACAGAAATTCCAGTTAGATCACGTTTAAAAGCCAACGCCAGTAAAAAGGCTTTGTAGATTCACTCTGTGAATGTCTTTGAAAACACTTCTTAAGAAGGAAAGCATACGTCTTTCATCTGAGTGAAAACTGCATTCTATTCAGTTTTTCGTACTGTGTTGAATGGTTAGGCGATTCACTTGTAGGGAAGCGTTTGTTCGCATTCTGTATACTCAATTCTTTAACAGCAAATCTCTCGGCTTGAGCTGGACAGAAATACGAGAGAAATCACGTTTAAAAGCCAAGGTCAGTAAAAAGGCTTAGTAGAATAACTCTGTGTATGTCTTTGAAAACACTTCTTAAGAAGGAAAGCATACGTCTTTCATCTGAATGAAAACTGCATTCTATTTCGTTTTTAGTACCTTGTTGAATGGTTAGGCAATTCCCTTGTAGGGAAGTGTTTGTTCGCATTCTGTATACTCAATTCTTTAACAGCAAATCTCGCGTCTTGCGTTTGACAGAAATTCCAGTGAAATCACGTTTAAAAGCCAACGCCATTAAAAAGGCTTTGTAGAATCACTCTGTGAATGTCTTTGAAAACACTTCTTAAGAATGAAAGCATACGTCTTTCATCTGAGTGAAAACTGCATTCTATTCAGTTTTTAGTACTGTGTTGAATGGTTAGGTGATTCACTTGTAGGGAAGCGTTTGTTTGCATTCTGTATCCTCAATTCTTTAACAGCAAATCTCACGTCTTGCGTTTGACAGAAATTCCAGTGAAATCACGTTTAAAAGCCAACGCCAGTAAAAAGGCTTTGTAGAATCACTCTATGAATGTCTTTGAAAACACTTCTTAAGAAGGTAAGCATATGTCTTTCATCTGAGTGAAAACTGCATTCTATTCAGTTTTTAGTACTGTGTTGAAAGGTTAGGCGATTCACTTGTATGGATGCCTTTGTTTGCATTCTGTATAATCAATTGTATAACAGCAAATTGCGCATCTTGCCTTTGACAGAAATTCCAGTGAAATCACATTTAAAAGCCAACGTCAGTAAAAGGCTTTGTAGAATCACTCTGTGAATGTCTTTGAAAACACTTCTTAAGAAGGAAAGCATACGTCTTTCATATGAGTGAAAACTGCATTCTATTCAGTTTTTACTACTGTGTTGAATGGTTAGGCGATTCACTTGTAGGGAAGCGTTTGTTCGCATTCTTTATACTCAATTCTTTAACAGCAAATCTCGCGTTTTGCTTTTGACAGAAATTCCAATGAAATCACGTTTAAAAGCCAACGTCAGTAAAAGGTTTTGTAGAATCACTCTTTAAATGTCTTTAAAAACACTTCTTAAGAAGGAAAGCATACATCTTTCATCTGAGTGAAAACTGCATTCTATTCAGTTTTTAGTACTGTGTTGAATGGTTAGGCTATTCACTTGTATGGATGCCTTTGTTTGCATTCTGTATAATAAATTGTATAACAGCAAATTGTGCATCTTGCCTTTGACAGAAATTCCAGTGAAAACTCATTTACAAGCCAATGTCAGTAAAAAGGCTTTGTAGAATCACTCTGTGAATGTCTTTGAAAACACTTCTTAAGAAGGAAAGCATATGTCTTTCATCTGAGTGAAAACTGCATTCTATTCAGTTTTTAGTACTGTGTTGAAAGGTTAGGCGATTCAATTGTAGGGTAGAGTTTGTTTGCATTCTGTATCCTCAATTCTTTACCAGCAAATTGCGCATCTTCCCTTTGACAGAAATTCCAGTGAAATCACGTTTAAAAGCCAACCTCAGTAAAAAGGCTTTGTAGAATCACTGTGTGAATGTCTTTGAAAACACTTCTTAAGGAGGAATGCATACGTCTTTCATCTGAGTGAAAACTGCATTCTATTCAGTTTTTAGTACTGTGTTGAATGGTTAGGCGATTCCCTTGTAGGGAAGTGTTTGTTCGCATTCTGTATACTCAATTCTTTACCAGCAAATCTCGCGTCTTGCATTTGACAGAAATTCCAGTGAAATCACGTTTAAAAGCCAACCTCAGTAAAAAGGCTTTGTAGATTCACTGTGTGAATGTCTTTTAAAACACTTCTTAAGAAGGAAAGCATACCTCTTTCATCGGAGTGAAAACTGCATTCTATTCAGTTTTTAGTACTGTGTTGAATGGTTAGGCGATTCAATTGTAGGGAAGCCTTTGTTTGCATTCTGTATACTCAATTCTTTAACAGCAAATCTCGCCTCTTGCGTTTGACAGAAATTCCAGTGAAATCACATTTAAAAGCCAACGCCAGTAAAAAGGCTTTGTAGAATCACTCTGTGAATGTCTTTGAAAACACTTCTTAAGAAGGAAAGAATACGTCTTTCATCTGAGTGAAAACTGCATTCTATTCAGTTTTTAGTACTGTGTTGAATGGTTAGGCGATTCACTTGTAGGGAAGCGTTTGTTTGCATTCTGTATCCTCAATTCTTTAACAGCAAATCTCGCGTCTTGCATTTGACAGAAATTCCAGTGAAATCACGTTTAAAAGCCAACGCCAGTAAAAAGGCTTTGTAGAATCACTCTATGAATGTCTTTGAAAACACTTCTTAAGAAGGAAAGCATATGTCTTTCATCTGAGTGAAAACTGCATTCTATTCAGTTTTTAGTACTGTGTTGAAAGGTTAGGCAATTCAATTGTAGGGAAGAGTTTGTTTGCATTCTGTATACTCAATTCTTTAACAGCAAATCTCGAGGCACGTTTAAAAGCCAACGCCAGTAAAAAGGCTTTGTAGAATCACTCTGTGAATGTCTTTGAAAACACTTCTTAAGAAGGAAAGCATACGTCTTTCATATGAGTGAAAACTGCATTCTATTCAGTTTTTAGTACTGTGTTGAATGGTTAGGCGATTCACTTGTAGGGAAGCGTTTGTTCGCATTCTGTATACTCAGTTCTTTAACAGCAAATCTCGCGTTTTGCTTTTGACAGAAATTGCAATGAAATCACGTTTAAAAGCCAACGTCAGTAAAAAGGTTTTGTAGAATCACTCTGTAAATGTCTTTAAAAACACTTCTTAAGAAGGAAAGCATACGTCTTTCATCTGAGTGAAAACTGCATTCTATTCAGTTTTTACTACTGTTTTGAATGGTTAGGCGATTCACTTGTATGGATGAGTTTGTTTGCATTCTGTATAATCAATTGTATAACAGCAAATTGCGCATCTTGCCTTTGACAGAAATTCCAGTGAAATCACGTTTAAAAGCCAACGTCAGTAAAAAGGCTTTGTAGAATCACTCTGTGAATGTCTTTGAAAACACTTCTAAAGAAGGAAAGCATATGTCTTTCATCTGAGTGAAAACTGCATTCTATTCAGTTTTTAGTACTGTGTTGAATGGTTAGGCGATTCAATTGTAGGGAAGCCTTTGTTTGCATTCTGTATACTCAATTCTTTAACAGCAAATCTCGCCTCTTGCGTTTGACAGAAATTCCAGTGAAATCACATTTAAAAGCCAACGCCAGTAAAAAGGCTTTGTAGAATCACTCTGTGAATGTCTTTGAAAACACTTCTTAAGAAGGAAAGAATACGTCTTTCATCTGAGTGAAAACTGCATTCTATTCAGTTTTTAGTACTGTGTTGAAAGGTTAGGTGATTCAATTGTAGGGTAGAGTTTGTTTGCATTCTGTATCCTCAATTCTTTAACAGCAAATTGCGCATCTTGCCTTTGACAGAAATTCCAGTGAAATCACGTTTAAAAGCCAACGTCAGTAAAAAGGCTTTGTAGAATCACTGTGTGAATGTCTTTGAAAACACTTCTTAAGAAGGAAAGCATACGTCTTTCATCTGAGTGAAAACTGCATTCTATTCACTTTTTAATACTGTGTTGAATGGTTAGGCGATTCACTTGTAGGGTAGCGTTTGTTTGCATTCTGTATACTCAATTCTTTAACAGCAAATCTCGAGGCACGTTTAAAAGCCAACGCCAGTAAAAAGGCTTTGTAGAATCACTCTGTGAATGTCTTTGAAAACACTTCTTAAGAAGGAAAGCATACGTCTTTCATATGAGTGAAAACTGCATTCTATTCAGTTTTTAGTACTGTGTTGAATGGTTAGGCGATTCACTTGTAGGGAAGCGTTTGTTCGCATTCTGTATACTCAGTTCTTTAACAGCAAATCTCGCGTTTTGCTTTTGACAGAAATTGCAATGAAATCACGTTTAAAAGCCAACGTCAGTAAAAAGGTTTTGTAGAATCACTCTGTAAATGTCTTTAAAAACACTTCTTAAGAAGGAAAGCATACGTCTTTCATCTGAGTGAAAACTGCATTCTATTCAGTTTTTACTACTGTTTTGAATGGTTAGGCGATTCACTTGTATGGATGAGTTTGTTTGCATTCTGTATAATCAATTGTATAACAGCAAATTGCGCATCTTGCCTTTGACAGAAATTCCAGTGAAATCACGTTTAAAAGCCAACGTCAGTAAAAAGGCTTTGTAGAATCACTCTGTGAATGTCTTTGAAAACACTTCTAAAGAAGGAAAGCATATGTCTTTCATCTGAGTGAAAACTGCATTCTATTCAGTTTTGAGTACTGTGTTGAATGGTTAGGCGATTCACTTGTAGGGAAGCGTTTGTTTGCATTCTGTATACTCAATTATTTAACAGCAAATCTCGTGTCTTGCATTTGACAGAAATTCCAGTTAAATCACGTTTAAAAGCCAACGCCAGTAAAAAGGCTTTGTAGATTCACTCTGTGAATGTCTTTGAAAACCCTTCTTAAGAAGGAAAGCATACATCTTTCATCTGAGTGAAAACTGCATTCTATTCAGTTTTTAGTACTGTGTTGAATGGTTAGGCGATTCACTTGTAGGGAAGAGTTTGTTTGCATTCTGTATCCTCAATTTTTTAACAGCAAATTGTGCATCTTGCCTTTGACAGAAATTCCAGTGAAAACTCGTTTACAAGCCAACGCCAGTAAAAAGGCTTTGTAGAATCACTCTGTGAATGTCTTTGAAAACACTTCTTAAGAAGGAAAGCATATGTCTTTCATATGAGTGAAAACTGCATTCTCTTCCGTTTTTAGTACTGTGTTGAAAGGTTAGGCGATTCAATTGTAGGGTAGAGTTTGTTTGCATTCTGTATCCTCAATTCTTTAACAGCAAATTGCGCATCTTGCCTTTGACAGAAATTCCAGTGAAATCACGTTTAAAAGCCAACGTCAGTAAAAAGGCTTTGTAGAATCACTCTGTGAATGTCTTTGAAAACACTTCTTAAGAAGGAAAGCATACGTCTTTCATATGAGTGAAAACTGCATTCTATTCAGTTTTTAGTACTGTGTTGAATGGTTAGGCGATTCACTTGTAGGGAAGCGTTTGTTCGCATTCTGTATACTCAATTCTTTAACAGCAAATCTCGCGTTTTGCTTTTGACAGAAATTGCAATGAAATCACGTTTAAAAGCCAACGTCAGTAAAAAGGTTTTGTAGAATCACTCTGTAAATGTCTTTAAAAACACTTCTTAAGAAGGAAAGCATACGTCATTCATATGAGTGAAAACTGCATTCTATTCAGTTTTTACTACTGTGCTGAATGGTTAGGCGATTCACTTGTAGTTAAGCGTTTGTTTGCATTCTGTATACTCAATAATTTAACAGCAAATCTCGCGTTTTGCTTTTGACAGAAATTCCAATGAAATCACGTTTAAAAGCCAACGTCAGTAAAAAGGTTTTGTAGAATCACTCTGTCAATGTCTTTAAAAACACTTCTTAAGAAGGAAAGCATACATCTTTCATCTGAGTGAAAACTGCATTCTATTCAGTTTTTAGTACTGTGTTGAATGGTTAGGCGATTCACTTGTATGGATGCGTTTGTTTGCATTCTGTATAATCAATTGTATAACAGCAAATTGCGCATCTTGCCTTTGACAGAAATTCCAGTGAAATCACGTTTAAAAGCCAATGTCAGTAAATAGGCTTTGTAGAATCACTCTGTGAATGTCTTTGAAAACACGTCTTAAGAAGGAAAGCATATGTCTTTCATCTGAGTGAAAACTGCATTCTATTCAGTTTTTAGTACTGTGTTGAATGGTTAGGCGATTCCCTTGGAGGGAAGCGTTTGTTCGCATTCTGTATACTCAATTCTTTAACAGCAAATCTCGTGGCTTGCTTTTGACAGAAATTCCAGTGAAATCACGTTTAAAAGCCAACGCCAGTAAAAAGGCTTTGTAGAATCACTCTGTGAATGTCTTTGAAAACACTTCTTAAGAAGGAATGCATACGTCTTTCATCTGAGTGAAAACTGCATTCTATTCAGTTTTGAGTACTGTGTTGAATGGTTAGGCGATTCACTTGTAGGGAAGCGTTTGTTTGCATTCTGTATACTCAATTCTTTAACAGCAAATTGCGCATCTTGCCTTTGACAGAAATTCCAGTGAAATCACGTTTAAAAGCCAACCTCAGTAAAAAGGCTTTGTAGATTCACTGTGTGAATGTCTTTTAAAACACTTCTTAAGAAGGAAAGCATACCTCTTTCATCTGAGTGAAAACTGCATTCTATTCAGTTTTTAGTACTGTGTTGAATGGTTAGGCGATTCAATTGTAGGGAAGCCTTTGTTTGCATTCTGTATACTCAATTCTTTAACAGCAAATCTCGCCTCTTGCGTTTGACAGAAATTCCAGTGAAATCACATTTAAAAGCCAACGCCAGTAAAAAGGCTTTGTAGAATCACTCTGTGAATGTCTTTGAAAACACTTCTTAAGAAGGAAAGAATACGTCTTTCATCTGAGTGAAAACTGCATTCTATTCAGTTTTTAGTACTGTGTTGAATGGTTAGGCGATTCACTTGTAGGGAAGCGTTTGTTTGCATTCTGTATCCTCAATTCTTTAACAGCAAATCTCGCGTCTTGCATTTGACAGAAATTCCAGTGAAATCACGTTTAAAAGCCAACGCCAGTAGAAAGGCTTTGTAGAATCACTCTATGAATGTCTTTGAAAACACTTCTTAAGAAGGAAAGCATATGTCTTTCATCTGAGTGAAAACTGCATTCTATTCAGTTTTTAGTACTGTGTTGAAAGGTTAGGCAATTCAATTGTAGGGAAGAGTTTGTTTGCATTCTGTATCCTCAATTTTTTAACAGCAAATTGTGCATCTTGCCTTTTACAGAAATTCCAGTGAAAACTCGTTTACAAGCCAACGCCAGTAAAAAGGCTTTGTAGAATCACTCTGTGAATGTCTTTGAAAACACTTCTTAAGAAGGAAAGCATATGTCTTTCATATGAGTGAAAACTGCATTCTCTTCCGTTTTTAGTACTGTGTTGAAAGGTTAGGCGATTCAATTGTAGGGTAGAGTTTGTTTGCATTCTGTATCCTCAATTCTTTAACAGCAAATTGCGCATCTTGCCTTTGACAGAAATTCCAGTGAAATCACGTTTAAAAGCCAACGTCAGTAAAAAGGCTTTGTAGAATCACTCTGTGAATGTCTTTGAAAACACTTCTTAAGAAGGAAAGCATACGTCTTTCATATGAGTGAAAACTGCATTCTATTCAGTTTTTAGTACTGTGTTGAATGGTTAGGCGATTCACTTGTAGGGAAGCGTTTGTTCGCATTCTGTATACTCAATTCTTTAACAGCAAATCTCGCGTTTTGCTTTTGACAGAAATTGCAATGAAATCACGTTTAAAAGCCAACGTCAGTAAAAAGGTTTTGTAGAATCACTCTGTAAATGTCTTTAAAAACACTTCTTAAGAAGGAAAGCATACGTCATTCATATGAGTGAAAACTGCATTCTATTCAGTTTTTACTACTGTGCTGAATGGTTAGGCGATTCACTTGTAGTTAAGCGTTTGTTTGCAATCTGTATACTCAATAATTTAACAGCAAATCTCGCGTTTTGCTTTTGACAGAAATTCCAATGAAATCACGTTTAAAAGCCAACGTCAGTAAAAAGGTTTTGTAGAATCACTCTGTCAATGTCTTTAAAAACACTTCTTAAGAAGGAAAGCATACATCTTTCATCTGAGTGAAAACTGCATTCTATTCAGTTTTTAGTACTGTGTTGAATGGTTAGGCGATTCACTTGTATGGATGCGTTTGTTTGCATTCTGTATAATCAATTGTATAACAGCAAATTGCGCATCTTGCCTTTGACAGAAATTCCAGTGAAATCACGTTTAAAAGCCAATGTCAGTAAATAGGCTTTGTAGAATCACTCTGTGAATGTCTTTGAAAACACGTCTTAAGAAGGAAAGCATATGTCTTTCATCTGAGTGAAAACTGCATTCTATTCAGTTTTTAGTACTGTGTTGAATGGTTAGGCGATTCCCTTGTAGGGAAGCGTTTGTTCGCATTCTGTATACTCAATTCTTTAACAGCAAATCTCGTGGCTTGCTTTTGACAGAAATTCCAGTGAAATCACGTTTAAAAGCCAACGCCAGTAAAAAGGCTTTGTAGAATCACTCTGTGAATGTCTTTGAAAACACTTCTTAAGAAGGAATGCATACGTCTTTCATCTGAGTGAAAACTGCATTCTATTCAGTTTTGAGTACTGTGTTGAATGGTTAGGCGATTCACTTGTAGGGAAGCGTTTGTTTGCATTCTGTATACTCAATTCTTTAACAGCAAATTGCGCATCTTGCCTTTGACAGAAATTCCAGTGAAATCACGTTTAAAAGCCAACCTCAGTAAAAAGGCTTTGTAGATTCACTGTGTGAATGTCTTTTAAAACACTTCTTAAGAAGGAAAGCATACCTCTTTCATCTGAGTGAAAACTGCATTCTATTCAGTTTTTAGTACTGTGTTGAATGGTTAGGCGATTCAATTTTAGGGAAGCCTTTGTTTGCATTCTGTATACTCAATTCTTTAATAGCAAATCTCGCCTCTTGCGTTTGACAGAAATTCCAGTGAAATCACATTTAAAAGCCAACGCCAGTAAAAAGGCTTTGTAGAATCACTCTGTGAATGTCTTTGAAAACACTTCTTAAGAAGGAAAGAATACGTCTTTCATCTGAGTGAAAACTGCATTCTATTCAGTTTTTAGTACTGTGTTGAATGGTTAGGCGATTCACTTGTAGGGAAGCGTTTGTTTGCATTCTGTATCCTCAATTCTTTAACAGCAAATCTCGCGTCTTGCATTTGACAGAAATTCCAGTGAAATCACGTTTAAAAGCCAACGCCAGTAAAAAGGCTTTGTAGAATCACTCTATGAATGTCTTTGAAAACACTTCTTAAGAAGGAAAGCATATGTCTTTCATCTGAGTGAAAACTGCATTCTATTCAGTTTTTACTACTGTTTTGAATGGTTAGGCGATTCACTTGTATGGATGAGTTTGTTTGCATTCTGTATAATCAATTGTATAACAGCAAATTGCGCATCTTGCCTTTGACAGAAATTCCAGTGAAATCACGTTTAAAAGCCAACGTCAGTAAAAAGGCTTTGTAGAATCACTCTGTGAATGTCTTTGAAAACACTTCTAAAGAAGGAAAGCATATGTCTTTCATCTGAGTGAAAACTGCATTCTATTCAGTTTTGAGTACTGTGTTGAATGGTTAGGCGATTCACTTGTAGGGAAGCGTTTGTTTGCATTCTGTATACTCAATTATTTAACAGCAAATCTCGTGTCTTGCATTTGACAGAAATTCCAGTTAAATCACGTTTAAAAGCCAACGCCAGTAAAAAGGCTTTGTAGATTCACTCTGTGAATGTCTTTGAAAACCCTTCTTAAGAAGGAAAGCATACATCTTTCATCTGAGTGAAAACTGCATTCTATTCAGTTTTTAGTACTGTGTTGAATGGTTAGGCGATTCACTTGTAGGGAAGAGTTTGTTTGCATTCTGTATCCTCAATTCTTTAACAGCAAATTGTGCATCTTGCCTTTGACAGAAATTCCAGTGAAAACTCGTTTACAAGCCAACGCCAGTAAAAAGGCTTTGTAGAATCACTCTGTGAATGTCTTTGAAAACACTTCTTAAGAAGGAAAGCATATGTCTTTCATATGAGTGAAAACTGCATTCTCTTCCGTTTTTAGTACTGTGTTGAAAGGTTAGGCGATTCAATTGTAGGGTAGAGTTTGTTTGCATTCTGTATCCTCAATTCTTTAACAGCAAATTGCGCATCTTGCCTTTGACAGAAATTCCAGTGAAATCACGTTTAAAAGCCAACGTCAGTAAAAAGGCTTTGTAGAATCACTCTGTGAATGTCTTTGAAAACACTTCTTAAGAAGGAAAGCATACGTCTTTCATCTGAGTGAAAACTGCATTCTATTCAGTTTTGAGTACTGTGTTGAATGGTTAGGCGATTCACTTGTAGGGAAGCGTTTGTTTGCATTCTGTATACTCAATTATTTAACAGCAAATCTCGTGTCTTGCATTTGACAGAAATTCCAGTTAGATCACGTTTAAAAGCCAACGCCAGTAAAAAGGCTTTGTAGATTCACTCTGTGAATGTCTTTGAAAACACTTCTTAAGAAGGAAAGCATACGTCTTTCATCTGAGTGAAAACTGCATTCTATTCAGTTTTTCGTACTGTGTTGAATGGTTAGGCGATTCACTTGTAGGGAAGCGTTTGTTCGCATTCTGTATACTCAATTCTTTAACAGCAAATCTCGCGGCTTGAGCTTGACAGAAATACCAGAGAAATCACGTTTAAAAGCCAAGGTCAGTAAAAAGGCTTAGTAGAATAACTCTGTGTATGTCTTTGAAAACACTTCTTAAGAAGGAAAGCATACGTCTTTCATCTGAGTGAAAACTGCATTCTATTCCATTTTTAGTACCTTGTTGAATGGTTAGGCAATTCCCTTGTAGGGAAGTGTTTGTTCGCATTCTGTATACTCAATTCTTTAACAGCAAATCTCGCGTCTTGCGTTTGACAGAAATTCCAGTGAAATCACGTTTAAAAGCCAACGCCATTAAAAAGGCTTTGTAGAATCACTCTGTGAATGTCTTTGAAAACACTTCTTAAGAAGGAAAGCATACGTCTTTCATCTGAGTGAAAACTGCATTCTATTCAGTTTTTAGTACTGTGTTGAATGGTTAGGTGATTCACTTGTAGGGAAGCATTTGTTTGCATTCTGTATCCTCAATTCTTTAACAGCAAATCTCACGTCTTGCGTTTGACAGAAATTCCAGTGAAATCACGTTTAAAAGCCAACGCCAGTAAAAAGGCTTTGTAGAATCACTCTATGAATGTCTTTGAAAACACTTCTTAAGAAGGTAAGCATATGTCTTTCATCTGAGTGAAAACTGCATTCTATTCAGTTTTTAGTACTGTGTTGAAAGGTTAGGCGATTCACTTGTATGGATGCCTTTGTTTGCATTCTGTATAATCAATTGTATAACAGCAAATTGCGCATCTTGCCTTTGACAGAAATTCCAGTGAAATCACATTTAAAAGCCAACGTCAGTAAAAGGCTTTGTAGAATCACTCTGTGAATGTCTTTGAAAACACTTCTTAAGAAGGAAAGCATACGTCTTTCATATGAGTGAAAACTGCATTCTATTCAGTTTTTACTACTGTGTTGAATGGTTAGGCGATTCACTTGTAGGGAAGCGTTTGTTCGCATTCTTTATACTCAATTCTTTAACAGCAAATCTCGCGTTTTGCTTTTGACAGAAATTCCAATGAAATCACGTTTAAAAGCCAACGTCAGTAAAAAGGTTTTGTAGAATCACTCTTTAAATGTCTTTAAAAACACTTCTTAAGAAGGAAAGCATACGTCATTCATATGAGTGAAAACTGCATTCTATTCAGTTTTTACTACTGTGTTGAATGGTTAGGCGATTCACTTGTAGTTAAGGGTTTGTTCGCATTCTGTATACTCAATTCTTTAACAGCAAATCTCGCGTTTTGCTTTTGACAGAAATTCCAATGAAATCACGTTTAAAAGCCAACGTCAGTAAAAAGGTTTTGTAGAATCACACTGTCAATGTCTTTAAAAACACTTCTTAAGAAGGAAAGCATACATCTTTCATCTGAGTGAAAACTGCATTCTATTCAGTTTTTAGTACTGTGTTGAATGGTTAGTCTATTCACTTGTATGGATGCCTTTGTTTGCATTCTGTATAATCAATTGTATAACAGCAAATTGCGCATCTTGCCTTTGACAGAAATTCCGTGAAATCACATTTAAAAGCCAACGTCAGTAAAAGGCTTTGTAGAATCACTCTGTGAATGTCTTTGAAAACACTTCTTAAGAAGGAAAGCATATGACTTTCATCTGAGTGAAAACTGCATTCTATTAAGTTTTTAGTACTGTGTTGAAAGGTTAGGCGATTCAATTGTAGGGAAGAGTTTGTTTGCATTCTGTATCCTCAATTTTTTAACAGCAAATTGTGCATCTTGCCTTTGACAGAAATTCCAGTGAAAACTCATTTACAAGCCAATGTCAGTAAAAAGGCTTTGTAGAATCACTCTGTGAATGTCTTTGAAAACACTTCTTAAGAAGGAAAGCATACGTCTTTTATCTGAGTGAAAACTGCATTCTATTCAGTTTTTAGTACTGTGTTGAAAGGTTAGGCGATTCAATTGTAGGGTAGAGTTTGTTTGCATTCTGTATCCTCAATTCTTTACCAGCAAATTGCCCATCTTGCCTTTGACAGAAATTCCAGTGAAATCACGTTTAACAGCCAACGTCAGTAAAAAGGCTTTGTAGAATCACTGTGTGAATGTCTTTGAAAACCCATCTTAAGAAGGAAAGCATATGTCTTTCATCTGAGTGAAAACTGCATTCTATTCAGTTTTTAGTACTGTGTTGAATGGTTAGGCAATTCACTTGTAGGGAAGCGTTTGTTCGCATTCTGTATACTCAATTCTTTAACAGCAAATCTCGCGGCTTGCGTTTGACAGAAATTCCAGTGAAATCACGTTTAAAAGTCTAGGTCAGTAAAAAGGCTTAGTAGAATAGCTCTGTGAATGTCTTTGAAAACACTTCTTAAGAAGGAAAGCATACGTCTTTCATCTGAGTGAAAACTGCATTCTATTCCGTTTTTAGTACCTTGTTGAATGGTTAGGCAATTCCCTTGTAGGGAAGTGTTTGTTCGCATTCTGTATACTCAATTCTTTAACAGCAAATCTCGCGTCTTGCATTAGACAGAAATTCCAGTGAAATCACGTTTAAAAGCCAATGCAAGTAAAAAGGCTTTGTAGAATCACTCTGTGAATGTCTTTGAAAACACTTCTTAAGAATGAAAGCATACGTCTTTCATCTGAGTGAAAACTGCATTCTATTCAGTTTTTAGTACTGTGTTGAATGGTTAGGCGATTCACTTGTAGGGAAGCGTTTGTTTGCATTCTGTATCCTCAATTCTTTAACAGCAAATCTCGCGTCTTGCGTTTGACAGAAATTCCAGTGGAATCACGTTTAAAAGACAACGCCAGTAAAAAGGCTTTGTAGAATCACTCTATGAATGTCTTTGAAAACACTTCTTAAGAAGGAAAGCATACGTCTTTCATCTGAGTGAAAACTGCATTCTATTCAGTTTATAGTACTGTGTTGAAAGGTTAGGCGATTCAATTGTAGGGAAGAGTTTGTTTGCATTCTGTATCCTCAATTTTTTAACAGCAAATTGTGCATCTTGCCTTTGACAGAAATTCCAGTGAAAACTTGTTTACAAGCCTACGCCAGTAAAAAGGCTTTGTAGAATCACTCTGTGAATGTCTTTGAAAACACTTCTTAAGAAGGAAAGCATACGTCTTTCATATGAGTGAAAACTGCATTCTATTCAGTTTTTAGTACTGTGTTGATTGGTTAGGCGATTCACTTGTAGTTAAGCGTTTGTTCGCCTTCTGTATACTCAATTCTTTAACAGCAAATCTCGCGTTTTGCTTTTGACAGGAATTCCAATGAAATCATGTTTAAAAGCCAAGGTCAGTAAAAAGGTTTTGTAGAATCACTCTGTCAATGTCTTTAAAAATACTTCTTAAGAAGGAAAGCATACGTCTTTCATCTGAGTGAAAACTGCATTCTATTCAGTTTTTAGTACTGTGTTGAATGGTTAGGCGATTCACTTGTGGGGAAGCGTTTGTTTGCATTCTGTATACTCAATTCTTTAACAGCAAATCTCGCGTCTTGCGTTTGACAGAAATTCCAGTGAAATCACGTTTAAAAGCCAACGCCAGTAAAAAGGCTTTGTAGATTCACTCTATGAATGTCTTTGAAAACACTTCTTAAGAAGGAAAGCATACGTCTTTCATCTGAGTGAAAACTGCATTCTATTCAGTTTTTAGTACTGTGTTGAAAGGTTAGGCGATTCAATTGTAGGGAAGAGTTTGTTTGCATTCTGTATCCTCAATTCTTTAACTGCAAATTGTGCATCTTGCCTTTGACAGAAATTCCAGTGAAAACTCGTTTACAAGCCAACCTCAGTAAAAAGGCTTTGTAGATTCACTGTGTGAATGTCTTTGAAAACACTTCTTAAGAAGGAAAGCATACCTTTTTCATCTGAGTGAAAACTGCATTCTATTCAGTTTTTAGTACTGTGTTGAATGGTTAGGCGATTCACTTGTAGGGAAGCGTTTGTTTGCATTCTGTATCCTCAATTCTTTAACTGCAAATTGCGCATCTTGCCTTTGACAGAAATTCCAGTGAAATCACGTTTAAAAGCCAACGTCAGTAAAAAGGCTTTGTAGAATCACTGTGTGAATGTCTTTGAAAAAACTTCTTAAGAAGGAAAGCATACGTCTTTCATCTGAGTGAAAACTGCATTCTATTCAGTTTTTAGTACTGTGTTGAATGGTTAGGCGATTCACTTGTAGGGTAGCGTTTGTTTGCATTCTGTATACTCAATTCATTAACAGCAAATCTCGTGTCTTGCGTTTGACAGAAATTCCAGTGAAATCACATTTAAAAGCCACGCCAGTAAAAAGGCTTTGTAGAATCACTCTGTGAATGTCTTTGAAAACACTTCTTAAGAAGGAAAGCATTCGTCTTTCATCTGAGTGAAAACTGCATTCTATTCAGTTTTTAGTACTGTGTTGAATGGTTAGGCGATTCACTTGTAGGGAAGCGTTTGTTTGCATTCTGTATCGTCAATTCTTTAACAGCAAATCTCGCGTCTTGCCTTTGACAGAAATTCCCGTGAAATAACGTTTAAAAGCCAACGCCAGTAAAAAGGCTTTGAGAATCACTCCATGAATGTCTTTGAAAACACTTCTTAAGAAGGAAAGCATACGTCTTTCATCTGAGTGAAAACAGCATTCTATTCAGTTTTTAGTACTGTGTTGAAAGGTTAGGCGATTCAATTGTAGGGAAGAGTTTGTTTGCATTCTGTATCCTCAATTTTTTAACAGCAAATTGTGCATCTTGCCTTTGACAGAAATTCCAGTGAAAACTCGTTTACAAGCCAACGCCAGTAAAAAGGCTTTGTAGAATCACTCTGTGAATGTCTTTGAAAACACTTCTTAAGAAGGAAAGCATACGTCTTTCATCTGAGTGAAAACTGCATTCTATTCAGTTTTTAGTACTGTGTTGAAAGGTTAGGCGATTCAATTGTAGGGTAGAGTTTGTTTGCACATTGTATCCTCAATTCTTTAACAGCAAATTGCGCATCTTGCCTTTGACATAAATTCCAGTGAAATCACATTTAAAAGCCAACGTCAGTAAAAAGGCTTTGTAGAATCACTGTGTGAATGTCTTTGAAAACACTTCTTAAGAAGGAAAGCATACGTCTTTCATCTGAGTGAAAACTGCATTCTATTCAGTGTTTAGTACTGTGTTGAATGGTTAGGCGATTCACTTGTAGGGTAGCGTTTATTTGCATTCTATATACTCAATTCTTTAACAGCAAATCTCCAGGCACGTTTAAAAGCCAATGCCAGTAAAAAAGCTTTGTAGAATCACTCTGTGAATTTCTTTGAAAACACTTCTTAAGAAGGAAAGCATACGTCTTTCATATGAGTGAAAACTGCATTCTATTCAGTTTTTAGTACTGTGTTGAATGGTTAGGCGATTCACTTGTAGGGAAGCCTTTGTTCGCATTCTGTATACTCAATTCTTTACCAGCAAATCTCGCGTTTTGCTTTTGACAGAAATTCCAATGAAATCACGTTTAAAAGCCAACGTCAGTAAAAAGGTTTTGTAGAATCACTCTGTAAATGTCTTTAAAAACACTTCTTAAGAAGGAAAGCATACGTCATTCATATGAGTGAAAACTGCATTCTATTCAGTTTTTACTACTGTGTTGAATGGTTAGGCGATTCACTTGTAGTTAAGCGTTTGTTCGCCTTCTGTATACTCAATTCTTTAACAGCAAATCTCGCGTTTTGCTTTTGACAGAAATTCCAATGAAATCACGTTTAAAAGCCAACGTCAGTAAAAAGGTTTTGTAGAATCACTCTGTCAATGTCTTTAAAAATACTTCTTAAGAAGGAAAGCATACGTCTTTCATCTGAGTGAAAACTGCATTCTATTCAGTTTTTAGTACTGTGTTGAATGGTTAGGCGATTCACTTGTATGGATGCGTTTGTTTGCATTCTGTATAATCAATTGTATAACAGCAAATTGCGCATCTTGCCTTTGACAGAAATTCCAGTGAAATCACGTTTAAAAGCCAACGTCAGTAAAAAGGCTTTGTAGATTCACTCTATGAATGTCTTTGAAAACACTTCTTAAGAAGGAAAGCATACGTCTTTCATCTGAGTGAAAACTGCATTCTATTCAGTTTTTAGTACTGTGTTGAAAGGTTAGGCGATTCAATTGTAGGGAAGAGTTTGTTTGCATTCTGTATCCTCAATTCTTTAACTGCAAATTGTGCATCTTGCCTTTGACAGAAATTCCAGTGAAAACTCGTTTACAAGCCAACCTCAGTAAAAAGGCTTTGTAGATTCACTGTGTGAATGTCTTTGAAAACACTTCTTAAGAAGGAAAGCATACCTTTTTCATCTGAGTGAAAACTGCATTCTATTCAGTTTTTAGTACTGTGTTGAATGGTTAGGCGATTCACTTGTAGGGAAGCGTTTGTTTGCATTCTGTATCCTCAATTCTTTAACTGCAAATTGCGCATCTTGCCTTTGACAGAAATTCCAGTGAAATCACGTTTAAAAGCCAACGTCAGTAAAAAGGCTTTGTAGAATCACTGTGTGAATGTCTTTGAAAAAACTTCTTAAGAAGGAAAGCATACGTCTTTCATCTGAGTGAAAACTGCATTCTATTCAGTTTTTAGTACTGTGTTGAATGGTTAGGCGATTCACTTGTAGGGTAGCGTTTGTTTGCATTCTGTATACTCAATTCTTTAACAGCAAATCTCGTGTCTTGCGTTTGACAGAAATTCCAGTGAAATCACATTTAAAAGCCACGCCAGTAAAAAGGCTTTGTAGAATCACTCTGTGAATGTCTTTGAAAACACTTCTTAAGAAGGAAAGCATTCGTCTTTCATCTGAGTGAAAACTGCATTCTATTCAGTTTTTAGTACTGTGTTGAATGGTTAGGCGATTCACTTGTAGGGAAGCGTTTGTTTGCATTCTGTATCGTCAATTCTTTAACAGCAAATCTCGCGTCTTGCCTTTGACAGAAATTCCCGTGAAATAACGTTTAAAAGCCAACGCCAGTAAAAAGGCTTTGAGAATCACTCCATGAATGTCTTTGAAAACACTTCTTAAGAAGGAAAGCATACGTCTTTCATCTGAGTGAAAACAGCATTCTATTCAGTTTTTAGTACTGTGTTGAAAGGTTAGGCGATTCAATTGTAGGGAAGAGTTTGTTTGCATTCTGTATCCTCAATTTTTTAACAGCAAATTGTGCATCTTGCCTTTGACAGAAATTCCAGTGAAAACTCGTTTACAAGCCAACGCCAGTAAAAAGGCTTTGTAGAATCACTCTGTGAATGTCTTTGAAAACACTTCTTAAGAAGGAAAGCATACGTCTTTCATCTGAGTGAAAACTGCATTCTATTCAGTTTTTAGTACTGTGTTGAAAGGTTAGGCGATTCAATTGTAGGGTAGAGTTTGTTTGCATATTGTATCCTCAATTCTTTAACAGCAAATTGCGCATCTTGCCTTTGACATAAATTCCAGTGAAATCACATTTAAAAGCCAACGTCAGTAAAAAGGCTTTGTAGAATCACTGTGTGAATGTCTTTGAAAACACTTCTTAAGAAGGAAAGCATACGTCTTTCATCTGAGTGAAAACTGCATTCTATTCAGTTTTTAGTACTGTGTTGAATGGTTAGGCGATTCACTTGTAGGGTAGCGTTTATTTGCATTCTATATACTCAATTCTTTAACAGCAAATCTCCAGGCACGTTTAAAAGCCAATGCCAGTAAAAAAGCTTTGTAGAATCACTCTGTGAATTTCTTTGAAAACACTTCTTAAGAAGGAAAGCATACGTCTTTCATATGAGTGAAAACTGCATTCTATTCAGTTTTTAGTACTGTGTTGAATGGTTAGGCGATTCACTTGTAGGGAAGCGTTTGTTCGCATTCTGTATACT
This sequence comes from Phyllotis vaccarum, assembly GCA_033318265.1. NCBI lineage: Eukaryota > Metazoa > Chordata > Mammalia > Rodentia > Cricetidae > Phyllotis > Phyllotis vaccarum. The sequence goes on along the minus strand of JARWLC010000040.1, from coordinate 2,237,734 downwards.
CAATTCTTTACCAGCAAATCTCGCGTTTTGCTTTTGAAAGAAATTCCAATGAAATCACGTTTAAAAGCCAACGTCAGTAAAAAGGTTTTGTAGAATCACTCTGTAAATGTCTTTAAAAACACTTCTTAAGAAGGAAAGCATACGTCATTCATATGAGTGAAAACTGCATTCTATTCAGTTTTTACTACTGTGTTGAATGGTTAGGCGATTCACTTGTAGTTAAGCGTTTGTTCGCCTTCTGTATACTCAATTCTTTAACAGCAAATCTCGCGTTTTGCTTTTGACAGAAATTCCAATGAAATCACGTTTAAAAGCCAACGTCAGTAAAAAGGTTTTGTAGAATCACTCTGTCAATGTCTTTAAAAATACTTCTTAAGAAGGAAAGCATACGTCTTTCATCTGAGTGAAAACTGCATTCTATTCAGTTTTTAGTACTGTGTTGAATGGTTAGGCGATTCACTTGTATGGATGCGTTTGTTTGCATTCTGTATAATCAATTGTATAACAGCAAATTGCGCATCTTGCCTTTGACAGAAATTCCAGTGAAATCACGTTTAAAAGCCAACGTCAGTAAAAAGGCTTTGTAGAATCACTGTGTGAATGTCTTTGAAAACACTTCTTAAGAAGGAAAGCATATGTCTTTCATCTGAGTGAAAACTGCATTCTATTCAGTTTTTAGTACTGTGTTGAATGGTTAGGCGATTCACTTGTAGGGAAGCGTTTGTTTGCATTCTGTATCCTCAATTCTTTAACAGCAAATTGCGCATCTTGCCTTTGACAGAAATTCCAGTGAAATCACGTTTAAAAGCCAACGTCAGTAAAAAGGCTTTGTAGAATCACTCTGTGAATGTCTTTGAAAACACTTCTTAAGAAGGAAAGCATAAGTCTTTCATCTGAGTGAAAACTGCATTCTATTCAGTTTTTAGTACTGTTTTGAATGGTTAGGCGATTCATTGTAGGGAAGCGTTTGTTTGCATTCTGTATCCTCAATTCTTTAACAGCAAATCTCGCGTCTTGCGTTTGACAGAAATTCCAGTGAAATCACGTTTAAAAGCCAACGCCAGTAAAAAGGCTTTGAGAATCACTCTATGAATGTCTTTGAAAACACTTCTTAAGAAGGAAAGCATACATCTTTCATCTGAGTGAAAACAGCATTCTATTCAGTTTTTAGTACTGTGTTGAAAGGTTAGGCGATTCAATTGTAGGGAAGAGTTTGTTTGCATTCTGTATCCTCAATTTTTTAACAGCAAATTGTGCATCTTGCCTTTGACAGAAATTCCAGTGAAAACTCGTTTACAAGCCAACGCCAGTAAAAAGGCTTTGTAGAATCACAATGTGAATGTCTTTGAAAACACTTCTTAAGAAGGAAAGCATACGTCTTTCATCTGAGTGAAAACTGCATTCTATTCAGTTTTTACTACTGTGTTGAATGGTTAGGCGATTCACTTGTAGTTAAGCGTTTGTTTGCCTTCTGTATACTCAATTCTTTAACAGCAAATCTCGCGTTTTGCTTTTGACAGAAATTCCAATGAAATCACGTTTAAAAGCCAACGTCAGTAAAAAGGTTTTGTAGAATCACTCTGTCAATGTCTTTAAAAATACTTCTTAAGAAGGAAAGCATACGTCTTTCATCTGAGTGAAAACTGCATTCTATTCAGTTTTTAGTACTGTGTTGAATGGTTAGGCGATTCACTTGTATGGATGCGTTTGTTTGCATTCTGTATAATCAATTGTATAACAGCAAATTGCGCATCTTGCCTTTGACAGAAATTCCAGTGAAATCACGTTTAAAAGCCAACGTCAGTAAAAAGGCTTTGTAGAATCACTGTGTGAATGTCTTTGAAAACACTTCTTAAGAAGGAAAGCATATGTCTTTCATCTGAGTGAAAACTGCATTCTATTCAGTTTTTAGTACTGTGTTGAATGGTTAGGAGTTCACTTGTAGGGAAGCGTTTGTTTGCATTCTGTATACTCAATTCTTTAACAGCAAATCTCGCGGCTTGCGTTTGACAGAAATTCCAGTGAAATCGCGTTTAAAAGCCAACGCCTGTAAAATGCTTTGTAGATTCACTCTATGAATGTCTTTGAAAACACTTCTTAAGAATGAAAGCATACATCTTTCATCTGAGTGAAAACTGCATTCTATTCAGTTTTTAGTACTGTGTTGAATGGTTAGGCGATTCACTGTAGGGAAGCGTTTGTTTGCATTCTGTATCCTCAATTCTTTAACAGCAAATCTCGCGTCTTGCCTTTGACAGAAATTCCAGTGAAATCACGTTTAAAAGCCAACGTCAGTAAAAAGGCTTTGTAGAATCACTCTGTGAATGTCTTTGAAAACACTTCTTAAGAAGGAAAGCATAAGTCTTTCATCTGAGTGAAAACTGCATTCTATTCAGTTTTTAGTACTGTGTTGAATGGTTAGGCGATTCACTTGTAGGGAAGCCTTTGTTCGCATTCTGTATACTCAATTCTTTAACAGCAAATCTCGCGTCTTGCGTTTGACAGAAATTCCAGTGAAATCACATTTAAAAGCCAACGCCAGTAAAAAGGCTTTGTAGAATCACTCTGTGAATGTCTTTGAAAACACTTCTTAAGAAGGAAAGCATTCGTCTTTCATCTGAATGAAAACTGCATTCTATTCAGTTTTTAGTACTGTGTTGAATGGTTAGGCGATTCACTTGTAGGGAAGCGTTTGTTTGCATTCTGTATCCTCAATTCTTTAACAGCAAATCTCGCGTCTTGCCTTTGACAGAAATTCCAGTGAAATCACTTTTAAAAGCCAACGTCAGTAAAAAGGCTTTGTAGAATCACTCTGTGAATGTCTTTGAAAACACTTCTTAAGAAGGAAAGCATAAGTCTTTCATCTGAGTGAAAACTGCATTCTATTCAGTTTTTAGTACTGTGTTGAATGGTTAGGCGATTCAATTGTAAGGAAGCGTTTGTTTGCATTCTGTATCCTCAATTTTTTATCAGCAAATTGTGCATCTTGCCTTTGACAGAAATTCCAGTGAAAACTCGTTTACAAGCCAATGCCAGTAAAAAGGCTTTGTAGAATCACTGTGTGAATGTCTTTGAAAACACTTCTTAAGAAGGAAAGCATACGTCTTTCATCTGAGTGAAAACTGCATTCTATTCAGTTTTTAGTACTGTGTTGAAAGGTTAGGCGATTCAATTGTAGGGTAGAGTTTGTTTCCATTCTGTATCCTCAATTCTTTAACAGCAAATTGCGCATCTTGCCTTTGACAGAAATTCCAGTGAAATCACATTTAAAAGCCAACGTCAGTAAAAAGGCTTTGTAGAATCACTCTGTGAATGTCTTTGAAAACACTTCTTAAGAAGGAAAGCATTCGTCTTTCATCTGAGTGAAAACTGCATTCTATTCAGTTTTTAGTACTGTGTTGAATGGTTAGGCGATTCACTTGTAGGGAAGCGTTTGTTTGCATTCTGTATCCTCAATTCTTTAACAGCAAATCTCGCGTCTTGCCTTTGACAGAAATTCCCGTGAAATAACGTTTAAAAGCCAACGCCAGTAAAAAGGCTTTGAGAATCACTCCATGAATGTCTTTGAAAACACTTCTTAAGAAGGAAAGCATACGTCTTTCATCTGAGTGAAAACAGCATTCTATTCAGTTTTTAGTACTGTGTTGAAAGGTTAGGCGATTCAATTGTAGGGAAGAGTTTGTTTGCATTCTGTATCCTCAATTTTTTAACAGCAAATTGTGCATCTTGCCTTTGACAGAAATTCCAGTGAAAACTCGTTTACAAGCCAACGCCAGTAAAAAGGCTTTGTAGAATCACTCTGTGAATGTCTTTGAAAACACTTCTTAAGAAGGAAAGCATACGTCTTTCATCTGAGTGAAAACTGCATTCTATTCAGTTTTTAGTACTGTGTTGAAAGGTTAGGCGATTCAATTGTAGGGTAGAGTTTGTTTGCATATTGTATCCTCAATTCTTTAACAGCAAATTGCGCATCTTGCCTTTGACAGAAATTGCAGTGAAATCACGTTTAAAAGCCAACGTCAGTAAAAAGGCTTTGTAGAATCACTCTGTGAATGTCTTTGAAAACACTTCTTAAGAAGGAAAGCATAAGTCTTTCATCTGAGTGAAAACTGCATTCTATTCAGTTTTTAGTACTGTGTTGAATGGTTAGGCGATTCAATTGTAGGGAAGCGTTTGTTTGCATTCTGTATACTCAATTCTTTAACAGCAAATCTCGCATCTTGCGTTTGACAGAAATTCCAGTGAAATCACATTTAAAAGCCAACGCCAGTAAAAAGGCTTTGTAGAATCACTCTGTGAATGTCTTTGAAAACACTTCTTAAGAAGGAAAGCATTCGTCTTTCATCTGAGTGAAAACTGCATTCTATTCAGTTTTTAGTACTGTTTTGAATGGTTAGGCGATTCACTTGTAGGGAAGCGTTTGTTTGCATTCTGTATCCTCAATTCTTTAACAGCAAATCTCGCGTCTTGCGTTTGACAGAAATTCCAGTGAAATCACGTTTAAAAGCCAACGCCAGTAAAAAGGCTTTGAGAATCACTCTATGAATGTCTTTGAAAACACTTCTTAAGAAGGAAAGCATACATCTTTCATCTGAGTGAAAACAGCATTCTATTCAGTTTTTAGTACTGTGTTGAAAGGTTAGGCGATTCAATTGTAGGGAAGAGTTTGTTTGCATTCTGTATCCTCAATTTTTTAACAGCAAATTGTGCATCTTGCCTTTGACAGAAATTCCAGTGAAAACTCGTTTACAAGCCAACGCCAGTAAAAAGGCTTTGTAGAATCACAATGTGAATGTCTTTGAAAACACTTCTTAAGAAGGAAAGCATACGTCTTTCATCTGAGTGAAAACTGCATTCTATTCAGTTTTTACTACTGTGTTGAATGGTTAGGCGATTCACTTGTAGTTAAGCGTTTGTTTGCCTTCTGTATACTCAATTCTTTAACAGCAAATCTCGCGTTTTGCTTTTGACAGAAATTCCAATGAAATCACGTTTAAAAGCCAACGTCAGTAAAAAGGTTTTGTAGAATCACTCTGTCAATGTCTTTAAAAATACTTCTTAAGAAGGAAAGCATACGTCTTTCATCTGAGTGAAAACTGCATTCTATTCAGTTTTTAGTACTGTGTTGAATGGTTAGGCGATTCACTTGTATGGATGCGTTTGTTTGCATTCTGTATAATCAATTGTATAACAGCAAATTGCGCATCTTGCCTTTGACAGAAATTCCAGTGAAATCACGTTTAAAAGCCAACGTCAGTAAAAAGGCTTTGTAGAATCACTGTGTGAATGTCTTTGAAAACACTTCTTAAGAAGGAAAGCATATGTCTTTCATCTGAGTGAAAACTGCATTCTATTCAGTTTTTAGTACTGTGTTGAATGGTTAGGAGTTCACTTGTAGGGAAGCGTTTGTTCGCATTCTGTATACTCAATTCTTTAACAGCAAATCTCGCGGCTTGCGTTTGACAGAAATTCCAGTGAAATCACGTTTAAAAGCCAACGCCTGTAAAATGCTTTGTAGATTCACTCTATGAATGTCTTTGAAAACACTTCTTAAGAATGAAAGCATACATCTTTCATCTGAGTGAAAACTGCATTCTATTCAGTTTTTAGTACTGTGTTGAATGGTTAGGCGATTCACTGTAGGGAAGCGTTTGTTTGCATTCTGTATCCTCAATTCTTTAACAGCAAATCTCGCGTCTTGCCTTTGACAGAATTTCCAGTGAAATCACGTTTAAAAGCCAACGTCAGTAAAAAGGCTTTGTAGAATCACTCTGTGAATGTCTTTGAAAACACTTCTTAAGAAGGAAAGCATAAGTCTTTCATCTGAGTGAAAACTGCATTCTATTCAGTTTTTAGTACTGTGTTGAATGGTTAGGCGATTCACTTGTAGGGAAGCCTTTGTTCGCATTCTGTATACTCAATTCTTTAACAGCAAATCTCGGGTCTTGCGTTTGACAGAAATTCCAGTGAAATCACATTTAAAAGCCAACGCCAGTAAAAAGGCTTTGTAGAATCACTCTGTGAATGTCTTTGAAAACACTTCTTAAGAAGGAAAGCATTCGTCTTTCATCTGAGTGAAAACTGCATTCTATTCAGTTTTTAGTACTGTGTTGAATGGTTAGGCGATTCACTTGTAGGGAAGCGTTTGTTTGCATTCTGTATCCTCAATTCTTTAACAGCAAATCTCGCGTCTTGCCTTTGACAGAAATTCCAGTGAAATCACTTTTAAAAGTCAACGTCAGTAAAAAGGCTTTGTAGAATCACTCTGTGAATGTCTTTGAAAACACTTCCTAAGAAGGAAAGCATAAGTCTTTCATCTGAGTGAAAACTGCATTCTATTCAGTTTTTAGTACTGTGTTGAATGGTTAGGCGATTCAATTGTAAGGAAGCGTTTGTTTGCATTCTGTATCCTCAATTTTTTATCAGCAAATTGTGCATCTTGCCTTTGACAGAAATTCCAGTGAAAACTCGTTTACAAGCCAATGCCAGTAAAAAGGCTTTGTAGAATCACTCTGTGAATGTCTTTGAAAACACTTCTTAAGAAGGAAAGCATACGTCTTTCATCTGAGTGAAAACTGCATTCTATTCAGTTTTTAGTACTGTGTTGAAAGGTTAGGCGATTCAATTGTAGGGTAGAGTTTGTTTCCATTCTGTATCCTCAATTCTTTAACAGCAAATTGCGCATCTTGCCTTTGACAGAAATTCCAGTGAAATCACATTTAAAAGCCAACGTCAGTAAAAAGGCTTTGTAGAATCACTGTGTGAATGTCTTTGAAAACACTTCTTAAGAAGGAAAGCATACATCTTTCATCTGAGTGAAAACTGCATTCTATTCAGTTTTTAGTACTGTGTTGAATGGTTAGGCGATTCACTTGTAGGGTAGCGTTTATTTGCATTCTATATACTCAATTCTTTAACAGCAAATCTCCAGGCACGTTTAAAAGCCAACGCCAGTAAAAAGGCTTTGTAGAATCACTCTGTGAATTTCTTTGAAAACACTTCTTAAGAAGGAAAGCATACGTCTTTCATATGAGTGAAAACTGCATTCTATTCAGTTTTTAGTACTGTGTTGAATGGTTAGGCGATTCACTTGTAGGGAAGAGTTTGTTCGCATTCTGTATACTCAATTCTTTAACAGCAAATCTCGCATTTTGCTTTTGACAGAAATTCCAATGAAATCACCTTTAAAAGCCAACATCAGTAAAAAGGTTTTGTAGAATCACTCTGTGAATGTCTTTGAAAACACTTCTTAAGAAGGAAAGCATACGTCTTTCATCTGAGTGAAAACTGCATTCTATTCAGTTTTTAGTACTGTGTTGAATGGTTAGGCGATTCAATTGTAGGGAAGCGTTTGTTTGCATTCTGTATACTCAATTCCTTAACAGCAAATCTCGCGTCTTGCGTTTGACAGAAATTCCAGTGAAATCACATTTAAAAGCCAACGCCAGTAAAAAGGCTTTGTAGAATCACTCTGTGAATGTCTTTGAAAACACTTCTTAAGAAGAAAAGCATTCGTCTTTCATCTGAGTGAAAACTGCATTCTATTCAGTTTTTAGTACTGTGTTGAATGGTTAGGCGATTCACTTGTAGGGAAGCGTTTGTTTGCATTCTGTATCCTCAATTCTTTAACAGCAAATCTCACGTCTTGCGTTTGACAGAAATTCCAGTGAAATCACGTTTAAAAGCCAACGCCAGTAAAAAGGCTTTGAGAATCACTCTATGAATGTCTTTGAAAACACTTCTTAAGAAGGAAAGCATACGTCTTTCATCTGAGTGAAAACAGCATTCTATTCAGTTTTTAGTACTGTGTTGAAAGGTTAGGCGATTCATTTGTAGGGAAGAGTTTGTTTGCATTCTGTATCCTCAATTTTTTAACAGCAAATTGTGCATCTTGCCTTTGACAGAAATTCCAGTGAAAACTCGTTTACAAGCCAACGCCAGTAAAAAGGCTTTGTAGAAACACTCTGTGAATGTATTTGAAAACACTTCTTAAGATGGAAAGCATACATCTTTCATCTGAGTGAAAACTGCATTCTATTCAGTTTTTAGTACTGTGTTGAATGGTTAGGCGATTCACATGTAGGGAAGCGTTTGTTCGCATTCTGTATACTCAATTCTTTAACAGCAAATCTCACAACTTGTGTTTGACAGAAATTCCAGTGAAATCACGTTTAAAAGAGAACGTCAGGAAAAAGGCTTTGTAGAAACACTCTGTGAATGTCTTTGAAAACACTTCTTAAGAAGGAAAGCATACGTCTTTCATCTGAGTGAAAACTGCATTCTATTCAGTTTTTAGTACTGTGTTGAATGGTTAGGCGATTCACTTGTAGGGAAGCCTTTGTTCGCATTCTGTATACTCAATTCTTTAACAGCAAATCTTGCGTCTTGCGTTTGACAGAAATTCCAGTGAAATCACGTTTAAACGCCAATGTCAGTAAAAAGGCTTTGTAGAAACACTCTGTGAATGTCTTTGAAAACACTTTTGAAAAAAGGAAAGCATACGTCTTTCATCTGAGTGAAAACTGCATTCTATTCAGTTTTTAGTACTGTGTTGAATGGTTAGGCGATTCACTTGTAGGGAAGCGTTTGTTCGCATTCTGTATACTCAATTCTTTAACAGCAAATCTCACGTCTTGCTTTTGACAGAAATTCCGGTGAAATCACGTTTAAAAGCCAACATCAGTAAAAAGGCTGTGTAGAATCACTCTGTGAATGTCTTTGAAAACACTTCTTAAGAAGGAAAGCATACGTCTTTCATCTGAGTGAAAACTGCATTCTATTCAGTTTTTAGTACAGTGTTGAATGGTTAGGCGATTCAATTGTAGGAAGCGTTTGTTTGCATTCTGTATGCTCAATTCTTTAACAGCATATCTCGCCTCTTGCGATTGACAGAAATTCCAGTGAAATCACGTTTAAAAGCTAACGCTGGTAAAAAGGCTTTGTAGAATCACTCTGTGAATGTCTTTGAAAACACTTCTTAAGAAGGAAAGCATACGTCTTTCATCTGAGTGAAAACTGCATTGTATTCAGTTTTTAGAACTGTGTGGAATGGTTAGGCGATTCACTTGTAGGGAAGCGTTTGTTCGCATTCTGTATACTCATTTCTTTTACAGCAAATCTTGTGGCTTGTGTTTGACAGAAATTACAGTGAAATCACTTTTAAAAGCCAACGCAAGTAAAAAGGCTTTGTAGAATCACTCTGTGAATGTCTTTGGAAACACTTCTTAAGAAGGAAAGCATACGTCTTTCATCTGAGTGAAAACTGCATTCTATTCACTTTTTAGTACTGTGTTGAATGGTTAGGCGATTCACTTGTAGGGAAGCGTTTGTTCGCATTCTGTATACTCAATTCTTTAACAGCAAATCTCGTGTCTTGCGTTTGACAGAAATTCCAGTGAAATCACGTTTAAAAGCCAATGTCAGTAAAAAGGCTTTGTAGAAACACTCTGTGAATATTTTTGAAAACACTTCATAAGATGGAAAGCATACGTCTTTCATCTGAGTGAAAACTGCATTCTATTCAGTTTTTAGTACTGTGTTGAATGGTTAGGCGATTCAATTGTAGGAAGCGTTTGTTTGCATTCTATATGCTCAATTCTTTAACAGCAAATCTCGAGTCTTGCGATTGACAGAAATTCCAGTGAAATCACGTTTAAAAGCCAACGCTGGTAAAAAGGCTTTGTAGAATCACTCTGTGAATGTCTTTGAAAACACTTCTTAAGAAGGAAAGCATACGTCTTTCATCTGAGTGAAAACTGCATTCTATTCTGTTTTTATTACTGTGTTTACTGGTTAGGCGATTCACTTGTAGGGAAGCGTTTGTTTGCATTCTGTATACTGAATTCTTTAACAGCAAATTGCGCATCTTGCCTTTGACAGAAATTCCAGTGAAAACTCGTTTACAAGCCAATGCCAGTAAAAAGGCTTTGTAGAATCACTCTGTGAATGTCTTTGAAAACACTTCTTAAGAAGGAAAGCATACGTCTTTCATCTGAGTGAAAACTGCATTCTATTCAGTTTTTAGTACTGTGTTGAAAGGTTAGGCGATTCAATTGTAGGGTAGAGTTTGTTTCCATTCTGTATCCTCAATTCTTTAACAGCAAATTGCGCATCTTGCCTTTGACAGAAATTCCAGTGAAATCACATTTAAAAGCCAACGTCAGTAAAAAGGCTTTGTAGAATCACTGTGTGAATGTCTTTGAAAACACTTCTTAAGAAGGAAAGCATACATCTTTCATCTGAGTGAAAACTGCATTCTATTCAGTTTTTAGTACTGTGTTGAATGGTTAGGCGATTCACTTGTAGGGTAGCGTTTATTTGCATTCTATATACTCAATTCTTTAACAGCAAATCTCCAGGCACGTTTAAAAGCCAACGCCAGTAAAAAGGCTTTGTAGAATCACTCTGTGAATTTCTTTGAAAACACTTCTTAAGAAGGAAAGCATACGTCTTTCATATGAGTGAAAACTGCATTCTATTCAGTTTTTAGTACTGTGTTGAATGGTTAGGCGATTCACTTGTAGGGAAGAGTTTGTTCGCATTCTGTATACTCAATTCTTTAACAGCAAATCTCGCATTTTGCTTTTGACAGAAATTCCAATGAAATCACCTTTAAAAGCCAACATCAGTAAAAAGGTTTTGTAGAATCACTCTGTGAATGTCTTTGAAAACACTTCTTAAGAAGGAAAGCATACGTCTTTCATCTGAGTGAAAACTGCATTCTATTCAGTTTTTAGTACTGTGTTGAATGGTTAGGCGATTCAATTGTAGGGAAGCGTTTGTTTGCATTCTGTATACTCAATTCCTTAACAGCAAATCTCGCGTCTTGCGTTTGACAGAAATTCCAGTGAAATCACATTTAAAAGCCAACGCCAGTAAAAAGGCTTTGTAGAATCACTCTGTGAATGTCTTTGAAAACACTTCTTAAGAAGAAAAGCATTCGTCTTTCATCTGAGTGAAAACTGCATTCTATTCAGTTTTTAGTACTGTGTTGAATGGTTAGGCGATTCACTTGTAGGGAAGCGTTTGTTTGCATTCTGTATCCTCAATTCTTTAACAGCAAATCTCACGTCTTGCGTTTGACAGAAATTCCAGTGAAATCACGTTTAAAAGCCAACGCCAGTAAAAAGGCTTTGAGAATCACTCTATGAATGTCTTTGAAAACACTTCTTAAGAAGGAAAGCATACGTCTTTCATCTGAGTGAAAACAGCATTCTATTCAGTTTTTAGTACTGTGTTGAAAGGTTAGGCGATTCATTTGTAGGGAAGAGTTTGTTTGCATTCTGTATCCTCAATTTTTTAACAGCAAATTGTGCATCTTGCCTTTGACAGAAATTCCAGTGAAAACTCGTTTACAAGCCAACGCCAGTAAAAAGGCTTTGTAGAAACACTCTGTGAATGTATTTGAAAACACTTCTTAAGATGGAAAGCATACATCTTTCATCTGAGTGAAAACTGCATTCTATTCAGTTTTTAGTACTGTGTTGAATGGTTAGGCGATTCACATGTAGGGAAGCGTTTGTTCGCATTCTGTATACTCAATTCTTTAACAGCAAATCTCACAACTTGTGTTTGACAGAAATTCCAGTGAAATCACGTTTAAAAGACAACGTCAGGAAAAAGGCTTTGTAGAAACACTCTGTGAATGTCTTTGAAAACACTTCTTAAGAAGGAAAGCATACGTCTTTCATCTGAGTGAAAACTGCATTCTATTCAGTTTTTAGTACTGTGTTGAATGGTTAGGCGATTCACTTGTAGGGAAGCCTTTGTTCGCATTCTGTATACTCAATTCTTTAACAGCAAATCTTGCGTCTTGCGTTTGACAGAAATTCCAGTGAAATCACGTTTAAACGCCAATGTCAGTAAAAAGGCTTTGTAGAAACACTCTGTGAATGTCTTTGAAAACACTTTTGAAAAAAGGAAAGCATACGTCTTTCATCTGAGTGAAAACTGCATTCTATTCAGTTTTTAGTACTGTGTTGAATGGTTAGGCGATTCACTTGTAGGGAAGCGTTTGTTCGCATTCTGTATACTCAATTCTTTAACAGCAAATCTCACGTCTTGCTTTTGACAGAAATTCCGGTGAAATCACGTTTAAAAGCCAACATCAGTAAAAAGGCTGTGTAGAATCACTCTGTGAATGTCTTTGAAAACACTTCTTAAGAAGGAAAGCATACGTCTTTCATCTGAGTGAAAACTGCATTCTATTCAGTTTTTAGTACAGTGTTGAATGGTTAGGCGATTCAATTGTAGGAAGCGTTTGTTTGCATTCTGTATGCTCAATTCTTTAACAGCATATCTCGCCTCTTGCGATTGACAGAAATTCCAGTGAAATCACGTTTAAAAGCTAACGCTGGTAAAAAGGCTTTGTAGAATCACTCTGTGAATGTCTTTGAAAACACTTCTTAAGAAGGAAAGCATACGTCTTTCATCTGAGTGAAAACTGCATTCTATTCAGTTTTTAGAACTGTGTGGAATGGTTAGGCGATTCACTTGTAGGGAAGCGTTTGTTCGCATTCTGTATACTCATTTCTTTTACAGCAAATCTTGTGGCTTGTGTTTGACAGAAATTACAGTGAAATCACTTTTAAAAGCCAACGCAAGTAAAAAGGCTTTGTAGAATCACTCTGTGAATGTCTTTGGAAACACTTCTTAAGAAGGAAAGCATACGTCTTTCATCTGAGTGAAAACTGCATTCTATTCACTTTTTAGTACTGTGTTGAATGGTTAGGCGATTCACTTGTAGGGAAGCGTTTGTTCGCATTTTGTATACTCAATTCTTTAACAGCAAATCTCGTGTCTTGCGTTTGACAGAAATTCCAGTGAAATCACGTTTAAAAGCCAATGTCAGTAAAAAGGCTTTGTAGAAACACTCTGTGAATATTTTTGAAAACACTTCATAAGATGGAAAGCATACGTCTTTCATCTGAGTGAAAACTGCATTCTATTCAGTTTTTAGTACTGTGTTGAATGGTTAGGCGATTCAATTGTAGGAAGCGTTTGTTTGCATTCTATATGCTCAATTCTTTAACAGCAAATCTCGAGTCTTGCGATTGACAGAAATTCCAGTGAAATCACGTTTAAAAGCCAACGCTGGTAAAAAGGCTTTGTAGAATCACTCTGTGAATGTCTTTGAAAACACTTCTTAAGAAGGAAAGCATACGTCTTTCATCTGAGTGAAAACTGCATTCTATTCTGTTTTTATTACTGTGTTTACTGGTTAGGCGATTCACTTGTAGGGAAGCGATTGTTTGCATTCTGTATACTGAATTCTTTAACAGCAAATTGCGCATCTTGACTTTGACAGAAATTCCAGTGAAATCACGTTTAAAAGCCAATGTCAGTAAAAAGGCTTTGTAGAATCACTCTGTGAATGTCTTTGAAAACACTTCTTAAGAAGGAAAGCATACTTCTTTCATCTGAGTGAAAACTGCATTCTATTCAGTTTTTAGAACTGTGTGGAATGGTTAGGCGATTCACTTGTAGGGAAGCATTTGTTCGCATTCTGTATACTCAATTCTTTAACAGCAAATTGCGCATCTTGCCTTTGACAGAAATTCCAGTGAAATCACGTTTAAAAGCCAACGTCAGTAAAAAGGCTTTGTAGAATCACTCTGTGAATGTCTTTGAAAATACTTCTTAAGAAGGAAAGCATACGTCTTTCATCTGAGTGAAAACTGCATTCTATTCAGTTTTTAGTTCTGTGTTGAATGGTTATGCGATTCACTTGTAGGGAAGCCTTTGTTCGCATTCTGTATACTCAATTCTTTTACAGCAAATCTTGCAGCTTGTGTTTGACAGAAATTCCAGTGAAATCACGTTTAAAAGCCAATGCCAGTAAATAGGCTTTGTAGAATCATTCTGTGAATGTCTTTGGAAACACTTCTTAAGAAGGAAAGCATACGTCTTTCATCTGAGTGAAAACTGCATTCTATTCACTTTTTAGTACTGTGTTGAATGGTTAGGCGATTCAATTGTAGGGAAGCGTTTGTTCGCAATCTGTATACTCAATTCTTTAACAGCAAATCTCGCTTCTTGCGTTTGACAGAAATTCCAGTGAAATCACGTTTAAAAGCCAATGTCAGTAAAAAGGCTTTGTAGAAACACTCTGTGAATATTTTTGAAAACACTTCATAAGATGGAAAGCATACGTCTTTCATCTGAGTGAAAAGTGCATTCTATTCAGTTTTTAGTATTGTGTTGAATGGTTAGGCGATTCAATTGTAGGAAGCGTTTGTTTGCATTCTATATGCTCAATTCTTTAACAGCAAATCTCGAGTCTTGCGATTGACAGAAATTCCAGTGAAATCACGTTTAAAAGCCAACGCTGGTAAAAAGGCTTTGTAGAATCACTCTGTGAATGTCTTTGAAAACACTTCTTAAGAAGGAAAGCATAAGTCTTTCATCTGAGTGAAAACTGTATTCTATTCTGTTTTTATTACTGTGTTTACTGGTTAGGCGATTCACTTGTAGGGAAGCGTTTGTTTGCATTCTGTATACTGAATTCTTTAACAGCAAATTGCGCATCTTGACTTTGACAGAAATTCCAGTGAAATCACGTTTAAAAGCCAATGTCAGTAAAAAGGCTTTGTAGAATCACTCTGTGAATGTCTTTGAAAACACTTCTTAAGAAGGAAAGCATACGTCTTTCATCTGAGTGAAAACTGCATTCTATTCTGTTTTTATTACTGTGTTGAATGGTTAGGCGATTCACTTGTAGGGAAGCGTTTGTTTGCATTCTGTATACTGAATTCTTTAACAGCAAATTGCACATCTTGCCTTTGACAGAAATTCCAGTGAAATCACGTTTAAAAGCCAACATCAGTAAAAAGGCTTTGTAGAATCAATCTGTGAATGTCTTTGGAAACACTTCTTAAGAAGGAAAGCATAAGTCTTTCATCTGAGTGAAAACTGCATTCTATTCAGTTTTTAGTACTGTGTTGAATGGTTAGGCGATTCACTTGTATGGAAACGTTTGTTTGCATTCTGTATACTCAATTCTTTAACAGCAAATTGCGCATCTTGCCTTTGACAGAAATTCCAGTGAAATCACGTTTAAAAGCCAACTTCAGTAAAAAGGCTTTGTAGAATCACTCTGTGAATGTCTTTGAAAATACTTCTTAAGAAGGAAAGCATACGTCTTTCATCTGAGTGAAAACTGCATTCTATTCAGTTTTTAGTTCTGTGTTGAATGGTTATGCGATTCACTTGTAGGGAAGCCTTTGTTCGCATTCTGTATACTCAATTCTTTTACAGCAAATCTTGCAGCTTGTGTTTGACAGAAATTCCAGTGAAATCACGTTTAATAGCCAATGCCAGTAAATAGGCTTTGTAGAATCACTCTGTGAATGTCTTTGAAAACACTTCATAAGATGGAAAGCATTCGTCTTTTATCTGAGTGAAAACTGCATTCTATTCAGTTTTTAGTACTGTGTTGAATGGTTAGGCGATTCAATTGTAGGAAGCGTTTGTTTGCATTCTATATGCTCAATTCATTAACAGCAAATCTCGAGTCTTGCGATTGACAGAAATTCCAGTGAAATCACGTTTAAAAGCCAACGCTGGTAAAAAGGCTTTGTAGAATCACTCTGTGAATGTCTTTGAAAACACTTCTTAAGAAGGAAAGCATACGTCTTTCATCTGAGTGAAAACTGCATTCTATTCTGTTTTTATTACTGTGTTTACTGGTTAGGCGATTCACTTGTAGGGAAGCGTTTGTTTGCATTCTGTATACTGAATTCTTTAACAGCAAATTGCGCATCTTGACTTTGACAGAAATTCCAGTGAAATCACGTTTAAAAGCCAATGTCAGTAAAAAGGCTTTGTAGAATCACTCTGTGAATGTCTTTGAAAACACTTCTTAAGAAGGAAAGCATACGTCTTTCATCTGAGTGAAAACTGCATTCTATTCAGTTTTTAGAACTGTGTGGAATGGTTAGGCGATTCACTTGTAGGGAAGCGTTTGTTCGCATTCTGTATACTCATTTCTTTTACAGCAAATCTTGTGGCTTGTGTTTGACAGAAATTTCAGTGAAATCAAGTTTAAAAGCCAACGCAAGTAAAAAGGCTTTGTAGAATCACTTTGTGAATGTCTTTGGAAACACTTCTTAAGAAGGAAAGCATACGTCTTTCATCTGAGTGAAAACTGCATTCTATTCACTTTTTAGTACTGTGTTGAATGGTTAGGCGATTCACTTGTAGGGAAGCGTTTGTTCGCATTCTGTATACTCAATTCTTTAACAGCAAATCTCGCGTCTTGCGTTTGACAGAAATTCCAGTGAAATCACGTTTAAAAGCCAATGTCAGTAAAAAGGCTTTGTAGAAACACTCTGTGAATATTTTTGAAAACACTTCATAAGATGGAAAGCATACGTCTTTCATCTGAGTGAAAACTGCATTCTATTCAGTTTTTAGTACTGTGTTGAATGGTTAGGCGATTCAATTGTAGGAAGCGTTTGTTTGCATTCTATATGCTCAATTCTTTAACAGCAAATCTCGAGTCTTGCGATTGACAGAAATTCCAGTGAAATCACGTTTAAAAGCCAACGCTGGTAAAAAGGCTTTGTAGAATCACTCTGTGAATGTCTTTGAAAACACTTCTTAAGAAGGAAAGCATACGTCTTTCATCTGAGTGAAAACTGCATTCTATTCTGTTTTTATTACTGTGTTTACTGGTTAGGCGATTCACTTGTAGGGAAGCGTTTGTTTGCATTCTGTATACTGAATTCTTTAACAGCAAATTGCGCATCTTGACTTTGACAGAAATTCCAGTGAAATCACGTTTAAAAGCCAATGTCAGTAAAAAGGCTTTGTAGAATCACTCTGTGAATGTCTTTGAAAACACTTCTTAAGAAGGAAAGCATACGTCTTTCATCTGAGTGAAAACTGCATTCTATTCTGTTTTTATTACTGTGTTGAATGGTTAGGCGATTCACTTGTAGGGAAGCGTTTGTTTGCATTCTGTATACTGAATTCTTTAACAGCAAATTGCACATCTTGCCTTTGACAGAAATTCCAGTGAAATCACGTTTAAAAGCCAACATCAGTAAAAAGGCTTTGTAGAATCAATCTGTGAATGTCTTTGGAAACACTTCTTAAGAAGGAAAGCATAAGTCTTTCATCTGAGTGAAAACTGCATTCTATTCAGTTTTTAGTACTGTGTTGAATGGTTAGGCGATTCACTTGTATGGAAACGTTTGTTTGCATTCTGTATACTCAATTCTTTAACAGCAAATTGC
Organism: Phyllotis vaccarum; assembly: GCA_033318265.1. Lineage (NCBI taxonomy): Eukaryota > Metazoa > Chordata > Mammalia > Rodentia > Cricetidae > Phyllotis > Phyllotis vaccarum. The sequence continues at coordinate 2,220,497 of JARWLC010000040.1, read as the reverse complement.
GCATCTTGCCTTTGACAGAAATTCCAGTGAAATCACGTTTAAAAGCCAACGTCAGTAAAAAGGCTTTGTAGAATCACTCTGTGAATGTCTTTGAAAATACTTCTTAAGAAGGAAAGCATACGTCTTTCATCTGAGTGAAAACTGCATTCTATTCTGTTTTTAGTTCTGTGTTGAATGGTTATGCGATTCACTTGTAGGGAAGCCTTTGTTCGCATTCTGTATACTCAATTCTTTTACAGCAAATCTTGCAGCTTGTGTTTGACAAAAATTCCAGTGAAATCACGTTTAAAAGCCAATGCCAGTAAATAGGCTTTGTAGAATCACTCTGTGAATGTCTTTGAAAACACTTCATAAGATGGAAAGCATTCGTCTTTCATCTGAGTGAAAACTGCATTCTATTCAGTTTTTAGTACTGTGTTGAATGGTTAGGCGATTCAATTGTAGGAAGCGTTTGTTTGCATTCTATATGCTCAATTCTTTAACAGCAAATCTCGAGTCTTGCGATTGACAGAAATTCCAGTGAAATCACGTTTAAAAGCCAACGCTGGTAAAAAGGCTTTGTAGAATCACTCTGTGAATGTCTTTGAAAACACTTCTTAAGAAGGAAAGCATACGTCTTTCATCTGAGTGAAAACTGCATTCTATTCTGTTTTTATTACTGTGTTTACTGGTTAGGCGATTCACTTGTAGGGAAGCGTTTGTTTGCATTCTGTATACTGAATTCTTTAACAGCAAATTGCGCATCTTGACTTTGACAGAAATTCCAGTGAAATCACGTTTAAAAGCCAATGTCAGTAAAAAGGCTTTGTAGAATCACTCTGTGAATGTCTTTGAAAACACTTCTTAAGAAGGAAAGCATACGTCTTTCATCTGAGTGAAAACTGCATTCTATTCAGTTTTTAGAACTGTGTGGAATGGTTAGGCGATTCACTTGTAGGGAAGCGTTTGTTCGCATTCTGTATACTCAATTCTTTAACAGCAAATTGCGCATCTTGCCTTTGACAGAAATTCCAGTGAAATCACGTTTAAAAGCCAACGTCAGTAAAAAGGCTTTGTAGAATCACTCTGTGAATGTCTTTGAAAATACTTCTTAAGAAGGAAAGCATACGTCTTTCATCTGAGTGAAAACTGCATTCTATTCAGTTTTTAGTTCTGTGTTGAATGGTTATGCGATTCACTTGTAGGGAAGCCTTTGTTCGCATTCTGTATACTCAATTCTTTTACAGCAAATCTTGCAGCTTGTGTTTGACAGAAATTCCAGTGAAATCACGTTTAAAAGCCAATGCCAGTAAATAGGCTTTGTAGAATCACTCTGTGAATGTCTTTGGAAACACTTCTTAAGAAGGAAAGCATACGTCTTTCATCTGAGTGAAAACTGCATTCTATTCACTTTTTAGTACTGTGTTGAATGGTTAGGCGATTCACTTGTAGGGAAGCCTTTGTTCGCATTCTGTATACTCAATTCTTTAACAGCAAATCTCGCGTCTTGCGTTTGACAGAAATTCCAGTGAAATCACGTTTAAAAGCCAATGTCAGTAAAAAGGCTTTGTAGAAACACTCTGTGAATATTTTTGAAAACACTTCATAAGATGGAAAGCATACGTCTTTCATCTGAGTGAAAACTGCATTCTATTCAGTTTTTAGTACTGTGTTGAATGGTTAGGCGATTCAATTGTAGGAAGCGTTTGTTTGCATTCTATATGCTCAATTCTTTAACAGCAAATCTCGAGTCTTGCGATTGACAGAAATTCCAGTGAAATCACGTTTAAAAGCCAACGCTGGTAAAAAGGCTTTGTAGAATCACTCTGTGAATGTCTTTGAAAACACTTCTTAAGAAGGAAAGCATATGTCTTTCATCTGAGTGAAAACTGCATTCTATTCTGTTTTTATTACTGTGTTTACTGGTTAGGCGATTCACTTGTAGGGAAGCGTTTGTTTGCATTCTGTATACTGAATTCTTTAACAGCAAATTGCGCATCTTGACTTTGACAGAAATTCCAGTGAAATCACGTTTAAAAGCCAATGTCAGTAAAAAGGCTTTGTAGAATCACTCTGTGAATGTCCTTGAAAACACTTCTTAAGAAGGAAAGCATACGTCTTTCATCTGAGTGAAAACTGCATTCTATTCAGTTTTTAGAACTGTGTGGAATGGTTAGGCGATTCACTTGTAGGGAAGCGTTTGTTCGCATTCTGTATACTCAATTCTTTTACAGCAAATCTTGTGGCTTGTGTTTGACAGAAATTCCAGTGAAATCACGTTTAAAAGCCAATGTCAGGAAAAAGGCTTTGTAGAAACACTCTGTGAATGTCTTTGAAAACACTTCTTAAGAAGGAAAGCATACGTCTTTCATCTGAGTGAAAACTGCATTCTATTCAGTTTTTAGTACTGTGTTGAATGGTTAGGCGATTCACTTGTAGGGAAGTGTTTGTTTGCATTCTGTATACTCAATTCTTTAACAGCAAATTGCGCATCTTGCCTTTGACAGAAATTCCAGTGAAATCACGTTTAAAAGCCAACGTCAGTAAAAAGGCTTTGTAGAATCACTCTGTGAATGTCTTTGGAAACACTTCTTAAGAAGGAAAGCATAAGTCTTTCATCTGAGTGAAAACTGCATTCTATTCAGTTTTTAGTACTGTGTTGAATGGTTAGGCGATTCACTTGTATGGAAACGTTTGTTTGCATTCTGTATACTGAATTCTTTAACAGCAAATTGCGCATCTTGCCTTTGACAGAAATTCCAGTGAAATCACATTTAAAAGCCAACGTCAGTAAAAAGGCTTTGTAGAATCACTCTGTGAATGTATTGGGAAACACTTCTTAAGAAGGAAAGCATAAGTCTTTCATCTGAGTGAAAACTGCATTCTATTCAGTTTTTAGTACTGTGTTGAATGGTTAGGCGATTCACTTGTATGGAAACGTTTGTTTGCATTCTGTATACTCAATTCTTTAACAGCAAATTGCGCATCTTGCCTTTGACAGAAATTCCAGTAAAATCACGTTTAAAAGCCAACTTCAGTAAAAAGGCTTTGTAGAATCACTCTGTGAATGTCTTTGAAAACACTTCTTAAGAAGGAAAGCATACGTCTTTCATCTGAGTGAAAACTGCATTCTATTCAGTTTTTAGTTCTGTGTTGAATGGTTAGGCGATTCACTTGTAGGGAAGCCTTTGTTCGCATTCTGTGTACTCAATTCTTTTACAGCAAATCTTGCAGCTTGTGTTTGACAGAAATTCCAGTGAAATCACGTTTAAAAGCCAATGCCAGTAAATAGGCTTTGTAGAATCACTCTGTGAATGTCTTTGGAAACACTTCTTAAGAAGGAAAGCATACGTCTTTCATCTGAGTGAAAACTGCATTCTATTCACTTTTTAGTATTGTGTTGAATGGTTAGGCGATTCACTTGTAGGGAAGCGTTTGTTTGCATTCTGTATACTCAATTCTTTAACAGCAAATCTCGCGTCTTGGTTTTGACAGAAAATCCAGTGAAATCACGTTTAAAAGCCAACGTCAGTAAAAAGGCTTTGTAGAAACACTCTGTGAATATTTTTGAAAACACTTCTTAAGATGGAAAGCATATGTCTTTCATCTGAGTGAAAACTGCATTCTATTCAGTTTTTAGTACTGTGTTGAATGGTTAGGCGATTCAATTGTAGGAAGCGTTTGTTTGCATTCTATATGCTCAATTCTTTAACAGCAAATCTCGAGTCTTGTGATTGACAGAAATTCCAGTGAAATCACGTTTAAAAGCCAATGCTGGTAAAAAGGCTTTGTAGAATCACTCTGTGAATGTCTTTGAAAACACTTCTTAAGAAGGAAAGCATAAGTCTTTCATCTGAGTGAAAACTGCATTCTATTCTGTTTTTATTACTGTGTTTACTGGTTAGGCGATTCACTTGTAGGGAAGCGTTTGTTTGCATTCTGTATACTGAATTCTTTAACAGCAAATTGCGCATCTTGACTTTGACAGAAATTCCAGTGAAATCACGTTTAAAAGCCAATGTCAGTAAAAAGGCTTTGTAGAATCACTCTGTGAATGTCCTTGAAAACACTTCTTAAGAAGGAAAGCATACGTCTTTCATCTGAGTGAAAACTGCATTCTATTCAGTTTTTAGAACTGTGTGGAATGGTTAGGCGATTCACTTGTAGGGAAGCGTTTGTTCGCATTCTGTATACTCAATTCTTTTACAGCAAATCTTGTGGCTTGTGTTTGACAGAAATTCCAGTGAAATCACGTTTAAAAGCCAACGTCAGGAAAAAGGCTTGTAGAAACACTCTGTGAATGTCTTTGAAAACACTTCTTAAGAAGGAAAGCATACGTCTTTCATCTGAGTGAAAACTGCATTCTATTCAGTTTTTAGTACTGTGTTGAATGGTTAGGCGATTCACTTGTAGGGAAGTGTTTGTTTGCATTCTGTATACTCAATTCTTTAACAGCAAATTGCGCATCTTGCCTTTGACAGAAATTCCAGTGAAATCACGTTTAAAAGCCAACGTCAGTAAAAAGGCTTTGTAGAATCACTCTGTGAATGTCTTTGGAAACACTTCTTAAGAAGGAAAGCATAAGTCTTTCATCTGAGTGAAAACTGCATTCTATTCAGTTTTTAGTACTGTGTTGAATGGTTAGGCGATTCACTTGTATGGAAACGTTTGTTTGCATTCTGTATACTCAATTCTTTAACAGCAAATTGCGCATCTTGCCTTTGACAGAAATTCCAGTGAAATCACGTTTAAAAGCCAACTTCAGTAAAAAGGCTTTGTAGAATCACTCTGTGAATGTCTTTGAAAACACTTCTTAAGAAGGAAAGCATACGTCTTTCATCTGAGTGAAAACTGCATTCTATTCAGTTTTTAGTTCTGTGTTGAATGGTTAGGCGATTCACTTGTAGGGAAGCCTTTGTTCGCATTCTGTATACTCAATTCTTTTACAGCAAATCTTGCAGCTTGTGTTTGACAGAAATTCCAGTGAAATCACGTTTAAAAGCCAATGCCAGTAAATAGGCTTTGTAGAATCACTCTGTGAATGTCTTTGGAAACACTTCTTAAGAAGGAAAGCATACGTCTTTCATCTGAGTGAAAACTGCATTCTATTCACTTTTTAGTACTGTGTTGAATGGTTAGGCGATTCACTTGTAGGGAAGCGTTTGTTTGCATTCTGTATACTCAATTCTTTAACAGCAAATCTCGCATCTTGGTTTTGACAGAAATTCCAGTGAAATCACGTTTAAAAGCCAACGTCAGTAAAAAGGCTTTGTAGAAACACTCTGTGAATATTTTTGAAAACACTTCTTAAGATGGAAAGCATATGTCTTTCATCTGAGTGAAAACTGCATTCTATTCAGTTTTTAGTACTGTGTTGAATGGTTAGGCGATTCAATTGTAGGAAGCGTTTGTTTGCATTCTATATGCTCAATTCTTTAACAGCAAATCTCGAGTCTTGCGATTGACAGAAATTCCAGTGAAATCACGTTTAAAAGCCAACGCTGGTAAAAAGGCTTTGTAGAATCACTCTGTGAATGTCTTTGAAAACCCTTCTTAAGAAGGAAAGCATACGTCTTTCATCTGAGTGAAAACTGCATTCTATTCTGTTTTTATTACTGTGTTGAATGGTTAGGCGATTCAATTGTAGGAAGCGTTTGTTTGCATTCTGTATACTCAATTCTTTAACAGCAAATTGCGCATCTTGCCTTTGACAGAAATTCCAGTGAAATCACCTTTAAAAGCCAACGTCAGTAAAAAGGCTTTGTAGAATCACTCTGTGAATATCTTTGGAAACACTTCTTAAGAAGGAAAGCATAAGTCTTTCATCTGAGTGAAAACTGCATTCTATTCAGTTTTTAGTACTGTGTTGAATGCTTAGGCGATTCACTTGTAGGGAAGCGTTTGTTCGCATTCTGTATACTCAATTCTTTAACAGCAAATCTCGAGTCTTGCTTTTGACAGAAATTCCAGTGAAATCACGTTTAAAAGCCAACACCAGTAAAAAGGCTGTGTAGAATCACTCTGTGAATGTCTTTGAAAACACTTCTTAAGAAGGAAAGCATACGTCTTTCATCTGAATGAAAACTGCATTCTATTCAGTTTTTAGAACTGTGTGGAATGGTTAGGCGATTCACTTGTAGGGAAGCGTTTGTTCGCATTCTGTATACTCAATTCTTTTACAGCAAATCTTGTGGCTTGTGTTTGACAGAAATTACAGTGAAATCACGTTTAAAAGCCAACGTCAGGAAAAAGGCTTTGTAGAAACACTCTGTGAATGTCTTTGAAAACACTTCTTAAGAAGGAAAGCATATGTCTTTCATCTGAGTGAAAACTGCATTCTATTCAGTTTTTAGGACTGTGTTGAATGGTTAGGCGATTCACTTGTAGGGAAGTGTTTGTTTGCATTCTGTATACTCAATTCTTTAACAGCAAATTGCGCATCTTGCCTTTGACAGAAATTCCAGTGAAATCACGTTTAAAAGCCAATGTCAGTAAAAAGGCTTTGTAGAATCACTCTGTGAATGTCCTTGGAAACACTTCTTAAGAAGGAAAGCATAAGTCTTTCATCTGAGTGAAAACTGCATTCTATTCAGTTTTTAGTACTGTGTTGAATGGTTAGGCGATTCACTTGTATGGAAACGTTTGTTTGCATTCTGTATACTCAATTCTTTAACAGCAAATTGCGCATCTTGCCTTTGACAGAAATTCCAATGAAAACACGTTTAAAAGCCAACGTCAGTAAAAAGGCTTTGTAGAATCACTCTGTGAATGTCTTTGAAAACACTTCTTAAGAAGGAAAGTATACGTCTTTAATCTGAGTGAAAACTGCATTCTATTCAGTTTTTAGTACTGTGTTGAATGGTTAGGCGATTCAATTGTAGGAAGCGTTTGTTTGCATTCTATATGCTCAATTCTTTAACAGCAAATCTCGCGTCTTGCGATTGACAGAAATTCCAGTGAAATCACGTTTAAAAGCCAACGCTGGTAAAAAGGCTTTGTAGAATCACTCTGTGAATGTCTTTGAAAACACTTCTTAAGAAGGAAAGCATACGTCTTTCATCTGAGTGAAAACTGCATTCTATTCAGTTTTTAGTACTGTGTTGAATGGTTAGGCGATTCACTTGTAGGGAAGCGTTTGTTTGCATTCTGTATACTGAATTCTTTAACAGCAAATTGCACATCTTGCCTTTGACAGAAATTCCAGTGAAATCACGTTTAAAAGCCAACGTCAGTGAAAAGGCTTCATAGAATCACTCTGTGAATGTCTTTGGAAACACTTCTTAAGAAGGAAAGCATACGTCTTTCATCTGAGTGAAAACTGCATTCTATTCAGTTTTTAGTACTGTGTTGAATGGTTAGGCGATTCACTTGTATGGAAACGTTTGTTTGCATTCTGTATACTCAATTCTTTAACAGCAAATTGCGCATCTTGCCTTTGACAGAAATTCCAGTGAAATCACGTTTAAAAGCCAACGTCAGTAAAAAGGCTTTGTAGAATCACTCTGTGAATGTCTTTGAAAACACTTCTTAAGAAGGAAAGCATACGTCTTTCATCTGAGTGAAAACGGCATTCTATTCAGTTTTTAGTTCTGTGTTGAATGGTTAGGCGATTCACTTGTAGGGAAGTGTTTGTTCGCATTCTGTATACTAAATACTTTTACAGCAAATCTTGCAGCTTGTGTTTGACAGAAATTCCAGTGAAATCACGTTTAAAAGCCAATGCCAGTAAAAAGGCTTTGTAGAATCACTCTGTGAATGTCTTTGGAAACACTTCTTAAGAAGGAAAGCATACGTCTTTCATCTGAGTGAAAACTGCATTCTATTCAGTTTTTAGTACTGTGTTGAATCGTTAGGCGATTCACTTGTAGGGAAGCGTTTGTTCGCATTCTGTATACTCAATTCTTTAACAGCAAATCTCGCGTCTTGCGTTTGACAGAAATTCCAGTGAAATCACGTTTAAAAGCCAACGTCAGTAAAAAGGCTTTGTAGAATCACTCTGTGAATGTCTTTGAAAACACTTCTTAAGAAGGAAAGTATACGTCTTTAATCTGAGTGAAAACTGCATTCTATTCAGTTTTTAGTACTGTGTTGAATGGTTAGGCGATTCACTTGTAGGGAAGCATTTGTTTGCATTCTGTATACTCAATTCTGTAACAGCAAATCTCACGTCTTGCATTTGACAGAAATTCCAGTGAAATCACCTTAAAAAGCCAACGTCAGGAAAAAGGCTTTGTAGAAACAATCTGTGAATGTCTTTGAAAACACTTCTTAAGAAGGAAAGCATACGTCTTTCATCTGAGTGAAAACTGCATTCTATTCAGTTTTTAGTACTGTGTTGAATGGTTAGGCGATTCACTTGTAGGGAAGTGTTTGTTTGCATTCTGTATACTCAATTCTTTAACAGCAAATTGCGCATCTTGCCTTTGACAGAAATTCCAATGAAAACACCTTTAAAAGCCAACGTCAGTAAAAAGGCTTTGTAGAATCACTCTGTGAATGTCTTTGAAAACACTTCTTAAGAAGGAATGCATACGTCTTCCATCTGAGTGAAAACTGCATTCTATTCAGTTTTTAGTACTGTGTTGAATGGTTAGGCGATTCACTTGTAGGGAAGCGTTTGTTTGCATTCTGTATACTCAATTCTTTAACAGCAAATTGCGCATCTTGCCTTTGACAGAAATTCCAGTGAAATCACGTTTAAAAGCCAACGTCAGTAAAAAGGCTTTGTAGAATCACTCTGTGAATGTCTTTGGAAACACTTCTTAAGAAGGAAAGCATATGTCTTTCATCTGAGTGAAAACCGCATTCTATTCAGTTTTTAGAACTGTGTGGAATGGTTAGGCGATTCACTTGTAGGGAAGCTTTTGTTCGCATTCTGTATACTCAATTCTTTACGCAAATCTTCTGGCTTGTGTTTGACAGAAATTACAGTGAAATCACGTTTAAAAGCCAACGTCAGTAAAAAGGCTTTGTAGAATCACTCTGTGAATGTCTTTGGAAACACTTCTTAAGAAGGAAAGCATACGTCTTTCATCTGAGTGAAAACTGCATTCTATTCAGTTTTTAGAACTGTGTGGAATGGTTAGGCGATTCACTTGTAGGGAAGCGTTTGTTCGCATTCTGTATACTCAATTCTTTACGCAAATCTTCTGGCTTGTGTTTGACAGAAATTACAGTGAAATCACGTTTAAAAGCCAACGCCAGTAAAAAGGCTTTGTAGAATCACTCTGTGAATGTCTTTGGAAACACTTCTTAAGAAGGAAAGCATACGTCTTTCATCTGAGTGAAAACTGCATTCTATTCAGTTTTTAGTACTGTGTTGAATGGTTAGGCGATTCACTTGTAGGGAAGCGTTTGTTCGCATTCTGTATACTCAATTCTGTAACAGCAAATCTCACGTCTTGCGTTTGACAGAAATTCCAGTGAAATCACCTTTAAAAGCCAACGTCAGGAAAAAGGCTTTGTAGAAACAATCTGTGAATGTCTTTGAAAACACTTCTTAAGAAGGAAAGCATACGTCTTTCATCTGAGTGAAAACTGCATTCTATTCAGTTTTTAGTACTGTGTTGAATGGTTAGGCGATTCACTTGTAGGGAAGCGTTTGTTTGCATTCTGTATACTCAATTCTTTAACAGCAAATTGCGCATCTTGCCCTCGACAGAAATTCCAGTGAAATCACGTTTAAAAGCCAACGTCAGTAAAAAGGCTTTGTAGAAACACTCTGTGAATGTCTTTGGAAACACTTCTTAAGAAGGAAAGCATACGTCTTTCATCTGAGTGAAAACTGCATTCTATTCAGTTTTTAGTACTGTGTTGAATGGTTAGGCGATTCACTTGTAGGGAAGCCTTTGTTCGCATTCTGTATACTCAATTCTTTAACAGCAAATCTCGCGTCTTGGGTTTGACAGAAATTCCAGTGAAATCACTTTTAAAAGCCAATGTCAGTTAAAAGGCTTTGTAGAAACACTCTGTGAATGTCTTTGAAAACACTTTTGAAAAAAGGAAAACATACGTCTTTCATCTGAGTGAAAACTGCATTCTATTCAGTTTTTAGTACTGTGTTGAATGGTTAGGAGATTCAATTGTAGGAAGCGTTTGTTTGCATTCTGTATACTCAATTCTTTAACAGCAAATTGCGCATCTTGCCTTTGACAGAAATTCCAGTGAAATCACCTTTAAAAGCCAACGTCAGTAAAAAGGCTTTGTAGAATCACTCTGTGAATGTCTTTGGAAACACTTCTTAAGAAGGAAAGCATAAGTCTTTCATCTGAGTGAAAACTGCATTCTATTCAGTTTTTAGTAGTGTGTTGAATGCTTAGGCGATTCACTTGTAGGGAAGCGTTTGTTCGCATTCTGTATACTCAATTCTTTAACAGCAAATCTCGAGTCTTGCTTTTGACAGAAATTCCAGTGAAATCACGTTTAAAAGCCAACACCAGTAAAAAGGCTGTGTAGAATCACTCTGTGAATGTCTTTGAAAACACTTCTTAAGAAGGAAAGCATACGTCTTTCATCTGAGTGAAAACTGCATTCTATTCAGTTTTTAGTACAGTGTTGAATGGTTAGGCGATTCAATTGTAGGAAGCCTTTGTTTGCATTCTGTATGCTCAATTCTTTAACAGCAAATCTCGCCTCTTGCGATTGACAGAAATTCCAGTGAAATCACGTTTAAAAGCCAACACCAGTAAAAAGGCTTTGTAGAATCACTCTGTGAATGTCTTTGAAAACACCTCTTAAGAAGGAAAGCATACGTCTTTCATCTGAGTGAAAACTGCATTCTATTCAGTTTTTAGAACTGTGTGGAATGGTTAGGCGATTCACTTGTAGGGAAGCGTTTGTTCGCATTCTGTATACTCAATTCTTTTACAGCAAATCTTGTGGCTTGTGTTTGACAGAAATTACAGTGAAATCACTTTTAAAAGCCAATGTCAGTAAAAAGGCTTTGTAGAAACACTCTGTGAATGTCTTTGAAAACACTTTTGAAAAAAGGAAAACATACGTCTTTCATCTGAGTGAAAACTGCATTCTATTCAGTTTTTAGTACTGTGTTGAATGGTTAGGCGATTCAATTGTAGGAAGCGTTTGTTTGCATTCTGTATACTCAATTCTTTAACAGCAAATTGCGCATCTTGCCTTTGACAGAAATTCCAGTGAAATCACCTTTAAAAGCCAACGTCAGTAAAAAGGCTTTGTAGAATCACTCTGTGAATGTCTTTGGAAACACTTCTTAAGAAGGAAAGCATAAGTCTTTCATCTGAGTGAAAACTGCATTCTATTCAGTTTTTAGTAGTGTGTTGAATGCTTAGGCGATTCACTTGTAGGGAAGCGTTTGTTCGCATTCTGTATACTCAATTCTTTAACAGCAAATCTCGAGTCTTGCTTTTGACAGAAATTCCAGTGAAATCACGTTTAAGAGCCAACACCAGTAAAAAGGCTGTGTAGAATCACTCTGTGAATGTCTTTGAAAACACTTCTTAAGAAGGAAAGCATACGTCTTTCATCTGAGTGAAAACTGCATTCTATTCAGTTTTTAGTACAGTGTTGAATGGTTAGGCGATTCAATTGTAGGAAGCGTTTGTTTGCATTCTGTATGCTCAATTCTTTAACAGCAAATCTCGCCTCTTGCGATTGACAGAAATTCCAGTGAAATCACGTTTAAAAGCCAACACCAGTAAAAAGGCTTTGTAGAATCACTCTGTGAATGTCTTTGAAAACACTTCTTAAGAAGGAAAGCATACGTCTTTCATCTGAGTGAAAACTGCATTCTATTCAGTTTTTAGAACTGTGTGGAATGGTTAGGCGATTCACTTGTAGGGAAGCGTTTGTTCGCATTCTGTATACTCAATTCTTTTACAGCAAATCTTGTGGCTTGTGTTTGACAGAAATTACAGTGAAATCACGTTTAAAAGCCAACATCAGGAAAAAGGCTTTGTAGAAACACTCTGTGAATGTCTTTGAAAACACTTCTTAAGAAGGAAAGCATATGTCTTTCATCTGAGTGAAAACTGCATTCTATTCAGTTTTTAGTACTGTGTTGAATGGTTAGGCGATTCACTTGTAGGGAAGTGTTTGTTTGCATTCTGTATACTCAATTCTTTAACAGCAAATTGCGCATCTTGCCTTTGACAGAAATTCCAGTGAAATCACGTTTAAAAGCAAACATCAGTAAAAAGGCTTTGTAGAATCACTCTGTGAATGTCTTTGGAAACACTTCTTAAGAAGGAAAGCATAAGTCTTTCATCTGAGTGAAAACTGCATTCTATTCAGTTTTTAGTACTGTGTTGAATGGTTAGGCGATTCACTTGTATGGAAACGTTTGTTTGCATTCTGTATACTCAATTCTTTAACAGCAAATTGCGCATCTTGCCTTTGACAGAAATTCCAGTGAAATCACGTTTAAAAGCCAACGTCAGTAAAAAGGCTTTATAGAATCACTCTGTGAATGTCTTTGAAAACACTTCTTAAGAAGGAAAGCAAACGTCTTTCATCTGAGTGAAAACTGCATTCTATTCAGTTTTTAGAACTGTGTGGAATGGTTAGGCGATTCACTTGTAGGGAAGCGTTTGTTCGCATTCTGTATACTCAATTCTTTTACAGCAAATCTTGTGGCTTGTGTTTGACAGAAATTACAGTGAAATCACGTTTAAAAGCCAACGCCAGTAAAAAGGCTTTGTAGAATCACTCTGTGAATGTCTTTGGAAACACTTCTTAAGAAGGAAAGCATACGTCTTTCATCTGAGTGAAAACTGCATTCTATTCAGTTTTTAGAACTGTGTGGAATGGTTAGGCGATTCACTTGTAGGGAAGCGTTTGTTCGCATTCTGTATACTCAATTCTTTTACAGCAAATCTTGTGGCTTGTGTTTGACAGAAATTACAGTGAAATCACGTTTAAAAGCCAACGCCAGTAAAAAGGCTTTGTAGAATCACTCTGTGAATGTCTTTGGAAACACTTCTTAAGAAGGAAAGCATACGTCTTTCATCTGAGTGAAAACTGCATTCTATTCAGTTTTTAGTACTGTGTTGAATGGTTAGGCGATTCACTTGTAGGGAAGCGTTTGTTCGCATTCTGTATACTCAATTCTGTAACAGCAAATCTCACGTCTTGCGTTTGACAGAAATTCCAGTGAAATCACCTTTAAAAGCCAACGTCAGGAAAAAGGCTTTGTAGAAACAATCTGTGAATGTCTTTGAAAACACTTCTTAAGAAGGAAAGCATACGTCTTTCATCTGAGTGAAAACTGCATTCTATTCAGTTTTTAGTACTGTGTTGAATGGTTAGGCGATTCACTTGTAGGGAAGTGTTTGTTTGCATTCTGTATACTCAATTTTTTAACAGCAAATTGCGCATCTTGCCTTTGACAGAAATTCCAATGAAAACACGTTTAAAAGCCAACGTCAGTAAAAAGGCTTTGTAGAATCACTCTGTGAATGTCTTTGAAAACACTTCTTAAGAAGGAATGCATATGTCTTTCATCTGAGTGAAAACTGCATTCTATTCAATTTTTTAGTACTGTGTTGAATGGTTAGGCGATTCACTTGTAGGGAAGCCTTTGTTCGCATTCTGTATACTCAATTCTTTAACAGCAAATCTCGCGTGTTGGGTTTGACAGAAATTCCAGTGAAATCACTTTTAAAAGCCAATGTCAGTAAAAAGGCTTTGTAGAAACACTCTGTGAATGTCTTTGAAAACACTTTTGAAAAAAGGAAAACATACGTCTTTCATCTGAGTGAAAACTGCATTCTATTCAGTTTTTAGTACTGTGTTGAATGGTTAGGCGATTCAATTGTAGGAAGCGTTTGTTTGCATTCTGTATACTCAATTCTTTAACAAAAATTGCGCATCTTGCCTTTGACAGAAATTCCACTGAAATCACCTTTAAAAGCCAACGTCAGTAAAAAGGCTTTGTAGAATCACTCTGTGAATGTCTTTGGAAACACTTCTTAAGAAGGAAAGCATAAGTCTTTCATCTGAGTGAAAACTGCATTCTATTCAGTTTTTAGTAGTGTGTTGAATGCTTAGGCGATTCACTTGTAGGGAAGCGTTTGTTCGCATTCTGTATACTCAATTCTTTAACAGCAAATCTCGAGTCTTGCTTTTGACAGAAATTCCAGTGAAATCACGTTTAAAAGCCAACACCAGTAAAAAGGCTGTGTAGAATCACTCTGTGAATGTCTTTGAAAACACTTCTTAAGAAGGAAAGCATACGTCTTTCATCTGAGTGAAAACTGCATTCTATTCAGTTTTTAGTACAGTGTTGAATGGTTAGGCTATTCAATTGTAGGAAGCGTTTGTTTGCATTCTGTATGCTCAATTCTTTAACAGCAAATCTCGCCTCTTGCGATTGACAGAAATTCCAGTGAAATCACGTTTAAAAGCCAACACCAGTAAAAAGGCTTTGTAGAATCACTCTGTGAATGTCTTTGAAAACACTTCTTAAGAAGGAAAGCATACGTCTTTCATCTGAGTGAAAACTGCATTCTATTCAGTTTTTAGAACTGTGTGGAATGGTTAGGCGATTCACTTGTAGGGAAGCGTTTGTTTGCATTCTGTATACTCAATTCTTTTACAGCAAATCTTGTGGCTTGTGTTTGACAGAAATTACAGTGAAATCACGTTTAAAAGCCAACATCAGGAAAAAGGCTTTGTAGAAACACTCTGTGAATGTCTTTGAAAACACTTCTTAAGAAGGAAAGCATATGTCTTTCATCTGAGTGAAAACTGCATTCTATTCAGTTTTTAGTACTGTGTTGAATGGTTAGGCGATTCACTTGTAGGGAAGTGTTTGTTTGCATTCTGTATACTCAATTCTTTAACAGCAAATTGCGCATCTTGCCTTTGACAGAAATTCCAGTGAAATCACATTTAAAAGCCAACGTCAGTAAAAAGGCTTTGTAGAATCACTCTGTGAATGTCTTTGGAAACACTTCTTAAGAAGGAAAGCATAAGTCTTTCATCTGAGTGAAAACTGCATTCTATTCAGTTTTTAGTACTGTGTTGAATGGTTAGGCGATTCACTTGTATGGAAACGTTTGTTTGCATTCTGTATACTCAATTCTTTAACAGCAAATTGCGCATCTTGCCTTTGACAGAAATTCCAGTGAAATCACGTTTAAAAGCCAACGTCAGTAAAAAGGCTTTATAGAATCACTCTGTGAATGTCTTTGAAAACACTTCTTAAGAAGGAAAGCAAACGTCTTTCATCTGAGTGAAAACTGCATTCTATTCAGTTTTTAGAACTGTGTGGAATGGTTAGGTGATTCACTTGTAGGGAAGCGTTTGTTCGCATTCTGTATACTCAATTCTTTTACAGCAAATCTTGTGGCTTGTGTTTGACAGAAATTACAGTGAAATCACGTTTAAAAGCCAACGCCAGTAAAAAGGCTTTGTAGAATCACTCTGTGAATGTCTTTGGAAACACTTCTTAAGAAGGAAAGCATACGTCTTTCATCTGAGTGAAAACTGCATTCTATTCAGTTTTTAGTACTGTGTTGAATGGTTAGGCGATTCACTTGTAGGGAAGTGTTTGTTTGCATTCTGTATACTCAATTCTTTAACAGCAAATTGCGCATCTTGCCTTTGACAGAAATTCCAATGAAAACACGTTTAAATGCCAACGTCAGTAAAAAGGCTTTGTAGAATCACTCTGTGAATGTCTTTGAAAACACTTCTTAAGAAGGAAAGTATACGTCTTTAATCTGATTGAAAACTGCATTCTATTCAGTTTTTAGTACTGTGTTGAATGGTTAGGCGATTCAATTGTAGGAAGCGTTTGTTTGCATTCTATATGCTCAATTCTTTAACAGCAAATCTCGCGTCTTGTGATTGACAGAAATTCCAGTGAAATCACGTTTAAAAGCCAACGCTGGTAAAAAGGCTTTGTAGAATCACTCTGTGAATGTCTTTGAAAACACTTCTTAAGAAGGAAAGCATACGTCTTTCATCTGAGTGAAAACTGGATTCGATTCTGTTTTTATTACTGTGTTGAATGGTTAGGCGATTCACTTGTAGGGAAGCGTTTGTTTGCATTCTGTATACTGAATTCTTTAACAGCAAATTGCACATCTTGCCTTTGACAGAAATTCCAGTGAAATCACGTTTAAAAGCCAACGTCAGTAAAAAGGCTTCGTAGAATCACTCTGTGAATGTCTTTGGAAACACTTCTTAAGAAGGAAAGCATACGTCTTTCATCTGAGTGAAAACTGCATTCTATTCAGTTTTTAGTACTGTGTTGAATGGTTAGGCGATTCACTTGTATGGAAACGTTTGTTTGCATTCTGTATACTCAATTCTTTAACAGCAAATTGCGCATCTTGCCTTTGACAGAAATTCCAGTGAAATCACGTTTAAAAGCCAACGTCAGTAAAAAGGCTTTGTAGAATCACTCTGTGAATGTCTTTGAAAACACTTCTTAAGAAGGAAAGCATACGTCTTTCATCTGAGTGAAAACGGCATTCTATTCAGTTTTTAGTTCTGTGTTGAATGGTTAGGCGATTCACTTGTAGGGAAGCGTTTGTTCGCATTCTGTATACTAAATACTTTTACAGCAAATCTTGCAGCTTGTGTTTGACAGAAATTCCAGTGAAATCACGTTTAAAAGCCAATGCCAGTAAAAAGGCTTTGTAGAATCACTCTGTGAATGTCTTTGGAAACACTTCTTAAGAAGGAAAGCATACGTCTTTCATCTGAGTGAAAACTGCATTCTATTCAGTTTTTAGTACTGTGTTGAATGGTTAGGCGATTCAATTGTAGGGAAGCGTTTGTTCGCATTCTGTATACTCAATTCTTTAACAGCAAATCTCACAGCTTGTGTTTGACAGAAATTCCAGTGAAATCACGTTTAAAAGCCAACACCAGTAAAAAGGCTGTGTAGAATCACTCTGTGAATGTCTTTGAAAACACTTCTTAAGAAGGAAAGCATACGTCTTTCATCTGAGTGAAAACTGCATTCTATTCAGTTTTTAGTACAGTGTTGAATGGTTAGGCGATTCAATTGTAGGAAGCGTTTGTTTGCATTCTGTATGCTCAATTCTTTAACAGCAAATCTCGCCTCTTGCGATTGACAGAAATTCCAGTGAAATCACGTTTAAAAGCCAACACCAGTAAAAAGGCTTTGAAGAATCACTCTGTGAATGTCTTTGAAAACACTTCTTAAGAAGGAAAGCATACGTCTTTCATCTGAGTGAAAACTGCATTCTATTCAGTTTTTAGAACTGTGTGGAATGGTTAGGCGATTCACTTGTAGGGAAGCGTTTGTTCGCATTCTGTATACTCAATTCTATTACAGCAAATCTTGTGGCTTGTGTTTGACAGAAATTCCAGTGAAATCACGTTTAAAAGCCAACGTCAGGAAAAAGGCTTTGTAGAAACACTCTGTGAATGTCTTTGAAAACACTTCTTAAGAAGGAAAGCATACGTCTTTCATCTGAGTGAAAACTGCATTCTATTCAGTTTTTAGTACTGTGTTGAATGGTTAGGCGATTCACTTGTAGGGAAGTGTTTGTTTGCATTCTGTATACTCAATTCTTTAACAGCAAATTGCGCATCTTGCCTTTGACAGAAATTCCAGTGAAATCACGTTTAAAAGCCAACGCCAATAAAAAGGCTTTGTAGAATCACTCTGTGAATGTCTTTGGAAACACGTCTTAAGAAGGAAAGCATAAGTCTTTCATCTGAGTGAAAACTGCATTCTATTCAGTTTTTAGTACTTTGTTGAATGGTTAGGCGATTCACTTGTATGGAAACGTTTGTTTGCATTCTGTATACTCAATTCTTTAACAGCAAATTGCGCATCTTGCCTTTGACAGAAATTCCAGTGAAATCACGTTTAAAAGCCAACGTCAGTAAAAAGGCTTTGTAGAAACACTCTGTGAATATTTTTGAAAACACTTCTTAAGATGGAAAGCATACGTCTTTCATCTGAGTGAAAACTGCATTCTATTCAGTTTTTAGTACTGTGTTGAATGGTTAGGCGATTCACATGTAGGGAAGCGTTTGTTCGCATTCTGTATACTCAATTCTTTAACAGCAAATCTCGCGTCTTGCGATTGACAGAAATTCCAGTGAAATCACGTTTAAAAGCCAACGCTGGTAAAAAGGCTTTGTAGAATCACTCTGTGAATGTCTTTGAAAACACTTCTTAAGAAGGAAAGCATATGTCTTTCATCTGAGTGAAAACTGCATTCTATTCTGTTTTTATTACTGTGTTGAATGGTTAGGCGATTCACTTGTAGGGAAGCGTTTGTTTGCATTCTGTATACTGAATTCTTTAACAGCAAATTGCGCATCTTGCCTTTGACAGAAATTCCAGTGAAATCACGTTTAAAAGCCAACGTCAGTAAAAAGGCTTTGTAGAATCACTCTGTGAATGTCTTTGAAAACACTTCTTAAGAAGGAAAGCATACGTCTTTCATCTGAGTGAAAACTGCATTCTATTCAGTTTTTAGAACTGTGTGGAATGGTTAGGCGATTCACTTGTAGGGAAGCGTTTGTTCGCATTCTGTATACTCAATTCTTTTACAGCAAATCTTGTGGCTTGTGTTTGACAGAAATTACAGTGAAATCACGTTTAAAAGCCAACGCCAGTAAAAAGGCTTTGTAGAATCACTCTGTGAATGTCTTTGGAAACACTTCTTAAGAAGGAAAGCATACGTCTTTCATCTGAGTGAAAACTGCATTCTATTCAGTTTTTAGTACTGTGTTGAATGGTTAGGCGATTCACTTGTAGGGAAGCCTTTGTTCGCATTCTGTATACTCAATTCTTTAACAGCAAATTGCGCATCTTGCCTTTGACAGAAATTCCAATGAAAACACATTTAAAAGCCAACGTCAGTAAAAAGGCTTTGTAGAATCACTCTGTGAATGTCTTTGAAAACACTTCTTAAGAAGGAAAGTATACGTCTTTAATCTGAGTGAAAACTGCATTCTATTCAGTTTTTAGTACTGTGTTGAATGGTTAGGCGATTCAATTGTAGGAAGCGTTTGTTTGCATTCTATATGCTCAATTCTTTAACAGCAAATCTCGAGTCTTGCGATTGACAGAAATTCCAGTGAAATCACGTTTAAAAGCCAACGCTGGTAAAAAGGCTTTGTAGAATCACTCTGTGAATGTCTTTGAAAACACTTCTTAAGAAGGAAAGCATACGTCTTTCATCTGAGTGAAAACTGCATTCGATTCTGTTTTTATTACTGTGTTGAATGGTTAGGCGATTCACTTGTAGGGAAGCGTTTGTTTGCATTCTGTATACTGAATTCTTTAACAGCAAATTACACATCTTGCCTTTGACAGAAATTCCAGTGAAATCACGTTTAAAAGCCAACGTCAGTAAAAAGGCTTTGTAGAATCACTCTGTGAATGTCTTTGAAAACACTTCTTAAGAAGAAAAGCATACGTCTTTCATCTGAGTGAAAACTGCATTCTATTCAGTTTTTAGTTCTGTGTTGAATGGTTAGGCGATTCACTTGAAGGGAAGCGTTTGTTTGCATTCTGTATACTAAATTCTTTTACAGCAAATCTTGCAGCTTGTGTTTGACAGAAATTCCAGTGAAATCACGTTTAAAAGCCAATGCCAGTAAAAAGGCTTTGTAGAATCACTCTGTGAATGTCTTTGGAAACACTTCTTAAGAAGGAAAGCATACGTCTTTCATCTGAGTGAAAACTGCATTCTATTCAGTTTTTAGTACTGTGTTGAATGGTTAGGCGATTCACTTGTAGGGAAGCGATTGTTCGCATTCTGTATACTCAATTCTTTAACAGCAAATTGCGCATCTTGCCTTTGACAGAAATTCCAATGAAAACACGTTTAAAAGCCAACGTCAGTAAAAAGGCTTTGTAGAATCACTCTGTGAATGTCTTTGAAAACACTTCTTAAGAAGGAAAGCATAAGTCTTTCATCTGAGTGAAAACTGCATTCTATTCAGTTTTTAGTACTGTGTTGAATGGTTAGGCGATTCACTTGTATGGAAACGTTTGTTTGCATTCTGTATACTCAATTCTTTAACAGCAAATTGCGCATCTTGCCTTTGACAGAAATTCCAGTGAAATCACGTTTAAAAGCCAACGTCAGTAAAAAGGCTTTATAGAATCACTCTGTGAATGTCTTTGAAAACACTTCTTAAGAAGGAAAGCAAACGTCTTTCATCTGAGTGAAAACTGCATTCTATTCAGTTTTTAGAACTGTGTGGAATGGTTAGGCGATTCACTTGTAGGGAAGCGTTTGTTCGCATTCTGTATACTCAATTCTTTTACAGCAAATCTTGTGGCTTGTGTTTGACAGAAATTACAGTGAAATCACGTTTAAAAGCCAACGCCAGTAAAAAGGCTTTGTAGAATCACTCTGTGAATGTCTTTGGAAACACTTCTTAAGAAGGAAAGCATACGTCTTTCATCTGAGTGAAAACTGCATTCTATTCAGTTTTTAGAACTGTGTGGAATGGTTAGGCGATTCACTTGTAGGGAAGCGTTTGTTCGCATTCTGTATACTCAATTCTTTACGCAAATCTTCTGGCTTGTGTTTGACAGAAATTACAGTGAAATCACGTTTAAAAGCCAACGCCAGTAAAAAGGCTTTGTAGAATCACTCTGTGAATGTCTTTGGAAACACTTCTTAAGAAGGAAAGCATACGTCTTTCATCTGAGTGAAAACTGCATTCTATTCAGTTTTTAGTACTGTGTTGAATGGTTAGGCGATTCACTTGTAGGGAAGCGTTTGTTCGCATTCTGTATACTCAATTCTGTAACAGCAAATCTCACGTCTTGCGTTTGACAGAAATTCCAGTGAAATCACCTTTAAAAGCCAACGTCAGGAAAAAGGCTTTGTAGAAACAATCTGTGAATGTCTTTGAAAACACTTCTTAAGAAGGAAAGCATACGTCTTTCATCTGAGTGAAAACTGCATTCTATTCAGTTTTTAGTACTGTGTTGAATGGTTAGGCGATTCACTTGTAGGGAAGTGTTTGTTTGCATTCTGTATACTCAATTTTTTAACAGCAAATTGCGCATCTTGCCTTTGACAGAAATTCCAATGAAAACACGTTTAAAAGCCAACGTCAGTAAAAAGGCTTTGTAGAATCACTCTGTGAATGTCTTTGAAAACACTTCTTAAGAAGGAATGCATATGTCTTTCATCTGAGTGAAAACTGCATTCTATTCAGTTTTTAGTACTGTGTTGAATGGTTAGGCGATTCACTTGTAGGGAAGCCTTTGTTCGCATTCTGTATACTCAATTCTTTAACAGCAAATCTCGCGTCTTGGGTTTGACAGAAATTCCAGTGAAATCACTTTTAAAAGCCAATGTCAGTAAAAAGGCTTTGTAGAAACACTCTGTGAATGTCTTTGAAAACACTTTTGAAAAAAGGAAAACATACGTCTTTCATCTGAGTGAAAACTGCATTCTATTCAGTTTTTAGTACTGTGTTGAATGGTTAGGCGATTCAATTGTAGGAAGCGTTTGTTTGCATTCTGTATACTCAATTCTTTAACAGCAAATTGCGCATCTTGCCTTTGACAGAAATTCCACTGAAATCACCTTTAAAAGCCAACGTCAGTAAAAAGGCTTTGTAGAATCACTCTGTGAATGTCTTTGGAAACACTTCTTAAGAAGGAAAGCATAAGTCTTTCATCTGAGTGAAAACTGCATTCTATTCAGTTTTTAGTAGTGTGTTGAATGCTTAGGCGATTCACTTGTAGGGAAGCGTTTGTTCGCATTCTGTATACTCAATTCTTTAACAGCAAATCTCGAGTCTTGCTTTTGACAGAAATTCCAGTGAAATCACGTTTAAAAGCCAACACCAGTAAAAAGGCTGTGTAGAATCACTCTGTGAATGTCTTTGAAAACACTTCTTAAGAAGGAAAGCATACGTCTTTCATCTGAGTGAAAACTGCATTCTATTCAGTTTTTAGTACAGTGTTGAATGGTTAGGCTATTCAATTGTAGGAAGCGTTTGTTTGCATTCTGTATGCTCAATTCTTTAACAGCAAATCTCGCCTCTTGCGATTGACAGAAATTCCAGTGAAATCACGTTTAAAAGCCAACACCAGTAAAAAGGCTTTGTAGAATCACTCTGTGAATGTCTTTGAAAACACTTCTTAAGAAGGAAAGCATACGTCTTTCATCTGAGTGAAAACTGCATTCTATTCAGTTTTTAGAACTGTGTGGAATGGTTAGGCGATTCACTTGTAGGGAAGCGTTTGTTTGCATTCTGTATACTCAATTCTTTTACAGCAAATCTTGTGGCTTGTGTTTGACAGAAATTACAGTGAAATCACGTTTAAAAGCCAACATCAGGAAAAAGGATTTGTAGAAACACTCTGTGAATGTCTTTGAAAACACTTCTTAAGAAGGAAAGCATATGTCTTTCATCTGAGTGAAAACTGCATTCTATTCAGTTTTTAGTACTGTGTTGAATGGTTAGGCGATTCACTTGTAGGGAAGTGTTTGTTTGCATTCTGTATACTCAATTCTTTAACAGCAAATTGCGCATCTTGCCTTTGACAGAAATTCCAGTGAAATCACATTTAAAAGCCAACGTCAGTAAAAAGGCTTTGTAGAATCACTCTGTGAATGTCTTTGGAAACACTTCTTAAGAAGGAAAGCATAAGTCTTTCATCTGAGTGAAAACTGCATTCTATTCAGTTTTTAGTACTGTGTTGAATGGTTAGGCGATTCACTTGTATGGAAACGTTTGTTTGCATTCTGTATACTCAATTCTTTAACAGCAAATTGCGCATCTGGCCTTTGACAGAAATTCCAGTGAAATCACGTTTAAAAGCCAACGTCAGTAAAAAGGCTTTATAGAATCACTCTGTGAATGTCTTTGAAAACACTTCTTAAGAAGGAAAGCAAACGTCTTTCATCTGAGTGAAAACTGCATTCTATTCAGTTTTTAGAACTGTGTGGAATGGTTAGGCGATTCACTTGTAGGGAAGCGTTTGTTCGCATTCTGTATACTCAATTCTTTTACAGCAAATCTTGTGGCTTGTGTTTGACAGAAATTACAGTGAAATCACGTTTAAAAGCCAACGCCAGTAAAAAGGCTTTGTAGAATCACTCTGTGAATGTCTTTGGAAACACTTCTTAAGAAGGAAAGCATACGTCTTTCATCTGAGTGAAAACTGCATTCTATTCAGTTTTTAGTACTGTGTTGAATGGTTAGGCGATTCACTTGTAGGGAAGTGTTTGTTTGCATTCTGTATACTCAATTCTTTAACAGCAAATTGCGCATCTTGCCTTTGACAGAAATTCCAATGAAAACACGTTTAAATGCCAACGTCAGTAAAAAGGCTTTGTAGAATCACTCTGTGAATGTCTTTGAAAACACTTCTTAAGAAGGAAAGTATACGTCTTTAATCTGATTGAAAACTGCATTCTATTCAGTTTTTAGTACTGTGTTGAATGGTTAGGCGATTCAATTGTAGGAAGCGTTTGTTTGCATTCTATATGCTCAATTCTTTAACAGCAAATCTCGCGTCTTGTGATTGACAGAAATTCCAGTGAAATCACGTTTAAAAGCCAACGCTGGTAAAAAGGCTTTGTAGAATCACTCTGTGAATGTCTTTGAAAACACTTCTTAAGAAGGAATGCATACGTCTTTCATCTGAGTGAAAACTGCATTCGATTCTGTTTTTATTACTGTGTTGAATGGTTAGGCGATTCACTTGTAGGGAAGCGTTTGTTTGCATTCTGTATACTGAATTCTTTAACAGCAAATTGCACATCTTGCCTTTGACAGAAATTCCAGTGAAATCACGTTTAAAAGCCAACGTCAGTAAAAAGGCTTCGTAGAATCACTCTGTGAATGTCTTTGGAAACACTTCTTAAGAAGGAAAGCATACGTCTTTCATCTGAGTGAAAACTGCATTCTATTCAGTTTTTAGTACTGTGTTGAATGGTTAGGCGATTCACTTGTATGGAAACGTTTGTTTGCATTCTGTATACTCAATTCTTTAACAGCAAATTGCGCATCTTGCCTTTGACAGAAATTCCAGTGAAATCACGTTTAAAAGCCAACGTCAGTAAAAAGGCTTTGTAGAATCACTCTGT
This sequence comes from Phyllotis vaccarum, assembly GCA_033318265.1. NCBI lineage: Eukaryota > Metazoa > Chordata > Mammalia > Rodentia > Cricetidae > Phyllotis > Phyllotis vaccarum. Next base: position 2,196,477 of record JARWLC010000040.1, on the reverse strand, counting down.
GAATGTCTTTGAAAACACTTCTTAAGAAGGAAAGCATACGTCTTTCATCTGAGTGAAAACGGCATTCTATTCAGTTTTTAGTTCTGTGTTGAATGGTTAGGCGATTCACTTGTAGGGAAGCGTTTGTTCGCATTCTGTATACTAAATACTTTTACAGCAAATCTTGCAGCTTGTGTTTGACAGAAATTCCAGTGAAATCACGTTTAAAAGCCAATGCCAGTAAAAAGGCTTTGTAGAATCACTCTGTGAATGTCTTTGGAAACACTTCTTAAGAAGGAAAGCATACGTCTTTCATCTGAGTGAAAACTGCATTCTATTCAGTTTTTAGTACTGTGTTGAATGGTTAGGCGATTCAATTGTAGGGAAGCGTTTGTTCGCATTCTGTATACTCAATTCTTTAACAGCAAATCTCACAGCTTGTGTTTGACAGAAATTCCAGTGAAATCACGTTTAAAAGCCAACACCAGTAAAAAGGCTGTGTAGAATCACTCTGTGAATGTCTTTGAAAACACTTCTTAAGAAGGAAAGCATACGTCTTTCATCTGAGTGAAAACTGCATTCTATTCAGTTTTTAGTACAGTGTTGAATGGTTAGGCGATTCAATTGTAGGAAGCGTTTGTTTGCATTCTGTATGCTCAATTCTTTAACAGCAAATCTCGCCTCTTGCGATTGACAGAAATTCCAGTGAAATCACGTTTAAAAGCCAACACCAGTAAAAAGGCTTTGTAGAATCACTCTGTGAATGTCTTTGAAAACACTTCTTAAGAAGGAAAGCATACGTCTTTCATCTGAGTGAAAACTGCATTCTATTCAGTTTTTAGAACTGTGTGGAATGGTTAGGCGATTCACTTATAGGGAAGCGTTTGTTCGCATTCTGTATACTCAATTCTATTACAGCAAATCTTGTGGCTTGTGTTTGACAGAAATTCCAGTGAAATCACGTTTAAAAGCCAACGTCAGGAAAAAGGCTTTGTAGAAACACTCTGTGAATGTCTTTGAAAACACTTCTTAAGAAGGAAAGCATACGTCTTTCATCTGAGTGAAAACTGCATTCTATTCAGTTTTTAGTACTGTGTTGAATGGTTAGGCGATTCACTTGTAGGGAAGTGTTTGTTTGCATTCTGTATACTCAATTCTTTAACAGCAAATTGCGCATCTTGCCTTTGACAGAAATTCCAGTGAAATCACGTTTAAAAGCCAACGCTGGTAAAAAGGCTTTGTAGAATCACTCTGTGAATGTCTTTGAAAACACTTCTTAAGAAGGAAAGCATATGTCTTTCATCTGAGTGAAAACTGCATTCTATTCTGTTTTTATTACTGTGTTGAATGGTTAGGCGATTCACTTGTAGGGAAGCGTTTGTTTGCATTCTGTATACTGAATTCTTTAACAGCAAATTGCGCATCTTGCCTTTGACAGAAATTCCAGTGAAATCACGTTTAAAAGCCAACGTCAGTAAAAAGGCTTTGTAGAATCACTCTGTGAATGTCTTTGAAAACACTTCTTAAGAAGGAAAGCATACGTCTTTCATCTGAGTGAAAACTGCATTCTATTCAGTTTTTAGAACTGTGTGGAATGGTTAGGCGATTCACTTGTAGGGAAGCGTTTGTTCGCATTCTGTATACTCAATTCTTTTACAGCAAATCTTGTGGCTTGTGTTTGACAGAAATTACAGTGAAATCACGTTTAAAAGCCAACGCCAGTAAAAAGGCTTTGTAGAATCACTCTGTGAATGTCTTTGGAAACACTTCTTAAGAAGGAAAGCATACGTCTTTCATCTGAGTGAAAACTGCATTCTATTCAGTTTTTAGTACTGTGTTGAATGGTTAGGCGATTAACTTGTAGGGAAGCGTTTGTTCGCTTTCTGTATACTCAATTCTTTAACAAAAATCTCAGGTCTTGTGTTTGACAGAAATTCCAGTGAAATCACGTTTAAAAGACAACGTCAGGAAAAAGGCTTTGTAGAAACACTCTGTGAATGTCTTTGAAAACACTTCTTAAGAAGGAAAGCATACGTCTTTCATCTGAGTGAAAACTGCATTCTATTCAGTTTTTAGTACTGTGTTGAATGGTTAGGCGATTCACTTGTAGGGAAGTGTTTGTTTGCGTTCTGTATACTCAATTCTTTAACAGCAAATTGCGCATCTTGCCTTTGACAGAAATTCCAATGAAAACACATTTAAAAGCCAACGTCAGTAAAAAGGCTTTGTAGAATCACTCTGTGAATGTCTTTGAAAACACTTCTTAAGAAGGAAAGTATACGTCTTTAATCTGAGTGAAAACTGCATTCTATTCAGTTTTTAGTACTGTGTTGAATGGTTAGGCGATTCAATTGTAGGAAGCGTTTGTTTGCATTCTATATGCTCAATTCTTTAACAGCAAATCTCGAGTCTTGCGATTGACAGAAATTCCAGTGAAATCACGTTTAAAAGCCAACGCTGGTAAAAAGGCTTTGTAGAATCACTCTGTGAATGTCTTTGAAAACACTTCTTAAGAAGGAAAGCATACGTCTTTCATCTGAGTGAAAACTGCATTCGATTCTGTTTTTATTACTGTGTTGAATGGTTAGGCGATTCACTTGTAGGGAAGCGTTTGTTTGCATTCTGTATACTGAATTCTTTAACAGCAAATTACACATCTTGCCTTTGACAGAAATTCCAGTGAAATCACGTTTAAAAGCCAACGTCAGTAAAAAGGCTTTGTAGAATCACTCTGTGAATGTCTTTGAAAACACTTCTTAAGAAGAAAAGCATACGTCTTTCATCTGAGTGAAAACTGCATTCTATTCAGTTTTTAGTTCTGTGTTGAATGGTTAGGCGATTCACTTGAAGGGAAGCGTTTGTTTGCATTCTGTATACTAAATTCTTTTACAGCAAATCTTGCAGCTTGTGTTTGACAGAAATTCCAGTGAAATCACGTTTAAAAGCCAATGCCAGTAAAAAGGCTTTGTAGAATCACTCTGTGAATGTCTTTGGAAACACTTCTTAAGAAGGAAAGCATACGTCTTTCATCTGAGTGAAAACTGCATTCTATTCAGTTTTTAGTACTGTGTTGAATGGTTAGGCGATTCACTTGTAGGGAAGCGATTGTTCGCATTCTGTATACTCAATTCTTTAACAGCAAATTGCGCATCTTGCCTTTGACAGAAATTCCAATGAAAACACGTTTAAAAGCCAACGTCAGTAAAAAGGCTTTGTAGAATCACTCTGTGAATGTCTTTGAAAACACTTCTTAAGAAGGAATGCATACGTCTTTCATCTGAGTGAAAACTGCATTCTATTCAGTTTTTAGTACTGTGTTGAATGGTTAGGCGATTCACTTGTAGGGAAGCGTTTGTTTGCATTCTGTATACTCAATTCTTTAACAGCAAATTGCGCATCTTGCCTTTGACAGAAATTCCAGTAAAATCACGTTTAAAAGCCAACGTCAGTAAAAAGGCTTTGTAGAATCACTCTGTGAATGTCTTTGGAAACACTTCTTAAGAAGGAAAGCATATGTCTTTCATCTGAGTGAAAACCGCATTCTATTCAGTTTTTAGAACTGTGTGGAATGGTTAGGCGATTCACTTGTAGGGAAGCGTTTGTTCGCATTCTGTATACTCAATTCTTTACGCAAATCTTCTGGCTTGTGTTTGACAGAAATTACAGTGAAATCACGTTTAAAAGCCAACGTCAGTAAAAAGGCTTTGTAGAATCACTCTGTGAATGTCTTTGGAAACACTTCTTAAGAAGGAAAGCATACGTCTTTCATCTGAGTGAAAACTGCATTCTATTCAGTTTTTAGAACTGTGTGGAATGGTTAGGCGATTCACTTGTAGGGAAGCGTTTGTTTGCATTCTGTATACTCAATACTTTACGCAAATCTTCTGGCTTGTGTTTGACAGAAATTACAGTGAAATCACGTTTAAAAGCCAACGCCAGTAAAAAGGCTTTGTAGAATCACTCTGTGAATGTCTTTGGAAACACTTCTTAAGAAGGAAAGCATACGTCTTTCATCTGAGTGAAAACTGCATTCTATTCAGTTTTTAGTACTGTGTTGAATGGTTAGGCCATTCACTTGTAGGGAAGCGTTTGTTCGCATTCTGTATACTCAATTCTGTAACAGCAAATCTCACGTCTTGCGTTTGACAGAAATTCCAGTGAAATCACCTTTAAAAGCCAACGTCAGGAAAAAGGCTTTGTAGAAACAATCTGTGAATGTCTTTGGAAACACTTCTTAAGAAGGAAAGCATACGTCTTTCATCTGAGTGAAAACTGCATTCTATTCAGTTTTTAGTACTGTGTTGAATGGTTAGGCGATTCACTTGTATGGAAACGTTTGTTTGCATTCTGTATACTCAATTCTTTAACAGCAAATTGCGCATCTTGCCTTTGACAGAAATTCCAGTGAAATCACGTTTAAAAGCCAACGTCAGTAAAAAGGCTTTGTAGAATCACTCTGTGAATGTCTTTGAAAACACTTCTTAAGAAGGAAAGCATACGTCTTTCATCTGAGTGAAAACGGCATTCTATTCAGTTTTTAGTTCTGTGTTGAATGGTTAGGCGATTCACTTGTAGGGAAGCGTTTGTTCGCATTCTGTATACTAAATACTTTTACAGCAAATCTTGCAGCTTGTGTTTGACAGAAATTCCAGTGAAATCACGTTTAAAAGCCAATGCCAGTAAAAAGGCTTTGTAGAATCACTCTGTGAATGTCTTTGGAAACACTTCTTAAGAAGGAAAGCATACGTCTTTCATCTGAGTGAAAACTGCATTCTATTCAGTTTTTAGTACTGTGTTGAATGGTTAGGCGATTCAATTGTAGGGAAGCGTTTGTTCGCATTCTGTATACTCAATTCTTTAACAGCAAATCTCACAGCTTGTGTTTGACAGAAATTCCAGTGAAATCACGTTTAAAAGCCAACACCAGTAAAAAGGCTGTGTAGAATCACTCTGTGAATGTCTTTGAAAACACTTCTTAAGAAGGAAAGCATACGTCTTTCATCTGAGTGAAAACTGCATTCTATTCAGTTTTTAGTACAGTGTTGAATGGTTAGGCGATTCAATTGTAGGAAGCGTTTGTTTGCATTCTGTATGCTCAATTCTTTAACAGCAAATCTCGCCTCTTGCGATTGACAGAAATTCCAGTGAAATCACGTTTAAAAGCCAACACCAGTAAAAAGGCTTTGTAGAATCACTCTGTGAATGTCTTTGAAAACACTTCTTAAGAAGGAAAGCATACGTCTTTCATCTGAGTGAAAACTGCATTCTATTCAGTTTTTAGAACTGTGTGGAATGGTTAGGCGATTCACTTATAGGGAAGCGTTTGTTCGCATTCTGTATACTCAATTCTATTACAGCAAATCTTGTGGCTTGTGTTTGACAGAAATTCCAGTGAAATCACGTTTAAAAGCCAACGTCAGGAAAAAGGCTTTGTAGAAACACTCTGTGAATGTCTTTGAAAACACTTCTTAAGAAGGAAAGCATACGTCTTTCATCTGAGTGAAAACTGCATTCTATTCAGTTTTTAGTACTGTGTTGAATGGTTAGGCGATTCACTTGTAGGGAAGTGTTTGTTTGCATTCTGTATACTCAATTCTTTAACAGCAAATTGCGCATCTTGCCTTTGACAGAAATTCCAGTGAAATCACGTTTAAAAGCCAACGCTGGTAAAAAGGCTTTGTAGAATCACTCTGTGAATGTCTTTGAAAACACTTCTTAAGAAGGAAAGCATATGTCTTTCATCTGAGTGAAAACTGCATTCTATTCTGTTTTTATTACTGTGTTGAATGGTTAGGCGATTCACTTGTAGGGAAGCGTTTGTTTGCATTCTGTATACTGAATTCTTTAACAGCAAATTGCGCATCTTGCCTTTGACAGAAATTCCAGTGAAATCACGTTTAAAAGCCAACGTCAGTAAAAAGGCTTTGTAGAATCACTCTGTGAATGTCTTTGAAAACACTTCTTAAGAAGGAAAGCATACGTCTTTCATCTGAGTGAAAACTGCATTCTATTCAGTTTTTAGAACTGTGTGGAATGGTTAGGCGATTCACTTGTAGGGAAGCGTTTGTTCGCATTCTGTATACTCAATTCTTTTACAGCAAATCTTGTGGCTTGTGTTTGACAGAAATTACAGTGAAATCACGTTTAAAAGCCAACGCCAGTAAAAAGGCTTTGTAGAATCACTCTGTGAATGTCTTTGGAAACACTTCTTAAGAAGGAAAGCATACGTCTTTCATCTGAGTGAAAACTGCATTCTATTCAGTTTTTAGTACTGTGTTGAATGGTTAGGCGATTAACTTGTAGGGAAGCGTTTGTTCGCTTTCTGTATACTCAATTCTTTAACAAAAATCTCAGGTCTTGTGTTTGACAGAAATTCCAGTGAAATCACGTTTAAAAGACAACGTCAGGAAAAAGGCTTTGTAGAAACACTCTGTGAATGTCTTTGAAAACACTTCTTAAGAAGGAAAGCATACGTCTTTCATCTGAGTGAAAACTGCATTCTATTCAGTTTTTAGTACTGTGTTGAATGGTTAGGCGATTCACTTGTAGGGAAGTGTTTGTTTGCGTTCTGTATACTCAATTCTTTAACAGCAAATTGCGCATCTTGCCTTTGACAGAAATTCCAATGAAAACACATTTAAAAGCCAACGTCAGTAAAAAGGCTTTGTAGAATCACTCTGTGAATGTCTTTGAAAACACTTCTTAAGAAGGAAAGTATACGTCTTTAATCTGAGTGAAAACTGCATTCTATTCAGTTTTTAGTACTGTGTTGAATGGTTAGGCGATTCAATTGTAGGAAGCGTTTGTTTGCATTCTATATGCTCAATTCTTTAACAGCAAATCTCGAGTCTTGCGATTGACAGAAATTCCAGTGAAATCACGTTTAAAAGCCAACGCTGGTAAAAAGGCTTTGTAGAATCACTCTGTGAATGTCTTTGAAAACACTTCTTAAGAAGGAAAGCATACGTCTTTCATCTGAGTGAAAACTGCATTCGATTCTGTTTTTATTACTGTGTTGAATGGTTAGGCGATTCACTTGTAGGGAAGCGTTTGTTTGCATTCTGTATACTGAATTCTTTAACAGCAAATTACACATCTTGCCTTTGACAGAAATTCCAGTGAAATCACGTTTAAAAGCCAACGTCAGTAAAAAGGCTTTGTAGAATCACTCTGTGAATGTCTTTGAAAACACTTCTTAAGAAGAAAAGCATACGTCTTTCATCTGAGTGAAAACTGCATTCTATTCAGTTTTTAGTTCTGTGTTGAATGGTTAGGCGATTCACTTGAAGGGAAGCGTTTGTTTGCATTCTGTATACTAAATTCTTTTACAGCAAATCTTGCAGCTTGTGTTTGACAGAAATTCCAGTGAAATCACGTTTAAAAGCCAATGCCAGTAAAAAGGCTTTGTAGAATCACTCTGTGAATGTCTTTGGAAACACTTCTTAAGAAGGAAAGCATACGTCTTTCATCTGAGTGAAAACTGCATTCTATTCAGTTTTTAGTACTGTGTTGAATGGTTAGGCGATTCACTTGTAGGGAAGCGATTGTTCGCATTCTGTATACTCAATTCTTTAACAGCAAATTGCGCATCTTGCCTTTGACAGAAATTCCAATGAAAACACGTTTAAAAGCCAACGTCAGTAAAAAGGCTTTGTAGAATCACTCTGTGAATGTCTTTGAAAACACTTCTTAAGAAGGAATGCATACGTCTTTCATCTGAGTGAAAACTGCATTCTATTCAGTTTTTAGTACTGTGTTGAATGGTTAGGCGATTCACTTGTAGGGAAGCGTTTGTTTGCATTCTGTATACTCAATTCTTTAACAGCAAATTGCGCATCTTGCCTTTGACAGAAATTCCAGTAAAATCACGTTTAAAAGCCAACGTCAGTAAAAAGGCTTTGTAGAATCACTCTGTGAATGTCTTTGGAAACACTTCTTAAGAAGGAAAGCATATGTCTTTCATCTGAGTGAAAACCGCATTCTATTCAGTTTTTAGAACTGTGTGGAATGGTTAGGCGATTCACTTGTAGGGAAGCGTTTGTTCGCATTCTGTATACTCAATTCTTTACGCAAATCTTCTGGCTTGTGTTTGACAGAAATTACAGTGAAATCACGTTTAAAAGCCAACGTCAGTAAAAAGGCTTTGTAGAATCACTCTGTGAATGTCTTTGGAAACACTTCTTAAGAAGGAAAGCATACGTCTTTCATCTGAGTGAAAACTGCATTCTATTCAGTTTTTAGAACTGTGTGGAATGGTTAGGCGATTCACTTGTAGGGAAGCGTTTGTTTGCATTCTGTATACTCAATACTTTACGCAAATCTTCTGGCTTGTGTTTGACAGAAATTACAGTGAAATCACGTTTAAAAGCCAACGCCAGTAAAAAGGCTTTGTAGAATCACTCTGTGAATGTCTTTGGAAACACTTCTTAAGAAGGAAAGCATACGTCTTTCATCTGAGTGAAAACTGCATTCTATTCAGTTTTTAGTACTGTGTTGAATGGTTAGGCCATTCACTTGTAGGGAAGCGTTTGTTCGCATTCTGTATACTCAATTCTGTAACAGCAAATCTCACGTCTTGCGTTTGACAGAAATTCCAGTGAAATCACCTTTAAAAGCCAACGTCAGGAAAAAGGCTTTGTAGAAACAATCTGTGAATGTCTTTGAAAACACTTCTTAAGAAGGAAAGCATACGTCTTTCATCTGAGTGAAAACTGCATTCTATTCAGTTTTTAGTACTGTGTTGAATGGTTAGGCGATGCACTTGTAGGGAAGTGTTTGTTTGCATTCTGTATACTCAATTCTTTAACAGCAAATTGCGCATCTTGCCTTTGACAGAAATTCCAATGAAAACACGTTTAAAAGCCAACCTCAGTAAAAAGGCTTTGTAGAATCACTCTGTGAATGTCTTTGAAAACACTTCTTAAGAAGGAATGCATACGTCTTTCATCTGAGTGAAAACTGCATTCTATTCAGTTTTTAGTACTGTGTTGAATGGTTAGGCGATTCACTTGTAGGGAAGCGTTTGTTTGCATTCTGTATACTCAATTCTTTAACAGCAAATTGCGCATCTTGCCTTTGACAGAAATTCCAGTGAAATCACGTTTAAAAGCCAACGTCAGTAAAAAGGCTTTGTAGAATCACTCTGTGAATGTCTTTGGAAACACTTCTTAAGAAGGAAATCATACGTCTTTCATCTGAGTGAAAACTGCATTCTATTCAGTTTTTAGTACTGTTTTGAATGGTTAGGCGATTCACTTGTAGGGAAGCCTTTGTTCGCATTCTGTATACTCAATTCTTTAACAGCAAATCTCGCGTCTTGGGTTTGACAGAAATTCCAGTGAAATCACTTTTAAAAGCCAATGTCAGTAAAAAGGCCTTGTAGAAACACTCTGTGAATGTCTTTGAAAACACTTTTGAAAAAAGGAAAACATACGTCTTTCATCTGAGTGAAAACTGCATTCTATTCAGTTTTTAGTACTGTGTTGAATGGTTAGGCGATTCACTTGTAGGGAAGCGTTTGTTCGAATTCTGTATACTCAATTCTTTAACAGCAAATCTCGAGTCTTGCCTTTGACAGAAATTCCAGTGAAATCACGTTTAAAAGCCAATGTCAGTAAAAAGGCCTTGTAGAAACACTCTGTGAATGTCTTTGAAAACACTTTTGAAAAAAGGAAAGCATACGTCTTTCATCTGAGTGAAAACTGCATTCCATTCAGTTTTTAGTACTGTGTTGAATGGTTAGGCGATTCACTTGTAGGGAAGCGTTTGTTCGCATTCTGTATACTCAATTCTTTTACAGCAAATCTTGTGGCTTGTGTTTGACAGACATTCCAGTGAAATCACGTTTAAAAACCAATGCCAGTAAAAAGGCTTTGTAGAATCACTCTGTGAATGTCTTTGGAAACACTTCTTAAGAAGGAAAGCATACATCTTTCATCTGAGTGAAAACTGCATTCTATTCAGTTTTTAGTACTGTGTTGAATGGTTAGGCGATTCACTTGTAGGGAAGCGTTTGTTCGCATTCTGTATACTCAATTCTTTTACAGCAAATCTTGTGGCTTGTGTTTGACAGAAATTCCAGTGAAATCACGTTTAAAAACCAATGCCAGTAAAAAGGCTTTGTAGAATCACTCTGTGAATGTCTTTGGAAACACTTCTTAAGAAGGAAAGCATACATCTTTCATCTGAGTGAAAACTGCATTCTATTCAGGTTTAGTACTGTGTTGAATGGTTAGGCGATTCACTTGTAGGGAAGCGTTTGTTTGCATTCTGTATACTGAAGTCTTTAACAGCAAATTGCGCATCTTGCCTTTGACAGAAATTCCAGTGAAATCACGTTTAAAAGCCAACGTCAGTAAAAAGGCTTTGTAGAATCACTCTGTGAATGTCTTTGAAAACACTTCTTAAGAAGAAAAGCATACGTCTTTCATCTGAGTGAAAACTGCATTCTATTCAGTTTTTAGTACTGTGTTGAATGGTTAGGCGATTCACTTGTAGGGAAGCGTTTGTTCGCATTCTGTATACTCAATTCTTTTACAGCAAATCTTGCGGCTTGTGTTTGACAGAAATTCCAGTGAAATCACGTTTAAAAACCAATGCCAGTAAAAAGGCTTTGTAGAATCACTCTGTGAATGTCTTTGGAAACACTTCTTAAGAAGGAAAGCATACATCTTTCATCTGAGTGAAAACTGCATTCTATTCAGTTTTTAGTACTGTGTTGAATGGTTAGGCGATTCACTTGTAGGGAAGCGTTTGTTCGCATTCTGTATACTCAATTCTTTTACAGCAAATCTTGCGGCTTGTGTTTGACAGAAATTCCAGTGAAATCACGTTTAAAAACCAATGCCAGTAAAAAGGCTTTGTAGAATCACTCTGTGAATGTCTTTGGAAACACTTCTTAAGAAGGAAAGCATACATCTTTCATCTGAGTGAAAACTGCATTCTATTCAGTTTTTAGTACTGTGTTGAATGGTTAGGCGATTCACTTGTAGGAAAGCTTTTGTTCGCATTCTGTATACTCAATTCTTTAACAGCAAATTGCGCTTCTTGCCTTTGACAGAAATTCCAGTGAAATCACGTTTCAAAGCCAACGTCAGTAAAAAGGCTTTGTAGAATCACTATGTGAATGTCTTTGAAAACACTTCTTAAGAAGGAATGCATACGTCTTTCATCTGAGTGAAAACTGCATTCTATTCAGTTTTTAGTACTGTGTTGAATGGTTAGGCGATTCACTTGTAGGGAAGCGTTTGTTTGCATTCTGTATACTCAATTCTTTAACAGCAAATTGCGCATCTTGCCTTTGACAGAAATTCCAGTGAAATCACGTTTAAAAGCCAACGTCAGTAAAAAGGCTTTGTAGAATCACTCTGTGAATGTCTTTGGAAACACTTCTTAAGAAGGAAAGCATACGTCTTTCATCTGAGTGAAAACTGCATTCTATTCAGTTTTTAGTACTGTGTTGAATGGTTAGGCGATTCACTTGTAGGGAAGCCTTTGTTCGCATTCTGTATACTCAATTCTTTAACAGCAAATCTCGCGTCTTGGGTTTGACAGAAATTCCAGTGAAATCACTTTTAAAAGCCAATGTCAGTAAAAAGGCTTTGTAGAAACACTCTGTGAATGTCTTTGAAAACACTTTTGAAAAAAGGAAAACATACGTCTTTCATCTGAGTGAAAACTGCATTCTATTCAGTTTTTAGTACTGTGTTGAATGGTTAGGCGATTCACTTGTAGGGAAGCATTTGTTCGAATTCTGTATACTCAATTCTTTAACAGCAAATCTCGCGTCTTGCCTTTGACAGAAATTCCAGTGAAATCACGTTTAAAAGCCAATGTCAGTAAAAAGGCTTTGTAGAAACACTCTGTGAATGTCTTTGAAAACACTTTTGAAAAAAGGAAAGCATACGTCTTTCATCTGAGTGAAAACTGCATTCTATTCAGTTTTTAGTACTGTGTTGAATGGTTAGGCGATTCACTTGTAGGGAAGCGTTTGTTCGCATTCTGTATACTCAATTCTTTTACAGCAAATCTTGTGGCTTGTGTTTGACAGAAATTCCAGTGAAATCACGTTTAAAAGCCAACGTCAGTAAAAAGGCTTTGTAGAATCACTCTGTGAATGTCTTTGAAAACACTTCTTAAGAAGAAAAGCATATGTCTTTCATCTGAGTGAAAACTGCATTCTATTCAGTTTTTAGAACTGTGTGGAATGGTTAGGCGATTCACTTGTAGGGAAGCGTTTGTTCGCATTCTGTATACTCAATTCTTTTACAGCAAATCTTGTGGCTTGTGTTTGACAGAAATTACAGTGAAATCACGTTTAAAAGCCAACGCCAGTAAAAAGGCTTTGTAGAATCACTCTGTGAATGTCTTTGGAAACACTTCTTAAGAAGGAAAGCATACGTCTTTCATCTGAGTGAAAACTGCATTCTATTCAGTTTTTAGTACTGTGTTGAATGGTTAGGCGATTAACTTGTAGGGAAGCGTTTGTTCGCATTCTGTATACTCAATTCTTTAACAGAAAATCTCACGTCTTGTGTTTGACAGAAATTCCAGTGAAATCACGTTTAAAAGACAACGTCAGGAAAAGGCTTTGTAGAAACACTCTGTGAATGTCTTTGAAAACACTTCTTAAGAAGGAAAGCATACGTTTTTCATCTGAGTGAAAACTGCATTCTATTCAGTTTTTAGTACTGTGTTGAATGGTTAGGCGATTCACTTGTAGGGAAGTGTTTGTTTGCATTCTGTATACTCAATTCTTTAACAGCAAATTGCGCATCTTGCCTTTGACAGAAATTCCAATGAAAACACATTTAAAAGCCAACGTCAGTAAAAAGGCTTTGTAGAATCACTCTGTGAATGTCTTTGAAAACACTTCTTACGAAGGAAAGTATACGTCTTTAATCTGAGTGAAAACTGCATTCTATTCAGTTTTTAGTACTGTGTTGAATGGTTAGGCGATTCAATTGTAGGAAGCGTTTGTTTGCATTCTATATGCTCAATTCTTTAACAGCAAATCTCGAGTCTTGCGATTGACAGAAATTCCAGTGAAATCACGTTTAAAAGCCAACGCTGGTAAAAAGGCTTTGTAGAATCACACTGTGAATGTCTTTGAAAACACTTCTTAAGAAGGAAAGCATACGTCTTTCATCTGAGTGAAAACTGCATTCGATTCTGTTTTTATTACTGTGTTGAATGGTTAGGCGATTCACTTGTAGGGAAGCGTTTGTTTGCATTCTGTATACTGAATTCTTTAACAGCAAATTACACATCTTGCCTTTGACAGGAATTCCAGTGAAATCACGTTTAAAAGCCAACGTCAGTAAAAAGGCTTTGTAGAATCACTCTGTGAATGTCTTTGAAAACACTTCTTAAGAAGAAAAGCATACGTCTTTCATCTGAGTGAAAACTGCATTCTATTCAGTTTTTAGTTCTGTGTTGAATGGTTAGGCGATTCACTTGAAGGGAAGCGTTTGTTCGCATTCTGTATACTAAATTCTTTTACAGCAAATCTTGCAGCTTGTGTTTGACAGAAATTCCAGTGAAATCACGTTTAAAAGCCAATGCCAGTAAAAAGGCTTTGTAGAATCACTCTGTGAATGTCTTTGGAAACACTTCTTAAGAAGGAAAGCATACGTCTTTCATCTGAGTGAAAACTGCATTCTATTCAGTTTTTAGTACTGTGTTGAATGGTTAGGCGATTCACTTGTAGGGAAGCGATTGTTCGCATTCTGTATACTCAATTCTTTAACAGCAAATTGCGCATCTTGCCTTTGACAGAAATTCCAATGAAAACACGTTTAAAAGCCAACGTCAGTAAAAAGGCTTTGTAGAATCACTCTGTGAATGTCTTTGAAAACACTTCTTAAGAAGGAATGCATACGTCTTTCATCTGAGTGAAAACTGCATTCTATTCAGTTTTTAGTACTGTGTTGAATGGTTAGGCGATTCACTTGTAGGGAAGCGTTTGTTCGCATTCTGTATACTCAATTCTTTTACAGCAAATCTTGCGGCTTGTGTTTGACAGAAATTCCAGTGAAATCACGTTTAAAAACCAATGCCAGTAAAAAGGCTTTGTAGAATCACTCTGTGAATGTCTTTGGAAACACTTCTTAAGAAGGAAAGCATACATCTTTCATCTGAGTGAAAACTGCATTCTATTCAGTTTTTAGTACTGTGTTGAATGGTTAGGCGATTCACTTGTAGGGAAGCTTTTGTTCGCATTCTGTATACTCAATTCTTTAACAGCAAATCTCGCATCTTGCGTTTGACAGAAATTTCAGTGAAATCACGTTTCAAAGCCAACGTCAGTAAAAAGGCTTTGTAGAAACTCTCTGTGAATGTCTTTGGAAACACTTCTTAAGAAGGAAAGCATACATCTTTCATCTGAGTGAAAACTGCATTCTATTCAGTTTTTAGTACTGTGTTGAATGGTTAGGCGATTCACTTGTAGGGAAGCTTTTGTTCGCATTCTGTATACTCAATTCTTTAACAGCAAATCTCGCATCTTGCGTTTGACAGAAATTTCAGTGAAATCACGTTTCAAAGCCAACGTCAGTAAAAAGGCTTTGTAGAAACTCTCTGTGAATGTCTTTGAAAACACTTCTTAAGAAGGAATGCATACGTCTTTCATCTGAGTGAAAACTGCATTCTATTCAGTTTTTAGTACTGTGTTGAATGGTTAGGCGATTCACTTGTAGGGAAGCGTTTGTTTGCATTCTGTATACTCAATTCTTTAACAGCAAATTGCGCATCTTGCCTTTGACAGAAATTCCAGTGAAATCACGTTTAAAAGCCAACGTCAGTAAAAAGGCTTTGTAGAATCACTCTGTGAATGTCTTTAGAAACACTTCTTAAGAAGGAAAGCATACGTCTTTCATCTGAGTGAAAACTGCATTCTATTCAGTTTTTAGTACTGTGTTGAATGGTTAGGCGATTCACTTGTAGGGAAGCCTTTGTTCGCATTCTGTATACTCAATTCTTTAACAGCAAATCTCGCGTCTTGGGTTTGACAGAAATTCCAGTGAAATCACTTTTAAAAGCCAATGTCAGTAAAAAGGCTTTGTAGAAACACTCTGTGAATGTCTTTGAAAACACTTTTGAAAAAAGGAAAACATACGTCTTTCATCTGAGTGAAAACTGCATTCTATTCAGTTTTTAGTACTGTGTTGAATGGTTAGGCGATTCACTTGTAGGGAAGAATTTGGTCGAATTCTGTATACTCAATTCTTTAACAGCAAATCTCGCGTCTTGCCTTTGACAGAAATTCCAGTGAAATCACGTTTAAAAGCCAATGTCAGTAAAAAGGCTTTGTAGAAACACTCTGTGAATGTCTTTGAAAACACTTTTGAAAAAAGGAAAGCATACGTCTTTCATCTGAGTGAAAACTGCATTCTATTCAGTTTTTAGTACTGTGTTGAATGGTTAGGCGATTCACTTGTAGGGAAGCGTTTGTTCGCATTCTGTATACTCAATTCTTTTACAGCAAATCTTGTGGCTTGTGTTTGACAGAAATTCCAGTGAAATCACGTTTAAAAACCAATGCCAGTAAAAAGGCTTTGTAGAATCACTCTGTGAATGTCTTTGGAAACACTTCTTAAGAAGGAAAGCATACATCTTTCATCTGAGTGAAAACTGCATTCTATTCAGTTTTTAGTACTGTGTTGAATGGTTAGGCGATTCACTTGTAGGGAAGCGTTTGTTCGCATTCTGTATACTCAATTCTTTACGCAAATCTTCTGGCTTGTGTTTGACAGAAATTACAGTGAAATCACGTTTAAAAGCCAACGCCAATAAAAAGGCTTTGTAGAATCACTCTGTGAATGTCTTTGGAAACACTTCTTAAGATGGAAAGCATACGTCTTTCATCTGAGTGAAAACTGCATACTATTTAGTTTTTAGTACTGTGTTGAATGGTTAGGCGATTCACTTGTAGGGAAGCGTTTGTTCGAATTCTGTATACTCAATTCTTTAACAGCAAATCTCACATATTGCCTTTGACAGAAATTCCAGTGAAATCACGTTTAAAAGCCAATGTCAGTAAAAAGGCTTTGTAGAAACACTCTGTGAATGTCTTTGAAAACACTTTTGAAAAAAGGAAAGCATACGTCTTTCATCTGAGTGAAAACTGCATTCTATTCAGTTTTTAGTACTGTGTTGAATGGTTAGGCGATTCACTTGTAGGGAAGCGTTTGTTCGCATTCTGTATACTCAATTCTTTTACAGCAAATCTTGCGGCTTGTGTTTGACAGAAATTCCAGTGAAATCACGCTTAAAAACCAATGCCAGTAAAAAGGCTTTGTAGAATCACTCTGTGAATGTCTTTGGAAACACTTCTTAAGAAGGAAAGCATACATCTTTCATCTGAGTGAAAACTGCATTCTATTCAGTTTTTAGTACTGTGTTGAATGGTTAGGCGATTCACTTGTAGGGAAGCGTTTGTTCGCATTCTGTATACTCAATTCTTTTACAGCAAATCTTGCGGCTTGTGTTTGACAGAAATTCCAGTGAAATCACGTTTAAAAACCAATGCCAGTAAAAAGGCTTTGTAGAATCACTCTGTGAATGTCTTTGGAAACACTTCTTAAGAAGGAAAGCATACATCTTTCATCTGAGTGAAAACTGCATTCTATTCAGTTTTTAGTACTGTGTTGAATGGTTAGGCGATTCACTTGTAGGGAAGCTTTTGTTCGCATTCTGTATACTCAATTCTTTAACAGCAAATCTCGCATCTTGCGTTTGACAGAAATTTCAGTGAAATCACGTTTCAAAGCCAACGTCAGTAAAAAGGCTTTGTAGAAACTCTCTGTGAATGTCTTTGAAAACACTTCTTAAGAAGGAATGCATACGTCTTTCATCTGAGTGAAAACTGCATTCTATTCAGTTTTTAGTACTGTGTTGAATGGTTAGGCGATTCACTTGTAGGGAAGCGTTTGTTTGCATTCTGTATACTCAATTCTTTAACAGCAAATTGCGCATCTTGCCTTTGACAGAAATTCCAGTGAAATCACGTTTAAAAGCCAACGTCAGTAAAAAGGCTTTGTAGAATCACTCTGTGAATGTCTTTGGAAACACTTCTTAAGAAGGAAAGCATACGTCTTTCATCTGAGTGAAAACTGCATTCTATTCAGTTTTTAGTACTGTGTTGAATGGTTAGGCGATTCACTTGTAGGGAAGCCTTTGTTCGCATTCTGTATACTCAATTCTTTAACAGCAAATCTCGCGTCTTGGGTTTGACAGAAATTCCAGTGAAATCACTTTTAAAAGCCAATGTCAGTAAAAAGGCTTTGTAGAAACACTCTGTGAATGTCTTTGAAAACACTTTTGAAAAAAGGAAAACATACGTCTTTCATCTGAGTGAAAACTGCATTCTATTCAGTTTTTAGTACTGTGTTGAATGGTTAGGCGATTCACTTGTAGGGAAGCATTTGGTCGAATTCTGTATACTCAATTCTTTAACAGCAAATCTCGCGTCTTGCCTTTGACAGAAATTCCAGTGAAATCACGTTTAAAAGCCAATGTCAGTAAAAAGGCTTTGTAGAAACACTCTGTGAATGTCTTTGAAAACACTTTTGAAAAAAGGAAAGCATACGTCTTTCATCTGAGTGAAAACTGCATTCTATTCAGTTTTTAGTACTGTGTTGAATGGTTAGGCGATTCACTTGTAGGGAAGCGTTTGTTCGCATTCTGTATACTCAATTCTTTTACAGCAAATCTTGCGGCTTGTGTTTGACAGAAATTCCAGTGAAATCACGCTTAAAAACCAATGCCAGTAAAAAGGCTTTGTAGAATCACTCTGTGAATGTCTTTGGAAACACTTCTTAAGAAGGAAAGCATACATCTTTCATCTGAGTGAAAACTGCATTCTATTCAGTTTTTAGTACTGTGTTGAATGGTTAGGCGATTCACTTGTAGGGAAGCGTTTGTTCGCATTCTGTATACTCAATTCTTTTACAGCAAATCTTGCGGCTTGTGTTTGACAGAAATTCCAGTGAAATCACGTTTAAAAACCAATGCCAGTAAAAAGGCTTTGTAGAATCACTCTGTGAATGTCTTTGGAAACACTTCTTAAGAAGGAAAGCATACATCTTTCATCTGAGTGAAAACTGCATTCTATTCAGTTTTTAGTACTGTGTTGAATGGTTAGGCGATTCACTTGTAGGGAAGCTTTTGTTCGCATTCTGTATACTCAATTCTTTAACAGCAAATCTCGCATCTTGCGTTTGACAGAAATTTCAGTGAAATCACGTTTCAAAGCCAACGTCAGTAAAAAGGCTTTGTAGAAACTCTCTGTGAATGTCTTTGAAAACACTTCTTAAGAAGGAATGCATACGTCTTTCATCTGAGTGAAAACTGCATTCTATTCAGTTTTTAGTACTGTGTTGAATGGTTAGGCGATTCACTTGTAGGGAAGCGTTTGTTTGCATTCTGTATACTCAATTCTTTAACAGCAAATTGCGCATCTTGCCTTTGACAGAAATTCCAGTGAAATCACGTTTAAAAGCCAACGTCAGTAAAAAGGCTTTGTAGAATCACTCTGTGAATGTCTTTAGAAACACTTCTTAAGAAGGAAAGCATACGTCTTTCATCTGAGTGAAAACTGCATTCTATTCAGTTTTTAGTACTGTGTTGAATGGTTAGGCGATTCACTTGTAGGGAAGCCTTTGTTCGCATTCTGTATACTCAATTCTTTAACAGCAAATCTCGCGTCTTGGGTTTGACAGAAATTCCAGTGAAATCACTTTTAAAAGCCAATGTCAGTAAAAAGGCTTTGTAGAAACACTCTGTGAATGTCTTTGAAAACACTTTTGAAAAAAGGAAAACATACGTCTTTCATCTGAGTGAAAACTGCATTCTATTCAGTTTTTAGTACTGTGTTGAATGGTTAGGCGATTCACTTGTAGGGAAGAATTTGGTCGAATTCTGTATACTCAATTCTTTAACAGCAAATCTCGCGTCTTGCCTTTGACAGAAATTCCAGTGAAATCACGTTTAAAAGCCAATGTCAGTAAAAAGGCTTTGTAGAAACACTCTGTGAATGTCTTTGAAAACACTTTTGAAAAAAGGAAAGCATACGTCTTTCATCTGAGTGAAAACTGCATTCTATTCAGTTTTTAGTACTGTGTTGAATGGTTAGGCGATTCACTTGTAGGGAAGCGTTTGTTCGCATTCTGTATACTCAATTCTTTTACAGCAAATCTTGTGGCTTGTGTTTGACAGAAATTCCAGTGAAATCACGTTTAAAAACCAATGCCAGTAAAAAGGCTTTGTAGAATCACTCTGTGAATGTCTTTGGAAACACTTCTTAAGAAGGAAAGCATACATCTTTCATCTGAGTGAAAACTGCATTCTATTCAGTTTTTAGTACTGTGTTGAATGGTTAGGCGATTCACTTGTAGGGAAGCGTTTGTTCGCATTCTGTATACTCAATTCTTTACGCAAATCTTCTGGCTTGTGTTTGA
Source organism: Phyllotis vaccarum (assembly GCA_033318265.1). NCBI lineage: Eukaryota > Metazoa > Chordata > Mammalia > Rodentia > Cricetidae > Phyllotis > Phyllotis vaccarum. The sequence continues at coordinate 2,177,041 of JARWLC010000040.1, read as the reverse complement.
CAGAAATTACAGTGAAATCACGTTTAAAAGCCAACGCCAATAAAAAGGCTTTGTAGAATCACTCTGTGAATGTCTTTGGAAACACTTCTTAAGATGGAAAGCATACGTCTTTCATCTGAGTGAAAACTGCATACTATTTAGTTTTTAGTACTGTGTTGAATGGTTAGGCGATTCACTTGTAGGGAAGCGTTTGTTCGAATTCTGTATACTCAATTCTTTAACAGCAAATCTCACATATTGCCTTTGACAGAAATTCCAGTGAAATCACGTTTAAAAGCCAATGTCAGTAAAAAGGCTTTGTAGAAACACTCTGTGAATGTCTTTGAAAACACTTTTGAAAAAAGGAAAGCATACGTCTTTCATCTGAGTGAAAACTGCATTCTATTCAGTTTTTAGTACTGTGTTGAATGGTTAGGCGATTCACTTGTAGGGAAGCGTTTGTTCGCATTCTGTATACTCAATTCTTTTACAGCAAATCTTGCGGCTTGTGTTTGACAGAAATTCCAGTGAAATCACGCTTAAAAACCAATGCCAGTAAAAAGGCTTTGTAGAATCACTCTGTGAATGTCTTTGGAAACACTTCTTAAGAAGGAAAGCATACATCTTTCATCTGAGTGAAAACTGCATTCTATTCAGTTTTTAGTACTGTGTTGAATGGTTAGGCGATTCACTTGTAGGGAAGCGTTTGTTCGCATTCTGTATACTCAATTCTTTTACAGCAAATCTTGCGGCTTGTGTTTGACAGAAATTCCAGTGAAATCACGTTTAAAAACCAATGCCAGTAAAAAGGCTTTGTAGAATCACTCTGTGAATGTCTTTGGAAACACTTCTTAAGAAGGAAAGCATACATCTTTCATCTGAGTGAAAACTGCATTCTATTCAGTTTTTAGTACTGTGTTGAATGGTTAGGCGATTCACTTGTAGGGAAGCTTTTGTTCGCATTCTGTATACTCAATTCTTTAACAGCAATTCTCGCATCTTGCGTTTGACAGAAATTTCAGTGAAATCACGTTTCAAAGCCAACGTCAGTAAAAAGGCTTTGTAGAAACTCTCTGTGAATGTCTTTGAAAACACTTCTTAAGAAGGAATGCATACGTCTTTCATCTGAGTGAAAACTGCATTCTATTCAGTTTTTAGTACTGTGTTGAATGGTTAGGCGATTCACTTGTAGGGAAGCGTTTGTTTGCATTCTGTATACTCAATTCTTTAACAGCAAATTGCGCATCTTGCCTTTGACAGAAATTCCAGTGAAATCACGTTTAAAAGCCAACGTCAGTAAAAAGGCTTTGTAGAATCACTCTGTGAATGTCTTTGGAAACACTTCTTAAGAAGGAAAGCATACGTCTTTCATCTGAGTGAAAACTGCATTCTATTCAGTTTTTAGTACTGTGTTGAATGGTTAGGCGATTCACTTGTAGGGAAGCCTTTGTTCGCATTCTGTATACTCAATTCTTTAACAGCAAATCTCGCGTCTTGGGTTTGACAGAAATTCCAGTGAAATCACTTTTAAAAGCCAATGTCAGTAAAAAGGCTTTGTAGAAACACTCTGTGAATGTCTTTGAAAACACTTTTGAAAAAAGGAAAACATACGTCTTTCATCTGAGTGAAAACTGCATTCTATTCAGTTTTTAGTACTGTGTTGAATGGTTAGGCGATTCACTTGTAGGGAAGCATTTGGTCGAATTCTGTATACTCAATTCTTTAACAGCAAATCTCGCGTCTTGCCTTTGACAGAAATTCCAGTGAAATCACGTTTAAAAGCCAATGTCAGTAAAAAGGCTTTGTAGAAACACTCTGTGAATGTCTTTGAAAACACTTTTGAAAAAAGGAAAGCATACGTCTTTCATCTGAGTGAAAACTGCATTCTATTCAGTTTTTAGTACTGTGTTGAATGGTTAGGCGATTCACTTGTAGGGAAGCGTTTGTTCGCATTCTGTATACTCAATTCTTTTACAGCAAATCTTGTGGCTTGTGTTTGACAGAAATTCCAGTGAAATCACGTTTAAAAACCAATGCCAGTAAAAAGGCTTTGTAGAATCACTCTGTGAATGTCTTTGGAAACACTTCTTAAGAAGGAAAGCATACATCTTTCATCTGAGTGAAAACTGCATTCTATTCAGTTTTTAGTACTGTGTTGAATGGTTAGGCGATTCACTTGTAGGGAAGCGTTTGTTCGCATTCTGTATACTCAATTCTTTACGCAAATCTTCTGGCTTGTGTTTGACAGAAATTACAGTGAAATCACGTTTAAAAGCCAACGCCAATAAAAAGGCTTTGTAGAATCACTCTGTGAATGTCTTTGGAAACACTTCTTAAGAAGGAAAGCATACGTCTTTCATCTGAGTGAAAACTGCATACTATTTAGTTTTTAGTACTGTGTTGAATGGTTAGGCGATTCACTTGTAGGGAAGCGTTTGTTCGAATTCTGTATACTCAATTCTTTAACAGCAAATCTCACATATTGCCTTTGACAGAAATTCCAGTGAAATCACGTTTAAAAGCCAATGTCAGTAAAAAGGCTTTGTAGAAACACTCTGTGAATGTCTTTGAAAACACTTTTGAAAAAAGGAAAGCATACGTCTTTCATCTGAGTGAAAACTGCATTCTATTCAGTTTTTAGTACTGTGTTGAATGGTTAGGCGATTCACTTGTAGGGAAGCGTTTGTTCGCATTCTGTATACTCAATTCTTTTACAGCAAATCTTGCGGCTTGTGTTTGACAGAAATTCCAGTGAAATGACATTTAAAAACCAATGCCAGTAAAAAGGCTTTGTAGAATCACTCTGTGAATGTCTTTGGAAACACTTCTTAAGAAGGAAAGCATACATCTTTCATCTGAGTGAAAACTGCATTCTATTCAGTTTTTAGTACTGTGTTGAATGGTTAGGCGATTCACTTGTAGGGAAGCGTTTGTTCGCATTCTGTATACTCAATTCTTTTACAGCAAATCTTGCGGCTTGTGTTTGACAGAAATTCCAGTGAAATCACGTTTAAAAACCAATGCCAGTAAAAAGGCTTTGTAGAATCACTCTGTGAATGTCTTTGGAAACACTTCTTAAGAAGGAAAGCATACATCTTTCATGTGAGTGAAAACTGCATTCTATTCAGTTTTTAGTACTGTGTTGAATGGTTAGGTGATTCACTTGTAGGGAAGCTTTTGTTCGCATTCTGTATACTCAATTCTTTAACAGCAAATCTCGCATCTTGCGTTTGACAGAAATTTCAGTGAAATCACGTTTCAAAGCCAACGTCAGTAAAAAGGCTTTGTAGAAACTCTCTGTGAATGTCTTTGAAAACAGTTCTTAAGATGGAAAGCATACGTCTTTCATCTGAGTGAAAACTGCATTCTATTCAGGTTTAGTACTGTGTTGAATGGTTAGGCGATTCACTTGTAGGGAAGCGTTTGTTCGCATTCTGTATACTCAATTCTTTACGCAAATCTTCTGGCTTGTGTTTGACAGAAATTACAGTGAAATCACGTTTAAAAGCCAACGCCAGTAAAAAGGCTTTGTAGAATCACTCTGTGAATGTCTTTGGAAACACTTCTTAAGAAGGAAAGCCTACGTCTTTCATCTGAGTGAAAACTGCATACTATTCAGTTTTTAGTACTGTGTTGAATGGTTAGGCGATTCACTTGTAGGGAAGCGTTTGTTCGCATTCTGTATACTCAATTCTTTTACAGCAAATCTTGCAGCTTGTGTTTGACAGAAATTCCAGTGAAATCACGTTTAAAAACCAATGCCAGTAAAAAGGCTTTGTAGAATCACTCTGTGAATGTCTTTGGAAACACTTCTTAAGAAGGAAAGCATACATCTTTCATGTGAGTGAAAACTGATTTCTATTCAGTTTTTAGTACTGTGTTGAATGGTTAGGTGATTCACTTGTAGGGAAGCTTTTGTTCGCATTCTGTATACTCAATTCTTTAACAGCAAATCTCGCATCTTGCGTTTGACAGAAATTTCAGTGAAATCACGTTTCAAAGCCAACGTCAGTAAAAAGGCTTTGTAGAAACTCTCTGTGAATGTCTTTGAAAACAGTTCTTAAGATGGAAAGCATACGTCTTTCATCTGAGTGAAAACTGCATTCTATTCAGGTTTAGTACTGTGTTGAATGGTTAGGCGATTCACTTGTAGGGAAGCGTTTGTTCGCATTCTGTATACTCAATTCTTTACGCAAATCTTCTGGCTTGTGTTTGACAGAAATTACAGTGAAATCACGTTTAAAAGCCAACGCCAGTAAAAAGGCTTTGTAGAATCACTCTGTGAATGTCTTTGGAAACACTTCTTAAGAAGGAAAGCATACGTCTTTCATCTGAGTGAAAACTGCATACTATTCAGTTTTTAGTACTGTGTTGAATGGTTAGGCGATTCACTTGTAGGGAAGCGTTTGTTCGAATTCTGTATACTCAATTCTTTAACAGCAAATCTCGCATCTTGCCTTTGACAGAAATTCCAGTGAAATCACGTTTAAAAGCCAATGTCAGTAAAAAGGCTTTGTAGAAACACTCTGTGAATGTCTTTGAAAACACTTTTGAAAAAAGGAAAGCATACGTCTTTCATCTGAGTGAAAACTGCATTCTATTCAGTTTTTAGTACTGTGTTGAATGGTTAGGCGATTCACTTGTAGGGAAGCGTTTGTTCGCATTCTGTATACTCAATTCTTTTACAGCAAATCTTGCGGCTTGTGTTTGACAGAAATTCCAGTGAAATCACGTTTAAAAACCAATGCCAGTAAAAAGGCTTTGTAGAATCACTCTGTGAATGTCTTTGGAAACACTTCTTAAGAAGGAAAGCATACATCTTTCATCTGAGTGAAAACTGCATTCTATTCAGTTTTTAGTACTGTGTTGAATGGTTAGGCGATTCACTTGTAGGGAAGCGTTTGTTCGCATTCTGTATACTCAATTCTTTACGCAAATCTTCTGGCTTGTGTTTGACAGAAATTCCAGTGAAATCACGTTTAAAAACCAATGCCAGTAAAAAGGCTTTGTAGAATCACTCTGTGAATGTCTTTGGAAACACTTCTTAAGAAGGAAAGCATACGTCTTTCATGTGAGTGAAAACTGCATTCTATTCAGTTTTTAGTACTGTGTTGAATAGTTAGGTGATTCACTTGTAGGGAAGCTTTTGTTCGCATTCTGTATACTCAATTCTTTAACAGCAAATCTCGCATCTTGCGTTTGACAGAAATTTCAGTGAAATCACGTTTCAAAGCCAACGTCAGTAAAAAGGCTTTGTAGAAACTCTCTGTGAATGTCTTTGAAAACAGTTCTTAAGATGGAAAGCATACGTCTTTCATCTGAGTGAAAACTGCATTCTATTCAGGTTTAGTACTGTGTTGAATGGTTAGGCGATTCACTTGTATGGAAACGTTTGTTTGCATTCTGTATACTCAATTCTTTAACAGCAAATTGCGCATCTTGCCTTTGACAGAAATTCCAGTGAAATCACCTTTAAAAGCCAACGTCAGAAAAAAGGCTTTGTAGAATCACTCTGTGAATGTCTTTGAAAACACTTTTGAAAAAAGGAAAACATACGTCTTTCATCTGAGTGAAAACTGCATTCTATTCAGTTTTTAGTACTGTGTTGAATGGTTAGGCGATTCACTTGTAGGGAAGCATTTGTTCGAATTCTGTATACTCAATTCTTTAACAGCAAATCTCGCGTCTTGCCTTTGACAGAAATTCCAGTGAAATCACGTTTAAAAGCCAATGTCAGTAAAAAGGCTTTGTAGAAACTCTCTGTGAATGTCTTTGAAAACAGTTCTTAAGATGGAAAGCATAAGTCTTTCATCTGAGTGAAAACTGCATTCTATTCAGGTTTAGTACTGTGTTGAATGGTTAGGCGATTCACTTGTATGGAAACGTTTGTTTGCATTCTGTATACTCAATTCTTTAACAGCAAATTGCGCATCTTGCCTTTGACAGAAATTCCAGTGAAATCACCTTTAAAAGCCAATGTCAGTAAAAAGGCTTTGTAGAATCACTCTGTGAATGTCTTTGAAAACACTTCTTAAGAAGGAAAGCATACGTCTTTCATCTGAGTGAAAACTGCATTCTATTCAGTTTTTAGTTCTGTGTTGAATGGTTAGGCGATTCACTTGTAGGGAAGCGTTTGTTTGCATTCTGTATACTGAAGTCTTTAACAGCAAATTGCGCATCTTGCCTTTGACAGAAATTCCAGTGAAATCACGTTTAAAAGCCAACTTCAGTAAAAAGGCTTTGTAGAATCACTCTGTGAATGTCTTTGGAAACACTTCTTAAGAAGGAAAGCATACGTCTTTCATCTGAGTGAAAACTGCATTCTATTCAGTTTTTAGAACTGTGTGGAATGGTTAGGCGATTCACTTGTAGGGAAGCGTTTGTTCGCATTCTGTATACTCAATTCTTTACGCAAATCTTCTGGCTTGTGTTTGACAGAAATTACAGTGAAATCACGTTTAAAAGCCAACGCCAATAAAAAGGCTTTGTAGAATCACTCTGTGAATGTCTTTGGAAACACTTCTTAAGAAGGAAAGCATACGTCTTTCATCTGAGTGAAAACTGCATACTATTTAGTTTTTAGTACTGTGTTGAATGGTTAGGCGATTCACTTGTAGGGAAGCGTTTGTTCGAATTCTGTATACTCAATTCTTTAACAGCAAATCTCGCATCTTGCCTTTGACAGAAATTCCAGTGAAATCACGTTTAAAAGCCAATGTCAGTAAAAAGGCTTTGTAGAAACACTCTGTGAATGTCTTTGAAAACACTTTTGAAAAAAGGAAAGCATACGTCTTTCATCTGAGTGAAAACTGCATTCTATTCAGTTTTTAGTACTGTGTTGAATGGTTAGGCGATTCACTTGTAGGGAAGCGTTTGTTCGCATTCTGTATACTCAATTCTTTTACAGCAAATCTTGCGGCTTGTGTTTGACAGAAATTCCAGTGAAATGACGTTTAAAAACCAATGCCAGTAAAAAGGCTTTGTAGAATCACTCTGTGAATGTCTTTGGAAACACTTCTTAAGAAGGAAAGCATACATCTTTCATCTGAGTGAAAACTGCATTCTATTCAGTTTTTAGTACTGTGTTGAATGGTTAGGCGATTCACTTGTAGGGAAGCGTTTGTTCGCATTCTGTATACTCAATTCTTTTACAGCAAATCTTGCGGCTTGTGTTTGACAGAAATTCCAGTGAAATCACGTTTAAAAACCAATGCCAGTAAAAAGGCTTTGTAGAATCACTCTGTGAATGTCTTTGGAAACACTTCTTAAGAAGGAAAGCATACATCTTTCATGTGAGTGAAAACTGCATTCTATTCAGTTTTTAGTACTGTGTTGAATGGTTAGGCGATTCACTTGTAGGGAAGCATTTGTTCGAATTCTGTATACTCAATTCTTTAACAGCAAATCTCGCGTCTTGCCTTTGACAGAAATTCCAGTGAAATCACGTTTAAAAGCCAATGTCAGTAAAAAGGCTTTGTAGAAACTCTCTGTGAATGTCTTTGAAAACAGTTCTTAAGATGGAAAGCATAAGTCTTTCATCTGAGTGAAAACTGCATTCTATTCAGGTTTAGTACTGTGTTGAATGGTTAGGCGATTCACTTGTATGGAAACGTTTGTTTGCATTCTGTATACTCAATTCTTTAACAGCAAATTGCGCATCTTGCCTTTGACAGAAATTCCAGTGAAATCACCTTTAAAAGCCAATGTCAGTAAAAAGGCTTTGTAGAATCACTCTGTGAATGTCTTTGAAAACACTTCTTAAGAAGGAAAGCATACGTCTTTCATCTGAGTGAAAACTGCATTCTATTCAGTTTTTAGTTCTGTGTTGAATGGTTAGGCGATTCACTTGTAGGGAAGCGTTTGTTTGCATTCTGTATACTGAAGTCTTTAACAGCAAATTGCGCATCTTGCCTTTGACAGAAATTCCAGTGAAATCACGTTTAAAAGCCAACGCCAGTAAAAAGGCTTTGTAGAATCACTCTGTGAATGTCTTTGGAAACACTTCTTAAGAAGGAAAGCATACGTCTTTCATCTGAGTGAAAACTGCATTCTATTCAGTTTTTAGAACTGTGTGGAATGGTTAGGCGATTCACTTGTAGGGAAGCGTTTGTTCGCATTCTGTATACTCAATTCTTTACGCAAATCTTCTGGCTTGTGTTTGACAGAAATTACAGTGAAATCACGTTTAAAAGCCAACGCCAATAAAAAGGCTTTGTAGAATCACTCTGTGAATGTCTTTGGAAACACTTCTTAAGAAGGAAAGCATACGTCTTTCATCTGAGTGAAAACTGCATACTATTTAGTTTTTAGTACTGTGTTGAATGGTTAGGCGATTCACTTGTAGGGAAGCGTTTGTTCGAATTCTGTATACTCAATTCTTTAACAGCAAATCTCGCATCTTGCCTTTGACAGAAATTCCAGTGAAATCACGTTTAAAAGCCAATGTCAGTAAAAAGGCTTTGTAGAAACACTCTGTGAATGTCTTTGAAAACACTTTTGAAAAAAGGAAAGCATACGTCTTTCATCTGAGTGAAAACTGCATTCTATTCAGTTTTTAGTACTGTGTTGAATGGTTAGGCGATTCACTTGTAGGGAAGCGTTTGTTCGCATTCTGTATACTCAATTCTTTTACAGCAAATCTTGCGGCTTGTGTTTGACAGAAATTCCAGTGAAATGACGTTTAAAAACCAATGCCAGTAAAAAGGCTTTGTAGAATCACTCTGTGAATGTCTTTGGAAACACTTCTTAAGAAGGAAAGCATACATCTTTCATCTGAGTGAAAACTGCATTCTATTCAGTTTTTAGTACTGTGTTGAATGGTTAGGCGATTCACTTGTAGGGAAGCGTTTGTTCGCATTCTGTATACTCAATTCTTTTACAGCAAATCTTGCGGCTTGTGTTTGACAGAAATTCCAGTGAAATCACGTTTAAAAACCAATGCCAGTAAAAAGGCTTTGTAGAATCACTCTGTGAATGTCTTTGGAAACACTTCTTAAGAAGGAAAGCATACATCTTTCATGTGAGTGAAAACTGCATTCTATTCAGTTTTTAGTACTGTGTTGAATGGTTAGGTGATTCACTTGTAGGGAAGCTTTTGTTCGCATTCTGTATACTCAATTCTTTAACAGCAAATCTCGCATCTTGCGTTTGACAGAAATTTCAGTGAAATCACGTTTCAAAGCCAACGTCAGTAAAAAGGCTTTGTAGAAACTCTCTGTGAATGTCTTTGAAAACAGTTCTTAAGATGGAAAGCATACGTCTTTCATCTGAGTGAAAACTGCATTCTATTCAGGTTTAGTACTGTGTTGAATGGTTAGGCGATTCACTTGTAGGGAAGCGTTTGTTCGCATTCTGTATACTCAATTCTTTACGCAAATCTTCTGGCTTGTGTTTGACAGAAATTACAGTGAAATCACGTTTAAAAGCCAACGCCAGTAAAAAGGCTTTGTAGAATCACTCTGTGAATGTCTTTGGAAACACTTCTTAAGAAGGAAAGCCTACGTCTTTCATCTGAGTGAAAACTGCATACTATTCAGTTTTTAGTACTGTGTTGAATGGTTAGGCGATTCACTTGTAGGGAAGCGTTTGTTCGCATTCTGTATACTCAATTCTTTTACAGCAAATCTTGCAGCTTGTGTTTGACAGAAATTCCAGTGAAATCACGTTTAAAAACCAATGCCAGTAAAAAGGCTTTGTAGAATCACTCTGTGAATGTCTTTGGAAACACTTCTTAAGAAGGAAAGCATACATCTTTCATGTGAGTGAAAACTGATTTCTATTCAGTTTTTAGTACTGTGTTGAATGGTTAGGTGATTCACTTGTAGGGAAGCTTTTGTTCGCATTCTGTATACTCAATTCTTTAACAGCAAATCTCGCATCTTGCGTTTGACAGAAATTTCAGTGAAATCACTTTTCAAAGCCAACGTCAGTAAAAAGGTTTGTAGAAACTCTCTGTGAATGTCTTTGAAAACAGTTCTTAAGATGGAAAGCATACGTCTTTCATCTGAGTGAAAACTGCATTCTATTCAGGTTTAGTACTGTGTTGAATGGTTAGGCGATTCACTTGTAGGGAAGCGTTTGTTCGCATTCTGTATACTCAATTCTTTACGCAAATCTTCTGGCTTGTGTTTGACAGAAATTACAGTGAAATCACGTTTAAAAGCCAACGCCAGTAAAAAGGCTTTGTAGAATCACTCTGTGAATGTCTTTGGAAACACTTCTTAAGAAGGAAAGCATACGTCTTTCATCTGAGTGAAAACTGCATACTATTCAGTTTTTAGTACTGTGTTGAATGGTTAGGCGATTCACTTGTAGGGAAGCGTTTGTTCGAATTCTGTATACTCAATTCTTTAACAGCAAATCTCGCATCTTGCCTTTGACAGAAATTCCAGTGAAATCACGTTTAAAAGCCAATGTCAGTAAAAAGGCTTTGTAGAAACACTCTGTGAATGTCTTTGAAAACACTTTTGAAAAAAGGAAAGCATACGTCTTTCATCTGAGTGAAAACTGCATTCTATTCAGTTTTTAGTACTGTGTTGAATGGTTAGGCGATTCACTTGTAGGGAAGCGTTTGTTCGCATTCTGTATACTCAGTTCTTTTACAGCAAATCTTGCGGCTTGTGTTTGACAGAAATTCCAGTGAAATCACGTTTAAAAACCAATGCCAGTAAAAAGGCTTTGTAGAATCACTCTGTGAATGTCTTTGGAAACACTTCTTAAGAAGGAAAGCATACATCTTTCATCTGAGTGAAAACTGCATTCTATTCAGTTTTTAGTACTGTGTTGAATGGTTAGGCGATTCACTTGTAGGGAAGCGTTTGTTCGCATTCTGTATACTCAATTCTTTTACAGCAAATCTTGCGGCTTGTGTTTGACAGAAATTCCAGTGAAATCACGTTTAAAAACCAATGCCAGTAAAAAGGCTTTGTAGAATCACTCTGTGAATGTCTTTGGAAACACTTCTTAAGAAGGAAAGCATACGTCTTTCATGTGAGTGAAAACTGCATTCTATTCAGTTTTTAGTACTGTGTTGAATGGTTAGGTGATTCACTTGTAGGGAAGCTTTTGTTCGCATTCTGTATACTCAATTCTTTAACAGCAAATCTCGCATCTTGCGTTTGACAGAAATTTCAGTGAAATCACGTTTCAAAGCCAACGTCAGTAAAAAGGCTTTGTAGAAACTCTCTGTGAATGTCTTTGAAAACAGTTCTTAAGATGGAAAGCATACGTCTTTCATCTGAGTGAAAACTGCATTCTATTCAGGTTTAGTACTGTGTTGAATGGTTAGGCGATTCACTTGTATAGAAACGTTTGTTTGCATTCTGTATACTCAATTCTTTAACAGCAAATTGCGCATCTTGCCTTTGACAGAAATTCCAGTGAAATCACCTTTAAAAGCCAACGTCAGTAAAAAGGCTTTGTAGAATCACTCTGTGAATGTCTTTGAAAACACTTTTGAAAAAAGGAAAACATACGTCTTTCATCTGAGTGAAAACTGCATTCTATTCAGTTTTTAGTACTGTGTTGAATGGTTAGGCGATTCACTTGTAGGGAAGCGTTTGTTTGCATTCTGTATACTGAAGTCTTTAACAGCAAATTGCGCATCTTGCCTTTGACAGAAATTCCAGTGAAATCACGTTTAAAAGCCAACTTCAGTAAAAAGGCTTTGTAGAATCACTCTGTGAATGTCTTTGGAAACACTTCTTAAGAAGGAAAGCATACGTCTTTCATCTGAGTGAAAACTGCATTCTATTCAGTTTTTAGAACTGTGTGGAATGGTTAGGCGATTCACTTGTAGGGAAGCGTTTGTTCGCATTCTGTATACTCAATTCTTTAAGCAAATCTTCTGGCTTGTGTTTGACAGAAATTACAGTGAAATCACGTTTAAAAGCCAATGCCAGTAAAAAGGCTTTGTAGAATCACTCTGTGAATGTCTTTGGAAACACTTCTTAAGAAGGAAAGCATACGTCTTTCATCTGAGTGAAAACTGCATTCTATTCAGTTTTTAGAACTGTGTGGAATGGTTAGGCGATTCACTTGTAGGGAAGCGTTTGTTCGCATTCTGTATACTCAATTCTTTACGCAAATCTTCTGGCTTGTGTTTGACAGAAATTCCAGTGAAATCACCTTTAAAAGCCAACGTCAGGAAAAAGGCTTTGTAGAAACAATCTGTGAATGTCTTTGAAAACACTTCTTAAGAAGGAAAGCATACGTTTTTCATCTGAGTGAAAACTGCATTCTATTCAGTTTTTAGTACTTTTTTGAATGGTTAGGCGATTCACTTGTAGAGAAGTGTTTGTTTGCATTCTGTATACTCAATTCTTTAACAGCAAATTCCGCATCTTGCCTTTGACAGAAATTCCAATGAAAACACGTTTAAAAGCCAACGTCAGTAAAAAGGCTTTGTAGAATCACTCTGTGAATGTCTTTGAAAACACTTCTTAAGAAGGAATGCATACGTCTTTCATCTGAGTGAAAACTGCATTCTATTCAGTTTTTAGTACTGTGTTGAATGGTTAGGCGATTCACTTGTAGGGAAGCGTTTGTTTGCATTCTGTATACTCAATTCTTTAACAGCAAATTGCACATCTTGCCTTTGACAGAAATTCCAGGGAAATCACGTTTAAAAGCCAATGTCAGTAAAAAGGCTTTGTAGAAACACTCTGTGAATGTCTTTGAAAACACTTTTGAAAAAAGGAAAGCATACGTCTTTCATCTGAGTGAAAACTGCATTCTATTCAGTTTTTAGTACAGTGTTGAATGGTTAGGCGATTCAATTGTAGGAAGCGTTTGTTTGCATTCTGTATGCTCAATTCTTTAACAGCAAATCTCGCCTCTTGCTATTGACAGAAATTCCAGTGAAATCACGTTTAAAAGCCAACGTCAGTAAAAAGGCTTTGTAGAATCACTCTGTGAATGTCTTTGAAAACACTTCTTAAGAAGGAAAGCATACTTCTTTCATCTGAGTGAAAACTGCATTCTATTCAGGTTTAGTACTGTGTTGAATGGTTAGGCGATTCACTTGTATGGAAACGTTTGTTTGCATTCTGTATACTCAATTCTTTAACAGCAAATTGAGCATCTTGCGTTTGACAGAAATTTCAGTGAAATCACGTTTCAAAGCCAACGTCAGTAAAAAGGCTTTGTAGAAACTCTCTGTGAATGTCTTTGAAAACAGTTCTTAAGATGGAAAGCATACGTCTTTCATCTGAGTGAAAACTGCATTCTATTCAGGTTTAGTACTGTGTTGAATGGTTAGGCGATTCACTTGTAGGGAAGCGTTTGTTCGCATTCTGTATACTCAATTCTTTACGCAAATCTTCTGGCTTGTGATTGACAGAAATTACAGTGAAATCACGTTTAAAAGCCAACGCCAGTAAAAAGGCTTTGTAGAATCACTCTGTGAATGTCTTTGGAAACACTTCTTAAGAAGGAAAGCATACGTCTTTCATCTGAGTGAAAACTGCATACTATTCAGTTTTTAGTACTGTGTTGAATGGTTAGGCGATTCACTTGTAGGGAAGCGTTTGTTCGAATTCTGTATACTCAATTCTTTAACAGCAAATCTCGCATCTTGCCTTTGACAGAAATTCCAGTGAAATCACGTTTAAAAGCCAATGTCAGTAAAAAGGCTTTGTAGAAACACTCTGTGAATGTCTTTGAAAACACTTTTGAAAAAAGGAAAGCATACGTCTTTCATCTGAGTGAAAACTGCATTCTATTCAGTTTTTAGTACTGTGTTGAATGGTTAGGCGATTCACTTGTAGGGAAGCGTTTGTTCGCATTCTGTATACTCAATTCTTTTACAGCAAATCTTGCGGCTTGTGTTTGACAGAAATTCCAGTGAAATCACGTTTAAAAACCAATGCCAGTAAAAAGGCTTTGTAGAATCACTCTGTGAATGTCTTTGGAAACACTTCTTAAGAAGGAAAGCATACATCTTTCATCTGAGTGAAAACTGCATTCTATTCAGTTTTTAGTACTGTGTTGAATGGTTAGGCGATTCACTTGTAGGGAAGCGTTTGTTCGCATTCTGTATACTCAATTCTTTTACAGCAAATCTTGCGGCTTGTGTTTGACAGAAATTCCAGTGAAATCACGTTTAAAAACCAATGCCAGTAAAAAGGCTTTGTAGAATCACTCTGTGAATGTCTTTGGAAACACTTCTTAAGAAGGAAAGCATACATCTTTCATGTGAGTGAAAACTGCATTCTATTCAGTTTTTAGTACTGTGTTGAATGGTTAGGTGATTCACTTGTAGGGAAGCTTTTGTTCGCATTCTGTATACTCAATTCTTTAACAGCAAATCTCGCATCTTGCGTTTGACAGAAATTTCAGTGAAATCACGTTTCAAAGCCAACGTCAGTAAAAAGGCTTTGTAGAAACTCTCTGTGAATGTCTTTGAAAACAGTTCTTAAGATGGAAAGCATACGTCTTTCATCTGAGTGAAAACTGCATTCTATTCAGGTTTAGTACTGTGTTGAATGGTTAGGCGATTCACTTGTATGGAAACGTTTGTTTGCATTCTGTATACTCAATTCTTTAACAGCAAATTGCGCATCTTGCCTTTGACAGAAATTCCAGTGAAATCACCTTTAAAAGCCAACGTCAGTAAAAAGGCTTTGTAGAATCACTCTGTGAATGTCTTTGAAAACACTTTTGAAAAAAGGAAAACATACGTCTTTCATCTGAGTGAAAACTGCATTCTATTCAGTTTTTAGTACTGTGTTGAATGGTTAGGCGATTCACTTGTAGGGAAGCATTTGTTCGAATTCTGTATACTCAATTCTTTAACAGCAAATCTCGCGTCTTGCCTTTCACAGAAATTCCAGTGAAATCACGTTTAAAAGCCAATGTCAGTAAAAAGGCTTTGTAGAAACTCTCTGTGAATGTCTTTGAAAACAGTTCTTAAGATGGATAGCATACGTCTTTCATCTGAGTGAAAACTGCATTCTATTCAGGTTTAGTACTGTGTTGAATGGTTAGGCGATTCACTTGTATGGAAACGTTTGTTTGCATTCTGTATACTCAATTCTTTAACAGCAAATTGCGCATCTTGCCTTTGACAGAAATTCCAGTGAAATCACCTTTAAAAGCCAACGTCAGTAAAAAGGCTTTGTAGAATCACTCTGTGAATGTCTTTGAAAACACTTCTTAAGAAGGAAAGCATACGTCTTTCATCTGAGTGAAAACTGCATTCTATTCAGTTTTTAGTTCTGTGTTGAATGGTTAGGCGATTCACTTGTAGGGAAGCGTTTGTTTGCATTCTGTATACTGAAGTCTTTAACAGCAAATTGCGCATCTTGCCTTTGACAGAAATTCCAGTGAAATCACGTTTAAAAGCCAACTTCAGTAAAAAGGCTTTGTAGAATCACTCTGTGAATGTCTTTGGAAACACTTCTTAAGAAGGAAAGCATACGTCTTTCATCTGAGTGAAAACTGCATTCTATTCAGTTTTTAGAACTGTGTGGAATGGTTAGGCGATTCACTTGTAGGGAAGCGTTTGTTCGCATTCTGTATACTCAATTCTTTACGCAAATCTTCTGGCTTGTGTTTGACAGAAATTACAGTGAAATCACGTTTAAAAGCCAACGCCAGTAAAAAGGCTTTGTAGAATCACTCTGTGAATGTCTTTGGAAACACTTCTTAAGAAGGAAAGCATACGTCTTTCATCTGAGTGAAAACTGCATTCTATTCAGTTTTTAGAACTGTGTGGAATGGTTAGGCGATTCACTTGTAGGGAAGCGTTTGTTCGCATTCTGTATACTCAATTCTTTACGCAAATCTTCTGGCTTGTGTTTGACAGAAATTCCAGTGAAATCACCTTTAAAAGCCAACGTCAGGAAAAAGGCTTTGTAGAAACAATCTGTGAATGTCTTTGAAAACACTTCTTAAGAAGGAAAGCATACGTTTTTCATCTGAGTGAAAACTGCATTCTATTCAGTTTTTAGTACTTTTTTGAATGGTTAGGCGATTCACTTGTAGGGAAGTGTTTGTTTGCATTCTGTATACTCAATTCTTTAACAGCAAATCTCGCATCTTGCCTTTGACAGAAATTCCAATGAAAACACGTTTAAAAGCCAACGTCAGTAAAAAGGCTTTGTAGAATCACTCTGTGAATGTCTTTGAAAACACTTCTTAAGAAGGAATGCATACGTCTTTCATCTGAGTGAAAACTGCATTCTATTCAGTTTTTAGAACTGTGTTGAATGGTTAGGCGATTCACTTGTAGGGAAGCGTTTGTTTGCATTCTGTATACTCAATTCTTTAACAGCAAATTGCGCATCTTGCCTTTGACAGAAATTCCAGGGAAATCACGTTTAAAAGCCAATGTCAGTAAAAAGGCTTTGTAGAAACACTCTGTGAATGTCTTTGAAAACACTTTTGAAAAAAGGAAAGCATACGTCTTTCATCTGAGTGAAAACTGCATTCTATTCAGTTTTTAGTACAGTGTTGAATGGTTAGGCGATTCAATTGTAGGAAGCGTTTGTTTGCATTCTGTATGCTCAATTCTTTAACAGCAAATCTCGCCTCTTGCAATTGACAGAAATTCCAGTGAAATCACGTTTAAAAGCCAACGTCAGTAAAAAGGCTTTGTAGAATCACTCTGTGAATGTCTTTGAAAACACTTCTTAAGAAGGAAAGCATACTTCTTTCATCTGAGTGAAAACTGCATTCTATTCAGGTTTAGTACTGTGTTGAATGGTTAGGCGATTCACTTGTATGGAAACGTTTGTTTGCATTCTGTATACTCAATTCTTTAACAGCAAATTGAGCATCTTGCCTTTGACAGAAATTCCAGTGAAATCACCTTTAAAAGCCAACGTCAGTAAAAAGGCTTTGTAGAATCACTCTGTGAATGTCTTTGAAAACACTTCTTAAGAAGGAAAGCATACGTCTTTCATCTGAGTGAAAACTGCATTCTATTCAGTTTTTAGAACTGTGTGGAATGGTTAGGCGATTCACATGTAGGGAAGCGTTTGTTCGCATTCTGTATACTCAATTCTTTTACAGCAAATCTTGCGGCTTGTGTTTGACAGAAATTCCAGTGAAATCACGTTTAAAAACCAATGCCAGTAAAAAGGCTTTGTAGAATCACTCTGTGAATGTCTTTGGAAACACTTCTTAAGAAGGAAAGCATACATCTTTCATCTGAGTGAAAACTACATTCTATTCAGTTTTTAGTACTGTGTTGAATGGTTAGGCGATTCACTTGTAGGGAAGCATTTGTTCGCATTCTGTATACTCAATTCTTTACGCAAATCTTCTGGCTTGTGTTTGACAGAAATTACAGTGAAATCCCGTTTAAAAGCCAACGCCAGTAAAAAGGCTTTGTAGAATCACTCTGTGAATGTCTTTGGAAACACTTCTTAAGAAGGAAAGCATACGTCTTTCATCTGAGTGAAAACTGCATTCTATTCAGTTTTTAGAACTGTGTGGAATGGTTAGGCGATTCACTTGTAGGGAAGCGTTTGTTCGCATTCTGTATACTCAATTCTTTACGCAAATCTTCTGGCTTGTGTTTGACATAAATTCCAGTGAAATCACCTTTAAAAGCCAACATCAGGAAAAAGGCTTTGTAGAAACAATCTGTGAATGTCTTTGAAAACACTTCTTAAGAAGGAAAGCATACGTTTTTCATCTGAGTGAAAACTGCATTCTATTCAGTTTTTAGTAATGTGTTGAATGGTTAGGCGATTCACTTGTAGGGAAGTGTTTGTTTGCATTCTGTATACTCAATTCTTTAACAGCAAATTCCGCATCTTGCCTTTGACAGAAATTCCAATGAAAACACGTTTAAAAGCCAACGTCAGTAAAAAGGCTTTGTAGAATCACTCTGTGAATGTCTTTGAAAACACTTCTTAAGAAGGAAAGCATACGTCTTTCATCTGAGTGAAAACTGCATTCTATTCAGTTTTTAGTTCTGTGTTGAATGGTTAGGCGATTCACTTGTAGGGAAGCGTTTGTTTGCATTCTGTATACTGAAGTCTTTAACAGCAAATTGCGCATCTTGCCTTTGACAGAAATTCCAGTGAAATCACGTTTAAAAGCCAACTTCAGTAAAAAGGCTTTGTAGAATCACTCTGTGAATGTCTTTGGAAACACTTCTTAAGAAGGAAAGCATACGTCTTTCATCTGAGTGAAAACTGCATTCTATTCAGTTTTTAGAACTGTGTGGAATGGTTAGGCGATTCACTTGTAGGGAAGCGTTTGTTCGCATTCTGTATACTCAATTCTTTACGCAAATCTTCTGGCTTGTGTTTGACAGAAATTACAGTGAAATCACGTTTAAAAGCCAACGCCAGTAAAAAGGCTTTGTAGAATCACTCTGTGAATGTCTTTGGAAACACTTCTTAAGAAGGAAAGCATACGTCTTTCATCTGAGTGAAAACTGCATTCTATTCAGTTTTTAGAACTGTGTGGAATGGTTAGGCGATTCACTTGTAGGGAAGCGTTTGTTCGCATTCTGTATACTCAATTCTTTACGCAAATCTTCTGGCTTGTGTTTGACAGAAATTCCAGTGAAATCACCTTTAAAAGCCAACGTCAGGAAAAAGGCTTTGTAGAAACAATCTGTGAATGTCTTTGAAAACACTTCTTAAGAAGGAAAGCATACGTTTTTCATCTGAGTGAAAACTGCATTCTATTCAGTTTTTAGTACTTTTTTGAATGGTTAGGCGATTCACTTGTAGGGAAGTGTTTGTTTGCATTCTGTATACTCAATTCTTTAACAGCAAATCTCGCATCTTGCCTTTGACAGAAATTCCAATGAAAACACGTTTAAAAGCCAACGTCAGTAAAAAGGCTTTGTAGAATCACTCTGTGAATGTCTTTGAAAACACTTCTAAGAAGGAATGCATACGTCTTTCATCTGAGTGAAAACTGCATTCTATTCAGTTTTTAGTACTGTGTTGAATGGTTAGGCGATTCACTTGTAGGGAAGCGTTTGTTTGCATTCTGTATACTCAATTCTTTAACAGCAAATTGCGCATCTTGCCTTTGACAGAAATTCCAGGGAAATCACGTTTAAAAGCCAATGTCAGTAAAAAGGCTTTGTAGAAACACTCTGTGAATGTCTTTGAAAACACTTTTGAAAAAAGGAAAGCATACGTCTTTCATCTGAGTGAAAACTGCATTCTATTCAGTTTTTAGTACAGTGTTGAATGGTTAGGCGATTCAATTGTAGGAAGCGTTTGTTTGCATTCTGTATGCTCAATTCTTTAACAGCAAATCTCGCCTCTTGCAATTGACAGAAATTCCAGTGAAATCACGTTTAAAAGCCAACGTCAGTAAAAAGGCTTTGTAGAATCACTCTGTGAATGTCTTTGAAAACACTTCTTAAGAAGGAAAGCATACTTCTTTCATCTGAGTGAAAACTGCATTCTATTCAGGTTTAGTACTGTGTTGAATGATTAGGCGATTCACTTGTATGGAAACGTTTGTTTGCATTCTGTATACTCAATTCTTTAACAGCAAATTGAGCATCTTGCCTTTGACAGAAATTCCAGTGAAATCACCTTTAAAAGCCAACGTCAGTAAAAAGGCTTTGTAGAATCACTCTGTGAATGTCTTTGAAAACACTTCTTAAGAAGGAAAGCATACGTCTTTCATCTGAGTGAAAACTGCATTCTATTCAGTTTTTAGAACTGTGTGGAATGGTTAGGCGATTCACTTGTAGGGAAGCGTTTGTTCGCATTCTGTATACTCAATTCTTTACGCAAATCTTCTGGCTTGTGTTTGACAGAAATTACAGTGAAATCCCGTTTAAAAGCCAACGCCAGTAAAAAGGCTTTGTAGAATCACTCTGTGAATGTCTTTGGAAACACTTCTTAAGAAGGAAAGCATACGTCTTTCATCTGAGTGAAAACTGCATTCTATTCAGTTTTTAGAACTGTGTGGAATGGTTAGGCGATTCACTTGTAGGGAAGCGTTTGTTCGCATTCTGTATACTCAATTCTTTATGCAAATCTTCTGGCTTGTGTTTGACATAAATTCCAGTGAAATCACCTTTAAAAGCCAACATCAGGAAAAAGGCTTTGTAGAAACAATCTGTGAATGTCTTTGAAAACACTTCTTAAGAAGGAAAGCATACGTTTTTCATCTGAGTGAAAACTGCATTCTATTCAGTTTTTAGTAATGTGTTGAATGGTTAGGCGATTCACTTGTAGGGAAGTGTTTGTTTGCATTCTGTATACTCAATTCTTTAACAGCAAATTCCGCATCTTGCCTTTGACAGAAATTCCAATGAAAACACGTTTAAAAGCCAACGTCAGTAAAAAGGCTTTGTAGAATCACTCTGTGAATGTCTTTGAAAACACTTCTTAAGAAGGAATGCATACGTCTTTCATCTGAGTGAAAACTGCATTCTATTCAGTTTTTAGTACTGTGTTGAATGGTTAGGCGATTCACTTGTAGGGAAGCGTTTGTTTGCATTCTGTATACTCAATTCTTTAACAGCAAATTGCGCATCTTGCCTTTGACAGAAATTCCAGTGAAATCACGTTTAAAAGCCAATGTCAGTAAAAAGGCTTTGTAGAATCACTCTGTGAATGTCTTTGAAAACACTTTTGAAAAAAGGAAAGCATAGGTCTTTCATCTGAGTGAAAACTGCATTCTATTCAGTTTTTAGTACTGTGTTGAATGGTTAGGCGATTCACTTGTAGGGAAGCGTTTGTTCGCATTCTGTATACTCAATTCTTTAACAGCAAATCTCGCGTCTTGCTTTTGACAGAAATTCCGGTGAAATCACGTTAAAAAGCCAACATCAGTAAAAAGGCTGTGTAGAATCACTCTGTGAATATCTTTGAAAACACTTCTTAAGAAGGAAAGCATACGTCTTTCATCTGAGTGAAAACTGCATTCTATTCAGTTTTTAGTACTGTGTTGAATGGTTAGGCGATTCAATTGTAGGAAGCGTTTGTTTGCATTCTGTATGCTCAATTCTTTAACAGCAAATCTCGCCTCTTGCGATTGACAGAAATTCCAGTGAAATCACGTTTAAAAGCCAACGTCAGTAAAAAGGCTTTGTAGAATCACTCTGTGAATGTCTTTGAAAACACTTCTTAAGAAGGAAAGCATACTTCTTTCATCTGAGTGAAAACTGCATTCTATTCAGGTTTAGTACTGTGTTGAATGGTTAGGCGATTCACTTGTATGGAAACGTTTGTTTGCATTCTGTATACTCAATTCTTTTACGCAAATCTTCTGGCTTGTGTTTGACAGAAATTACAGTGAAATCACGTTTAAAAGCCAACGCCAGTAAAAAGGCTTTGTAGAATCACTCTGTGAATGTCTTTGGAAACACTTCTTAAGAAGGAAAGCATACGTCTTTCATCTGAGTGAAAACTGCATTCTATTCAGTTTTTAGTACTGTGTTGAATGGTTAGGCGATTCACTTGTAGGGAAGTGTTTGTTTGCATTCTGTATACTCAATTCTTTAACAGCAAATTCCGCATCTTGCCTTTGACAGAAATTCCAATGAAAACACGTTTAAAAGCCAACGTCAGTAAAAAGGCTTTGTAGAATCACTCTGTGAATGTCTTTGAAAACACTTCTTAAGAAGGAATGCATACGTCTTTCATCTGAGTGAAAACTGCATTCTATTCAGTTTTTAGTACTGTGTTGAATGGTTAGGCAATTCACTTGTAGGGAAGCGTTTGTTTGCATTCTGTATACTCAATTCTTTAACAGCAAATTGCGCATCTTGCCTTTGACAGAAATTCCAGTGAAATCACGTTTAAAAGCCAACGTCAGTAAAAAGGCTTTGTAGAATCACTCTGTGAATGTCTTTGGAAACACTTCTTAAGAAGGAAAGCATACGTCTTTCATCTGAGTGAAAACTGCATTCTATTCAGTTTTTAGTACTGTGTTGAATGGTTAGGCGATTCACTTGTAGGGAAGCCTTTGTTCGCATTCTGTATACTCAATTCTTTAACAGCAAATCTCGAGTCTTGGGTTTGACAGAAATTCCAGTGAAATCACTTTTAAAAGCCAATGTCAGTAAAAAGGCTTTGTAGAAACACTCTGTGAATGCCTTTGAAAACACTTTTGAAAAAAGGAAAACATACGTCTTTCATCTGAGTGAAAACTGCATTCTATTCAGTTTTTAGTACTGTGTTGAATGGTTAGGCGATTCACTTGTAGGGAAGCGTTTGTTCGCATTCTGTATACTCAATTCTTTTACAGCAAATCTTGCGGCTTGTGTTTGACAGAAATTCCAGTGAAATCACGTTTAAAAGCCAATGCCAGTAAAAAGGCTTTGTAGAATCACTCTGTGAATGTCTTTGGAAACACTTCTTAAGAAGAAAAGCATACGTCTTT
Organism: Phyllotis vaccarum; assembly: GCA_033318265.1. NCBI lineage: Eukaryota > Metazoa > Chordata > Mammalia > Rodentia > Cricetidae > Phyllotis > Phyllotis vaccarum. The sequence goes on along the minus strand of JARWLC010000040.1, from coordinate 2,154,742 downwards.
CATCTGAGTGAAAACTGCATTCTATTCAGTTTTTAGTACTGTGTTGAATAGTTAGGCGATTCACTTGTAGGGAAGCGTTTGTTCGCATTCTGTATACTCAATTCTTTAACAGCAAATCTCGCGTCTTGCGTTTGACAGAAATTCCAGTGAAATCACGTTTCAAAGCCAATGTCAGTAAAAGGCTTTGTAGAAACACTCTGTGAATGTCTTTGAAAACACTTTTTAAAAAGGAAAGCATACGTCTTTCATCTGAGTGAAAACTGCATTCTATTCAGTTTTTAGTACTGTGTTGAATGGTTAGGCGATTCACTTGTAGGGAAGCGTTTGTTTGCATTCTGTATACTCAATACTTTAGCAGCAAATCTCGCGTCTTGCTTTTGACAGAAATTCCAGTGAAATCACGTTTAAAAGCCAACGTCAGTAAAAAGGCTTTATAGAATCACTCTGTGAATATCTTTGGAAACACTTCTTAAGAAGGAAAGCATACGTCTTTCATCTGAGTGAAAACTACATTCTATTCAGTTTTTAGTACAGTGTTGAATGGTTAGGCGATTCAATTGTAGGAAGCCTTTGTTTGCATTCTGTATGCTCAATTCTTTAACAGCAAATCTCGCCTCTTGCGATTGACAGAAATTCCAGTGAAATCACGTTTAAAAGCCAAAGCCAGTAAAAAGGCTTTGTAGAATCACTCTGTGAATGTCTTTGAAAACACTTCTTAAGAAGGAAAGCATACTTCTTTCATCTGAGTGAAAACGGCATTCTATTCAGGTTTAGTACTGTGTTGAATGGTTAGGCGATTCACATGTAGGGAAGCGTTTTTTTGCATTCTGTATACTCAATTCTTTAACAGCAAATTGCGCATCTTGCCTTTGACAGAAATTCCAATGAGAACACGTTTAAAAGCCAATGTCAGTAAAAAGGCTTTGTAGAATCACTCTGTGAATGTCTTTGAAAACACTTCTTAAGAAGGAAAGCATACGTCATTCATCTGAGTGAAAACTGCATTCTATTCAGTTTTTAGTACTGTGTTGAATGGTTAGGCGATTCACTTGTGGGGAAGCGTTTGTTCGCATTCTGTATACTCAATTCTTTAACAGCAAATCTCGAAGTTTGCGTTTGACAGAAATTCCAGTGAAATCACGTTTAAAAGCCAAAGCCAGTAAAAAGGCTTTGTAGAATCACTCTGTGAATGTCTTTGAAAACACTTCTTAAGAAGGAAAGCATACGTCTTTCATCTGAGTGAAAACTGCATTCTATTCAGTTTTTAGTACTGTGTTGAAAGGTTAGGCGATTCACTTGTGGGGAAGCGTTTGTTCGCATTCTGTATACTCAATTCTTTAACAGCAAATCTCGCAGCTTGCGTTTGACAGAAATTCCAGTGAAATCACGTTTAAAAGCCAAAGCCAGTAAAAAGGCTTTGTAGAATCACTCTGTGAATGTCTTTGAAAACACTTCTTAAGAAGGAAAGCATACGTCCTTCATCTGAGTGAAAACTGCATTCTATTCAGTTTTTAGTACTGTGTTGAATGGTTAGGCGATTCACTTGTAGGGAAGTGTTTGTTTGCATTCTGTATACTCAATTCTTTAACAGCAAATTCCGCATCTTGCCTTTGACAGAAATTCCAATGAAAACACGTTTAAAAGCCAACGTCAGTAAAAAGGCTTTGTAGAATCACTCTGTGAATGTCTTTGAAAACACTTCTTAAGAAGGAATGCATACGTCTTTCATCTGAGTGAAAACTGCATTCTATTCAGTTTTTAGTACTGTGTTGAATGGTTAGGCGATTCACTTGTAGGGAAGCGTTTGTTTGCACTCTGTATACTCAATTCTTTAACAGCAAATTGTGCATCTTGCCTTTGACAGAAATTCCAGTGAAATCACGTTTAAAAGCCAACGTCAGTAAAAAGGCTTTGTAGAATCACTCTGTGAATGTCTTTGGAAACACTTCTTAAGAAGGAAAGCATACGTCTTTCATCTGAGTGAAAACTGCATTCTATTCATTTTTTAGTACTGTGTTGAATGGTTAGGCGATTCACTTGTAGGGAAGCCTTTGTTCGCATTCTGTATACTCAATTCTTTAACAGCAAATCTCGCGTCTTGCCTTTGACAGAGATTCCAGTGAAATCACGTTTAAAAGCCAATGTCAGTAAAAAGGCTTTGTTGAAACACTCTGTGAATGTCTTTGAAAACACTTTTGAAAAAAGGAAAACATACGTCTTTCATCTGAGTGAAAACTGCATTCTATTCAGTTTTTAGTACTGTGTTGAATGGTTAGGCGATTCACTTGTAGGGAAGCATTTGTTCGAATTCTGTATACTCAATTCTTTAACAGCAAATCTCGCGTCTTGCCTTTGAAAGAGATTCCAGTGAAATCACGTTTAAAAGCCAATGTCAGTAAAAAGGCTTTGTAGAAACACTCTGTGAATGTCTTTGAAAACACTTTTGAAAAAAGGAAAGAATACGTCTTTCATCTGAGTGAAAACTGCATTCTATTCAGTTTTTAGTACTGTGTTGAATGGTTAGGCGATTCACTTGTAGGGAAGCATTTGTTCGCATTCTGTATACTCAATTCTTTAACAGCAAATCTCGCATCTTGCTTTTGACAGAAATTCCGGTGAAATCACGTTTAAAAGCCAACATCAGTAAAAAGGCTGTGTAGAATCACTCTGTGAATATCTTTGAAAACACTTCTTAAGAAGGAAAGCATACGTCTTTCATCTGAGTGAAAACTGCATTCTATTCAGTTTTTAGTACAGTGTTGAATGGTTAGGCGATTCAATTGTAGGAAGCGTTTGTTTGCATTCTGTATGCTCAATTCTTTAACAGCAAATCTCGCCTCTTGCGATTGACAGAAATTCCAGTGAAATCACGTTTAAAAGCCAACGTCAGTAAAAAGGCTTTGTAGAATCACTCTGTGAATGTCTTTGAAAACACTTCTTAAGAAGGAAAGCATACTTCTTTCATCTGAGTGAAAACTGCATTCTATTCAGTTTTTAGTACTGTGTTGAAAGGTTAGGCGATTCACTTGTATGGAAACGTTTGTTTGCATTCTGTATACTCAATTCTTTAACAGCAAATTGAGCATCTTGCCTTTGACAGAAATTCCAGTGAAATCACCTTTAAAAGCCAACGTCAGTAAAAAGGCTTTGTAGAATCACTCTGTGAATGTCTTTGAAAACACTTCTTAAGAAGGAAAGCATACATCTTTCATCTGAGTGAAAACTGCATTCTATTCAGTTTTTAGTTCTGTGTTGAATGGTTAGGTGATTCACTTGTAGGGAAGCGTTTGTTCGCATTCTGTATACTCAATTCTTTTACAGCAAATCTTGCGGCTTGTGTTTGACAGAAATTCCAGTGAAATCACGTTTAAAAGCCAATGCCAGTAAAAAGGCTTTGTAGAATCACTCTGTGGATGTCTTTGGAAACACTTCTTAAGAAGGAAAGCATACGTCTTTCATCTGAGTGAAAACTGCATTCTATTCAGTTTTTAGTACTGTGTTGAATAGTTAGGCGATTCACTTGTAGGGAAGCGTTTGTTCGCATTCTGTATACTCAATTCTTTAACAGCAAATCTCGCGTCTTGCGTTTGACAGAAATTCCAGTGAAATCACGTTTCAAAGCCAATGTCAGTAAAAAGGCTTTGTAGAAACACTCTGTGAATGTCTTTGAAAACACTTTTTAAAAAGGAAAGCATACGTCTTTCATCTGAGTGAAAACTGCATTCTATTCAGTTTTTAGTACTGTGTTGAATGGTTAGGCGATTCATTGTAGGGAAGCGTTTGTTTGCATTCTGTATACACAATACTTTAGCAGCAAATCTCGCGTCTTGCTTTTAACAGAAATTCCAGTGAAATCACGTTTAAAAGCCAACGTCAGTAAAAAGGCTTTGTAGAATCACTCTCTGAATGTCTTTGGAAACACTTCTTAAGAAGGAAAGCATACGTCTTTCATCTGAGTGAAAACTGCATTCTACTCAGATTTAGTACTGTGTTGAATGGTTAGGCGATTCACTTGTGGGTAAGCATTTGTTCGCATTCTGTATACTCAATTCTTTAACAGCAAATCTCGCAGTTTGCGTTTGACAGAAATTCCAGTGAAATCACGTTTAAAAGCCAAAGCCAGTAAAAAGGCTTTGTAGAATCACTCTGTGAATGTCTTTGAAAACACTTCTTAAGAAGGAAAGCATACGTCTTTCATCTGAGTGAAAACTGCATTCTATTCAGTTTTTAGTACTGTGTTGAATTGTTAGACGATTCACTTGTGGGGAAGCGTTTGTTCGCATTCTGTATACTCAAATCTTTAACAGCAAATCTCGCAGCTTGCGTTTGACAGAAATTCCAGTGAAATCACGTTTAAAAGCCAAAGCCAGTAAAAAGGCTTTGTAGAATCACTCTGTGAATGTCTTTGGAAACACTTCTTAAGAAAGAAAGCATACGTCTTTCATCTGAGTGAAAACTGCATTCTATTCAGTTTTTAGTACTGTGTTGAATGGTTAGGCGATTCACTTGTAGGGAAGTGTTTGTTTGCATTCTGTATACTCAATTCTTTAACAGCAAATTCCGCATCTTGCCTTTGACAGAAATTCCAATGAAAACACGTTTAAAAGCCAACGTCAGTAAAAAGGCTTTGTAGAATCACTCTGTGAATGTCTTTGAAAACACTTCCTAAGAAGGAATGCATACGTCTTTCATCTGAGTGAAAACTGCATTCTATTCAGTTTTTAGTACTGTGTTGAATGGTTAGGTGATTCACTTGTTGGGAAGCGTTTGTTTGCATTCTGTATACTCAATTCTTTAACAGCAAATTGGGCATCTTGCCTTTGACAGAAATTCCAGTGAAATCACGTTTAAAAGCCAACGTCAGTAAAAAGGCTTTGTAGAATCACTCTGTGAATGTCTTTGGAAACACTTCTTAAGAAGGAAAGCATACGTCTTTCATCTGAGTGAAAACTGCATTCTATTCAGTTTTTAGTACTGTGTTGAATGGTTAGGCGATTCACTTGTAGGGAAGCCTTTGTTCGCATTCTGTATAATCAATTCTTTAACAGCAAATCTCGAGTCTTGGGTTTGACAGAAATTCCAGTGAAATCACTTTTAAAAGCCAATGTCAGTAAAAAGGCTTTGTAGAAACACTCTGTGAATGTCTTTGAAAACACTTTTGAAAAAAGGAAAACATATGTCTTTCATCTGAGTGAAAACTGCATTCTATTCAGTTTTTAGTACTGTGTTGAATGGTTAGGCGATTCACTTGTAGGGAAGCATTTGTTCGAATTCTGTATACTCAATTCTTTAACAGCAAATCTCGCGTCTTGCCTTTGACAGAGATTCCAGTGAAATCACGTTTAAAAGCCAATGTCAGTAAAAAGGCTTTGTAGAAACACTCTGTGAATGTCTTTGAAAACACTTTTGAAAAAAGGAAAGCATACGTCTTTCATCTGAGTGAAAACTGCATTCTATTCAGTTTTTAGTACAGTGTTGAATGGTTAGGCGATTCAATTGTAGGAAGCGTTTGTTTGCATTCTGTATGCTCAATTCTTTAACAGCAAATCTCGCCTCTTGCGATTGACAGAAATTCCAGTGAAATCATGTTTAAAAGCCAACGTCAGTAAAAAGGCTTTGTAGAATCACTCTGTGAATGTCTTTGAAAACACTTCTTAAGAAGGAAAGCATACTTCTTTCATCTGAGTGAAAACTGCATTCTATTCAGGTTTAGTACTGTGTTGAATGGTTAGGCGATTCACTTGTATGGAAACGTTTGTTTGCATTCTGTATACTCAATTCTTTAACAGCAAATTGAGCATCTTGCCTTTGACAGAAATTCCAGTGAAATCACCTTTAAAAGCCAACGTCAGTAAAAAGGCTTTGTAGAATCACTCTGTGAATGTCTTTGAAAACACTTCTTAAGAAGGAAAGCAAATGTCTTTCATCTGAGTGAAAACTGCATTCTATTCAGTTTTTAGTTCTGTGTTGAATGGTTAGGCGATTCACTTGTAGGGAAGCGTTTGTTCGCATTCTGTATACTCAATTCTTTTACAGCAAATCTTGCAGCTTGTGTTTGACAGAAATTCCAGTGAAATCACGTTTAAAAGCCAATGCCAGTAAAAAGGCTTTGTAGAATCACTCTGTGGATGTCTTTGGAAACACTTCTTAAGAAGGAAAGCATACGTCTTTCATCTGAGTGAAAACTGCATTCTATTCAGTTTTTAGTACTGTGTTGAATAGTGAGGCGATTCACTTGTAGGGAAGCGTTTGTTCGCATTCTGTATACTCAATTCTTTAACAGCAAATCTCGCGTCTTGCGTTTGACAGAAATTCCAGTGAAATCACGTTTCAAAGCCAATGTCAGTAAAAAGGCTTTGTAGAAACACTCTGTGAATGTCTTTGAAAACACTTTTTAAAAAGGAAAGCATACGTCTTTCATCTGAGTGAAAACTGCATTCTATTCAGTTTTTAGTACTGTGTTGAATGGTTAGGCGATTCACTTGTAGGGAAGCGTTTGTTTGCATTCTGTATACTCAATACTTTAGCAGCAAATCTCGCGTCTTGCTTTTGACAGCAATTCCAGTGAAATCACGTTTAAAAGCCAACGTCAGTAAAAAGGCTTTGTAGAATCACTCTGTGTATGTCTTTGGAAACACTTCTTAAGAAGGAAAGCATACGTCTTTCATCTGAGTGAAAACTGCATTCTATTCAGGTTTAGTACTGTGTTGAATGGTTAGGCGATTCACATGTAGGGAAGCGTTTTTTTGCATTCTGTATACTCAATTCTTTAACATCAAATTGCGCATCTTGCCTTTGACAGAAATTCCAATGAGAACACGTTTAAAAGCCAACGTCAGTAAAAAGGCTTTGTAGAAACACTCTGTGAATGTCTTTGAAAACACTTTTGAAAAAAGGAAAACATACGTCTTTCATCTGAGTGAAAACTGCATTCTATTCAGTTTTTAGTACTGTGTTGAATGGTTAGGCGATTCACTTGTAGGGAAGCATTTGTTCGAATTCTGTATACTCAATTCTTTAACAGCAAATCTCGTGTCTTGCCTTTGACAGAAATTCCAGTGAAATCACGTTTAAAAGCCAATGTCAGTAAAAAGGCTTTGTAGAAACACTCTGTGAATGTCTTTGAAAACACTTTTGAAAAAAGGAAAGCATACGTCTTTCATCTGAGTGAAAACTGCATTCTATTCAGTTTTTAGTACTGTGTTGAATGGTTAGGCGATTCACTTGTAGGGAAGCCTTTGTTCGCATTCTGTATACTCAATTCTTTAACAGCAAATCTCGCGTCTTGCTTTTGACAGAAATTCCAGTGAAATCACGTTTAAAAGCAAACATCAGTTAAAAAGGCTGTGTAGAATCACTCTGTGAATATCTTTGAAAACACTTCTTAAGAAGGAAAGCATACGTCTTTCATCTGAGTGAAAACTGCATTCTATTCAGTTTTTAGTACTGTGTTGAATAGTTAGGCGATTCACTTGTAGGGAAGCGTTTGTTCGCATTCTGTATACTGAATTCTTTAACAGCAAATCTCGCGTCTTGCGTTTGACAGAAATTCCAGTGAAATCCCGTTTAAAAGCCAATGTCAGTAAAAAGGCTTTGTAGAAACACTCTGTGAATGTCTTTGAAAACACTTTTTAAAAAGGAAAGCATACGTCTTTCATCTGAGTGAAAACTGCATTCTATTCAGTTTTTAGTACTGTGTTGAATGGTTAGGCGATTCACTTGTAGGGAAGCGTTTGTTTGCATTCTGTATACTCAATACTTTAGCAGCAAATCTCGCGTCTTGCTTTTGACAGAAATTCCAGTGAAATCACGTTTAAAAGCCAACGCCAGTAAAAAGGCTTTGTAGAATCACTCTGTGAATGTCTTTGAAAACACTTCTTAAGAAGGAAAGCATACTTCTTTCATCTGAGTGAAAACTGCATTCTATTCAGGTTTAGTACTGTGTTGAATGGTTAGGCGATTCACATGTAGGGAAGCGTTTTTTTGCATTCTGTATACTCAATTCTTTAACAGCAAATTGCGCATCTTGCCTTTGACAGAAATTCCAATGAGAACACATTTAAAAGCCAATGTCAGTAAAAAGGCTTTGTAGAATCACTCTGTGAATGTCTTTGAAAACACTTCTTAAGAAGGAAAGCATACGTCTTTCATCTGAGTGAAAACTGCATTCTATTCAGTTTTTAGTACTGTGTTGAATGGTTAGGCGATTCACTTGTGGGGAAGCGTTTGTTTGCATTCTGTATACTCAATTCTTTAACACCAAATCTCGCAGCTTGCGTTTGACAGAAATTCCAGTGAAATCACGTTTAAAAGCCAAAGCCAGTAAAAAGGCTTTGTAGAATCACTCTGTGAATGTCTTTGAAAACACTTCTTAAGAAGGAAAGCATACGTCTTTCATCTGAGTGAAAACTGCATTCTATTCAGTAATTAGTACTGTGTTGAATGGTTAGGCAATTCAATTGTAGGAAGCGTTTGTTTGCATTCTGTATACTCAATTCTTTAACAGCAAATCTCCTGTCTTGCCATTGACAGAAATTCCTGTGAAATAACGTTTAAAAGCCAACGCCAGAAAAAAGGCTTTGTAGAATCACTCTGTGAATGTCTTTGAAAACACTTCTTAAGAAGGAAAGCATACGTCTTTCATCTGAGTGAAAACTGCATTCTATTCAGTTTTTAGTACAGTGTTGAACGGTTAGGCGATTCAATTGTAGGAAGCGTTTGTTTGCATTCTGTATGCTCAATTCTTTAACAGCAAATCTCGCCTCTTGCGATTGACAGAAATTCCAGTGAAATCACGTTTAAAAGCCAACGTCAGTAAAAAGGCTTTGTAGAATCACTCTGTGAATGTCTTTGAAAACACTTCTTAAGAAGGAAAGCATACGTCTTTCATCTGAGTAAAAACTGCATTCTATTCAGTTTTTAGTACTGTGTTGAATGCTTAGGCGATTCACTTTAAGGGAAGCGTTTGTTTGCATTCTGTATACTCAAATCTTTAACAGCAAATCTCGAGCCTTGCTTTTGACAGAAATTCCAGTGAAATCACGTTTAAAAGCCAACGTCAGTAAAAAGGCATTGTAGAATCACTCTGTGAATGTCTTTGAAAACACTTTTAAAAAGGAAAGCATACGTCTTTCATCTGAGTGAAAACTGCATTCTATTCAGTTTTTAGTACTCTGTTGAATGGTTAGGCGATTCACTTGTAGGGAAGCGTTTGTTCGCTTTCTGTATACTCAATTCTTTAACAGCAAATCTCGAGTCTTACTTTTGACAGAAATTCCAGTGAAATCACGTAAAAGCCAACGTCAGTAAAAAGACTTTGTAGAATCACTCTGTGAATGTCTTTGAAAACACTTTTAAAAAGGAAAGCATACGTCTTTCATCTGAGTGAAAACTGCATTCTATTCAGTTTTTAGTACTGTGTTGAATGCTTAGGCGATTCACTTTAAGGGAAGCGTTTGTTTGCATTCTGTATACTCAAATCTTTAACAGCAAATCTCGAGTCTTGCTTTTGACAGAAATTCCAGTGAAATCACGTTTCAAAGCCAATGTCAGTAAAAAGGCTTTGTAGAAACACTCTGTGAATGTCTTTGAAAACACTTTTTAAAAAGGAAAGCATACGTCTTTCATCTGAGTGAAAACTGCATTCTATTCAGTTTTTAGTACTGTGTTGAATGGTTAGGCGATTCACTTGTAGGGAAGCGTTTGTTTGCATTCTGTATACTCAATACTTTAGCAGCAAATCTCGCGTCTTGCTTTTGACAGCAATTCCAGTGAAATCACGTTTAAAAGCCAACGTCAGTAAAAAGGCTTTGTAGAATCACTCTGTGTATGTCTTTGGAAACACTTCTTAAGAAGGAAAGCATACGTCTTTCATCTGAGTGAAAACTGCATTCTATTCAGGTTTAGTACTGTGTTGAATGGTTAGGCGATTCACATGTAGGGAAGCGTTTTTTTGCATTCTGTATACTCAATTCTTTAACATCAAATTGCGCATCTTGCCTTTGACAGAAATTCCAATGAGAACACGTTTAAAAGCCAACGTCAGTAAAAAGGCTTTGTAGAAACACTCTGTGAATGTCTTTGAAAACACTTTTGAAAAAAGGAAAACATACGTCTTTCATCTGAGTGAAAACTGCATTCTATTCAGTTTTTAGTACTGTGTTGAATGGTTAGGCGATTCACTTGTAGGGAAGCATTTGTTCGAATTCTGTATACTCAATTCTTTAACAGCAAATCTCGTGTCTTGCCTTTGACAGAAATTCCAGTGAAATCACGTTTAAAAGCCAATGTCAGTAAAAAGGCTTTGTAGAAACACTCTGTGAATGTCTTTGAAAACACTTTTGAAAAAAGGAAAGCATACGTCTTTCATCTGAGTGAAAACTGCATTCTATTCAGTTTTTAGTACTGTGTTGAATGGTTAGGCGATTCACTTGTAGGGAAGCCTTTGTTCGCATTCTGTATACTCAATTCTTTAACAGCAAATCTCGCGTCTTGCTTTTGACAGAAATTCCAGTGAAATCACGTTTAAAAGCAAACATCAGTTAAAAAGGCTGTGTAGAATCACTCTGTGAATATCTTTGAAAACACTTCTTAAGAAGGAAAGCATACGTCTTTCATCTGAGTGAAAACTGCATTCTATTCAGTTTTTAGTACTGTGTTGAATAGTTAGGCGATTCACTTGTAGGGAAGCGTTTGTTCGCATTCTGTATACTGAATTCTTTAACAGCAAATCTCGCGTCTTGCGTTTGACAGAAATTCCAGTGAAATCCCGTTTAAAAGCCAATGTCAGTAAAAAGGCTTTGTAGAAACACTCTGTGAATGTCTTTGAAAACACTTTTTAAAAAGGAAAGCATACGTCTTTCATCTGAGTGAAAACTGCATTCTATTCAGTTTTTAGTACTGTGTTGAATGGTTAGGCGATTCACTTGTAGGGAAGCGTTTGTTTGCATTCTGTATACTCAATACTTTAGCAGCAAATCTCGCGTCTTGCTTTTGACAGAAATTCCAGTGAAATCACGTTTAAAAGCCAACGCCAGTAAAAAGGCTTTGTAGAATCACTCTGTGAATGTCTTTGAAAACACTTCTTAAGAAGGAAAGCATACTTCTTTCATCTGAGTGAAAACTGCATTCTATTCAGGTTTAGTACTGTGTTGAATGGTTAGGCGATTCACATGTAGGGAAGCGTTTTTTTGCATTCTGTATACTCAATTCTTTAACAGCAAATTGCGCATCTTGCCTTTGACAGAAATTCCAATGAGAACACATTTAAAAGCCAATGTCAGTAAAAAGGCTTTGTAGAATCACTCTGTGAATGTCTTTGAAAACACTTCTTAAGAAGGAAAGCATACGTCTTTCATCTGAGTGAAAACTGCATTCTATTCAGTTTTTAGTACTGTGTTGAATGGTTAGGCGATTCACTTGTGGGGAAGCGTTTGTTTGCATTCTGTATACTCAATTCTTTAACACCAAATCTCGCAGCTTGCGTTTGACAGAAATTCCAGTGAAATCACGTTTAAAAGCCAAAGCCAGTAAAAAGGCTTTGTAGAATCACTCTGTGAATGTCTTTGAAAACACTTCTTAAGAAGGAAAGCATACGTCTTTCATCTGAGTGAAAACTGCATTCTATTCAGTAATTAGTACTGTGTTGAATGGTTAGGCAATTCAATTGTAGGAAGCGTTTGTTTGCATTCTGTATACTCAATTCTTTAACAGCAAATCTCCTGTCTTGCCATTGACAGAAATTCCTGTGAAATAACGTTTAAAAGCCAACGCCAGAAAAAAGGCTTTGTAGAATCACTCTGTGAATGTCTTTGAAAACACTTCTTAAGAAGGAAAGCATACGTCTTTCATCTGAGTGAAAACTGCATTCTATTCAGTTTTTAGTACAGTGTTGAACGGTTAGGCGATTCAATTGTAGGAAGCGTTTGTTTGCATTCTGTATGCTCAATTCTTTAACAGCAAATCTCGCCTCTTGCGATTGACAGAAATTCCAGTGAAATCACGTTTAAAAGCCAACGTCAGTAAAAAGGCTTTGTAGAATCACTCTGTGAATGTCTTTGAAAACACTTCTTAAGAAGGAAAGCATACGTCTTTCATCTGAGTAAAAACTGCATTCTATTCAGTTTTTAGTACTGTGTTGAATGCTTAGGCGATTCACTTTAAGGGAAGCGTTTGTTTGCATTCTGTATACTCAAATCTTTAACAGCAAATCTCGAGCCTTGCTTTTGACAGAAATTCCAGTGAAATCACGTTTAAAAGCCAACGTCAGTAAAAAGGCATTGTAGAATCACTCTGTGAATGTCTTTGAAAACACTTTTAAAAAGGAAAGCATACGTCTTTCATCTGAGTGAAAACTGCATTCTATTCAGTTTTTAGTACTCTGTTGAATGGTTAGGCGATTCACTTGTAGGGAAGCGTTTGTTCGCTTTCTGTATACTCAATTCTTTAACAGCAAATCTCGAGTCTTACTTTTGACAGAAATTCCAGTGAAATCACGTAAAAGCCAACGTCAGTAAAAAGACTTTGTAGAATCACTCTGTGAATGTCTTTGAAAACACTTTTAAAAAGGAAAGCATACGTCTTTCATCTGAGTGAAAACTGCATTCTATTCAGTTTTTAGTACTGTGTTGAATGCTTAGGCGATTCACTTTAAGGGAAGCGTTTGTTTGCATTCTGTATACTCAAATCTTTAACAGCAAATCTCGAGTCTTGCTTTTGACAGAATTTCCAGTGAAATCACGTAAAAGCCAACGTCAGTAAAAAGACTTTGTAGAATCACTCTGTGAATGTCTTTGAAAACATTTTTAAAAAGGAAAGCATACGTCTTTCATCTGAGTGAAAACTGCATTCTATTCAGTTTTTAGTATTGTGTTGAATGGTTAGGCGATTCACTTGTAGTGAAGCGTTTGTTCGCTTTCTGTATACTCAATTCTTTAACAGCAAATCTCGTGTCTTGCTTTTGACAGAAATTCCAGTGAAATCACGTTTAAAAGCCAACACCAGTAAAAAGGCTGTGTCGAATCACTCTGTGAATGTCTTTGAAAACACTTCTTAAGAAGGAAAGCATACGTCTTTCATCTGAGTGAAAACTGCATTCTATTCTGTTTTTAGTACTGTTTTGAATGGTTAGGCAATTCACTTGTAGGGAAGCGTTTGTTTGCATTCTGTATACTGAATTCTTTAACAGAAAATTGCGCATCTTGCCTTTGACAGAAATTCCAGTGAAATCATGTTTAAAAGCCATTGTCAGTAAAAAGGCTTTGTAGAATCACTCTGTGAATGTCTTTGAAAACACTTCTTAAGAAGGAAAGCATACGTCTTTCATCTGAGTGAAAACTGCATTCTATTCAGTTTTTAGTACTGTGTTGAATGGTTAGGCGATTCACTTGTAGGGAAGCGTTTGTTCACATTCTGTTTACTCAATTTTTTAACAGCAAATCTCGCGTCTTGCTTTTGACAGAAATTCCAGTGAAATCACGTTTAAAAGCCAACACCAGTAAAAAGGCTGTGTAGAATCACTCTGTGAATGTCTTTGAAAACACTTCTTAAGAAGGAAAGCATATGTCTTTCATCTGCGTGAAAACTGCATTCTATTCAGTTTTTAGTACTGTGTTGAATGGTTAGGCGATTCAATTGTAGGAAGCGTTTGTTTGCATTCTGTATACTCAATTCTTTAACAGCAAATTGCGCATCTTGCCTTTGACAGAAATTCCAATGAGAACACGTTTAAAAGCCAATGTCAGTAAAAAGGCTTTGTAGAATCACTCTGTGAATGTCTTTGAAAACACTTCTTAAGAAGGAAAGCATACGTCTTTCATCTGAGTGAAAACTGCATTCTATTCAGTTTTTCGTACTGTGTTGAATGGTTAGGCGATTCACTTGTGGGGAAGCGTTTGTTTGCATTCTGTATACTCAATTCTTTAACAGCAAATCTCGCAGCTTGCGTTTGACAGAAATTCCAGTGAAATCACGTTTAAAAGCCAAAGCCAGTAAAAAGGCTTTGTAGAATCACTCTGTGAATGTCTTTGAAAACACTTCTTAAGAAGGAAAGCATAAGTCTTTCATCTGAGTGAAAACTGCATTCTATTCAGTTTTTAGTACTGTGTTGAATGGTTAGGCGATTCAATTGTAGGAAGCGTTTGTTTGCATTCTGTATACTCAATTCTTTAACAGCAAATCTCGTGTCTTGCCATTGACAGAAATTCCAGTGAAATAACGTTTAAAAGCCAACGCCAGAAAAAAGGATTTGTAGAATCACTCTGTGAATGTCTTTGAAAACACTTCTTAAGAAGGAAAGCATACGTCTTTCATCTGAGTGAAAACTGCATTCTATTCAGTTTTTAGTACTGTGTTGAATGCTTGGGCGATTCACTTGTAGGGAAGCATTTGTTCGCATTCTGTATACTCAATTCTTTAACAGCAAATCTCGAGTCTTGCTTTTGACAGAAATTCCAGTGAAATCACGTTTAAAAGCCAACGTCAGTAAAAAGGCTTTGTAGAAACACTCTGTGAATGTCTTTGAAAACACTTTTTAAAAAGGAAAGCATACGTCTTTCATCTGAGTGAAAACTGCATTCTATTCAGTTTTTAGTACTGTGTTGAATGGTTAGGCGATTCAATTGTAGGAAGCATTTGTTTGCATTCTGTATACTCAATTCTTTAACAGCAAATTGCGCATCTTGCCTTTGACAGAAATTCCAGTGAAATCACGTTTAAAAGCCAACGTCAGTAAAAAGCCTTTGTACAATCACTCTGTGAATGTCTTTGAAAACACTTCTTAAGAAGGAAAGCATACGTCTTTCATCTGAGTGAAAACTGCATTCTATTCAGTTTTTAGTACTGTGTTGAATGGTTAGGCGATTCAATTGTAGGAAGCATTTGTTTGCATTCTGTATACTCAATTCTTTAACAGCAAATTGCGCATCTTGCCTTTGACAGAAATTCCAATGAGAACACGTTTAAAAGCCACTGTCAGTAAAAAGGCTTTGTAGAATCACTCTGTGAATGTCTTTGAAAACACTTCTTAAGAAGGAAAGCATACCTCTTTCATCTGAGTGAAAACTGCATTCTATTCAGTTTTTAGTACTGTGTTGAATGGTTAGGCGATTCAATTGTAGGAAGCGTTTGTTTGCATTCTGTATACTCAATTCTTTAACAGCAAATCTCGTGTCTTGCCATTGACAGAAATTCCAGTGAAATAACGTTTAAAAGACAACGCCAGAAAAAAGGCTTTGTAGAATCACTCTGTGAATGTCTTTGAAAACACTTCTTAAGAAGGAAAGCATACGTCTTTCATCTGAGTGAAAACTGCATTCTATTCAGTTTTTAGTACTGTGTTGAATGGTTAGGCGATTCACTTGTAGGGAAGCGTTTGTTTGCATTCTGTATACTCAATTCTTTAACAGCAAATTGCGCATCTTGCCTTTGACAGAAATTCCTGTGAAATCACGTTTAAAAGCCAACGCCAGTAAAAAGGCTTTGTAGAATCACTCTGTGAATGTCTTTGAAAACACTTCTTAAGAAGGAAAGCATACGTCTTTCATCTGAGTGAAAACTGCATTCTATTCAGTTTTTAGTACTGTGTTGAATGGTTAGGCGATTCACTTGTAGGGAAGCCTTTGTTCGCATTCTGTATACTCAATTCTTTAACAGCAAATCTCGCGTCTTGCTTTTGACAGAAATTCCAGTGAAATCACGTTTAAAAGCCAACACCAGTAAAAAGGCTGTGTAGAATCACTCTGTGAATGTCTTTGAAAACACTTCTTAAGAAGGAAAGCATACGTCTTTCATCTGAGTGAAAACTGCATTCTATTCAGTTTTTAGTACAGTGTTGAATGGTTAGGCGATTCAATTGTAGGAAGCTTTTGTTTGCATTCTGTATGCTCAATTCTTTAACAGCAAATCGCGCGTCTTGCGATTGACAGAAATTCCAGTGTAATCACGTTTAAAAGCCAACGCCAGTAAAAAGGCTTTGAGGAATCACTCTGTGAATGTCTTTGAAAACACTTCTTAAGAAGGAAAGCATACTTCTTTCATCTGAGTGAAAACTGCATTCTATTCAGGTTTAGTACTGTGTTGAATGGTTAGGCGATTCACTTGTAGGGAAGCGTTTGTTCGCATTCTGTATACTCAATTCTTTAACAGCAAATTGCGCATCTTGCCTTTGACAGAAATTCCAATGAGAACACGTTTAAAAGCCAATGTCAGTAAAAAGGCTTTGTAGAATCACTCTCTGAATGTCTTTGGAAACACTTCTTAAGAAGGAAAGCATACGTCTTTCATCTGAGTGAAAACTGCATTCTATTCAGTTTTTAGTACTGTGTTGAATGGTTAGGCGATTCACTTGTAGGGAAGCGTTTGTTTGCATTCTGTATACTCAATTCTTTAACAGCAAATCTCGCGTCTTGCCATTGACAGAAATTCCAGTGAAATCACGTTTAAAAGCCAACGCCAGAAAAAAGGTTTGTAGAATCACTCTGTGAATGTCTTTGAAAACACTTTTTAAGAAGGAAAGCATACGTCTTTCATCTGAGTGAAAACTGCATTCTATTCAGTTTTTAGTACTGTGTTGAATGAGTAGGCGATTCAATTGTAGGAAGCGTTTGTTTGCATTCTGTATGCTCAATTCTTTAACAGCAAATCTCGCGTCTTTCGATTGACAGAAATTCCAGTGAAATCACGTTTAAAAGCCAACGCTGGTAAAAAGGCTTTGTAGAATCACTCTGTGAATGTCTTTGAAAACACTTCTAAAGAAGGAAAGCATACGTCTTTCATCTGAGTGAAAACTGCATTCTATTCAGTTTATAGAACTGTGTTGAATGGTTAGGCGATTCACTTGTATGGAAGCGTTTGTTTGCATTCTGTATACTCAATTCTTTAACAGCAAATTGCGCATCTTGCCTTTGACAGAAATTCCAGTGAAATCACGTTTAAAAGCCAATGTCAGTAAAAAGGCTTTGTAGAATCACTCTGTGAATGTCTTTGAAAACACTTCTTAAGAAGGAAAGCATACGTCTTTCATCTGAGTGAAAACTGCATTCTATTCAATTTTTTGTACTGTGTTGAATGGTTAGGCGATTCACTTGTAGGGAAGCGTTTGTTCGCATTCTGTATACTCAATTCTTTAACAGCAAATCTCGCAGCTTGCGTTTGACAGAAATTCCAGTGAAATCACGTTTAAAAGCCAAAGCCAGTAAAAAGGCTTTGTAGAATCACTCTGTGAATGTCTTTGAAAACACTTCTTAAGAAGGAAAGCATACGTCTTTCATCTGAGTGAAAACTGCATTCTATTCAGTTTTTAGTACTGTGTTGAATGGTTAGGCGATTCACTTGTGGGGAAGCGTTTGTTTGCATTCTGTATACTCAATTCTTTAACAGCAAATCTCATGTCTTGCCATTGACAGAAATTCCAGTGAAATAACGTTTAAAAGCCAACGCCAGAAAAAAGGCTTTGTAGAATCACTCTGTGAATGTCTTTGAAAACACTTCTTAAGAAGGAAAGCATATGTCTTTCATCTGAGTGAAAACTGCATTCTATTCAGTTTTTAGTACTGTGTTGAATGGTTAGGCGATTCACTTGTAGGGAAGCGTTTGTTTGCATTCTGTATACTCAATTCTTTAACAGCAAATTGCGCATCTTGCCTTTGACAGAAATTCCAGTGAAATCACCTTTAAAAGCCAACGTCAGTAAAAAGGCTTTGTAGAATCACTCTGTGAATGTCTTTGGAAACACTTCTTAAGAAGGAAAGCATACGTCTTTCATCTGAGTGAAAACTGCATTCTATTCAGTTTTTAGTACTGTGTTGAATGCTTGGGCGATTCACTTGTAGGGAAGCATTTGTTCGCATTCTGTATACTCAATTCTTTAACAGCAAATCTCGCATCTTGCTTTTGACAGAAATTCCAGTGAAATCACGTTTAAAAGCCAATGTCAGTAAAAAGGCTTTGTAGAAACACTCTGTGAATGTCTTTGAAAACACTTTTTAAAAAGGAAAGCATACGTCTTTCATCTGAGTGAAAACTGCATTCTATTCAGTTTTTAGTATTGTGTTGAATGGTTAGGCGATTCACTTGTAGGGAAGCGTTTGTTCGCATTGTGTATACTCAATTCTTTAACAGCAAATCTCGCGTCTTGCTTTTGACAGAATTTCCAGTGAAATCACGTTTAAAAGCCAACACCAGTAAAAAGGCTGTGTAGAATCACTCTGTGAATGTCTTTGAAAACACTTCTTAAGAAGGAAAGCATACGTCTTTCATCTGAGTGAAAACTGCATTCTATTCTGTTTTTAGTACTGTTTTGAATGGTTAGGCGATTCACTTGTAGGGAAGAGTTTGTTTGCATTCTGTATACTGAATTCTTTAACAGCAAATTGCGCATCTTGCCTTTGACAGAAATTCCAGTGAAATCACATTTAAAAGCCAACGTCAGTAAAAAGGCTTTGTAGAATCACTCTGTGAATGTCTTTGAAAACACTTCTTAAGAAGGAAAGCATACGTCTTTCATCTGAGTGAAAACTGCATTCTATTCAGTTTTTAGTACTGTGTTGAATGGTTAGGCGATTCACTTGTGGGGAAGCGTTTGTTCGCATTCTGTATACTCAATTCTTTAACAGCAAATCTCGCAGCTTGTGTTTGACAGAAATTCCAGTGAAATCACGTTTAAAAGCCAAAGCCAGTAAAAAGGCTTTGTAGAATCACTCTGTGAATGTCTTTGAAAACACTTCTTAAGAAGGAAAGCATACGTCTTTCATCTGAGTGAAAACTGCATTCTATTCAGTTTTTAGTACAGTGTTGAATGGTTAGGCGATTCAATTGTAGGAAGCGTTTGTTTGCATTCTGTATACTCAATTCTTTAACAGCAAATTGCGCATCTTGCCATTGACAGAAATTCCAGTGAAATCACCTTTAAAAACCAACGTCAGTAAAAAGGCTTTGTAGAATCACTCTGTGAATGTCTTTGGAAACACTTCTTAAGAAGGAAAGCATACGTCTTTCATCTGAGTGAAAACTGCATTCTATTCAGTTTTTAGTACTGTGTTGAATGCTTGGGCGATTTACTTGTAGGGAAGCATTTGTTCGCATTCTGTATACTCAATTCTTTAACAGCAAATCTCGAGTCTTGCTTTTGACAGAAATTCCAGTGAAATCACATTTAAAAGCCAACGTCAGTAAAAAGGCTTTGTAGAATCACTCTGTGAATGTCTTTGAAAACACTTCTTAAGAAGGAAAGCATACGTCTTTCATCTGAGTGAAAACTGCATTCTATTCAGTTTTTAGTACTGTGTTGAATGGTTAGGCGATTCACTTGTAGGGAAGCGTTTGTTTGCATTCTGTATACTCAATTCTTTAACAGCAAATTGCGCATCTTGCCTTTGACAGAAATTCCAGTGAAATCACCTTTAAAAGCCAACGTCAGTAAAAAGGCTTTGTAGAATCACTCTGTGAATGTCTTTGGAAACACTTCTTAAGAAGGAAAGCATAAGTCTTTCATCTGAGTGAAAACTGCATTCTATTCAGTTTTTAGTACTGTGTTGAATGCTTAGGCGATTCACTTGTAGGGAAGCGTTTGTTCGTATTCTGTATACTCAATTCTTTAACAGCAAATCTCGAGTCTTGCTTTTGACAGAAATTCCAGTGAAATCACGTTTAAAAGCCAACACCAGTAAAAAGGCTGTGTAGAATCACTCTGTGAATGTCTTTGAAAACACTTCTTAAGAAGGAAAGCATACGTCTTTCATCTGAGTGAAAACTGCATTCTATTCTGTTTTTAGTACTGTTTTGAATGGTTAGGCGATTCACTCGGAGGGAAGCGTTTGTTTGCATTCTGTATACTGAATTCTTTAACAGCAAATTGCGCATCTTGCCTTTGACAGAAATTCCAGTGAAATCACGTTTAAAAGCCAACGTCAGTAAAAAGGCTTTGTAGAATCACTCTGTGAATGTCTTTGAAAACACTTCTTAAGAAGGAAAGCATACGTCTTTCATCTGAGTGAAAACTGCATTCTATTCAGTTTTTAGTACTGTGTTGAATGGTTAGGCGATTCACTTGTAGGGAAGCCTTTGTTCGCATTCTGTATACTCAATTCTTTAACAGCAAATCTCGCGTCTTGCTTTTGACAGAAATTCCAGTGAAATCACGTTTAAAAGCCAACACCAGTAAAAAGGCTGTGGAGAATCACTCTGTGAATGTCTTTGAAAACACTTCTTAAGAAGGAAAGCATAAGTCTTTCATCTGAGTGAAAACTGGATTCTATTCAGTTTTTAGTACAGTGTTGAATGGTTAGGCGATTCAATTGTAGGAAGCATTTGTTTGCATTCTGTATGCTCAATTCTTTAACAGCAAATCGCGTGTCTTGCGATTGACAGAAATTCCAGTGAAATCACTTTTAAAAGCCAACGCCAGTAAAAAGGCTTTGAGGAATCACTCTGTGAATGTCTTTGAAAACACTTCTTAAGAAGGAAAGCATACTTCTTTCATCTGAGTGAAAACTGCATTCTATTCAGGTTTAGTACTGTGTTGAATGGTTAGGCGATTCACTTGTAGGGAAGCGTTTGTTTGCATTCTGTATACTCAATTCTTTAACAGCAAATTGCGCATCTTGCCTTTGACAGAAATTCCAATGAGAACACGTTTAAAAGCCAATGTCAGTAAAAAGGCTTTGTAGAATCACTCTCTGAATGTCTTTGGAAACACTTCTTAAGAAGGAAAGCATACGTCTTTCATCTGAGTGAAAACTGCATTCTATTCAGTTTTTAGTACTGTGTTGAATGGTTAGGCGATTCACTTGTAGGAAGCGTTTGTTTGCATTCTGTATGCTCAATTCTTTAACAGCAAATCTCGCGTCTTTCGATTGACAGAAATTCCAGTGAAATCACGTTTAAAAGCCAACGCTGGTAAAAAGGCTTTGTAGAATCACTCTGTGAATGTCTTTGAAAACACTTCTTAAGAAGGAAAGCATACGTATTTCATCTGAGTGAAAACTGCATTCTATTCTGTTTTTAGTACTGTTTTGAATGGTTAGGCGATTCACTTGTAGGGAAGCGTTTGTTTGCATTCTGTATACTGAATTCTTTAACAGCAAATTGCGCATCTTGCCTTTGACAGAAATTCCAGTGAAATCACGTTTAAAAGCCAACGTCAGTAAAAAGGCTTTGTAGAATCACTCTGTGAATGTCTTTGAAAACACTTCTTAAGAAGGAAAGCATACGTCTTTCATCTGAGTGAAAACTGCATTCTATTCAGTTTTTAGTACTGTGTTGAATGGTTAGGCGATTCACTTGTAGGGAAGCCTTTGTTCGCATTCTGTATACTCAATTCTTTAACAGCAAATCTCGCGTCTTGCTTTTGACAGAAATTCCAGTGAAATCACGTTTAAAAGCCAACACCAGTAAAAAGGCTGTGTAGAATCACTCTGTGAATGTCTTTGAAAACACTTCTTAAGAAGGAAAGCATACGTCTTTCATCTGAGTGAAAACTGCATTCTATTCAGTTTTTAGTACTGTGTTGAATGGTTAGGCGATTCACTTGTGGGGAAGCGTTTGTTCGCATTCTGTATACTCAATTCTTTAACAGCAAATCTCGCAGCTTGTGTTTGACAGAAATTCCAGTGAAATCACGTTTAAAAGCCAAAGCCAGTAAAAAGGCTTTGTAGAATCACTCTGTGAATGTCTTTGAAAACACTTCTTAAGAAGGAAAGCATACGTCTTTCATCTGAGTGAAAACTGCATTCTATTCAGTTTTTAGTACAGTGTTGAATGGTTAGGCGATTCAATTGTAGGAAGCGTTTGTTTGCATTCTGTATACTCAATTCTTTAACAGCAAATTGCGCATCTTGCCTTTGACAGAAATTCCAGTGAAATCACCTTTAAAAACCAACGTCAGTAAAAAGGCTTTGTAGAATCACTCTGTGAATGTCTTTGGAAACACTTCTTAAGAAGGAAAGCATACGTCTTTCATCTGAGTGAAAACTGCATTCTATTCAGTTTTTAGTACTGTGTTGAATGCTTGGGCGATTTACTTGTAGGGAAGCATTTGTTCGCATTCTGTATACTCAATTCTTTAACAGCAAATCTCGAGTCTTGCTTTTGACAGAAATTCCAGTGAAATCACGTTTAAAAGCCAACGTCAGTAAAAAGGCTTTGTAGAAACACTCTGTGAATGTCTTTGAAAACACTTTTTAAAAAGGAAAGCATACGTCTTTCATCTGAGTGAAAACTGCATTCTATTCAGTTTTTAGTACTGTGTTGAATGGTTAGGCGATTCACTTGTAGGGAAGCGTTTGTTCGCATTCTGTATACTCAATTCTTTAACAGCAAATCTCGCGTCTTGCTTTTGACAGAAATTCCAGTGAAATCACGTTTCAAAGCCAACACCAGTAAAAAGGCTGTGTAGAATCACTGTGTGAATGTCTTTGAAAACACTTCTTAAGAAGGAAAGCATACGTCTTTCATCTGAGTGAAAACTGCATTCTATTCAGTTTTTAGTAATGTGTTGAATGGTTAGGTGATTCAATTGTAGGAAGCATTTGTTTGCATTCTGTATACTCAATTCTTTAACAGCAAATTTCGCATCTTGCCTTTGACAGAAATTCCAATGAGAACACGTTTAAAAGCCACTGTCAGTAAAAAGGCTTTGTAGAATCACTCTGTGAATGTCTTTGAAAACACTTCTTAAGAAGGAAAGCATACGTCTTTCATCTGAGTGAAAACTGCATTCTATTCAGTTTTTAGTACTGTGTTGAATGGTTAGGCGATTCACTTGTAGGGAAGCGTTTGTTTGCATTCTGTATACTCAATTCTTTAACAGCAAATTGCGCATCTTGCCTTTGACAGAAATTCCAGTGAAATCACCTTTAAAAGCCAACGTCAGTAAAAAGGCTTTGTAGAATCACTCTGTGAATGTCTTTGGAAACACTTCTTAAGAAGGAAAGCATAAGTCTTTCATCTGAGTGAAAACTGCATTCTATTCAGTTTTTAGTACTGTGTTGAATGCTTAGGCGATTCACTTGTAGGGAAGCGTTTGTTCGTATTCTGTATACTCAATTCTTTAACAGCAAATCTCGAGTCTTGCTTTTGACAGAAATTCCAGTGAAATCACGTTTAAAAGCCAACACCAGTAAAAAGGCTGTGTAGAATCACTCTGTGAATGTCTTTGAAAACACTTCTTAAGAAGGAAAGCATACGTCTTTCATCTGAGTGAAAACTGCATTCTATTCTGTTTTTAGTACTGTTTTGAATGGTTAGGCGATTCACTCGGAGGGAAGCGTTTGTTTGCATTCTGTATACTGAATTCTTTAACAGCAAATTGCGCATCTTGCCTTTGACAGAAATTCCAGTGAAATCACGTTGAAAAGCCAACGTCAGTAAAAAGGCTTTGTAGAATCACTCTGTGAATGTCTTTGAAAACACTTCTTAAGAAGGAAAGCATACGTCTTTCATCTGAGTGAAAACTGCATTCTATTCAGTTTTTAGTACTGTGTTGAATGGTTAGGCGATTCACTTGTAGGGAAGCCTTTGTTCGCATTCTGTATATTCAATTCTTTAACAGCAAATCTCTCGTCTTGCTTTTGACAGAAATTCCAGTGAAATCACGTTTAAAAGCCAACACCAGTAAAAAGGCTGTGGAGAATCACTCTGTGAATGTCTTTGAAAACACTTCTTAAGAAGGAAAGCATAAGTCTTTCATCTGAGTGAAAACTGGATTCTATTCAGTTTTTAGTACAGTGTTGAATGGTTAGGCGATTCAATTGTAGGAAGCATTTGTTTGCATTCTGTATGCTCAATTCTTTAACAGCAAATCGCGTGTCTTGCGATTGACAGAAATTCCAGTGAAATCACTTTTAAAAGCCAACGCCAGTAAAAAGGCTTTGAGGAATCACTCTGTGAATGTCTTTGAAAACACTTCTTAAGAAGGAAAGCATACTTCTTTCATCTGAGTGAAAACTGCATTCTATTCAGGTTTAGTACTGTGTTGAATGGTTAGGCGATTCACTTGTAGGGAAGCGTTTGTTTGCATTCTGTATACTCAATTCTTTAACAGCAAATTGCGCATCTTGCCTTTGACAGAAATTCCAATGAGAACACGTTTAAAAGCCAATGTCAGTAAAAAGGCTTTGTAGAATCACTCTCTGAATGTCTTTGGAAACACTTCTTAAGAAGGAAAGCATACGTCTTTCATCTGAGTGAAAACTGCATTCTATTCAGTTTTTAGTACTGTGTTGAATGGTTAGGCGATTCACTTGTAGGAAGCGTTTGTTTGCATTCTGTATGCTCAATTCTTTAACAGCAAATCTCGCGTCTTTCGATTGACAGAAATTCCAGTGAAATCACGTTTAAAAGCCAACGCTGGTAAAAAGGCTTTGTAGAATCACTCTGTGAATGTCTTTGAAAACACTTCTTAAGAAGGAAAGCATACGTATTTCATCTGAGTGAAAACTGCATTCTATTCTGTTTTTAGTACTGTTTTGAATGGTTAGGCGATTCACTTGTAGGGAAGCGTTTGTTTGCATTCTGTATACTGAATTCTTTAACAGCAAATTGCGCATCTTGCCTTTGAAAGAAATTCCAGTGAAATCACGTTTAAAAGCCAACGTCAGTAAAAAGGCTTTGTAGAATCACTCTGTGAATGTCTTTGAAAACACTTCTTAAGAAGGAAAGCATACGTCTTTCATCTTAGTGAAAACTGCATTCTATTCAGTTTTTAGTACTGTGTTGAATGGTTAGGCGATTCACTTGTAGGGAAGCCTTTGTTCGCATTCTGTATACTCAATTCTTTAACAGCAAATCTCGCGTCTTGCTTTTGACAGAAATTCCAGTGAAATCACGTTTAAAAGCCAACACCAGTAAAAAGGCTGTGTAGAATCACTCTGTGAATGTCTTTGAAAACACTTCTTAAGAAGGAAAGCATACGTCTTTCATCTGAGTGAAAACTGCATTCTATTCAGTTTTTAGTACTGTGTTGAATGGTTAGGCGATTCACTTGTGGGGAAGCGTTTGTTCGCATTCTGTATACTCAATTCTTTAACAGCAAATCTCGCAGCTTGTGTTTGACAGAAATTCCAGTGAAATCACGTTTAAAAGCCAAAGCCAGTAAAAAGGCTTTGTAGAATCACTCTGTGAATGTCTTTGAAAACACTTCTTAAGAAGGAAAGCATACGTCTTTCATCTGAGTGAAAACTGCATTCTATTCAGTTTTTAGTACAGTGTTGAATGGTTAGGCGATTCAATTGTAGGAAGCGTTTGTTTGCATTCTGTATACTCAATTCTTTAACAGCAAATTGCGCATCTTGCCTTTGACAGAAATTCCAGTGAAATCACCTTTAAAAACCAACGTCAGTAAAAAGGCTTTGTAGAATCACTCTGTGAATGTCTTTGGAAACACTTCTTAAGAAGGAAAGCATACGTCTTTCATCTGAGTGAAAACTGCATTCTATTCAGTTTTTAGTACTGTGTTGAATGCTTGGGCGATTTACTTGTAGGGAAGCATTTGTTCGCATTCTGTATACTCAATTCTTTAACAGCAAATCTCGAGTCTTGCTTTTGACAGAAATTCCAGTGAAATCACGTTTAAAAGCCAACGTCAGTAAAAAGGCTTTGTAGAAACACTCTGTGAATGTCTTTGAAAACACTTTTTAAAAAGGAAAGCATACGTCTTTCATCTGAGTGAAAACTGCATTCTATTCAGTTTTTAGTACTGTGTTGAATGGTTAGGCGATTCACTTGTAGGGAAGCGTTTGTTCGCATTCTGTATACTCAATTCTTTAACAGCAAATCTCGCGTCTTGCTTTTGACAGAAATTCCAGTGAAATCACGTTTCAAAGCCAACACCAGTAAAAAGGCTGTGTAGAATCACTGTGTGAATGTCTTTGAAAACACTTCTTAAGAAGGAAAGCATACGTCTTTCATCTGAGTGAAAACTGCATTCTATTCAGTTTTTAGTAATGTGTTGAATGGTTAGGTGATTCAATTGTAGGAAGCATTTGTTTGCATTCTGTATACTCAATTCTTTAACAGCAAATTTCGCATCTTGCCTTTGACAGAAATTCCAATGAGAACACGTTTAAAAGCCACTGTCAGTAAAAAGGCTTTGTAGAATCACTCTGTGAATGTCTTTGAAAACACTTCTTAAGAAGGAAAGCATACGTCTTTCATCTGAGTGAAAACTGCATTCTATTCAGTTTTTAGTACTGTGTTGAATGGTTAGGCGATTCACTTGTAGGGAAGCGTTTGTTTGCATTCTGTATACTCAATTCTTTAACAGCAAATTGCGCATCTTGCCTTTGACAGAAATTCCAGTGAAATCACCTTTAAAAGCCAACGTCAGTAAAAAGGCTTTGTAGAATCACTCTGTGAATGTCTTTGGAAACACTTCTTAAGAAGGAAAGCATAAGTCTTTCATCTGAGTGAAAACTGCATTCTATTCAGTTTTTAGTACTGTGTTGAATGCTTAGGCGATTCACTTGTAGGGAAGCGTTTGTTCGTATTCTGTATACTCAATTCTTTAACAGCAAATCTCGAGTCTTGCTTTTGACAGAAATTCCAGTGAAATCACGTTTAAAAGCCAACACCAGTAAAAAGGCTGTGTAGAATCACTCTGTGAATGTCTTTGAAAACACTTCTTAAGAAGGAAAGCATACGTCTTTCATCTGAGTGAAAACTGCATTCTATTCTGTTTTTAGTACTGTTTTGAATGGTTAGGCGATTCACTCGGAGGGAAGCGTTTGTTTGCATTCTGTATACTGAATTCTTTAACAGCAAATTGCGCATCTTGCCTTTGACAGAAATTCCAGTGAAATCACGTTTAAAAGCCAACGTCAGTAAAAAGGCTTTGTAGAATCACTCTGTGAATGTCTTTGAAAACACTTCTTAAGAAGGAAAGCATACGTCTTTCATCTGAGTGAAAACTGCATTCTATTCAGTTTTTAGTACTGTGTTGAATGGTTAGGCGATTCACTTGTAGGGAAGCCTTTGTTCGCATTCTGTATACTCAATTCTTTAACAGCAAATCTCGCGTCTTGCTTTTGACAGAAATTCCAGTGAAATCACGTTTAAAAGCCAACACCAGTAAAAAGGCTGTGGAGAATCACTCTGTGAATGTCTTTGAAAACACTTCTTAAGAAGGAAAGCATAAGTCTTTCATCTGAGTGAAAACTGGATTCTATTCAGTTTTTAGTACAGTGTTGAATGGTTAGGCGATTCAATTGTAGGAAGCATTTGTTTGCATTCTGTATGCTCAATTCTTTAACAGCAAATCGCGTGTCTTGCGATTGACAGAAATTCCAGTGAAATCACTTTTAAAAGCCAACGCCAGTAAAAAGGCTTTGAGGAATCACTCTGTGAATGTCTTTGAAAACACTTCTTAAGAAGGAAAGCATACTTCTTTCATCTGAGTGAAAACTGCATTCTATTCAGGTTTAGTACTGTGTTGAATGGTTAGGCGATTCACTTGTAGGGAAGCGTTTGTTTGCATTCTGTATACTCAATTCTTTAACAGCAAATTGCGCATCTTGCCTTTGACAGAAATTCCAATGAGAACACGTTTAAAAGCCAATGTCAGTAAAAAGGCTTTGTAGAATCACTCTCTGAATGTCTTTGGAAACACTTCTTAAGAAGGAAAGCATACGTCTTTCATCTGAGTGAAAACTGCATTCTATTCAGTTTTTAGTACTGTGTTGAATGGTTAGGCGATTCACTTGTAGGAAGCGTTTGTTTGCATTCTGTATGCTCAATTCTTTAACAGCAAATCTCGCGTCTTTCGATTGACAGAAATTCCAGTGAAATCACGTTTAAAAGCCAACGCTGGTAAAAAGGCTTTGTAGAATCACTCTGTGAATGTCTTTGAAAACACTTCTTAAGAAGGAAAGCATACGTATTTCATCTGAGTGAAAACTGCATTCTATTCTGTTTTTAGTACTGTTTTGAATGGTTAGGCGATTCACTTGTAGGGAAGCGTTTGTTTGCATTCTGTATACTGAATTCTTTAACAGCAAATTGCGCATCTTGCCTTTGACAGAAATTCCAGTGAAATCACGTTTAAAAGCCAACGTCAGTAAAAAGGCTTTGTAGAATCACTCTGTGAATGTCTTTGAAAACACTTCTTAAGAAGGAAAGCATACGTCTTTCATCTGAGTGAAAACTGCATTCTATTCAGTTTTTAGTACTGTGTTGAATGGTTAGGCGATTCACTTGTAGGGAAGCCTTTGTTCGCATTCTGTATACTCAATTCTTTAACAGCAAATCTCGCGTCTTGCTTTTGACAGAAATTCCAGTGAAATCACGTTTAAAAGCCAACACCAGTAAAAAGGCTGTGTAGAATCACTCTGTGAATGTCTTTGAAAACACTTCTTAAGAAGGAAAGCATACGTCTTTCATCTGAGTGAAAACTGGATTCTATTCAGTTTTTAGTACAGTGTTGAATGGTTAGGCGATTCAATTGTAGGAAGCATTTGTTTGCATTCTGTATGCTCAATTCTTTAACAGCAAATCGCGCGTGTTGCGATTGACAGAAATTCCAGTGAAATCACGTTTAAAAGCCAACGCCAGTAAAAAGGCTTTGAGGAATCACTCTGTGAATGTCTTTGAAAACACTTCTTAAGAAGGAAAGCATACTTCTTTCATCTGAGTGAAAACTGCATTCTATTCAGGTTTAGTACTGTGTTGAATGGTTAGGCGATTCACTTGTAGGGCAGCGTTTGTTTGCATTCTGTATACTCAATTCTTTAACAGCAAATTGCGCATCTTGCCTTTGACAGAAATTCCAATGAGAACACGTTTAAAAGCCAATGTCAGTAAAAAGGCTTTGTAGAATCACTCTCTGAATGTCTTTGGAAACACTTCTTAAGAAGGAAAGCATACGTCTTTCATCTGAGTGAAAACTGCATTCTATTCAGTTTTTAGTACTGTGTTGAATGGTTAGGCGATTCACTTGTAGGAAGCCTTTGTTTGCATTCTGTATGCTCAATTCTTTAACAGCAAATCTCGCGTCTTTCGATTGACAGAAATTCCAGTGAAATCACGTTTAAAAGCCAACCTGGTAAAAAGGCTTTGTAGAATCACTCTGTGAATGTCTTTGAAAACACTTCTTAAGAAGGAAAGCATACGTATTTCATCTGAGTGAAAACTGCATTCTATTCTGTTTTTAGTACTGTTTTGAATGGTTAGGCGATTCACTTGTAGGGAAGCGTTTGTTTGCATTCTGTATACTGAATTCTTTAACACCAAATTGCGCATCTTGCCTTTGACAGAAATTCCAGTGAAATCACGTTTAAAAGCCAACGTCAGTAAAAAGGCTTTGTAGAATCACTCTGTGAATGTTTTGAAAACACTTCTTAAGAAGGAAAGCATACGTCTTTCATCTGAGTGAAAACTGCATTCTATTCAGTTTTTAGAACTGTGTTGAATGGTTAGGCGATTCACTTGTATGGAAGCGTTTGTTTGCATTCTGTATACTCAATTCTTTAACAGCAAATTGCGCATCTTGCCTTTGACAGAAATTCCAGTGAAATCACATTTAAAAGCCAATGTCAGTAAAAAGGCTTTGTAGAATCACTCTGTGAATGTCTTTGAAAACACTTCTTAAGAAGGAAAGCATAAGTCTTTCATCTGAGTGAAAACTGCATTCTATTCAATTTTTTGTACTGTGTTGAATGGTTAGGCGATTCACTTGTAGGGAAGCGTTTGTTCGCATTTTGTATACTCAATTCTTTAACAGCAAATCTCGAGTCTTGCTTTTGACAGAAATTCCAGTGAAATCACGTTTAAAAGCCAATGTCAGTAAAAAGGCTTTGTAGAATCACTCTCTGAATGTCTTTGGAAACACTTCTTAAGAAGGAAAGCATACGTCTTTCATCTCAGTGAAAACTGCATTCTATTCAGTTTTTAGTACTGTGTTGAATGGTTAGGCGATTCACTTGTAGGGAAGCGTTTGTTTGCATTCTGTATACTCAATTCTTTAACAGCAAATCTCGCGTCTTGCCATTGACAGAAATTCCAGTGAAATCACGTTTAAAAGCCAAAGCCAGAAAAAAGGCTTTGTAGAATCACTCTGTGAATGTCTTTGAAAACACTTCTTAAGAAGGAAAGCATACGTCTTTCATCTGAGTGAAAACTGCATTCTATTCAGTTTTTAGTACTGTGTTGAATGATTAGGCGATTCAATTGTAGGAAGCGTTTGTTTGCATTCTGTATACTGAATTCTTTAACAGCAAATTGCGCATCTTGCCTTTGACAGAAATTCCAGTGAAATCACGTTTAAAAGCCAACATCAGTAAAAAGGCTTTGTAGAATCACTCTGTGAATGTCTTTGAAAACACTTCTTAAGAAGGAAAGCATACGTCTTTCATCTGAGTGAAAACTGCATTCTATTCAGTTTTTAGAACTGTGTTGAATGGTTAGGCGATTCACTTGTATGGAAGCATTTGTTTGCATTCTGTATACTCAATTCTATAACAGCAAATTGCGCATCTTGCCTTTGACAGAAATTCCAGTGAAATCACGTTTAAAAGCCAATGTCAGTAAAAAGGCTTTGTAGAATCACTCTGTGAATGTCTTTGAAAACACTTCTTAAGAAGGAAAGCATACGTCTTTCATCTGAGTGAAAACTGCATTCTATTCAGTTTTTAGTACTGTGTTGAATGGTTAGGCGATTCACTTGTAGGGAAGCCTTTGTTCGCATTCTGTATACTCAATTCTTTAACAGCAAATCTCGCGTCTTCCTTTTGACAGAAATTCCAGTGAAATCACGTTTAAAAGCCAACACCAGTAAAAAGGCTGTGTAGAATCACTCTGTGAATGTCTTTGAAAACACTTCTTAAGAAGGAAAGCATACGTCTTTCATCTGAGTGAAAACTGCATTCTATTCAGTTTTTAGTACAGTGTTGAATGGTTAGGCGATTCAATTGTAGGAAGCGTTTGTTTGCATTCTGTATGCTCAATTCTTTAACAGCAAATCGCGCGTCTTGCGATTGACAGAAATTCCAGTGAAATCACGTTTAAAAGCCAACGTCAGTAAAAAGGATTTGTAGAATCACTCTGTGAATGTCTTTGAAAACACTTCTTAAGAAGGAAAGCATACTTCTTTCATCTGAGTGAAAACTGCATTCTATTCAGGTTTAGTACTGTGTTTAATGGTTAGGCGATTCACTTGTAGGGAAGCGTTTGTTTGCATTCTGTATACTCAATTCTTTAACAGCAAATTGCGCATCTTGCCTTTGACAGAAATTCCAATGAGAACACGTTTAAAAGCCAATGTCTGTAAAAAGGCTTTGTAGAATCACTCTCTGAATGTCTTTGGAAACACTTCTTAAGAAGGAAAGCATACGTCTTTCATCTGAGTGAAAACTGCATTCTATTCAGTTTTTAGTACTGTGTTGAATGATTAGGCGATTCAATTGTAGGAAGCGTTTGTTTGCATTCTGTATACTGAATTCTTTAACAGTAAATTGCGCATCTTGCCTTTGACAGAAATTCCAGTGAAATCACGTTTAAAAGCCAACGTCAGTAAAAAGGCTTTGTAGAATCACTCTGTGAATGTCTTTGAAAACACTTCTTAAGAAGGAAAGCATACGTCTTTCATCTGAGTGAAAACTGCATTCTATTCAGTTTTTAGAACTGTGTTGAATGGTTAGGCGATTCACTTGTATGGAAGCATTTGTTTGCATTCTGTATACTCAATTCTATAACAGCAAATTGCGCATCTTGCCTTTGACAGAAATTCCAGTGAAATCACGTTTAAAAGCCAATGTCAGTAAAAAGGCTTTGTAGAATCACTCTGTGAATGTCTTTGAAAACACTTCTTAAGAAGGAAAGCATACGTCTTTCATCTGAGTGAAAACTGCATTCTATTCAATTTTTTGTACTGTGTTGAATGGTTAGGCGATTCACTTGTAGGGAAGCGTTTGTTCGCATTCTGTATACTCAATTCTTTAACAGCAAATCTCGAGTCTTGCCATTGACAGAAATTCCAGTGAAATCACGTTTAAAAGCCAAAGCCAGAAAAAAGGCTTTGTAGAATCACTCTGTGAATGTCTTTGAAAACACTTCTTAAGAAGGAAAGCATACGTCTTTCATCTGAGTGAAAACTGCATTCTATTCAGTTTTTAGTACTGTGTTGAATGATTAGGCGATTCAATTGTAGGAAGCGTTTGTTTGCATTCTGTATACTGAATTCTTTAACAGCAAATTGCGCATCTTGCCTTTGACAGAAATTCCAGTGAAATCACGTTTAAAAGCCAACGTCAGTAAAAAGGCTTTGTAGAATCACTCTGTGAATGTCTTTGAAAACACTTCTTAAGAAGGAAAGCATACGTCTTTCATCTGAGTGAAAACTGCATTCTATTCAGTTTTTAGAACTGTGTTGAATGGTTAGGCGATTCACTTGTATGGAAGCATTTGTTTGCATTCTGTATACTCAATTTTATAACAGCAAATTGCGCATCTTGCCTTTGACAGAAATTCCAGTGAAATCACGTTTAAAAGCCAATGTCAGTAAAAAGGCTTTGTAGAATCACTCTGTGAATGTCTTTGAAAACACTTCTTAAGAAGGAAAGCATACGTCTTTCATCTGAGTGAA
This sequence comes from Phyllotis vaccarum, assembly GCA_033318265.1. Lineage (NCBI taxonomy): Eukaryota > Metazoa > Chordata > Mammalia > Rodentia > Cricetidae > Phyllotis > Phyllotis vaccarum. The sequence goes on along the minus strand of JARWLC010000040.1, from coordinate 2,122,176 downwards.
AACTGCATTCTATTCAATTTTTTGTACTGTGTTGAATGGTTAGGCGATTCACTTGTAGGGAAGCCTTTGTTCGCATTCTGTATACTGAATTCTTTAACAGCAAATCTCGCGTCTTGCTTTTGACAGAAATTCCAGTGAAATCACGTTTAAAAGCCAACACCAGTAAAAAGGCTGTGTAGAATCACTCTGTGAATGTCTTTGAAAACACTTCTTAAGAAGGAAAGCATACGTCTTTCATCTGAGTGAAAACTGCATTCTATTCAGTTTTTAGTACAGTGTTGAATGGTTAGGCGATTCAATTGTAGGAAGCGTTTGTTTGCATTCTGTATGCTCAATTCTTTAACAGCAAATCGCGCGTCTTGCGATTGACAGAAATTCCAGTGAAATCACGTTTAAAAGCCAACGCCAGTAAAAAGGCTTTGAGGAATCACTCTGTGAATGTCTTTGAAAACACTTCTTAAGAAGGAAAGCATACTTCTTTCATCTGAGTGAAAACTGCATTCTATTCAGGTTTAGTACTGTGATGAATGGTTAGGCAATTCACTTGTAGGGAAGCGTTTGTTTGCATTCTGTATACTCAATTCTTTAACAGCAAATTGCGCATCTTGCCTTTGACAGAAATTCCAATGAGAACACGTTTAAAAGCCAATGTCAGTAAAAAGGCTTTGTAGAATCACTCTGTGAATGTCTTTGAAAACACTTCTTAAGAAGGAAAGCATACGTCTTTCATATGAGTGAAAACTGCATTCTATTCAGTTTTTAGTACTGTGTTGAATGGTTAGGCGATTCACTTGTAGGGAAGCGTTTGTTTGCATTCTGTATACTCAATTCTATAACAGCAAATCTCGCGTCTTGCTTTTGACAGAAATTCCAGTGAAATCACGTTTAAAAGCCAACACCAGTAAAAAGGCTGTGTAGAATCACTCTGTGAATGTCTTTGAAAACACTTCTTAAGAAGGAAAGCATACGTCTTTCATCTGAGTGAAAACTGCATTCTATTCAGTTTTTAGTACTGTGTTGAATGGTTAGGCGATTCAATTGTAGGAAGCATTTGTTTGCATTCTGTATACTCAATTCGTTAACAGCAAATTGCGCATCTTGCCTTTGACAGAAATTCCAATGAGAACACGTTTAAAAGCCAATGTCAGTAAAAAGGCTTTGTAGAATCACTCTGTGAATGTCTTTGAAAACACTTCTTAAGAAGGAAAGCATACGTCTTTCATCTGAGTGAAAACTGCATTCTATTCAGTTTTTAGTACTGTGTTGAATGGTTAGGCGATTCACTTGTGGGGAAGCGTTTGTTCGCATTCTGTATACTCAATTCTTTAACAGCAAATCTCGCAGCTTGTGTTTGACAGAAATTCCAGTGAAATCACGTTTAAAAGCCAAAGCCAGTAAAAAGGCTTTGTAGAATCACTCTGTGAATGTCTTTGAAAACACTTCTTAAGAAGGAAAGCATACGTCTTTCGTCTGAGTGAAAACAGCATTCTATTCAGTTTTTAGTACAGTGTTGAATGGTTAGGCGATTCAATTGTAGGAAGCGTTTGTTTGCATTCTGTATACTCAATTCTTTAACAGCAAATCTCGTGTCTTGCCATTGACAGAAATTCCAGTGAAATAACGTTTAAAAGCCAACGCCAGAAAAAAGGCTTTGTAATCACTCTGTGAATGTCTTTGAAAACACTTCTTAAGAAGGAAAGCATACGTCTTTCATCTGAGTGAAAACTGCATTCTATTCAGTTTTTAGTACTGTGTTGAATGGTTAGGCGATTCACTTGTAGGGAAGCGTTTGTTTGCATTCTGTATGCTCAATTCTTTAACAGCAAATCGCGCGTCTTGCGATTGACAGAAATTCCAGTGAAATCACGTTTAAAAGCCAACACCAGTAAAAAGGCTGTGTAGAATCACTCTGTGAATGTCTTTGAAAACACTTCTTAAGAAGGAAAGCATACGTCTTTCATCTGAGTGAAAACTGCATTCTATTCAGTTTTTAGTACAGTGTTGAATGGTTAGGCGATTCAATTGTAGGAAGCGTTTGTTTGCATTCTGTATGCTCAATTCTTTAACAGCAAATCGCGCGTCTTGCGATTGACAGAAATTCCAGTGAAATCACGTTTAAAAGCCAACGCCAGTAAAAAGGCTTTGAGGAATCACTCTGTGAATGTCTTTGAAAACACTTCTTAAGAAGGAAAGCATACTTCTTTCATCTGAGTGAAAACTGCATTCTATTCAGGTTTAGTACTGTGATGAATGGTTAGGCAATTCACTTGTAGGGAAGCGTTTGTTTGCATTCTGTATACTCAATTCTTTAACAGCAAATTGCGCATCTTGCCTTTGACAGAAATTCCAATGAGAACACGTTAAAAAGCCAATGTCAGTAAAAAGGCTTTGTAGAATCACTCTGTGAATGTCTTTGAAAACACTTCTTAAGAAGGAAAGCATACGTCTTTCATATGAGTGAAAACTGCATTCTATTCAGTTTTTAGTACTGTGTTGAATGGTTAGGCGATTCACTTGTAGGGAAGCGTTTGTTTGCATTCTGTATACTCAATTCTATAACAGCAAATCTCGCGTCTTGCTTTTGACAGAAATTCCAGTGAAATCACGTTTAAAAGCCAACACCAGTAAAAAGGCTGTGTAGAATCACTCTGTGAATGTCTTTGAAAACACTTCTTAAGAAGGAAAGCATACGTCTTTCATCTGAGTGAAAACTGCATTCTATTCAGTTTTTAGTACTGTGTTGAATGGTTAGGCGATTCAATTGTAGGAAGCATTTGTTTGCATTCTGTATACTCAATTCTTTAACAGCAAATTGCGCATCTTGCCTTTGACAGAAATTCCAATGAGAACACGTTTAAAAGCCAATGTCAGTAAAAAGGCTTTGTAGAATCACTCTGTGAATGTCTTTGAAAACACTTCTTAAGAAGGAAAGCATACTTCTTTCATCTGAGTGAAAACTGCATTCTATTCAGGTTTAGTACTGTGTTGAATGGTTAGGCGATTCACTTGTAGGGAAGCGTTTGTTTGCATTCTGTATACTCAATTCTTTAACAGCAAATTGTGCATCTTGCCTTTGACAGAAATTTCAGTGAAATCACGTTTAAAAGCCAATGTCAGTAAAAAGGCTTTGTAGAATCACTCTGTGAATGTCTTTGAAAACACTTCTTAAGAAGGAAAGCATACGTCTTTCATCTGAGTGAAAACTGCATTCTATTCAATTTTTTGTACTGTGTTGAATGGTTAGGCGATTCACTTGTAGGGAAGCGTTTGTTCGCATTCTGTATACTCAATTCTTTAACAGCAAATCTCGAGTCTTGCCATTGACAGAAATTCCAGTGAAATCACGTTTAAAAGCCAAAGCCAGAAAAAAGGCTTTGTAGAATCACTCTGTGAATGTCTTTGAAAACACTTCTTAAGAAGGAAAGCATACGTCTTTCATCTGAGTGAAAACTGCATTCTATTCAGTTTTTAGTACTGTGTTGAATGATTAAGCGATTCAATTGTAGGAAGCGTTTGTTTGCATTCTGTATACTGAATTCTTTAACAGCAAATTGCGCATCTTGCCTTTGACAGAAATTCCAGTGAAATCACGTTTAAAAGCCAACGTCAGTAAAAAGGCTTTGTAGAATCACTCTGTGAATGTCTTTGAAAACACTTCTTAAGAAGGAAAGCATACGTCTTTCATCTGAGTGAAAACTGCATTCTATTCAGTTTTTAGAACTGTGTTGAATGGTTAGGCGATTCACTTGTATGGAAGCATTTGTTTGCATTCTGTATACTCAATTTTATAACAGCAAATTGCGCATCTTGCCTTTGACAGAAATTCCAGTGAAATCACGTTTAAAAGCCAATGTCAGTAAAAAGGCTTTGTAGAATCACTCTGTGAATGTCTTTGAAAACACTTCTTAAGAAGGAAAGCATACGTCTTTCATCTGAGTGAAAACTGCATTCTATTCAATTTTTTGTACTGTGTTGAATGGTTAGGCGATTCACTTGTAGGGAAGCCTTTGTTCGCATTCTGTATACTCAATTCTTTAACAGCAAATCTCGCGTCTTGCTTTTGACAGAAATTCCAGTGAAATCACGTTTAAAAGCCAACACCAGTAAAAAGGCTGTGTAGAATCACTCTGTGAATGTCTTTGAAAACACTTCTTAAGAAGGAAAGCATACGTCTTTCATCTGAGTGAAAACTGCATTCTATTCAGTTTTTAGTACAGTGTTGAATGGTTAGGCGATTCAATTGTAGGAAGCGTTTGTTTGCATTCTGTATGCTCAATTCTTTAACAGCAAATCGCGCGTCTTGCGATTGACAGAAATTCCAGTGAAATCACGTTTAAAAGCCAACGCCAGTAAAAAGGCTTTGAGGAATCACTCTGTGAATGTCTTTGAAAACACTTCTTAAGAAGGAAAGCATACTTCTTTCATCTGAGTGAAAACTGCATTCTATTCAGGTTTAGTACTGTGATGAATGGTTAGGCAATTCACTTGTAGGGAAGCGTTTGTTTGCATTCTGTATACTCAATTCTTTAACAGCAAATTGCGCATCTTGCCTTTGACAGAAATTCCAATGAGAACACGTTTAAAAGCCAATGTCAGTAAAAAGGCTTTGTAGAATCACTCTGTGAATGTCTTTGAAAACACTTCTTAAGAAGGAAAGCATACGTCTTTCATATGAGTGAAAACTGCATTCTATTCAGTTTTTAGTACTGTGTTGAATGGTTAGGCGATTCACTTGTAGGGAAGCGTTTGTTTGCATTCTGCATACTCAATTCTATAACAGCAAATCTCGCGTCTTGCTTTTGACAGAAATTCCAGTGAAATCACGTTTAAAAGCCAACACCAGTAAAAAGGCTGTGTAGAATCACTCTGTGAATGTCTTTGAAAACACTTCTTAAGAAGGAAAGCATACGTCTTTCATCTGAGTGAAAACTGCATTCTATTCAGTTTTTAGTACTGTGTTGAATGGTTAGGCGATTCAATTGTAGGAAGCATTTGTTTGCATTCTGTATACTCAATTCTTTAACAGCAAATTGCGCATCTTGCCTTTGACAGAAATTCCAATGAGAACACGTTTAAAAGCCAATGTCAGTAAAAAGGCTTTGTAGAATCACTCTGTGAATGTCTTTGAAAACACTTCTTAAGAAGGAAAGCATACGTCTTTCATCTGAGTGAAAACTGCATTCTATTCAGTTTTTAGTACTGTGTTGAATGGTTAGGCGATTCACTTGTGGGGAAGCGTTTGTTCGCATTCTGTATACTCAATTCTTTAACAGCAAATCTCGCAGCTTGTGTTTGACAGAAATTCCAGTGAAATCACGTTTAAAAGCCAAAGCCAGTAAAAAGGCTTTGTAGAATCACTCTGTGAATGTCTTTGAAAACACTTCTTAAGAAGGAAAGCATACGTCTTTCGTCTGAGTGAAAACAGCATTCTATTCAGTTTTTAGTACAGTGTTGAATGGTTAGGCGATTCAATTGTAGGAAGCGTTTGTTTGCATTCTGTATACTCAATTCTTTAACAGCAAATCTCGTGTCTTGCCATTGACAGAAATTCCAGTGAAATAACGTTTAAAAGCCAACGCCAGAAAAAAGGCTTTGTAGAATCACTCTGTGAATGTCTTTGAAAACACTTCTTAAGAAGGAAAGCATACGTCTTTCATCTGAGTGAAAACTGCATTCTATTCAGTTTTTAGTACTGTGTTGAATGGTTAGGCGATTCACTTGTAGGGAAGCGTTTGTTTGCATTCTGTATGCTCAATTCTTTAACAGCAAATCGCGCGTCTTGCGATTGACAGAAATTCCAGTGAAATCACGTTTAAAAGCCAACGCCAGTAAAAAGGCTTTGAGGAATCACTCTGTGAATGTCTTTGAAAACACTTCTTAAGAAGGAAAGCATACTTCTTTCATCTGAGTGAAAACTGCATTCTATTCAGGTTTAGTACTGTGTTGAATGGTTAGGCAAATCACTTGTAGGGATGCGTTTGTTTGCATTCTGTATACTTAATTCTTTAACAGCAAATTGTGCATCTTGCCTTTGACAGAAATTCCAATGAGAACACGTTTAAAAGCCAATGTCAGTAAAAAGGCTTTGTAGAATCACTCTGTGAATGTCTTTGAAAACACTTCTTAAGAAGGAAAGCATACGTCTTTCATCTGAGTGAAAACTGCATTCTATTCAGTTTTTAGTAATGTGTTGAATGGTTAGGTGATTCAATTGTAGGAAGCATTTGTTTGCATTCTGTATACTCAATTCTTTAACAGCAAATTGCGCATCTTGCCTTTGACAGAAATTCCAATGAGAACACGTTTAAAAGCCACTGTCAGTAAAAAGGCTTTGTAGAATCACTCTGTGAATGTCTTTGAAAACACTTCTTAAGAAGGAAAGCATACGTCTTTCATCTGAGTGAAAACTGCATTCTATTCAGTTTTTAGTACTGTGTTGAATGGTTAGGCGATTCACTTGTAGGGAAGTGTTTGTTTGCATTCTGTATACTCAATTCTTTAACAGCAAATTGCGCATCTTGCCTTTGACAGAAATTCCAGTGAAATCACCTTTAAAAGCCAACGTCAGTAAAAAGGCTTTGTAGAATCACTCTGTGAATGTCTTTGGAAACACTTCTTAAGAAGGAAAGCATAAGTCTTTCATCTGAGTGAAAACTGCATTCTATTCAGTTTTTAGTACTGTGTTGAATGCTTAGGCGATTCACTTGTAGGGAAGCGTTTGTTCGTATTCTGTATACTCAATTCTTTAACAGCAAATCTCGCGTCTTGCTTTTGACAGAAATTCCAGTGAAATCACGTTTAAAAGCCAACACCAGTAAAAAGGCTGTGTAGAATCACTCTGTGAATGTCTTTGAAAACATTTCTTAAGAAGGAAAGCATACGTCTTTCATCTGAGTGAAAACTGCATTCTATTCTGTTTTTAGTACTGTTTTGAATGGTTAGGCTATTCACTCGTAGGGAAGCGTTTGTTTGCATTCTGTATACTGAATTCTTTAACAGCAAATTGCGCATCTTGCCTTTGACAGAAATTCCAGTGAAATCACGTTTAAAAGCCAACGTCAGTAAAAAGGCTTTGTAGAATCACTCTGTGAATGTCTTTGAAAACACTTCTTAAGAAGGAAAGCATAAGTCTTTCATCTGAGTGAAAACTGGATTCTATTCAGTTTTTAGTACAGTGTTGAATGGTTAGGCGATTCAATTGTAGGAAGCATTTGTTTGCATTCTGTATGCTCAATTCTTTAACAGCAAATCGCGCGTCTTGCGATTGACAGAAATTCCAGTGAAATCACTTTTAAAAGCCAACGCCAGTAAAAAGGCTTTGAGGAATCACTCTGTGAATGTCTTTGAAAACACTTCTTAAGAAGGAAAGCATACGTCTTTCATCTGAGTGAAAACTGCATTCTATTCAGGTTTAGTACTGTGTTGAATGGTTAGGCGATTCACTTGTAGGGAAGCGTTTGTTTGCATTCTGTATACTCAATTCTTTAACAGCAAATTGCGCATCTTGCCTTTGACAGAAATTCCAATGAGAACACGTTTAAAAGCCAATGTCAGTAAAAAGGCTTTGTAGAATCACTCTCTGAATGTCTTTGGAAACACTTCTTAAGAAGGAAAGCATACGTCTTTCATCTGAGTGAAAACTGCATTCTATTCAGTTTTTAGTACTGTGTTGAATGGTTAGGCGATTCACTTGTAGGAAGCGTTTGTTTGCATTCTGTATGCTCAATTCTTTAACAGCAAATCTCGCGTCTTTCGATTGACAGAAATTCCAGTGAAATCACGTTTAAAAGCCAATGCTGGTAAAAAGGCTTTGTAGAATCACTCTGTGAATGTCTTTGAAAACACTTCTTAAGAAGGAAAGCATACGTATTTCATCTGAGTGAAAACTGCATTCTATTCTGTTTTTCGTACTGTTTTGAATGGTTAGGCGATTCACTTGTAGGGAAGCGTTTGTTTGCATTCTGTATACTGAATTCTTTAACAGCAAATTGCGCATCTTGCCTTTGACAGAAATTCCAGTGAAATCACGTTTAAAAGCCAACGTCAGTAAAAAGGCTTTGTAGAATCACTCTGTGAATGTCTTTGAAAACACTTCTTAAGAAGGAAAGCATACGTCTTTCATCTGAGTGAAAACTGCATTCTATTCAGTTTTTAGTACTGTGTTGAATGGTTAGGCGATTCACTTGTAGGGAAGCCTTTGTTCGCATTCTGTATACTCAATTCTTTAACAGCAAATCTCGCGTCTTGCTTTTGACAGAAATTCCAGTGAAATCACGTTTAAAAGCCAACACCAGTAAAAAGGCTGTGTAGAATCACTCTGTGAATGTCTTTGAAAACACTTCTTAAGAAGGAAAGCATACGTCTTTCATCTGAGTGAAAACTGCATTCTATTCAGTTTTTAGTACAGTGTTGAATGGTTAGGCGATTCAATTGTAGGAAGCGTTTGTTTGCATTCTGTATGCTCAATTCTTTAACAGCAAATCGCGCGTCTTGCAATTGACAGAAATTCCAGTGAAATCACGTTTAAAAGCCAACGTCAGTAAAAAGGCTTTGTAGAATCACTCTGTGAATGTCTTTGAAAACACTTCTTAAGAAGGAAAGCATACTTCTTTCATCTGAGTGAAAACTGCATTCTATTCAGGTTTAGTACTGTGTTGAATGGTTAGGCGATTCACTTGTAGGGAAGCGTTTGTTTGCATTCTGTATACTCAATTCTTTAACAGCAAATTGCGCATCTTGCCTTTGACAGAAATTCCAATGAGAACACGTTTAAAAGCCAATGTCAGTAAAAAGGCTTTGTAGAATCACTCTCTGAATGTCTTTGGAAACACTTCTTAAGAAGGAAAGCATACGTCTTTCATCTGAGTGAAAACTGCATTCTATTCAGTTTTTAGTACTGTGTTGAATGGTTAGGCGATTCACTTGTAGGGAAGCGTTTGTTTGCATTCTGTATACTCAATTCTTTAACAGCAAATCTCGCGTCTTGCCATTGACAGAAATTCCAGTGAAATCACGTTTAAAAGCCAAAGCCAGAAAAAAGGCTTTGTAGAATCACTCTGTGAATGTCTTTGAAAACACTTCTTAAGAAGGAAAGCATACGTCTTTCATCTGAGTGAAAACTGCATTCTATTCAGTTTTTAGTACTGTGTTGAATGGTTAGGCGATTCACTTGTAGGAAGCGTTTGTTTGCATTCTGTATGCTCAATTCTTTAAAAGCAAATCTCGCGTCTTTCGATTGACAGAAATTCCAGTGAAATCACGTTTAAAAGCCAACGCTGGTAAAAAGGCTTTGTAGAATCACTCTGTGAATGTCTTTGAAAACACTTCTTAAGAAGGAAAGCATACGTATTTCATCTGAGTGAAAACTGCATTCTATTCTGTTTTTAGTACTGTTTTGAATGGTTAGGCGATTCACTTGTAGGGAAGCGTTTGTTTGCATTCTGTATACTGAATTCTTTAACAGCAAATTGCGCATCTTGCCTTTGACAGAAATTCCAGTGAAATCACGTTTAAAAGCCAACGTCAGTAAAAAGGCTTTGTAGAATCACTCTGTGAATGTCTTTGAAAACACTTCTTAAGAAGGAAAGCATACGTCTTTCATCTGAGTGAAAACTGCATTCTATTCAGTTTTTAGTACTGTGTTGAATGGTTAGGCGATTCACTTGTAGGGAAGCCTTTGTTCGCATTCTGTATACTCAATTCTTTAACAGCAAATCTCGCGTCTTGCTTTTGACAGAAATTCCAGTGAAATCACGTTTAAAAGCCAACACCAGTAAAAAGGCTGTGTAGAATCACTCTGTGAATGTCTTTGAAAACACTTCTTAAGAAGGAAAGCATACGTCTTTCATCTGAGTGAAAACTGCATTCTATTCTGTTTTTAGTACTGTTTTGAATGGTTAGGCGATTCACTCATAGGGAAGCGATTGTTTGCATTCTGTATACTGAATTCTTTAACAGCAAATTGCGCATCTTGCCTTTGACAGAAATTCCAGTGAAATCACGTTTAAAAGCCAACGTCAGTAAAAAGGCTTTGTAGAATCACTCTGTGAATGTCTTTGAAAACACTTCTTAAGAAGGAAAGCATACGTCTTTCATCTGAGTGAAAACTGCATTCTATTCAGTTTTTAGTACTGTGTTGAATGGTTAGGCGATTCACTTGTAGGGAAGCCTTTGTTCGCATTCTGTATTCTCAATTCTTTAACAGCAAATCTCGCGTCTTGCTTTTGACAGAAATTCCAGTGAAATCACGTTTAAAAGCCAACACCAGTAAAAAGGCTGTGTAGAATCACTCTGTGAATGTCTTTGAAAACACTTCTTAAGAAGGAAAGCATACGTCTTTCATCTGAGTGAAAACTGCATTCTATTCAGTTTTTAGTACAGTGTTGAATGGTTAGGCGATTCAATTGTAGGAAGCGTTTGTTTGCATTCTGTATGCTCAATTCTTTAACAGCAAATCGCGCGTCTTGCGATTGACAGAAATTCCAGTGAAATCACGTTTAAAAGCCAACTTCAGTAGAAAGGCTTTGTAGAATCACTCTGTGAATGTCTTTGAAAACACTTCTTAAGAAGGAAAGCATACTTCTTTCATCTGAGTGAAAACTGCATTCTATTCAGTTTTTAGTACTGTGTTGAATGATTAGGCGATTCAATTGTAGGAAGCGTTTGTTTGCATTCTGTATACTGAATTCTTTAACAGCAAATTGCGCATCTTGCCTTTGACAGAAATTCCAGTGAAATCACGTTTAAAAGCCAACGTCAGTAAAAAGGCTTTGTAGAATCACTCTGTGAATGTCTTTGAAAACACTTCTTAAGAAGGAAAGCATACGTCTTTCATCTGAGTGAAAACTGCATTCTATTCAGTTTTTAGAACTGTGTTGAATGGTTAGGCGATTCACTTGTATGGAAGCATTTGTTTGCATTCTGTATACTCAATTTTATAACAGCAAATTGCGCATCTTGCCTTTGACAGAAATTCCAGTGAAATCACGTTTAAAAGCCAAAGCCAGAAAAAAGGCTTTGTAGAATCACTCTGTGAATGTCTTTGAAAACACTTCTTAAGAAGGAAAGCATACGTCTTTCATCTGAGTGAAAACTGCATTCTATTCAGTTTTTAGTACTGTGTTGAATGATTAGGCGATTCAATTGTAGGAAGCGTTTGTTTGCATTCTGTATACTGAATTCTTTAACAGCAAATTGCGCATCTTGCCTTTGACAGAAATTCAAGTGAAATCACGTTTAAAAGCCAACGTCAGTAAAAAGGCTTTGTAGAATCACTCTGTGAATGTCTTTGAAAACACTTCTTAAGAAGGAAAGCATACGTCTTTCATCTGAGTGAAAACTGCATTCTATTCAGTTTTTAGAACTGTGTTGAATGGTTAGGCGATTCACTTGTATGGAAGCATTTGTTTGCATTCTGTATACTCAATTCTATAACAGCAAATTGCGCATCTTGCCTTTGACAGAAATTCCAGTGAAATCACGTTTAAAAGCCAATGTCAGTAAAAAGGCTTTGTAGAATCACTCTGTGAATGTCTTTGAAAACACTTCTTAAGAAGGAAAGCATACGTCTTTCATCTGAGTGAAAACTGCATTCTATTCAATTTTTTGTACTGTGTTGAATAGTTAGGCGATTCACTTGTAGGGAAGCGTTTGTTCGCATTCTGTATACTCAATTCTTTAACAGCAAATCTCGAGTCTTGCTTTTGACAGAAATTCCAGTGAAATCACGTTTAAAAGCCAACACCAGTAAAAAGGCTGTGTAGAATCACTCTGTGAATGTCTTTGAAAACACTTCTTAAGAAGGAAAGCATACGTCTTTCATCTGAGTGAAAACTGCATTCTATTCTGTTTTTAGTACTGTTTTGAATGGTTAGGCGATTCACTCGTACGAAGCGTTTGTTTGCATTCTGTATACTGAATTCTTTAACAGCAAATTGCGCATCTTGCCTTTGACAGAAATTCCAGTGAAATCACGTTTAAAAGCCAACGTCAGTAAAAAGGCTTTGTAGAATCACTCTGTGAATGTCTTTGAAAACACTTCTTAAGAAGGAAAGCATACGTCTTTCATCTGAGTGAAAACTGCATTCTATTCAGTTTTTAGTACTGTGTTGAATGGTTAGGCGATTCACTTGTAGGGAAGCCTTTGTTCGCATTCTGTATACTCAATTCTTTAACAGCAAATCTCGCGTCTTGCTTTTGACAGAAATTCCAGTGAAATCACGTTTAAAAGCCAACACCAGTAAAAAGGCTGTGTAGAATCACTCTGTGAATGTCTTTGAAAACACTTCTTAAGAAGGAAAGCATACGTCTTTCATCTGAGTGAAAACTGCATTCTATTCAGTTTTTAGTACTGTGTTGAATGGTTAGGCGATTCACTTGTAGGAAGCGTTTGTTTGCATTCTGTATGCTCAATTCTTTAACAGCAAATCTCGCGTCTTTCGATTGACAGAAATTCCAGTGAAATCACGTTTAAAAGACAACGCTGGTAAAAAGGCTTTGTAGAATCACTCTGTGAATGTCTTTGAAAACACTTCTTAAGAAGGAAAGCATACGTATTTCATCTGAGTGAAAACTGCATTCTATTCTGTTTTTAGTACTGTTTTGAATGGTTAGGCGATTCACTTGTAGGGAAGCGTTTGTTTGCATTCTGTATACTGAATTCTTTAACAGCAAATTGCGCATCTTGCCTTTGACAGAAATTCCAGTGAAATCACGTTTAAAAGCCAACGTCAGTAAAAAGGCTTTGTAGAATCACTCTGTGAATGTCTTTGAAAACACTTCTTAAGAAGGAAAGCATACGTCTTTCATCTGAGTGAAAACTGCATTCTATTCAGTTTTTAGTACTGTGTTGAATGGTTAGGCGATTCACTTGTAGGGAAGCCTTTGTTCGCATTCTGTATACTCAATTCTTTAACAGCAAATCTCGCGTCTTGCTTTTGACAGAAATTCCAGTGAAATCACGTTTAAAAGCCAACACCAGTAAAAAGGCTGTGTAGAATCACTCTGTGAATGTCTTTGAAAACACTTCTTAAGAAGGAAAGCATACGTCTTTCATCTGAGTGAAAACTGCATTCTATTCTGTTTTTAGTACTGTTTTGAATGGTTAGGCGATTCACTCGTAGGGAAGCGTTTGTTTGCATTCTGTATACTGAATTCTTTAACAGCAAATTGCGCATCTTGCCTTTGACAGAAATTCCAGTGAAATCACGTTTAAAAGCCAACGTCAGTAAAAAGGCTTTGTAGAATCACTCTGTGAATGTCTTTGAAAACACTTCTTAAGAAGGAAAGCATACGTCTTTCATCTGAGTGAAAACTGCATTCTATTCAGTTTTTAGTACTGTGTTGAATGGTTAGGCGATTCACTTGTAGGGAAGCCTTTGTTCGCATTCTGTATACTCAATTCTTTAACAGCAAATCTCGCGTCTTGCTTTTGACAGAAATTCCAGTGAAATCACGTTTAAAAGCCAACACCAGTAAAAAGGCTGTGTAGAATCACTCTGTGAATGTCTTTGAAAACACTTCTTAAGAAGGAAAGCATACGTCTTTCATCTGAGTGAAAACTGCATTCTATTCAGTTTTTAGTACAGTGTTGAATGGTTAGGCGATTCAATTGTAGGAAGCGTTTGTTTGCATTCTGTATGCTCAATTCTTTAACAGCAAATCGCGCGTCTTGCGATTGACAGAAATTCCAGTGAAATCACGTTTAAAAGCCAACGTCAGTAAAAAGGCTTTGTAGAATCACTCTGTGAATGTCTTTGAAAACACTTCTTAAGAAGGAAAGCATACTTCTTTCATCTGAGTGAAAACTGCATTCTATTCAGGTTTAGTACTGTGTTGAATGGTTAGGCGATTCACTTGTAGGGAAGCGTTTGTTTGCATTCTGTATACTCAATTCTTTAACAGCAAATTGCGCATCTTGCCTTTGACAGAAATTCCAATGAGAACACGTTTAAAAGCCAATGTCAGTAAAAAGGCTTTGTAGAATCACTCTCTGAATGTCTTTGGAAACACTTCTTAAGAAGGAAAGCATACGTCTTTCATCTGAGTGAAAACTGCATTCTATTCAGTTTTTAGTACTGTGTTGAATGGTTAGGCGATTCACTTGTAGGGAAGCGTTTGTTTGCATTCTGTATACTCAATTCTTTAACAGCAAATCTCGCGTCTTGCCATTGACAGAAATTCCAGTGAAATCACGTTTAAAAGCCAAAGCCAGAAAAAAGGCTTTGTAGAATCACTCTGTGAATGTCTTTGAAAACACTTCTTAAGAAGGAAAGCATACGTCTTTCATCTGAGTGAAAACTGCATTCTATTCAGTTTTTAGTACTGTGTTGAATGATTAGGCGATTCAATTGTAGTCAGCGTTTGTTTGCATTCTGTATACTGAATTCTTTAACAGCAAATTGCGCATCTTGCCTTTGACAGAAATTCCAGTGAAATCACGTTTAAAAGCCAACGTCAGTAAAAAGGCTTTGTAGAATCACTCTGTGAATGTCTTTGAAAACACTTCTTAAGAAGGAAAGCATACGTCTTTCATCTGAGTGAAAACTGCATTCTATTCAGTTTTTAGAACTGTGTTGAATGGTTAGGCGATTCACTTGTATGGAAGCATTTGTTTGCATTCTGTATACTCAATTCTATAACAGCAAATTGCGCATCTTGCCTTTGACAGAAATTCCAGTGAAATCACGTTTAAAAGCCAATGTCAGTAAAAAGGCTTTGTAGAATCACTCTGTGAATGTCTTTGAAAACACTTCTTAAGAAGGAAAGCATACGTCTTTCATCTGAGTGAAAACTGCATTCTATTCAATTTTTTGTACTGTGTTGAATGGTTAGGCGATTCACTTGTAGGGAAGCGTTTGTTCGCATTCTGTATACTCAAATCTTTAACAGCAAATCTCGAGTCTTGCTTTTGACAGAAATTCCAGTGAAATCACGTTTAAAAGCCAACACCAGTAAAAAGGCTGTGTAGAATCACTCTGTGAATGTCTTTGAAAACACTTCTTAAGAAGGAAAGCATACGTCTTTCATCTGAGTGAAAACTGCATTCTATTTTGTTTTTAGTACTGTTTTGAATGGTTAGGCGATTCACTCGTACGAAGCGTTTGTTTGCATTCTGTATACTGAATTCTTTAACAGCAAATTGCGCATCTTGCCTTTGACAGAAATTCCAGTGAAATCACGTTTAAAAGCCAACGTCAGTAAAAAGGCTTTGTAGAATCACTCTGTGAATGTCTTTGAAAACACTTCTTAAGAAGGAAAGCATACGTCTTTCATCTGAGTGAAAACTGCATTCTATTCAGTTTTTAGTACTGTGTTGAATGGTTAGGCGATTCACTTGTAGGGAAGCCTTTGTTCGCATTCTGTATACTCAATTCTTTAACAGAAAATCTCGCGTCTTGCTTTTGACAGAAATTCCAGTGAAATCACGTTTAAAAGCCAACACCAGTAAAAAGGCTGTGTAGAATCACTCTGTGAATGTCTTTGAAAACACTTCTTAAGAAGGAAAGCATACGTCTTTCATCTGAGTGAAAACTGCATTCTATTCTGTTTTTAGTACTGTTTTGAATGGTTAGGCAATTCACTAGTACGAAGCGTTTGTTTGCATTCTGTATACTGAATTCTTTAACAGCAAATTGCGCATCTTGCCTTTGACAGAAATTCCAGTGAAATCACGTTTAAAAGCCAACGTCAGTAAAAAGGCTTTGTAGAATCACTCTGTGAATGTCTTTGAAAACACTTCTTAAGAAGGAAAGCATACGTCTTTCATCTGAGTGAAAACTGCATTCTATTCAGTTTTTAGTACTGTGTTGAATGGTTAGGCGATTCACTTGTAGGGAAGCCTTTGTTCGCATTCTGTATACTCAATTCTTTAACAGCAAATCTCGCGTCTTGCTTTTGACAGAAATTCCAGTGAAATCACGTTTAAAAGCCAACACCAGTAAAAAGGCTGTGTAGAATCACTCTGTGAATGTCTTTGAAAACACTTCTTAAGAAGGAAAGCATACGTCTTTCATCTGAGTGAAAACTGCATTCTATTCAGTTTTTAGTACTGTGTTGAATGGTTAGGCGATTCACTTGTAGGAAGCGTTTGTTTGCATTCTGTATGCTCAATTCTTTAACAGCAAATCTCGCGTCTTTCGATTGACAGAAATTCCAGTGAAATCACGTTTAAAAGCCAACGCTGGTAAAAAGGCTTTGTAGAATCACTCTGTGAATGTCTTTGAAAACACTTCTTAAGAAGGAAAGCATACGTATTTCATCTGAGTGAAAACTGCATTCTATTCTGTTTTTAGTACTGTTTTGAATGGTTAGGCGATTCACTTGTAGGGAAGCGTTTGTTTGCATTCTGTATACTGAATTCTTTAACAGCAAATTGCGCATCTTGCCTTTGACAGAAATTCCAGTGAAATCACGTTTAAAAGCCAACGTCAGTAAAAAGGCTTTGTAGAATCACTCTGTGAATGTCTTTGAAAACACTTCTTAAGAAGGAAAGCATACGTCTTTCATCTGAGTGAAAACTGCATTCTATTCAGTTTTTAGTACTGTGTTGAATGGTTAGGCGATTCACTTGTAGGGAAGCCTTTGTTCGCATTCTGTATACTCAATTCTTTAACAGCAAATCTCGCGTCTTGCTTTTGACAGAAATTCCAGTGAAATCACGTTTAAAAGCCAACACCAGTAAAAAGGCTGTGTAGAATCACTCTGTGAATGTCTTTGAAAACACTTCTTAAGAAGGAAAGCATACGTCTTTCATCTGAGTGAAAACTGCATTCTATTCTGTTTTTAGTACTGTTTTGAATGGTTAGGCGATTCACTCGTAGGGAAGCGTTTGTTTGCATTCTGTATACTGAATTCTTTAACAGCAAATTGCGCATCTTGCCTTTGACAGAAATTCCAGTGAAATCACGTTTAAAAGCCAACGTCAGTAAAAAGGCTTTGTAGAATCACTCTGTGAATGTCTTTGAAAACACTTCTTAAGAAGGAAAGCATACGTCTTTCATCTGAGTGAAAACTGCATTCTATTCAGTTTTTAGTACTGTGTTGAATGGTTAGGCGATTCACTTGTAGGGAAGCCTTTGTTCGCATTCTGTATACTCAATTCTTTAACAGCAAATCTCGCGTCTTGCTTTTGACAGAAATTCCAGTGAAATCACGTTTAAAAGCCAACACCAGTAAAAAGGCTGTGTAGAATCACTCTGTGAATGTCTTTGAAAACACTTCTTAAGAAGGAAAGCATACGTCTTTCATCTGAGTGAAAACTGCATTCTATTCAGTTTTTAGTACAGTGTTGAATGGTTAGGCGATTCAATTGTAGGAAGCGTTTGTTTGCATTCTGTATGCTCAATTCTTTAACAGCAAATCGCGCATCTTGCGATTGACAGAAATTCCAGTGAAATCACGTTTAAAAGCCAACGTCAGTAAAAAGGCTTTGTAGAATCACTCTGTGAATGTCTTTGAAAACACTTCTTAAGAAGGAAAGCATACTTCTTTCATCTGAGTGAAAACTGCATTCTATTCAGGTTTAGTACTGTGTTGAATGGTTAGGCGATTCACTTGTAGGGAAGCGTTTGTTTGCATTCTGTATACTCAATTCTTTAACAGCAAATTGCGCATCTTGCCTTTGACAGAAATTCCAATGAGAACACGTTTAAAAGCCAATGTCAGTAAAAAGGCTTTGTAGAATCACTCTCTGAATGTCTTTGGAAACACTTCTTAAGAAGGAAAGCATACGTCTTTCATCTGAGTGAAAACTGCATTCTATTCAGTTTTTAGTACTGTGTTGAATGGTTAGGCGATTCACTTGTAGGGAAGCGTTTGTTTGCATTCTGTATACTCAATTCTTTAACAGCAAATCTCGCGTCTTGCCATTGACAGAAATTCCAGTGAAATCACGTTTAAAAGCCAAAGCCAGAAAAAAGGCTTTGTAGAATCACTCTGTGAATGTCTTTGAAAACACTTCTTAAGAAGGAAAGCATACGTCTTTCATCTGAGTGAAAACTGCATTCTATTCAGTTTTTAGTACTGTGTTGAATGATTAGGCGATTCAATTGTAGGAAGCGTTTGTTTGCATTCTGTATACTGAATTCTTTAACAGCAAATTGCACATCTTGCCTTTGACAGAAATTCCAGTGAAATCACGTTTAAAAGCCAACACCAGTAAAAAGGCTGTGTAGAATCACTCTGTGAATGTCTTTGAAAACACTTCTTAAGAAGGAAAGCATACGTCTTTCATCTGAGTGAAAACTGCATTCTATTTTGTTTTTAGTACTGTTTTGAATGGTTAGGCGATTCACTCGTACGAAGCGTTTGTTTGCATTCTGTATACTGAATTCTTTAACAGCAAATTGCGCATCTTGCCTTTGACAGAAATTCCAGTGAAATCACGTTTAAAAGCCAACGTCAGTAAAAAGGCTTTGTAGAATCACTCTGTGAATGTCTTTGAAAACACTTCTTAAGAAGGAAAGCATACGTCTTTCATCTGAGTGAAAACTGCATTCTATTCAGTTTTTAGTACTGTGTTGAATGGTTAGGCGATTCACTTGTAGGGAAGCCTTTGTTCGCATTCTGTATACTCAATTCTTTAACAGAAAATCTCGCGTCTTGCTTTTGACAGAAATTCCAGTGAAATCACGTTTAAAAGCCAACACCAGTAAAAAGGCTGTGTAGAATCACTCTGTGAATGTCTTTGAAAACACTTCTTAAGAAGGAAAGCATACGTCTTTCATCTGAGTGAAAACTGCATTCTATTCAGTTTTTAGTACTGTGTTGAATGGTTAGGCGATTCACTTGTAGGAAGCGTTTGTTTGCATTCTGTATGCTCAATTCTTTAACAGCAAATCTCGCGTCTTTCGATTGACAGAAATTCCAGTGAAATCACGTTTAAAAGCCAACGCTGGTAAAAAGGCTTTGTAGAATCACTCTGTGAATGTCTTTGAAAACACTTCTTAAGAAGGAAAGCATACGTATTTCATCTGAGTGAAAACTGCATTCTATTCTGTTTTTAGTACTGTTTTGAATGGTTAGGCGATTCACTTGTAGGGAAGTGTTTGTTTGCATTCTGTATACTGAATTCTTTAACAGCAAATTGCGCATCTTGCCTTTGACAGAAATTCCAGTGAAATCACGTTTAAAAGCCAACGTCAGTAAAAAGGCTTTGTAGAATCACTCTGTGAATGTCTTTGAAAACACTTCTTAAGAAGGAAAGCATACGTCTTTAATCTGAGTGAAAACTGCATTCTATTCAGTTTTTAGTACTGTGTTGAATGGTTAGGCGATTCACTTGTAGGGAAGCCTTTGTTCGCATTCTGTATACTCAATTCTTTAACAGCAAATCTCGCGTCTTGCTTTTGACAGAAATTCCAGTGAAATCACGTTTAAAAGCCAACACCAGTAAAAAGGCTGTGTAGAATCACTCTGTGAATGTCTTTGAAAACACTTCTTAAGAAGGAAAGCATACGTCTTTCATCTGAGTGAAAACTGCATTCTATTCTGTTTTTAGTACTGTTTTGAATGGTTAGGCGATTCACTCGTAGGGAAGCGTTTGTTTGCATTCTGTATACTGAATTCTTTAACAGCAAATTGCGCATCTTGCCTTTGACAGAAATTCCAGTGAAATCACGTTTAAAAGCCAACGTCAGTAAAAAGGCTTTGTAGAATCACTCTGTGAATGTCTTTGAAAACACTTCTTAAGAAGGAAAGCATACGTCTTTCATCTGAGTGAAAACTGCATTCTATTCAGTTTTTAGTACTGTGTTGAATGGTTAGGCGATTCACTTGTAGGGAAGCCTTTGTTCGCATTCTGTATACTCAATTCTTTAACAGCAAATCTCGCGTCTTGCTTTTGACAGAAATTCCAGTGAAATCACGTTTAAAAGCCAACACCAGTAAAAAGGCTGTGTAGAATCACTCTGTGAATGTCTTTGAAAACACTTCTTAAGAAGGAAAGCATACGTCTTTCATCTGAGTGAAAACTGCATTCTATTCAGTTTTTAGTACAGTGTTGAATGGTTAGGCGATTCAATTGTAGGAAGCGTTTGTTTGCATTCTGTATGCTCAATTCTTTAACAGCAAATCGCGCATCTTGCGATTGACAGAAATTCCAGTGAAATCACGTTTAAAAGCCAACGTCAGTAAAAAGGCTTTGTAGAATCACTCTGTGAATGTCTTTGAAAACACTTCTTAAGAAGGAAAGCATACTTCTTTCATCTGAGTGAAAACTGCATTCTATTCAGGTTTAGTACTGTGTTGAATGGTTAGGCGATTCACTTGTAGGGAAGCGTTTGTTTGCATTCTGTATACTCAATTCTTTAACAGCAAATTGCGCATCTTGCCTTTGACAGAAATTCCAATGAGAACACGTTTAAAAGCCAATGTCAGTAAAAAGGCTTTGTAGAATCACTCTCTGAATGTCTTTGGAAACACTTCTTAAGAAGGAAAGCATACGTCTTTCATCTGAGTGAAAACTGCATTCTATTCAGTTTTTAGTACTGTGTTGAATGGTTAGGCGATTCACTTGTAGGGAAGCGTTTGTTTGCATTCTGTATACTCAATTCTTTAACAGCAAATCTCGCGTCTTGCCATTGACAGAAATTCCAGTGAAATCACGTTTAAAAGCCAAAGCCAGAAAAAAGGCTTTGTAGAATCACTCTGTGAATGTCTTTGAAAACACTTCTTAAGAAGGAAAGCATACGTCTTTCATCTGAGTGAAAACTGCATTCTATTCAGTTTTTAGTACTGTGTTGAATGATTAGGCGATTCAATTGTAGGAAGCGTTTGTTTGCATTCTGTATACTGAATTCTTTAACAGCAAATTGCGCATCTTGCCTTTGACAGAAATTCCAGTGAAATCACGTTTAAAAGCCAACGTCAGTAAAAAGGCTTTGTAGAATCACTCTGTGAATGTCTTTGAAAACACTTCTTAAGAAGGAAAGCATACGTCTTTCATCTGAGTGAAAACTGCATTCTATTCAGTTTTTAGAACTGTGTTGAATGGTTAGGCGATTCACTTGTATGGAAGCATTTGTTTGCATTCTGTATACTCAATTCTATAACAGCAAATTGCGCATCTTGCCTTTGACAGAAATTCCAGTGAAATCACGTTTAAAAGCCAATGTCAGTAAAAAGGCTTTGTAGAATCACTCTGTGAATGTCTTTGAAAACACTTCTTAAGAAGGAAAGCATACGTCTTTCATCTGAGTGAAAACTGCATTCTATTCAATTTTTTGTACTGTGTTGAATGGTTAGGCGATTCACTTGTAGGGAAGCGTTTGTTCGCATTCTGTATACTCAAATCTTTAACAGCAAATCTCGAGTGTTGCTTTTGACAGAAATTCCAGTGAAATCACGTTTAAAAGCCAACACCAGTAAAAAGGCTGTGTAGAATCACTCTGTGAATGTCTTTGAAAACACTTCTTAAGAAGGAAAGCATACGTCTTTCATCTGAGTGAAAACTGCATTCTATTTTGTTTTTAGTACTGTTTTGAATGGTTAGGCGATTCACTCGTACGAAGCATTTGTTTGCATTCTGTATACTGAATTCTTTAACAGCAAATTGCGCATCTTGTCTTTGACAGAAATTCCAGTGAAATCACGTTTAAAAGCCAACGTCAGTAAAAAGGCTTTGTAGAATCACTCTGTGAATGTCTTTGAAAACACTTCTTAAGAAGGAAAGCATACGTATTTCATCTGAGTGAAAACTGCATTCTATTCAGTTTTTAGAACTGTGTTGAATGGTTAGGCGATTCACTTGTATGGAAGCGTTTGTTTGCATTCTGTATACTCAATTCTTTAACAGCAAATTGCGCATCTTGCCTTTGACAGAAATTCCAGTGAAATCACGTTTAAAAGCCAATGTCAGTAAAAAGGCTTTGTAGAATCACTCTGTGAATGTCTTTGAAAACACTTCTTAAGAAGGAAAGCATACGTCTTTCATCTGAGTGAAAACTGCATTCTATTCAGTTTTTAGTACTGTGTTGAATGGTTCGGCTATTCACTTGTAGGGAAGCTTTTGTTTGCATTCTGTATACTCAATTCTTTAACAGCAAATTGCGCTTCTTGCCTTTGACAGAAATTCCAGTGAAATCACCTTTAATAGCCAACGTCAGTAAAAAGGCTTTGTAGAATCACTCTGTGAATGTCTTTGGAAACACTTCTTAAGAAGGAAAGCATACGTATTTCATCTGAGTGAAAACTGCATTCTATTCAGTTTTTAGTACTGTGTTGAATGGTTAGGCGATTCACTTGTAGGGAAGCGTTTGTTCGCATTCTGTATACTCAATTCTTTAACAGCAAATCTCGTGGCTTGCGTTTGACAGAAATTCCAGTGAAATCACGTTTAAAAGCCAACGCCAGTAAAAAGGCTTTGTAGAATCACTCTGTGAATGTCTTTGAAAACACTTCTTAAGAAGGAAAGCATACGTCTTTCATCTGAGTGAAAACTGCATTCTATTCAGTTTTTAGTACTGTGTTGAATGGTTAGGTGATTCAATTGTAGGAAGCGTTTGTTTGCATTCTGTATACTCAATTCTTTAACAGCAAATCTCACGTCTTGCGATTGACAGAAATTCCAGTGAAATCACATTTAAAAGCCAACACCGGTAAAAAGGCTTTGTAGAATCACTCTGTGAATGTCTTTGAAAACACTTCTTAAGAAGGAAAGCATAGGTCTTTATTCTGTGAAAACTGCATTCTATTCAGTTTTTAGTACTGTGTTGAATGGTTAGGCGATTCACTTGTAGGGAAGCATTTGTTCGCATTCTGTATACTCAATTCTTTAACAGCAAATCTCGCCTCTTGCGTTTGACAAAAATTCCAGTGAAATCACGTTTAAAAGCCAAGGAAAGTAAAAAGGCTTTGTAGAAACACTCTGTGAATGTCTTTGAAACACTTCTTAAAAAGGAAAGCATATGTCTTTCATCTGAGTGAAAACTGCATTCTATTCAGTTTTTAGTACTGTGTTGAATGGTTAGGCGATTCCCTTGTATGGAAGCGTTGGTTTGCATTCTGTATACTCAATTCTTTAACAGCAAATTGCGCATCTTGCCTTTGACAGAAATTCAAGTGAAATCACCTTTAAAAGTCAACGTCAGTAAAAAGGCTTTGTAGAATCACTCTGTGAATGTCTTTGGAAACACTTCTTAAGAAGGAAAGCATAGGTCTTTCATCTGATTGAAAACTGCATTCTATTCAGTTTTTAGTACTGTGTTGAATGGTTAGGCGATTCACTTGTAGGGAAGCGTTTGTTTGCATTCTGTATACTCAATTCTTTAACAGCAAATTGCGCATCTTGCCTTTGACAGAAATTCCAATGAAAACACGTTTAAAAGCCAACGTCAGTAAAAAGGCTTTGTAGAATCACTCTGTGAATGTCTTTGAAAACACTTCTTAAGAAGGAATGCATACATACGTCTTTCATCTGAGTGAAAACTGCATTCTATTCTGTTTTTATTACTGTGTTGAATGGTTAGGCGATTCACTTGTAGGGAAGCGTTTGTTCGCATTCTGTATACTCAATTCTTTAACAGCAAATCTAGTGGCTTGCGTTTGACAGAAATTCCAGTGAAATCACGTTTAAAAGCCAACGCCAGTAAAAAGGCTTTGTAGAATCACTCTGTGAATGTCTTTGAAAACACTTCTTAAGAAGGAAAGCATACGTCTTTCATCTGAGTGAAAACTGCATTCTATTCAGTTTTTAGTACTGTGTTGAATGGTTAGGCGATTCAATTGTAGGAAGCGTTTGTTTGCATTCTGTATGCTCAATTCTTTAACAGCAAATCTCACGTCTTGCGATTGACAGAAATTCCAGTGAAATCACATTTAAAAGCCAACACCGGTAAAAAGGCTTTGTAGAATCACTCTGTGAATGTCTTTGAAAACACTTCTTAAGAAGGAAAGCATACGTATTTCATCTGAGTGAAAACTGCATTCTATTCAGTTTTTAGAACTGTGTTGAATGGTTAGGCGATTCACTTGTATGGAAGCGTTTGTTTGCATTCTGTATACTCAATTCTTTAACAGCAAATCTTGCAACTTGTGTTTGACAGAAATTCCAGTGAAATCACGTTTAAAAGCCAACGCCAGTAAAAAGGCTTTGTAGAATCACTCTGTGAATGTCTTTGAAAACACTTCTTAAGAAGGAAAGCATACGTCTTTCATATGAGTGAAAACTGCATTCTATTCAGTTTTTAGTACTGTGTTGAATGGTTAGGCGATTCACTTGTAGGGAAGCGTTTGTTCGCATTCTGTATACTCAATTCTTTAACAGCAAATCTCGCGTTTTGCTTTTGATAGAAATTCCAATGAAATCACGTTTAAAAGCCAACGTCAGTAAAAAGGTTTTGTAGAATCACTCTGTAAATGTCTTTAAAAACACTTCTTAAGAAGGAAAGCATACGTCATTCATATGAGTGAAAACTGCATTCTATTCAGTTTTTACTACTGTGTTGAATGGTTAGGCGATTCACTTGTAGTTAAGCGTTTGTTCGCATTCTGTATACTCAATTCTTTAACAGCAAATCTCGCGTTTTGCTTTTGACAGAAATTCCAATGAAATCACGTTTAAAAGCCAACGTCAGTAAAAAGGTTTTGTAGAATCACTCTGTCAATGTCTTTAAAAACACTTCTTAAGAAGGAAAGCATACGTCTTTCATCTGAGTGAAAACTGCATTCTATTCAGTTTTTAGTACTGTGTTGAATGGTTAGGCGATTCACTTGTATGGATGCATTTGTTTGCATTCTGTATAATCAATTGTATAACAGCAAATTGCGCATCTTGCCTTTGACAGAAATTCCAGTGAAATCACTTTTGAAAGCCAACATCAGTAAAAAGGCTTTGTAGAATCACTCTGTGAATGTCTTTGAAAACACTTCTTAAGAAGGAAAGCATATGTCTTTCATCTGAGTGAAAACTGCATTCTATTCAGTTTTTAGTACTGTGTTGAATGGTTAGGCGATTCACTTGTAGGGACGCGTTTGTTCGCATTCTGTATACTCAGTTCTTTAACAGCAAATCTCGCGGCTTGCCTTTGACAGAAATTCCAATGAAATCACGTTTAAAAGCCAATGTCAGTAAAACGGCTTTGTAGAATCACTCTGTGAATGTCTTTGAAAACACTTCTTAAGAAGGAATGCATACGTATTTCATCTGAGTGAAAACTGCATTCTATTCAGTTTTGAGTACTGTGTTGAATGGTTAGGCGATTCACTTGTAGGGAAGCGTTTGTTTGCATTCTGTATCCTCAATTCTTTAACAGCAAATCTCGCGTCTTGCGTTTGACAGAAATTCCAGTGAAATCACGTTTAAAAGCCAACGCCAGTAAAAAGGCTTTGTAGATTCACTCTATGAATGTCTTTGAAAACACTTCTTAAGAAGGAAAGCATACGTCTTTCATCTGAGTGAAAACTGCATTCTATTCAGTTTTTAGTACTGTGTTGAAAGGTTAGGCGATTCAATTGTAGGGAAGAGTTTGTTTGCATTCTGTATCCTCAATTCTTTAACTGCAAATTGTGCATCTTGCCTTTGACAGAAATTCCAGTGAAAACTCGTTTACAAGCCAACCTCAGTAAAAAGGCTTTGTAGATTCACTGTGTGAATGTTTTTGAAAACACTTCTTAAGAAGGAAAGCATACCTTTTTCATCTGAGTGAAAACTGCATTCTATTCAGTTTTTAGTACTGTGTTGAATGGTTAGGCGATTCACTTGTAGGGAAGCGTTTGTTTGCATTCTGTATCCTCAATTCTTTAACTGCAAATTGCGCATCTTGCCTTTGACAGAAATTCCAGTGAAATCACGTTTAAAAGCCAACGTCAGTAAAAAGGCTTTGTAGAATCACTGTGTGAATGTCTTTGAAAAAACTTCTTAAGAAGGAAAGCATACGTCTTTCATCTGAGTGAAAACTGCATTCTATTCAGTTTTTAGTACTGTGTTGAATGGTTAGGCGATTCACTTGTAGGGTAGCGTTTGTTTGCATTCTGTATACTCAATTCTTTAACAGAAAATCTCGTGTCTTGCGTTTGACAGAAATTCCAGTGAAATCACATTTAAAAGCCACGCCAGTAAAAAGGCTTTGTAGAATCACTCTGTGAATGTCTTTGAAAACACTTCTTAAGAAGGAAAGCATTCGTCTTTCATCTGAGTGAAAACTGCATTCTATTCAGTTTTTAGTACTGTGTTGAATGGTTAGGCGATTCACTTGTAGGGAATCGTTTGTTTGCATTCTGTATCCTCAATTCTTTAACAGCAAATCTCGCGTCTTGCCTTTGACAGAAATTCCCGTGAAATAACGTTTAAAAGCCAACGCCAGTAAAAAGGCTTTGAGAATCACTCCATGAATGTCTTTGAAAACACTTCTTAAGAAGGAAAGCATACGTCTTTCATCTGAGTGAAAACAGCATTCTATTCAGTTTTTAGTACTGTGTTGAAAGGTTAGGCGATTCAATTGTAGGGAAGAGTTTGTTTGCATTCTGTATCCTCAATTTTTTAACAGCAAATTGTGCATCTTGCCTTTGACAGAAATTCCAGTGAAAACTCGTTTACAAGCCAACGCCAGTAAAAAGGCTTTGTAGAATCACTCTGTGAATGTCTTTGAAAACACTTCTTAAGAAGGAAAGCATACGTCTTTCATCTGAGTGAAAACTGCATTCTATTCAGTTTTTAGTACTGTGTTGAAAGGTTAGGCGATTCAATTGTAGGGTAGAGTTTGTTTGCATTCTGTATCCTCAATTCTTTAACAGCAAATTGCGCATCTTGCCTTTGACATAAATTCCAGTGAAATCACATTTAAAAGCCAACGTCAGTAAAAAGGCTTTGTAGAATCACTGTGTGAATGTCTTTGAAAACACTTCTTAAGAAGGAAAGCATACGTCTTTCATCTGAGTGAAAACTGCATTCTATTCAGTTTTTAGTACTGTGTTGAATGGTTAGGCGATTCACTTGTAGGGTAGCGTTTATTTGCATTCTATATACTCAATTCTTTAACAGCAAATCTCCAGGCACGTTTAAAAGCCAACGCCAGTAAAAAGGCTTTGTAGAATCACTCTGTGAATTTCTTTGAAAACACTTCTTAAGAAGGAAAGCATACGTCTTTCATGTGAGTGAAAACTGCATTCTATTCAGTTTTTAGTACTGTGTTGAATGGTTAGGCGATTCACTTGTAGTTAAGCGTTTGTTCGCCTTCTGTATACTCAATTCTTTAACAGCAAATCTCGCGTTTTGCTTTTGACAGAAATTCCAATGAAATCATGTTTAAAAGCCAACGTCAGTAAAAAGGTTTTGTAGAATCACTCTGTCAATGTCTTTAAAAATACTTCTTAAGAAGGAAAGCATACGTCTTTCATCTGATTGAAAACTGCATTCTATTCAGTTTTTAGTACTGTGTTGAATGGTTAGGCGATTCACTTGTGGGGAAGCGTTTGTTTGCATTCTGTATACTCAATTCTTTAACAGCAAATCTCGCAGCTTGCGTTTGACAGAAATTCCAGTGAAATCACGTTTAAAAGCCAACGCCAGTAAAATGCTTTGTAGATTCACTCTGTGAATGTCTCTGAAAACACTTCTTAAGAATGAAAGCATACATCTTTCATCTGAGTGAATACTGCATTCTATTCAGTTTTTAGTACTGTGTTGAATGGTTAGGCGATTCACTTGTAGGGAAGCGTTTGTTTGCATTCTGTATCCTCAATTCTTTAACAGCAAATCTCGCGTCTTGCCTTTGACAGAAATTCCAGTGAAATCACGTTTAAAAGCCAACGTCAGTAAAAAGGCTTTGTAGAATCACTCTGTGAATGTCTTTGAAAACACTTCTTAAGAAGAAAAGCATTCGTCTTTCATCTGAGTGAAAACTGCATTCTATTCAGTTTTTAGTACTGTGTTGAATGGTTAGGCGATTCACTTGTAGGGAAGCGTTTGTTTGCATTCTGTATCCTCAATTCTTTAACAGCAAATCTCGCGTCTTCCTTTGACAGAAATTCCAGTGAAATCACGTTTAAAAGCCAACGCCAGTAAGAAGGCTTTCAGAATAACTCTATGAATGTCTTTGAAAACACTTCTTAAGAAGGAAAGCATACGTCTTTCATCTGAGTGAAAACAGCATTCTATTCAGTTTTTAGTACTGTGTTGAAAGGTTAGGCGATTCAATTGTAGGGAAGAGTTTGTTTGCATTCTGTATCCTCAATTCTTTAACAGCAAATTGTGCATCTTGCCTTTGACAGAAATTCCATTGAAATCACATTTAAAAGCCAAGGTCAGTAAAAAGGCTTTGTAGAATCACTGTGTGAATGTCTTTGAAAACACTTCTTAAGAAGGAAAGCATACGTCTTTCATCTGAGTGAAAACTGCATTCTATTCAGTTTTTAGTACTGTGTTGAATGGTTAGGCGATTCACTTGTAGGGTAGCGTTAATTTGCATTCTATATACTCAATTCTTTAACAGCAAATCTCCAGGCACGTTTAAAAGCCAACGCCAGTAAAAAGGCTTTGTAGAATCACTCTGTGAATTTCTTTGAAAACACTTCTTAAGAAGGAAAGCATACGTCTTTCATATGAGCGAAAACTGCATTCTATTCAGTTTTTAGTACTGTGTTGAATGGTTAGGCGATTCACTTGTAGTTAAGCGTTTGTTCGCCTTCTGTATACTCAATTCTTTAACAGCAAATCTCGCGTTTTGCTTTTGACAGAAATTCCAATGAAATCATGTTTAAAAGCCAACGTCAGTAAAAAGGTTTTGTAGAATCACTCTGTCAATGTCTTTAAAAATACTTCTTAAGAAGGAAAGCATACGTCTTTCATCTGAGTGAAAACTGCATTCTATTCAGTTTTTAGTACTGTGTTGAATGGTTAGGCGATTCACTTGTGGGGAAGCGTTTGTTTGCATTCTGTATACTCAATTCTTTAACAGCAAATCTCGCAGCTTGCGTTTGACAGAAATTCCAGTGAAATCACGTTTAAAAGCCAACGCCAGTAAAATGCTTTGTAGATTCACTCTGTGAATGTCTCTGAAAACACTTCTTAAGAATGAAAGCATACATCTTTCATCTGAGTGAATACTGCATTCTATTCAGTTTTTAGTACTGTGTTGAATGGTTAGGCGATTCACTTGTAGGGAAGCTTTTGTTTGCATTCTGTATCCTCAATTCTTTAACAGCAAATCTCGCGTCTTGCCTTTGACAGAAATTCCAGTGAAATCACGTTTAAAAGCCAACGTCAGTAAAAAGGCTTTGTAGAATCACTCTGTGAATGTCTTTGGAAACACTTCTTAAGAAGAAAAGCATTCGTCTTTCATCTGAGTGAAAACTGCATTCTATTCAGTTTTTAGTACTGTGTTGAATGGTTAGGCGATTCACTTGTAGGGAAGCGTTTGTTTGCATTCTGTATCCTCAATTCTATAACAGCAAATCTCGCGTCTTCCTTTGACAGAAATTCCAGTGAAATCACGTTTAAAAGCCAACGCCAGTAAGAAGGCTTTGAGAATAACTCTATGAATGTCTTTGAAAACACTTCTTAAGAAGGAAAGCATACGTCTTTCATCTGAGTGAAAACAGCATTCTATTCAGTTTTTAGTACTGTGTTGAAAGGTTAGGCGATTCAATTGTAGGGAAGAGTTTGTTTGCATTCTGTATCCTCAATTCTTTAACAGCAAATTGTGCATCTTGCCTTTGACAGAAATTCCATTGAAATCACATTTAAAAGCCAACGTCAGTAAAAAGGCTTTGTAGAATCACTGTGTGAATGTCTTTGAAAACACTTCTTAAGAAGGAAAGCATACGTCTTTCATCTGAGTGAAAACTGCATTCTATTCAGTTTTTAGTACTGTGTTGAATGGTTAGGCGATTCACTTGTAGGGTAGCGTTAATTTGCATTCTATATACTCAATTCTTTAACAGCAAATCTCCAGGCACGTTTAAAAGCCAACGCCAGTAAAAAGGCTTTGTAGAATCACTCTGTGAATTTCTTTGAAAACACTTCTTAAGAAGGAAAGCATACGTCTTTCATATGAGTGAAAACTGCATTCTATTCAGTTTTTAATACTGTGTTGAATGGTTAGGCGATTCACTTGTAGGGAAGCATTTGTTCGCATTCTGTATACTCAATTCTTTAACAGCAAATCTCGCGTTTTGCTTTTGACAGAATATCCAATGAAATCACGTTTAAAAGCCAAGTCAGTAAAAAGGTTTTGTAGAATCACTCTGTGAATGTCTTTGAAAACACTTCTTAAGAAGGAAAGCATAAGTCTTCCATCTGAGTGAAAACTGCATTCTATTCAGTTTTTAGTACTGTGTTGAATGGTTAGGCGATTCAATTGTAGGGAAGCGTTTGTTTGCATTCTGTATACTCAATTCTTTAACAGCAAATCTCGCGTCTTGCATTTGACAGAAATTCCAGTGAAATCACGTTTAAAAGCCAACGCCAGTAAAAAGGCTTTGAGAATCACTCTATGAATGTCTTTGAAAACACTTCTTAAGAAGGAAAGCATACGTCTTTCATCTGAGTGAAAACTGCATTCTATTCAGTTTTTAGTACTGTGTTGAAAGGTTAGGCGATTCAATTGTAGGGAAGAGTTTGTTTGCATTCTGTATCCTCAATTTTTTAACAGCAAATTGTGCATCTTGCCTTTGACAGAAATTCCAGTGAAAACTCGTTTACAAGCCAACACCAGTAAAAAGGCTTTGTAGAATCACTCTGTGAAGGTCTTTGAAAACACTTCTTAAGAAGGAAAGCATACGTCTTTCATCTGAGTGAAAACTGCATTCTATTCAGTTTTTAGTACTGTGTTGAAAGGTTAGGCGATTCAATTGTAGGGTAGAGTTTGTTTGCATTCTGTATCCTCAATTCTTTAAAAGCAAATTGCGCATCTTGCCTTTGACAGAAATTCCAGTGAAATCACATTTAAAAGCCAACGTCAGTAAAAAGGCTTTGTAGG
Organism: Phyllotis vaccarum; assembly: GCA_033318265.1. Classification (NCBI taxonomy): domain Eukaryota; kingdom Metazoa; phylum Chordata; class Mammalia; order Rodentia; family Cricetidae; genus Phyllotis; species Phyllotis vaccarum. The sequence goes on along the minus strand of JARWLC010000040.1, from coordinate 2,091,262 downwards.
ATCACTGTGTGAATGTCTTTGAAAACACTTCTTAAGAAGGAAAGCATACGTCTTTCATCTGAGTGAAAACTGCATTCTATTCAGTTTTTAGTACTGTGTTGAATGGTTAGGCGATTCACTTGTAGGGTAGCGTTTATTTGCATTCTATATACTCAATTCTTTAACAGCAAATCTCCAGGCACGTTTAAAAGCCAACGCCAGTAAAAAGGCTTTGTAGAATCACTCTGTGAATTTCTTTGAAAACACTTCTTAAGAAGGAAAGCATACGTCTTTCATATGAGTGAAAACTGCATTCTATTCAGTTTTTAGTACTGTGTTGAATGGTTAGGCGATTCACTTGTAGGGAAGCGTTTGTTCGCATTCTGTATACTCAATTCTTTAACAGCAAATCTCGCGTTTTGCTTTTGACAGAAATTCCAATGAAATCACGTTTAAAAGCCAACGTCAGTAAAAAGGTTTTGTAGAATCACTCTGTAAATGTCTTTAAAAACACTTCTTAAGAAGGAAAGCATACGTCATTCATATGAGTGAAAACTGCATTCTATTCAGTTTTTACTACTGTGTTGAATGGTTAGGCGATTCACTTGTAGTTAAGCGTTTGTTCGCCTTCTGTATACTCAATTCTTTAACAGCAAATCTCGCGTTTTGCTTTTGACAGAAATTCCAATGAAATCATGTTTAAAAGCCAACGTCAGTAAAAAGGTTTTGTAGAATCACTCTGTCAATGTCTTTAAAAATACTTCTTAAGAAGGAAAGCATACGTCTTTCATCTGAGTGAAAACTGCATTCTATTCAGTTTTTACTACTGTGTTGAATGGTTAGGCGATTCACTTGTAGGGAAGCGTTTGTTTGCATTCTGTATCCTCAATTCTTTAACAGCAAATTGCGCATCTTGCCTTTGACAGAAATTCCAGTGAAATCACGTTTAAAATCCAACGTCAGTAAAAAGGCTTTGTAGAATCACTCTGTGAATGTCTTTGAAAACACTTCTTAAGAAGGAAAGCATAAGTCTTTCATCTGAGTGAAAACTGCATTCTATTCAGTTTTTAGTACTGTGTTGAATGGTTAGGCGATTCAATTGTAGGGAAGCGTTTGTTTGCATTCTGAATACTCAATTCTTTAACAGCAAATCTCGCGTCTTGCGTTTGACAGAAATTCCAGTGAAATCACATTTAAAAGCCAACGCCAGTAAAAAGGCTTTGTAGAATCACTCTGTGAATGTCTTTGAAAACACTTCTTAAGAAGGAAAGCATTCGTCTTTCATCTGAGTGAAAACTGCATTCTATTCAGTTTTTAGTACAGTGTTGAATGGTTAGGCGATTCACTTGTACGGAAGCGTTTGTTTGCATTCTGTATCCTCAATTTTTTAACAGCAAATTGTGCATCTTGCCTTTGACAGAAATTCCAGTGAAAACTCGTTTACAAGCCAACACCAGTAAAAAGGCTTTGTAGAATCACTCTGTGAAGGTCTTTGAAAACACTTCTTAAGAAGGAAAGCATACGTCTTTCATCTGAGTGAAAACTGCATTCTATTCAGTTTTTAGTACTGTGTTGAAAGGTTAGGCGATTCAATTGTAGGGTAGAGTTTGTTTGCATTCTGTATCCTCAATTCTTTAAAAGCAAATTGCGCATCTTGCCTTTGACAGAAATTCCAGTGAAATCACATTTAAAAGCCAACGTCAGTAAAAAGGCTTTGTAGGTTCACTGTGTGAATGTCTTTGAAAACACTTCTTAAGAAGGAAAGCATACGTCTTTCATCTGAGTGAAAACTGCATTCTATTCAGTTTTTAGTACTGTGTTGAATGGTTAGGCGATTCACTTGTAGGGTAGCGTTTATTTGCATTCTATATACTCAATTCTTTAACAGCAAATCTCCAGGCACGTTTAAAAGCCAACGCCAGTAAAAAGGCTTTGTAGAATCACTCTGTGAATTTCTTTGAAAACACTTCTTAAGAAGGAAAGCATACGTCTTTCATATGAGTGAAAACTGCATTCTATTCAGTTTTTAGTACTGTGTTGAATGGTTAGGCGATTCACTTGTAGGGAAGCGTTTGTTCGCATTCTGTATACTCAATTCTTTAACAGCAAATCTCGCGTTTTGCTTTTGACAGAAATTCCAATGAAATCACGTTTAAAAGCCAACGTCAGTAAAAAGGTTTTGTAGAATCACTCTGTAAATGTCTTTAAAAACACTTCTTAAGAAGGAAAGCATACGTCATTCATATGAGTGAAAACTGCATTCTATTCAGTTTTTACTACTGTGTTGAATGGTTAGGCGATTCACTTGTAGTTAAGTGTTTGTTCGCCTTCTGTATACTCAATTCTTTAACAGCAAATCTCGCGTTTTGCTTTTGACAGAAATTCCAATGAAATCATGTTTAAAAGCCAACGTCAGTAAAAAGGTTTTGTAGAATCACTCTGTCAATGTCTTTAAAAATACTTCTTAAGAAGGAAAGCATACGTCTTTCATCTGAGTGAAAACTGCATTCTATTCAGTTTTTACTACTGTGTTGAATGGTTAGGCGATTCACTTGTAGGGAAGCGTTTGTTTGCATTCTGTATCCTCAATTCTTTAACAGCAAATTGCGCATCTTGCCTTTGACAGAAATTCCAGTGAAATCACGTTTAAAATCCAACGTCAGTAAAAAGGCTTTGTAGAATCACTCTGTGAATGTCTTTGAAAACACTTCTTAAGAAGGAAAGCATAAGTCTTTCATCTGAGTGAAAACTGCATTCTATTCAGTTTTTAGTACTGTGTTGAATGGTTAGGCGATTCAATTGTAGGGAAGCGTTTGTTTGCATTCTGAATACTCAATTCTTTAACAGCAAATCTCGCGTCTTGCGTTTGACAGAAATTCCAGTGAAATCACATTTAAAAGCCAACGCCAGTAAAAAGGCTTTGTAGAATCACTCTGTGAATGTCTTTGAAAACACTTCTTAAGAAGGAAAGCATTCGTCTTTCATCTGAGTGAAAACTGCATTCTATTCAGTTTTTAGTACAGTGTTGAATGGTTAGGCGATTCACTTGTACGGAAGCGTTTGTTTGCATTCTGTATCCTCAATTTTTTAACAGCAAATTGTGCATCTTGCCTTTGACAGAAATTCCAGTGAAAACTCGTTTACAAGCCAACACCAGTAAAAAGGCTTTGTAGAATCACTCTGTGAAGGTCTTTGAAAACACTTCTTAAGAAGGAAAGCATACGTCTTTCATCTGAGTGAAAACTGCATTCTATTCAGTTTTTAGTACTGTGTTGAAAGGTTAGGCGATTCAATTGTAGGGTAGAGTTTGTTTGCATTCTGTATCCTCAATTCTTTAAAAGCAAATTGCGCATCTTGCCTTTGACAGAAATTCCAGTGAAATCACATTTAAAAGCCAACGTCAGTAAAAAGGCTTTGTAGGTTCACTGTGTGAATGTCTTTGAAAACACTTCTTAAGAAGGAAAGCATACGTCTTTCATCTGAGTGAAAACTGCATTCTATTCAGTTTTTAGTACTGTGTTGAATGGTTAGGCGATTCACTTGTAGGGTAGCGTTTATTTGCATTCTATATACTCAATTCTTTAACAGCAAATCTCCAGGCACGTTTAAAAGCCAACGCCAGTAAAAAGGCTTTGTAGAATCACTCTGTGAATTTCTTTGAAAACACTTCTTAAGAAGGAAAGCATACGTCTTTCATATGAGTGAAAACTGCATTCTATTCAGTTTTTAGTACTGTGTTGAATGGTTAGGCGATTCACTTGTAGGGAAGCGTTTGTTCGCATTCTGTATACTCAATTCTTTAACAGCAAATCTCGCGTTTTGCTTTTGACAGAAATTCCAATGAAATCACGTTTAAAAGCCAACGTCAGTAAAAAGGTTTTGTAGAATCACTCTGTAAATGTCTTTAAAAACACTTCTTAAGAAGGAAAGCATACGTCATTCATATGAGTGAAAACTGCATTCTATTCAGTTTTTACTACTGTGTTGAATGGTTAGGCGATTCACTTGTAGTTAAGCGTTTGTTCGCCTTCTGTATACTCAATTCTTTAACAGCAAATCTCGCGTTTTGCTTTTGACAGAAATTCCAATGAAATCATGTTTAAAAGCCAACGTCAGTAAAAAGGTTTTGTAGAATCACTCTGTCAATGTCTTTAAAAATACTTCTTAAGAAGGAAAGCATACGTCTTTCATCTGAGTGAAAACTGCATTCTATTCAGTTTTTACTACTGTGTTGAATGGTTAGGCGATTCACTTGTAGGGAAGCGTTTGTTTGCATTCTGTATCCTCAATTCTTTAACAGCAAATTGCGCATCTTGCCTTTGACAGAAATTCCAGTGAAATCACGTTTAAAATCCAACGTCAGTAAAAAGGCTTTGTAGAATCACTCTGTGAATGTCTTTGAAAACACTTCTTAAGAAGGAAAGCATAATCTTTCATCTGAGTGAAAACTGCATTCTATTCAGTTTTTAGTACTGTGTTGAATGGTTAGGCGATTCAATTGTAGGGAAGCGTTTGTTTGCATTCTGAATACTCAATTCTTTCACAGCAAATCTCGCGTCTTGCGTTTGACAGAAATTCCAGTGAAATCACATTTAAAAGCCAACGCCAGTAAAAAGGCTTTGTAGAATCACTCTGTGAATGTCTTTGAAAACACTTCTTAAGAAGGAAAGCATTCGTCTTTCATCTGAGTGAAAACTGCATTCTATTCAGTTTTTAGTACAGTGTTGAATGGTTAGGCGATTCACTTGTACGGAAGCGTTTGTTTGCATTCTGTATCCTCAATTCTTTAACAGCAAATCTCGCGTCTTGCGTTTGACAGAAATTCCAGTGAAATCACGTTTAAAAGCCAACGCCAGTAAAAAGGCTTTGAGAATCACTCTATGAATGTCTTTGAAAACACTTCTTAAGAAGGAAAGCATACGTCTTTCATCTGAGTGAAAACAGCATTCTATTCAGTTTTTAGTACTGTGTTGAAAGGTTAGGCGATTCAATTGTAGGGAAGAGTTTGTTTGCATTCTGTATCCTCAATTTTTTAACAGCAAATTGTGCATCTTGCCTTTGACAGAAATTCCAGTGAAAACTCGTTTACAAGCCAACGCCAGTAAAAAGGCTTTGTAGAATCACACTGTGAATGTCTTTGAAAACACTTCTTAAGAAGGAAAGCATACGTCTTTCATCTGAGTGAAAACTGCATTATATTCAGTTTTTAGTACTGTGTTGAATGGTTAGGCGATTCACTTGTAGGGTAGCGTTTATTTGCATTCTATATACTCAATTCTTTAACAGCAAATCTCCAGGCACGTTTAAAAGCCAATGCCAGTAAAAAAGCTTTGTAGAATCACTCTGTGAATTTCTTTGAAAACACTTCTTAAGAAGGAAAGCATACGTCTTTCATATGAGTGAAAACTGCATTCTATTCAGTTTTTAGTACTGTGTTGAATGGTTAGGCGATTCACTTGTAGGGAAGCGTTTGTTCGCATTCTGTATACTCAATTCTTTACCAGCAAATCTCGCGTTTTGCTTTTGACAGAAATTCCAATGAAATCACGTTTAAAAGCCAACGTCAGTAAAAAGGTTTTGTAGAATCACTCTGTAAATGTCTTTAAAAACACTTCTTAAGAAGGAAAGCATACGTCATTCATATGAGTGAAAACTGCATTCTATTCAGTTTTTACTACTGTGTTGAATGGTTAGGCGATTCACTTGTAGTTAAGCGTTTGTTCGCCTTCTGTATACTCAATTCTTTAACAGCAAATCTCGCGTTTTGCTTTTGACAGAAATTCCAATGAAATCACGTTTAAAAGCCAACGTCAGTAAAAAGGTTTTGTAGAATCACTCTGTCAATGTCTTTAAAAATACTTCTTAAGAAGGAAAGCATACGTCTTTCATCTGAGTGAAAACTGCATTCTATTCAGTTTTTAGTACTGTGTTGAATGGTTAGGCGATTCACTTGTATGGATGCCTTTGTTTGCATTCTGTATAATCAATTGTATAACAGCAAATTGCGCATCTTGCCTTTGACAGAAATTCCAGTGAAATCACGTTTAAAAGCCAACGTCAGTAAAAAGGCTTTGTAGAATCACTGTGTGAATGTCTTTGAAAACACTTCTTAAGAAGGAAAGCATATGTCTTTCATCTGAGTGAAAACTGCATTCTATTCAGTTTTTAGTACTGTGTTGAATGGTTAGGCGATTCACTTGTAGGGAAGCGTTTGTTTGCATTCTGTATCCTCAATTCTTTAACAGCAAATTGCACATCTTGCCTTTGACAGAAATTCCAGTGAAATCACGTTTAAAAGCCAACGTCAGTAAAAAGGCTTTGTAGAATCACTCTGTGAATGTCTTTGAAAACACTTCTTAAGAAGGAAAGCATAAGTCTTTCATCTGAGTGAAAACTGCATTCTATTCAGTTTTTAGTACTGTGTTGAATGGTTAGGCGATTCAATTGTAGGGAAGCGTTTGTTTGCATTCTGTATACTCAATTCTTTAACAGCAAATCTCGCGTCTTGCGTTTGACAGAAATTCCAGTGAAATCACATTTAAAAGCCAACGCCAGTAAAAAGGCTTTGTAGAATCACTCTGTGAATGTCTTTGAAAACACTTCTTAAGAAGGAAAGCATTCGTCTTTCATCTGAGTGAAAACTGCATTCTATTCAGTTTTTAGTACTGTTTTGAATGGTTAGGCGATTCACTTGTAGGGAAGCGTTTGTTTGCATTCTGTATCCTCAATTCTTTAACAGCAAATCTCGCGTCTTGCGTTTGACAGAAATTCCAGTGAAATCACATTTAAAAGCCAACGCCAGTAAAAAGGCTTTGAGAATCACTCTATGAATGTCTTTGAAAACACTTCTTAAGAAGGAAAGCATACATCTTTCATCTGAGTGAAAACAGCATTCTATTCAGTTTTTAGTACTGTGTTGAAAGGTTAGGCGATTCAATTGTAGGGAAGAGTTTGTTTGCATTCTGTATCCTCAATTTTTTAACAGCAAATTGTGCATCTTGCCTTTGACAGAAATTCCAGTGAAAACTCGTTTACAAGCCAACGCCAGTAAAAAGGCTTTGTAGAATCACAATGTGAATGTCTTTGAAAACACTTCTTAAGAAGGAAAGCATACTTCTTTCATCTGAGTGAAAACTGCATTCTATTCAGTTTTTACTACTGTGTTGAATGGTTAGGCGATTCACTTGTAGTTAAGCGTTTGTTTGCCTTCTGTATACTCAATTCTTTAACAGCAAATCTCGCGTTTTGCTTTTGACAGAAATTCCAATGAAATCACGTTTAAAAGCCAACGTCAGTAAAAAGGTTTTGTAGAATCACTCTGTCAATGTCTTTAAAAATACTTCTTAAGAAGGAAAGCATACGTCTTTCATCTGAGTGAAAACTGCATTCTATTCAGTTTTTAGTACTGTGTTGAATGGTTAGGCGATTCACTTGTATGGATGCGTTTGTTTGCATTCTGTATAATCAATTGTATAACAGCAAATTGCGCATCTTGCCTTTGACAGAAATTCCAGTGAAATCACGTTTAAAAGCCAACGTCAGTAAAAAGGCTTTGTAGAATCACTGTGTGAATGTCTTTGAAAACACTTCTTAAGAAGGAAAGCATATGTCTTTCATCTGAGTGAAAACTGCATTCTATTCAGTTTTTAGTACTGTGTTGAATGGTTAGGAGTTCACTTGTAGGGAAGCGTTTGTTCGCATTCTGTATACTCAATTCTTTAACAGCAAATCTCGCGGCTTGCGTTTGACAGAAATTCCAGTGAAATCACATTTAAAAGCCAACGCCAGTAAAAAGGCTTTGTAGAATCACTCTGTGAATGTCTTTGAAAACACTTCTTAAGAAGGAAAGCATTCGTCTTTCATCTGAGTGAAAACTGCATTCTATTCAGTTTTTAGTACTGTGTTGAATGGTTAGGCGATTCACTTGTAGGGAAGCGTTTGTTTGCATTCTGTATCCTCAATTCTTTAACAGCAAATCTCGCGTCTTGCCTTTGACAGAAATTCCAGTGAAATCACGTTTAAAAGCCAACGCCAGTAAAATGCTTTGTAGATTCACTATGTGAATGTCTCTGAAAACACTTCTTAAGAATGAAAGCATACATCTTTCATCTGAGTGAATACTGCATTCTATTCAGTTTTTAGTACTGTGTTGAATGGTTAGGCGATTCACTTGTAGGGAAGCGTTTGTTTGCATTCTGTATCCTCAATTCTTTAACAGCAAATCTCGCGTCTTGCCTTTGACAGAAATTCCAGTGAAATCACGTTTAAAAGCCAACGTCAGTAAAAAGGCTTTGTAGAATCACTCTGTGAATGTCTTTGAAAACACTTCTTAAGAAGAAAAGCATTCGTCTTTCATCTGAGTGAAAACTGCATTCTATTCAGTTTTTAGTACTGTGTTGAATGGTTAGGCGATTCACTTGTAGGGAAGCGTTTGTTTGCATTCTGTATCCTCAATTCTTTAACAGCAAATCTCGCGTCTTCCTTTGACAGAAATTCCAGTGAAATCACGTTTAAAAGCCAACGCCAGTAAGAAGGCTTTGAGAATAACTCTATGAATGTCTTTGAAAACACTTCTTAAGAAGGAAAGCATACGTCTTTCATCTGAGTGAAAACTGCATTCTATTCAGTTTTTAGTACTGTGTTGAAAGGTTAGGCGATTCAATTGTAGGGTAGAGTTTGTTTGCATTCTGTATCCTCAATTCTTTAAAAGCAAATTGCGCATCTTGCCTTTGACAGAAATTCCAGTGAAATCACATTTAAAAGCCAACGTCAGTAAAAAGGCTTTGTAGGATCACTGTGTGAATGTCTTTGAAAACACTTCTTAAGAAGGAAATCATACGTCTTTCATCTGAGTGAAAACTGCATTCTATTCAGTTTTTAGTACTGTGTTGAATGGTTAGGCGATTCACTTGTAGGGTAGCGTTTATTTGCATTCTATATACTCAATTCTTTAACAGCAAATCTCCAGGCACGTTTAAAAGCCAACGCCAGTAAAAAGGCTTTGTAGAATCACTCTGTGAATTTCTTTGAAAACACTTCTTAAGAAGGAAAGCATACGTCTTTCATATGAGTGAAAACTGCATTCTATTCAGTTTTTAGTACTGTGTTGAATGGTTAGGCGATTCACTTGTAGGGAAGCGTTTGTTCGCATTCTGTATACTCAATTCTTTAACAGCAAATCTCGCGTTTTGCTTTTGACAGAAATTCCAATGAAATCACGTTTAAAAGCCAACGTCAGTAAAAAGGTTTTGTAGAATCACTCTGTAAATGTCTTTAAAAACACTTCTTAAGAAGGAAAGCATACGTCATTCATATGAGTGAAAACTGCATTCTATTCAGTTTTTACTACTGTGTTGAATGGTTAGGCGATTCACTTGTAGTTAAGCGTTTGTTCGCCTTCTGTATACTCAATTCTTTAACAGCAAATCTCGCGTTTTGCTTTTGACAGAAATTCCAATGAAATCATGTTTAAAAGCCAACGTCAGTAAAAAGGTTTTGTAGAATCACTCTGTCAATGTCTTTAAAAATACTTCTTAAGAAGGAAAGCTTACGTCTTTCATCTGAGTGAAAACTGCATTCTATTCAGTTTTTACTACTGTGTTGAATGGTTAGGCGATTCACTTGTAGGGAAGCGTTTGTTTGCATTCTGTATCCTCAATTCTTTAACAGCAAATTGCGCATCTTGCCTTTGACAGAAATTCCAGTGAAATCACGTTTAAAATCCAACGTCAGTAAAAAGGCTTTGTAGAATCACTCTGTGAATGTCTTTGAAAACACTTCTTAAGAAGGAAAGCATAAGTCTTTCATCTGAGTGAAAACTGCATTCTATTCAGTTTTTAGTACTGTGTTGAATGGTTAGGCGATTCAATTGTAGGGAAGCGTTTGTTTGCATTCTGAATACTCAATTCTTTAACAGCAAATCTCGCGTCTTGCGTTTGACAGAAATTCCAGTGAAATCACATTTAAAAGCCAACGCCAGTAAAAAGGCTTTGTAGAATCACTCTGTGAATGTCTTTGAAAACACTTCTTAAGAAGGAAAGCATTCGTCTTTCATCTGAGTGAAAACTGCATTCTATTCAGTTTTTAGTACAGTGTTGAATGGTTAGGCGATTCACTTGTACGGAAGCGTTTGTTTGCATTCTGTATCCTCAATTTTTTAACAGCAAATTGTGCATCTTGCCTTTGACAGAAATTCCAGTGAAAACTCGTTTACAAGCCAACACCAGTAAAAAGGCTTTGTAGAATCACTCTGTGAAGGTCTTTGAAAACACTTCTTAAGAAGGAAAGCATACGTCTTTCATCTGAGTGAAAACTGCATTCTATTCAGTTTTTAGTACTGTGTTGAAAGGTTAGGCGATTCAATTGTAGGATAGAGTTTGTTTGCATTCTGTATCCTCAATTCTTTAAAAGCAAATTGCGCATCTTGCCTTTGACAGAAATTCCAGTGAAATCACATTTAAAAGCCAACGTCAGTAAAAAGGCTTTGTAGGATCACTGTGTGAATGTCTTTGAAAACACTTCTTAAGCAGGAAAGCATACGTCTTTCATCTGAGTGAAAACTGCATTCTATTCAGTTTTTAGTACTGTGTTGAATGGTTAGGCGATTCACTTGTAGGGTAGCGTTTATTTGCATTCTATATACTCAATTCTTTAACAGCAAATCTCCAGGCACGTTTAAAAGCCAACGCCAGTAAAAAGGCTTTGTAGAATCACTCTGTGAATTTCTTTGAAAACACTTCTTAAGAAGGAAAGCATACGTCTTTCATATGAGTGAAAACTGCATTCTATTCAGTTTTTAGTACTGTGTTGAATGGTTAGGCGATTCACTTGTAGGGAAGCGTTTGTTCGCATTCTGTATACTCAATTCTTTAACAGCAAATCTCGCGTTTTGCTTTTGACAGAAATTCCAATGAAATCACGTTTAAAAGCCAACGTCAGTAAAAAGGTTTTGTAGAATCACTCTGTAAATGTCTTTAAAAACACTTCTTAAGAAGGAAAGCATACGTCATTCATATGAGTGAAAACTGCATTCTATTCAGTTTTTACTACTGTGTTGAATGGTTAGGCGATTCACTTGTAGTTAAGCGTTTGTTCGCCTTCTGTATACTCAATTCTTTAACAGCAAATCTCGCGTTTTGCTTTTGACAGAAATTCCAATGAAATCATGTTTAAAAGCCAACGTCAGTAAAAAGGTTTTGTAGAATCACTCTGTCAATGTCTTTGAAAACACTTCTTAAGAAGGAAAGCATATGTCTTTCATCTGAGTGAAAACTGCATTCTATTCAGTTTTTAGTACTGTGTTGAATGGTTAGGCGATTCACTTGTAGGGAAGCGTTTGTTTGCATTCTGTATCCTCAATTCTTTAACAGCAAATTGCGCATCTTGCCTTTGACAGAAATTCCAGTGAAATCACGTTTAAAAGCCAACTTCAGTAAAAAGGCTTTGTAGAATCACTCTGTGAATGTCTTTGAAAACACTTCTTAAGAAGGAAAGCATAAGTCTTTCATCTGAGTGAAAACTGCATTCTATTCAGTTTTTAGTACTGTGTTGAATGGTTAGGCGATTCAATTGTAGGGAAGCGTTTGTTTGCATTCTGTATACTCAATTCTTTAACAGCAAATTTCGCGTCTTGCGTTTGACAGAAATTCCAGTGAAATCACATTTAAAAGCCAACGCCAGTAAAAAGGCTTTGTAGAATCACTCTGTGAATGTCTTTGAAAACACTTCTTAAGAAGGAAAGCATTCGTCTTTCATCTGAGTGAAAACTGCATTCTATTCAGTTTTTAGTACTGTTTTGAATGGTTAGGCGATTCACTTGTAGGGAAGCGTTTGTTTGCATTCTGTATCCTCAATTCTTTAACAGCAAATCTCGCGTCTTGCCTTTGACAGAAATTCCAGTGAAATCACGTTTAAAAGCCAACGCCAGTAAAAAGGCTTTGAGAATCACTCTATGAATGTCTTTGAAAACACTTCTTAAGAAGGAAAGCATACATCTTTCATCTGAGTGAAAACAGCATTCTATTCAGTTTTTAGTACTGTGTTGAAAGGTTAGGCGATTCAATTGTAGGGAAGAGTTTGTTTGCATTCTGTATCCTCAATTTTTTAACAGCAAATTGTGCATCTTGCCTTTGACAGAAATTCCAGTGAAAACTCGTTTACAAGCCAACGCCAGTAAAAAGGCTTTGTAGAATCACAATGTGAATGTCTTTGAAAACACTTCTTAAGAAGGAAAGCATACGTCTTTCATCTGAGTGAAAACTGCATTCTATTCAGTTTTTACTACTGTGTTGAATGGTTAGGCGATTCACTTGTAGTTAAGCGTTTGTTTGCCTTCTGTATACTCAATTCTTTAACAGCAAATCTCGCGTTTTGCTTTTGACAGAAATTCCAATGAAATCACGTTTAAAAGCCAACGTCAGTAACAAGGTTTTGTAGAATCACCCTGTCAATGTCTTTAAAAATACTTCTTAAGAAGGAAAGCATACGTCTTTCATCTGAGTGAAAACTGCATTCTATTCAGTTTTTAGTACTGTGTTGAATGGTTAGGCGATTCACTTGTATGGATGCGTTTGTTTGCATTCTGTATAATCAATTGTATAACAGCAAATTGCGCATCTTGCCTTTGACAGAAATTCCAGTGAAATCACGTTTAAAAGCCAACGTCAGTAAAAAGGCTTTGTAGAATCACTGTGTGAATGTCTTTGAAAACACTTCTTAAGAAGGAAAGCATATGTCTTTCATCTGAGTGAAAACTGCATTCTATTCAGTTTTTAGTACTGTGTTGAATGGTTAGGAGTTCACTTGTAGGGAAGCGTTTGTTCGCATTCTGTATACTCAATTCTTTAACAGCAAATCTCGCGGCTTGCGTTTGACAGAAATTCCAGTGAAATCACGTTTAAAAGCCAACGCCTGTAAAATGCTTTGTAGATTCACTCTATGAATGTCTTTGAAAACACTTCTTAAGAATGAAAGCATACATCTTTCATCTGAGTGAAAACTGCATTCTATTCAGTTTTTAGTACTGTGTTGAATGGTTAGGCGATTCACTGTAGGGAAGCGTTTGTTTGCATTCTGTATCCTCAATTCTTTAACAGCAAATCTCGCGTCTTGCCTTTGACAGAAATTCCAGTGAAATCACGTTTAAAAGCCAACGTCAGTAAAAAGGCTTTGTAGAATCACTCTGTGAATGTCTTTGAAAACACTTCTTAAGAAGGAAAGCATAAGTCTTTCATCTGAGTGAAAACTGCATTCTATTCAGTTTTTAGTACTGTGTTGAATGGTTAGGCGATTCACTTGTAGGGAAGCCTTTGTTCGCATTCTGTATACTCAATTCTTTAACAGCAAATCTCGCGTCTTGCGTTTGACAGAAATTCCAGTGAAATCACATTTAAAAGCCAACGCCAGTAAAAAGGCTTTGTAGAATCACTCTGTGAATGTCTTTGAAAACACTTCTTAAGAAGGAAAGCATTCGTCTTTCATCTGAGTGAAAACTGCATTCTATTCAGTTTTTAGTACTGTGTTGAATGGTTAGGCGATTCACTTGTAGGGAAGCGTTTGTTTGCATTCTGTATCCTCAATTCTTTAACAGCAAATCTCGCGTCTTGCCTTTGACAGAAATTCCAGTGAAATCACTTTTAAAAGCCAACGTCAGTAAAAAGGCTTTGTAGAATCACTCTGTGAATGTCTTTGAAAACACTTCTTAAGAAGGAAAGCATAAGTCTTTCATCTGAGTGAAAACTGCATTCTATTCAGTTTTTAGTACTGTGTTGAATGGTTAGGCGATTCAATTGTAAGGAAGCGTTTGTTTGCATTCTGTATCCTCAATTTTTTATCAGCAAATTGTGCATCTTGCCTTTGACAGAAATTCCAGTGAAAACTCGTTTACAAGCCAATGCCAGTAAAAAGGCTTTGTAGAATCACTGTGTGAATGTCTTTGAAAACACTTCTTAAGAAGGAAAGCATACGTCTTTCATCTGAGTGAAAACTGCATTCTATTCAGTTTTTAGTACTGTGTTGAAAGGTTAGGCGATTCAATTGTAGGGTAGAGTTTGTTTCCATTCTGTATCCTCAATTCTTTAACAGCAAATTGTGCATCTTGCCTTTGACAGAAATTCCAGTGAAATCACATTTAAAAGCCAACGTCAGTAAAAAGGCTTTGTAGAATCACTGTGTGAATGTCTTTGAAAACACTTCTTAAGAAGGAAAGCATACATCTTTCATCTGAGTGAAAACTGCATTCTATTCAGTTTTTAGTACTGTGTTGAATGGTTAGGCGATTCACTTGTAGGGTAGCGTTTATTTGCATTCTATATACTCAATTCTTTAACAGCAAATCTCCAGGCACGTTTAAAAGCCAACGCCAGTAAAAAGGCTTTGTAGAATCACTCTGTGAATTTCTTTGAAAACACTTCTTAAGAAGGAAAGCATACGTCTTTCATATGAGTGAAAACTGCATTCTATTCAGTTTTTAGTACTGTGTTGAATGGTTAGGCGATTCACTTGTAGGGAAGAGTTTGTTCGCATTCTGTATACTCAATTCTTTAACAGCAAATCTCGCATTTTGCTTTTGACAGAAATTCCAATGAAATCACCTTTAAAAGCCAACATCAGTAAAAAGGTTTTGTAGAATCACTCTGTGAATGTCTTTGAAAACACTTCTTAAGAAGGAAAGCATACGTCTTTCATCTGAGTGAAAACTGCATTCTATTCAGTTTTTACTACTGTGTTGAATGGTTAGGCGATTCACTTGTAGGGAAGCGTTTGTTTGCATTCTGTATCCTCAATTCTTTAACAGCAAATCGCGCATCTTGCCTTTGACAGAAATTCCAGTGAAATCACATTTAAAAGCCAACGCCAGTAAAAAGGCTTTGTAGAATCACTCTGTGAATGTCTTTGAAAACACTTCTTAAGAAGGAAAGCATTCGTCTTTCATCTGAGTGAAAACTGCATTCTATTCATTTTTTTAGTACTGTGTTGAATGGTTAGGCGATTCACTTGTAGGGAAGCGTTTGTTTGCATTCTGTATCCTCAATTCTTTAACAGCAAATCTCGCGTCTTGCGTTTGACAGAAATTCCAGTGAAATCACGTTTAAAAGCCAACGCCAGTAAAAAGGCTTTGAGAATCACTCTATGAATGTCTTTGAAAACACTTCTTAAGAAGGAAAGCATACGTCTTTCATCTGAGTGAAAACAGCATTCTATTCAGTTTTTAGTACTGTGTTGAAAGGTTAGGCGATTCAATTGTAGGGAAGAGTTTGTTTGCATTCTGTATCCTCAATTTTTTAACAGCAAATTGTGAATCTTGCGTTTGACAGAAATTCCAGTGAAATCACGTTTAAAAGCCAACGCCAGTAAAAAGGCTTTGAGAATCACTCTATGAATGTCTTTGAAAACACTTCTTAAGAAGGAAAGCATACGTCTTTCATCTGAGTGAAAACAGCATTCTATTCAGTTTTTAGTACTGTGTTGAAAGGTTAGGCGATTCAATAGTAGGGAAGAGTTTGTTTGCATTCTGTATCCTCAATTTTTTAACAGCAAATTGTGAATCTTGCCTTTGACAGAAATTCCAGTGAAAACTCGTTTACAAGCCAACGCCAGTAAAAAGGCTTTGTAGAATCACTCTGTGAATGTCTTTGAAAACACTTCTTAAGAAGGAAAGCATACGTCTTTCATCTGAGTGAAAACTGCATTCTATTCAGTTTTTAGTACTGTGTTGAAAGGTTAGGCGATTCAATTGTAGGGTAGAGTTTGTTTGCATTCTGTATCCTCAATTCTTTAACAGAAAATTGCGCATCTTGCCTTTGACAGAAATTCCAGTGAAATCACATTTAAAAGCCAACTTCAGTAAAAAGGCTTTGTAGAATCACTGTGTGAATGTCTTTGAAAACACTTCTTAAGAAGGAAAGCATACGTCTTTCATCTGAGTGAAAACTGCATTCTATTCAGTTTTTAGTACTGTGTTGAATGGTTAGGCGATTCACTTGTAGGGAAGCATTTGTTCGCATTCCATATACTCAATTCTTTAACAGCAAATCTTGCATCTTGCGTTTGACAGAAATTCCAGTGAAATCACGTTTAAAAGCCAAAGTCAGTAAAAAGGCTTTGTAGAATCACTCTGTGAATGTCTTTGAAAACACTTCTTAAGAAGGAAAGCATACGTCTTTCATATGAGTGAAAACTGCATTCTATTCAGTTTTTATTACTGTGTTGAATGGTTAGGCGATTCACTTGTAGGGAAGCGTTTGTTTGCATTCTGTATACTCAATTCTTTAACAGCAAATATCACGTTTTGCTTTTGAGAGAAATTCCAATGAAATCACGTTTAAAAGCCAATGTCAGTAAAAAGGTTTTGTAGAATCACTCTGTAAATGTCTTTAAAAACACTTCTTAAGAAGGAAAGCATACGTCATTCATATGAGTCAAAACTGCATTCTATTCAGTTTTTACTACTGTGTTGAATGGTTAGGCGATTCACTTGTAGTTAAGCGTTTGTTCGCCTTCTGTATACTCAATTCTTTAACAGCAAATCTCGCGTTTTGCCTTTGACAGAAATTCCAATGAAATCACGTTTAAAAGCCAACGTCAGTAAAAAGGTTTTGTAGAATCACTCTGTCAATGTCTTTAAAAATACTTCTTAAGAAGGAAAGCATACGTCTTTCATCTGAGTGAAAACTGCATTCTATTCAATTTTTAGTACTGTGTTGAATGGTTAGGCGATTCACTTGTATGGATGCCTTTGTTCGCATTCTGTATCCTCAATTCTTTAACAGCAAATCTCGCATCTTGCCTTTGACAGAAATTCCAGTGAAATCACGTTTAAAAGCCAACGTCAGTAAAAAGGCTTTGTAGAATCACTCTGTGAATGTCTTTGAAAACACTTCTTAAGAAGGAAAGCATACGTCTTTCATCTGAGTGAAAACTGCATTCTATTCAGTTTTTAGTACTGTGTTGAATGGTTAGGCGATTCACTTGTAGGGAAGCGTTTGTTTGCATTCTGTATCCTCAATTCTTTAACAGCAAATCTCGCGTCTTGCGTTTGACAGAAATTCCAGTGAAATCACGTTTAAAAGCCAACGCCAGTAAAAAGGCTTTGAGAATCACTCTATGAATGTCTTTGAAAACACTTCTTAAGAAGGAAAGCATACGTCTTTCATCTGAGTGAAAACAGCATTCTATTCAGTTTTTAGTACTGTGTTGAAAGGTTAGGCGATTCAATTGTAGGGAAGAGTTTGTTTGCATTCTGTATCCTCAATTTTTTAACAGCAAATTGTGCATCTTGCCTTTGACAGAAATTCCAGTGAAAACTCGTTTACAAGCCAACGCCAGTAAAAAGGCTTTGTAGAAACACTCTGTGAATGTATTTGAAAACACTTCTTAAGATGGAAAGCATACATCTTTCATCTGAGTGAAAACTGCATTCTATTCAGTTTTTAGTACTGTGTTGAATGGTTAGGCGATTCACATGTAGGGAAGCGTTTGTTCGCATTCTGTATACTCAATTCTTTAACAGCAAATCTCACAGCTTGTGTTTGACAGAAATTCCAGTGAAATCACGTTTAAAAGCCAACATCAGTAAAAAGGCTGTGTAGAATCACTCTGTGAATGTCTTTGAAAACACTTCTTAAGAAGGAAAGCATACGTCTTTCATCTGAGTGAAAACTGCATTCTATTCAGTTTTTAGTACAGTGTTGAATGGTTAGGCGATTCAATTGTAGGAAGCGTTTGTTTGCATTCTGTATGCTCAATTCTTTAACAGCATATCTCGCCTCTTGCGATTGACAGAAATTCCAGTGAAATCACGTTTAAAAGCCAACGCTGGTAAAAAGGCTTTGTAGAATCACTCTGTGAATGTCTTTGAAAACACTTCTTAAGAAGGAAAGCATACGTCTTTCATCTGAGTGAAAACTGCATTCTATTCCGTTTTTAGAACTGTGTGGAATGGTTAGGCGATTCACTTGTAGGGAAGCGTTTGTTCGCATTCTGTATACTCATTTCTTTTACAGCAAATCTTGTGGCTTGTGTTTGACAGAAATTACAGTGAAATCACTTTTAAAAGCCAACGCAAGTAAAAAGGCTTTGTAGAATCACTCTGTGAATGTCTTTGGAAACACTTCTTAAGAAGGAAAGCATACGTCTTTCATCTGAGTGAAAACTGCATTCTATTCACTTTTTAGTACTGTGTTGAATGGTTAGGCGATTCACTTGTAGGGAAGCGTTTGTTCGCATTCTGTATACTCAATTCTTTAACAGCAAATCTCGCGTTTTGCGTTTGACAGAAATTCCAGTGAAATCACGTTTAAAAGCCAATGTCAGTAAAAAGGCTTTGTAGAAACACTCTGTGAATATTTTTGAAAACACTTCATAAGATGGAAAGCATACGTCTTTCATCTGAGTGAAAACTGCATTCTATTCAGTTTTTAGTACTGTGTTGAATGGTTAGGCGATTCAATTGTAGGAAGCGTTTGTTTGCATTCTATATGCTCAATTATTTAACAGCAAATCTCGAGTCTTGCGATTGACAGAAATTCCAGTGAAATCACGTTTAAAAGCCAACGCTGGTAAAAAGGCTTTGTAGAATCACTCTGTGAATGTCTTTGAAAACACTTCTTAAGAAGGAAAGCATACGTCTTTCATCTGAGTGAAAACTGCATTCTATTCTGTTTTTATTACTGTGTTTACTGGTTAGGCGATTCACTTGTAGGGAAGCGTTTGTTTGCATTCTGTATACTGAATTCTTTAACAGCAAATTGCGCATCTTGACTTTGACAGAAATTCCAGTGAAATCACGTTTAAAAGCCAATGTCAGTAAAAAGTCTTTGTAGAATCACTCTGTGAATGTCTTTGAAAACACTTCTTAAGAAGGAAAGCATACTTCTTTCATCTGAGTGAAAACTGCATTCTATTCAGTTTTTAGAACTGTGTGGAATGGTTAGGCGATTCACTTGTAGGGAAGCGTTTGTTCGCATTCTGTATACTCAATTCTTTAAGAGCAAATTGCGCATCTTGCCTTTGACAGAAATTCCAGTGAAATCACGTTTAAAAGCCAACGTCAGTAAAAAGGCTTTGTAGAATCACTCTGTGAATGTCTTTGAAAATACTTCTTAAGAAGGAAAGCATACGTCTTTCATCTGAGTGAAAACTGCATTCTATTCAGTTTTTAGTTCTGTGTTGAATGGTTATGCGATTCACTTGTAGGGAAGCCTTTGTTCGCATTCTGTATACTCAATTCTTTTACAGCAAATCTTGCAGCTTGTGTTTGACAGAAATTCCAGTGAAATCACGTTTAAAAGCCAATGCCAGTAAATAGGCTTTGTAGAATCATTCTGTGAATGTCTTTGGAAACACTTCTTAAGAAGGAAAGCATACGTCTTTCATCTGAGTGAAAACTGCATTCTATTCACTTTTTAGTACTGTGTTGAATGGTTAGGCGATTCACTTGTAGGGAAGCGTTTGTTCGCAATCTGTATACTCAATTCTTTAACAGCAAATCTCACGTCTTGCGTCTGACAGAAATTCCAGTGAAATCACGTTTAAAAGCCAATGTCAGTAAAAAGGCTTTGTAGAAACACTCTGTGAATATTTTTGAAAACACTTCATAAGATGGAAAGCATACGTCTTTCATCTGAGTGAAAAGTGCATTCTATTCAGTTTTTAGTATTGTGTTGAATGGTTAGGCGATTCAATTGTAGGAAGCGTTTGTTTGCATTCTATATGCTCAATTCTTTAACAGCAAATCTCGAGTCTTGCGATTGACAGAAATTCCAGTGAAATCACGTTTAAAAGCCAACGCTGGTAAAAAGGCTTTGTAGAATCACTCTGTGAATGTCTTTGAAAACACTTCTTAAGAAGGAAAGCATAAGTCTTTCATCTGAGTGAAAACTGTATTCTATTCTGTTTTTATTACTGTGTTTACTGGTTAGGCGATTCACTTGTAGGGAAGCGTTTGTTTGCATTCTGTATACTGAATTCTTTAACAGCAAATTGCGCATCTTGACTTTGACAGAAATTCCAGTGAAATCACGTTTAAAAGCCAATGTCAGTAAAAAGGCTTTGTAGAATCACTCTGTGAATGTCTTTGAAAACACTTCTTAAGAAGGAAAGCATACGTCTTTCATCTGAGTGAAAACTGCATTCTATTCTGTTTTTATTACTGTGTTGAATGGTTAGGCGATTCACTTGTAGGGAAGCGTTTGTTTGCATTCTGTATACTGAATTCTTTAACAGCAAATTGCACATCTTGCCTTTGACAGAAATTCCAGTGAAATCACGTTTAAAAGCCAACATCAGTAAAAAGGCTTTGTAGAATCAATCTGTGAATGTCTTTGGAAACACTTCTTAAGAAGGAAAGCATAAGTCTTTCATCTGAGTGAAAACTGCATTCTATTCAGTTTTTAGTACTGTGTTGAATGGTTAGGCGATTCACTTGTATGGAAACGTTTGTTTGCATTCTGTATACTC
This sequence comes from Phyllotis vaccarum, assembly GCA_033318265.1. NCBI lineage: Eukaryota > Metazoa > Chordata > Mammalia > Rodentia > Cricetidae > Phyllotis > Phyllotis vaccarum. Next base: position 2,070,826 of record JARWLC010000040.1, on the reverse strand, counting down.
AATTCTTTAACAGCAAATTGCGCATCTTGCCTTTGACAGAAATTCCAGTGAAATCACGTTTAAAAGCCAACTTCAGTAAAAAGGCTTTGTAGAATCACTCTGTGAATGTCTTTGAAAATACTTCTTAAGAAGGAAAGCATACGTCTTTCATCTGAGTGAAAACTGCATTCTATTCAGTTTTTAGTTCTGTGTTGAATGGTTATGCGATTCACTTGTAGGGAAGCCTTTGTTCGCATTCTGTATACTCAATTCTTTTACAGCAAATCTTGCAGCTTGTGTTTGACAGAAATTCCAGTGAAATCACGTTTAATAGCCAATGCCAGTAAATAGGCTTTGTAGAATCACTCTGTGAATGTCTTTGAAAACACTTCATAAGATGGAAAGCATTCGTCTTTCATCTGAGTGAAAACTGCATTCTATTCAGTTTTTAGTACTGTGTTGAATGGTTAGGCGATTCAATTGTAGGAAGCGTTTGTTTGCATTCTATATGCTCAATTCTTTAACAGCAAATCTCGAGTCTTGCGATTGACAGAAATTCCAGTGAAATCACGTTTAAAAGCCAACGCTGGTAAAAAGGCTTTGTAGAATCACTCTGTGAATGTCTTTGAAAACACTTCTTAAGAAGGAAAGCATACGTCTTTCATCTGAGTGAAAACTGCATTCTATTCTGTTTTTATTACTGTGTTTACTGGTTAGGCGATTCACTTGTAGGGAAGCGTTTGTTTGCATTCTGTATACTGAATTCTTTAACAGCAAATTGCGCATCTTGACTTTGACAGAAATTCCAGTGAAATCACGTTTAAAAGCCAATGTCAGTAAAAAGGCTTTGTAGAATCACTCTGTGAATGTCTTTGAAAACACTTCTTAAGAAGGAAAGCATACGTCTTTCATCTGAGTGAAAACTGCATTCTATTCAGTTTTTAGAACTGTGTGGAATGGTTAGGCGATTCACTTGTAGGGAAGCGTTTGTTCGCATTCTGTATACTCATTTCTTTTACAGCAAATCTTGTGGCTTGTGTTTGACAGAAATTTCAGTGAAATCACGTTTAAAAGCCAACGCAAGTAAAAAGGCTTTGTAGAATCACTCTGTGAATGTCTTTGGAAACACTTCTTAAGAAGGAAAGCATACGTCTTTCATCTGAGTGAAAACTGCATTCTATTCACTTTTTAGTACTGTGTTGAATGGTTAGGCGATTCACTTGTAGGGAAGCGTTTGTTCGCATTCTGTATACTCAATTCTTTAACAGCAAATCTCGCGTCTTGCGTTTGACAGAAATTCCAGTGAAATCACGTTTAAAAGCCAATGTCAGTAAAAAGGCTTTGTAGAAACACTCTGTGAATATTTTTGAAAACACTTCATAAGATGGAAAGCATACGTCTTTCATCTGAGTGAAAACTGCATTCTATTCAGTTTTTAGTACTGTGTTGAATGGTTAGGCGATTCAATTGTAGGAAGCGTTTGTTTGCATTCTATATGCTCAATTCTTTAACAGCAAATCTCGAGTCTTGCAATTGACAGAAATTCCAGTGAAATCACGTTTAAAAGCCAACGCTGGTAAAAAGGCTTTGTAGAATCACTCTGTGAATGTCTTTGAAAACACTTCTTAAGAAGGAAAGCATACGTCTTTCATCTGAGTGAAAACTGCATTCTATTCTGTTTTTATTACTGTGTTTACTGGTTAGGCGATTCACTTGTAGGGAAGCGTTTGTTTGCATTCTGTATACTGAATTCTTTAACAGCAAATTGCGCCTCTTGACTTTGACAGAAATTCCAGTGAAATCACGTTTAAAAGCCAACGCAAGTAAAAAGGCTTTGTAGAATCACTCTGTGAATGTCTTTGGAAACACTTCTTAAGAAGGAAAGCATACGTCTTTCATCTGAGTGAAAACTGCATTCTATTCACTTTTTAGTACTGTGTTGAATGGTTAGGCGATTCACTTGTAGGGAAGCCTTTGTTCGCATTCTGTATACTCAATTCTTTAACAGCAAATCTCGCGTCTTGCGTTTGACAGAAATTCCAGTGAAATCACGTTTAAAAGCCAATGTCAGTAAAAAGGCTTTGTAGAAACACTCTGTGAATATTTTTGAAAACACTTCATAAGATGGAAAGCATACGTCTTTCATCTGAGTGAAAACTGCATTCTATTCAGTTTTTAGTACTGTGTTGAATGGTTAGGCGATTCAATTGTAGGAAGCGTTTGTTTGCATTCTATATGCTCAATTCTTTAACAGCAAATCTCGAGTCTTGCGATTGACAGAAATTCCAGTGAAATCACGTTTAAAAGCCAACGCTGGTAAAAAGGCTTTGTAGAATCACTCTGTGAATGTCTTTGAAAACACTTCTTAAGAAGGAAAGCATACGTCTTTCATCTGAGTGAAAACTGCATTCTATTCTGTTTTTATTACTGTGTTTACTGGTTAGGCGATTCACTTGTAGGGAAGCGTTTGTTTGCATTCTGTATACTGAATTCTTTAACAGCAAATTGCGCATCTTGACTTTGACAGAAATTCCAGTGAAATCACGTTTAAAAGCCAATGTCAGTAAAAAGGCTTTGTAGAATCACTCTGTGAATGTCTTTGAAAACACTTCTTAAGAAGGAAAGCATACTTCTTTCATCTGAGTGAAAACTGCATTCTATTCAGTTTTTAGAACTGTGTGGAATGGTTAGGCGATTCACTTGTAGGGAAGCGTTTGTTCGCATTCTGTATACTCAATTCTTTAACAGCAAATTGCGCATCTTGCCTTTGACAGAAATTCCAGTGAAATCACGTTTAAAAGCCAACGTCAGTAAAAAGGCTTTGTAGAATCACTCTGTGAATGTCTTTGAAAATACTTCTTAAGAAGGAAAGCATACGTCTTTCATCTGAGTGAAAACTGCATTCTATTCAGTTTTTAGTTCTGTGTTGAATGGTTATGCGATTCACTTGTAGGGAAGCCTTTGTTCGCATTCTGTATACTCAATTCTTTTACAGCAAATCTTGCAGCTTGTGTTTGACAGAAATTCCAGTGAAATCACGTTTAAAAGCCAATGCCAGTAAATAGGCTTTGTAGAATCATTCTGTGAATGTCTTTGGAAACACTTCTTAAGAAGGAAAGCATACGTCTTTCATCTGAGTGAAAACTGCATTCTATTCACTTTTTAGTACTGTGTTGAATGGTTAGGCGATTCACTTGTAGGGAAGCGTTTGTTCGCAATCTGTATACTCAATTCTTTAACAGCAAATCTCGCGTCTTGCGTTTGACAGAAATTCCAGTGAAATCACGTTTAAAAGCCAATGTCAGTAAAAAGGCTTTGTAGAAACACTCTGTGAATATTTTTGAAAACACTTCATAAGATGGAAAGCATACGTCTTTCATCTGAGTGAAAAGTGCATTCTATTCAGTTTTTAGTATTGTGTTGAATGGTTAGGCGATTCAATTGTAGGAAGCGTTTGTTTGCATTCTATATGCTCAATTCTTTAACAGCAAATCTCGAGTCTTGCAATTGACAGAAATTCCAGTGAAATCACGTTTAAAAGCGAACGCTGGTAAAAAGGCTTTGTAGAATCACTCTGTGAATGCCTTTGAAAACACTTCTTAAGAAGGAAAGCATACGTCTTTCATCTGAGTGAAAACTGCATTCTATTCTGTTTTTATTACTGTGTTTACTGGTTAGGCGATTCACTTGTAGGGAAGCGTTTGTTTGCATTCTTTATACTGAATTCTTTAACAGCAAATTGCGCATCTTGACTTTGACAGAAATTCCAGTGAAATCACGTTTAAAAGCCAATGTCAGTAAAAAGGCTTTGTAGAATCACTCTGTGAATGTCTTTGAAAACACTTCTTAAGAAGGAAAGCATACGTCTTTCATCTGAGTGAAAACTGCATTCTATTCTGTTTTTATTACTGTGTTGAATGGTTAGGCGATTCACTTGTAGGGAAGCGTTTGTTTGCATTCTGTATACTGAATTCTTTAACAGCAAATTGCACATCTTGCCTTTGACAGAAATTCCAGTGAAATCACGTTTAAAAGCCAACATCAGTAAAAAGGCTTTGTAGAATCAATCTGTGAATGTCTTTGGAAACACTTCTTAAGAAGGAAAGCATAAGTCTTTCATCTGAGTGAAAACTGCATTCTATTCAGTTTTTAGTACTGTGTTGAATGGTTAGGCGATTCACTTGTATGGAAACGTTTGTTTGCATTCTGTATACTCAATTCTTTAACAGCAAATTGCGCATCTTGCCTTTGACAGAAATTCCAGTGAAATCACGTTTAAAAGCCAACGCTGGTAAAAAGGCTTTGTAGAATCACTCTGTGAATGTCTTTGAAAACACTTCTTAAGAAGGAAAGCATATGTCTTTCATCTGAGTGAAAACTGCATTCTATTCTGTTTTTATTACTGTGTTTACTGGTTAGGCGATTCACTTGTAGGGAAGCGTTTGTTTGCATTCTGTATACTGAATTCTTTAACAGCAAATTGCGCATCTTGCCTTTGACAGAAATTCCAGTGAAATCACGTTTAAAAGCCAACTTCAGTAAAAAGGCTTTGTAGAATCACTCTGTGAATGTCTTTGAAAACACTTCTTAAGAAGGAAAGCATACGTCTTTCATCTGAGTGAAAACTGCATTCTATTCAGTTTTTAGTACTGTGTTGAATGGTTAGGCGATTCACTTGTAGGGAAGCCTTTGTTCGCATTCTGTATACTCAATTCTTTTACAGCAAATCTTGCAGCTTGTGTTTGACAGAAATTCCAGTGAAATCACGTTTAAAAGCCAATGCCAGTAAATAGGCTTTGTAGAATCACTCTGTGAATGTCTTTGGAAACACTTCTTAAGAAGGAAAGCATACGTCTTTCATCTGAGTGAAAACTGCATTCTATTCACTTTTTAGTACTGTGTTGAATGGTTAGGCGATTCACTTGTAGGGAAGCGTTTGTTTGCATTCTGTATACTCAATTCTTTAACAGCAAATCTCGCGTCTTGGTTTTGACAGAAATTCCAGTGAAATCACGTTTAAAAGCCAACGTCAGTAAAAAGGCTTTGTAGAAACACTCTGTGAATATTTTTGAAAACACTTCTTAAGATGGAAAGCATATGTCTTTCATCTGAGTGAAAACTGCATTCTATTCAGTTTTTAGTACTGTGTTGAATGGTTAGGCGATTCAATTGTAGGAAGCGTTTGTTTGCATTCTATATGCTCAATTCTTTAACAGCAAATCTCGAGTCTTGCGATTGACAGAAATTCCAGTGAAATCACGTTTAAAAGCCAACGCTGGTAAAAAGGCTTTGTAGAATCACTCTGTGAATGTCTTTGAAAACACTTCTTAAGAAGGAAAGCATACGTCTTTCATCTGAATGAAAACTGCATTCTATTCTGTTTTTATTACTGTGTTGAATGGTTAGGCGATTCAATTGTAGGAAGCGTTTGTTTGCATTCTGTATACTCAATTCTTTAACAGCAAATTGCGCATCTTGCCTTTGACAGAAATTCCAGTGAAATCACCTTTAAAAGCCAACGTCAGTAAAAAGGCTTTGTAGAATCACTCTGTGAATGTCTTTGGAAACACTTCTTAAGAAGGAAAGCATAAGTCTTTCATCTGAGTGAAAACTGCATTCTATTCTGTTTTTATTACTGTGTTGAATGGTTAGGCGATTCACTTGTAGGGAAGCGTTTGTTTGCATTCTGTATACTGAATTCTTTAACAGCAAATTGCACATCTTGCCTTTTACAGAAATTCCAGTGAAATCACGTTTAAAAGCCAACATCAGTAAAAAGGCTTTGTAGAATCAATCTGTGAATGTCTTTGGAAACACTTCTTAAGAAGGAAAGCATAAGTCTTTCATCTGAGTGAAAACTGCATTCTATTCAGTTTTTAGTACTGTGTTGAATGGTTAGGCGATTCACTTGTATGGAAACGTTTGTTTGCATTCTGTATACTCAATTCTTTAACAGCAAATTGCGCATCTTGCCTTTGACAGAAATTCCAGTGAAATCACGTTTAAAAGCCAACGTCAGTAAAAAGGCTTTGTAGAATCACTCTGTGAATGTCTTTGAAAATACTTCTTAAGAAGGAAAGCATACGTCTTTCATCTGAGTGAAAACTGCATTCTATTCAGTTTTTAGTTCTGTGTTGAATGGTTATGCGATTCACTTGTAGGGAAGCCTTTGTTCGCATTCTGTATACTCAATTCTTTTACAGCAAATCTTGCAGCTTGTGTTTGACAGAAATTCCAGTGAAATCACGTTTAAAAGCCAATGCCAGTAAATAGGCTTTGTAGAATCACTCTGTGAATGTCTTTGAAAACACTTCATAAGATGGAAAGCATTCGTCTTTCATCCGAGTGAAAACTGCATTCTATTCAGTTTTTAGTACTGTGTTGAATGGTTAGGCGATTCAATTGTAGGAAGCGTTTGTTTGCATTCTATATGCTCAATTCTTTAACAGCAAATCTCGAGTCTTGCGATTGACAGAAATTCCAGTGAAATCACGTTTAAAAGCCAACGCTGGTAAAAAGGCTTTGTAGAATCACTCTGTGAATGTCTTTGAAAACACTTCTTAAGAAGGAAAGCATACGTCTTTCATCTGAGTGAAAACTGAATTCTATTCTGTTTTTATTACTGTGTTTACTGGTTAGGCGATTCACTTGTAGGGAAGCGTTTGTTTGCATTCTGTATACTGAATTCTTTAACAGCAAATTGCGCATCTTGACTTTGACAGAAATTCCAGTGAAATCACGTTTAAAAGCCAATGTCAGTAAAAAGGCTTTGTAGAATCACTCTGTGAATGTCTTTGAAAACACTTCTTAAGAAGGAAAGCATACGTCTTTCATCTGAGTGAAAACTGCATTCTATTCAGTTTTTAGAACTGTGTGGAATGGTTAGGCGATTCACTTGTAGGGAAGCGTTTGTTCGCATTCTGTATACTCAATTCTTTAACAGCAAATTGCGCATCTTGCCTTTGACAGAAATTCCAGTGAAATCACGTTTAAAAGCCAACGTCAGTAAAAAGGCTTTGTAGAATCACTCTGTGAATGTCTTTGAAAATACTTCTTAAGAAGGAAAGCATACGTCTTTCATCTGAGTGAAAACTGCATTCTATTCAGTTTTTAGTTCTGTGTTGAATGGTTATGCGATTCACTTGTAGGGAAGCCTTTGTTCGCATTCTGTATACTCAATTCTTTTACAGCAAATCTTGCAGCTTGTGTTTGACAGAAATTCCAGTGAAATCACGTTTAAAAGCCAATGTCAGTAAATAGGCTTTGTAGAATCACTCTGTGAATGTCTTTGGAAACACTTCTTAAGAAGGAAAGCATACGTCTTTCATCTGAGTGAAAACTGCATTCTATTCACTTTTTAGTACTGTGTTGAATGGTTAGGCGATTCACTTGTAGGGAAGCGTTTGTTCGCATTCTGTATACTCAATTCTTTAACAGCAAATCTCGCGTCTTGCGTTTGACTGAAATTCCAGTGAAATCACGTTTAAAAGCCAATGTCAGTAAAAAGGCTTTGTAGAAACACTCTGTGAATATTTTTGAAAACACTTCATAAGATGGAAAGCATACGTCTTTCATCTGAGTGAAAACTGCATTCTATTCAGTTTTTAGTACTGTGTTGAATGGTTAGGCGATTCAATTGTAGGAAGCGTTTGTTTGCATTCTATATGCTCAATTCTTTAACAGCAAATCTCGAGTCTTGCGATTGACAGAAATTCCAGTGAAATCACGTTTAAAAGCCAACGCTGGTAAAAAGGCTTTGTAGAATCACTCTGTGAATGTCTTTGAAAACACTTCTTAAGAAGGAAAGCATATGTCTTTCATCTGAGTGAAAACTGCATTCTATTCTGTTTTTATTACTGTGTTTACTGGTTAGGCGATTCACTTGTAGGGAAGCGTTTGTTTGCATTCTGTATACTGAATTCTTTAACAGCAAATTGCGCATCTTGACTTTGACAGAAATTCCAGTGAAATCACGTTTAAAAGCCAATGTCAGTAAAAAGGCTTTGTAGAATCACTCTGTGAATGTCCTTGAAAACACTTCTTAAGAAGGAAAGCATACGTCTTTCATCTGAGTGAAAACTGCATTCTATTCAGTTTTTAGAACTGTGTGGAATGGTTAGGCGATTCACTTGTAGGGAAGCGTTTGTTCGCATTCTGTATACTCAATTCTTTTACAGCAAATCTTGTGGCTTGTGTTTGACAGAAATTCCAGTGAAATCACGTTTAAAAGCCAACGTCAGGAAAAAGGCTTTGTAGAAACACTCTGTGAATGTCTTTGAAAACACTTCTTAAGAAGGAAAGCATACCTCTTTCATCTGAGTGAAAACTGCATTCTATTCAGTTTTTAGTACTGTGTTGAATGGTTAGGCGATTCACTTGTAGGGAAGTGTTTGTTTGCATTCTGTATACTCAATTCTTTAACAGCAAATTGCGCATCTTGCCTTTGACAGAAATTCCAGTGAAATCACGTTTAAAAGCCAACGTCAGTAAAAAGGCTTTGTAGAATCACTCTGTGAATGTCTTTGGAAACACTTCTTAAGAAGGAAAGCATAAGTCTTTCATCTGAGTGAAAACTGCATTCTATTCAGTTTTTAGTACTGTGTTGAATGGTTAGGCGATTCACTTGTATGGAAACGTTTGTTTGCATTCTGTATACTGAATTCTTTAACAGCAAATTGCGCATCTTGCCTTTGACAGAAATTCCAGTGAAATCACATTTAAAAGCCAACGTCAGTAAAAAGGCTTTGTAGAATCACTCTGTGAATGTCTTTGGAAACACTTCTTAAGAAGGAAAGCATAAGTCTTTCATCTGAGTGAAAACTGCATTCTATTCAGTTTTTAGTACTGTGTTGAATGGTTAGGCGATTCACTTGTATGGAAACGTTTGTTTGCATTCTGTATACTCAATTCTTTAACAGCAAATTGCGCATCTTGCCTTTGACAGAAATTCCAGTGAAATCACGTTTAAAAGCCAACTTCAGTAAAAAGGCTTTGTAGAATCACTCTGTGAATGTCTTTGAAAACACTTCTTAAGAAGGAAAGCATACGTCTTTCATCTGAGTGAAAACTGCATTCTATTCAGTTTTTAGTTCTGTGTTGAATGGTTAGGCGATTCACTTGTAGGGAAGCCTTTGTTCGCATTCTGTATACTCAATTCTTTTACAGCAAATCTTGCAGCTTGTGTTTGACAGAAATTCCAGTGAAATCACGTTTAAAAGCCAATGCCAGTAAATAGGCTTTGTAGAATCACTCTGTGAATGTCTTTGGAAACACTTCTTAAGAAGGAAAGCATACGTCTTTCATCTGAGTGAAAACTGCATTCTATTCACTTTTTAGTACTGTGTTGAATGGTTAGGCGATTCACTTGTAGGGAAGCGTTTGTTTGCATTCTGTATACTCAATTCTTTAACAGCAAATCTCGCGTCTTGGTTTTGACAGAAATTCCAGTGAAATCACGTTTAAAAGCCAACGTCAGTAAAAAGGCTTTGTAGAAACACTCTGTGAATATTTTTGAAAACACTTCTTAAGATGGAAAGCATATGTCTTTCATCTGAGTGAAAACTGCATTCTATTCAGTTTTTAGTACTGTGTTGAATGGTTAGGCGATTCAATTGTAGGAAGCGTTTGTTTGCATTCTATATGCTCAATTCTTTAACAGCAAATCTCGAGTCTTGCGATTGACAGAAATTCCAGTGAAATCACGTTTAAAAGCCAACGCTGGTAAAAAGGCTTTGTAGAATCACTCTGTGAATGTCTTTGAAAACACTTCTTAAGAAGGAAAGCATACGTCTTTCATCTGAATGAAAACTGCATTCTATTCTGTTTTTATTACTGTGTTGAATGGTTAGGCGATTCAATTGTAGGAAGCGTTTGTTTGCATTCTGTATACTCAATTCTTTAACAGCAAATTGCGCATCTTGCCTTTGACAGAAATTCCAGTGAAATCACCTTTAAAAGCCAACGTCAGTAAAAAGGCTTTGTAGAATCACTCTGTGAATGTCTTTGGAAACACTTCTTAAGAAGGAAAGCATAAGTCTTTCATCTGAGTGAAAACTGCATTCTATTCAGTTTTTAGTACTGTGTTGAATGCTTAGGCGATTCACTTGTAGGGAAGCGTTTGTTCGCATTCTGTATACTCAATTCTTTAACAGCAAATCTCGAGTCTTGCTTTTGACAGAAATTCCAGTGAAATCACGTTTAAAAGCCAACACCAGTAAAAAGGCTGTGTAGAATCACTCTGTGAATGTCTTTGAAAACACTTCTTAGAAGGAAAGCATACGTCTTTCATCTGAGTGAAAACTGCATTCTATTCAGTTTTTAGAACTGTGTGGAATGGTTAGGCGATTCACTTGTAGGGAAGCGTTTGTTCGCATTCTGTATACTCAATTCTTTTACAGCAAATCTTGTGGCTTGTGTTTGACAGAAATTACAGTGAAATCACGTTTAAAAGCCAACGTCAGGAAAAAGGCTTTGTAGAAACACTCTGTGAATGTCTTTGAAAACACTTCTTAAGAAGGAAAGCATATGTCTTTCATCTGAGTGAAAACTGCATTCTATTCAGTTTTTAGGACTGTGTTGAATGGTTAGGCGATTCACTTGTAGGGAAGTGTTTGTTTGCATTCTGTATACTCAATTCTTTAACAGCAAATTGCGCATCTTGCCTTTGACAGAAATTCCAGTGAAATCACGTTTAAAAGCCAATGTCAGTAAAAAGGCTTTGTAGAATCACTCTGTGAATGTCCTTGGAAACACTTCTTAAGAAGGAAAGCATAAGTCTTTCATCTGAGTGAAAACTGCATTCTATTCAGTTTTTAGTACTGTGTTGAATGGTTAGGCGATTCACTTGTATGGAAACGTTTGTTTGCATTCTGTATACTCAATTCTTTAACAGCAAATTGCGCATCTTGCCTTTGACAGAAATTCCAGTGAAATCACGTTTAAAAGCCAACGTCAGTAAAAAGGCTTTGTAGAATCACTCTGTGAATGTCTTTGAAAACACTTCTTAAGAAGGAAAGTATACGTCTTTAATCTGAGTGAAAACTGCATTCTATTCAGTTTTTAGTACTGTGTTGAATGGTTAGGCGATTCAATTGTAGGAAGCGTTTGTTTGCATTCTATATGCTCAATTCTTTAACAGCAAATCTCGTGTCTTGCGATTGACAGAAATTCCAGTGAAATCACGTTTAAAAGCCAACGCTGGTAAAAAGGCTTTGTAGAATCACTCTGTGAATGTCTTTGAAAACACTTCTTAAGAAGGAAAGCATACGTCTTTCATCTGAGTGAAAACTGCATTCTATTCAGTTTTTAGTACTGTGTTGAATGGTTAGGCGATTCACTTGTAGGGAAGTGTTTGTTTGCATTCTGTATACTCAATTCTTTAACAGCAAATTGCGCATCTTGCCTTTGACAGAAATTCCAATGAAAACACATTTAAAAGCCAACGTCAGTAAAAAGGCTTTGTAGAATCACTCTGTGAATGTCTTTGAAAACACTTCTTAAGAAGGAAAGTATACGTCTTTAATCTGAGTGAAAACTGCATTCTATTCAGTTTTTAGTACTGTGTTGAATGGTTAGGCGATTCAATTGTAGGAAGCATTTGTTTGCATTCTATGTGCTCAATTCTTTAACAGCAAATCTCGAGTCTTGCGATTGAGAGAAATTCCAGTGAAATCACGTTTAAAAGCCAACGCTGGTAAAAAGGCTTTGTAGAATCACTCTGTGAATGTCTTTGAAAACACTTCTTAAGAAGGAAAGCATACGTCTTTCATCTGAGTGAAAACTGCATTCGATTCTGTTTTTATTACTGTGTTGAATGGTTAGGCGATTCACTTGTAGGGAAGCGTTTGTTTGCATTCTGTATACTGAATTCTTTAACAGGAAATTGCGCATCTTGCCTTTGACAGAAATTCCAGTGAAATCACGTTTAAAAGCCAACGTCAGTAAAAAGGCTTTGTAGAATCACTCTGTGAATGTCTTTGAAAACACTTCTTAAGAAGGAAAGCATACGTCTTTCATCTGAGTGAAAACTGCATTCTATTCATTTTTTACAACTGTGTGGAATGGTTAGGAGATTCACTTGTAGGGAAGCGTTTGTTCGCATTCTGTATACTCAATTCTTTTACAGCAAATCTTGTGGCTTGTGTTTGACAGAAATTACAGTGAAATCACGTTTAAAAGCCAACGCCAGTAAAAAGGCTTTGTAGAATCACTCTGTGAATGTCTTTGGAAACACTTCTTAAGAAGGAAAGCATACGTCTTTCATCTGAGTGAAAACTGCATTCTATTCAGTTTTTAGTACTGTGTTGAATGGTTAGGCGATTAACTTGTAGGGAAGCGTTTGTTCGCATTCTGTATACTCAATTCTTTAACAGCAAATCTTGTGGCTTGTGTTTGACAGAAATTCCAGTGAAATCACGTTTAAAAGACAACGTCAGGAAAAAGGCTTTGTAGAAACACTCTGTGAATGTCTTTGAAAACACTTCTTAAGAAGGAAAGCATACGTCTTTCATCTGAGTGAAAACTGCATTCTATTCAGTTTTTAGTACTGTGTTGAATGGTTAGGCGATTCACTTGTAGGGAAGTGTTTGTTTGCATTCTGTATACTCAATTCTTTAACAGCAAATTGCGCATCTTGCCTTTGACAGAAATTCCAATGAAAACACATTTAAAAGCCAACGTCAGTAAAAAGGCTTTGTAGAATCACTCTGTGAATGTCTTTGAAAACACTTCTTAAGAAGGAAAGTATACGTCTTTAATCTGAGTGAAAACTGCATTCTATTCAGTTTTTAGTACTGTGTTGAATGGTTAGGCGATTCAATTGTAGGAAGCATTTGTTTGCATTCTATGTGCTCAATTCTTTAACAGCAAATCTCGAGTCTTGCGATTGAGAGAAATTCCAGTGAAATCACGTTTAAAAGCCAACGCTGGTAAAAAGGCTTTGTAGAATCACTCTGTGAATGTCTTTGAAAACACTTCTTAAGAAGGAAAGCATACGTCTTTCATCTGAGTGAAAACTGCATTCGATTCTGTTTTTATTACTGTGTTGAATGGTTAGGCGATTCACTTGTAGGGAAGCGTTTGTTTGCATTCTGTATACTGAATTCTTTAACAGCAAATTACACATCTTGCCTTTGACAGAAATTCCAGTGAAATCACCTTTAAAAGCCAACGTCTGTAAAAAGGCTTTGTAGAATCACTCTGTGAATGTCTTTGAAAACACTTCTTAAGAAGAAAAGCATACGTCTTTCATCTGAGTGAAAACGGCATTCTATTCAGTTTTTAGTTCTGTGTTGAATGGTTAGGCGATTCACTTGAAGGGAAGCGTTTGTTCGCATTCTGTATACTAAATTCTTTTACAGCAAATCTTGCAGCTTGTGTTTGACAGAAATTCCAGTGAAATCACGTTTAAAAGCCAATGCCAGTAAAAAGGCTTTGTAGAATCACTCTGTGAATGTCTTTGGAAACACTTCTTAAGAAGGAAAGCATACATCTTTCATCTGAGTGAAAACTGCATTCTATTCAGTTTTTAGTACTGTGTTGAATGGTTAGGCGATTCACTTGTAGGGAAGCGATTGTTCGCATTCTGTATACTCAATTCTTTAACAGCAAATCTCGCGTCTTGCGATTGACAGAAATTCCAGTAAAATCACGTTTAAAAGCCAACGTCAGTAAAAAGGCTTTGTAGAAACACTCTGTGAATGTTTTTGAAAACACTTCTTAAGATGGAAAGCATACGTCTTTCATCTGAGTGAAAACTGCATTCTATTCAGTTTTTAGTACTGTGTTGAATGGTTAGGCGATTCACATGTAGGGAAGCGTTTGTTCGCATTCTGTATACTCAATTCTTTAACAGCAAATCTCACAGCCTGTGTTTGACAGAAATTCCAGTGAAATCACGTTTAAAAGCCAATACCAGTAAAAAGGCTGTGTAGAATCACTCTGTGAATGTCTTTGAAAACACTTCTTAAGAAGGAAAGCATACGTCTTTCATCTGAGTGAAAACTGCATTCTATTCAGTTTTTAGTACAGTGTTGAATGGTTAGGCGATTCAATTGTAGGAAGCGTTTGTTAGCATTCTGTATACTCAATTCTTTACGCAAATCTTCTGGCTTGTGTTTGACAGAAATTACAGTGAAATCACGTTTAAAAGACAACGCCAGTAAAAAGGCTTTGTAGAATCACTCTGTGAATGTCTTTGGAAACACTTCTTAAGAAGGAAAGCATACGTCTTTCATCTGAGTGAAAACTGCATTCTATTCAGTTTTTAGTACTGTGTTGAATGGTTAGGCGATTCACTTGTAGGGAAGCATTTGTTTGCATTCTGTATACTCAATTCTGTAACAGCAAATCTCACGTCTTGCATTTGACAGAAATTCCAGTGAAATCACCTTAAAAAGCCAACGTCAGTAAAAAGGCTTTGTAGAAACAATCTGTGAATGTCTTTGAAAACACTTCTTAAGAAGGAAAGCATAAGTCTTTCATCTGAGTGAAAACTGCATTCTATTCAGTTTTTAGTACTGTGTTGAATGGTTAGGCGATTCACTTGTAGGGAAGTGTTTGTTTGCATTCTGTATACTCAATTCTTTAACAGCAAATTGCGCATCTTGCCTTTGACAGAAATTCCAATGAAAACACCTTTAAAAGCCAACGTCAGAAAAAGGCTTTGTAGAATCACTCTGTGAATGTCTTTGAAAACACTTCTTAAGAAGGAATGCATACGTCTTTCATCTGAGTGAAAACTGCATTCTATTCAGTTTTTAGTACTGTGTTGAATGGTTAGGCGATTCACTTGTAGGGAAGCGTTTGTTTGCATTCTGTATACTCAATTCTTTAACAGCAAATTGCGCATCTTGCCTTTGACAGAAATTCCAGTGAAATCACGTTTAAAAGCCAACGTCAGTAAAAAGGCTTTGTAGAATCACTCTGTGAATGTCTTTGGAAACACTTCTTAAGAAGGAAAGCATATGTCTTTCATCTGAGTGAAAACCGCATTCTATTCAGTTTTTAGAACTGTGTGGAATGGTTAGGCGATTCACTTGTAGGGAAGCTTTTGTTCGCATTCTGTATACTCAATTCTTTACGCAAATCTTCTGGCTTGTGTTTGACAGAAATTACAGTGAAATCACGTTTAAAAGCCAACGTCAGTAAAAAGGCTTTGTAGAATCACTCTGTGAATGTCTTTGGAAACACTTCTTAAGAAGGAAAGCATACGTCTTTCATCTGAGTGAAAACTGCATTCTATTCAGTTTTTAGAACTGTGTGGAATGGTTAGGCGATTCACTTGTAGGGAAGCGTTTGTTCGCATTCTGTATACTCAATTCTTTACGCAAATCTTCTGGCTTGTGTTTGACAGAAATTACAGTGAAATCACGTTTAAAAGCCAACGCCAGTAAAAAGGCTTTGTAGAATCACTCTGTGAATGTCTTTGGAAACACTTCTTAAGAAGGAAAGCATACGTCTTTCATCTGAGTGAAAACTGCATTCTATTCAGTTTTTAGTACTGTGTTGAATGGTTAGGCGATTCACTTGTAGGGAAGCGTTTGTTCGCATTCTGTATACTCAATTCTGTAACAGCAAATCTCACGTCTTGCGTTTGACAGAAATTCCAGTGAAATCACCTTTAAAAGCCAACGTCAGGAAAAAGGCTTTGTAGAAACAATCTGTGAATGTCTTTGAAAACACTTCTTAAGAAGGAAAGCATACGTCTTTCATCTGAGTGAAAACTGCATTCTATTCAGTTTTTAGTACTGTGTTGAATGGTTAGGCGATTCACTTGTAGGGAAGCGTTTGTTTGCATTCTGTATACTCAATTCTTTAACAGCAAATTGCGCATCTTGCCCTCGACAGAAATTCCAGTGAAATCACGTTTAAAAGCCAACGTCAGTAAAAAGGCTTTGTAGAATCACTCTGTGAATGTCTTTGGAAACACTTCTTAAGAAGGAAAGCATACGTCTTTCATCTGAGTGAAAACTGCATTCTATTCAGTTTTTAGTACTGTGTTGAATGGTTAGGCGATTCACTTGTAGGGAAGCCTTTGTTCGCATTCTGTATACTCAATTCTTTAACAGCAAATCTCGCGTCTTGGGTTTGACAGAAATTCCAGTGAAATCACCTTTAAAAGCCAACGTCAGTAAAAAGGCTTTGTAGAAACACTCTGTGAATGTCTTTGAAAACACTTTTGAAAAAAGGAAAACATACGTCTTTCATCTGAGTGAAAACTGCATTCTATTCAGTTTTTAGTACTGTGTTGAATGGTTAGGCGATTCAATTGTAGGAAGCGTTTGTTTGCATTCTGTATACTCAATTCTTTAACAGCAAATTGCGCATCTTGCCTTTGACAGAAATTCCAGTGAAATCACCTTTAAAAGCCAACGTCAGTAAAAAGGCTTTGTAGAATCACTCTGTGAATGTCTTTGGAAACACTTCTTAAGAAGGAAAGCCTACGTCTTTCATCTGAGTGAAAACTGCATACTATTCAGTTTTTAGTACTGTGTGGAATGGTTAGGCGATTCACTTGTAGGGAAGCGTTTGTTCGCATTCTGTATACTCAATTCTTTTACAGCAAATCTTGTGGCTTGTGTTTGACAGAAATTACAGTGAAATCACTTTTAAAAGCCAATGTCAGTAAAAAGGCTTTGTAGAAACACTCTGTGAATGTCTTTGAAAACACTTTTGAAAAAAGGAAAACATACGTCTTTCATCTGACTGAAAACTGCATTCTATTCAGTTTTTAGTACTGTGTTGAATGGTTAGGCGATTCAATTGTAGGAAGCGTTTGTTTGCATTCTGTATACTCAATTCTTTAACAGCAAATTGCGCATCTTGCCTTTGACAGAAATTCCAGTGAAATCACCTTTAAAAGCCAACGTCAGTAAAAAGGCTTTGTAGAATCACTCTGTGAATGTCTTTGGAAACACTTCTTAAGAAGGAAAGCATAAGTCTTTCATCTGAGTGAAAACTGCATTCTATTCAGTTTTTAGTAGTGTGTTGAATGCTTAGGCGATTCACTTGTAGGGAAGCGTTTGTTCGCATTCTGTATACTCAATTCTTTAACAGCAAATCTCGAGTCTTGCTTTTGAGAGAAATTCCAGTGAAATCACGTTTAAAAGCCAACACCAGTAAAAAGGCTGTGTAGAATCACTCTGTGAATGTCTTTGAAAACACTTCTTAAGAAGGAAAGCATACGTCTTTCATCTGAGTGAAAACTGCATTCTATTCAGTTTTTAGTACAGTGTTGAATGGTTAGGCGATTCAATTGTAGGAAGCGTTTGTTTGCATTCTGTATGCTCAATTCTTTAACAGCAAATCTCGCCTCTTGCGATTGACAGAAATTCCAGTGAAATCACGTTTAAAAGCCAACACCAGTAAAAAGGCTTTGTAGAATCACTCTGTGAATGTCTTTGAAAACACTTCTTAAGAAGGAAAGCATACGTCTTTCATCTGAGTGAAAACTGCATTCTATTCAGTTTTTAGAACTGTGTGGAATGGTTAGGCGATTCACTTGTAGGGAAGCGTTTGTTCGCATTCTGTATACACAATTCTTTTACAGCAAATCTTGTGGCTTGTGTTTGACAGAAATTACAGTGAAATCACGTTTAAAAGCCAACATCAGGAAAAAGGCTTTGTAGAAACACTCTGTGAATGTCTTTGAAAACACTTCTTAAGAAGGAAAGCATATGTCTTTCATCTGAGTGAAAACTGCATTCTATTCAGTTTTTAGTACTGTGTTGAATGGTTAGGCGATTCACTTGTAGGGAAGTGTTTGTTTGCATTCTGTATACTCAATTCTTTAACAGCAAATTGCGCATCTTGCCTTTGACAGAAATTCCAGTGAAATCACGTTTAAAAGCAAACGTCAGTAAAAAGGCTTTGTAGAATCACTCTGTGAATGTCTTTGGAAACACTTCTTAAGAAGGAAAGCAAACGTCTTTCATCTGAGTGAAAACTGCATTCTATTCAGTTTTTAGAACTGTGTGGAATGGTTAGGCGATTCACTTGTAGGGAAGCGTTTGTTCGCATTATGTATACTCAATTCTTTTACAGCAAATCTTGTGGCTTGTGTTTGACAGAAATTACAGTGAAATCACGTTTAAAAGCCAACGCCAGTAAAAAGGCTTTGTAGAATCACTCTGTGAATGTCTTTGGAAACACTTCTTAAGAAGGAAAGCATACGTCTTTCATCTGAGTGAAAACTGCATTCTATTCAGTTTTTAGAACTGTGTGGAATGGTTAGGCGATTCACTTGTAGGGAAGCGTTTGTTCGCATTCTGTATACTCAATTCTTTACGCAAATCTTCTGGCTTGTGTTTGACAGAAATTACAGTGAAATCACGTTTAAAAGCCAACGCCAGTAAAAAGGCTTTGTAGAATCACTCTGTGAATGTCTTTGGAAACACTTCTTAAGAAGGAAAGCATACGTCTTTCATCTGAGTGAAAACTGCATTCTATTCAGTTTTTAGTACTGTGTTGAATGGTTAGGCGATTCACTTGTAGGGAAGCGTTTGTTCGCATTCTGTATACTCAATTCTGTAACAGCAAATCTCACGTCTTGCGTTTGACAGAAATTCCAGTGAAATCACCTTTAAAAGCCAACGTCAGGAAAAAGGCTTTGTAGAAACAATCTGTGAATGTCTTTGAAAACACTTCTTAAGAAGGAAAGCATACGTCTTTCATCTGAGTGAAAACTGCATTCTATTCAGTTTTTAGTACTGTGTTGAATGGTTAGGCGATTCACTTGTAGGGAAGTGTTTGTTTGCATTCTGTATACTCAATTTTTTAACAGCAAATTGCGCATCTTGCCTTTGACAGAAATTCCAATGAAAACACGTTTAAAAGCCAATGTCAGTAAAAAGGCTTTGTAGAATCACTCTGTGAATGTCTTTGAAAACACTTCTTAAGAAGGAATGCATACGTCTTTCATCTGAGTGAAAACTGCATTCTATTCAGTTTTTAGTACTGTGTTGAATGGTTAGGCGATTCACTTGTAGGGAAGCCTTTGTTCGCATTCTGTATACTCAATTCTTTAACAGCAAATCTCGCGTCTTGGGTTTGACAGAAATTCCAGTGAAATCACTTTTAAAAGCCAATGTCAGTAAAAAGGCTTTGTAGAAACACTCTGTGAATGTCTTTGAAAACACTTTTGAAAAAAGGAAAACATACGTCTTTCATCTGAGTGAAAACTGCATTCTATTCAGTTTTTAGTACTGTGTTGAATGGTTAGGCGATTCAATTGTAGGAAGCGTTTGTTTGCATTCTGTATACTCAATTCTTTAACAGCAAATTGCGCATCTTGCCTTTGACAGAAATTCCACTGAAATCACCTTTAAAAGCCAACGTCAGTAAAAAGGCTTTGTAGAATCACTCTGTGAATGTCTTTGGAAACACTTCTTAAGAAGGAAAGCATAAGTCTTTCATCTGAGTGAAAACTGCATTCTATTCAGTTTTTAGTAGTGTGTTGAATGCTTAGGCGATTCACTTGTAGGGAAGCGTTTGTTCGCATTCTGTATACTCAATTCTTTAACAGCAAATCTCGAGTCTTGCTTTTGACAGAAATTCCAGTGAAATCACGTTTAAAAGCCAACACCAGTAAAAAGGCTGTGTAGAATCACTCTGTGAATGTCTTTGAAAACACTTCTTAAGAAGGAAAGCATACGTCTTTCATCTGAGTGAAAACTGCATTCTATTCAGTTTTTAGTACAGTGTTGAATGGTTAGGCGATTCAATTGTAGGAAGCGTTTGTTTGCATTCTGTATGCTCAATTCTTTAACAGCAAATCTCGCCTCTTGCGATTGACAGAAATTCCAGTGAAATCACGTTTAAAAGCCAACACCAGTAAAAAGGCTTTGTAGAATCACTCTGTGAATGTCTTTGAAAACACTTCTTAAGAAGGAAAGCATACGTCTTTCATCTGAGTGAAAACTGCATTCTATTCAGTTTTTAGAACTGTGTGGAATGGTTAGGCGATTCACTTGTAGGGAAGCGTTTGTTTGCATTCTGTATACTCAATTCTTTTACAACAAATCTTGTGGCTTGTGTTTGACAGAAATTACAGTGAAATCACGTTTAAAAGCCAACATCAGGAAAAAGGCTTTGTAGAAACACTCTGTGAATGTCTTTGAAAACACTTCTTAAGAAGGAAAGCATATGTCTTTCATCTGAGTGAAAACTGCATTCTATTCAGTTTTTAGTACTGTGTTGAATGGTTAGGCGATTCACTTGTAGGGAAGTGTTTGTTTGCATTCTGTATACTCAATTCTTTAACAGCAAATTGCGCATCTTGCCTTTGACAGAAATTCCAGTGAAATCACGTTTAAAAGCCAACGTCAGTAAAAAGGCTTTGTAGAATCACTCTGTGAATGTCTTTGGAAACACTTCTTAAGAAGGAAAGCATAAGTCTTTCATCTGAGTGAAAACTGCATTCTATTCAGTTTTTAGTACTGTGTTGAATGGTTAGGCGATTCACTTGTATGGAAACGTTTGTTTGCATTCTGTATACTCAATTCTTTAACAGCAAATTGCGCATCTTGCCTTTGACAGAAATTCCAGTGTAATCACGTTTAAAAGCCAACGTCAGTAAAAAGGCTTTATAGAATCACTCTGTGAATGTCTTTGAAAACACTTCTTAAGATGGAAAGCAAACGTCTTTCATCTGAGTGAAAACTGCATTCTATTCAGTTTTTAGAACTGTGTGGAATGGTTAGGCGATTCACTTGTAGGGAAGCGTTTGTTCGCATTCTGTATACTCAATTCTTTTACAGCAAATCTTGTGGCTTGTGTTTGACAGAAATTACAGTGAAATCACGTTTAAAAGCCAACGCCAGTAAAAAGGCTTTGTAGAATCACTCTGTGAATGTCTTTGGAAACACTTCTTAAGAAGGAAAGCATACGTCTTTCATCTGAGTGAAAACTGCATTCTATTCAGTTTTTAGTACTGTGTTGAATGGTTAGGCGATTCACTTGTAGGGAAGTGTTTGTTTGCATTCTGTATACTCAATTCTTTAACAGCAAATTGCGCATCTTGCCTTTGACAGAAATTCCAATGAAAACACGTTTAAATGCCAACGTCAGTAAAAAGGCTTTGTAGAATCACTCTGTGAATGTCTTTGAAAACACTTCTTAAGAAGGAAAGTATACGTCTTTAATCTGATTGAAAACTGCATTCTATTCAGTTTTTAGTACTGTGTTGAATGGTTAGGCGATTCAATTGTAGGAAGCGTTTGTTTGCATTCTATATGCTCAATTCTTTAACAGCAAATCTCGCGTCTTGTGATTGACAGAAATTCCAGTGAAATCACGTTTAAAAGCCAACGCTGGTAAAAAGGCTTTGTAGAATCACTCTGTGAATGTCTTTGAAAACACTTCTTAAGAAGGAAAGCATACGTCTTTCATCTGAGTGAAAACTGCATTCGATTCTGTTTTTATTACTCTGTTGAATGGTTAGGCGATTCACTTGTAGGGAAGCGTTTGTTTGCATTCTGTATACTGAATTCTTTAACAGCAAATTGCACATCTTGCCTTTGACAGAAATTCCAGTGAAATCACGTTTAAAAGCCAACGTCAGTAAAAAGGCTTCGTAGAATCTCTCTGTGAATGTCTTTGGAAACACTTCTTAAGAAGGAAAGCATACGTCTTTCATCTGAGTGAAAACTGCATTCTATTCAGTTTTTAGTACTGTGTTGAATGGTTAGGCGATTCACTTGTATGGAAACGTTTGTTTGCATTCTGTATACTCAATTCTTTAACAGCAAATTGCGCATCTTGCCTTTGACAGAAATTCCAGTGAAATCACGTTTAAAAGCCAACGTCAGTAAAAAGGCTTTGTAGAATCACTCTGTGAATGTCTTTGAAAACACTTCTTAAGAAGGAAAGCATATGTCTTTCATCTGAGTGAAAACGGCATTCTATTCAGTTTTTAGTTCTGTGTTGAATGGTTAGGCGATTCACTTGTAGGGAAGCGTTTGTTCGCATTCTGTATACTAAATACTTTTACAGCAAATCTTGCAGCTTGTGTTTGACAGAAATTCCAGTGAAATCACGTTTAAAAGCCAATGCCAGTAAAAAGGCTTTGTAGAATCACTCTGTGAATGTCTTTGGAAACACTTCTTAAGAAGGAAAGCATACGTCTTTCATCTGAGTGAAAACTGCATTCTATTCAGTTTTTAGTACTGTGTTGAATGGTTAGGCGATTCAATTGTAGGGAAGCGTTTGTTCGCATTCTGTATACTCAATTCTTTAACAGCAAATCTCACAGCTTGTGTTTGACAGAAATTCCAGTGAAATCACGTTTAAAAGCCAACACCAGTAAAAAGGCTGTGTAGAATCACTCTGTGAATGTCTTTGAAAACACTTCTTAAGAAGGAAAGCATACGTCTTTCATCTGAGTGAAAACTGCATTCTATTCAGTTTTTAGTACAGTGTTGAATGGTTAGGCGATTCAATTGTAGGAAGCGTTTGTTTGCACTCTGTATGCACAATTCTTTAACAGCAAATCTCGCCTCTAGCGATTGACAGAAATTCCAGTGAAATCACGTTTAAAAGCCAACACCAGTAAAAAGGCTTTGTAGAATCACTCTGTGAATGTCTTTGAAAACACTTCTTAAGAAGGAAAGCATACGTCTTTCATCTGAGTGAAAACTGCATTCTATTCAGTTTTTAGAACTGTGTGGAATGGTTAGGCGATTCACTTGTAGGGAAGCGTTTGTTCGCATTCTGTATACTCAATTCTTTTACAGCAAATCTTGTGGCTTGTGTTTGACAGAAATTCCAGTGAAATCACGTTTAAAAGCCAATGTCAGTAAAAAGGCTTTGTAGAATCACTCTGTGAATGTCTTTGGAAACACTTCTTAAGAAAGAAAGCATAAGTCTTTCATCTGAGTGAAAACTGCATTCTATTCAGTTTTTAGTACTTTGTTGAATGGTTAGGCGATTCACTTGTATGGAAACGTTTGTTTGCATTCTGTATACTCAATTCTTTAACAGCAAATTGCGCATCTTGCCTTTGACAGAAATTCCAGTGAAATCACGTTTAAAAGCCAACGTCAGTAAAAAGGCTTTGTAGAAACACTCTGTGAATATTTTTGAAAACACTTCTTAAGATGGAAAGCATACGTCTTTCATCTGAGTGAAAACTGCATTCTATTCAGTTTTTAGTACTGTGTTGAATGGTTAGGCGATTCACATGTAGGGAAGCGTTTGTTCGCATTCTGTATACTCAATTCTTTAACAGCAAATCTCGCGTCTTGCGATTGACAGAAATTCCAGTGAAATCACGTTTAAAAGCCAACGCTGGTAAAAAGGCTTTGTAGAATCACTCTGTGAATGTCTTTGAAAACACTTCTTAAGAAGGAAAGCATATGTCTTTCATCTGAGTGAAAACAGCATTCTATTCTGTTTTTATTACTGTGTTGAATGGTTAGGCGATTCACTTGTAGGGAAGCGTTTGTTTGCATTCTGTATACTGAATTCTTTAACAGCAAATTGCGCATCTTGCCTTTGACAGAAATTCCAGTGAAATCACGTTTAAAAGCCAACGTCAGTAAAAAGGCTTTGTAGAATCACTCTGTGAATGTCTTTGAAAACACTTCTTAAGAAGGAAAGCATACGTCTTTCATCTGAGTGAAAACTGCATTCTATTCAGTTTTTAGAACTGTGTGGAATGGTTAGGCGATTCACTTGTAGGGAAGCGTTTGTTCGCATTCTGTATACTCAATTCTTTTACAGCAAATCTTGTGGCTTGTGTTTGACAGAAATTACAGTGAAATCACGTTTAAAAGCCAACGCCAGTAAAAAGGCTTTGTAGAATCACTCTGTGAATGTCTTTGGAAACACTTCTTAAGAAGGAAAGCATACGTCTTTCATCTGAGTGAAAACTGCATTCTATTCAGTTTTTAGTACTGTGTTGAATGGTTAGGCGATTAACTTGTAGGGAAGCGTTTGTTCGCTTTCTGTATACTCAATTCTTTAACAAAAATCTCACGTCTTGTGTTTGACAGAAATTCCAGTGAAATCACGTTTAAAAGACAACGTCAGGAAAAAGGCTTTGTAGAAACACTCTGTGAATGTCTTTGAAAACACTTCTTAAGAAGGAAAGCATACGTCTTTCATCTGAGTGAAAACTGCATTCTATTCAGTTTTTAGTACTGTGTTGAATGGTTAGGCGATTCACTTGTAGGGAAGTGTTTGTTTGCATTCTGTATACTCAATTCTTTAACAGCAAATTGCGCATCTTGCCTTTGACAGAAATTCCAATGAAAACACATTTAAAAGCCAACGTCAGTAAAAAGGCTTTGTAGAATCACTCTGTGAATGTCTTTGAAAACACTTCTTAAGAAGGAAAGTATACGTCTTTAATCTGAGTGAAAACTGCATTCTATTCAGTTTTTAGTACTGTGTTGAATGGTTAGGCGATTCAATTGTAGGAAGCGTTTGTTTGCATTCTATATGCTCAATTCTTTAACAGCAAATCTCGAGTCTTGCGATTGACAGAAATTCCAGTGAAATCACGTTTAAAAGCCAACGCTGGTAAAAAGGCTTTGTAGAATCACTCTGTGAATGTCTTTGAAAACACTTCTTAAGAAGGAAAGCATACGTCTTTCATCTGAGTGAAAACTGCATTCGATTCTGTTTTTATTACTGTGTTGAATGGTTAGGCGATTCACTTGTAGGGAAGCGTTTGTTTGCATTCTGTATACTGAATTCTTTAACAGCAAATTACACATCTTGCCTTTGACAGAAATTCCAGTGAAATCACGTTTAAAAGCCAACGTCAGTAAAAAGGCTTTGTAGAATCACTCTGTGAATGTCTTTGAAAACACTTCTTAAGAAGAAAAGCATACGTCTTTCATCTGAGTGAAAACTGCATTCTATTCAGTTTTTAGTTCTGTGTTGAATGGTTAGGCGATTCACTTGAAGGGAAGCGTTTGTTTGCATTCTGTATACTAAATTCTTTTACAGCAAATCTTGCAGCTTGTGTTTGACAGAAATTCCAGTGAAATCACGTTTAAAAGCCAATGCCAGTAAAAAGGCTTTGTAGAATCACTCTGTGAATGTCTTTGGAAACACTTCTTAAGAACGAAAGCATACGTCTTTCATCTGAGTGAAAACTGCATTCTATTCAGTTTTTAGTACTGTGTTGAATGGTTAGGCGATTCACTTGTAGGGAAGCGATTGTTCGCATTCTGTATACTCAATTCTTTAACAGCAAATTGCGCATCTTGCCTTTGACAGAAATTCCAATGAAAACACGTTTAAAAGCCAACGTCAGTAAAAAGGCTTTGTAGAATCACTCTGTGAATGTCTTTGAAAACACTTCTTAAGAAGGAATGCATACGTCTTTCATCTGAGTGAAAACTGCATTCTATTCAGTTTTTAGTACTGTGTTGAATGGTTAGGCGATTCACTTGTAGGGAAGCGTTTGTTTGCATTCTGTATACTCACTTCTTTAACAGCAAATTGCGCATCTTGCCTTTGACAGAAATTCCAGTGAAATCACGTTTAAAAGCCAACGTCAGTAAAAAGGCTTTGTAGAATCACTCTGTGAATGTCTTTGGAAACACTTCTTAAGAAGGAAAGCATATGTCTTTCATCTGAGTGAAAACCGCATTCTATTCAGTTTTTAGAACTGTGTGGAATGGTTAGGCGATTCACTTGTAGGGAAGCGTTTGTTCGCATTCTGTATACTCAATTCTTTACGCAAATCTTCTGGCTTGTGTTTGACAGAAATTACAGTGAAATCACGTTTAAAAGCCAACGTCAGTAAAAAGGCTTTGTAGAATCACTCTGTGAATGTCTTTGGAAACACTTCTTAAGAAGGAAAGCATACGTCTTTCATCTGAGTGAAAACTGCATTCTATTCAGTTTTTAGAACTGTGTGGAATGGTTAGGCGATTCACTTGTAGGGAAGCGTTTGTTTGCATTCTGTATACTCAATTCTTTACGCAAATCTTCTGGCTTGTGTTTGACAGAAATTACAGTGAAATCACGTTTAAAAGCCAACGCCAGTAAAAAGGCTTTGTAGAATCACTCTGTGAATGTCTTTGGAAACACTTCTTAAGAAGGAAAGCATACGTCTTTCATCTGAGTGAAAACTGCATTCTATTCAGTTTTTAGTACTGTGTTGAATGGTTAGGCGATTCACTTGTAGGGAAGCGTTTGTTCGCATTCGGTATACTCAATTCTGTAACAGCAAATCTCACGTCTTGCATTTGACAGAAATTCCAGTGAAATCACCTTTAAAAGCCAACGTCAGGAAAAAGGCTTTGTAGAAACAATCTGTGAATGTCTTTGAAAACACTTCTTAAGAAGGAAAGCATACGTCTTTCATCTGAGTGAAAACTGCATTCTATTCAGTTTTTAGTACTGTGTTGAATGGTTAGGCGATTCACTTGTAGGGAAGTGTTTGTTTGCATTCTGTATACTCAATTCTTTAACAGCAAATTGCGCATCTTGCCTTTGACAGAAATTCCAATGAAAACACGTTTAAAAGCCAACGTCAGTAAAAAGGCTTTGTAGAATCACTCTGTGAATGTCTTTGGAAACACTTCTTAAGAAGGAAATCATACGTCTTTCATCTGAGTGAAAACTGCATTCTATTCAGTTTTTAGTACTGTGTTGAATGGTTAGGCGATTCACTTGTAGGGAAGCCTTTGTTCGCATTCTGTATACTCAATTCTTTAACAGCAAATCTCGCGTCTTGGGTTTGACAGAAATTCCAGTGAAATCACTTTTAAAAGCCAATGTCAGTAAAAAGGCTTTGTAGAAACACTCTGTGAATGTCTTTGAAAACACTTTTGAAAAAAGGAAAACATACGTCTTTCATCTGAGTGAAAACTGCATTCTATTCAGTTTTTAGTACTGTGTTGAATGGTTAGGCGATTCACTTGTAGGGAAGCGTTTGTTCGAATTCTGTATACTCAATTCTTTAACAGCAAATCTCGCGTCTTGCCTTTGACAGAAATTCCAGTGAAATCACGTTTAAAAGCCAATGTCAGTAAAAAGGCTTTGTAGAAACACTCTGTGAATGTCTTTGGAAACACTTCTTAAGAAGGAAAGCATACATCTTTCATCTGAGTGAAAACTGCATTCTATTCAGTTTTTAGTACTGTGTTGAATGGTTAGGCGATTCACTTGTAGGGAAGCGTTTGTTCGCATTCTGTATACTCAATTCTTTTACAGCAAATCTTGTGGCTTGTGTTTGACAGAAATTCCAGTGAAATCACATTTAAAAACCAATGCCAGTAAAAAGGCTTTGTAGAATCACTCTGTGAATGTCTTTGGAAACACTTCTTAAGAAGGAAAGCATACATCTTTCATCTGAGTGAAAACTGCATTCTATTCAGTTTTTAGTACTGTGTTGAATGGTTAGGCGATTCACTTGTAGGGAAGCTTTTGTTCGCATTCTGTATACTCAATTCTTTAACAGCAAATCTCGCATCTTGCGTTTGACAGAAATTTCAGTGAAATCACGTTTCAAAGCCAATGTCAGTAAAAAGGCTTTGTAGAAACACTCTGTGAATGTCTTTGAAAACAGTTCTTAAGATGGAAAGCATACGTCTTTCATCTGAGTGAAAACTGCATTCTATTCAGGTTTAGTACTGTGTTGAATGGTTAGGCGATTCACTTGTAGGGAAGCGTTTGTTTGCATTCTGTATACTGAAGTCTTTAACAGCAAATTGCGCATCTTGCCTTTGACAGAAATTCCAGTGAAATCACGTTTAAAAGCCAACTTCAGTAAAAAGGCTTTGTAGAATCACTCTGTGAATGTCTTTGAAAACACTTCTTAAGAAGAAAAGCATACGTCTTTCATCTGAGTGAAAACTGCATTCTATTCAGTTTTTAGAACTGTGTGGAATGGTTAGGCGATTCACTTGTAGGGAAGCGTTTGTTCGCATTATGTATACTCAATTCTTTACGCAAATCTTCTGGCTTGTGTTTGACAGAAATTACAGTGAAATCACGTTTAAAAGCCAACGCCAGTAAAAAGGCTTTGTAGAATCACTCTGTGAATGTCTTTGGAAACACTTCTTAAGAAGGAAAGCATACGTCTTTCATCTGAGTGAAAACTGCATTCTATTCAGTTTTTAGTACTGTGTTGAATGGTTAGGCGATTCACTTGTAGGGAAGCGTTTGTTCGAATTCTGTATACTCAATTCTTTAACAGCAAATCTCGCATCTTGCCTTTGACAGAAATTCCAGTGAAATCACGTTTAAAAGCCAATGTCAGTAAAAAGGCTTTGTAGAAACACTCTGTGAATGTCTTTGAAAACACTTTTGAAAAAAGGAAAGCATACGTCTTTCATCTGAGTGAAAACTGCATTCTATTCAGTTTTTAGTACTGTGTTGAATGGTTAGGCGATTCACTTGTAGGGAAGCGTTTGTTCGCATTCTGTATACTCAATTCTTTTACAGCAAATCTTGCGGCTTGTGTTTGACAGAAATTCCAGTGAAATCACGTTTAAAAACCAATGCCAGTAAAAAGGCTTTGTAGAATCACTCTGTGAATGTCTTTGGAAACACTTCTTAAGAAGGAAAGCATACATCTTTCATCTGAGTGAAAACTGCATTCTATTCAGTTTTTAGTACTGTGTTGAATGGTTAGGCGATTCACTTGTAGGGAAGCGTTTGTTCGCATTCTGTATACTCAATTCTTTTACAGCAAATCTTGCGGCTTGTGTTTGACAGAAATTCCAGTGAAATCACGTTTAAAAACCAATGCCAGTAAAAAGGCTTTGTAGAATCACTCTGTGAATGTCTTTGGAAACACTTCTTAAGAAGGAAAGCATACATCTTTCATCTGAGTGAAAACTGCATTCTATTCAGTTTTTAGTACTGTGTTGAATGGTTAGGCGATTCACTTGTAGGAAAGCTTTTGTTCGCATTCTGTATACTCAATTCTTTAACAGCAAATTGCGCATCTTGCCTTTGACAGAAATTCCAGTGAAATCACGTTTCAAAGCCAACGTCAGTAAAAAGGCTTTGTAGAATCACTATGTGAATGTCTTTGAAAACACTTCTTAAGATGGAAAGCATACGTCTTTCATCTGAGTGAAAACTGCATTCTATTCAGGTTTAGTACTGTGTTGAATGGTTAGGCGATTCACTTGTAGGGAAGCATTTGTTTGCATTCTGTATACTGAAGTCTTTAACAGCAAATTGCGCATCTTGCCTTTGACAGAAATTCC
Source organism: Phyllotis vaccarum (assembly GCA_033318265.1). NCBI lineage: Eukaryota > Metazoa > Chordata > Mammalia > Rodentia > Cricetidae > Phyllotis > Phyllotis vaccarum. Next base: position 2,041,670 of record JARWLC010000040.1, on the reverse strand, counting down.
AGTGAAATCACGTTTAAAAGCCAACTTCAGTAAAAAGGCTTTGTAGAATCACTCTGTGAATGTCTTTGAAAACACTTCTTAAGAAGAAAAGCATACGTCTTTCATCTGAGTGAAAACTGCATTCTATTCAGTTTTTAGAACTGTGTGGAATGGTTAGGCGATTCACTTGTAGGGAAGCGTTTGTTCGCATTATGTATACTCAATTCTTTATGCAAATCTTCTGGCTTGTGTTTGACAGAAATTACAGTGAAATCACGTTTAAAAGCCAACGCCAGTAAAAAGGCTTTGTAGAATCACTCTGTGAATGTCTTTGGAAACACTTCTTAAGAAGGAAAGCATACGTCTTTCATCTGAGTGAAAACTGCATTCTATTCAGTTTTTAGTACTGTGTTGAATGGTTAGGCGATTCACTTGTAGGGAAGCGTTTGTTCGAATTCTGTATACTCAATTCTTTAACAGCAAATCTCGCATCTTGCCTTTGACAGAAATTCCAGTGAAATCACGTTTAAAAGCCAATGTCAGTAAAAAGGCTTTGTAGAAACACTCTGTGAATGTCTTTGAAAACACTTTTGAAAAAAGGAAAGCATACGTCTTTCATCTGAGTGAAAACTGCATTCTATTCAGTTTTTAGTACTGTGGTGAATGGTTAGGCGATTCACTTGTAGGGAAGCGTTTGTTCGCATTCTGTATACTCAATTCTTTTACAGCAAATCTTGCGGCTTGTGTTTGACAGAAATTCCAGTGAAATCACGTTTAAAAACCAATGCCAGTAAAAAGGCTTTGTAGAATCACTCTGTGAATGTCTTTGGAAACACTTCTTAAGAAGGAAAGCATACATCTTTCATCTGAGTGAAAACTGCATTCTATTCAGTTTTTAGTACTGTGTTGAATGGTTAGGCGATTCACTTGTAGGGAAGCGTTTGTTCGCATTCTGTATACTCAATTCTTTTACAGCAAATCTTGCGGCTTGTGTTTGACAGAAATTCCAGTGAAATCACGTTTAAAAACCAATGCCAGTAAAAAGGCTTTGTAGAATCACTCTGTGAATGTCTTTGGAAACACTTCTTAAGAAGGAAAGCATACATCTTTCATCTGAGTGAAAACTGCATTCTATTCAGTTTTTAGTACTGTGTTGAATGGTTAGGCGATTCACTTGTAGGAAAGCTTTTGTTCGCATTCTGTATACTCAATTCTTTAACAGCAAATTGCGCATCTTGCCTTTGACAGAAATTCCAGTGAAATCACGTTTCAAAGCCAACGTCAGTAAAAAGGCTTTGTAGAATCACTATGTGAATGTCTTTGAAAACACTTCTTAAGATGGAAAGCATACGTCTTTCATCTGAGTGAAAACTGCATTCTATTCAGGTTTAGTACTGTGTTGAATGGTTAGGCGATTCACTTGTAGGGAAGCGTTTGTTTGCATTCTGTATACTGAAGTCTTTAACAGCAAATTGCGCATCTTGCCTTTGACAGAAATTCCAGTGAAATCACGTTTAAAAGCCAACTTCAGTAAAAAGGCTTTGTAGAATCACTCTGTGAATGTCTTTGAAAACACTTCTTAAGAAGAAAAGCATACGTCTTTCATCTGAGTGAAAACTGCATTCTATTCAGTTTTTAGAACTGTGTGGAATGGTTAGGCGATTCACTTGTAGGGAAGCGTTTGTTCGCATTATGTATACTCAATTCTTTACGCAAATCTTCTGGCTTGTGTTTGACAGAAATTACAGTGAAATCACGTTTAAAAGCCAACGCCAGTAAAAAGGCTTTGTAGAATCACTCTGTGAATGTCTTTGGAAACACTTCTTAAGAAGGAAAGCATACGTCTTTCATCTGAGTGAAAACTGCATTCTATTCAGTTTTTAGTACTGTGTTGAATGGTTAGGCGATTCACTTGTAGGGAAGCGTTTGTTCGAATTCTGTATACTCAATTCTTTAACAGCAAATCTCGCATCTTGCCTTTGACAGAAATTCCAGTGAAATCACGTTTAAAAGCCAATGTCAGTAAAAAGGCTTTGTAGAAACACTCTGTGAATGTCTTTGAAAACACTTTTGAAAAAAGGAAAGCATACGTCTTTCATCTGAGTGAAAACTGCATTCTATTCAGTTTTTAGTACTGTGTTGAATGGTTAGGCGATTCACTTGTAGGGAAGCATTTGTTCGCATTCTGTATACTCAATTCTTTTACAGCAAATCTTGCGGCTTGTGTTTGACAGAAATTCCAGTGAAATCACGTTTAAAAACCAATGCCAGTAAAAAGGCTTTGTAGAATCACTCTGTGAATGTCTTTGGAAACACTTCTTAAGAAGGAAAGCATACATCTTTCATCTGAGTGAAAACTGCATTCTATTCAGTTTTTAGTACTGTGTTGAATGGTTAGGCGATTCACTTGTAGGGAAGCGTTTGTTCGCATTCTGTATACTCAATTCTTTTACAGCAAATCTTGCGGCTTGTGTTTGACAGAAATTCCAGTGAAATCACGTTTAAAAACCAATGCCAGTAAAAAGGCTTTGTAGAATCACTCTGTGAATGTCTTTGGAAACACTTCTTAAGAAGGAAAGCATACATCTTTCATCTGAGTGAAAACTGCATTCTATTCAGTTTTTAGTACTGTGTTGAATGGTTAGGCGATTCACTTGTAGGAAAGCTTTTGTTCGCATTCTGTATACTCAATTCTTTAACAGCAAATTGCGCATCTTGCCTTTGACAGAAATTCCAGTGAAATCACGTTTCAAAGCCAACGTCAGTAAAAAGGCTTTGTAGAATCACTATGTGAATGTCTTTGAAAACACTTCTTAAGAAGGAATGCATACGTCTTTCATCTGAGTGAAAACTGCATTCTATTCAGGTTTTAGTACTGTGTTGAATGGTTAGGCGATTCACTTGTAGGGAAGCGTTTGTTTGCATTCTGTATACTCAATTCTTTAACAGCAAATTGCGCATCTTGCCTTTGACAGAAATTCCAGTGAAATCACGTTTAAAAGCCAACGTCAGTAAAAAGGCTTTGTAGAATCACTCTGTGAATGTCTTTGGAAACACTTCTTAAGAAGGAAAGCATACGTCTTTCATCTGAGTGAAAACTGCATTCTATTCAGTTTTTAGTACTGTGTTGAATGGTTAGGCGATTCACTTGTAGGGAAGCGTTTGTTCGCATTATGTATACTCAATTCTTTACGCAAATCTTCTGGCTTGTGTTTGACAGAAATTACAGTGAAATCACGTTTAAAAGCCAACGCCAGTAAAAAGGCTTTGTAGAATCACTCTGTGAATGTCTTTGGAAACACTTCTTAAGAAGGAAAGCATACGTCTTTCATCTGAGTGAAAACTGCATTCTATTCAGTTTTTAGTACTGTGTTGAATGGTTAGGCGATTCACTTGTAGGGAAGCGTTTGTTCGAATTCTGTATACTCAATTCTTTAACAGCAAATCTCGCATCTTGCCTTTGACAGAAATTCCAGTGAAATCACGTTTAAAAGCCAATGTCAGTAAAAAGGCTTTGTAGAAACACTCTGTGAATGTCTTTGAAAACACTTTTGAAAAAAGGAAAGCATACGTCTTTCATCTGAGTGAAAACTGCATTCTATTCAGTTTTTAGTACTGTGTTGAATGGTTAGGCGATTCACTTGTAGGGAAGCGTTTGTTCGCATTCTGTATACTCAATTCTTTTACAGCAAATCTTGCGGCTTGTGTTTGACAGAAATTCCAGTGAAATCACGTTTAAAAACCAATGCCAGTAAAAAGGCTTTGTAGAATCACTCTGTGAATGTCTTTGGAAACACTTCTTAAGAAGGAAAGCATACATCTTTCATCTGAGTGAAAACTGCATTCTATTCAGTTTTTAGTACTGTGTTGAATGGTTAGGCGATTCACTTGTAGGGAAGCGTTTGTTCGCATTCTGTATACTCAATTCTTTTACAGCAAATCTTGCGGCTTGTGTTTGACAGAAATTCCAGTGAAATCATGTTTAAAAACCAATGCCAGTAAAAAGGCTTTGTAGAATCACTCTGTGAATGTCTTTGGAAACACTTCTTAAGAAGGAAAGCATACATCTTTCATCTGAGTGAAAACTGCATTCTATTCAGTTTTTAGTACTGTGTTGAATGGTTAGGCGATTCACTTGTAGGAAAGCTTTTGTTCGCATTCTGTATACTCAATTCTTTAACAGCAAATTGCGCATCTTGCCTTTGACAGAAATTCCAGTGAAATCACGTTTCAAAGCCAACGTCAGTAAAAAGGCTTTGTAGAATCACTATGTGAATGTCTTTGAAAACACTTCATAAGAAGGAATGCATACGTCTTTCATCTGAGTGAAAACTGCATTCTATTCAGGTTTTAGTACTGTGTTGAATGGTTAGGCGATTCACTTGTAGGGAAGCGTTTGTTTGCATTCTGTATACTGAAGTCTTTAACAGCAAATTGCGCATCTTGCCTTTGACAGAAATTCCAGTGAAATCACGTTTAAAAGCCAACGTCAGTAAAAAGGCTTTGTAGAATCACTCTGTGAATGTCTTTGGAAACACTTCTTAAGAAGGAAAGCATACGTCTTTCATCTGAGTGAAAACTGCATTCTATTCAGTTTTTAGTACTGTGTTGAATGGTTAGGCGATTCACTTGTAGGGAAGCCTTTGTTCGCATTCTGTATACTCAATTCTTTAACAGCAAATCTCGCGTCTTGGGTTTGACAGAAATTCCAGTGAAATCACTTTTAAAAGCCAATGTCAGTAAAAAGGCTTTGTAGAAACACTCTGTGAATGTCTTTAAAAAACACTTTTGAAAAAAGGAAAACATACGTCTTTCATCTGAGTGAAAACTGCATTCTATTCAGTTTTTAGTACTGTGTTGAATGGTTAGGCGATTCACTTGTAGGGAAGCATTTGTTCGAATTCTGTATACTCAATTCTTTAACAGCAAATCTCGCGTCTTGCCTTTGACAGAAATTCCAGTGAAATCACGTTTAAAAGCCAATGTCAGTAAAAAGGCTTTGTAGAAACACTCTGTGAATGTCTTTGAAAACACTTTTGAAAAAAGGAAAGCATACGTCTTTCATCTGAGTGAAAACTGCATTCTATTCAGTTTTTAGTACTGTGTTGAATGGTTAGGCGATTCACTTGTAGGGAAGCGTTTGTTCGCATTCTGTATACTCAATTCTTTTACAGCAAATCTTGTGGCTTGTGTTTGACAGAAATTCCAGTGAAATCACGTTTAAAAGCCAACGTCAGTAAAAAGGCTTTGTAGAATCACTCTGTGAATGTCTTTGAAAACACTTCTTAAGAAGAAAAGCATACGTCTTTCATCTGAGTGAAAACTGCATTCTATTCAGTTTTTAGAACTGTGTGGAATGGTTAGGCGATTCACTTGTAGGGAAGCGTTTGTTCGCATTATGTATACTCAATTCTTTAACAGCAAATTGCGCATCTTGCCTTTGAAAGAAATTCCATTGAAATCACGTTTAAAAGCCAACGTCAGTAAAAAGGCTTTGTAGAAACACTCTGTGAATATTTTTGAAAACACTTCTTAAGAAGGAAAGCATACGTCTTTCATCTGAGTGAAAACTGCATTCTATTCAGTTTTTAGTACTGTGTTGAATGGTTAGGCGATTAACTTGTAGGGAAGCGTTTGTTCGCATTCTGTATACTCAATTCTTTAACAGAAAATCTCACGTCTTGTGTTTGACAGAAATTCCAGTGAAATCACGTTTAAAAGACAACGTCAGGAAAAAGGCTTTGTAGAAACACTCTGTGAATGTCTTTGAAAACACTTCTTAAGAAGGAAAGCATACGTCTTTCATCTGAGTGAAAACTGCATTCTATTCAGTTTTTAGTACTGTGTTGAATGGTTAGGCGATTCACTTGTAGGGAAGTGTTTGTTTGCATTCTGTATACTCAATTCTTTAACAGCAAATCTCGAGTCTTGCGATTGACAGAAATTCCAGTGAAATCACGTTTAAAAGCCAACGCTGGTAAAAAGGCTTTGTAGAATCACTCTGTGAATGTCTTTGAAAACACTTCTTAAGAAGGAAAGCATACGTCTTTCATCTGAGTGAAAACTGCATTCGATTCTGTTTTTATTACTGTGTTGAATGGTTAGGCGATTCACTTGTAGGGAAGCATTTGTTTGCATTCTGTATACTGAATTCTTTAACAGCAAATTACACATCTTGCCTTTGACAGGAATTCCAGTGAAATCACGTTTAAAAGCCAACGTCAGTAAAAAGGCTTTGTAGAATCACTCTGTGAATGTCTTTGAAAACACTTCTTAAGAAGAAAAGCATACGTCTTTCATCTGAGTGAAAACTGCATTCTATTCAGTTTTTAGTTCTGTGTTGAATGGTTAGGCGATTCACTTGAAGGGAAGCGTTTGTTCGCATTCTGTATACTAAATTCTTTTACAGCAAATCTTGCAGCTTGTGTTTGACAGAAATTCCAGTGAAATCACGTTTAAAAGCCAATGCCAGTAAAAAGGCTTTGTAGAATCACTCTGTGAATGTCTTTGGAAACACTTCTTAAGAAGGAAAGCATACGTCTTTCATCTGAGTGAAAACTGCATTCTATTCAGTTTTTAGTACTGTGTTGAATGGTTAGGCGATTCACTTGTAGGGAAGCGATTGTTCGCATTCTGTATACTCAATTCTTTAACAGCAAATTGCGCATCTTGCCTTTGACAGAAATTCCAATGAAAACACGTTTAAAAGCCAACGTCAGTAAAAAGGCTTTGTAGAATCACTCTGTGAATGTCTTTGAAAACACTTCTTAAGAAGGAATGCAAACGTCTTTCATCTGAGTGAAAACTGCATTCTATTCAGTTTTTAGTACTGTGTTGAATGGTTAGGCGATTCACTTGTAGGGAAGCGTTTGTTCGCATTCTGTATACTCAATTCTTTACGCAAATCTTCTGGATTGTGTTTGACAGAAATTACAGTGAAATCACGTTTAAAAGCCAACGTCAGTAAAAAGGCTTTGTAGAATCACTCTGTGAATGTCTTTGGAAACACTTCTTAAGAAGGAAAGCATACGTCTTTCATCTGAGTGAAAACTGCATTCTATTCAGTTTTTAGAACTGTGTGGAATCGTTAGGCGATTCACTTGTAGGGAAGCGTTTGTTTGCATTCTGTATACTCAATTCTTTACGCAAATCTTCTGGCTTGCGTTTGACAGAAATTCCAGTGAAATCACCTTTAAAAGCCAACGTCAGGAAAAAGGCTTTGTAGAAACAATTTGTGAATGTCTTTGAAAACACTTCTTAAGAAGGAAAGCATACGTCTTTCATCTGAGTGAAAACTGCATTCTATTCAGTTTTTAGTACTGTGTTGAATGGTTAGGCGATTCACTTGTAGGGAAGTGTTTGTTTGCATTCTGTATACTCAATTCTTTAACAGCAAATTGCGCATCTTGCCTTTGACAGAAATTCCAATGAAAACACGTTTAAAAGCCAACGTCAGTAAAAAGGCTTTGTAGAATCACTCTGTGAATGTCTTTGAAAACACTTCTTAAGAAGGAATGCATACGTCTTTCATCTGAGTGAAAACTGCATTCTATTCAGTTTTTAGTACTGTGTTGAATGGTTAGGCGATTCACTTGTAGGGAAGCGTTTGTTTGCATTCTGTATACTCAATTCTTTAACAGCAAATTGCGCATCTTGCCTTTGACAGAAATTCCAGTGAAATCACGTTTAAAAGCCAATGTCAGTAAAAAGGCTTTGTAGAATCACTCTGTGAATGTCTTTGGAAACACTTCTTAAGAAGGAAATCATACGTCTTTCATCTGAGTGAAAACAGCATTCTATTCAGTTTTTAGTACTGTGTTGAATGGTTAGGCGATTCACTTGTAGGGAAGCCTTTGTTCGCATTCTGTATACTCAATTCTTTAACAGCAAATCTCGAGTCTTGGGTTTGACAGAAATTCCAGTGAAATCACTTTTAAAAGCCAATGTCAGTAAAAAGGCTTTGTAGAAACACTCTGTGAATGTCTTTGAAAACACTTTTGAAAAAAGGAAAACATACGTCTTTCATCTGAGTGAAAACTGCATTCTATTCAGTTTTTAGTACTGTGTTGAATGGTTAGGCGATTCACTTGTAGGGAAGCGTTTGTTCGAATTCTGTATACTCAATTCTTTAACAGCAAATCTCGCGTCTTGCCTTTGACAGAAATTCCAGTGAAATCACGTTTAAAAGCCAATGTCAGTAAAAAGGCTTTGTAGAAACACTCTGTGAATGTCTTTGAAAACACTTTTGAAAAAAGGAAAGCATACGTCTTTCATCTGAGTGAAAACTGCATTCCATTCAGTTTTTAGTACTGTGTTGAATGGTTAGGCGATTCACTTGTAGGGAAGCGTTTGTTCGCATTCTGTATACTCAATTCTTTTACAGCAAATCTTGTAGCTTGTGTTTGACAGACATTCCAGTGAAATCACGTTTAAAAACCAATGCCAGTAAAAAGGCTTTGTAGAATCACTCTGTGAATGTCTTTGGAAACACTTCTTAAGAAGGAAAGCATACATCTTTCATCTGAGTGAAAACTGCATTCTATTCAGTTTTTAGTACTGTGTTGAATGGTTAGGCGATTCACTTGTAGGGAAGCGTTTGTTCGCATTCTGTATACTCAATTCTTTTACAGCAAATCTTGTGGCTTGTGTTTTACAGAAATTCCAGTGAAATCACGTTTAAAAACCAATGCCAGTAAAAAGGCTTTGTAGAATCACTCTGTGAATGTCTTTGGAAACACTTCTTAAGAAGGAAAGCATACATCTTTCATCTGAGTGAAAACTGCATTCTATACAGTTTTTAGTACTGTGTTGAATGGTTAGGCGATTCACTTGTAGGGAAGCTTTTGTTCGCATTCTGAATACTCAATTCTTTAACAGCAAATCTCGCATCTTGCGTTTGATAGAAATTTCAGTGAAATCACATTTCAAAGCCAACGTCAGTAAAAAGGCTTTGTAGAAACACTCTGTGAATGTCTTTGAAAACAGTTCTTAAGATGGAAAGCATACGTCTTTCATCTGAGTGAAAACTGCATTCTATTCAGGTTTAGTACTGTGTTGAATGGTTAGGCGATTCACTTGTAGGGAAGCGTTTGTTTGCATTCTGTATACTGAAGTCTTTAACAGCAAATTGCGCATCTTGCCTTTGACAGAAATTCCAGTGAAATCACGTTTAAAAGCCAACGTCAGTAAAAAGGCTTTGTAGAATCACTCTGTGAATGTCTTTGAAAACACTTCTTAAGAAGAAAAGCATACGTCTTTCATCTGAGTGAAAACTGCATTCTATTCAGTTTTTAGAACTGTGTGGAATGGTTAGGCGATTCACTTGTAGGGAAGCGTTTGTTCGCATTATGTATACTCAATTCTTTATGCAAATCTTCTGGCTTGTGTTTGACAGAAATTACAGTGAAATCACGTTTAAAAGCCAACGTCAGTAAAAAGGCTTTGTAGAATCACTCTGTGAATGTCTTTGGAAACACTTCTTAAGAAGGAAAGCATACGTCTTTCATCTGAGTGAAAACTGCATTCTATTCAGTTTTTAGTACTGTGTTGAATGGTTAGGCGATTCACTTGTAGGGAAGCGTTTGTTCGAATTCTGTATACTCAATTCTTTAACAGCAAATCTCGCATCTTGCCTTTGACAGAAATTCCAGTGAAATCACGTTTAAAAGCCAATGTCAGTAAAAAGGCTTTGTAGAAACACTCTGTGAATGTCTTTGAAAACACTTTTGAAAAAAGGAAAGCATACGTCTTTCATCTGAGTGAAAACTGCATTCTATTCAGTTTTTAGTACTGTGTTGAATGGTTAGGTGATTCACTTGTAGGGAAGCGTTTGTTCGCATTCTGTATACTCAATTCTTTTACAGCAAATCTTGCGGCTTGTGTTTGACAGAAATTCCAGTGAAATCACGTTTAAAAACCAATGCCAGTAAAAAGGCTTTGTAGAATCACTCTGTGAATGTCTTTGGAAACACTTCTTAAGAAGGAAAGCATACATCTTTCATCTGAGTGAAAACTGCATTCTATTCAGTTTTTAGTACTGTGTTGAATGGTTAGGCGATTCACTTGTAGGGAAGCATTTGTTCGCATTCTGTATACTCAATTCTTTTACAGCAAATCTTGCGGCTTGTGTTTGACAGAAATTCCAGTGAAATCACGTTTAAAAACCAATGCCAGTAAAAAGGCTTTGTAGAATCACTCTGTGAATGTCTTTGGAAACACTTCTTATAAGGAAAGCATACATCTTTCATCTGAGTCAAAACTGCATTCTATTCAGTTTTTAGTACTGTGTTGAATGGTTAGGCGATTCACTTGTAGGAAAGCTTTTGTTTGCATTCTGTATACTCAATTCTTTAACAGCAAATTGCGCATCTTGCCTTTGACAGAAATTCCAGTGAAATCACGTTTCAAAGCCAACGTCAGTAAAAAGGCTTTGTAGAATCACTCTGTGAATGTCTTTGGAAACACTTCTTAAGAAGGAAAGCATACGTCTTTCATCTGAGTGAAAACTGCATTCTATTCAGTTTTTAGTACTGTGTTGAATGGTTAGGCGATTCACTTGTAGGGAAGCCTTTGTTCGCATTCTGTATACTCAATTCTTTAACAGCAAATCTCGCGTCTTGGGTTTGACAGAAATTCCAGTGAAATCACTTTTAAAAGCCAATGTCAGTAAAAAGGCTTTGTAGAAACACTCTGTGAATGTCTTTGAAAACACTTTTGAAAAAAGGAAAACATACGTCTTTCATCTGAGTGAAAACTGCATTCTATTCAGTTTTTAGTACTGTGTTGAATGGTTAGGCGATTCACTTGTAGGGAAGCATTTGTTCGAATTCTGTATACTCAATTCTTTAACAGCAAATCTCGCGTCTTGCCTTTGACAGAAATTCCAGTGAAATCACGTTTAAAAGCCAATGTCAGTAAAAAGGCTTTGTAGAAACACTCTGTGAATGTCTTTGAAAACACTTTTGAAAAAAGGAAAGCATACGTCTTTCATCTGAAAGAAAACTGCATTCTATTCAGTTTTTAGTACTGTGTTGAATGGTTAGGCGATTCACTTGTAGGGAAGCGTTTGTTCGCATTCTGTATACTCAATTCTTTTACAGCAAATCTTGCGGCTTGTGTTTGACAGAAATTCCAGTGAAATCACGTTTAAAAACCAATGCCAGTAAAAAGGCTTTGTAGAATCACTCTGTGAATGTCTTTGGAAACACTTCTTAAGAAGGAAAGCATACATCTTTCATCTGAGTGAAAACTGCATTCTATTCAGTTTTTAGTACTGTGTTGAATGGTTAGGCGATTCACTTGTAGGGAAGCTTTTGTTCGCATTCTGTATACTCAATTCTTTAACAGCAAATCTCGCAACTTGCGTTTGACAGAAATTTCAGTGAAATCACGTTTCAAAGCCAACGTCAGTAAAAAGGCTTTGTAGAAACTCTCTGTGAATGTCTTTGAAAACCCTTCTTAAGAAGGAATGCATACGTCTTTCATCTGAGTGAAAACTGCATTCTATTCAGTTTTTAGTACTGTGTTGAATGGTTAGGCGATTCACTTGTAGGGAAGCGTTTGTTTGCATTCTGTATACTCAATTCTTTAACAGCAAATTGCGCATCTTGCCTTTGACAGAAATTCCAGTGAAATCACGTTTAAAAGCCAACGTCAGTAAAAAGGCTTTGTAGAATCACTCTGTGAATGTCTTTGGAAACACTTCTTAAGAAGGAAAGCATACGTCTTTCATCTGAGTGAAAACTGCATTCTATTCAGTTTTTAGTACTGTGTTGAATGGTTAGGCGATTCACTTGTAGGGAAGCCTTTGTTCGCATTCTGTATACTCAATTCTTTAACAGCAAATCTCGCGTCTTGGGTTTGACAGAAATTCCAGTGAAATCACTTTTAAAAGCAAATGTCAGTAAAAAGGCTTTGTAGAAACACTCTGTGAATGTCTTTGAAAACACTTTTGAAAAAAGGAAAACATACGTCTTTCATCTGAGTGAAAACTGCATTCTATTCAGTTTTTAGTACTGTGTTGAATGGTTAGGCGATTCACTTGTAGGGAAGCATTTGTTCGAATTCTGTATACTCAATTCTTTAACAGCAAATCTCGCGTCTTGCCTTTGACAGAAATTCCAGTGAAATCACGTTTAAAAGCCAATGTCAGTAAAAAGGCTTTGTAGAAACACTCTGTGAATGTCTTTGAAAACACTTTTGAAAAAAGGAAAGCATACGTCTTTCATCTGAGTGAAAACTGCATTCTATTCAGTTTTTAGTACTGTGTTGAATGGTTAGGCGATTCACTTGTAGGGAAGCGTTTGTTCGCATTCTGTATACTCAATTCTTTTACAGCAAATCTTGTGGCTTGTGTTTGACAGAAATTCCAGTGAAATCACGTTTAAAAACCAATGCCAGTAAAAAGGCTTTGTAGAATCACTCTGTGAATGTCTTTGGAAACACTTCTTAAGAAGGAAAGCATACATCTTTCATCTGAGTGAAAACTGCATTCTATTCAGTTTTTAGTACTGTGTTGAATGGTTAGGCGATTCACTTGTAGGGAAGCGTTTGTTCGCATTCTGTATACTCAATTCTTTACGCAAATCTTCTGGCTTGTGTTTGACAGAAATTACAGTGAAATCACGTTTAAAAGCCAACGCCAATAAAAAGGCTTTGTAGAATCACTCTGTGAATGTCTTTGGAAACACTTCTTAAGAAGGAAAGCATACGTCTTTCATCTGAGTGAAAACTGCATACTATTTAGTTTTTAGTACTGTGTTGAATGGTTAGGCGATTCACTTGTAGGGAAGCGTTTGTTCGAATTCTGTATACTCAATTCTTTAACAGCAAATCTCGCATCTTGCCTTTGACAGAAATTCCAGTGAAATCACGTTTAAAAGCCAATGTCAGTAAAAAGGCTTTGTAGAAACACTCTGTGAATGTCTTTGAAAACACTTTTGAAAAAAGGAAAGCATACGTCTTTCATCTGAGTGAAAACTGCATTCTATTCAGTTTTTAGTACTGTGTTGAATGGTTAGGCGATTCACTTGTAGGGAAGCGTTTGTTCGCATTCTGTATACTCAATTCTTTTACAGCAAATCTTGCGGCTTGTGTTTGACAGAAATTCCAGTGAAATGACGTTTAAAAACCAATGCCAGTAAAAAGGCTTTGTAGAATCACTCTGTGAATGTCTTTGGAAACACTTCTTAAGAAGGAAAGCATACATCTTTCATCTGAGTGAAAACTGCATTCTATTCAGTTTTTAGTACTGTGTTGAATGGTTAGGCGATTCACTTGTAGGGAAGCGTTTGTTCGCATTCTGTATACTCAATTCTTTTACAGCAAATCTTGCGGCTTGTGTTTGACAGAAATTCCAGTGAAATCACGTTTAAAAACCAATGCCAGTAAAAAGGCTTTGTAGAATCACTCTGTGAATGTCTTTGGAAACACTTCTTAAGAAGGAAAGCATACATCTTTCATGTGAGTGAAAACTGCATTCTATTCAGTTTTTAGTACTGTGTTGAATGGTTAGGTGATTCACTTGTAGGGAAGCTTTTGTTCGCATTCTGTATACTCAATTCTTTAACAGCAAATCTCGCATCTTGCGTTTGACAGAAATTTCAGTGAAATCACGTTTCAAAGCCAACGTCAGTAAAAAGGCTTTGTAGAAACTCTCTGTGAATGTCTTTGAAAACAGTTCTTAAGATGGAAAGCATACGTCTTTCATCTGAGTGAAAACTGCATTCTATTCAGGTTTAGTACTGTGTTGAATGGTTAGGCGATTCACTTGTAGGGAAGCGTTTGTTCGCATTCTGTATACTCAATTCTTTACGCAAATCTTCTGGCTTGTGTTTGACAGAAATTACAGTGAAATCACGTTTAAAAGCCAACGCCAGTAAAAAGGCTTTGTAGAATCACTCTGTGAATGTCTTTGGAAACACTTCTTAAGAAGGAAAGCATACGTCTTTCATCTGAGTGGAAACTGCATACTATTCAGTTTTTAGTACTGTGTTGAATGGTTAGGCGATTCACTTGTAGGGAAGCGTTTGTTCAAATTCTGTATACTCAATTCTTTAACAGCAAATCTCGCATCTTGCCTTTGACAGAAATTCCAGTGAAATCACGTTTAAAAGCCAATGTCAGTAAAAAGGCTTTGTAGAAACACTCTGTGAATGTCTTTGAAAACACTTTTGAAAAAAGGAAAGCATACGTCTTTCATCTGAGTGAAAACTGCATTCTATTCAGTTTTTAGTACTGTGTTGAATGGTTAGGCGATTCACTTGTAGGGAAGCGTTTGTTCGCATTCTGTATACTCAATTCTTTTACAGCAAATCTTGCGGCTTGTGTTTGACAGAAATTCCAGTGAAATCACGTTTAAAAACCAATGCCAGTAAAAAGGCTTTGTAGAATCACTCTGTGAATGTCTTTGGAAACACTTCTTAAGAAGGAAAGCATACATCTTTCATCTGAGTGAAAACTGCATTCTATTCAGTTTTTAGTACTGTGTTGAATGGTTAGGCGATTCACTTGTAGGGAAGCGTTTGTTCGCATTCTGTATTCTCAATTCTTTTACAGCAAATCTTGCGGCTTGTGTTTGACAGAAATTCCAGTGAAATCACGTTTAAAAACCAATGCCAGTAAAAAGGCTTTGTAGAATCACTCTGTGAATATCTTTGGAAACACTTCTTAAGAAGGAAAGCATACGTCTTTCATGTGAGTGAAAACTGCATTCTATTCAGTTTTTAGTACTGTGTTGAATGGTTAGGTGATTCACTTGTAGGGAAGCTTTTGTTCGCATTCTGTATACTCAATTCTTTAACAGCAAATCTCGCATCTTGCGTTTGACAGAAATTTCAGTGAAATCACGTTTCAAAGCCAACGTCAGTAAAAAGGCTTTGTAGAAACTCTCTGTGAATGTCTTTGAAAACAGTTCTTAAGATGGAAAGCATACGTCTTTCATCTGAGTGAAAACTGCATTCTATTCAGGTTTAGTACTGTGTTGAATGGTTAGGCGATTCACTTGTATGGAAACGTTTGTTTGCATTCTGTATACTCAATTCTTTAACAGCAAATTGCGCATCTTGCCTTTGACAGAAATTCCAGTGAAATCACCTTTAAAAGCCAACGTCAGTAAAAAGGCTTTGTAGAATCACTCTGTGAATGTCTTTGAAAACACTTTTGAAAAAAGGAAAACATACGTCTTTCATCTGAGTGAAAACTGCATTCTATTCAGTTTTTAGTACTGTGTTGAATGGTTAGGCGATTCACTTGTAGGGAAGCATTTGTTCGAATTCTGCATACTCAATTCTTTAACAGCAAATCTCGCGTCTTGCCTTTGACAGAAATTCCAGTGAAATCACGTTTAAAAGCCAATGTCAGTAAAAAGGCTTTGTAGAAACTCTCTGTGAATGTCTTTGAAAACAGTTCTTAAGATGGAAAGCATACGTCTTTCATCTGAGTGAAAACTGCATTCTATTCAGGTTTAGTACTGTGTTGAATGGTTAGGCGATTCACTTGTATGGAAACGTTTGTTTGCATTCTGTATACTCAATTCTTTAACAGCAAATTGCGCATCTTGCCTTTGACAGAAATTCCAGTGAAATCACCTTTAAAAGCCAACGTCAGTAAAAAGGCTTTGTAGAATCACTCTGTGAATGTCTTTGAAAACACTTCTTAAGAAGGAAAGCATACGTCTTTCATCTGAGTGAAAACTGCATTCTATTCAGTTTTTAGTTCTGTGTTGAATGGTTAGGCGATTCACTTGTAGGGAAGCGTTTGTTTGCATTCTGTATACTGAAGTCTTTAACAGCAAATTGCGCATCTTGCCTTTGACAGAAATTCCAGTGAAATCACGTTTAAAAGACAACTTCAGTAAAAAGGCTTTGTAGAATCACTCTGTGAATGTCTTTGGAAACACTTCTTAAGAAGGAAAGCATACGTCTTTCATCTGAGTGAAAACTGCATTCTATTCAGTTTTTAGAACTGTGTGGAATGGTTAGGCGATTCACTTGTAGGGAAGCGTTTGTTCGCATTCTGTATACTCAATTCTTTACGCAAATCTTCTGGCTTGTGTTTGACAGAAATTACAGTGAAATCACGTTTAAAAGCCAACGCCAATAAAAAGGCTTTGTAGTATCACTCTGTGAATGTCTTTGGAAACACTTCTTAAGAAGGAAAGCATACGTCTTTCATCTGAGTGAAAACTGCATACTATTTAGTTTTTAGTACTGTGTTGAATGGTTAGGCGATTCACTTGTAGGGAAGCGTTTGTTCGAATTCTGTATACTCAATTCTTTAACAGCAAATCTCGCATCTTGCCTTTGACAGAAATTCCAGTGAAATCACGTTTAAAAGCCAATGTCAGTAAAAAGGCTTTGTAGAAACACTCTGTGAATGTCTTTGAAAACACTTTTGAAAAAAGGAAAGCATACGTCTTTCATCTGAGTGAAAACTGCATTCTATTCAGTTTTTAGTACTGTGTTGAATGGTTAGGCGATTCACTTGTAGGGAAGCGTTTGTTCGCATTCTGTATACTCAATTCTTTTACAGCAAATCTTGCGGCTTGTGTTTGACAGAAATTCCAGTGAAATGACGTTTAAAAACCAATGCCAGTAAAAAGGCTTTGTAGAATCACTCTGTGAATGTCTTTGGAAACACTTCTTAAGAAGGAAAGCATACATCTTTCATCTGAGTGAAAACTGCATTCTATTCAGTTTTTAGTACTGTGTTGAATGGTTAGGCGATTCACTTGTAGGGAAGCGTTTGTTCGCATTCTGTATACTCAATTCTTTTACAGCAAATCTTGCGGCTTGTGTTTGACTGAAATTCCAGTGAAATCACGTTTAAAAACCAATGCCAGTAAAAAGGCTTTGTAGAATCACTCTGTGAATGTCTTTGGAAACACTTCTTAAGAAGGAAAGCATACATCTTTCATGTGAGTGAAAACTGCATTCTATTCAGTTTTTAGTACTGTGTTGAATGGTTAGATGATTCACTTGTAGGGAAGCTTTTGTTCGCATTCTGTATACTCAATTCTTTAACAGCAAATCTCGCATCTTGCGTTTGACAGAAATTTCAGTGAAATCACGTTTCAAAGCCAACGTCAGTAAAAAGGCTTTGTAGAAACTCTCTGTGAATGTCTTTGAAAACAGTTCTTAAGATGGAAAGCATACGTCTTTCATCTGAGTGAAAACTGCATTCTATTCAGGTTTAGTACTGTGTTGAATGGTTAGGCGATTCACTTGTAGGGAAGCGTTTGTTCGCATTCTGTATACTCAATTCTTTACGCAAATCTTCTGGCTTGTGTTTGACAGAAATTACAGTGAAATCACGTTTAAAAGCCAACGCCAGTAAAAAGGCTTTGTAGAATCACTCTGTGAATGTCTTTGGAAACACTTCTTAAGAAGGAAAGCCTACGTCTTTCATCTGAGTGAAAACTGCATACTATTCAGTTTTTAGTACTGTGTTGAATGGTTAGGCGATTCACTTGTAGGGAAGCGTTTGTTCGCATTCTGTATACTCAATTCTTTTACAGCAAATCTTGCAGCTTGTGTTTGACAGAAATTCCAGTGAAATCACGTTTAAAAACCAATGCCAGTAAAAAGGCTTTGTAGAATCACTCTGTGAATGTCTTTGGAAACACTTCTTAAGAAGGAAAGCATACATCTTTCATGTGAGTGAAAACTGATTTCTATTCAGTTTTTAGTACTGTGTTGAATGGTTAGGTGATTCACTTGTAGGGAAGCTTTTGTTCGCATTCTGTATACTCAATTCTTTAACAGCAAATCTCGCATCTTGCGTTTGACAGAAATTTCAGTGAAATCACGTTTCAAAGCCAACGTCAGTAAAAAGGCTTTGTAGAAACTCTCTGTGAATGTCTTTGAAAACAGTTCTTAAGATGGAAAGCATACGTCTTTCATCTGAGTGAAAACTGCATTCTATTCAGGTTTAGTACTGTGTTGAATGGTTAGGCGATTCACTTGTATGGAAACGTTTGTTTGCATTCTGTATACTCAATTCTTTAACAGCAAATTGCGCATCTTGCCTTTGACAGAAATTCCAGTGAAATCACCTTTAAAAGCCAACGTCAGTAAAAAGGCTTTGTAGAATCACTCTGTGAATGTCTTTGAAAACACTTTTGAAAAAAGGAAAACATACGTCTTTCATCTGAGTGAAAACTGCATTCTATTCAGTTTTTAGTACTGTGTTGAATGGTTAGGCGATTCACTTGTAGGGAAGCATTTGTTCGAATTCTGCATACTCAATTCTTTAACAGCAAATCTCGCGTCTTGCCTTTGACAGAAATTCCAGTGAAATCACGTTTAAAAGCCAATGTCAGTAAAAAGGCTTTGTAGAAACTCTCTGTGAATGTCTTTGAAAACAGTTCTTAAGATGGAAAGCATACGTCTTTCATCTGAGTGAAAACTGCATTCTATTCAGGTTTAGTACTGTGTTGAATGGTTAGGCGATTCACTTGTATGGAAACGTTTGTTTGCATTCTGTATACTCAATTCTTTAACAGCAAATTGCGCATCTTGCCTTTGACAGAAATTCCAATGAAATCACCTTTAAAAGCCAACGTCAGTAAAAAGGCTTTGTAGAATCACTCTGTGAATGTCTTTGAAAACACTTCTTAAGAAGGAAAGCATACGTCTTTCATCTGAGTGAAAACTGCATTCTATTCAGTTTTTAGTTCTGTGTTGAATGGTTAGGCGATTCACTTGTAGGGAAGCGTTTGTTTGCATTCTGTATACTGAAGTCTTTAACAGCAAATTGCGCATCTTGCCTTTGACAGAAATTCCAGTGAAATCACGTTTAAAAGCCAACTTCAGTAAAAAGGCTTTGTAGAATCACTCTGTGAATGTCTTTGGAAACACTTCTTAAGAAGGAAAGCATACGTCTTTCATCTGAGTGAAAACTGCATTCTATTCAGTTTTTAGAACTGTGTGGAATGGTTAGGCGATTCACTTATAGGGAAGCGTTTGTTCGCATTCTGTATACTCAATTCTTTACGCAAATCTTCTGGCTTGTGTTTGACAGAAATTACAGTGAAATCACGTTTAAAAGCCAACGCCAATAAAAAGGCTTTGTAGAATCACTCTGTGAATGTCTTTGGAAACACTTCTTAAGAAGGAAAGCATACGTCTTTCATCTGAGTGAAAACTGCATACTATTTAGTTTTTAGTACTGTGTTGAATGGTTAGGCGATTCACTTGTAGGGAAGCGTTTGTTCGAATTCTGTATACTCAATTCTTTAACAGCAAATCTCGCATCTTGCCTTTGACAGAAATTCCAGTGAAATCACGTTTAAAAGCCAATGTCAGTAAAAAGGCTTTGTAGAAACACTCTGTGAATGTCTTTGAAAACACTTTTGAAAAAAGGAAAGCATACGTCTTTCATCTGAGTGAAAACTGCATTCTATTCAGTTTTTAGTACTGTGTTGAATGGTTAGGCGATTCACTTGTAGGGAAGCGTTTGTTCGCATTCTGTATACTCAATTCTTTTACAGCAAATCTTGCGGCTTGTGTTTGACAGAAATTCCAGTGAAATGACGTTTAAAAACCAATGCCAGTAAAAAGGCTTTGTAGAATCACTCTGTGAATGTCTTTGGAAACACTTCTTAAGAAGGAAAGCATACATCTTTCATCTGAGTGAAAACTGCATTCTATTCAGTTTTTAGTACTGTGTTGAATGGTTAGGCGATTCACTTGTAGGGAAGCGTTTGTTCGCATTCTGTATACTCAATTCTTTTACAGCAAATCTTGCGGCTTGTGTTTGACTGAAATTCCAGTGAAATCACGTTTAAAAACCAATGCCAGTAAAAAGGCTTTGTAGAATCACTCTGTGAATGTCTTTGGAAACACTTCTTAAGAAGGAAAGCATACATCTTTCATGTGAGTGAAAACTGCATTCTATTCAGTTTTTAGTACTGTGTTGAATGGTTAGGTGATTCACTTGTAGGGAAGCTTTTGTTCGCATTCTGTATACTCAATTCTTTAACAGCAAATCTCGCATCTTGCGTTTGACAGAAATTTCAGTGAAATCACGTTTCAAAGCCAACGTCAGTAAAAAGGCTTTGTAGAAACTCTCTGTGAATGTCTTTGAAAACAGTTCTTAAGATGGAAAGCATACGTCTTTCATCTGAGTGAAAACTGCATTCTATTCAGGTTTAGTACTGTGTTGAATGGTTAGGCGATTCACTTGTAGGGAAGCGTTTGTTCGCATTCTGTATACTCAATTCTTTACGCAAATCTTCTGGCTTGTGTTTGACAGAAATTACAGTGAAATCACGTTTAAAAGCCAACGCCAGTAAAAAGGCTTTGTAGAATCACTCTGTGAATGTCTTTGGAAACACTTCTTAAGAAGGAAAGCCTACGTCTTTCATCTGAGTGAAAACTGCATACTATTCAGTTTTTAGTACTGTGTTGAATGGTTAGGCGATTCACTTGTAGGGAAGCGTTTGTTCGCATTCTGTATACTCAATTCTTTTACAGCAAATCTTGCGGCTTGTGTTTGACTGAAATTCCAGTGAAATCACGTTTAAAAACCAATGCCAGTAAAAAGGCTTTGTAGAATCACTCTGTGAATGTCTTTGGAAACACTTCTTAAGAAGGAAAGCATACATCTTTCATGTGAGTGAAAACTGCATTCTATTCAGTTTTTAGTACTGTGTTGAATGGTTAGGTGATTCACTTGTAGGGAAGCTTTTGTTCGCATTCTGTATACTCAATTCTTTAACAGCAAATCTCGCATCTTGCGTTTGACAGAAATTTCAGTGAAATCACGTTTCAAAGCCAACGTCAGTAAAAAGGCTTTGTAGAAACTCTCTGTGAATGTCTTTGAAAACAGTTCTTAAGATGGAAAGCATACGTCTTTCATCTGAGTGAAAACTGCATTCTATTCAGGTTTAGTACTGTGCTGAATGGTTAGGCGATTCACTTGTAGGGAAGCGTTTGTTCGCATTCTGTATACTCAATTCTTTACGCAAATCTTCTGGCTTGTGTTTGACAGAAATTACAGTGAAATCACGTTTAAAAGCCAACGCCAGTAAAAAGGCTTTGTAGAATCACTCTGTGAATGTCTTTGGAAACACTTCTTAAGAAGGAAAGCATACGTCTTTCATCTGAGTGAAAACTGCATACTATTCAGTTTTTAGTACTGTGTTGAATGGTTAGGCGATTCACTTGTAGGGAAGCGTTTGTTCGAATTCTGTATACTCAATTCTTTAACAGCAAATCTCGCATCTTGCCTTTGACAGAAATTCCAGTGAAATCACGTTTAAAAGCCAATGTCAGTAAAAAGGCTTTGTAGAAACACTCTGTGAATGTCTTTGAAAACACTTTTGAAAAAAGGAAAGCATACGTCTTTCATCTGAGTGAAAACTGCATTCTATTCAGTTTTTAGTACTGTGTTGAATGGTTAGGCGATTCACTTGTAGGGAAGCGTTTGTTCGCATTCTGTATACTCAATTCTTTTACAGCAAATCTTGCGGCTTGTGTTTGACAGAAATTCCAGTGAAATCACGTTTAAAAACCAATGCCAGTAAAAAGGCTTTGTAGAATCACTCTGTGAATGTCTTTGGAAACACTTCTTAAGAAGGAAAGCATACATCTTTCATCTGAGTGAAAACTGCATTCTATTCAGTTTTTAGTACTGTGTTGAATGGTTAGGCGATTCACTTGTAGGGAAGCGTTTGTTCGCATTCTGTATACTCAATTCTTTTACAGCAAATCTTGCGGCTTGTGTTTGACAGAAATTCCAGTGAAATCACGTTTAAAAACCAATGCCAGTAAAAAGGCTTTGTAGAATCACTCTGTGAATGTCTTTGGAAACACTTCTTAAGAAGGAAAGCATACGTCTTTCATGTGAGTGAAAACTGCATTCTATTCAGTTTTTAGTACTGTGTTGAATGGTTAGGTGATTCACTTGTAGGGAAGCTTTTGTTCGCATTCTGTATACTCAATTCTTTAACAGCAAATCTCGCATCTTGCGTTTGACAGAAATTTCAGTGAAATCACGTTTCAAAGCCAACTTCAGTAAAAAGGCTTTGTAGAAACTCTCTGTGAATGTCTTTGAAAACAGTTCTTAAGATGGAAAGCATACGTCTTTCATCTGAGTGAAAACTGCATTCTATTCAGGTTTAGTACTGTGTTGAATGGTTAGGCGATTCACTTGTATGGAAACGTTTGTTTGCATTCTGTATACTCAATTCTTTAACAGCAAATTGCGCATCTTGCCTTTGACAGAAATTCCAGTGAAATCACCTTTAAAAGCCAACGTCAGTAAAAAGGCTTTGTAGAATCACTCTGTGAATGTCTTTGAAAACACTTTTGAAAAAAGGAAAACATACGTCTTTCATCTGAGTGAAAACTGCATTCTATTCAGTTTTTAGTACTGTGTTGAATGGTTAGGCGATTCACTTGTAGGGAAGCATTTGTTCGAATTCTGTATACTCAATTCTTTAACAGCAAATCTCGCGTCTTGCCTTTGACAGAAATTCCAGTGAAATCACGTTTTAAAGCCAATGTCAGTAAAAAGGCTTTGTAGAAACTCTCTGTGAATGTCTTTGAAAACAGTTCTTAAGATGGAAAGCATACGTCTTTCATCTGAGTGAAAACTGCATTCTATTCAGGTTTAGTACTGTGTTGAATGGTTAGGCGATTCACTTGTATGGAAACGTTGGTTTGCATTCTGTATACTCAATTCTTTAACAGCAAATTGCGCATCTTGCCTTTGACAGAAATTCCAGTGAAATCACCTTTAAAAGCCAACGTCAGTAAAAAGGCTTTGTAGAATCACTCTGTGAATGTCTTTGAAAACACTTCTTAAGAAGGAAAGCATACGTCTTTCATCTGAGTGAAAACTGCATTCTATTCAGTTTTTAGTTCTGTGTTGAATGGTTAGGCGATTCACTTGTAGGGAAGCGTTTGTTTGCATTCTGTATACTGAAGTCTTTAACAGCAAATTGCGCATCTTGCCTTTGACAGAAATTCCAGTGAAATCACGTTTAAAAGCCAACTTCAGTAAAAAGGCTTTGTAGAATCACTCTGTGAATGTCTTTGGAAACACTTCTTAAGAAGGAAAGCATACGTCTTTCATCTGAGTGAAAACTGCATTCTATTCAGTTTTTAGAACTGTGTGGAATGGTTAGGCGATTCACTTGTAGGGAAGCGTTTGTTCGCATTCTGTATACTCAATTCTTTACGCAAATCTTCTGGCTTGTGTTTGACAGAAATTACAGTGAAATCACGTTTAAAAGCCAACGCCAGTAAAAAGGCTTTGTAGAATCACTCTGTGAATGTCTTTGGAAACACTTCTTAAGAAGGAAAGCATACGTCTTTCATCTGAGTGAAAACTGCATTCTATTCAGTTTTTAGAACTGTGTGGAATGGTTAGGCGATTCACTTGTAGGGAAGCGTTTGTTCGCATTCTGTATACTCAATTCTTTACGCAAATCTTCTGGCTTGTGTTTGACAGAAATTCCAGTGAAATCACCTTTAAAAGCCAACGTCAGTTAAAAGGCTTTGTAGAAACAATCTGTGAATGTCTTTGAAAACACTTCTTAAGAAGGAAAGCATACGTTTTTCATCTGAGTGAAAACTGCATTCTATTCAGTTTTTAGTACTTTTTTGAATGGTTAGGCGATTCACTTGTAGGGAAGTGTTTGTTTGCATTCTGTATACTCAATTCTTTAACAGCAAATTCCGCATCTTGCCTTTGACAGAAATTCCAATGAAAACACGTTTAAAAGCCAACGTCAGTAAAAAGGCTTTGTAGAATCACTCTGTGAATGTCTTTGAAAACACTTCTTAAGAAGGAATGCATACCTCTTTCATCTGAGTGAAAACTGCATTCTTTTCAGTTTTTAGTACTGTGTTGAATGGTTAGGCGATTCACTTGTAGGGAAGCGTTTGTTTGCATTCTGTATACTCAATTCTTTAACAGCAAATTGCGCATCTTGCCTTTGACAGAAATTCCAGGGAAATCACGTTTAAAAGCCAATGTCAGTAAAAAGGCTTTGTAGAAACACTCTGTGAATGTCTTTGAAAACACTTTTGAAAAAAGGAAAGCATACGTCTTTCATCTGAGTGAAAACTGCATTCTATTCAGTTTTTAGTACAGTGTTGAATGGTTAGGCGATTCAATTGTAGGAAGCGTTTGTTTGCATTCTGTATGCTCAATTCTTTAACAGCAAATCTCGCCTCTTGCGATTGACAGAAATTCCAGTGAAATCACGTTTAAAAGCCAACGTCAGTAAAAAGGCTTTGTAGAATCACTCTGTGAATGTCTTTGAAAACACTTCTTAAGAAGGAAAGCATACTTCTTTCATCTGAGTGAAAACTGCATTCTATTCAGGTTTAGTACTGTGTTGAATGGTTAGGCGATTCACTTGTATGGAAACGTTTGTTTGCATTCTGTATACTCAATTCTTTAACAGCAAATTGAGCATCTTGCCTTTGACAGAAATTCCAGTGAAATCACCTTTAAAAGCCAACGTCAGTAAAAAGGCTTTGTAGAATCACTCTGTGAATGTCTTTGAAAACACTTCTTAAGAAGGAAAGCATACGTCTTTCATCTGAGTGAAAACTGCATTCTATTCAGTTTTTAGAACTGTGTGGAATGGTTAGGCGATTCACATGTAGGGAAGCGTTTGTTCGCATTCTGTATACTCAATTCTTTTACAGCAAATCTTGAGGCTTGTGTTTGACAGAAATTCCAGTGAAATCACGTTTAAAAACCAATGCCAGTAAAAAGGCTTTGTAGAATCACTCTGTGAATGTCTTTGGAAACACTTCTTAAGAAGGAAAGCATACATCTTTCATCTGAGTGAAAACTGCATTCTATTCAGTTTTTAGTACTGTGTTGAATGGTTAGGCGATTCACTTGTAGGGAAGCGTTTGTTCGCATTCTGTATACTCAATTCTTTTACAGCAAATCTTGTGGCTTGTGTTTGACAGAAATTCCAGTGAAATCACGTTTAAAAACCAATGCCAGTAAAAAGGCTTTGTAGAATCACTCTGTGAATGTCTTTGGAAACACTTCTTAAGAAGGAAAGCATACATCTTTCATCTGAGTGAAAATTGCATTCTATTCAGTTTTTAGTACTGTGTTGAATGGTTAGGCGATTCACTTGTAGGGAAGCTTTTGTTCGCATTCTGTATACTCAATTCTTTAACAGCAAATCTCGCATCTTGCGTTTGACAGAAATTTCAGTGAAATCACGTTTCAAAGCCAACGTCAGTAAAAAGACTTTGTAGAAACACTCTGTGAATGTCTTTGAAAACAGTTCTTAAGATGGAAAGCATACGTCTTTCATCTGAGTGAAAACTGCATTCTATTCAGGTTTAGTACTGTGTTGAATGGTTAGGCGATTCACTTGTATGGAAACGTTTGTTTGCATTCTGTATACTCAATTCTTTAACAGCAAATTGCGCATCTTGCCTTTGACAGAAATTCCAGTGAAATCACCTTTAAAAGCCAACGTCAGTAAAAAGGCTTTGTAGAATCACTCTGTGAATGTCTTTGAAAACACTTCTTAAGAAGGAAAGCATACGTCTTTCATCTGAGTGAAAACTGCATTCTATTCAGTTTTTAGTTCTGTGTTGAATGGTTAGGCGATTCACTTGTAGGGAAGCGTTTGTTTGCATTCTGTATACTGAAGTCTTTAACAGCAAATTGCGCATCTTGCCTTTGACAGAAATTCCAGTGAAATCACGTTTAAAAGCCAACGTCAGTAAAAAGGCTTTGTAGAATCAATCTGTGAATGTCTTTGGAAACACTTCTTAAGAAGGAAAGCATACGTCTTTCATCTGAGTGAAAACTGCATTCTATTCAGTTTTTAGAACTGTGTGGAATGGTTAGGCGATTCACTTGTAGGGAAGCGTTTGTTCGCATTCTGTATACTCAATTCTTTACGCAAATCTTCTGGCTTGTGTTTGACAGAAATTACAGTGAAATCCCGTTTAAAAGCCAACGCCAGTAAAAAGGCTTTGTAGAATCACTCTGTGAATGTCTTTGGAAACACTTCTTAAGAAGGAAAGCATACGTCTTTCATCTGAGTGAAAACTGCATTCTATTCAGTTTTTAGAACTGTGTGGAATGGTTAGGCGATTCACTTGTAGGGAAGCGTTTGTTCGCATTCTGTATACTCAATTCTTTACGCAAATCTTCTGGCTTGTGTTTGACATAAATTCCAGTGAAATCACCTTTAAAAGCCAACATCAGGAAAAAGGCTTTGTAGAAACAATCTGTGAATGTCTTTGAAAACACTTCTTAAGAAGGAAAGCATACGTTTTTCATCTGAGTGAAAACTGCATTCTATTCAGTTTTTAGTAATGTGTTGAATGGTTAGGCGATTCACTTGTAGGGAAGTGTTTGTTTGCATTCTGTATACTCAATTCTTTAACAGCAAATTCCGCATCTTGCCTTTGACAGAAATTCCAATGAAAACACGTTTAAAAGCCAACGTCAGTAAAAAGGCTTTGTAGAATCACTCTGTGAATGTCTTTGAAAACACTTCTTAAGAAGGAATGCATACGTCTTTCATCTGAGTGAAAACTGAATTCTATTCAGTTTTTAGTACTGTGTTGAATGGTTAGGCGATTCACTTGTAGGGAAGCGTTTGTTCGAATTCTGTATACTCAATTCTTTAACAGCAAATTGCGCATCTTGCCTTTGACAGAAATTCCAGTGAAATCACGTTTAAAAGCCAATGTCAGTAAAAAGGCTTTGTAGAAACACTCTGTGAATGTCTTTGAAAACACTTTTGAAAAAAGGAAAGCATACGTCTTTCATCTGAGTGAAAACTGCATTCTATTCAGTTTTTAGTACTGTGTTGAATGGTTAGGCGATTCACTTGTAGGGAAGCGTTTGTTCGCATTCTGTATACTCAATTCTTTAACAGCAAATCTCGCGTCTTGCTTTTGACAGAAATTCCGGTGAAATCACGTTAAAAAGCCAACATCAGTAAAAAGGCTGTGTAGAATCACTCTGTGAATATCTTTGAAAACACTTCTTAAGAAGGAAAGCATACGTCTTTCATCTGAGTGAAAACTGCATTCTATTCAGTTTTTAGTACTGTGTTGAATGGTTAGGCGATTCAATTGTATGGAAACGTTTGTTTGCATTCTGTATACTCAATTCTTTAACAGCAAATTGAGCATCTTGCCTTTGACAGAAATTCCAGTGAAATCACCTTTAAAAGCCAACGTCAGTAAAAAGGCTTTGTAGAATCACTCTGTGAATGTCTTTGAAAACACTTCTTAAGAAGGAAAGCATACGACTTTCATCTGAGTGAAAACTGCATTCTATTCAGTTTTTAGAACTGTGTGGAATGGTTAGGCGATTCACTTGTAGGGAAGCGTTTGTTCGCATTCTGTATACTCAATTCTTTTACGCAAATCTTCTGGCTTGTGTTTGACAGAAATTACAGTGAAATCACGTTTAAAAGCCAACGCCAGTAAAAAGGCTTTGTAGAATCACTCTGTGAATGTCTTTGGAAACACTTCTTAAGAAGGAAAGCATACGTCTTTCATCTGAGTGAAAACTGCATTCTATTCAGTTTTTAGTACTGTGTTGAATGGTTAGGCGATTCACTTGTATGGAAGCTTTTGTTTGCATTCTGTATACTCAATTCTTTAACAGCAAATTGCGCATCTTGCCTTTGACAGAAATTCCAGTGAAATCACGTTTAAAAGCCAACGTCAGTAAAAAGGCTTTGTAGAATCACTCTGTGAATGTCTTTATAAACACTTCTTAAGAAGGAAAGCATACGTCTTTCATCTGAGTGAAAACTGCATTCTATTCAGTTTTTAGTACTGTGTTGAATGGTTAGGCGATTCACTTGTAGGGAAGCCTTTGTTCGCATTCTGTATACTCAATTCTTTAACAGCAAATCTCGAGTCTTGGGTTTGACAGAAATTCCAGTGAAATCACTTTTAAAAGCCAATGTCAGTAAAAAGGCTTTGTAGAAACACTCTGTGAATGCCTTTGAAAACACTTTTGAAAAAAGGAAAACATACGTCTTTCATCTGAGTGAAAACTGCATTCTATTCAGTTTTTAGTACTGTGTTGAATGGTTAGGCGATTCACTTGTAGGGAAGCGTTTGTTCGCATTCTGTATACTCAATTCTTTTACAGCAAATCTTGCGGGTTGTGTTTGACAGAAATTCCAGTGAAATCACGTTTAAAAGCCAATGCCAGTAAAAAGGCTTTGTAGAATCACTCTGTGAATGTCTTTGGAAACACTTCTTAAGAAGAAAAGCATACGTCTTTCATCTGAGTGAAAACTGCATTCTATTCAGTTTTTAGTACTGTGTTGAATAGTTAGGCGATTCACTTGTAGGGAAGCGTTTGTTCGCATTCTGTATACTCAATTCTTTAACAGCAAATCTCGCGTCTTGCGTTTGACAGAAATTCCAGTGAAATCACGTTTCAAAGCCAATGTCAGTAAAAGGCTTTGTAGAAACACTCTGTGAATGTCTTTGAAAACACTTTTTAAAAAGGAAAGCATACGTCTTTCATCTGAGTGAAAACTGCATTCTATTCAGTTTTTAGTACTGTGTTGAATGGTTAGGCGATTCACTTGTAGGGAAGCGTTTGTTTGCATTCTGTATACTCAATACTTTAGCAGCAAATCTCGCGTCTTGCTTTTGACAGAAATTCCAGTGAAATCACGTTTAAAAGCCAACGTCAGTAAAAAGGCTTTATAGAATCACTCTGTGAATATCTCTGGAAACACTTCTTAAGAAGGAAAGCATACGTCTTTCATCTGAGTGAAAACTACATTCTATTCAGTTTTTAGTACAGTGTTGAATGGTTAGGCGATTCAATTGTAGGAAGCCTTTGTTTGCATTCTGTATGCTCAATTCTTTAACAGCAAATCTCGCCTCTTGCGATTGACAGAAATTCCAGTGAAATCACGTTTAAAAGCCAAAGCCAGTAAAAAGGCTTTGTAGAATCACTCTGTGAATGTCTTTGAAAACACTTCTTAAGAAGGAAAGCATACTTCTTTCATCTGAGTGAAAACGGCATTCTATTCAGGTTTAGTACTGTGTTGAATGGTTAGGCGATTCACATGTAGGGAAGCGTTTTTTTTGCATTCTGTATACTCAATTCTTTAACAGCAAATTGCGCATCTTGCCTTTGACAGAAATTCCAATGAGAACACGTTTAAAAGCCAATGTCAGTAAAAAGGCTTTGTAGAATCACTCTGTGAATGTCTTTGAAAACACTTCTTAAGAAGGAAAGCATACGTCATTCATCTGAGTGAAAACTGCATTCTATTCAGTTTTTAGTACTGTGTTGAATGGTTAGGCGATTCACTTGTGGGGAAGCGTTTGTTCGCATTCTGTATACTCAATTCTTTAACAGCAAATCTCGAAGTTTGCGTTTGACAGAAATTCCAGTGAAATCACGTTTAAAAGCCAAAGCCAGTAAAAAGGCTTTGTAGAATCACTCTGTGAATGTCTTTGAAAACACTTCTTAAGAAGGAAAGCATACGTCTTTCATCTGAGTGAAAACTGCATTGTATTCAGTTTTTAGTACTGTGTTGAAAGGTTAGGCGATTCACTTGTGGGGAAGCGTTTGTTCGCATTCTGTATACTCAATTCTTTAACAGCAAATCTCGCAGCTTGCGTTTGACAGAAATTCCAGTGAAATCACGTTTAAAAGCCAAAGCCAGTAAAAAGGCTTTGTAGAATCACTCTGTGAATGTCTTTGAAAACACTTCTTAAGAAGGAAAGCATACGTCTTTCATCTGAGTGAAAACTGCATTCTATTCAGTTTTTAGTACTGTGTTGAATGGTTAGGCGATTCACTTGTAGGGAAGTGTTTGTTTGCATTCTGTATACTCAATTCTTTAACAGCAAATTCCGCATCTTGCCTTTGACAGAAATTCCAATGAAAACACGTTTAAAAGCCAACGTCAGTAAAAAGGCTTTGTAGAATCACTCTGTGAATGTCTTTGAAAACACTTCTTAAGAAGGAATGCATACCTCTTTCATCTGAGTGAAAACTGCATTCTATTCAGTTTTTAGTACTGTGTTGAATGGTTAGGCGATTCACTTGTAGGGAAGCGTTTGTTTGCACTCTGTATACTCAATTCTTTAACAGCAAATTGCGCATCTTGCCTTTGACAGAAATTCCAGTGAAATCACGTTTAAAAGCCAACGTCAGTAAAAAGGCTTTGTAGAATCACTCTGTGAATGTCTTTGGAAACACTTCTTAAGAAGGAAAGCATACGTCTTTCATCTGAGTGAAAACTGCATTCTATTCATTTTTTAGTACTGTGTTGAATGGTTAGGCGATTCACTTGTAGGGAAGCCTTTGTTCGCATTCTGTATACTCAATTCTTTAACAGCAAATCTCGCGTCTTGCCTTTGACAGAGATTCCAGTGAAATCACGTTTAAAAGCCAATGTCAGTAAAAAGGCTTTGTTGAAACACTCTGTGAATGTCTTTGAAAACACTTTTGAAAAAAGGAAAGCATACGTCTTTCATCTGAGTGAAAACTGCATTCTATTCAGTTTTTAGTACTGTGTTGAATGGTTAGGCGATTCACTTGTAGGGAAGCGTTTGTTCGCATTCTGTATACTCAATTCTTTAACAGCAAATCTCGCAGTTTGCGTTTGACAGAAATTCCTGTGAAATCACGTTTAAAAGCCAAAGCCAGTAAAAAGGCTTTGTAGAATCACTCTGTGAATGTCTTTGAAAACACTTTTTAAGAAGGAAAGCATACGTCTTTCATCTGAGTGAAAACTGCATTCTATTCAGTTTTTAGTACTGTGTTGAATGGTTAGGCGATTCACTTGTGGGGAAGCGTTTGTTCGCATTCTGTATACTCAATTCTTTAACAGCAAATCTCGCAGCTTGCATTTGACAGAAATTCCAGTGAAATCACGTTTAAAAGCCAAAGCCAGTAAAAAGGCTTTGTAGAATCACTCTGTGAATGTCTTTGAAAACACTTCTTAAGAAGGAAAGCATACGTCTTTCATCTGAGTGAAAACTGCATTCTATTCAGTTTTTAGTACTGTGTTGAATGGTTAGGCGATTCACTTGTAGGGAAGTGTTTGTTTGCATTCTGTATACTCAATTCTTTAACAGCAAATTCCGCATCTTGCCTTTGACAGAAATTCCAATGAAAACACGTTTAAAAGCCAACGGCAGTAAAAAGGCTTTGTAGAATCACTCTGTGAATGTCTTTGAAAACACTTCTTAAGAAGGAATGCATACCTCTTTCATCTGAGTGAAAACTGCATTCTATTCAGTTTTTAGTACTGTGTTGAATGGTTAGGCGATTCATTTGTAGGGAAGCGTTTGTTTGCACTCTGTATACTCAATTCTTTAACAGCAAATTGCGCATCTTGCCTTTGACAGAAATTCCAGTGAAATCACGTTTAAAAGCCAACGTCAGTAAAAAGGCTTTGTAGAATCACTCTGTGAATGTCTTTGGAAACACTTCTTAAGAAGGAAAGCATACGTCTTTCATCTGAGGGAAAACTGCATTCTATTCAGTTTTTAGTACTGTGTTGAATGGTTAGGCGATTCACTTGTAGGGAAGCCTTTGTTCGCATTCTGTATAGTCAATTCTTTAACAGCAAATCTCGAGTCTTGGGTTTGACTTAAATTCCAGTGAAATCACTTTTAAAAGCCAATGTCAGTAAAAAGGCTTTGTAGAAACACTCTGTGAATGTCTTTGAAAACACTTTTGAAAAAAGGAAAACATACGTCTTTCATCTGAGTGAAAACTGCATTCTATTCAGTTTTTAGTACTGTGTTGAATGGTTAGGCGATTCACTTGTAGGGAAGCATTTGTTCGAATTCTGTATACTCAATTCTTTAACAGCAAATCTCGCGTCTTGCCTTTGACAGAGATTCCAGTGAAATCACGTTTAAAAGCCAATGTCAGTAAAAAGGCTTTGTAGAAACACTCTGTGAATGTCTTTGAAAACACTTTTGAAAAAAGGAAAGCATACGTCTTTCATCTGAGTGAAAACTGCATTCTATTCAGTTTTTAGTACTGTGTTGAATGGTTAGGCGATTCACTTGTAGGGAAGCGTTTGTTCGCATTCTGTATACTCAATTCTTTAACAGCAAATCTCGCATCTTGCTTTTGACAGAAATTCCGGTGAAATCACGTTTAAAAGCCAACATCAGTAAAAAGGCTGTGTAGAATCACTCTGTGAATATCTTTGAAAACACTTCTTAAGAAGGAAAGCATACGTCTTTCATCTGAGTGAAAACTGCATTCTATTCAGTTTTTAGTACAGTGTTGAATGGTTAGGCGATTCAATTGTAGGAAGCGTTTGTTTGCATTCTGTATGCTCAATTCTTTAACAGCAAATCTCGCCTCTTGCGATTGACAGAAATTCCAGTGAAATCACGTTTAAAAGCCAACGTCAGTAAAAAGGCTTTGTAGAATCACTCTGTGAATGTCTTTGAAAACACTTCTTAAGAAGGAAAGCATACTTCTTTCATCTGAGTGAAAACTGCATTCTATTCAGGTTTAGTACTGTGTTGAATGGTTAGGCGATTCACTTGTATGGAAACGTTTGTTTGCATTCTGTATACTCAATTCTTTAACAGCAAATTGAGCATCTTGCCTTTGACAGAAATTCCAGTGAAATCACCTTTAAAAGCCAACGTCAGTAAAAAGGCTTTGTAGAATCACTCTGTGAATGTGTTTGAAAACACTTCTTAAGAAGGAAAGCATACATCTTTCATCTGAGTGAAAACTGCATTCTATTCAGTTTTTAGTTCTGTGTTGAATGGTTAGGCGATTCACTTGTAGGGAAGCGTTTGTTCGCATTCTGTATACTCAATTCTTTTACAGCAAATCTTGCGGCTTGTGTTTGACAGAAATTCCAGTGAAATCACGTTTAAAAGCCAAAGCCAGTAAAAAGGCTTTGTAGAATCACTCTGTGAATGTCTTTGAAAACACTTCTTAAGAAGGAAAGCATACGTCTTTCATCTGAGTGAAAACTGCATTGTATTCAGTTTTTAGTACTGTGTTGAAAGGTTAGGCGATTCACTTGTGGGGAAGCGTTTG
This sequence comes from Phyllotis vaccarum, assembly GCA_033318265.1. NCBI lineage: Eukaryota > Metazoa > Chordata > Mammalia > Rodentia > Cricetidae > Phyllotis > Phyllotis vaccarum. The sequence goes on along the minus strand of JARWLC010000040.1, from coordinate 2,008,664 downwards.
TTCGCATTCTGTATACTCAATTCTTTAACAGCAAATCTCGCAGCTTGCGTTTGACAGAAATTCCAGTGAAATCACGTTTAAAAGCCAAAGCCAGTAAAAAGGCTTTGTAGAATCACTCTGTGAATGTCTTTGAAAACACTTCTTAAGAAGGAAAGCATACGTCTTTCATCTGAGTGAAAACTGCATTCTATTCAGTTTTTAGTACTGTGTTGAATGGTTAGGCGATTCACTTGTAGGGAAGTGTTTGTTTGCATTCTGTATACTCAATTCTTTAACAGCAAATTCCGCATCTTGCCTTTGACAGAAATTCCAATGAAAACACGTTTAAAAGCCAACGTCAGTAAAAAGGCTTTGTAGAATCACTCTGTGAATGTCTTTGAAAACACTTCTTAAGAAGGAATGCATACCTCTTTCATCTGAGTGAAAACTGCATTCTATTCAGTTTTTAGTACTGTGTTGAATGGTTAGGCGATTCACTTGTAGGGAAGCGTTTGTTTGCACTCTGTATACTCAATTCTTTAACAGCAAATTGCGCATCTTGCCTTTGACAGAAATTCCAGTGAAATCACGTTTAAAAGCCAACGTCAGTAAAAAGGCTTTGTAGAATCACTCTGTGAATGTCTTTGGAAACACTTCTTAAGAAGGAAAGCATACGTCTTTCATCTGAGTGAAAACTGCATTCTATTCATTTTTTAGTACTGTGTTGAATGGTTAGGCGATTCACTTGTAGGGAAGCCTTTGTTCGCATTCTGTATACTCAATTCTTTAACAGCAAATCTCGCGTCTTGCCTTTGACAGAGATTCCAGTGAAATCACGTTTAAAAGCCAATGTCAGTAAAAAGGCTGTGTTGAAACACTCTGTGAATGTCTTTGAAAACACTTTTGAAAAAAGGAAAGCATACGTCTTTCATCTGAGTGAAAACTGCATTCTATTCAGTTTTTAGTACTGTGTTGAATGGTTAGGCAATTCACTTGTAGGGAAGCGTTTGTTCGCATTCTGTATACTCAATTCTTTAACAGCAAATCTCGCAGTTTGCGTTTGACAGAAATTCCTGTGAAATCACGTTTAAAAGCCAAAGCCAGTAAAAAGGCTTTGTAGAATCACTCTGTGAATGTCTTTGAAAACACTTTTTAAGAAGGAAAGCATACGTCTTTCATCTGAGTGAAAACTGCATTCTATTCAGTTTTTAGTACTGTGTTGAATGGTTAGGCGATTCACTTGTGGGGAAGCGTTTGTTCGCATTCTGTATACTCAATTCTTTAACAGCAAATCTCGCAGCTTGCATTTGACAGAAATTCCAGTGAAATCACGTTTAAAAGCCAAAGCCAGTAAAAAGGCTTTGTAGAATCACTCTGTGAATGTCTTTGAAAACACTTCTTAAGAAGGAAAGCATACGTCTTTCATCTGAGTGAAAACTGCATTCTATTCAGTTTTTAGTACTGTGTTGAATGGTTAGGCGATTCACTTGTAGGGAAGTGTTTGTTTGCATTCTGTATACTCAATTCTTTAACAGCAAATTCCGCATCTTGCCTTTGACAGAAATTCCAATGAAAACACGTTTAAAAGCCAACGTCAGTAAAAAGGCTTTGTAGAATCACTCTGTGAATGTCTTTGAAAACACTTCTTAAGAAGGAATGCATACCTCTTTCATCTGAGTGAAAACTGCATTCTATTCAGTTTTTAGTACTGTGTTGAATGGTTAGGCGATTCATTTGTAGGGAAGCGTTTGTTTGCACTCTGTATACTCAATTCTTTAACAGCAAATTGCGCATCTTGCCTTTGACAGAAATTCCAGTGAAATCACGTTTAAAAGCCAACGTCAGTAAAAAGGCTTTGTAGAATCACTCTGTGAATGTCTTTGGAAACACTTCTTAAGAAGGAAAGCATACGTCTTTCATCTGAGGGAAAACTGCATTCTATTCAGTTTTTAGTACTGTGTTGAATGGTTAGGCGATTCACTTGTAGGGAAGCCTTTGTTCGCATTCTGTATAGTCAATTCTTTAACAGCAAATCTCGAGTCTTGGGTTTGACTTAAATTCCAGTGAAATCACTTTTAAAAGCCAATGTCAGTAAAAAGGCTTTGTAGAAACACTCTGTGAATGTCTTTGAAAACACTTTTGAAAAAAGGAAAACATACGTCTTTCATCTGAGTGAAAACTGCATTCTATTCAGTTTTTAGTACTGTGTTGAATGGTTAGGCGATTCACTTGTAGGGAAGCATTTGTTCGAATTCTGTATACTCAATTCTTTAACAGCAAATCTCGCGTCTTGCCTTTGACAGAGATTCCAGTGAAATCACGTTTAAAAGCCAATGTCAGTAAAAAGGCTTTGTAGAAACACTCTGTGAATGTCTTTGAAAACACTTTTGAAAAAAGGAAAGCATACGTCTTTCATCTGAGTGAAAACTGCATTCTATTCAGTTTTTAGTACTGTGTTGAATGGTTAGGCGATTCACTTGTAGGGAAGCGTTTGTTCGCATTCTGTATACTCAATTCTTTAACAGCAAATCTCGCATCTTGCTTTTGACAGAAATTCCGGTGAAATCACGTTTAAAAGCCAACATCAGTAAAAAGGCTGTGTAGAATCACTCTGTGAATATCTTTGAAAACACTTCTTAAGAAGGAAAGCATACGTCTTTCATCTGAGTGAAAACTGCATTCTATTCAGTTTTTAGTACAGTGTTGAATGGTTAGGCGATTCAATTGTAGGAAGCGTTTGTTTGCATTCTGTATGCTCAATTCTTTAACAGCAAATCTCGCCTCTTGCGATTGACAGAAATTCCAGTGAAATCACGTTTAAAAGCCAACGTCAGTAAAAAGGCTTTGTAGAATCACTCTGTGAATGTCTTTGAAAACACTTCTTAAGAAGGAAAGCATACTTCTTTCATCTGAGTGAAAACTGCATTCTATTCAGGTTTAGTACTGTGTTGAATGGTTAGGCGATTCACTTGTATGGAAACGTTTGTTTGCATTCTGTATACTCAATTCTTTAACAGCAAATTGAGCATCTTGCCTTTGACAGAAATTCCAGTGAAATCACCTTTAAAAGCCAACGTCAGTAAAAAGGCTTTGTAGAATCACTCTGTGAATGTGTTTGAAAACACTTCTTAAGAAGGAAAGCATACATCTTTCATCTGAGTGAAAACTGCATTCTATTCAGTTTTTAGTTCTGTGTTGAATGGTTAGGCGATTCACTTGTAGGGAAGCGTTTGTTCGCATTCTGTATACTCAATTCTTTTACAGCAAATCTTGCGGCTTGTGTTTGACAGAAATTCCAGTGAAATCACGTTTAAAAGCCAAAGCCAGTAAAAAGGCTTTGTAGAATCACTCTGTGAATGTCTTTGAAAACACTTCTTAAGAAGGAAAGCATACGTCTTTCATCTGAGTGAAAACTGCATTGTATTCAGTTTTTAGTACTGTGTTGAAAGGTTAGGCGATTCACTTGTGGGGAAGCGTTTGTTCGCATTCTGTATACTCAATTCTTTAACAGCAAATCTCGCAGCTTGCGTTTGACAGAAATTCCAGTGAAATCACGTTTAAAAGCCAAAGCCAGTAAAAAGGCTTTGTAGAATCACTCTGTGAATGTCTTTGAAAACACTTCTTAAGAAGGAAAGCATACGTCTTTCATCTGAGTGAAAACTGCATTCTATTCAGTTTTTAGTACTGTGTTGAATGGTTAGGCGATTCACTTGTAGGGAAGTGTTTGTTTGCATTCTGTATACTCAATTCTTTAACAGCAAATTCCGCATCTTGCCTTTGACAGAAATTCCAATGAAAACACGTTTAAAAGCCAACGTCAGTAAAAAGGCTTTGTAGAATCACTCTGTGAATGTCTTTGAAAACACTTCTTAAGAAGGAATGCATACCTCTTTCATCTGAGTGAAAACTGCATTCTATTCAGTTTTTAGTACTGTGTTGAATGGTTAGGCGATTCACTTGTAGGGAAGCGTTTGTTTGCACTCTGTATACTCAATTCTTTAACAGCAAATTGCGCATCTTGCCTTTGACAGAAATTCCAGTGAAATCACGTTTAAAAGCCAACGTCAGTAAAAAGGCTTTGTAGAATCACTCTGTGAATGTCTTTGGAAACACTTCTTAAGAAGGAAAGCATACGTCTTTCATCTGAGTGAAAACTGCATTCTATTCATTTTTTAGTACTGTGTTGAATGGTTAGGCGATTCACTTGTAGGGAAGCCTTTGTTCGCATTCTGTATACTCAATTCTTTAACAGCAAATCTCGCGTCTTGCCTTTGACAGAGATTCCAGTGAAATCACGTTTAAAAGCCAATGTCAGTAAAAAGGCTTTGTTGAAACACTCTGTGAATGTCTTTGAAAACACTTTTGAAAAAAGGAAAGCATACGTCTTTCATCTGAGTGAAAACTGCATTCTATTCAGTTTTTAGTACTGTGTTGAATGGTTAGGCAATTCACTTGTAGGGAAGCGTTTGTTCGCATTCTGTATACTCAATTCTTTAACAGCAAATCTCGCAGTTTGCGTTTGACAGAAATTCCTGTGAAATCACGTTTAAAAGCCAAAGCCAGTAAAAAGGCTTTGTAGAATCACTCTGTGAATGTCTTTGAAAACACTTTTTAAGAAGGAAAGCATACGTCTTTCATCTGAGTGAAAACTGCATTCTATTCAGTTTTTAGTACTGTGTTGAATGGTTAGGCGATTCACTTGTGGGGAAGCGTTTGTTCGCATTCTGTATACTCAATTCTTTAACAGCAAATCTCGCAGCTTGCATTTGACAGAAATTCCAGTGAAATCACGTTTAAAAGCCAAAGCCAGTAAAAAGGCTTTGTAGAATCACTCTGTGAATGTCTTTGAAAACACTTCTTAAGAAGGAAAGCATACGTCTTTCATCTGAGTGAAAACTGCATTCTATTCAGTTTTTAGTACTGTGTTGAATGGTTAGGCGATTCACTTGTAGGGAAGTGTTTGTTTGCATTCTGTATACTCAATTCTTTAACAGCAAATTCCGCATCTTGCCTTTGACAGAAATTCCAATGAAAACACGTTTAAAAGCCAACGTCAGTAAAAAGGCTTTGTAGAATCACTCTGTGAATGTCTTTGAAAACACTTCTTAAGAAGGAATGCATACCTCTTTCATCTGAGTGAAAACTGCATTCTATTCAGTTTTTAGTACTGTGTTGAATGGTTAGGCGATTCATTTGTAGGGAAGCGTTTGTTTGCACTCTGTATACTCAATTCTTTAACAGCAAATTGCGCATCTTGCCTTTGACAGAAATTCCAGTGAAATCACGTTTAAAAGCCAACGTCAGTAAAAAGGCTTTGTAGAATCACTCTGTGAATGTCTTTGGAAACACTTCTTAAGAAGGAAAGCATACGTCTTTCATCTGAGGGAAAACTGCATTCTATTCAGTTTTTAGTACTGTGTTGAATGGTTAGGCGATTCACTTGTAGGGAAGCCTTTGTTCGCATTCTGTATAGTCAATTCTTTAACAGCAAATCTCGAGTCTTGGGTTTGACTTAAATTCCAGTGAAATCACTTTTAAAAGCCAATGTCAGTAAAAAGGCTTTGTAGAAACACTCTGTGAATGTCTTTGAAAACACTTTTGAAAAAAGGAAAACATACGTCTTTCATCTGAGTGAAAACTGCATTCTATTCAGTTTTTAGTACTGTGTTGAATGGTTAGGCGATTCACTTGTAGGGAAGCATTTGTTCGAATTCTGTATACTCAATTCTTTAACAGCAAATCTCGCGTCTTGCCTTTGACAGAGATTCCAGTGAAATCACGTTTAAAAGCCAATGTCAGTAAAAAGGCTTTGTAGAAACACTCTGTGAATGTCTTTGAAAACACTTTTGAAAAAAGGAAAGCATACGTCTTTCATCTGAGTGAAAACTGCATTCTATTCAGTTTTTAGTACTGTGTTGAATGGTTAGGCGATTCACTTGTAGGGAAGCGTTTGTTCGCATTCTGTATACTCAATTCTTTAACAGCAAATCTCGCATCTTGCTTTTGACAGAAATTCCGGTGAAATCACGTTTAAAAGCCAACATCAGTAAAAAGGCTGTGTAGAATCACTCTGTGAATATCTTTGAAAACACTTCTTAAGAAGGAAAGCATACGTCTTTCATCTGAGTGAAAACTGCATTCTATTCAGTTTTTAGTACAGTGTTGAATGGTTAGGCGATTCAATTGTAGGAAGCGTTTGTTTGCATTCTGTATGCTCAATTCTTTAACAGCAAATCTCGCCTCTTGCGATTGACAGAAATTCCAGTGAAATCACGTTTAAAAGCCAACGTCAGTAAAAAGGCTTTGTAGAATCACTCTGTGAATGTCTTTGAAAACACTTCTTAAGAAGGAAAGCATACTTCTTTCATCTGAGTGAAAACTGCATTCTATTCAGGTTTAGTACTGTGTTGAATGGTTAGGCGATTCACTTGTATGGAAACGTTTGTTTGCATTCTGTATACTCAATTCTTTAACAGCAAATTGAGCATCTTGCCTTTGACAGAAATTCCAGTGAAATCACCTTTAAAAGCCAACGTCAGTAAAAAGGCTTTGTAGAATCACTCTGTGAATGTGTTTGAAAACACTTCTTAAGAAGGAAAGCATACATCTTTCATCTGAGTGAAAACTGCATTCTATTCAGTTTTTAGTTCTGTGTTGAATGGTTAGGCGATTCACTTGTAGGGAAGCGTTTGTTCGCATTCTGTATACTCAATTCTTTTACAGCAAATCTTGCGGCTTGTGTTTGACAGAAATTCCAGTGAAATCACGTTTAAAAGCCAATGCCAGTAAAAAGGCTTTGTAGAATCACTCTGTGGATGTCTTTGGAAACACTTCTTAAGAAGGAAAGCATACGTCTTTCATCTGAGTGAAAACTGCATTCTATTCAGTTTTTAGTACTGTGTTGAATAGTTAGGCGATTCACTTGTAGGGAAGCGTTTGTTCGCATTCTGTATACTCAATTCTTTAAGAGCAAATCTCGCGTCTTGCGTTTGACAGAAATTCCAGTGAAATCACGTTTCAAAGCCAATGTCAGTAAAAAGGCTTTGTAGAAACACTCTGTGAATGTCTTTGAAAACACTTTTTAAAAAGGAAAGCATACGTCTTTCATCTGAGTGAAAACTGCATTCTATTCAGTTTTTAGTACTGTGTTGAATGGTTAGGCGATTCACTTGTAGGGAAGCGTTTGTTTGCATTCTGTATACACAATACTTTAGCAGCAAATCTCGCGTCTTGCTTTTGACAGAAATTCCAGTGAAATCACGTTTAAAAGCCAACGTCAGTAAAAAGGCTTTGTAGAATCACTCTCTGAATGTCTTTGGAAACACTTCTTAAGAAGGAAAGCATACGTCTTTCATCTGAGTGAAAACTGCATTCTACTCAGATTTAGTACTGTGTTGAATGGTTAGGCGATTCACATGTAGGGAAGCGTTTTTTTGCATTCTGTATACTCAATTCTTTAACAGCAAATTGCGCATCTTGCCTTTGACAGAAATTCCAGTGAAAACACGTTTAAAAGCCAACGCCAGTAAAAAGGCTTTGTAGAATCACTCTGTGAATGTCTTTGAAAACACTTCTTAAGAAGGAAAGCATACGTCATTCATCTGAGTGAAAACTGCATTCTATTCAGTTTTTAGTACTGTGTTGAATGGTTAGGCGATTCACTTGTGGGGAAGCATTTGTTCGCATTCTGTATACTCAATTCTTTAACAGCAAATCTCGCAGTTTGCGTTTGACAGAAATTCCAGTGAAATCACGTTTAAAAGCCAAAGCCAGTAAAAAGGCTTTGTAGAATCACTCTGTGAATGTCTTTGAAAACACTTCTTAAGAAGGAAAGCATACGTCTTTCATCTGAGTGAAAACTGCATTCTATTCAGTTTTTAGTACTGTGTTGAATTGTTAGGCGATTCACTTGTGGGGAAGCGTTTGTTCGCATTCTGTATACTCAAATCTTTAACAGCAAATCTCGCAGCTTGCGTTTGACAGAAATTCCAGTGAAATCACGTTTAAAAGCCAAAGCCAGTAAAAAGGCTTTGTAGAATCACTCTGTGAATGTCTTTGGAAACACTTCTTAAGAAGGAAAGCATACGTCTTTCATCTGAGTGAAAACTGCATTCTATTCAGTTTTTAGTACTGTGTTGAATGGTTAGGCGATTCACTTGTAGGGAAGTGTTTGTTTGCATTCTGTATACTCAATTCTTTAACAGCAAATTCCGCATCTTGCCTTTGACAGAAATTCCAATGAAAACACGTTTAAAAGCCAACGTCAGTAAAAAGGCTTTGTAGAATCACTCTGTGAATGTCTTTGAAAACACTTCTTAAGAAGGAATGCATACGTCTTTCATCTGAGTGAAAACTGCATTCTATTCAGTTTTTAGTACTGTGTTGAATGGTTAGGTGATTCACTTGTTGGGAAGCGTTTGTTTGCATTCTGTATACTCAATTCTTTAACAGCAAATTGGGCATCTTGCCTTTGACAGAAATTCCAGTGAAATCACGTTTAAAAGCCAACGTCAGTAAAAAGGCTTTGTAGAATCACTCTGTGAATGTCTTTGGAAACACTTCTTAAGAAGGAAAGCATACGTCTTTCATCTGAGTGAAAACTGCATTCTATTCAGTTTTTAGTACTGTGTTGAATGGTTAGGCGATTCAATTGTAGGAAGCGTTTGTTTGCATTCTGTATGCTCAATTCTTTAACAGCAAATCTCGCCTCTTGCGATTGACAGAAATTCCAGTGAAATCATGTTTAAAAGCCAACGTCAGTAAAAAGGCTTTGTAGAATCACTCTGTGAATGTCTTTGAAAACACTTCTTAAAAAGGAAAGCATACTTCTTTCATCTGAGTGAAAACTGCATTCTATTCAGGTTTAGTACTGTGTTGAATGGTTAGGAGATTCACTTGTATGGAAACGTTTGTTTGCATTCTGTATACTCAATTCTTTAACAGCAAATTGAGCATCTTGCCTTTGACAGAAATTCCAGTGAAATCACCTTTAAAAGCCAACGTCAGTAAAAAGGCTTTGTAGAATCACTCTGTGAATGTCTTTGAAAACACTTCTTAAGAAGGAAAGCAAATGTCTTTCATCTGAGTGAAAACTGCATTCTATTCAGTTTTTAGTTCTGTGTTGAATGGTTAGGCGATTCACTTGTAGGGAAGCGTTTGTTCGCATTCTGTATACTCAATTCTTTTACAGCAAATCTTGCGGCTTGTGTTTGACAGAAATTCCAGTGAAATCACGTTTAAAAGCCAATGCCAGTAAAAAGGCTTTGTAGAATCACTCTGTGGATGTCTTTGGAAACACTTCTTAAGAAGGAAAGCATACGTCTTTCATCTGAGTGAAAACTGCATTCTATTCAGTTTTTAGTACTGTGTTGAATTGTTAGGCGATTCACTTGTAGGGAAGCGTTTGTTTGCATTCTGTATACTCAATACTTTAGCAGCAAATCTCGTCTCTTGCTTTTGACAGCAATTCCAGTGAAATCACGTTTAAAAGCCAACGTCAGTAAAAAGGCTTTGTAGAATCACTCTGTGTATGTCTTTGGAAACACTTCTTAAGAAGGAAAGCATACGTCTTTCATCTGAGTGAAAACTGCATTCTATTCAGGTTTAGTACTGTGTTGAATGGTTAGGCGATTCACATGTAGGGAAGCGTTTTTTTGCATTCTGTATACTCAATTCTTTAACATCAAATTGCGCATCTTGCCTTTGACAGAAATTCCAATGAGAACACGTTTAAAAGCCAACGTCAGTAAAAAGGCTTTGTAGAATCACTCTGTGAATGTCTTTGAAAACACTTCTTAAGAAGGAAAGCATATGTCTTTCATCTGAGTGAAAACTGCATTCTATTCAGTTTTTAGTACTGTGTTGAATTGTTAGGCGATTCACTTGTAGGGAAGCCTTTGTTCGCATTCTGTATACTCAATTCTTTACCAGCAAATCTCGAGTCTTGGGTTTGACAGAAATTCCAGTGAAATCACTTTTAAAAGCCAATGTCAGTAAAAAGGCTTTGTAGAAACACTCTGTGAATGTCTTTGAAAACACTTTTGAAAAAAGGAAAACATACGTCTTTCATCTGAGTGAAAACTGCATTCTATTCAGTTTTTAGTACTGTGTTGAATGGTTAGGCGATTCACTTGTAGGGAAGCATTTGTTCGAATTCTGTATACTCAATTCTTTAACAGCAAATCTCGCGTCTTGCCTTTGACAGAGATTCCAGTGAAATCACGTTTAAAAGCCAATGTCAGTAAAAAGGCTTTGTAGAAACACTCTGTGAATGTCTTTGAAAACACTTTTGAAAAAAGGAAAGCATACGTCTTTCATCTGAGTGAAAACTGCATTCTATTCAGTTTTTAGTACTGTGTTGAATGATTAGGCGATTCACTTGTAGGGAAGCGTTTGTTCGCATTCTGTATACTCAATTCTTTAACAGCAAATCTCGCGTCTTGCTTTTGACAGAAATTCCGGTGAAATCACGTTTAAAAGCCAACATCAGTAAAAAGGCTGTGTAGAATCACTCTGTGAATATCTTTGAAAACACTTCTTAAGAAGGAAAGCATACGTCTTTCATCTGAGTGAAAACTGCATTCTATTCAGTTTTTAGTACAGTGTTGAATGGTTAGGCGATTCAATTGTAGGAAGCGTTTGTTTGCATTCTGTATGCTCAATTCTTTAACAGCAAATCTCGCCTCTTGCGATTGACAGAAATTCCAGTGAAATCATGTTTAAAAGCCAACGTCAGTAAAAAGGCTTTGTAGAATCACTCTGTGAATGTCTTTGAAAACACTTCTTAAGAAGGAAAGCATACTTCTTTCATCTGAGTGAAAACTGCATTCTATTCAGGTTTAGTACTGTGTTGAATGGTTAGGAGATTCACTTGTATGGAAACGTTTGTTTGCATTCTGTATACTCAATTCTTTAACAGCAAATTGAGCATCTTGCCTTTGACAGAAATTCCAGTGAAATCACCTTTAAAAGCCAACGTCAGTAAAAAGGCTTTGTAGAATCACTCTGTGAATGTCTTTGAAAACACTTCTTAAGAAGGAAAGCAAATGTCTTTCATCTGAGTGAAAACTGCATTCTATTCAGTTTTTAGTTCTGTGTTGAATGGTTAGGCGATTCACTTGTAGGGAAGCGTTTGTTCGCATTCTGTATACTCAATTCTTTTACAGCAAATCTTGCGGCTTGTGTTTGACAGAAATTCCAGTGAAATCACGTTTAAAAGCCAATGCCAGTAAAAAGGCTTTGTAGAATCACTCTGTGGATGTCTTTGGAAACACTTCTTAAGAAGGAAAGCATACGTCTTTCATCTGAGTGAAAACTGCATTGTATTCAGTTTTTAGTACTGTGTTGAATAGTGAGGCGATTCACTTGTAGGGAAGCGTTTGTTCGCATTCTGTATACTCAATTCTTTAACAGCAAATCTCGCGTCTTGCGTTTGACAGAAATTCCAGTGAAATCACATTTCAAAGCCAAAGTCAGTAAAAAGGCTTTGTAGAAACACTCTGTGAATGTCTTTGAAAACACTTTTTAAAAAGGAAAGCATACGTCTTTCATCTGAGTGAAAACTGCATTCTATTCAGTTTTTAGTACTGTGTTGAATTGTTAGGCGATTCACTTGTAGGGAAGCGTTTGTTTGCATTCTGTATACTCAATTCTTTAACATCAAATTGCGCATCTTGCCTTTGACAGAAATTCCAATGAGAACACGTTTAAAAGCCAACGTCAGTAAAAAGGCTTTGTAGAATCACTCTGTGAATGTCTTTGAAAACACTTCTTAAGAAGGAAAGCATACGTCTTTCATCTGAGTGAAAACTGCATTCTATTCAGTTTTTAGTACTGTGTTGAATTGTTAGGCGATTCACTTGTAGGGAAGCCTTTGTTCGCATTCTGTATACTCAATTCTTTACCAGCAAATCTCGAGTCTTGGGTTTGACAGAAATTCCAGTGAAATCACTTTTAAAAGCCAATGTCAGTAAAAAGGCTTTGTAGAAACACTCTGTGAATGTCTTTGAAAACACTTTTGAAAAAAGGAAAACATACGTCTTTCATCTGAGTGAAAACTGCATTCTATTCAGTTTTTAGTACTGTGTTGAATGGTTAGGCGATTCACTTGTAGGGAAGCATTTGTTCGAATTCTGTATACTCAATTCTTTAACAGCAAATCTCGTGTCTTGCCTTTGACAGAAATTCCAGTGAAATCACGTTTAAAAGCCAATGTCAGTAAAAAGGCTTTGTAGAAACACTCTGTGAATGTCTTTGAAAACACTTTTGAAAAAAGGAAAGCATACGTCTTTCATCTGAGTGAAAACTGCATTCTATTCAGTTTTTAGTACTGTGTTGAATGGTTAGGCGATTCACTTGTAGGGAAGCCTTTGTTCGCATTCTGTATACTCAATTCTTTAACAGCAAATCTCGCGTCTTGCTTTTGACAGAAATTCCAGTGAAATCACGTTTAAAAGCCAACATCAGTAAAAAGGCTGTGTAGAATCACTCTGTGAATATCTTTGAAAACACTTCTTAAGAAGGAAAGCATACGTCTTTCATCTGAGTGAAAACTGCATTCTATTCAGTTTTTAGTACTGTGTTGAATAGTTAGGCGATTCACTTGTAGGGAAGCGTTTGTTCGCATTCTGTATACTGAATTCTTTAACAGCAAATCTCGCGTCTTGCGTTTGACAGAAATTCCAGTGAAATCACGTTTCAAAGCCAATGTCAGTAAAAAGGCTTTGTAGAAACACTCTGTGAATGTCTTTGAAAACACTTTTTAAAAAGGAAAGCATACGTCTTTCATCTGAGTGAAAACTGCATTCTATTCAGTTTTTAGTACTGTGTTGAATGGTTAGGCGATTCACTTGTAGGGAAGCGTTTGTTTGCATTCTGTATACTCAATACTTTAGCAGCAAATCTCGCGTCTTGCTTTTGACAGAAATTCCAGTGAAATCACGTTTAAAAGCCAACGTCAGTAAAAAGGCTTTGTAGAATCACTCTGTGAATGTCTTTGGAAACACTTCTTAAGAAGGAAAGCATACGTCTTTCATCTGAGTGAAAACTGCATTCTATTCAGTTTTTAGTACAGTGTTGAATGGTTAGGCGATTCAATTGTAGGAAGCCTTTGTTTGCATTCTGTATGCTCAATTCTTTAACAGCAAATCTCGCCTCTTGCGATTGACAGAAATTCCAGTGAAATCACGTTTAAAAGCCAACGCCAGTAAAAAGGCTTTGTAGAATCACTCTGTGAATGTCTTTGAAAACACTTCTTAAGAAGGAAAGCATACTTCTTTCATCTGAGTGAAAACTGCATTCTATTCAGGTTTAGTACTGTGTTGAATGGTTAGGCGATTCACATGTAGGGAAGCGTTTTTTTGCATTCTGTATACTCAATTCTTTAACAGCAAATTGCGCATCTTGCCTTTGACAGAAATTCCAATGAGAACACATTTAAAAGCCAATGTCAGTAAAAAGGCTTTGTAGAATCACTCTGTGAATGTCTTTGAAAACACTTCTTAAGAAGGAAAGCATACGTCTTTCATCTGAGTGAAAACTGCATTCTATTCAGTTTTTAGTACTGTGTTGAATGGTTAGGCGATTCACTTGTAGGGAAGCGTTTGTTTGCACTCTGTATACTCAATTCTTTAACAGCAAATTGCGCATCTTGCCTTTGACAGAAATTCCAGTGAAATCACGTTTAAAAGCCAACGTCAGTAAAAAGGCTTTGTAGAATCACTCTGTGAATGTCTTTGAAAACACTTCTTAAGAAGGAAAGCATACGTCTTTCATCTGAGTGAAAACTGCATTCTATTCAGTTTTTAGTACTGTGTTGAATGGTTAGGCGATTCACTTGTAGGGAAGCGTTTGTTTGCATTCTGTATACACAATACTTTAGCAGCAAATCTCGCGTCTTGCTTTTGACAGAAATTCCAGTGAAATCACGTTTAAAAGCCAACGTCAGTAAAAAGGCTTTGTAGAATCACTCTGTGAATGTCTTTGGAAACACTTCTTAAGAAGGAAAGCATAAGTCTTTCATCTGAGTGAAAACTGCATTCTATTCAGGTTTAGTACTGTGTTGAATGGTTAGGCGATTCACATGTAGGGAAGCGTTTTTTTGCATTCTGTATACTCAATTCTTTAACAGCAAATTGCGCATCTTGCCTTTGACAGAAATTCCAGTGAAAACACGTTTAAAAGCCAACGCCAGTAAAAAGGCTTTGTAGAATCACTCTGTGAATGTCTTTGAAAACACTTCTTAAGAAGGAAAGCATACTTCTTTCATCTGAGTGAAAACTGCATTCTATTCAGGTTTAGTACTGTGTTGAATGGTTAGGCGATTCACTTGTAGGGAAGCGTTTTTTTGCATTCTGTATACTCAATTCTTTAACAGCAAATTGCGCATCTTGCCTTTGACAGAAATTCCAATGAGAACATGTTTAACAGCCAATGTCAGTAAAAAGGCTTTGTAGAATCACTCTGTGAATGTCTTTGAAAAGACTTCTTAAGAAGGAAAGCATACGTCATTCATCTGAGTGAAAACTGCATTCTATTCAGTTTTTAGTACTGTGTTGAATGGTTAGGCGATTCACTTGTGGGGAAGCATTTGTTCGCATTCTGTATACTCAATTCTTTAACAGCAAATCTCGCAGTTTGCCTTTGACAGAAATTCCAGTGAAATCACGTTTAAAAGCCAAAGCCAGTAAAAAGGCTTTGTAGAATCACTCTGTGAATGTCTTTGAAAACACTTCTTAAGAAGGAAAGCATACGTCTTTCATCTGAGTGAAAACTGCATTCTATTCAGTTTTTAGTACTGTGTTGAATTGTTAGGCGATTCACTTGTGGGGAAGCGTTTGTTCGCATTCTGTATACTCAATTCTTTAACAGCAAATCTCGCAGGTTGCGTTTGACAGAAATTCCAGTGAAATCACGTTTAAAAGCCAAAGCCAGTAAAAAGGCTTTGTAGAATCACTCTGTGAATGTCTTTGAAAACACTTCTTAAGAAGGAAAGCATACGTCTTTCATCTGAGTGAAAACTGCATTCTATTCAGTTTTTAGTACTGTGTTGAATGGTTAGGCGATTCACTTGTAGGGAAGTGTTTGTTTGCATTCTGTATACTCAATTCTTTAACAGCAAATTCCGCATCTTGCCTTTGACAGAAATTTCAATGAAAACACGTTTAAAAGCCAACGTCAGTAAAAAGGCTTTGTAGAATCACTCTGTGAATGTCTTTGAAAACACTTCTTAAGAAGGAATGCATACGTCTTTCATCTGAGTGAAAACTGCATTCTATTCAGTTTTTAGTACTGTGTTGAATGGTTAGGCGATTCACTTGTAGGGAAGCGTTTGTTTGCACTCTGTATACTCAATTCTTTAACAGCAAATTGCGCATCTTGCCTTTGACAGAAATTCCAGTGAAATCACGTTTAAAAGCCAACGTCAGTAAAAAGGCTTTGTAGAATCACTCTGTGAATGTCTTTGGAAACACTTCTTAAGAAGGAAAGCATACGTCTTTCATCTGAGGGAAAACTGCATTCTATTCAGTTTTTAGTACTGTGTTGAATGGTTAGGCGATTCACTTGTAGGGAAGCCTTTGCTCGCATTCTGTATACTCAATTCTTTAACAGCAAATCTCGAGTCTTGGGTTTGACAGAAATTCCAGTGAAATCACTTTTAAAAGCCAATGTCAGTAAAAAGGCTTTGTAGAAACACTCTGTGAATGTCTTTGAAAACACTTTTGAAAAAAGGAAAACATACGTCTTTCATCTGAGTGAAAACTGCATTCTATTCAGTTTTTAGTACTGTGTTGAATGGTTAGGCGATTCACTTGTATGGAAGCATTTGTTCGATATCTGTATACTCAATTCTTTAACAGCAAATCTCGCGTCTTGCCTTTGACAGAGATTCCAGTGAAATCACGTTTAAAAGCCAATGTCAGTAAAAAGGCTTTGTAGAATCACTCTGTGGATGTCTTTGGAAACACTTCTTAAGAAGGAAAGCATACGTCTTTCATCTGACTGAAAACTGCATTCTATTCAGTTTTTAGTACTGTGTTGAATAGTTAGGCGATTCACTTGTAGGGAAGCGTTTGTTCGCATTCTGTATACTCAATTCTTTAACAGCAAATCTCGTGTCTTGCGTTTGACAGAAATTCCAGTGAAATCACGTTTCAAAGCCAATGTCAGTAAAAAGGCTTTGTAGAAACACTCTGTGAATGTCTTTGAAAACACTTTTTAAAAAGGAAAGCATACGTCTTTCATCTGAGTGAAAACTGCATTCTATTCAGTTTTTAGTACTGTGTTGAATGGTTAGGCGATTCACTTGTAGGGAAGCGTTTGTTTGCATTCTGTATACACAATACTTTAGCAGCAAATCTCGCGTCTTGCTTTTGACAGAAATTCCAGTGAAATCACGTTTAAAAGCCAACGTCAGTAAAAAGGCTTTGTAGAATCACTCTGTGAATGTCTTTGGAAACACTTCTTAAGAAGGAAAGCATAAGTCTTTCATCTGAGTGAAAACTGCATTCTATTCAGGTTTAGTACTGTGTTGAATGGTTAGGCGATTCACATGTAGGGAAGCGTTTTTTTGCATTCTGTATACTCAATTCTTTAACAGCAAATTGCGCATCTTGCCTTTGACAGAAATTCCAGTGAAAACACGTTTAAAAGCCAACGCCAGTAAAAAGGCTTTGTAGAATCACTCTGTGAATGTCTTTGAAAACACTTCTTAAGAAGGAAAGCATACTTCTTTCATCTGAGTGAAAACTGCATTCTATTCAGGTTTAGTACTGTGTTGAATGGTTAGGCGATTCACTTGTAGGGAAGCGTTTTTTTGCATTCTGTATACTCAATTCTTTAACAGCAAATTGCGCATCTTGCCTTTGACAGAAATTCCAATGAGAACATGTTTAACAGCCAATGTCAGTAAAAAGGCTTTGTAGAATCACTCTGTGAATGTCTTTGAAAACACTTCTTAAGAAGGAAAGCATACGTCATTCATCTGAGTGAAAACTGCATTCTATTCAGTTTTTAGTACTGTGTTGAATGGTTAGGCGATTCACTTGTGGGGAAGCATTTGTTCGCATTCTGTATACTCAATTCTTTAACAGCAAATCTCGCAGTTTGCGTTTGACAGAAATTCCAGTGAAATCACGTTTAAAAGCCAAAGCCAGTAAAAAGGCTTTGTAGAATCACTCTGTGAATGTCTTTGAAAACACTTCTTAAGAAGGAAAGCATACGTCTTTCATCTGAGTGAAAACTGCATTCTATTCAGTTTTTAGTACTGTGTTGAATTGTTAGGCGATTCACTTGTGGGGAAGCGTTTGTTCGCATTCTGTATACTCAATTCTTTAACAGCAAATCTCGCAGGTTGCGTTTGACAGAAATTCCAGTGAAATCACGTTTAAAAGCCAAAGCCAGTAAAAAGGCTTTGTAGAATCACTCTGTGAATGTCTTTGAAAACACTTCTTAAGAAGGAAAGCATACGTCTTTCATCTGAGTGAAAACTGCATTCTATTCAGTTTTTAGTACTGTGTTGAATGGTTAGGCGATTCACTTGTAGGGAAGTGTTTGTTTGCATTCTGTATACTCAATTCTTTAACAGCAAATTCCGCATCTTGCCTTTGACAGAAATTTCAATGAAAACACGTTTAAAAGCCAACGTCAGTAAAAAGGCTTTGTAGAATCACTCTGTGAATGTCTTTGAAAACACTTCTTAAGAAGGAATGCATACGTCTTTCATCTGAGTGAAAACTGCATTCTATTCAGTTTTTAGTACTGTGTTGAATGGTTAGGCGATTCACTTGTAGGGAAGCGTTTGTTTGCACTCTGTATACTCAATTCTTTAACAGCAAATTGCGCATCTTGCCTTTGACAGAAATTCCAGTGAAATCACGTTTAAAAGCCAACGTCAGTAAAAAGGCTTTGTAGAATCACTCTGTGAATGTCTTTGGAAACACTTCTTAAGAAGGAAAGCATACGTCTTTCATCTGAGGGAAAACTGCATTCTATTCAGTTTTTAGTACTGTGTTGAATGGTTAGGCGATTCACTTGTAGGGAAGCCTTTGCTCGCATTCTGTATACTCAATTCTTTAACAGCAAATCTCGAGTCTTGGGTTTGACAGAAATTCCAGTGAAATCACTTTTAAAAGCCAATGTCAGTAAAAAGGCTTTGTAGAAACACTCTGTGAATGTCTTTGAAAACACTTTTGAAAAAAGGAAAACATACGTCTTTCATCTGAGTGAAAACTGCATTCTATTCAGTTTTTAGTACTGTGTTGAATGGTTAGGCGATTCACTTGTAGGGAAGCGTTTGTTCGCATTCTGTATACTCAATTCTTTAACAGCAAATCTCGTGTCTTGCGTTTGACAGAAATTCCAGTGAAATCACGTTTCAAAGCCAATGTCAGTAAAAAGGCTTTGTAGAAACACTCTGTGAATGTCTTTGAAAACACTTTTTAAAAAGGAAAGCATACGTCTTTCATCTGAGTGAAAACTGCATTCTATTCAGTTTTTAGTACTGTGTTGAATGGTTAGGCGATTCACTTGTAGGGAAGCGTTTGTTTGCATTCTGTATACACAATACTTTAGCAGCAAATCTCGCGTCTTGCTTTTGACAGAAATTCCAGTGAAATCACGTTTAAAAGCCAACGTCAGTAAAAAGGCTTTGTAGAATCACTCTGTGAATGTCTTTGGAAACACTTCTTAAGAAGGAAAGCATAAGTCTTTCATCTGAGTGAAAACTGCATTCTATTCAGGTTTAGTACTGTGTTGAATGGTTAGGCGATTCACATGTAGGGAAGCGTTTTTTTGCATTCTGTATACTCAATTCTTTAACAGCAAATTGCGCATCTTGCCTTTGACAGAAATTCCAGTGAAAACACGTTTAAAAGCCAACGCCAGTAAAAAGGCTTTGTAGAATCACTCTGTGAATGTCTTTGAAAACACTTCTTAAGAAGGAAAGCATACTTCTTTCATCTGAGTGAAAACTGCATTCTATTCAGGTTTAGTACTGTGTTGAATGGTTAGGCGATTCACTTGTAGGGAAGCGTTTTTTTGCATTCTGTATACTCAATTCTTTAACAGCAAATTGCGCATCTTGCCTTTGACAGAAATTCCAATGAGAACATGTTTAACAGCCAATGTCAGTAAAAAGGCTTTGTAGAATCACTCTGTGAATGTCTTTGAAAACACTTCTTAAGAAGGAAAGCATACGTCATTCATCTGAGTGAAAACTGCATTCTATTCAGTTTTTAGTACTGTGTTGAATGGTTAGGCGATTCACTTGTGGGGAAGCATTTGTTCGCATTCTGTATACTCAATTCTTTAACAGCAAATCTCGCAGTTTGCGTTTGACAGAAATTCCAGTGAAATCACGTTTAAAAGCCAAAGCCAGTAAAAAGGCTTTGTAGAATCACTCTGTGAATGTCTTTGAAAACACTTCTTAAGAAGGAAAGCATACGTCTTTCATCTGAGTGAAAACTGCATTCTATTCAGTTTTTAGTACTGTGTTGAATTGTTAGGCGATTCACTTGTGGGGAAGCGTTTGTTCGCATTCTGTATACTCAATTCTTTAACAGCAAATCTCGCAGGTTGCGTTTGACAGAAATTCCAGTGAAATCACGTTTAAAAGCCAAAGCCAGTAAAAAGGCTTTGTAGAATCACTCTGTGAATGTCTTTGAAAACACTTCTTAAGAAGGAAAGCATATGTCTTTCATCTGAGTGAAAACTGCATTCTATTCAGTTTTTAGTACTGTGTTGAATGGTTAGGCGATTCACTTGTAGGGAAGTGTTTGTTTGCATTCTGTATACTCAATTCTTTAACAGCAAATTCCGCATCTTGCCTTTGACAGAAATTTCAATGAAAACACGTTTAAAAGCCAACGTCAGTAAAAAGGCTTTGTAGAATCACTCTGTGAATGTCTTTGAAAACACTTCTTAAGAAGGAATGCATACGTCTTTCATCTGAGTGAAAACTGCATTCTATTCAGTTTTTAGTACTGTGTTGAATGGTTAGGCGATTCACTTGTAGGGAAGCGTTTGTTTGCACTCTGTATACTCAATTCTTTAACAGCAAATTGCGCATCTTGCCTTTGACAGAAATTCCAGTGAAATCACGTTTAAAAGCCAACGTCAGTAAAAAGGCTTTGTAGAATCACTCTGTGAATGTCTTTGGAAACACTTCTTAAGAAGGAAAGCATACGTCTTTCATCTGAGGGAAAACTGCATTCTATTCAGTTTTTAGTACTGTGTTGAATGGTTAGGCGATTCACTTGTAGGGAAGCCTTTGCTCGCATTCTGTATACTCAATTCTTTAACAGCAAATCTCGAGTCTTGGGTTTGACAGAAATTCCAGTGAAATCACTTTTAAAAGCCAATGTCAGTAAAAAGGCTTTGTAGAAACACTCTGTGAATGTCTTTGAAAACACTTTTGAAAAAAGGAAAACATACGTCTTTCATCTGAGTGAAAACTGCATTCTATTCAGTTTTTAGTACTGTGTTGAATGGTTAGGCGATTCACTTGTATGGAAGCATTTGTTCGATATCTGTATACTCAATTCTTTAACAGCAAATCTCGCGTCTTGCCTTTGACAGAGATTCCAGTGAAATCACGTTTAAAAGCCAATGTCAGTAAAAAGGCTTTGTAGAATCACTCTGTGGATGTCTTTGGAAACACTTCTTAAGAAGGAAAGCATACGTCTTTCATCTGACTGAAAACTGCATTCTATTCAGTTTTTAGTACTGTGTTGAATAGTTAGGCGATTCACTTGTAGGGAAGCGTTTGTTCGCATTCTGTATACTCAATTCTTTAACAGCAAATCTCGTGTCTTGCGTTTGACAGAAATTCCAGTGAAATCACGTTTCAAAGCCAATGTCAGTAAAAAGGCTTTGTAGAAACACTCTGTGAATGTCTTTGAAAACACTTTTTAAAAAGGAAAGCATACGTCTTTCATCTGAGTGAAAACTGCATTCTATTCAGTTTTTAGTACTGTGTTGAATGGTTAGGCGATTCACTTGTAGGGAAGCGTTTGTTTGCATTCTGTATACACAATACTTTAGCAGCAAATCTCGCGTCTTGCTTTTGACAGAAATTCCAGTGAAATCACGTTTAAAAGCCAACGTCAGTAAAAAGGCTTTGTAGAATCACTCTGTGAATGTCTTTGGAAACACTTCTTAAGAAGGAAAGCATAAGTCTTTCATCTGAGTGAAAACTGCATTCTATTCAGGTTTAGTACTGTGTTGAATGGTTAGGCGATTCACATGTAGGGAAGCGTTTTTTTGCATTCTGTATACTCAATTCTTTAACAGCAAATTGCGCATCTTGCCTTTGACAGAAATTCCAGTGAAAACACGTTTAAAAGCCAACGCCAGTAAAAAGGCTTTGTAGAATCACTCTGTGAATGTCTTTGAAAACACTTCTTAAGAAGGAAAGCATACTTCTTTCATCTGAGTGAAAACTGCATTCTATTCAGGTTTAGTACTGTGTTGAATGGTTAGGCGATTCACTTGTAGGGAAGCGTTTTTTTGCATTCTGTATACTCAATTCTTTAACAGCAAATTGCGCATCTTGCCTTTGACAGAAATTCCAATGAGAACATGTTTAACAGCCAATGTCAGTAAAAAGGCTTTGTAGAATCACTCTGTGAATGTCTTTGAAAACACTTCTTAAGAAGGAAAGCATACGTCATTCATCTGAGTGAAAACTGCATTCTATTCAGTTTTTAGTACTGTGTTGAATGGTTAGGCGATTCACTTGTGGGGAAGCATTTGTTCGCATTCTGTATACTCAATTCTTTAACAGCAAATCTCGCAGTTTGCGTTTGACAGAAATTCCAGTGAAATCACGTTTAAAAGCCAAAGCCAGTAAAAAGGCTTTGTAGAATCACTCTGTGAATGTCTTTGAAAACACTTCTTAAGAAGGAAAGCATACGTCTTTCATCTGAGTGAAAACTGCATTCTATTCAGTTTTTAGTACTGTGTTGAATTGTTAGGCGATTCACTTGTGGGGAAGCGTTTGTTCGCATTCTGTATACTCAATTCTTTAACAGCAAATCTCGCAGGTTGCGTTTGACAGAAATTCCAGTGAAATCACGTTTAAAAGCCAAAGCCAGTAAAAAGGCTTTGTAGAATCACTCTGTGAATGTCTTTGGAAACACTTCTTAAGAAGGAAAGCATACGTCTTTCATCTGAGTGAAAACTGCATTCTATTCAGTTTTTAGTACTGTGTTGAATGGTTAGGCGATTCACTTGTAGGGAAGTGTTTGTTTGCATTCTGTATACTCAATTCTTTAACAGCAAATTCCGCATCTTGCCTTTGACAGAAATTCCAATGAAAACACGTTTAAAAGCCAACGTCAGTAAAAAGGCTTTGTAGAATCACTCTGTGAATGTCTTTGAAAACACTTCTTAAGAAGGAATGCATACCTCTTTCATCTGAGTGAAAACTGCATTCTATTCAGTTTTTAGTACTGTGTTGAATGGTTAGGTGATTCACTTGTAGGGAAGCGTTTGTTTGCATTCTGTATACTCAATTCTTTAACAGCAAATTGCGCATCTTGCCTTTGACAGAAATTCCAGTGAAATCACGTTTAAAAGCCAACGTCAGTAAAAAGGCTTTGTAGAATCACTCTGTGAATGTCTTTGGAAACACTTCTTAAGAAGGAAAGCATACGTCTTTCATCTGAGTGAAAACTGCATTCTATTCAGTTTTTAGTACTGTGTTGAATGGTTAGGCGATTCACTTGTAGGGAAGCCTTTGTTCGCATTCTGTATAATCAATTCTTTAACAGCAAATCTCGAGTCTTGGGTTTGACAGAAATTCCAGTGAAATCACTTTTAAAAGCCAATGTCAGTAAAAAGGCTTTGTAGAAACACTCTGTGAATGTCTTTGAAAACACTTTTGAAAAAAGGAAAACATACGTCTTTCATCTGAGTGAAAACTGCATTCTATTCAGTTTTTAGTACTGTGTTGAATGGTTAGGCGATTCACTTGTAGGGAAGCATTTGTTCGAATTCTGTATATTCAATTCTTTAACAGCAAATCTCGCGTCTTGCCTTTGACAGAGATTCCAGTGAAATCACGTTTAAAAGCCAATGTCAGTAAAAAGGCTTTGTAGAAACACTCTGTGAATGTCTTTGAAAACACTTTTGAAAAAAGGAAAGCATACGTCTTTCATCTGAGTGAAAACTGCATTCTATTCAGTTTTTAGTACTGTGTTGAATGGTTAGGCGATTCACTTGTAGGGAAGGGTTTGTTCGCATTCTGTATACTCAATTCTTTAACAGCAAATCTCGCGTCTTGCTTTTGACAGAAATTCCGGTGAAATCACGTTTAAAAGCCAACATCAGTAAAAAGGCTGTGTAGAATCACTCTGTGAATATCTTTGAAAACACTTCTTAAGAAGGAAAGCATACGTCTTTCATCTGAGTGAAAACTGCATTCTATTCAGTTTTTAGTACAGTGTTGAACGGTTAGGCGATTCAATTGTAGGAAGCGTTTGTTTGCATTCTGTATGCTCAATTCTTTAACAGCAAATCTCGCCTCTTGCGATTGACAGAAATTCCAGTGAAATCACGTTTAAAAGCCAACGTCAGTAAAAAGGCTTTGTAGAATCACTCTGTGAATGTCTTTGAAAACACTTCTTAAGAAGGAAAGCATACGTCTTTCATCTGAGTAAAAACTGCATTCTATTCAGTTTTTAGTACTGTGTTGAATGCTTAGGCGATTCACTTTAAGGGAAGCGTTTGTTTGCATTCTGTATACTCAAATCTTTAACAGCAAATCTCGAGCCTTGCTTTTGACAGAAATTCCAGTGAAATCACGTTTAAAAGCCAACGTCAGTAAAAAGGCATTGTAGAATCACTCTGTGAATGTCTTTGAAAACACTTTTAAAAGGAAAGCATACGTCTTTCATCTGAGTGAAAACTGCATTCTATTCAGTTTTTAGTACTCTGTTGAATGGTTAGGCGATTCACTTGTAGGGAAGCGTTTGTTCGCTTTCTGTATACTCAATTCTTTAACAGCAAATCTCGAGTCTTACTTTTGACAGAAATTCCAGTGAAATCACGTAAAAGCCAACGTCAGTAAAAAGACTTTGTAGAATCACTCTGTGAATGTCTTTGAAAACACTTTTAAAAAGGAAAGCATACGTCTTTCATCTGAGTGAAAACTGCATTCTATTCAGTTTTTAGTACTGTGTTGAATGGTTAGGCGATTCACTTGTAGGGAAGCGTTTGTTCACATTCTGTTTACTCAATTTTTTAACAGCAAATCTCGCGTCTTGCTTTTGACAGAAATTCCAGTGAAATCACGTTTAAAAGCCAACACCAGTAAAAAGGCTGTGTAGAATCACTCTGTGAATGTCTTTGAAAACACTTCTTAAGAAGGAAAGCATACGTCTTTCATCTGCGTGAAAACTGCATTCTATTCAGTTTTTAGTACTGTGTTGAATGGTTAGGCGATTCAATTGTAGGAAGCGTTTGTTTGCATTCTGTATACTCAATTCTTTAACAGCAAATTGCGCATCTTGCCTTTGACAGAAATTCCAATGAGAACACGTTTAAAAGCCAATGTCAGTAAAAAGGCTTTGTAGAATCACTCTGTGAATGTCTTTGAAAACACTTCTTAAGAAGGAAAGCATACGTCTTTCATCTGAGTGAAAACTGCATTCTATTCAGTTTTTCGTACTGTGTTGAATGGTTAGGCGATTCACTTGTGGGGAAGCGTTTGTTCGCATTCTGTATACTCAATACTTTAACAGCAAATCTCGCAGCTTGCGTTTGACAGAAATTCCAGTGAAATCACGTTTAAAAGCCAAAGCCAGTAAAAAGGCTTTGTAGAATCACTCTGTGAATGTCTTTGAAAACACTTCTTAAGAAGGAAAGCATAAGTCTTTCATCTGAGTGAAAACTGCATTCTATTCAGTTTTTAGTACTGTGTTGAATGGTTAGGCGATTCAATTGTAGGAAGCGTTTGTTTACATTCTGTATACTCAATTCTTTAACAGCAAATCTCGTGTCTTGCCATTGACAGAAATTCCAGTGAAATAACGTTTAAAAGCCAACGCCAGAAAAAAGGCTTTGTAGAATCACTCTGTGAATGTCTTTGAAAACACTTCTTAAGAAGGAAAGCATACGTCTTTCATCTGAGTGAAAACTGCATTCTATTCAGTTTTTAATACTGTGTTGAATGCTTGGGCGATTCACTTGTAGGGAAGCATTTGTTCGCATTCTGTATAATCAATTCTTTAACAGCAAATATCGAGTCTTGCTTTTGACAGAAATTCCAGTGAAATCACGTTTAAAAGCCAACACCAGTAAAAAGGCTGTGTAGAATCACTCTGTGAATGTCTTTGAAAACACTTCTTAAGAAGGAAAGCATACGTCTTTCATCTGAGTGAAAACTGCATTCTATTCTGTTTTTAGTACTGTTTTGAATGGTTAGGCGATTCACTTGTAGGGAAGAGTTTGTTTGCATTCTGTATACTGAATTCTTTAACAGCAAATTGCGCATCTTGCCTTTGACAGAAATTCCAGTGAAATCACCTTTAAAAGCCAACGTCAGTAAAAAGGCTTTGTAGAATCACTCTGTGAATGTCTTTGGAAACACTTCTTAAGAAGGAAAGCATACGTCTTTCATCTGAGTAAAAACTGCATTCTATTCAGTTTTTAGTACTGTGTTGAATGCTTAGGCGATTCACTTTAAGGGAAGCGTTTGTTTGCATTCTGTAAACTCAAATCTTTAACAGCAAATCTCGAGTCTTGCTTTTGACAGAAATTCCAGTGAAATCACGTAAAAGCCAACGTCAGTAAAAAGACTTTGTAGAATCACTCTGTGAATGTCTTTGAAAACATTTTTAAAAAGGAAAGCATACGTCTTTCATCTGAGTGAAAACTGCATTCTATTCAGTTTTTAGTATTGTGTTGAATGGTTAGGCGATTCACTTGTAGTGAAGCGTTTGTTCGCTTTCTGTATACTCAATTCTTTAACAGCAAATCTCGTGTCTTGCTTTTGACAGAAATTCCAGTGAAATCACGTTTAAAAGCCAACACCAGTAAAAAGGCTGTGTAGAATCACTCTGTGAATGTCTTTGAAAACACTTCTTAAGAAGGAAAGCATATGTCTTTCATCTGAGTGAAAACTGCATTCTATTCTGTTTTTAGTACTGTTTTGAATGGTTAGGCAATTCACTTGTAGGGAAGCGTTTGTTTGCATTCTGTATACTGAATTCTTTAACAGAAAATTGCGCATCTTGCCTTTGACAGAAATTCCAGTGAAATCATGTTTAAAAGCCATTGTCATTAAAAAGGCTTTGTAGAATCACTCTGTGAATGTCTTTGAAAACACTTCTTAAGAAGGAAAGCATACGTCTTTCATCTGAGTGAAAACTGCATTCTATTCAGTTTTTAGTACTGTGTTGAATGGTTAGGCGATTCACTTGTAGGGAAGCGTTTGTTCACATTCTGTTTACTCAATTTTTTAACAGCAAATCTCGCGTCTTGCTTTTGACAGAAATTCCAGTGAAATCACGTTTAAAAGCCAACACCAGTAAAAAGGCTGTGTAGAATCACTCTGTGAATGTCTTTGAAAACACTTCTTAAGAAGGAAAGCATATGTCTTTCATCTGCGTGAAAACTGCATTCTATTCAGTTTTTAGTACTGTGTTGAATGGTTAGGCGATTCAATTGTAGGAAGCGTTTGTTTGCATTCTGTATACTCAATTCTTTAACAGCAAATTGCGCATCTTGCCTTTGACAGAAATTCCAATGAGAACATGTTTAAAAGCCAATGTCAGTAAAAAGGCTTTGTAGAATCACTCTGTGAATGTCTTTGAAAACACTTCTTAAGAAGGAAAGCATACGTCTTTCATCTGAGTGAAAACTGCATTCTATTCAGTTTTTCGTACTGTGTTGAATGGTTAGGCGATTCACTTGTGGGGAAGCGTTTGTTTGCATTCTGTATACTCAATTCTTTAACAGCAAATCTCGCAGCTTGCGTTTGACAGAAATTCCAGTGAAATCACGTTTAAAAGCCAAAGCCAGTAAAAAGGCTTTGTAGAATCACTCTGTGAATGTCTTTGAAAACACTTCTTAAGAAGGAAAGCATACGTCTTTCATCTGAGTGAAAACTGCATTCTATTCAGTTTTTAGTACTGTGTTGAATGCTTGGGCGATTCACTTGTAGGGAAGCATTTGTTCGCATTATGTATACTCAATTCTTTAACAGCAAATCTCGAGTCTTGCTTTTGACAGAAATTCCAGTGAAATCACGTTTAAAAGCCAACGTCAGTAAAAAGGCTTTGTAGAATCACTCTGTGAATGTCTTTGAAAACACTTCTTAAGAAGGAAAGCATACGTCTTTCATCTGAGTGAAAACTGCATTCTATTCAGTTTTTAGTACTGTGTTGAATGGTTAGGCGATTCAATTGTAGGAAGCATTTGTTTGCATTCTGTATACTCAATTCTTTAACAGCAAATTGCGCATCTTGCCTTTGACAGAAATTCCAGTGAAATCACGTTTAAAAGCCAACGTCAGTAAAAAGCCTTTGTAGAATCACTCTGTGAATGTCTTTGAAAACACTTCTTAAGAAGGAAAGCATACGTCTTTCATCTGAGTGAAAACTGCATTCTATTCAGTTTTTAGTACTGTGTTGAATGGTTAGGCGATTCAATTGTAGGAAGCATTTGTTTGCATTCTGTATACTCAATTCTTTAACAGCAAATTGCGCATCTTGCCTTTGACAGAAATTCCAATGAGAACACGTTTAAAAGCCACTGTCAGTAAAAAGGCTTTGTAGAATCACTCTGTGAATGTCTTTGAAAACACTTCTTAAGAAGGAAAGCATACGTCTTTCATCTGAGTGAAAACTGCATTCTATTCAGTTTTTAGTACTGTGTTGAATGGTTAGGCGATTCAATTGTAGGAAGCGTTTGTTTGCATTCTGTATACTCAATTCTTTAACAGCAAATCTCGTGTCTTGCCATTGACAGAAATTCCAGTGAAATAACGTTTAAAAGACAACGCCAGAAAAAAGGCTTTGTAGAATCACTCTGTGAATGTCTTTGAAAACACTTCTTAAGAAGGAAAGCATACGTCTTTCATCTGAGTGAAAACTGCATTCTATTCAGTTTTTAGTACTGTGTTGAATGGTTAGGCGATTCACTTGTAGGGAAGCGTTTGTTTGCATTCTGTATACTCAATTCTTTAACAGCAAATTGCGCATCTTGCCTTTGACAGAAATTCCAGTGAAATCACATTTAAAAGCCAACGCCAGTAAAAAGGCTTTGTAGAATCACTCTGTGAATGTCTTTGAAAACACTTCTTAAGAAGGAAAGCATATGTCTTTCATCTGAGTGAAAACTGCATTCTATTCAGTTTTTAGTACTGTGTTGAATGGTTAGGCGATTCACTTGTAGGGAAGCCTTTGTTCGCATTCTGTATACTCAATTCTTTAACAGCAAATCTCGCGTCTTGCTTTTGACAGAAATTCCAGTGAAATCACGTTTAAAAGCCAACACCAGTAAAAAGGCTGTGTAGAATCACTCTGTGAATGTCTTTGAAAACACTTCTTAAGAAGGAAAGCATACGTCTTTCATCTGAGTGAAAACTGCATTCTATTCAGTTTTTAGTACAGTGTTGAATGGTTAGGCGATTCAATTGTAGGAAGCGTTTGTTTGCATTCTGTATGCTCAATTCTTTAACAGCAAATCGTGCGTCTTGCGATTGACAGAAATTCCAGTGTAATCACGTTTAAAAGCCAACGCCAGTAAAAAGGCTTTGAGGAATCACTCTGTGAATGTCTTTGAAAACACTTCTTAAAAAGGAAAGCATACTTCTTTCATCTGAGTGAAAACTGCATTTTATTCAGGTTTAGTACTGTGTTGAATGGTTAGGCGATTCACTTGTAGGGAAGCGTTTGTTTGCATTCTGTATACTCAATTCTTTAACAGCAAATTGCGCATCTTGCCTTTGACAGAAATTCCAATGAGAACACGTTTAAAAGCCAATGTCAGTAAAAAGGCTTTGTAGAATCACTCTCTGAATGTCTTTGGAAACACTTCTTAAGAAGGAAAGCATACGTCTTTCATCTGAGTGAAAACTGCATTCTATTCAGTTTTTAGTACTGTGTTGAATGGTTAGGCGATTCACTTGTAGGGAAGCGTTTGTTTGCATTCTGTATACTCAATTCTTTAACAGCAAATCTCGCGTCTTGCCATTGACAGAAATTCCAGTGAAATCACGTTTAAAAGCCAACGCCAGAAAAAAGGTTTGTAGAATCACTCTGTGAATGTCTTTGAAAACACTTTTTAAGAAGGAAAGCATACGTCTTTCATCTGAGTGAAAACTGCATTCTATTCAGTTTTTAGTACTGTGTTGAATGAGTAGGCGATTCAATTGTAGGAAGCGTTTGTTTGCATTCTGTATGCTCAATTCTTTAACAGCAAATCTCGCGTCTTTCGATTGACAGAAATTCCAGTGAAATCACGTTTAAAAGCCAACGCTGGTAAAAAGGCTTTGTAGAATCACTCTGTGAATGTCTTTGAAAACACTTCTAAAGAAGGAAAGCATACGTATTTCATCTGAGTGAAAACTGCATTCTATTCTGTTTTTAGTACTGTTTTGAATGGTTAGGCGATTCACTTGTAGGGAAGCGTTTGTTTGCATTCTGTATACTGAATTCTTTAACAGCAAATTGCGCATTTTGCCTTTGACAGAAATTCCAGTGAAATCACGTTTAAAAGCCAACGTCAGTAAAAAGGCTTTGTAGAATCACTCTGTGAATGTCTTTGAAAACACTTCTTAAGAAGGAAAGCATACGTCTTTCATCTGAGTGAAAACTGCATTCTATTCAGTTTATAGAACTGTGTTGAATGGTTAGGCGATTCACTTGTATGGAAGCGTTTGTTTGCATTCTGTATACTCAATTCTTTAACAGCAAATTGCGCATCTTGCCTTTGACAGAAATTCCAGTGAAATCACGTTTAAAAGCCAATGTCAGTAAAAAGGCTTTGTAGAATCACTCTGTGAATGTCTTTGAAAACACTTCTTAAGAAGGAAAGCATACGTCTTTCATCTGAGTGAAAACTGCATTCTATTCAATTTTTTGTACTGTGTTGAATGGTTAGGCGATTCACTTGTAGGGAAGCGTTTGTTCGCATTCTGTATACTCAATTCTTTAACAGCAAATCTCGCAGCTTGCGTTTGACAGAAATTCCAGTGAAATCACGTTTAAAAGCCAAAGCCAGTAAAAAGGCTTTGTAGAATCACTCTGTGAATGTCTTTGAAAACACTTCTTAAGAAGGAAAGCATACGTCTTTCATCTGAGTGAAAACTGCATTCTATTCAGTTTTTAGTACTGTGTTGAATGGTTAGGCGATACAATTGTAGGAAGCGTTTGTTTGCATTCTGTATACTCAATTCTTTAACAGCAAATCTCGTGTCTTGCCATTGACAGAAATTCCAGTGAAATAACGTTTAAAAGCCAACGCCAGAAAAAAGGCTTTGTAGAATCACTCTGTGAATGTCTTTGAAAACACTTCTTAAGAAGGAAAGCATATGTCTTTCATCTGAGTGAAAACTGCATTCTATTCAGTTTTTAGTACTGTGTTGAATGGTTAGGCGATTCACTTGTAGGGAAGCGTTTGTTTGCATTCTGTATACTCAATTCTTTAACAGCAAATTGCGCATCTTGCCTTTGACAGAAATTCCAGTGAAATCACGTTTAAAAGCCAATGTCAGTAAAAAGGCTTTGTAGAATCACTCTGTGAATGTCTTTGAAAACACTTCTTAAGAAGGAAAGCATACGTCTTTCATCTGAGTGAAAACTGCATTCTATTCAATTTTTTGTACTGTGTTGAATGGTTAGGCGATTCACTTGTAGGGAAGTGTTTGTTCGCATTCTGTATACTCAATTCTTTAACAGCAAATCTCGCAGCTTGCGTTTGACAGAAATTCCAGTGAAATCACGTTTAAAAGCCAAAGCCAGTAAAAAGGCTTTGTAGAATCACTCTGTGAATGTCTTGGAAAACACTTCTTAAGAAGGAAAGCATACGTCTTTCATCTGAGTGAAAACTGCATTCTATTCAGTTTTTAGTACTGTGTTGAATGGTTAGGCGATACAATTGTAGGAAGCGTTTGTTTGCATTCTGTATACTCAATTCTTTAACAGCAAATCTCGTGTCTTGCCATTGACAGAAATTCCAGTGAAATAACGTTTAAAAGCCAACGCCAGAAAAAAGGCTTTGTAGAATCACTCTGTGAATGTCTTTGAAAACACTTCTTAAGAAGGAAAGCATATGTCTTTCATCTGAGTGAAAACTGCATTCTATTCAGTTTTTAGTACTGTGTTGAATGGTTAGGCGATTCACTTGTAGGGAAGCGTTTGTTTGCATTCTGTATACTCAATTCTTTAACAGCAAATTGCGCATCTTGCCTTTGACAGAAATTCCAGTGAAATCACCTTTAAAAGCCAACGTCAGTAAAAAGGCTTTGTCGAATCACTCTGTGAATGTCTTTGGAAACACTTCTTAAGAAGGAAAGCATACGTCTTTCATCTGAGTGAAAAGTGCATTCTATTCAGTTTTTAGTACTGTGTTGAATGCTTGGGCGATTCACTTGTAGGGAAGCATTTGTTCGCATTCTGTATACTCAATTCTTTAACAGCAAATCTCGAGTCTTGCTTTTGACAGAAATTCCAGTGAAATCACGTTTAAAAGCCAACGTCAGTAAAAAGGCTTTGTAGAAACACTCTGTGAATGTCTTTGAAAACACTTTTTAAAAAGGAAAGCATACGTCTTTCATCTGAGTGAAAACTGCATTCTATTCAGTTTTTAGTATTGTGTTGAATGGTTAGGCGATTCACTTGTGGGGAAGCGTTTGTTCGCATTCTGTATACTCAATTCTTTAACAGCAAATCTCGCAGCTTGTGTTTGACAGAAATTCCAGTGAAATCACGTTTAAAAGCCAAAGCCAGTAAAAAGGCTTTGTAGAATCACTCTGTGAATGTCTTTGAAAACACTTCTTAAGAAGGAAAGCATACGTCTTTCATCTGAGTGAAAACTGCATTCTATTCAGTTTTTAGTACAGTGTTGAATGGTTAGGCGATTCAATTGTAGGAAGCGTTTGTTTGCATTCTGTATACTCAATTCTTTAACAGCAAATTGCGCATCTTGCCTTTGACAGAAATTCCAGTGAAATCACCTTTAAAAACCAACGTCAGTAAAAAGGCTTTGTAGAATCACTCTGTGAATGTCTTTGGAAACACTTCTTAAGAAGGAAAGCATACGTCTTTCATCTGAGTGAAAACTGCATTCTATTCAGTTTTTAGTACTGTGTTGAATGCTTGGGCGATTTACTTGTAGGGAAGCATTTGTTCGCATTCTGTATACTCAATTCTTTAACAGCAAATCTCGAGTCTTGCTTTTGACAGAAATTCCAGTGAAATCACGTTTAAAAGCCAACGTCAGTAAAAAGGCTTTGTAGAAACACTCTGTGAATGTCTTTGAAAACACTTTTTAAAAAGGAAAGCATACGTCTTTCATCTGAGTGAAAACTGCATTCTATTCAGTTTTTAGTACTGTGTTGAATGGTTAGGCGATTCACTTGTAGGGAAGCGTTTGTTCGCATTCTGTATACTCAATTCTTTAACAGCAAATCTCGCGTCTTGCTTTTGACAGAAATTCCAGTGAAATCACGTTTCAAAGCCAACACCAGTAAAAAGGCTGTGTAGAATCACTGTGTGAATGTCTTTGAAAACACTTCTTAAGAAGGAAAGCATACGTCTTTCATCTGAGTGAAAACTGCATTCTATTCAGTTTTTAGTAATGTGTTGAATGGTTAGGTGATTCAATTGTAGGAAGCATTTGTTTGCATTCTGTATACTCAATTCTTTAACAGCAAATTTCGCATCTTGCCTTTGACAGAAATTCCAATGAGAACACGTTTAAAAGCCACTGTCAGTAAAAAGGCTTTGTAGAATCACTCTGTGAATGTCTTTGAAAACACTTCTTAAGAAGGAAAGCATACGTCTTTCATCTGAGTGAAAACTGCATTCTATTCAGTTTTTAGTACTGTGTTGAATGGTTAGGCGATTCACTTGTAGGGAAGCGTTTGTTTGCATTCTGTATACTCAATTCTTTAACAGCAAATTGAGCATCTTGCCTTTGACAGAAATTCCAGTGAAATCACCTTTAAAAGCCAACGTCAGTAAAAAGGCTTTGTAGAATCACTCTGTGAATGTCTTTGGAAACACTTCTTAAGAAGGAAAGCATAAGTCTTTCATCTGAGTGAAAACTGCATTCTATTCAGTTTTTAGTACTGTGTTGAATGCTTAGGCGATTCACTTGTACGGAAGCGTTTGTTCGTATTCTGTATACTCAATTCTTTAACAGCAAATCTCGAGTCTTGCTTTTGACAGAAATTCCAGTGAAATCACGTTTAAAAGCCAACACCAGTAAAAAGGCTGTGTAGAATCACTCTGTGAATGTCTTTGAAAACACTTCTTAAGAAGGAAAGCATACGTCTTTCATCTGAGTGAAAACTGCATTCTATTCTGTTTTTAGTACTGTTTTGAATGGTTAGGCGATTCACTCGGAGGGAAGCGTTTGTTTGCATTCTGTATACTGAATTCTTTAACAGCAAATTGCGCATCTTGCCTTTGACAGAAATTCCAGTGAAATCACTTTAAAAGCCAACGTCAGTAAAAAGGCTTTGTAGAATCACTCTGTGAATGTCTTTGAAAACACTTCTTAAGAAGGAAATCATACGTCTTTCATCTGAGTGAAAACTGCATTCTATTCAGTTTTTAGTACTGTGTTGAATGGTTAGGCGATTCACTTGTAGGGAAGCCTTTGTTCGCATTCTGTATACTCAATTCTTTAACAGCAAATCTCGCGTCTTGCTTTTGACAGAAATTCCAGTGAAATCACGTTTAAAAGCCAACACCAGTAAAAAGGCTGTGTAGAATCACTCTGTGAATGTCTTTGAAAACACTTCTTAAGAAGGAAAGCATAAGTCTTTCATCTGAGTGAAAACTGGATTCTATTCAGTTTTTAGTACAGTGTTGAATGGTTAGGCGATTCAATTGTAGGAAGCATTTGTTTGCATTCTGTATGCTCAATTCTTTAACAGCAAATCGCGTGTCTTGCGATTGACAGAAATTCCAGTGAAATCACTTTTAAAAGCCAACGCCAGTAAAAAGGCTTTGAGGAATCACTCTGTGAATGTCTTTGAAAACACTTCTTAAGAAGGAAAGCATACGTCTTTCATCTGAGTGAAAACTGGATTCTATTCAGTTTTTAGTACAGTGTTGAATGGTTAGGCGATTCAATTGTAGGAAGCATTTGTTTGCATTCTGTATGCTCAATTCTTTAACAGCAAATCGCGCGTCTTGCGATTGACAGAAATTCCAGTGAAATCACGTTTAAAAGCCAACGCCAGTAAAAAGGCTTTGAGGAATCACTCTGTGAATGTCTTTGAAAACACTTCTTAAAAAGGAAAGCATACTTCTTTCATCTGAGTGAAAACTGCATTCTATTCAGGTTTAGTACTGTGTTGAATGGTTAGGCGATTCACTTGTAGGGAAGCGTTTGTTTGCATTCTGTATACTCAATTCTTTAACAGCAAATCTCGCGTCTTTCGATTGACAGAAATTCCAGTGAAATCACGTTGAAAAGCCAACGCTGGTAAAAAGGCTTTGTAGAATCACTCTGTGAATGTCTTTGAAAACACTTCTTAAGAAGGAAAGCATACGTATTTCATCTGAGTGAAAACTGCATTCTATTCTGTTTTTAGTACTGTTTTGAATGGTTAGGCGATTCACTTGTAGGGAAGCGTTTGTTTGCATTCTGTATACTGAATTCTTTAACACCAAATTGCGCATCTTGCCTTTGACAGAAATTCCAGTGAAATCACGTTTAAAAGCCAACGTCAGTAAAAAGGCTTTGTAGAATCACTCTGTGAATGTCTTTGAAAACACTTCTTAAGAAGGAAAGCATACGTCTTTCATCTGAGTGAAAACTGCATTCTATTCAGTTTTTAGAACTGTGTTGAATGGTTAGGCGATTCACTTGTATGGAAGCGTTTGTTTGCATTCTGTATACTCAATTCTTTAACAGCAAATTGCGCATCTTGCCTTTGACAGAAATTCCAGTGAAATCACCTTTAAAAACCAACGTCAGTAAAAAGGCTTTGTAGAATCACTCTGTGAATGTCTTTGGAAACACTTCTTAAGAAGGAAAGCATACGTCTTTCATCTGAGTGAAAACTGCATTCTATTCAGTTTTTAGTACTGTGTTGAATGCTTGGGCGATTTACTTGTAGGGAAGCATTTGTTCGCATTCTGTATACTCAATTCTTTAACAGCAAATCTCGAGTCTTGCTTTTGACAGAAATTCCAGTGAAATCACGTTTAAAAGCCAACGTCAGTAAAAAGGCTTTGTAGAAACACTCTGTGAATGTCTTTGAAAACACTTTTTAAAAAGGAAAGCATACGTCTTTCATCTGAGTGAAAACTGCATTCTATTCAGTTTTTAGTACTGTGTTGAATGGTTAGGCGATTCACTTGTAGGGAAGCGTTTGTTCGCATTCTGTATACTCAATTCTTTAACAGCAAATCTCGCGTCTTGCTTTTGACAGAAATTCCAGTGAAATCACGTTTCAAAGCCAACACCAGTAAAAAGGCTGTGTAGAATCACTGTGTGAATGTCTTTGAAAACACTTCTTAAGAAGGAAAGCATACGTCTTTCATCTGAGTGAAAACTGCATTCTATTCAGTTTTTAGTAATGTGTTGAATGGTTAGGTGATTCAATTGTAGGAAGCATTTGTTTGCATTCTGTATACTCAATTCTTTAACAGCAAATTTCGCATCTTGCCTTTGACAGAAATTCCAATGAGAACACGTTTAAAAGCCACTGTCAGTAAAAAGGCTTTGTAGAATCACTCTGTGAATGTCTTTGAAAACACTTCTTAAGAAGGAAAGCATACGTCTTT
The DNA here is from genome assembly GCA_033318265.1 of Phyllotis vaccarum. NCBI lineage: Eukaryota > Metazoa > Chordata > Mammalia > Rodentia > Cricetidae > Phyllotis > Phyllotis vaccarum. The sequence continues at coordinate 1,972,716 of JARWLC010000040.1, read as the reverse complement.
CATCTGAGTGAAAACTGCATTCTATTCAGTTTTTAGTACTGTGTTGAATGGTTAGGCGATTCACTTGTAGGGAAGCGTTTGTTTGCATTCTGTATACTCAATTCTTTAACAGCAAATTGAGCATCTTGCCTTTGACAGAAATTCCAGTGAAATCACGTTTAAAAGCCAACGTCAGTAAAAAGGCTTTGTAGAATCACTCTGTGAATGTCTTTGGAAACACTTCTTAAGAAGGAAAGCATAAGTCTTTCATCTGAGTGAAAACTGCATTCTATTCAGTTTTTAGTACTGTGTTGAATGCTTAGGCGATTCACTTGTACGGAAGCGTTTGTTCGTATTCTGTATACTCAATTCTTTAACAGCAAATCTCGAGTCTTGCTTTTGACAGAAATTCCAGTGAAATCACGTTTAAAAGCCAACACCAGTAAAAAGGCTGTGTAGAATCACTCTGTGAATGTCTTTGAAAACACTTCTTAAGAAGGAAAGCATACGTCTTTCATCTGAGTGAAAACTGCATTCTATTCTGTTTTTAGTACTGTTTTGAATGGTTAGGCGATTCACTCGGAGGGAAGCGTTTGTTTGCATTCTGTATACTGAATTCTTTAACAGCAAATTGCGCATCTTGCCTTTGACAGAAATTCCAGTGAAATCACTTTAAAAGCCAACGTCAGTAAAAAGGCTTTGTAGAATCACTCTGTGAATGTCTTTGAAAACACTTCTTAAGAAGGAAATCATACGTCTTTCATCTGAGTGAAAACTGCATTCTATTCAGTTTTTAGTACTGTGTTGAATGGTTAGGCGATTCACTTGTAGGGAAGCCTTTGTTCGCATTCTGTATACTCAATTCTTTAACAGCAAATCTCGCGTCTTGCTTTTGACAGAAATTCCAGTGAAATCACGTTTAAAAGCCAACACCAGTAAAAAGGCTGTGTAGAATCACTCTGTGAATGTCTTTGAAAACACTTCTTAAGAAGGAAAGCATAAGTCTTTCATCTGAGTGAAAACTGGATTCTATTCAGTTTTTAGTACAGTGTTGAATGGTTAGGCGATTCAATTGTAGGAAGCATTTGTTTGCATTCTGTATGCTCAATTCTTTAACAGCAAATCGCGTGTCTTGCGATTGACAGAAATTCCAGTGAAATCACTTTTAAAAGCCAACGCCAGTAAAAAGGCTTTGAGGAATCACTCTGTGAATGTCTTTGAAAACACTTCTTAAGAAGGAAAGCATACGTCTTTCATCTGAGTGAAAACTGGATTCTATTCAGTTTTTAGTACAGTGTTGAATGGTTAGGCGATTCAATTGTAGGAAGCATTTGTTTGCATTCTGTATGCTCAATTCTTTAACAGCAAATCGCGCGTCTTGCGATTGACAGAAATTCCAGTGAAATCACGTTTAAAAGCCAACGCCAGTAAAAAGGCTTTGAGGAATCACTCTGTGAATGTCTTTGAAAACACTTCTTAAAAAGGAAAGCATACTTCTTTCATCTGAGTGAAAACTGCATTCTATTCAGGTTTAGTACTGTGTTGAATGGTTAGGCGATTCACTTGTAGGGAAGCGTTTGTTTGCATTCTGTATACTCAATTCTTTAACAGCAAATCTCGCGTCTTTCGATTGACAGAAATTCCAGTGAAATCACGTTGAAAAGCCAACGCTGGTAAAAAGGCTTTGTAGAATCACTCTGTGAATGTCTTTGAAAACACTTCTTAAGAAGGAAAGCATACGTATTTCATCTGAGTGAAAACTGCATTCTATTCTGTTTTTAGTACTGTTTTGAATGGTTAGGCGATTCACTTGTAGGGAAGCGTTTGTTTGCATTCTGTATACTGAATTCTTTAACACCAAATTGCGCATCTTGCCTTTGACAGAAATTCCAGTGAAATCACGTTTAAAAGCCAACGTCAGTAAAAAGGCTTTGTAGAATCACTCTGTGAATGTCTTTGAAAACACTTCTTAAGAAGGAAAGCATACGTCTTTCATCTGAGTGAAAACTGCATTCTATTCAGTTTTTAGAACTGTGTTGAATGGTTAGGCGATTCACTTGTATGGAAGCGTTTGTTTGCATTCTGTATACTCAATTCTTTAACAGCAAATTGCGCATCTTGCCTTTGACAGAAATTCCAGTGAAATCACATTTAAAAGCCAATGTCAGTAAAAAGGCTTTGTAGAATCACTCTGTGAATGTCTTTGAAAACACTTCTTAAGAAGGAAAGCATACGTCTTTCATCTGAGTGAAAACTGCATTCTATTCAATTTTTTGTACTGTGTTGAATGGTTAGGCGATTCACTTGTAGGGAAGCGTTTGTTCGCATTCTGTATACTCAATTCTTTAACAGCAAATCTCGAGTCTTGCTTTTGACAGAAATTCCAGTGAAATCACGTTTAAAAGCCAACACCAGTAAAAAGGCTGTGTAGAATCACTCTGTGAATGTCTTTCAAAACACTTCTTAAGAAGGAAAGCATACGTCTTTCATCTGAGTGAAAACTGCATTCTATTCAGTTTTTAGTAATGTGTTGAATGGTTAGGTGATTCAATTGTAGGAAGCATTTGTTTGCATTCTGTATACTCAATTCTTTAACAGCAAATTTCGCATCTTGCCTTTGACAGAAATTCCAATGAGAACACGTTTAAAAGCCACTGTCAGTAAAAAGGCTTTGTAGAATCACTCTGTGAATGTCTTTGAAAACACTTCTTAAGAAGGAAAGCATACGTCTTTCATCTGAGTGAAAACTGCATTCTATTCAGTTTTTAGTACTGTGTTGAATGGTTAGGCGATTCACTTGTAGGGAAGCGTTTGTTTGCATTCTGTATACTCAATTCTTTAACAGCAAATTGAGCATCTTGCCTTTGACAGAAATTCCAGTGAAATCACCTTTAAAAGCCAACGTCAGTAAAAAGGCTTTGTAGAATCACTCTGTGAATGTCTTTGGAAACACTTCTTAAGAAGGAAAGCATAAGTCTTTCATCTGAGTGAAAACTGCATTCTATTCAGTTTTTAGTACTGTGTTGAATGCTTAGGCGATTCACTTGTACGGAAGCGTTTGTTCGTATTCTGTATACTCAATTCTTTAACAGCAAATCTCGAGTCTTGCTTTTGACAGAAATTCCAGTGAAATCACGTTTAAAAGCCAACACCAGTAAAAAGGCTGTGTAGAATCACTCTGTGAATGTCTTTGAAAACACTTCTTAAGAAGGAAAGCATACGTCTTTCATCTGAGTGAAAACTGCATTCTATTCTGTTTTTAGTACTGTTTTGAATGGTTAGGCGATTCACTCGGAGGGAAGCGTTTGTTTGCATTCTGTATACTGAATTCTTTAACAGCAAATTGCGCATCTTGCCTTTGACAGAAATTCCAGTGAAATCACGTTTAAAAGCCAACGTCAGTAAAAAGGCTTTGTAGAATCACTCTGTGAATGTCTTTGAAAACACTTCTTAAGAAGGAAAGCATACGTCTTTCATCTGAGTGAAAACTGCATTCTATTCAGTTTTTAGTACTGTGTTGAATGGTTAGGCGATTCACTTGTAGGGAAGCCTTTGTTCGCATTCTGTATACTCAATTCTTTAACAGCAAATCTCGCGTCTTGCTTTTGACAGAAATTCCAGTGAAATCACGTTTAAAAGCCAACACCAGTAAAAAGGCTGTGTAGAATCACTCTGTGAATGTCTTTGAAAACACTTCTTAAGAAGGAAAGCATAAGTCTTTCATCTGAGTGAAAACTGGATTCTATTCAGTTTTTAGTACAGTGTTGAATGGTTAGGCGATTCAATTGTAGGAAGCATTTGTTTGCATTCTGTATGCTCAATTCTTTAACAGCAAATCGCGTGTCTTGCGATTGACAGAAATTCCAGTGAAATCACTTTTAAAAGCCAACGCCAGTAAAAAGGCTTTGAGGAATCACTCTGTGAATGTCTTTGAAAACACTTCTTAAGAAGGAAAGCATACGTCTTTCATCTGAGTGAAAACTGGATTCTATTCAGTTTTTAGTACAGTGTTGAAAGGTTAGGCGATTCAATTGTAGGAAGCATTTGTTTGCATTCTGTATGCTCAATTCTTTAACAGCAAATCGCGCGTCTTGCGATTGACAGAAATTCCAGTGAAATCACGTTTAAAAGCCAACGCCAGTAAAAAGGCTTTGAGGAATCACTCTGTGAATGTCTTTGAAAACACTTCTTAAAAAGGAAAGCATACTTCTTTCATCTGAGTGAAAACTGCATTCTATTCAGGTTTAGTACTGTGTTGAATGGTTAGGCGATTCACTTGTAGGGAAGCGTTTGTTTGCATTCTGTATACTCAATTCTTTAACAGCAAATTGCGCATCTTGCCTTTGACAGAAATTCCAATGAGAACACGTTTAAAAGCCAATGTCAGTAAAAAGGCTTTGTAGAATCACTCTCTGAATGTCTTTGGAAACACTTCTTAAGAAGGAAAGCATACGTCTTTCATCTGAGTGAAAACTGCATTCTATTCAGTTTTTAGTACTGTGTTGAATGGTTAGGCGATTCACTTGTAGGAAGCGTTTGTTTGCATTCTGTATGCTCAATTCTTTAACAGCAAATCTCGCGTCTTTCGATTGACAGAAATTCCAGTGAAATCACGTTTAAAAGCCAACGCTGGTAAAAAGGCTTTGTAGAATCACTCTGTGAATGTCTTTGAAAACACTTCTTAAGAAGGAAAGCATACGTATTTCATCTGAGTGAAAACTGCATTCTATTCTGTTTTTAGTACTGTTTTGAATGGTTAGGCGATTCACTTGTAGGGAAGCGTTTGTTTGCATTCTGTATACTGAATTCTTTAACACCAAATTGCGCATCTTGCCTTTGACAGAAATTCCAGTGAAATCACGTTTAAAAGCCAATGTCAGTAAAAAGGCTTTGTAGAATCACTCTGTGAATGTCTTTGAAAACACTTCTTAAGAAGGAAAGCATACGTCTTTCATCTGAGTGAAAACTGCATTCTATTCAGTTTTTAGAACTGTGTTGAATGGTTAGGCGATTCACTTGTATGGAAGCGTTTGTTTGCATTCTGTATACTCAATTCTTTAACAGCAAATTGCGCATCTTGCCTTTGACAGAAATTCCAGTGAAATCACATTTAAAAGCCAATGTCAGTAAAAAGGCTTTGTAGAATCACTCTGTGAATGTCTTTGAAAACACTTCTTAAGAAGGAAAGCATACGTCTTTCATCTGAGTGAAAACTGCATTCTATTCAATTTTTTGTACTGTGTTGAATGGTTAGGCGATTCACTTGTAGGGAAGCGTTTGTTCGCATTCTGTATACTCAATTCTTTAACAGCAAATCTCGAGTCTTGCTTTTGACAGAAATTCCAGTGAAATCACGTTTAAAAGCCAACACCAGTAAAAAGGCTGTGTAGAATCACTCTGTGAATGTCTTTGAAAACACTTCTTAAGAAGGAAAGCATACGTCTTTCATCTGAGTGAAAACTGCATTCTATTTTGTTTTTAGTACTGTTTTGAATGGTTAGGCGATTCACTCGTAGGGAAGCGTTTGTTTGCATTCTGTATACTGAATTCTTTAACAGCAAATTGCGCATCTTGCCTTTGACAGAAATTCCAGTGAAATCACGTTTAAAAGCCAACGTCAGTAAAAAGGCTTTGTAGAATCACTATGTGAATGTCTTTGAAAACACTTCTTAAGAAGGAAAGCATACGTCTTTCATCTGAGTGAAAACTGCATTCTATTCAGTTTTTAGTACTGTGTTGAATGGTTAGGCGATTCACTTGTAGGGAAGCCTTTGTTCGCATTCTGTATACTCAATTCTTTAACAGCAAATCTCGCGTCTTGCTTTTGACAGAAATTCCAGTGAAATCACGTTTAAAAGCCAACACCAGTAAAAAGGCTGTGTAGAATCACTCTGTGAATGTCTTTGAAAACACTTCTTAAGAAGGAAAGCATACGTCTTTCATCTGAGTGAAAACAGCATTCTATTCAGTTTTTAGTACAGTGTTGAATGGTTAGGCGATTCAATTGTAGGAAGCATTTGTTTGCATTCTGTATGCTCAATTCTTTAACAGCAAATCACGCGTCTTGCGATTGACAGAAATTCCAGTGAAATCACGTTTAAAAGCCAACGTCAGTAAAAAGGCTTTGTAGAATCACTCTGTGAATGTCTTTGAAAACACTTCTTAAGAAGGAAAGCATACTTCTTTCATCTGAGTGAAAACTGCATTCTATTCAGGTTTAGTACTGTGTTTAATGGTTAGGCGATTCACTTGTAGGGAAGCGTTTGTTTGCATTCTGTATACTCAATTCTTTAACAGCAAATTGCGCATCTTGCCTTTGACAGAAATTCCAATGAGAACACGTTTAAAAGCCAATGTCAGTAAAAAGGCTTTGTAGAATCACTCTCTGAATGTCTTTGGAAACACTTCTTAAGAAGGAAAGCATACGTCTTTCATCTGAGTGAAAACTGCATTCTATTCAGTTTTTAGTACTGTGTTGAATGGTTAGGCGATTCACTTGTAGGGAAGCGTTTGTTTGCATTCTGTATACTCAATTCTTTAACAGCAAATCTCGCGTCTTGCCATTGACAGAAATTCCAGTGAAATCACGTTTAAAAGCCAAAGCCAGAAAAAAGGCTTTGTAGAATCACTCTGTGAATGTCTTTGAAAACACTTCTTAAGAAGGAAAGCATACGTCTTTCATCTGAGTGAAAACTGCATTCTATTCAGTTTTTAGTACTGTGTTGAATGATTAGGCGATTCAATTGTAGGAAGCGTTTGTTTGCATTCTGTATACTCAATTCTTTAACAGTAAATTGCGCATCTTGCCTTTGACAGAAATTCCAGTGAAATCACGTTTAAAAGCCAACGTCAGTAAAAAGGCTTTGTAGAATCACTCTGTGAATGTCTTTGAAAACACTTCTTAAGAAGGAAAGCATACGTCTTTCATCTGAGTGAAAACTGCATTCCATTCAGTTTTTAGAACTGTGTTGAATGGTTAGGCGATTCACTTGTATGGAAGCATTTGTTTGCATTCTGTATACTCAATTCTATAACAGCAAATTGCGCATCTTGCCTTTGACAGAAATTCCAGTGAAATCACGTTTAAAAGCCAATGTCAGTAAAAAGGCTTTGTAGAATCACTCTGTGAATGTCTTTGAAAACACTTCTTAAGAAGGAAAGCATACGTCTTTCATCTGAGTGAAAACTGCATTCTATTCAATTTTTTGTACTGTGTTGAATGGTTAGGCGATTCACTTGTAGGGAAGCGTTTGTTCGCATTCTGTATACTCAATTCTTTAACAGCAAATCTCGAGTCTTGCCATTGACAGAAATTCCAGTGAAATCACGTTTAAAAGCCAAAGCCAGAAAAAAGGCTTTGTAGAATCACTCTGTGAATGTCTTTGAAAACACTTCTTAAGAAGGAAAGCATACGTCTTTCATCTGAGTGAAAACTGCATTCTATTCAGTTTTTAGTACTGTGTTGAATGATTAGGCGATTCAATTGTAGGAAGCGTTTGTTTGCATTCTGTATACTGAATTCTTTAACAGCAAATTGCGCATCTTGCCTTTGACAGAAATTCCAGTGAAATCACGTTTAAAAGCCAACGTCAGTAAAAAGGCTTTGTAGAATCACTCTGTGAATGTCTTTGAAAACACTTCTTAAGAAGGAAAGCATACGTCGTTCATCTGAGTGAAAACTGCATTCTATTCAGTTTTTAGAACTGTGTTGAATGGTTAGGCGATTCACTTGTATGGAAGCATTTGTTTGCATTCTGTATACTCAATTTTATAACAGCAAATTGCGCATCTTGCCTTTGACAGAAATTCCAGTGAAATCACGTTTAAAAGCCAATGTCAGTAAAAAGGCTTTGTAGAATCACTCTGTGAATGTCTTTGAAAACACTTCTTAAGAAGGAAAGCATACGTCTTTCATCTGAGTGAAAACTGCATTCTATTCAATTTTTTGTACTGTGTTGAATGGTTAGGCGATTCACTTGTAGGGAAGCCTTTGTTCGCATTCTGTATACTCAATTCTTTAACAGCAAATCTCGCGTCTTGCTTTTGACAGAAATTCCAGTGAAATCACGTTTAAAAGCCAACACCAGTAAAAAGGCTGTGTAGAATCACTCTGTGAATGTCTTTGAAAACACTTCTTAAGAAGGAAAGCATACGTCTTTCATCTGAGTGAAAACTGCATTCTATTCAGTTTTTAGTACAGTGTTGAATGGTTAGGCGATTCAATTGTAGGAAGCGTTTGTTTGCATTCTGTATGCTCAATTCTTTAACAGCAAATCGCGCGTCTTGCGATTGACAGAAATTCCAGTGAAATCACGTTTAAAAGCCAACGCCAGTAAAAAGGCTTTGAGGAATCACTCTGTGAATGTCTTTGAAAACACTTCTTAAGAAGGAAAGCATACTTCTTTCATCTGAGTGAAAACTGCATTCTATTCAGGTTTAGTACTGTGATGAATGGTTAGGCAATTCACTTGTAGGGAAGCGTTTGTTTGCATTCTGTATACTCAATTCTTTAACAGCAAATTGCGCATCTTGCCTTTGACAGAAATTCCAATGAGAACACGTTTAAAAGCCAATGTCAGTAAAAAGGCTTTGTAGAATCACTCTGTGAATGTCTTTGAAAACACTTCTTAAGAAGGAAAGCATACGTCTTTCATATGAGTGAAAACTGCATTCTATTCAGTTTTTAGTACTGTGTTGAATGGTTAGGCGATTCACTTGTAGGGAAGCGTTTGTTTGCATTCTGTATACTCAATTCTATAACAGCAAATCTCGCGTCTTGCTTTTGACAGAAATTCCAGTGAAATCACGTTTAAAAGCCAACACCAGTAAAAAGGCTGTGTAGAATCACTCTGTGAATGTCTTTGAAAACACTTCTTAAGAAGGAAAGCATACGTCTTTCATCTGAGTGAAAACTGCATTCTATTCAGTTTTTAGTACTGTGTTGAATGGTTAGGCGATTCAATTGTAGGAAGCATTTGTTTGCATTCTGTATACTCAATTCTTTAACAGCAAATTGCGCATCTTGCCTTTGACAGAAATTCCAATGAGAACACGTTTAAAAGCCAATGTCAGTAAAAAGGCTTTGTAGAATCACTCTGTGAATGTCTTTGAAAACACTTCTTAAGAAGGAAAGCATACTTCTTTCATCTGAGTGAAAATGCATTCTATTCAGGTTTAGTACTGTGTTGAATGGTTAGGCGATTCACTTGTAGGGAAGCGTTTGTTTGCATTCTGTATACTCAATTCTTTAACAGCAAATTGCGCATCTTGCCTTTGACAGAAATTCCAGTGAAATCACGTTTAAAAGCCAATGTCAGTAAAAAGGCTTTGTAGAATCACTCTGTGAATGTCTTTGAAAACACTTCTTAAGAAGGAAAGCATACGTCTTTCATCTGAGTGAAAACTGCATTCTATTCAATTTTTTGTACTGTGTTGAATGGTTAGGCGATTCACTTGTAGGGAAGCGTTTGTTCGCATTCTGTATACTCAATTCTTTAACAGCAAATCTCGAGTCTTGCCATTGACAGAAATTCCAGTGAAATCACGTTTAAAAGCCAAAGCCAGAAAAAAGGCTTTGTAGAATCACTCTGTGAATGTCTTTGAAAACACTTCTTAAGAAGGAAAGCATACGTCTTTCATCTGAGTGAAAACTGCATTCTATTCAGTTTTTAGTACTGTGTTGAATGATTAGGCGATTCAATTGTAGGAAGCGTTTGTTTGCATTCTGTATACTGAATTCTTTAACAGCAAATTGCGCATCTTGCCTTTGACAGAAATTCCAGTGAAATCACGTTTAAAAGCCAACGTCAGTAAAAAGGCTTTGTAGAATCACTCTGTGAATGTCTTTGAAAACACTTCTTAAGAAGGAAAGCATACGTCTTTCATCTGAGTGAAAACTGCATTCCATTCAGTTTTTAGAACTGTGTTGAATGGTTAGGCGATTCACTTGTATGGAAGCATTTGTTTGCATTCTGTATACTCAATTCTATAACAGCAAATTGCGCATCTTGCCTTTGACAGAAATTCCAGTGAAATCACGTTTAAAAGCCAATGTCAGTAAAAAGGCTTTGTAGAATCACTCTGTGAATGTCTTTGAAAACACTTCTTAAGAAGGAAAGCATACGTCTTTCATCTGAGTGAAAACTGCATTCTATTCAATTTTTTGTACTGTGTTGAATGGTTAGGCGATTCACTTGTAGGGAAGCGTTTGTTCGCATTCTGTATACTCAATTCTTTAACAGCAAATCTCGAGTCTTGCCATTGACAGAAATTCCAGTGAAATCACGTTTAAAAGCCAAAGCCAGAAAAAAGGCTTTGTAGAATCACTCTGTGAATGTCTTTGAAAACACTTCTTAAGAAGGAAAGCATACGTCTTTCATCTGAGTGAAAACTGCATTCTATTCAGTTTTTAGTACTGTGTTGAATGATTAGGCGATTCAATTGTAGGAAGCGTTTGTTTGCATTCTGTATACTGAATTCTTTAACAGCAAATTGCGCATCTTGCCTTTGACAGAAATTCCAGTGAAATCACGTTTAAAAGCCAACGTCAGTAAAAAGGCTTTGTAGAATCACTCTGTGAATGTCTTTGAAAACACTTCTTAAGAAGGAAAGCATACGTCGTTCATCTGAGTGAAAACTGCATTCTATTCAGTTTTTAGAACTGTGTTGAATGGTTAGGCGATTCACTTGTATGGAAGCATTTGTTTGCATTCTGTATACTCAATTTTATAACAGCAAATTGCGCATCTTGCCTTTGACAGAAATTCCAGTGAAATCACGTTTAAAAGCCAATGTCAGTAAAAAGGCTTTGTAGAATCACTCTGTGAATGTCTTTGAAAACACTTCTTAAGAAGGAAAGCATACGTCTTTCATCTGAGTGAAAACTGCATTCTATTCAATTTTTTGTACTGTGTTGAATGGTTAGGCGATTCACTTGTAGGGAAGCCTTTGTTCGCATTCTGTATACTCAATTCTTTAACAGCAAATCTCGCGTCTTGCTTTTGACAGAAATTCCAGTGAAATCACGTTTAAAAGCCAACACCAGTAAAAAGGCTGTGTAGAATCACTCTGTGAATGTCTTTGAAAACACTTCTTAAGAAGGAAAGCATACGTCTTTCATCTGAGTGAAAACTGCATTCTATTCAGTTTTTAGTACAGTGTTGAATGGTTAGGCGATTCAATTGTAGGAAGCGTTTGTTTGCATTCTGTATGCTCAATTCTTTAACAGCAAATCGCGCGTCTTGCGATTGACAGAAATTCCAGTGAAATCACGTTTAAAAGCCAACGCCAGTAAAAAGGCTTTGAGGAATCACTCTGTGAATGTCTTTGAAAACACTTCTTAAGAAGGAAAGCATACTTCTTTCATCTGAGTGAAAACTGCATTCTATTCAGGTTTAGTACTGTGATGAATGGTTAGGCAATTCACTTGTAGGGAAGCGTTTGTTTGCATTCTGTATACTCAATTCTTTAACAGCAAATTGCGCATCTTGCCTTTGACAGAAATTCCAATGAGAACACGTTTAAAAGCCAATGTCAGTAAAAAGGCTTTGTAGAATCACTCTGTGAATGTCTTTGAAAACACTTCTTAAGAAGGAAAGCATACGTCTTTCATATGAGTGAAAACTGCATTCTATTCAGTTTTTAGTACTGTGTTGAATGGTTAGGCGATTCACTTGTAGGGAAGCGTTTGTTTGCATTCTGTATACTCAATTCTATAACAGCAAATCTCGCGTCTTGCTTTTGACAGAAATTCCAGTGAAATCACGTTTAAAAGCCAACACCAGTAAAAAGGCTGTGTAGAATCACTCTGTGAATGTCTTTGAAAACACTTCTTAAGAAGGAAAGCATACGTCTTTCATCTGAGTGAAAACTGCATTCTATTCAGTTTTTAGTACTGTGTTGAATGGTTAGGCGATTCAATTGTAGGAAGCATTTGTTTGCATTCTGTATACTCAATTCTTTAACAGCAAATTGCGCATCTTGCCTTTGACAGAAATTCCAATGAGAACACGTTTAAAAGCCAATGTCAGTAAAAAGGCTTTGTAGAATCACTCTGTGAATGTCTTTGAAAACACTTCTTAAGAAGGAAAGCATACTTCTTTCATCTGAGTGAAAATGCATTCTATTCAGGTTTAGTACTGTGTTGAATGGTTAGGCGATTCACTTGTAGGGAAGCGTTTGTTTGCATTCTGTATACTCAATTCTTTAACAGCAAATTGCGCATCTTGCCTTTGACAGAAATTCCAGTGAAATCACGTTTAAAAGCCAATGTCAGTAAAAAGGCTTTGTAGAATCACTCTGTGAATGTCTTTGAAAACACTTCTTAAGAAGGAAAGCATACGTCTTTCATCTGAGTGAAAACTGCATTCTATTCAATTTTTTGTACTGTGTTGAATGGTTAGGCGATTCACTTGTAGGGAAGCGTTTGTTCGCATTCTGTATACTCAATTCTTTAACAGCAAATCTCGAGTCTTGCCATTGACAGAAATTCCAGTGAAATCACGTTTAAAAGCCAAAGCCAGAAAAAAGGCTTTGTAGAATCACTCTGTGAATGTCTTTGAAAACACTTCTTAAGAAGGAAAGCATACGTCTTTCATCTGAGTGAAAACTGCATTCTATTCAGTTTTTAGTACTGTGTTGAATGATTAGGCGATTCAATTGTAGGAAGCGTTTGTTTGCATTCTGTATACTGAATTCTTTAACAGCAAATTGCGCATCTTGCCTTTGACAGAAATTCCAGTGAAATCACGTTTAAAAGCCAACGTCAGTAAAAAGGCTTTGTAGAATCACTCTGTGAATGTCTTTGAAAACACTTCTTAAGAAGGAAAGCATACGTCTTTCATCTGAGTGAAAACTGCATTCTATTCAGTTTTTAGAACTGTGTTGAATGGTTAGGCGATTCACTTGTATGGAAGCATTTGTTTGCATTCTGTATACTCAATTTTATAACAGCAAATTGCGCATCTTGCCTTTGACAGAAATTCCAGTGAAATCACGTTTAAAAGCCAATGTCAGTAAAAAGGCTTTGTAGAATCACTCTGTGAATGTCTTTGAAAACACTTCTTAAGAAGGAAAGCATACGTCTTTCATCTGAGTGAAAACTGCATTCTATTCAATTTTTTGTACTGTGTTGAATGGTTAGGCGATTCACTTGTAGGGAAGCGTTTGTTCGCATTCTGTATACTCAATTCTTTAACAGCAAATCTCGCGTCTTGCTTTTGACAGAAATTCCAGTGAAATCACGTTTAAAAGCCAACACCAGTAAAAAGGCTGTGTAGAATCACTCTGTGAATGTCTTTGAAAACACTTCTTAAGAAGGAAAGCATACGTCTTTCATCTGAGTGAAAACTGCATTCTATTCAGGTTTAGTACAGTGTTGAATGGTTAGGCGATTCAATTGTAGGAAGCGTTTGTTTGCATTCTGTATGCTCAATTCTTTAACAGCAAATCGCGCGTCTTGCGATTGACAGAAATTCCAGTGAAATCACGTTTAAAAGCCAACGCCAGTAAAAAGGCTTTGAGGAATCACTCTGTGAATGTCTTTGAAAACACTTCTTAAGAAGGAAAGCATACTTCTTTCATCTGAGTGAAAACTGCATTCTATTCAGGTTTAGTACTGTGATGAATGGTTAGGCAATTCACTTGTAGGGAAGCGTTTGTTTGCATTCTGTATACTCAATTCTTTAACAGCAAATTGCGCATCTTGCATTTGACAGAAATTCCAATGAGAACACGTTTAAAAGCCAATGTCAGTAAAAAGGCTTTGTAGAATCACTCTGTGAATGTCTTTGAAAACACTTCTTAAGAAGGAAAGCATACGTCTTTCATATGAGTGAAAACTGCATTCTATTCAGTTTTTAGTACTGTGTTGAATGGTTAGGCGATTCACTTGTAGGGAAGCGTTTGTTTGCATTCTGTATACTCAATTCTATAACAGCAAATCTCGCGTCTTGCTTTTGACAGAAATTCCAGTGAAATCACGTTTAAAAGCCAACACCAGTAAAAAGGCTGTGTAGAATCACTCTGTGAATGTCTTTGAAAACACTTCTTAAGAAGGAAAGCATACGTCTTTCATCTGAGTGAAAACTGCATTCTATTCAGTTTTTAGTACTGTGTTGAATGGTTAGGCGATTCAATTGTAGGAAGCATTTGTTTGCATTCTGTATACTCAATTCTTTAACAGCAAATTGCGCATCTTGCCTTTGACAGAAATTCCAATGAGAACACGTTTAAAAGCCAATGTCAGTAAAAAGGCTTTGTAGAATCACTCTGTGAATGTCTTTGAAAACACTTCTTAAGAAGGAAAGCATACGTCTTTCATCTGAGTGAAAACTGCATTCTATTCAGTTTTTAGTACTGTGTTGAATGGTTAGGCGATTCACTTGTGGGGAAGCGTTTGTTCGCATTCTGTATACTCAATTCTTTAACAGCAAATCTCGCAGCTTGTGTTTGACAGAAATTCCAGTGAAATCACGTTTAAAAGCCAAAGCCAGTAAAAAGGCTTTGTAGAATCACTCTGTGAATGTCTTTGAAAACACTTCTTAAGAAGGAAAGCATACGTCTTTCATCTGAGTGAAAACTGCATTCTATTCAGTTTTTAGAACTGTGTTGAATGGTTAGGCGATTCACTTGTATGGAAGCATTTGTTTGCATTCTGTATACTCAATTTTATAACAGCAAATTGCGCATCTTGCCTTTGACAGAAATTCCAGTGAAATCACGTTTAAAAGCCAATGTCAGTAAAAAGGCTTTGTAGAATCACTCTGTGAATGTCTTTGAAAACACTTCTTAAGAAGGAAAGCATACGTCTTTCATCTGAGTGAAAACTGCATTCTATTCAATTTTTTGTACTGTGTTGAATGGTTAGGCGATTCACTTGTAGGGAAGCCTTTGTTCGCATTCTGTATACTCAATTCTTTAACAGCAAATCTCGCGTCTTGCTTTTGACAGAAATTCCAGTGAAATCACGTTTAAAAGCCAACACCAGTAAAAAGGCTGTGTAGAATCACTCTGTGAATGTCTTTGAAAACACTTCTTAAGAAGGAAAGCATACGTCTTTCATCTGAGTGAAAACTGCATTCTATTCAGTTTTTAGTACAGTGTTGAATGGTTAGGCGATTCAATTGTAGGAAGCGTTTGTTTGCATTCTGTATGCTCAATTCTTTAACAGCAAATCGCGCGTCTTGCGATTGACAGAAATTCCAGTGAAATCACGTTTAAAAGCCAACGCCAGTAAAAAGGCTTTGAGGAATCACTCTGTGAATGTCTTTGAAAACACTTCTTAAGAAGGAAAGCATACTTCTTTCATCTGAGTGAAAACTGCATTCTATTCAGGTTTAGTACTGTGATGAATGGTTAGGCAATTCACTTGTAGGGAAGCGTTTGTTTGCATTCTGTATACTCAATTCTTTAACAGCAAATTGCGCATCTTGCCTTTGACAGAAATTCCAATGAGAACACGTTTAAAAGCCAATGTCAGTAAAAAGGCTTTGTAGAATCACTCTGTGAATGTCTTTGAAAACACTTCTTAAGAAGGAAAGCATACGTCTTTCATATGAGTGAAAACTGCATTCTATTCAGTTTTTAGTACTGTGTTGAATGGTTAGGCGATTCACTTGTAGGGAAGCGTTTGTTTGCATTCTGTATACTCAATTCTATAACAGCAAATCTCGCGTCTTGCTTTTGACAGAAATTCCAGTGAAATCACGTTTAAAAGCCAACACCAGTAAAAAGGCTGTGTAGAATCACTCTGTGAATGTCTTTGAAAACACTTCTTAAGAAGGAAAGCATACGTCTTTCATCTGAGTGAAAACTGCATTCTATTCAGTTTTTAGTACTGTGTTGAATGGTTAGGCGATTCAATTGTAGGAAGCATTTGTTTGCATTCTGTATACTCAATTCTTTAACAGCAAATTGCGCATCTTGCCTTTGACAGAAATTCCAATGAGAACACGTTTAAAAGCCAATGTCAGTAAAAAGGCTTTGTAGAATCACTCTGTGAATGTCTTTGAAAACACTTCTTAAGAAGGAAAGCATACGTCTTTCATCTGAGTGAAAACTGCATTCTATTCAGTTTTTAGTACTGTGTTGAATGGTTAGGCGATTCACTTGTGGGGAAGCGTTTGTTCGCATTCTGTATACTCAATTCTTTAACAGCAAATCTCGCAGCTTGTGTTTGACAGAAATTCCAGTGAAATCACGTTTAAAAGCCAAAGCCAGTAAAAAGGCTTTGTAGAATCACTCTGTGAATGTCTTTGAAAACACTTCTTAAGAAGGAAAGCATACGTCTTTCATCTGAGTGAAAACTGCATTCTATTCAGTTTTTAGAACTGTGTTGAATGGTTAGGCGATTCACTTGTATGGAAGCATTTGTTTGCATTCTGTATACTCAATTTTATAACAGCAAATTGCGCATCTTGCCTTTGACAGAAATTCCAGTGAAATCACGTTTAAAAGCCAATGTCAGTAAAAAGGCTTTGTAGAATCACTCTGTGAATGTCTTTGAAAACACTTCTTAAGAAGGAAAGCATACGTCTTTCATCTGAGTGAAAACTGCATTCTATTCAGTTTTTAGTACAGTGTTGAATGGTTAGGCGATTCAATTGTAGGAAGCGTTTGTTTGCATTCTGTATGCTCAATTCTTTAACAGCAAATCGCGCGTCTTGCGATTGACAGAAATTCCAGTGAAATCACGTTTAAAAGCCAACGCCAGTAAAAAGGCTTTGAGGAATCACTCTGTGAATGTCTTTGAAAACACTTCTTAAGAAGGAAAGCATACTTCTTTCATCTGAGTGAAAACTGCATTCTATTCAGGTTTAGTACTGTGATGAATGGTTAGGCAATTCACTTGTAGGGAAGCGTTTGTTTGCATTCTGTATACTCAATTCTTTAACAGCAAATTGCGCATCTTGCCTTTGACAGAAATTCCAATGAGAACACGTTTAAAAGCCAATGTCAGTAAAAAGGCTTTGTAGAATCACTCTGTGAATGTCTTTGAAAACACTTCTTAAGAAGGAAAGCATACGTCTTTCATATGAGTGAAAACTGCATTCTATTCAGTTTTTAGTACTGTGTTGAATGGTTAGGCGATTCACTTGTAGGGAAGCGTTTGTTTGCATTCTGTATACTCAATTCTATAACAGCAAATCTCGCGTCTTGCTTTTGACAGAAATTCCAGTGAAATCACGTTTAAAAGCCAACACCAGTAAAAAGGCTGTGTAGAATCACTCTGTGAATGTCTTTGAAAACACTTCTTAAGAAGGAAAGCATACGTCTTTCATCTGAGTGAAAACTGCATTCTATTCAGTTTTTAGTACTGTGTTGAATGGTTAGGCGATTCAATTGTAGGAAGCATTTGTTTGCATTCTGTATACTCAATTCTTTAACAGCAAATTGCGCATCTTGCCTTTGACAGAAATTCCAATGAGAACACGTTTAAAAGCCAATGTCAGTAAAAAGGCTTTGTAGAATCACTCTGTGAATGTCTTTGAAAACACTTCTTAAGAAGGAAAGCATACTTCTTTCATCTGAGTGAAAATGCATTCTATTCAGGTTTAGTACTGTGTTGAATGGTTAGGCGATTCACTTGTAGGGAAGCGTTTGTTTGCATTCTGTATACTCAATTCTTTAACAGCAAATTGCGCATCTTGCCTTTGACAGAAATTCCAGTGAAATCACGTTTAAAAGCCAATGTCAGTAAAAAGGCTTTGTAGAATCACTCTGTGAATGTCTTTGAAAACACTTCTTAAGAAGGAAAGCATACGTCTTTCATCTGAGTGAAAACTGCATTCTATTCAATTTTTTGTACTGTGTTGAATGGTTAGGCGATTCACTTGTAGGGAAGCGTTTGTTCGCATTCTGTATACTCAATTCTTTAACAGCAAATCTCGAGTCTTGCCATTGACAGAAATTCCAGTGAAATCACGTTTAAAAGCCAAAGCCAGAAAAAAGGCTTTGTAGAATCACTCTGTGAATGTCTTTGAAAACACTTCTTAAGAAGGAAAGCATACGTCTTTCATCTGAGTGAAAACTGCATTCTATTCAGTTTTTAGTACTGTGTTGAATGATTAGGCGATTCAATTGTAGGAAGCGTTTGTTTGCATTCTGTATACTGAATTCTTTAACAGCAAATTGCGCATCTTGCCTTTGACAGAAATTCCAGTGAAATCACGTTTAAAAGCCAACGTCAGTAAAAAGGCTTTGTAGAATCACTCTGTGAATGTCTTTGAAAACACTTCTTAAGAAGGAAAGCATACGTCTTTCATCTGAGTGAAAACTGCATTCTATTCAGTTTTTAGAACTGTGTTGAATGGTTAGGCGATTCACTTGTATGGAAGCATTTGTTTGCATTCTGTATACTCAATTTTATAACAGCAAATTGCGCATCTTGCCTTTGACAGAAATTCCAGTGAAATCACGTTTAAAAGCCAATGTCAGTAAAAAGGCTTTGTAGAATCACTCTGTGAATGTCTTTGAAAACACTTCTTAAGAAGGAAAGCATACGTCTTTCATCTGAGTGAAAACTGCATTCTATTCAATTTTTTGTACTGTGTTGAATGGTTAGGCGATTCACTTGTAGGGAAGCCTTTGTTCGCATTCTGTATACTCAATTCTTTAACAGCAAATCTCGCGTCTTGCTTTTGACAGAAATTCCAGTGAAATCACGTTTAAAAGCCAACACCAGTAAAAAGGCTGTGTAGAATCACTCTGTGAATGTCTTTGAAAACACTTCTTAAGAAGGAAAGCATACGTCTTTCATCTGAGTGAAAACTGCATTCTAATCAGGTTTAGTACAGTGTTGAATGGTTAGGCGATTCAATTGTAGGAAGCGTTTGTTTGCATTCTGTATGCTCAATTCTTTAACAGCAAATCGCGCGTCTTGCGATTGACAGAAATTCCAGTGAAATCACGTTTAAAAGCCAACGCCAGTAAAAAGGCTTTGAGGAATCACTCTGTGAATGTCTTTGAAAACACTTCTTAAGAAGGAAAGCATACTTCTTTCATCTGAGTGAAAACTGCATTCTATTCAGGTTTAGTACTGTGATGAATGGTTAGGCAATTCACTTGTAGGGAAGCGTTTGTTTGCATTCTGTATACTCAATTCTTTAACAGCAAATCTCGCGTCTTGCTTTTGACAGAAATTCCAGTGAAATCACGTTTAAAAGCCAACACCAGTAAAAAGGCTGTGTAGAATCACTCTGTGAATGTCTTTGAAAACACTTCTTAAGAAGGAAAGCATACGTCTTTCATCTGAGTGAAAACTGCATTCTATTCAGTTTTTAGTACTGTGTTGAATGGTTAGGCGATTCAATTGTAGGAAGCATTTGTTTGCATTCTGTATACTCAATTCTTTAACAGCAAATTGCGCATCTTGCCTTTGACAGAAATTCCAATGAGAACACGTTTAAAAGCCAATGTCAGTAAAAAGGCTTTGTAGAATCACTCTGTGAATGTCTTTGAAAACACTTCTTAAGAAGGAAAGCATACGTCTTTCATCTGAGTGAAAACTGCATTCTATTCAGTTTTTAGTACTGTGTTGAATGGTTAGGCGATTCACTTGTGGGGAAGCGTTTGTTCGCATTCTGTATACTCAATTCTTTAACAGCAAATCTCGCAGCTTGTGTTTGACAGAAATTCCAGTGAAATCACGTTTAAAAGCCAAAGCCAGTAAAAAGGCTTTGTAGAATCACTCTGTGAATGTCTTTGAAAACACTTCTTAAGAAGGAAAGCATACGTCTTTCGTCTGAGTGAAAACTGCATTCTATTCAGTTTTTAGTACAGTGTTGAATGGTTAGGCGATTCAATTGTAGGAAGCGTTTGTTTGCATTCTGTATACTCAATTCTTTAACAGCAAATCTCGTGTCTTGCCATTGACAGAAATTCCAGTGAAATAACGTTTAAAAGCCAACGCCAGAAAAAAGGCTTTGTAGAATCACTCTGTGAATGTCTTTGAAAACACTTCTTAAGAAGGAAAGCATACGTCTTTCATCTGAGTGAAAACTGCATTCTATTCAGTTTTTAGTACTGTGTTGAATGGTTAGGCGATTCACTTGTAGGGAAGCGTTTGTTTGCATTCTGTATGCTCAATTCTTTAACAGCAAATCGCGCGTCTTGCGATTGACAGAAATTCCAGTGAAATCACATTTAAAAGCCAACGCCAGTAAAAAGGCTTTGAGGAATCACTCTGTGAATGTCTTTGAAAACACTTCTTAAGAAGGAAAGCATACTTCTTTCATCTGAGTGAAAACTGCATTCTATTCAGGTTTAGTACTGTGTTGAATGGTTAGGCAATTCACTTGTAGGGAAGCGTTTGTTTGCATTCTGTATACTCAATTCTTTAACAGCAAATTGCGCATCTTGCCTTTGACAGAAATTCCAATGAGAACACGTTTAAAAGCCAATGTCAGTAAAAAGGCTTTGTAGAATCACTCTGTGAATGTCTTTGAAAACACTTCTTAAGAAGGAAAGCATACGTCTTTCATATGAGTGAAAACTGCATTCTATTCAGTTATTAGTACTGTGTTGAATGGTTAGGCGATTCACTTGTACGGAAGCGTTTGTTCGCATTCTGTATACTCAATTCTTTAACAGCAAATCTCGCGTCTTGCTTTTGACAAAAATTCCAGTGAAATCACGTTTAAAAGCCAACACCAGTAAAAAGGCTGTGTAGAATCACTCTTTGAATGTCTTTGAAAACACTTCTTAAGAAGGAAAGCATACGTCTTTCATCTGAGTGAAAACTGCATTCTATTCAGTTTTTAGTACTGTGTTGAATGGTTAGGCGATTCAATTGTAGGAAGCATTTGTTTGCATTCTGTATACTCAATTCTTTAACAGCAAATTGCGCATCTTGCCTTTGACAGAAATTCCAATGAGAACACGTTTAAAAGCCAATGTCAGTAAAAAGGCTTTGTAGAATCACTCTGTGAATGTCTTTGAAAACACTTCTTAAGAAGGAAAGCATACGTCTTTCATCTGAGTGAAAACTGCATTCTATTCAGTTTTTAGTAATGTGTTGAATGGTTAGGTGATTCAATTGTAGGAAGCATTTGTTTGCATTCTGTATACTCAATTCTTTAACAGCAAATTGCGCATCTTGCCTTTGACAGAAATTCCAATGAGAACACGTTTAAAAGCCACTGTCAGTAAAAAGGCTTTGTAGAATCACTCTGTGAATGTCTTTGAAAACACTTCTTAAGAAGGAAAGCATACGTCTTTCATCTGAGTGAAAACTGCATTCTATTCAGTTTTTAGTACTGTGTTGAATGGTTAGGCGATTCACTTGTAGGGAAGCATTTGTTTGCATTCTGTATACTCAATTCTTTAACAGCAAATTGCGCATCTTGCCTTTGACAGAAATTCCAGTGAAATCACCTTTAAAAGCCAACGTCAGTAAAAAGGCTTTGTAGAATCACTCTGTGAATGTCTTTGGAAACACTTCTTAAGAAGGAAAGCATAAGTCTTTCATCTGAGTGAAAACTGCATTCTATTCAGTTTTTAGTACTGTGTTGAATGCTTAGGCGATTCACTTGTAGGGAAGCGTTTGTTCGTATTCTGTATACTCAATTCTTTAACAGCAAATCTCACGTCTTGCTTTTGACAGAAATTCCAGTGAAATCACGTTTAAAAGCCAACACCAGTAAAAAGGCTGTGTAGAATCACTCTGTGAATGTCTTTGAAAACACTTCTTAAGAAGGAAAGCATACGTCTTTCATCTGAGTGAAAACTGCATTCTATTCTGTTTTTAGTACTGTTTTGAATGGTTAGGCTATTCACTCGTAGGGAAGCGTTTGTTTGCATTCTGTATACTGAATTCTTTAACAGCAAATTGCGCATCTTGCCTTTGACAGAAATTCCAGTGAAATCACGTTTAAAAGCCAACGTCAGTAAAAAGGCTTTGTAGAATCACTCTGTGAATGTCTTTGAAAACACTTCTTAAGAAGGAAAGCATACGTCTTTCATCTGAGTGAAAACTGCATTCTATTCAGTTTTTAGTACTGTGTTGAATGGTTAGGCGATTCACTTGTAGGGAAGCCTTTGTTCGCATTCTGTATACTCAATTCTTTAACAGCAAATCTCGCGTCTTGCTTTTGACAGAAATTCCAGTGAAATCACGTTTAAAAGCCAACACCAGTAAAAAGGCTGTGTAGAATCACTCTGTGAATGTCTTTGAAAACACTTCTTAAGAAGGAAAGCATAAGTCTTTCATCTGAGTGAAAACTGGATTCTATTCAGTTTTTAGTACAGTGTTGAATGGTTAGGCGATTCAATTGTAGGAAGCATTTGTTTGCATTCTGTATGCTCAATTCTTTAACAGCAAATCGCGCGTCTTGCGATTGACAGAAATTCCAGTGAAATCACTTTTAAAAGCCAACGCCAGTAAAAAGGCTTTGAGGAATCACTCTGTGAATGTCTTTGAAAACACTTCTTAAGAAGGAAAGCATACTTCTTTCATCTGAGTGAAAACTGCATTCTATTCAGGTTTAGTACTGTGTTGAATGGTTAGGCGATTCACTTGTAGGGAAGCGTTTGTTTGCATTCTGTATACTCAATTGTTTAACAGCAAATTGCGCATCTTGCCTTTGACAGAAATTCCAATGAGAACACGTTTAAAAGCCAATGTCAGTAAAAAGGCTTTGTAGAATCACTCTCTGAATGTCTTTGGAAACACTTCTTAAGAAGGAAAGCATACGTCTTTCATCTGAGTGAAAACTGCATTCTATTCAGTTTTTAGTACTGTGTTGAATGGTTAGGCGATTCACTTGTAGGAAGCGTTTGTTTGCATTCTGTATGCTCAATTCTTTAACAGCAAATCTCGCGTCTTTCGATTGACAGAAATTCCAGTGAAATCACGTTTAAAAGCCAACGCTGGTAAAAAGGCTTTGTAGAATCACTCTGTGAATGTCTTTGAAAACACTTCTTAAGAAGGAAAGCATACGTATTTCATCTGAGTGAAAACTGCATTCTATTCTGTTTTTAGTACTGTTTTGAATGGTTAGGCGATTCACTTGTAGGGAAGCGTTTGTTTGCATTCTGTATACTGAATTCTTTAACAGCAAATTGCGCATCTTGCCTTTGACAGAAATTCCAGTGAAATCACGTTTAAAAGCCAACGTCAGTAAAAAGGCTTTGTAGAATCACTCTGTGAATGTCTTTGAAAACACTTCTTAAGAAGGAAAGCATACGTCTTTCATCTGAGTGAAAACTGCATTCTATTCAGTTTTTAGTACTGTGTTGAATGGTTAGGCGATTCACTTGTAGGGAAGCCTTTGTTCGCATTCTGTATACTCAATTCTTTAACAGCAAATCTCGCGTCTTGCTTTTGACAGAAATTCCAGTGAAATCACGTTTAAAAGCCAACACCAGTAAAAAGGCTGTGTAGAATCACTCTGTGAATGTCTTTGAAAACACTTCTTAAGAAGGAAAGCATACGTCTTTCATCTGAGTGAAAACTGCATTCTATTCTGTTTTTAGTACTGTTTTGAATGGTTAGGCGATTCACTCGTAGGGAAGCGTTTGTTTGCATTCTGTATACTGAATTCTTTAACAGCAAATTGCGCATCTTGCCTTTGACAGAAATTCCAGTGAAATCACGTTTAAAAGCCAACGTCAGTAAAAAGGCTTTGTAGAATCACTCTGTGAATGTCTTTGAAAACACTTCTTAAGAAGGAAAGCATACGTCTTTCATCTGAGTGAAAACTGCATTCTATTCAGTTTTTAGTACTGTGTTGAATGGTTAGGCGATTCACTTGTAGGGAAGCCTTTGTTCGCATTCTGTATACTCAATTCTTTAACAGCAAATCTCGCGTCTTGCTTTTGACAGGAATTCCAGTGAAATCACGTTTAAAAGCCAACACCAGTAAAAAGGCTGTGTAGAATCACTCTGTGAATGTCTTTGAAAACACTTCTTAAGAAGGAAAGCATACGTCTTTCATCTGAGTGAAAACTGCATTCTATTCAGTTTTTAGTACAGTGTTGAATGGTTAGGCGATTCAATTGTAGGAAGCGTTTGTTTGCATTCTGTATGCTCAATTCTTTAACAGCAAATCGCGCGTCTTGCGATTGACAGAAATTCCAGTGAAATCACGTTTAAAAGCCAACGTCAGTAAAAAGGCTTTGTAGAATCACTCTGTGAATGTCTTTGAAAACACTTCTTAAGAAGGAAAGCATACTTCTTTCATCTGAGTGAAAACTGCATTCTATTCAGGTTTAGTACTGTGTTGAATGGTTAGGCGATTCACTTGTAGGGAAGCGTTTGTTTGCATTCTGTATACTCAATTCTTTAACAGCAAATTGCGCATCTTGCCTTTGACAGAAATTCCAATGAGAACACGTTTAAAAGCCAATGTCAGTAAAAAGGCTTTGTAGAATCACTCTCTGAATGTCTTTGGAAACACTTCTTAAGAAGGAAAGCATACGTCTTTCATCTGAGTGAAAACTGCATTCTATTCAGTTTTTAGTACTGTGTTGAATGGTTAGGCGATTCACTTGTAGGGAAGCGTTTGTTTGCATTCTGTATACTCAATTCTTTAACAGCAAATCTCGCGTCTTGCCATTGACAGAAATTCCAGTGAAATCACGTTTAAAAGCCAAAGCCAGAAAAAAGGCTTTGTAGAATCACTCTGTGAATGTCTTTGAAAACACTTCTTAAGAAGGAAAGCATACGTCTTTCATCTGAGTGAAAACTGCATTCTATTCAGTTTTTAGTACTGTGTTGAATGATTAGGCGATTCAATTGTAGGAAGCGTTTGTTTGCATTCTGTATACTGAATTCTTTAACAGCAAATTGCGCATCTTGCCTTTGACAGAAATTCCAGTGAAATCACGTTTAAAAGCCAACGTCAGTAAAAAGGCTTTGTAGAATCACTCTGTGAATGTCTTTGAAAACACTTCTTAAGAAGGAAAGCATACGTCTTTCATCTGAGTGAAAACTGCATTCTATTCAGTTTTTAGAACTGTGTTGAATGGTTAGGCGATTCACTTGTATGGAAGCATTTGTTTGCATTCTGTATACTCAATTCTATAACAGCAAATTGCGCATCTTGCCTTTGACAGAAATTCCAGTGAAATCACGTTTAAAAGCCAATGTCAGTAAAAAGGCTTTGTAGAATCACTCTGTGAATGTCTTTGAAAACACTTCTTAAGAAGGAAAGCATACGTCTTTCATCTGAGTGAAAACTGCATTCTATTCAATTTTTTGTACTGTGTTGAATGGTTAGGCGATTCACTTGTAGGGAAGCGTTTGTTCGCATTCTGTATACTCAATTCTTTAACAGCAAATCTCGAGTCTTGCTTTTGACAGAAATTCCAGTGAAATCACGTTTAAAAGCCAACACCAGTAAAAAGGCTGTGTAGAATCACTCTGTGAATGTCTTTGAAAACACTTCTTAAGAAGGAAAGCATACGTCTTTCATCTGAGTGAAAACTGCATTCTATTCAGTTTTTAGTACTGTGTTGAATGGTTAGGCGATTCACTTGTAGGGAAGCCTTTGTTCGCATTCTGTATACTCAATTCTTTAACAGCAAATCTCGCGTCTTGCTTTTGACAGAAATTCCAGTGAAATCACGTTTAAAAGCCAACACCAGTAAAAAGGCTGTGTAGAATCACTCTGTGAATGTCTTTGAAAACACTTCTTAAGAAGGAAAGCATACGTCTTTCATCTGAGTGAAAACTGCATTCTATTCAGTTTTTAGTACTGTGTTGAATGGTTAGGCGATTCACTTGTAGGAAGCGTTTGTTTGCATTCTGTATGCTCAATTCTTTAACAGCAAATCTCGCATCTTTCGATTGACAGAAATTCCAGTGAAATCACGTTTAAAAGCCAACGCTGGTAAAAAGGCTTTGTAGAATCACTCTGTGAATGTCTTTGAAAACACTTCTTAAGAAGGAAAGCATACGTATTTCATCTGAGTGAAAACTGCATTCTATTCTGTTTTTAGTACTGTTTTGAATGGTTAGGCGATTCACTTGTAGGGAAGCGTTTGTTTGCATTCTGTATACTGAATTCTTTAACAGCAAATTGCGCATCTTGCCTTTGACAGAAATTCCAGTGAAATCACGTTTAAAAGCCAACGTCAGTAAAAAGGCTTTGTAGAATCACTCTCTGAATGTCTTTGAAAACACTTCTTAAGAAGGAAAGCATACGTCTTTCATCTGAGTGAAAACTGCATTCTATTCAGTTTTTAGTACTGTGTTGAATGGTTAGGCGATTCACTTGTAGGGAAGCCTTTGTTCGCATTCTGTATACTCAATTCTTTAACAGCAAATCTCGCGTCTTGCTTTTGACAGAAATTCCAGTGAAATCACGTTTAAAAGCCAACACCAGTAAAAAGGCTGTGTAGAATCACTCTGTGAATGTCTTTGAAAACACTTCTTAAGAAGGAAAGCATACGTCTTTCATCTGAGTGAAAACTGCATTCTATTCAGTTTTTAGTACAGTGTTGAATGGTTAGGCGATTCAATTGTAGGAAGCGTTTGTTTGCATTCTGTATGCTCAATTCTTTAACAGCAAATCGCGCGTCTTGCGATTGACAGAAATTCCAGTGAAATCACGTTTAAAAGCCAACGTCAGTAAAAAGGCTTTGTAGAATCACTCTGTGAATGTCTTTGAAAACACTTCTTAAGAAGGAAAGCATACTTCTTTCATCTGAGTGAAAACTGCATTCTATTCAGGTTTAGTACTGTGTTGAATGGTTAGGCGATTCACTTGTAGGGAAGCGTTTGTTTGCATTCTGTATACTCAATTCTTTAACAGCAAATTGCGCATCTTGCCTTTGACAGAAATTCCAATGAGAACACGTTTAAAAGCCAATGTCAGTAAAAAGGCTTTGTAGAATCACTCTCTGAATGTCTTTGGAAACACTTCTTAAGAAGGAAAGCATACGTCTTTCATCTGAGTGAAAACTGCATTCTATTCAGTTTTTAGTACTGTGTTGAATGGTTAGGCGATTCACTTGTAGGGAAGCGTTTGTTTGCATTCTGTATACTCAATTCTTTAACAGCAAATCTCGCGTCTTGCCATTGACAGAAATTCCAGTGAAATCACGTTTAAAAGCCAAAGCCAGAAAAAAGGCTTTGTAGAATCACTCTGTGAATGTCTTTGAAAACACTTCTTAAGAAGGAAAGCATACGTCTTTCATCTGAGTGAAAACTGCATTCTATTCAGTTTTTAGTACTGTGTTGAATGATTAGGCGATTCAATTGTAGGAAGCGTTTGTTTGCATTCTGTATACTGAATTCTTTACAGCAAATTGCGCATCTTGCCTTTGACAGAAATTCCAGTGAAATCACGTTTAAAAGCCAACGTCAGTAAAAAGGCTTTGTAGAATCACTCTGTGAATGTCTTTGAAAACACTTCTTAAGAAGGAAAGCATACGTCTTTCATCTGAGTGAAAACTGCATTCTATTCAGTTTTTAGAACTGTGTTGAATGGTTAGGCGATTCACTTGTATGGAAGCATTTGTTTGCATTCTGTATACTCAATTCTATAACAGCAAATTGCGCATCTTGCCTTTGACAGAAATTCCAGTGAAATCACGTTTAAAAGCCAAAGCCAGAAAAAAGGCTTTGTAGAATCACTCTGTGAATGTCTTTGAAAACACTTCTTAAGAAGGAAAGCATACGTCTTTCATCTGAGTGAAAACTGCATTCTATTCAGTTTTTAGTACTGTGTTGAATGATTAGGCGATTCAATTGTAGGAAGCGTTTGTTTGCATTCTGTATACTGAATTCTTTAACAGCAAATTGCGCATCTTGCCTTTGACAGAAATTCCAGTGAAATCACGTTTAAAAGCCAACGTCAGTAAAAAGGCTTTGTAGAATCACTCTGTGAATGTCTTTGAAAACACTTCTTAAGAAGGAAAGCATACGTCTTTCATCTGAGTGAAAACTGCATTCTATTCAGTTTTTAGAACTGTGTTGAATGGTTAGGCGATTCACTTGTATGGAAGCATTTGTTTGCATTCTGTATACTCAATTCTATAACAGCAAATTGCGCATCTTGCCTTTGACAGAAATTCCAGTGAAATCACGTTTAAAAGCCAATGTCAGTAAAAAGGCTTTGTAGAATCACTCTGTGAATGTCTTTGAAAACACTTCTTAAGAAGGAAAGCATACGTCTTTCATCTGAGTGAAAACTGCATTCTATTCAATTTTTTGTACTGTGTTGAATGGTTAGGCGATTCACTTGTAGGGAAGCGTTTGTTCGCATTCTGTATACTCAATTCTTTAACAGCAAATCTCGAGTCTTGCTTTTGACAGAAATTCCAGTGAAATCACGTTTAAAAGCCAACACCAGTAAAAAGGCTGTGTAGAATCACTCTGTGAATGTCTTTGAAAACACTTCTTAAGAAGGAAAGCATACGTCTTTCATCTGAGTGAAAACTGCATTCTATTCAGTTTTTAGTACTGTGTTGAATGGTTAGGCGATTCACTTGTAGGGAAGCCTTTGTTCGCATTCTGTATACTCAATTCTTTAACAGCAAATCTCGCGTCTTGCTTTTGACAGAAATTCCAGTGAAATCACGTTTAAAAGCCAACACCAGTAAAAAGGCTGTGTAGAATCACTCTGTGAATGTCTTTGAAAACACTTCTTAAGAAGGAAAGCATACGTCTTTCATCTGAGTGAAAACTGCATTCTATTCAGTTTTTAGTACTGTGTTGAATGGTTAGGCGATTCACTTGTAGGAAGCGTTTGTTTGCATTCTGTATGCTCAATTCTTTAACAGCAAATCTCGCATCTTTCGATTGACAGAAATTCCAGTGAAATCACGTTTAAAAGCCAACGCTGGTAAAAAGGCTTTGTAGAATCACTCTGTGAATGTCTTTGAAAACACTTCTTAAGAAGGAAAGCATACGTATTTCATCTGAGTGAAAACTGCATTCTATTCTGTTTTTAGTACTGTTTTGAATGATTAGGCGATTCAATTGTAGGAAGCGTTTGTTTGCATTCTGTATACTCAATTCTTTAACAGCAAATTGCGCATCTTGCCTTTGACAGAAATTCCAGTGAAATCACGTTTAAAAGCCAACGTCAGTAAAAAGGCTTTGTAGAATCACTCTGTGAATGTCTTTGAAAACACTTCTAAAGAAGGAAAGCATACGTCTTTCATCTGAGTGAAAACTGCATTCTATTCAGTTTTTAGTACTGTGTTGAATGGTTAGGCAATTCACTTGTAGGGAAGCCTTTGTTCGCATTCTGTATACTCAATTCTTTAACAGCAAATCTCGCATCTTGCTTTTGACAGAAATTCCAGTGAAATCACGTTTAAAAGCCAACACCAGTAAAAAGGCTGTGTAGAATCACTCTGTGAATGTCTTTGAAAACACTTCTTAAGAAGGAAAGCATACGTCTTTCATCTGAGTGAAAACTGCATTCTATTCTGTTTTTAGTACTGTTTTGAATGGTTAGGCGATTCACTCGTAGGGAAGCGTTTGTTTGCATTCTGTATACTGAATTCTTTAACAGCAAATTGCGCATCTTGCCTTTGACAGAAATTCCAGTGAAATCACGTTTAAAAGCCAACGTCAGTAAAAAGGCTTTGTAGAATCACTCTGTGAATGTCTTTGAAAACATTTCTTAAGAAGGAAAGCATACGTCTTTCATCTGAGTGAAAACTGCATTCTATTCAGTTTTTAGTACTGTGTTGAATGGTTAGGCGATTCACTTGTAGGGAAGCCTTTGTTCGCATTCTGTATACTCAATTCTTTAACAGCAAATCTCGCGTCTTGCTTTTGACAGAAATTCCAGTGAAATCACGTTTAAAAGCCAACACCAGTAAAAAGGCTGTGTAGAATCACTCTGTGAATGTCTTTGAAAACACTTCTTAAGAAGGAAAGCATACGTCTTTCATCTGAGTGAAAACTGCATTCTATTCAGTTTTTAGTACAGTGTTGAATGGTTAGGCGATTCAATTGTAGGAAGCGTTTGTTTGCATTCTGTATGCTCAATTCTTTAACAGCAAATCACGCGTCTTGCGATTGACAGAAATTCCAGTGAAATCACGTTTAAAAGCCAACGTCAGTAAAAAGGCTTTGTAGAATCACTCTGTGAATGTCTTTGAAAACACTTCTTAAGAAGGAAAGCATACTTCTTTCATCTGAGTGAAAACTGCATTCTATTCAGGTTTAGTACTGTGTTGAATGGTTAGGCGATTCACTTGTAGGGAAGCGTTTGTTTGCATTCTGTATACTCAATTCTTTAACAGCAAATTGCGCATCTTGCCTTTGACAGAAATTCCAATGAGAACACGTTTAAAAGCCAATGTCAGTAAAAAGGCTTTGTAGAATCACTCTCTGAATGTCTTTGGAAACACTTCTTAAGAAGGAAAGCATACGTCTTTCATCTGAGTGAAAACTGCATTCTATTCAATTTTTTGTACTGTGTTGAATGCTTAGGCGATTCACTTGTAGGGAAGCGTTTGTTCGCATTCTGTATACTCAATTCTTTAACAGCAAATCTCGAGTCTTGCTTTTGACAGAAATTCCAGTGAAATCACGTTTAAAAGCCAACACCAGTAAAAAGGCTGTGTAGAATCACTCTGTGAATGTCTTTGAAAACACTTCTTAAGAAGGAAAGCATACGTCTTTCATCTGAGTCAAAACTGCATTCTATTCTGTTTTTAGTACTGTTTTGAATGGTTAGGCGATTCACTCGTACGAAGCGTTTGTTTGCATTCTGTATACTGAATTCTTTAACAGCAAATTGCGCATCTTGCCTTTGACAGAAATTCCAGTGAAATCACGTTTAAAAGCCAACGTCAGTAAAAAGGCTTTGTAGAATCACTCTGTGAATGTCTTTGAAAACACTTCTTAAGAAGGAAAGCATACGTCTTTCATCTGAGTGAAAACTGCATTCTATTCAGTTTTTAGTACTGTGTTGAATGGTTAGGCGATTCACTTGTAGGGAAGCCTTTGTTCGCATTCTGTATACTCAATTCTTTAACAGCAAATCTCGCGTCTTGCTTTTGACAGAAATTCCAGTGAAATCACGTTTAAAAGCCAACACCAGTAAAAAGGCTGTGTAGAATCACTCTGTGAATGTCTTTGAAAACACTTCTTAAGAAGGAAAGCATACGTCTTTCATCTGAGTGAAAACTGCATTCTATTCAGTTTTTAGTACTGTGTTGAATGGTTAGGCGATTCAATTGTAGGAAGCATTTGTTTGCATTCTGTATACTCAATTCTTTAACAGCAAATTGCGCATCTTGCCTTTGACAGAAATTCCAATGAGAACACGTTTAAAAGCCAATGTCAGTAAAAATGCTTTGTAGAATCACTCTGTGAATGTCTTTGAAAACACTTCTTAAGAAGGAAAGCATACGTCTTTCATCTGAGTGAAAACTGCATTCTATT
Source organism: Phyllotis vaccarum (assembly GCA_033318265.1). NCBI lineage: Eukaryota > Metazoa > Chordata > Mammalia > Rodentia > Cricetidae > Phyllotis > Phyllotis vaccarum. Next base: position 1,941,386 of record JARWLC010000040.1, on the reverse strand, counting down.
CAGTTTTTAGTACTGTGTTGAATGGTTAGGCGATTCACTTGTGGGGAAGCGTTTGTTCGCATTCTGTATACTCAATTCTTTAACAGCAAATCTCGCAGCTTGTGTTTGACAGAAATTCCAGTGAAATCACGTTTAAAAGCCAACGTCAGTAAAAAGGCTTTGTAGAATCACTCTGTGAATGTCTTTGAAAACACTTCTTAAGAAGGAAAGCATACGTCTTTCGTCTGAGTGAAAACTGCATTCTATTCAGTTTTTAGTACAGTGTTGAATGGTTAGGCGATTCAATTGTAGGAAGCGTTTGTTTGCATTCTGTATACTCAATTCTTTAACAGCAAATCTCGTGTCTTGCCATTGACAGAAATTCCAGTGAAATAACGTTTAAAAGCCAACGCCAGAAAAAAGGCTTTGTAGAATCACTCTGTGAATGTCTTTGAAAACACTTCTTAAGAAGGAAAGCATACGTCTTTCATCTGAGTGAAAACTGCATTCTATTCAGTTTTTAGTACTGTGTTGAATGGTTAGGCGATTCACTTGTAGGGAAGCATTTGTTTGCATTCTGTATGCTCAATTCTTTAACAGCAAATCGCGCGTCTTGCGATTGACAGAAATTCCAGTGAAATCACGTTTAAAAGCCAACGCCAGTAAAAAGGCTTTGAGGAATCACTCTGTGAATGTCTTTGAAAACACTTCTTAAGAAGGAAAGCATACTTCTTTCATCTGAGTGAAAACTGCATTCTATTCAGGTTTAGTACTGTGTTGAATGGTTAGGCAATTCACTTGTAGGGAAGCGTTTGTTTGCATTCTGTATACTCAATTCTTTAACAGCAAATTGCGCATCTTGCCTTTGACAGAAATTCCAATGAGAACACGTTTAAAAGCCAATGTCAGTAAAAAGGCTTTGTAGAATCACTCTGTGAATGTCTTTGAAAACACTTCTTAAGAAGGAAAGCATACGTCTTTCATATGAGTGAAAACTGCATTCTATTCAGTTTTTAGTACTGTGTTGAATGGTTAGGCGATTCACTTGTACGGAAGCGTTTGTTCGCATTCTGTATACTCAATTCTTTAACAGCAAATCTCGCGTCTTGCTTTTGACAGAAATTCCAGTGAAATCACGTTTAAAAGCCAACACCAGTAAAAAGGCTGTGTAGAATCACTCTGTGAATGTCTTTGAAAACACTTCTTAAGAAGGAAAGCATACGTCTTTCATCTGAGTGAAAACTGCATTCTATTCAGTTTTTAGTACTGTGTTGAATGGTTAGGCGATTCAATTGTAGGAAGCATTTGTTTGCATTCTGTATACTCAATTCTTTAACAGCAAATTGCGCATCTTGCCTTTGACAGAAATTCCAATGAGAACACGTTTAAAAGCCAATGTCAGTAAAAAGGCTTTGTAGAATCACTCTGTGAATGTCTTTGAAAACACTTCTTAAGAAGGAAAGCATACGTCTTTCATCTGAGTGAAAACTGCATTCTATTCAGTTTTTAGTACTGTGTTGAATGGTTAGGCGATTCACTTGTGGGGAAGCGTTTGTTCGCATTCTGTATACTCAATTCTTTAACAGCAAATCTCGCAGCTTGTGTTTGACAGAAATTCCAGTGAAATCACGTTTAAAAGCCAAAGCCAGAAAAAAGGCTTTGTAGAATCACTCTGTGAATGTCTTTGAAAACACTTCTTAAGAAGGAAAGCATACGTCTGTCATCTGAGTGAAAACTGCATTCTATTCAGTTTTTAGTACAGTGTTGAATGGTTAGGCGATTCAATTGTAGGAAGCGTTTGTTTGCATTCTGTATACTCAATTCTTTAACAGCAAATCTCGTGTCTTGCCATTGACAGAAATTCCAGTGAAATAACGTTTAAAAGCCAACGCCAGAAAAAAGGCTTTGTAGAATCACTCTGTAAATGTCTTTGAAAACACTTCTTAAGAAGGAAAGCATACGTCTTTCATCTGAGTGAAAACTGCATTCTATTCAGTTTTTAGTACTGTGTTGAATGGTTAGGCGATTCACTTGTAGGGAAGCGTTTGTTTGCATTCTGTATACTCAATTCTTTAACAGCAAATTGCGCATCTTGCCTTTGACAGAAATTCCAGTGAAATCACCTTTAAAAACCAACGTCAGTAAAAAGGCTTTGTAGAATCACTCTGTGAATGTCTTTGGAAACACTTCTTAAGAAGGAAAGCATACGTCTTTCATCTGAGTGAAAACTGCATTCTATTCAGTTTTTAGTACTGTGTTGAATGCTTGGGCGATTTACTTGTAGGGAAGCATTTGTTCGCATTCTGTATACTCAATTCTTTAACAGCAAATCTCGAGTCTTGCTTTTGACAGAAATTCCAGTGAAATCACGTTTAAAAGCCAACGTCAGTAAAAAGGCTTTGTAGAAACACTCTGTGAATGTCTTTGAAAACACTTTTTAAAAAGGAAAGCATACGTCTTTCATCTGAGTGAAAACTGCATTCTATTCAGTTTTTAGTACTGTGTTGAATGGTTAGGCGATTCACTTGTAGGGAAGCGTTTGTTCGCATTCTGTATACTCAATTCTTTAACAGCAAATCTCGCGTCTTGCTTTTGACAGAAATTCCAGTGAAATCACGTTTCAAAGCCAACACCAGTAAAAAGGCTGTGTAGAATCACTGTGTGAATGTCTTTGAAAACACTTCTTAAGAAGGAAAGCATACGTCTTTCATCTGAGTGAAAACTGCATTCTATTCTGTTTTTAGTACTGTTTTGAATGGTTAGGCGATTCACTTGTAGGGAAGTGTTTCTTTGCATTCTGTATACTGAATTCTTTAACAGCAAATTGCGCATCTTGCCTTTGACAGAAATTCCAGTGAAATCACATTTAAAAGCCAATGTCAGTAAAAAGGCTTTGTAGAATCACTCTGTGAATGTCTTTGAAAACACTTCTTAAGAAGGAAAGCATACGTCTTTCATCTGAGTGAAAACTGCATTCTATTCAGTTTTTAGTAATGTGTTGAATGGTTAGGCGATTCAATTGTAGGAAGCATTTGTTTGCATTCTGTATACTCAATTCTTTAACAGCAAATTGCGCATCTTGCCTTTGACAGAAATTCCAGTGAAATCACGTTTAAAAGCCAACGCTGGTAAAAAGGCTTTGTAGAATCACTCTGTGAATGTCTTTGAAAACACTTCTTAAGAAGGAAAGCATACGTATTTCATCTGAGTGAAAACTGCATTCTATTCTGTTTTTAGTACTGTTTTGAATGGTTAGGCGATTCACTTGTAGGGAAGCGTTTGTTTGCATTCTGTATACTGAATTCTTTAACAGCAAATTGCGCATCTTGCCTTTGACAGAAATTCCAGTGAAATCACGTTTAAAAGCCAACGTCAGTAAAAAGGCTTTGTAGAATCACTCTGTGAATGTCTTTGAAAACACTTCTTAAGAAGGAAAGCATACGTCTTTCATCTGAGTGAAAACTGCATTCTATTCAGTTTTTAGTACTGTGTTGAATGGTTAGGCGATTCACTTGTAGGGAAGCCTTTGATCGCATTCTGTATACTCAATTCTTTAACAGCAAATCTCACGTCTTGCTTTTGACAGAAATTCCAGTGAAATCACGTTTAAAAGCCAACACCAGTAAAAAGGCTGTGTAGAATCACTCTGTGAATGTCTTTGAAAACACTTCTTAAGAAGGAAAGCATACGTCTTTCATCTGAGTGAAAACTGGATTCTATTCAGTTTTTAGTACAGTGTTGAATGGTTAGGCGATTCAATTGTAGGAAGCATTTGTTTGCATTCTGTATGCTCAATTCTTTAACAGCAAATCGCGCGTCTTGCGATTGACAGAAATTCCAGTGAAATCATGTTTAAAAGCCAATGCCAGTAAAAAGGCTTTGAGGAATCACTCTGTGAATGTCTTTGAAAACACTTCTTAAGAAGGAAAGCATACTTCTTTCATCTGAGTGAAAACTGCATTCTATTCAGGTTTAGTACTGTGTTGAATGGTTAGGCGATTCACTTGTAGGGAAGCGTTTGTTTGCATTCTGTATACTCAATTCTTTAACAGCAAATTGCGCATCTTGCCTTTGACAGAAATTCCAATGAGAACACGTTTAAAAGCCAATGTCAGTAAAAAGGCTTTGTAGAATCACTCTCTGAATATCTTTGGAAACACTTCTTAAGAAGGAAAGCATACGTCTTTCATCTGAGTGAAAACTGCATTCTATTCAGTTTTTAGTACTGTGTTGAATGGTTAGGCGATTCACTTGTAGGAAGCGTTTGTTTGCATTCTGTATGCTCAATTCTTTAACAGCAAATCTCGCGTCTTTCGATTGACAGAAATTCCAGTGAAATCACCTTGAAAAGCCAACGCTGGTAAAAAGGCTTTGTAGAATCACTCTGTGAATGTCTTTGAAAACACTTCTTAAGAAGGAAAGCATACGTATTTCATCTGAGTGAAAACTGCATTCTATTCTGTTTTTAGTACTGTATTGAATGGTTAGGCGATTCACTTGTAGGGAAGCGTTTGTTTGCATTCTGTATACTGAATTCTTTAACAGCAAATTGCGCATCTTGCCTTTGACAGAAATTCCAGTGAAATCACGTTTAAAAGCCAACGTCAGTAAAAAGGCTTTGTAGAATCACTCTGTGAATGTCTTTGAAAACACTTCTTAAGAAGGAAAGCATACGTCTTTCATCTGAGTGAAAACTGCATTCTATTCAGTTTTTAGAACTGTGTTGAATGGTTAGGCGATTCACTTGTATGGAAGCGTTTGTTTGCATTCTGTATACTCAATTCTTTAACAGCAAATTGCACATCTTGCCTTTGACAGAAATTCCAGTGAAATCACATTTAAAAGCCAATGTCAGTAAAAAGGCTTTGTAGAAACACTCTGTGAATGTCTTTGAAAACACTTCTTAAGAAGGAAAGCATACGTCTTTCATCTGAGTGAAAACTGCATTCTATTCTGTTTTTAGTACTGTTTTGAATGGTTAGGCGATTCACTCGTAGGGAAGCGTTTGTTTGCACTCTGTATACTGAATTCTTTAACAGCAAATTGCGCATCTTGCCTTTGACAGAAATTCCAGTGAAATCACGTTTAAAAGCCAACGTCAGTAAAAAGGCTTTGTAGAATCACTCTGTGAATGTCTTTGAAAACACTTCTTAAGAAGGAAAGCATACGTCTTTCATCTGAGTGAAAACTGCATTCTATTCAGTTTTTAGTACTGTGTTGAATGGTTAGGCGATTCACTTGTAGGGAAGCCTTTGTTCGCATTCTGTATACTCAATTCTTTAACAGCAAATCTCGCGTCTTGCTTTTGACAGAAATTCCAGTGAAATCACGTTTAAAAGCCAACACCAGTAAAAAGGCTGTGTAATCACTCTGTGAATGTCTTTGAAAACACTTCTTAAGAAGGAAAGCATACGTCTTTCATCTGAGTGAAAACTGCATTCTATTCAGTTTTTAGTACAGTGTTGAATGGTTAGGCGATTCAATTGTAGGAAGCGTTTGTTTGCATTCTGTATGCTCAATTCTTTAACAGCAAATCGCGCGTCTTGCGATTGACAGAAATTCCAGTGAAATCACGTTTAAAAGCCAACGTCAGTAAAAAGGCTTTGTAGAATCACTCTGTGAATGTCTTTGAAAACACTTCTTAAGAAGGAAAGCATACTTCTTTCATCTGAGTGAAAACTGCATTCTATTCAGGTTGAGTACTGTGTTGAATGGTTAGGCGATTCACTTGTAGGGAAGCGTTTGTTTGCATTCTGTATACTCAATTCTTTAACAGCAAATTGCGCATCTTGCCTTTGACAGAAATTCCAGTGAAATAACGTTTAAAAGCCAATGTCAGTAAAAAGGCTTTGTAGAATCACTCTGTGAATGTCTTTGAAAACACTTCTTAAGAAGGAAAGCATACGTCTTTCATCTGAGTGAAAACTGCATTCTATTCAATTTTTTGTACTGTGTTGAATGGTTAGGCGATTCACTTGTAGGGAAGCGTTTGTTCGCATTCTGTATACTCAATTCTTTAACAGCAAATCTCGAGTCTTGCTTTTGACAGAAATTCCAGTGAAATCACGTTTAAAAGCCAACACCAGTAAAAAGGCTGTGTAGAATCACTCTGTGAATGTCTTTGAAAACACTTCTTAAGAAGGAAAGCATACGTCTTTCATCTGAGTGAAAACTGCATTCTATTCTGTTTTTAGTACTGTTTTGAATGGTTAGGCGATTCACTCGTACGAAGCGTTTGTTTGCATTCTGTATACTGAATTCTTTAACAGCAAATTGCGCATCTTGCCTTTGACAGAAATTCCAGTGAAATCACGTTTAAAAGCCAACGTCAGTAAAAAGGCTTTGTAGAATCACTCTGTGAATGTCTTTGAAAACACTTCTTAAGAAGGAAAGCATACGTCTTTCATCTGAGTGAAAACTGCATTCTATTCAGTTTTTAGTACAGTGTTGAATGGTTAGGCGATTCAATTGTAGGAAGCGTTTGTTTGCATTCTGTATACTCAATTCTTTAACAGCAAATCTCGTGTCTTGCCATTGACAGAAATTCCAGTGAAATAACGTTTAAAAGCCAACGCCAGAAAAAAGGCTTTGTAGAATCACTCTGTGAATGTCTTTGAAAACACTTCTTAAGAAGGAAAGCATACGTCTTTCATCTGAGTGAAAACTGCATTCTATTCTGTTTTTAGTACTGTTTTGAATGGTTAGGCTATTCACTCGTAGGGAAGCATTTGTTTGCATTCTGTATACTGAATTCTTTAACAGCAAATTGCGCATCTTGCCTTTGACAGAAATTCCAGTGAAATCACGTTTAAAAGCCAACGTCAGTAAAAAGGCTTTGTAGAATCACTCTGTGAATGTCTTTGAAAACACTTCTTAAGAAGGAAAGCATACGTCTTTCATCTGAGTGAAAACTGCATTCTATTCAGTTTTTAGTACTGTGTTGAATGGTTAGGCGATTCACTTGTAGGGAAGCCTTTGTTCGCATTCTGTATACTCAATTCTTTAACAGCAAATCTCGCGTCTTGCTTTTGACAGAAATTCCAGTGAAATCACGTTTAAAAGCCAACACCAGTAAAAAGGCTGTGTAGAATCACTCTGTGAATGTCTTTGAAAACACTTCTTAAGAAGGAAAGCATACGTCTTTCATCTGAGTGAAAACTGGATTCTATTCAGTTTTTAGTACAGTGTTGAATGGTTAGGCGATTCAATTGTAGGAAGCATTTGTTTGCATTCTGTATGCTCAATTCTTTAACAGCAAATCGCACGTCTTGCGATTGACAGAAATTCCAGTGAAATCACGTTTAAAAGCCAACGCCAGTAAAAAGGCTTTGAGGAATCACTCTGTGAATGTCTTTGAAAACACTTCTTAAGAAGGAAAGCATACTTCTTTCATCTGAGTGAAAACTGCATTCTATTCAGGTTTAGTACTGTGTTGAATGGTTAGGCGATTCACTTGTAGGGAAGCGTTTGTTTGCATTCTGTATACTCAATTCTTTAACAGCAAATTGCGCATCTTGCCTTTGACAGAAATTCCAATGAGAACACGTTTAAAAGCCAATGTCAGTAAAAAGGCTTTGTAGAATCACTCTCTGAATGTCTTTGGAAACACTTCTTAAGAAGGAAAGCATACGTCTTTCATCTGAGTGAAAACTGCATTCTATTCAGTTTTTAGTACTGTGTTGAATGGTTAGGCGATTCACTTGTAGGAAGCGTTTGTTTGCATTCTGTATGCTCAATTCTTTAACAGCAAATCTCGCGTCTTTCGATTGACAGAAATTCCAGTGAAATCACGTTGAAAAGCCAACGCTGGTAAAAAGGCTTTGTAGAATCACTCTGTGAATGTCTTTGAAAACACTTCTTAAGAAGGAAAGCATACGTATTTCATCTGAGTGAAAACTGCATTCTATTCTGTTTTTAGTACTGTTTTGAATGGTTAGGCGATTCACTTGTAGGGAAGCGTTTGTTTGCATTCTGTATACTGAATTCTTTAACAGCAAATTGCGCATCTTGCCTTTGACAGAAATTCCAGTGAAATCACGTTTAAAAGCCAACGTCAGTAAAAAGGCTTTGTAGAATCACTCTGTGAATGTCTTTGAAAACACTTCTTAAGAAGGAAAGCATACGTCTTTCATCTGAGTGAAAACTGCATTCTATTCAGTTTTTAGAACTGTGTTGAATGGTTAGGCGATTCACTTGTATGGAAGCGTTTGTTTGCATTCTGTATACTCAATTCTTTAACAGCAAATTGCGCATCTTGCCTTTGACAGAAATTCCAGTGAAATCACATTTAAAAGCCAATGTCAGTAAAAAGGCTTTGTAGAATCACTCTGTGAATGTCTTTGAAAACACTTCTTAAGAAGGAAAGCATACGTCTTTCATCTGAGTGAAAACTGCATTCTATTCTGTTTTTAGTACTGTTTTGAATGGTTAGGCGATTCACTCGTAGGGAAGCGTTTGTTTGCATTCTGTATACTGAATTCTTTAACAGCAAATTGCGCATCTTGCCTTTGACAGAAATTCCAGTGAAATCACGTTTAAAAGCCAACGTCAGTAAAAAGGCTTTGTAGAATCACTCTGTGAATGTCTTTGAAAACACTTCTTCAGAAGGAAAGCATACGTCTTTCATCTGAGTGAAAACTGCATTCTATTCAGTTTTTAGTACTGTGTTGAATGGTTAGGCGATTCACTTGTAGGGAAGCCTTTGTTCGCATTCTGTATACTCAATTCTTTAACAGCAAATCTCGCGTCTTGCTTTTGACAGAAATTCCAGTGAAATCACGTTTAAAAGCCAACACCAGTAAAAAGGCTGTGTAATCACTCTGTGAATGTCTTTGAAAACACTTCTTAAGAAGGAAAGCATACGTCTTTCATCTGAGTGAAAACTGCATTCTATTCAGTTTTTAGTACAGTGTTGAATGGTTAGGCGATTCAATTGTAGGAAGCGTTTGTTTGCATTCTGTATGCTCAATTCTTTAACAGCAAATCGCGCGTCTTGCGATTGACAGAAATTCCAGTGAAATCACGTTTAAAAGCCAATGTCAGTAAAAAGGCTTTGTAGAATCACTCTCTGAATGTCTTTGGAAACACTTCTTAAGAAGGAAAGCATACGTCTTTCATCTGAGTGAAAACTGCATTCTATTCAATTTTTTGTACTGTGTTGAATGGTTAGGCGATTCACTTGTAGGGAAGCGTTTGTTCGCATTCTGTATACTCAATTCTTTAACAGCAAATCTCGAGTCTTGCTTTTGACAGAAATTCCAGTGAAATCACGTTTAAAAGCCAACACCAGTAAAAAGGCTGTGTAGAATCACTCTGTGAATGTCTTTGAAAACACTTCTTAAGAAGGAAAGCATACGTCTTTCATCTGAGTGAAAACTGCATTCTATTCTGTTTTTAGTACTGTTTTGAATGGTTAGGCGATTCACTCGTACGAAGCGTTTGTTTGCATTCTGTATACTGAATTCTTTAACAGCAAATTGCGCATCTTGCCTTTGACAGAAATTCCAGTGAAATCACGTTTAAAAGCCAACGTCAGTAAAAAGGCTTTGTAGAATCACTCTGTGAATGTCTTTGAAAACACTTCTTAAGAAGGAAAGCATACGTCTTTCATCTGAGTGAAAACTGCATTCTATTCAGTTTTTAGTACAGTGTTGAATGGTTAGGCGATTCAATTGTAGGAAGCGTTTGTTTGCATTCTGTATACTCAATTCTTTAACAGCAAATCTCGTGTCTTGCCATTGACAGAAATTCCAGTGAAATAACGTTTAAAAGCCAACGCCAGAAAAAAGGCTTTGTAGAATCACTCTGTGAATGTCTTTGAAAACACTTCTTAAGAAGGAAAGCATACGTCTTTCATCTGAGTGAAAACTGCATTCTATTCTGTTTTTAGTACTGTTTTGAATGGTTAGGCTATTCACTCGTAGGGAAGCGTTTGTTTGCATTCTGTATACTGAATTCTTTAACAGCAAATTGCGCATCTTGCCTTTGACAGAAATTCCAGTGAAATCACGTTTAAAAGCCAACGTCAGTAAAAAGGCTTTGTAGAATCACTCTGTGAATGTCTTTGGAAACACTTCTTAAGAAGGAAAGCATACGTCTTTCATCTGAGTGAAAACTGCATTCTATTCAGTTTTTAGTACTGTGTTGAATGGTTAGGCGATTCACTTGTAGGGAAGCCTTTGTTCGCATTCTGTATACTCAATTCTTTAACAGCAAATCTCGCGTCTTGCTTTTGACAGAAATTCCAGTGAAATCACGTTTAAAAGCCAACACCAGTAAAAAGGCTGTGTAGAATCACTCTGTGAATGTCTTTGAAAACACTTCTTAAGAAGGAAAGCATACGTCTTTCATCTGAGTGAAAACTGGATTCTATTCAGTTTTTAGTACAGTGTTGAATGGTTAGGCGATTCAATTGTAGGAAGCATTTGTTTGCATTCTGTATGCTCAATTCTTTAACAGCAAATCGCGCGTCTTGCGATTGACAGAAATTCCAGTGAAATCACGTTTAAAAGCCAAAGCCAGTAAAAAGGCTTTGAGGAATCACTCTGTGAATGTCTTTGAAAACACTTCTTAAGAAGGAAAGCATACTTCTTTCATCTGAGTGAAAACTGCATTCTATTCAGGTTTAGTACTGTGTTGAATGGTTAGGCGATTCACTTGTAGGGAAGCGTTTGTTTGCATTCTGTATACTCAATTCTTTAACAGCAAATTGCGCATCTTGCCTTTGACAGAAATTCCAATGAGAACACGTTTAAAAGCCAATGTCAGTAAAAAGGCTTTGTAGAATCACTCTCTGAATGTCTTTGGAAACACTTCTTAAGAAGGAAAGCATACGTCTTTCATCTGAGTGAAAACTGCATTCTATTCAGTTTTTAGTACTGTGTTGAATGGTTAGGCGATTCACTTGTAGGGAAGCCTTTGTTCGCATTCTGTATACTCAATTCTTTAACAGCAAATCTCGCGTCTTGCTTTTGACAGAAATTCCAGTGAAATCACGTTTAAAAGCCAACACCAGTAAAAAGGCTGTGTAGAATCACTCTGTGAATGTCTTTGAAAACACTTCTTAAGAAGGAAAGCATACGTCTTTCATCTGAGTGAAAACTGGATTCTATTCAGTTTTTAGTACAGTGTTGAATGGTTAGGCGATTCAATTGTAGGAAGCATTTGTTTGCATTCTGTATGCTCAATTCTTTAACAGCAAATCGCGCGTCTTGCGATTGACAGAAATTCCAGTGAAATCACGTTTAAAAGCCAACGCCAGTAAAAAGGCTTTGAGGAATCACTCTGTGAATGTCTTTGAAAACACTTCTTAAGAAGGAAAGCATACTTCTTTCATCTGAGTGAAAACTGCATTCTATTCAGATTTAGTACTGTGTTGAATGGTTAGGCGATTCACTTGTAGGGAAGCGTTTGTTTGCATTCTGTATACTCAATTCTTTAACAGCAAATTGCGCATCTTGCCTTTGACAGAAATTCCAATGAGAACACGTTTAAAAGCCAATGTCAGTAAAAAGGCTTTGTAGAATCACTCTCTGAATGTCTTTGGAAACACTTCTTAAGAAGGAAAGCATACGTCTTTCATCTGAGTGAAAACTGCATTCTATTCAGTTTTTAGTACTGTGTTGAATGGTTAGGCGATTCACTTGTAGGAAGCGTTTGTTTGCATTCTGTATGCTCAATTCTTTAACAGCAAATCTCGCGTCTTTCGATTGACAGAAATTCCAGTGAAATCACGTTGAAAAGCCAACGCTGGTAAAAAGGCTTTGTAGAATCACTCTGTGAATGTCTTTGAAAACACTTCTTAAGAAGGAAAGCATACGTATTTCATCTGAGTGAAAACTGCATTCTATTCTGTTTTTAGTACTGTTTTGAATGGTTAGGCGATTCACTTGTAGGGAAGCGTTTGTTTGCATTCTGTATACTGAATTCTTTAACAGCAAATTGCGCATCTTGCCTTTGACAGAAATTCCAGTGAAATCACGTTTAAAAGCCAACGTCAGTAAAAAGGCTTTGTAGAATCACTCTGTGAATATCTTTGAAAACACTTCTTAAGAAGGAAAGCATACGTCTTTCATCTGAGTGAAAACTGCATTCTATTCAGTTTTTAGAACTGTGTTGAATGGTTAGGCGATTCACTTGTATGGAAGCGTTTGTTTGCATTCTGTATACTCAATTCTTTAACAGCAAATTGCGCATCTTGCCTTTGACAGAAATTCCAGTGAAATCACATTTAAAAGCCAATGTCAGTAAAAAGGCTTTGTAGAATCACTCTGTGAATGTCTTTGAAAACACTTCTTAAGAAGGAAAGCATACGTCTTTCATCTGAGTGAAAACTGCATTCTATTCTGTTTTTAGTACTGTTTTGAATGGTTAGGCGATTCACTCGTAGGGAAGCGTTTGTTTGCATTCTGTATACTGAATTCTTTAACAGCAAATTGCGCATCTTGCCTTTGACAGAAATTCCAGTGAAATCACGTTTAAAAGCCAACGTCAGTAAAAAGGCTTTGTAGAATCACTCTGTGAATGTCTTTGAAAACACTTCTTCAGAAGGAAAGCATACGTCTTTCATCTGAGTGAAAACTGCATTCTATTCAGTTTTTAGTACTGTGTTGAATGGTTAGGCGATTCACTTGTAGGGAAGCCTTTGTTCGCATTCTGTATACTCAATTCTTTAACAGCAAATCTCGCGTCTTGCTTTTGACAGAAATTCCAGTGAAATCACGTTTAAAAGCCAACACCAGTAAAAAGGCTGTGTAATCACTCTGTGAATGTCTTTGAAAACACTTCTTAAGAAGGAAAGCATACATCTTTCATCTGAGTGAAAACTGCATTCTATTCAGTTTTTAGTACAGTGTTGAATGGTTAGGCGATTCAATTGTAGGAAGCGTTTGTTTGCATTCTGTATGCTCAATTCTTTAACAGCAAATCGCGCGTCTTGCGATTGACAGAAATTCCAGTGAAATCACGTTTAAAAGCCAACGTCAGTAAAAAGGCTTTGTAGAATCACTCTGTGAATGTCTTTGAAAACACTTCTTAAGAAGGAAAGCATACTTCTTTCATCTGAGTGAAAACTGCATTCTATTCAGGTTTAGTACTGTGTTGAATGGTTAGGCGATTCACTTGTAGGGAAGCGTTTGTTTGCATTCTGTATACTCAATTCTTTAACAGCAAATTGCGCATCTTGCCTTTGACAGAAATTCCAATGAGAACACGTTTAAAAGCCAATGTCAGTAAAAAGGCTTTGTAGAATCACTCTCTGAATGTCTTTGGAAACACTTCTTAAGAAGGAAAGCATACGTCTTTCATCTGAGTGAAAACTGCATTCTATTCAGTTTTTAGAACTGTGTTGAATGGTTAGGCGATTCACTTGTATGGAAGCATTTGTTTGCATTCTGTATACTCAATTCTATAACAGCAAATTGCGCAACTTGCCTTTGACAGAAATTCCAGTGAAATCACGTTTAAAAGCCAATGTCAGTAAAAAGGCTTTGTAGAATCACTCTGTGAATGTCTTTGAAAACACTTCTTAAGAAGGAAAGCATACGTCTTTCATCTGAGTGAAAACTGCATTCTATTCAATTTTTTGTACTGTGTTGAATGGTTAGGCGATTCACTCGTAGGGAAGCGTTTGTTCGCATTCTGTATACTCAATTCTTTAACAGCAAATCTCGAGTCTTGCTTTTTACAGAAATTCCAGTGAAATCACGTTTAAAAGCCAACACCAGTAAAAAGGCTGTGTAGAATCACTCTGTGAATGTCTTTGAAAACACTTCTTAAGAAGGAAAGCATACGTCTTTCATCTGAGTGAAAACTGCATTCTATTCTGTTTTTAGTACTGTTTTGAATGGTTAGGCGATTCACTCGTACGAAGCGTTTGTTTGCATTCTGTATACTGAATTCTTTAACAGCAAATTGCGCATCTTGCCTTTGACAGAAATTCCAGTGAAATCACGTTTAAAAGCCAACGTCAGTAAAAAGGCTTTGTAGAATCACTCTGTGAATGTCTTTGAAAACACTTCTTAAGAAGGAAAGCATACGTCTTTCATCTGAGTGAAAACTGCATTCTATTCAGTTTTTAGTACAGTGTTGAATGGTTAGGCGATTCAATTGTAGGAAGCGTTTGTTTGCATTCTGTATACTCAATTTTTTAACAGCAAATCTCGTGTCTTGCCATTGACAGAAATTCCAGTGAAATAACGTTTAAAAGCCAACGCCAGAAAAAAGGCTTTGTAGAATCACTCTGTGAATGTCTTTGAAAACACTTCTTAAGAAGGAAAGCATACGTCTTTCATCTGAGTGAAAACTGCATTCTATTCAGTTTTTAGTACTGTGTTGAATGGTTAGGCGATTCACTTGTAGGGAAGCGTTTGTTTGCATTCTGTATACTCAATTCTTTAACAGCAAATTGCGCATCTTGCCTTTGACAGAAATTCCAGTGAAATCACCTTTAAAAACCAACGTCAGTAAAAAGGCTTTGTAGAATCACTGTGTGAATGTCTTTGGAAACACTTCTTAAGAAGGAAAGCATACGTCTTTCATCTGAGTGAAAACTGCATTCTATTCAGTTTTTAGTACTGTGTTGAATGCTTGGGAGATTTACTTGTAGGGAAGCATTTGTTCGCATTCTGTATACTCAATTCTTTAACAGCAAATCTCGAGTCTTGCTTTTGACAGAAAATCCAGTGAAATCACGTTTAAAAGCCAACACCAGTAAAAAGGCTTTGTAGAAACACTCTGTGAATGTCTTTGAAAACACTTTTTAAAAAGGAAAGCATACGTCTTTCATCTGAGTGAAAACTGCATTCTATTCAGTTTTTAGTACTATGTTGAATGGTTAGGCGATTCACTTGTAGGGAAGCGTTTGTTCGCATTCTGTATACTCAATTCTTTAACAGCAAATCTCGCGTCTTGCTTTTGACAGAAATTCCAGTGAAATCACGTTTCAAAGCCAACGTCAGTAAAAAGGCTTTGTAGAATCACTTTGTGAATGTCTTTGAAAACACTTCTTAAGAAGGAAAGCATACGTCTTTCATCTGAGTGAAAACTGCATTCTATTCAGTTTTTAGTACAGTGTTGAATGGTTAGGCGATTCAATTGTAGGAAGCGTTTGTTTGCATTCTGTATGCTCAATTCTTTAACAGCAAATCGCGCGTCTTGCGATTGACAGAAATTGCATTGAAATCACGTTTAAAAGACAACGTCAGTAAAAAGGCTTTGTAGAATGACTCTGTGAATGTCTTTGAAAACACTTCTTAAGAAGGAAAGCATACTTCTTTCATCTGAGTGAAAACTGCATTCTATTCAGGTTTAGTACTGTGTTGAATGGTTAGGCGATTCACTTGTAGGGAAGCATTTGTTTGCATTCTGTATACTCAATTCTTTAACAGCAAATTGCGCATCTTGCCTTTGACAGAAATTCCAATGAGAACACGTTTAAAAGCCAATGTCAGTAAAAAGGCTTTGTAGAATCACTCTCTGAATGTCTTTGGAAACACTTCTTAAGAAGGAAAGCATACGTCTTTCATCTGAGTGAAAACTGCATTCTATTCAGTTTTTAGAACTGTGTTGAATGGTTAGGTGATTCACTTGTATGGAAGTATTTGTTTGCATTCTGTATACTCAATTCTATAACAGCAAATTGCGCATCTTGCCTTTGACAGAAATTCCAGTGAAATCACGTTTAAAAGCCAATGTCAGTAAAAAGGCTTTGTAGAATCACTCTGTGAATGTCTTTGAAAACACTTCTTAAGAAGGAAAGCATACGTCTTTCATCTGAGTGAAAACTGCATTCTATTCAATTTTTTGTACTGTGTTGAATGGTTAGGCGATTCACTTATAGGGAAGCGTTTGTTCGCATTCTGTATACTCAATTCTTTAACAGCAAATCTCCAGTCTTGCTTTTGACAGAAATTCCAGTGAAATCACGTTTAAAAGCCAACACCAGTAAAAAGGCTGTGTAGAATCACTCTGTGAATGTCTTTGAAAACACTTCTTAAGAAGGAAAGCATACGTCTTTCATCTGAGTGAAAACTGCATTCTATTCTGTTTTTAGTACTGTTTTGAATGGTTAGGCGATTCACTCGTACGAAGCGTTTGTTTGCATTCTGTATACTGAATTCTTTAACAGCAAATTGCGCATCTTGCCTTTGACAGAAATTCCAGTGAAATCACGTTTAAAAGCCAACGTCAGTAAAAAGGCTTTGTAGAATCACTCTGTGAATGTCTTTGAAAACACTTCTTAAGAAGGAAAGCATACGTCTTTCATCTGAGTGAAAACTGCATTCTATTCAGTTTTTAGTACAGTGTTGAATGGTTAGGCGATTCAATTGTAGGAAGCGTTTGTTTGCATTCTGTATACTCAATTCTTTAACAGCAAATCTCGTGTCTTGCCATTGACAGAAATTCCAGTGAAATAACGTTTAAAAGCCAACGCCAGAAAAAAGGCTTTGTAGAATCACTCTGTGAATGTCTTTGAAAACACTTCTTAAGAAGGAAAGCATACGTCTTTCATCTGAGTGAAAACTGCATTCTATTCAGTTTTTAGTACTGTGTTGAATGGTTAGGCGATTCACTTGTAGGGAAGCGTTTGTTTGCATTCTGTATACTCAATTCTTTAACAGCAAATTGCGCATCTTGCCTTTGACAGAAATTCCAGTGAAATCACCTTTAAAAACCAACGTCAGTAAAAAGGCTTTGTAGAATCACTCTGTGAATGTCTTTGGAAACACTTCTTAAGAAGGAAAGCATACGTCTTTCATCTGAGTGAAAACTGCATTCTATTCAGTTTTTAGTACAGTGTTGAATGGTTAGGCGATTCAATTGTAGGAAGCGTTTGTTTGCATTCTGTATGCTCAATTCTTTAACAGCAAATCGCGCGTCTTGCGATTGACAGAAATTCCAGTGAAATCACGTTTAAAAGACAACGTCAGTAAAAAGGCTTTGTAGAATCACTCTGTGAATGTCTTTGAAAACACTTCTTAAGAAGGAAAGCATACTTCTTTCATCTGAGTGAAAACTGCATTCTATTCAGGTTTAGTACTGTGTTGAATGGTTAGGCGATTCACTTGTAGGGAAGCGTTTGTTTGCATTCTGTATACTCAATTCTTTAACAGCAAATTGCGCATCTTGCCTTTGACAGAAATTCCAATGAGAACACGTTTAAAAGCCAATGTCAGTAAAAAGGCTTTGTAGAATCACTCTCTGAATGTCTTTGGAAACACTTCTTAAGAAGGAAAGCATATGTCTTTCATCTGAGTGAAAACTGCATTCTATTCAGTTTTTAGTACAGTGTTGAATGGTTAGGCGATTCAATTGTAGGAAGCGTTTGTTTGCATTCTGTATACTCAATTCTTTAACAGCAAATCTCGTGTCTTGCCATTGACAGAAATTCCAGTGAAATAACGTTTAAAAGCCAACGCCAGAAAAAAGGCTTTGTAGAATCACTCTGTGAATGTCTTTGAAAACACTTCTTAAGAAGGAAAGCATACGTCTTTCATCTGAGTGAAAACTGCATTCTATTCAGTTTTTAGTACTGTGTTGAATGGTTAGGCGATTCACTTGTAGGGAAGCGTTTGTTTGCATTCTGTATACTCAATTCTTTAACAGCAAATTGCGCATCTTGCCTTTGACAGAAATTCCAGTGAAATCACCTTTAAAAACCAACGTCAGTAAAAAGGCTTTGTAGAATCACTCTGTGAATGTCTTTGGAAACACTTCTTAAGAAGGAAAGCATACGTCTTTCATCTGAGTGAAAACTGCATTCTATTCAGTTTTTAGTACTGTGTTGAATGCTTGGGCGATTTACTTGTAGGGAAGCATTTGTTCGCATTCTGTATACTCAATTCTTTAACAGCAAATCTCGAGTCTTGCTTTTGACAGAAAATCCAGTGAAATCACGTTTAAAAGCCAACACCAGTAAAAAGGCTTTGTAGAAACACTCTGTGAATGTCTTTGAAAACACTTTTTAAAAAGGAAAGCATACGTCTTTCATCTGAGTGAAAACTGCATTCTATTCAGTTTTTAGTACTGTGTTGAATGGTTAGGCGATTCACTTGTAGGGAAGCGTTTGTTCGCATTCTGTATACTCAATTCTTTAACAGCAAATCTCGCGTCTTGCTTTTGACAGAAATTCCAGTGAAATCACGTTTCAAAGCCAACACCAGTAAAAAGGCTGTGTAGAATCACTGTGTGAATGTCTTTGAAAACACTTCTTAAGAAGGAAAGCATACGTCTTTCATCTGAGTGAAAACTGCATTCTATTCTTTTTTTATTACTGTTTTGAATGGTTAGGTGATTCACTTGTAGGGAAGCGTTTGTTTGCATTCTGTATACTGAATTCTTTAACAGCAAATTGCGCATCTTGCCTTTGACAGAAATTCCAGTGAAATCACGTTTAAAAGCCAACGTCAGTAAAAAGGCTTTGTAGAATCACTCTGTGAATGTCTTTGAAAACACTTCTTCAGAAGGAAAGCATACGTCTTTCATCTGAGTGAAAACTGCATTCTATTCAGTTTTTAGTACTGTGTTGAATGGTTAGGCGTTTACTTGTAGGGAAGCGTTTGTTTGCATTCTGTATACTCAATTCTTTAACAGCAAATTGCGCATCTTGCCTTTGACAGAAATTCCAGTGAAATCACGTTTAAAAGCCAACACCAGTAAAAAGGCTGTGTAGAATCACTCTGTGAATGTCTTTGAAAACACTTCTTAAGAAGGAAAGCATACGTCTTTCATCTGAGTGAAAACTGGATTCTATTCAGTTTTTAGTACAGTGTTGAATGGTTAGGCGATTCAATTGTAGGAAGCATTTGTTTGCATTCTGTATGCTCAATTCTTTAACAGCAAATCGCGCGTCTTGCGATTGACAGAAATTCCAGTGAAATCACGTTTAAAAGCCAACGCCAGTAAAAAGGCTTTGAGGAATCACTCTGTGAATGTCTTTGAAAACACTTCTTAAGAAGGAAAGCATACTTCTTTCATCTGAGTGAAAACTGCATTCTATTCAGGTTTAGTACTGTGTTGAATGGTTAGGCGATTCACTTGTAGGGAAGCGTTTGTTTGCATTCTGTATACTCAATTCTTTAACAGCAAATTGCGCATCTTGCCTTTGACAGAAATTCCAATGAGAACACGTTTAAAAGCCAATGTCAGTAAAAAGGCTTTGTAGAATCACTCTCTGAATGTCTTTGGAAACACTTCTTAAGAAGGAAAGCATACGTCTTTCATCTGAGTGAAAACTGCATTCTATTCAGTTTTTAGTACTGTGTTGAATGGTTAGGCGATTCACTTGTAGGGAAGCCTTTGTTCGCATTCTGTATACTCAATTCTTTAACAGCAAATCTCGCGTCTTGCTTTTGACAGAAATTCCAGTGAAATCACGTTTAAAAGCCAACACCAGTAAAAAGGCTGTGTAGAATCACTCTGTGAATGTCTTTGAAAACACTTCTTAAGAAGGAAAGCATACGTCTTTCATCTGAGTGAAAACTGGATTCTATTCAGTTTTTAGTACAGTGTTGAATGGTTAGGCGATTCAATTGTAGGAAGCATTTGTTTGCATTCTGTATGCTCAATTCTTTAACAGCAAATCGCGCGTCTTGCGATTGACAGAAATTCCAGTGAAATCACGTTTAAAAGCCAACGCCAGTAAAAAGGCTTTGAGGAATCACTCTGTGAATGTCTTTGAAAACACTTCTTAAGAAGGAAAGCATACTTCTTTCATCTGAGTGAAAACTGCATTCTATTCAGGTTTAGTACTGTGTTGAATGGTTAGGCGATTCACTTGTAGGGAAGCGTTTGTTTGCATTCTGTATACTCAATTCTTTAACAGCAAATTGCGCATCTTGCCTTTGACAGAAATTCCAATGAGAACACGTTTAAAAGCCAATGTCAGTAAAAAGGCTTTGTAGAATCACTCTCTGAATCTCTTTGGAAACACTTCTTAAGAAGGAAAGCATACGTCTTTCATCTGAG
This sequence comes from Phyllotis vaccarum, assembly GCA_033318265.1. Lineage (NCBI taxonomy): Eukaryota > Metazoa > Chordata > Mammalia > Rodentia > Cricetidae > Phyllotis > Phyllotis vaccarum. The sequence continues at coordinate 1,921,442 of JARWLC010000040.1, read as the reverse complement.
TGAAAACTGCATTCTATTCAGTTTTTAGTACTGTGTTGAATGGTTAGGCGATTCACTTGTAGGAAGCGTTTGTTTGCATTCTGTATGCTCAATTCTTTAACAGCAAATCTCGCGTCTTTCGATTGACAGAAATTCCAGTGAAATCACGTTGAAAAGCCAACGCTGGTAAAAAGGCTTTGTAGAATCACTCTGTGAATGTCTTTGAAAACACTTCTTAAGAAGGAAAGCATACGTATTTCATCTGAGTGAAAACTGCATTCTATTCTGTTTTTAGTACTGTTTTGAATGGTTAGGCGATTCACTTGTAGGGAAGCGTTTGTTTGCATTCTGTATACTGAATTCTTTAACAGCAAATTGCGCATCTTGCCTTTGACAGAAATTCCAGTGAAATCACGTTTAAAAGCCAACGTCAGTAAAAAGGCTTTGTAGAATCACTCTGTGAATATCTTTGAAAACACTTCTTAAGAAGGAAAGCATACGTCTTTCATCTGAGTGAAAACTGCATTCTATTCAGTTTTTAGAACTGTGTTGAATGGTTAGGCGATTCACTTGTATGGAAGCGTTTGTTTGCATTCTGTATACTCAATTCTTTAACAGCAAATTGCGCATCTTGCCTTTGACAGAAATTCCAGTGAAATCACATTTAAAAGCCAATGTCAGTAAAAAGGCTTTGTAGAATCACTCTGTGAATGTCTTTGAAAACACTTCTTAAGAAGGAAAGCATACGTCTTTCATCTGAGTGAAAACTGCATTCTATTCTGTTTTTAGTACTGTTTTGAATGGTTAGGCGATTCACTCGTAGGGAAGCGTTTGTTTGCATTCTGTATACTGAATTCTTTAACAGCAAATTGCGCATCTTGCCTTTGACAGAAATTCCAGTGAAATCACGTTTAAAAGCCAACGTCTGTAAAAAGGCTTTGTAGAATCACTCTGTGAATGTCTTTGAAAACACTTCTTCAGAAGGAAAGCATACGTCTTTCATCTGAGTGAAAACTGCATTCTATTCAGTTTTTAGTACTGTGTTGAATGGTTAGGCGATTCACTTGTAGGGAAGCCTTTGTTCGCATTCTGTATACTCAATTCTTTAACAGCAAATCTCGCGTCTTGCTTTTGACAGAAATTCCAGTGAAATCACGTTTAAAAGCCAACACCAGTAAAAAGGCTGTGTAATCACTCTGTGAATGTCTTTGAAAACACTTCTTAAGAAGGAAAGCATACGTCTTTCATCTGAGTGAAAACTGCATTCTATTCAGTTTTTAGTACAGTGTTGAATGGTTAGGCGATTCAATTGTAGGAAGCGTTTGTTTGCATTCTGTATGCTCAATTCTTTAACAGCAAATCGCGCGTCTTGCGATTGACAGAAATTCCAGTGAAATCACGTTTAAAAGCCAACGTCAGTAAAAAGGCTTTGTAGAATCACTCTGTGAATGTCTTTGAAAACACTTCTTAAGAAGGAAAGCATACTTCTTTCATCTGAGTGAAAACTGCATTCTATTCAGGTTTAGTACTGTGTTGAATGGTTAGGCGATTCACTTGTAGGGAAGCGTTTGTTTGCATTCTGTATACTCAATTCTTTAACAGCAAATTGCGCATCTTGCCTTTGACAGAAATTCCAATGAGAACACGTTTAAAAGCCAATGTCAGTAAAAAGGCTTTGTAGAATCACTCTCTGAATGTCTTTGGAAACACTTCTTAAGAAGGAAAGCATACGTCTTTCATCTGAGTGAAAACTGCATTCTATTCAGTTTTTAGAACTGTGTTGAATGGTTAGGCGATTCACTTGTATGGAAGCATTTGTTTGCATTCTGTATACTCAATTCTATAACAGCAAATTGCGCAACTTGCCTTTGACAGAAATTCCAGTGAAATCACGTTTAAAAGCCAATGTCAGTAAAAAGGCTTTGTAGAATCACTCTGTGAATGTCTTTGAAAACACTTCTTAAGAAGGAAAGCATACGTCTTTCATCTGAGTGAAAACTGCATTCTATTCAATTTTTTGTACTGTGTTGAATGGTTAGGCGATTCACTCGTAGGGAAGCGTTTGTTCGCATTCTGTATACTCAATTCTTTAACAGCAAATCTCGAGTCTTGCTTTTTACAGAAATTCCAGTGAAATCACGTTTAAAAGCCAACACCAGTAAAAAGGCTGTGTAGAATCACTCTGTGAATGTCTTTGAAAACACTTCTTAAGAAGGAAAGCATACGTCTTTCATCTGAGTGAAAACTGCATTCTATTCTGTTTTTAGTACTGTTTTGAATGGTTAGGCGATTCACTCGTATGAAGCGTTTGTTTGCATTCTGTATACTGAATTCTTTAACAGCAAATTGCGCATCTTGCCTTTGACAGAAATTCCAGTGAAATCACGTTTAAAAGACAACGTCAGTAAAAAGGCTTTGTAGAATCACTCTGTGAATGTCTTTGAAAACACTTCTTAAGAAGGAAAGCATACTTCTTTCATCTGAGTGAAAACTGCATTCTATTCAGGTTTAGTACTGTGTTGAATGGTTAGGCGATTCACTTGTAGGGAAGCGTTTGTTTGCATTCTGTATACTCAATTCTTTAACAGCAAATTGCGCATCTTGCCTTTGACAGAAATTCCAATGAGAACACGTTTAAAAGCCAATGTCAGTAAAAAGGCTTTGTAGAATCACTCTCTGAATGTCTTTGGAAACACTTCTTAAGAAGGAAAGCATATGTCTTTCATCTGAGTGAAAACTGCATTCTATTCAGTTTTTAGTACAGTGTTGAATGGTTAGGCGATTCAATTGTAGGAAGCGTTTGTTTGCATTCTGTATACTCAATTCTTTAACAGCAAATCTCGTGTCTTGCCATTGACAGAAATTCCAGTGAAATAACGTTTAAAAGCCAACGCCAGAAAAAAGGCTTTGTAGAATCACTCTGTGAATGTCTTTGAAAACACTTCTTAAGAAGGAAAGCATACGTCTTTCATCTGAGTGAAAACTGCATTCTATTCAGTTTTTAGTACTGTGTTGAATGGTTAGGCGATTCACTTGTAGGGAAGCGTTTGTTTGCATTCTGTATACTCAATTCTTTAACAGCAAATTGCGCATCTTGCCTTTGACAGAAATTCCAGTGAAATCACCTTTAAAAACCAACGTCAGTAAAAAGGCTTTGTAGAATCACTCTGTGAATGTCTTTGGAAACACTTCTTAAGAAGGAAAGCATACGTCTTTCATCTGAGTGAAAACTGCATTCTATTCAGTTTTTAGTACTGTGTTGAATGCTTGGGCGATTTACTTGTAGGGAAGCATTTGTTCGCATTCTGTATACTCAATTCTTTAACAGCAAATCTCGAGTCTTGCTTTTGACAGAAAATCCAGTGAAATCACGTTTAAAAGCCAACACCAGTAAAAAGGCTTTGTAGAAACACTCTGTGAATGTCTTTGAAAACACTTTTTAAAAAGGAAAGCATACGTCTTTCATCTGAGTGAAAACTGCATTCTATTCAGTTTTTAGTACTGTGTTGAATGGTTAGGCGATTCACTTGTAGGGAAGCGTTTGTTCGCATTCTGTATACTCAATTCTTTAACAGCAAATCTCGCGTCTTGCTTTTGACAGAAATTCCAGTGAAATCACGTTTCAAAGCCAACACCAGTAAAAAGGCTGTGTAGAATCACTGTGTGAATGTCTTTGAAAACACTTCTTAAGAAGGAAAGCATACGTCTTTCATCTGAGTGAAAACTGCATTCTATTCTTTTTTTATTACTGTTTTGAATGGTTAGGTGATTCACTTGTAGGGAAGCGTTTGTTTGCATTCTGTATACTGAATTCTTTAACAGCAAATTGCGCATCTTGCCTTTGACAGAAATTCCAGTGAAATCACGTTTAAAAGCCAACGTCAGTAAAAAGGCTTTGTAGAATCACTCTGTGAATGTCTTTGAAAACACTTCTTCAGAAGGAAAGCATACGTCTTTCATCTGAGTGAAAACTGCATTCTATTCAGTTTTTAGTACTGTGTTGAATGGTTAGGCGTTTACTTGTAGGGAAGCGTTTGTTTGCATTCTGTATACTCAATTCTTTAACAGCAAATTGCGCATCTTGCCTTTGACAGAAATTCCAGTGAAATCACGTTTAAAAGCCAACACCAGTAAAAAGGCTGTGTAGAATCACTCTGTGAATGTCTTTGAAAACACTTCTTAAGAAGGAAAGCATACGTCTTTCATCTGAGTGAAAACTGGATTCTATTCAGTTTTTAGTACAGTGTTGAATGGTTAGGCGATTCAATTGTAGGAAGCATTTGTTTGCATTCTGTATGCTCAATTCTTTAACAGCAAATCGCGCGTCTTGCGATTGACAGAAATTCCAGTGAAATCACGTTTAAAAGCCAACGCCAGTAAAAAGGCTTTGAGGAATCACTCTGTGAATGTCTTTGAAAACACTTCTTAAGAAGGAAAGCATACTTCTTTCATCTGAGTGAAAACTGCATTCTATTCAGGTTTAGTACTGTGTTGAATGGTTAGGCGATTCACTTGTAGGGAAGCGTTTGTTTGCATTCTGTATACTCAATTCTTTAACAGCAAATTGCGCATCTTGCCTTTGACAGAAATTCCAATGAGAACACGTTTAAAAGCCAATGTCAGTAAAAAGGCTTTGTAGAATCACTCTCTGAATGTCTTTGGAAACACTTCTTAAGAAGGAAAGCATACGTCTTTCATCTGAGTGAAAACTGCATTCTATTCAGTTTTTAGTACTGTGTTGAATGGTTAGGCGATTCACTTGTAGGGAAGCCTTTGTTCGCATTCTGTATACTCAATTCTTTAACAGCAAATCTCGCGTCTTGCTTTTGACAGAAATTCCAGTGAAATCACGTTTAAAAGCCAACACCAGTAAAAAGGCTGTGTAGAATCACTCTGTGAATGTCTTTGAAAACACTTCTTAAGAAGGAAAGCATACGTCTTTCATCTGAGTGAAAACTGGATTCTATTCAGTTTTTAGTACAGTGTTGAATGGTTAGGCGATTCAATTGTAGGAAGCATTTGTTTGCATTCTGTATGCTCAATTCTTTAACAGCAAATCGCGCGTCTTGCGATTGACAGAAATTCCAGTGAAATCACGTTTAAAAGCCAACGCCAGTAAAAAGGCTTTGAGGAATCACTCTGTGAATGTCTTTGAAAACACTTCTTAAGAAGGAAAGCATACTTCTTTCATCTGAGTGAAAACTGCATTCTATTCAGGTTTAGTACTGTGTTGAATGGTTAGGCGATTCACTTGTAGGGAAGCGTTTGTTTGCATTCTGTATACTCAATTCTTTAACAGCAAATTGCGCATCTTGCCTTTGACAGAAATTCCAATGAGAACACGTTTAAAAGCCAATGTCAGTAAAAAGGCTTTGTAGAATCACTCTCTGAATGTCTTTGGAAACACTTCTTAAGAAGGAAAGCATACGTCTTTCATCTGAGTGAAAACTGCATTCTATTCAGTTTTTAGTACTGTGTTGAATGGTTAGGCGATTCACTTGTAGGAAGCGTTTGTTTGCATTCTGTATGCTCAATTCTTTAACAGCAAATCTCGCGTCTTTCGATTGACAGAAATTCCAGTGAAATCACGTTGAAAAGCCAACGCTGGTAAAAAGGCTTTGTAGAATCACTCTGTGAATGTCTTTGAAAACACTTCTTAAGAAGGAAAGCATACGTATTTCATCTGAGTGAAAACTGCATTCTATTCTGTTTTTAGTACTGTTTTGAATGGTTAGGCGATTCACTTGTAGGGAAGCGTTTGTTTGCATTCTGTATACTGAATTCTTTAACAGCAAATTGCGCATCTTGCCTTTGACAGAAATTCCAGTGAAATCACGTTTAAAAGCCAACGTCAGTAAAAAGGCTTTGTAGAATCACTCTGTGAATATCTTTGAAAACACTTCTTAAGAAGGAAAGCATACGTCTTTCATCTGAGTGAAAACTGCATTCTATTCAGTTTTTAGAACTGTGTTGAATGGTTAGGCGATTCACTTGTATGGAAGCGTTTGTTTGCATTCTGTATACTCAATTCTTTAACAGCAAATTGCGCATCTTGCCTTTGACAGAAATTCCAGTGAAATCACATTTAAAAGCCAATGTCAGTAAAAAGGCTTTGTAGAATCACTCTGTGAATGTCTTTGAAAACACTTCTTAAGAAGGAAAGCATACGTCTTTCATCTGAGTGAAAACTGCATTCTATTCTGTTTTTAGTACTGTTTTGAATGGTTAGGCGATTCACTCGTAGGGAAGCGTTTGTTTGCATTCTGTATACTGAATTCTTTAACAGCAAATTGCGCATCTTGCCTTTGACAGAAATTCCAGTGAAATCACGTTTAAAAGCCAACGTCTGTAAAAAGGCTTTGTAGAATCACTCTGTGAATGTCTTTGAAAACACTTCTTCAGAAGGAAAGCATACGTCTTTCATCTGAGTGAAAACTGCATTCTATTCAGTTTTTAGTACTGTGTTGAATGGTTAGGCGATTCACTTGTAGGGAAGCCTTTGTTCGCATTCTGTATACTCAATTCTTTAACAGCAAATCTCGCGTCTTGCTTTTGACAGAAATTCCAGTGAAATCACGTTTAAAAGCCAACACCAGTAAAAAGGCTGTGTAATCACTCTGTGAATGTCTTTGAAAACACTTCTTAAGAAGGAAAGCATACGTCTTTCATCTGAGTGAAAACTGCATTCTATTCAGTTTTTAGTACAGTGTTGAATGGTTAGGCGATTCAATTGTAGGAAGCGTTTGTTTGCATTCTGTATGCTCAATTCTTTAACAGCAAATCGCGCGTCTTGCGATTGACAGAAATTCCAGTGAAATCACGTTTAAAAGCCAACGTCAGTAAAAAGGCTTTGTAGAATCACTCTGTGAATGTCTTTGAAAACACTTCTTAAGAAGGAAAGCATACTTCTTTCATCTGAGTGAAAACTGCATTCTATTCAGGTTTAGTACTGTGTTGAATGGTTAGGCGATTCACTTGTAGGGAAGCGTTTGTTTGCATTCTGTATACTCAATTCTTTAACAGCAAATTGCGCATCTTGCCTTTGACAGAAATTCCAATGAGAACACGTTTAAAAGCCAATGTCAGTAAAAAGGCTTTGTAGAATCACTCTCTGAATGTCTTTGGAAACACTTCTTAAGAAGGAAAGCATACGTCTTTCATCTGAGTGAAAACTGCATTCTATTCAGTTTTTAGAACTGTGTTGAATGGTTAGGCGATTCACTTGTATGGAAGCATTTGTTTGCATTCTGTATACTCAATTCTATAACAGCAAATTGCGCAACTTGCCTTTGACAGAAATTCCAGTGAAATCACGTTTAAAAGCCAATGTCAGTAAAAAGGCTTTGTAGAATCACTCTGTGAATGTCTTTGAAAACACTTCTTAAGAAGGAAAGCATACGTCTTTCATCTGAGTGAAAACTGCATTCTATTCAATTTTTTGTACTGTGTTGAATGGTTAGGCGATTCACTCGTAGGGAAGCGTTTGTTCGCATTCTGTATACTCAATTCTTTAACAGCAAATCTCGAGTCTTGCTTTTTACAGAAATTCCAGTGAAATCACGTTTAAAAGCCAACACCAGTAAAAAGGCTGTGTAGAATCACTCTGTGAATGTCTTTGAAAACACTTCTTAAGAAGGAAAGCATACGTCTTTCATCTGAGTGAAAACTGCATTCTATTCTGTTTTTAGTACTGTTTTGAATGGTTAGGCGATTCACTCGTATGAAGCGTTTGTTTGCATTCTGTATACTGAATTCTTTAACAGCAAATTGCGCATCTTGCCTTTGACAGAAATTCCAGTGAAATCACGTTTAAAAGCCAACGTCAGTAAAAAGGCTTTGTAGAATCACTCTGTGAATGTCTTTGAAAACACTTCTTAAGAAGGAAAGCATACGTCTTTCATCTGAGTGAAAACTGCATTCTATTCAGTTTTTAGTACAGTGTTGAATGGTTAGGCGATTCAATTGTAGGAAGCGTTTGTTTGCATTCTGTATACTCAATTTTTTAACAGCAAATCTCGTGTCTTGCCATTGACAGAAATTCCAGTGAAATAACGTTTAAAAGCCAACGCCAGAAAAAAGGCTTTGTAGAATCACTCTGTGAATGTCTTTGAAAACACTTCTTAAGAAGGAAAGCATACGTCTTTCATCTGAGTGAAAACTGCATTCTATTCAGTTTTTAGTACTGTGTTGAATGGTTAGGCGATTCACTTGTAGGGAAGCGTTTGTTTGCATTCTGTATACTCAATTCTTTAACAGCAAATTGCGCATCTTGCCTTTGACAGAAATTCCAGTGAAATCACCTTTAAAAACCAACGTCAGTAAAAAGGCTTTGTAGAATCACTGTGTGAATGTCTTTGGAAACACTTCTTAAGAAGGAAAGCATACGTCTTTCATCTGAGTGAAAACTGCATTCTATTCAGTTTTTAGTACTGTGTTGAATGCTTGGGCGATTCACTTGTAGGGAAGCGTTTGTTTGCATTCTGTATACTCAATTCTTTAACAGCAAATCTCGAGTCTTGCTTTTGACAGAAAATCCAGTGAAATCACGTTTAAAAGCCAACACCAGTAAAAAGGCTTTGTAGAAACACTCTGTGAATGTCTTTGAAAACACTTTTTAAAAAGGAAAGCATACGTCTTTCATCTGAGTGAAAACTGCAATCTATTCAGTTTTTAGTACTATGTTGAATGGTTAGGCGATTCACTTGTAGGGAAGCGTTTGTTCGCATTCTGTATACTCAATTCTTTAACAGCAAATCTCGCGTCTTGCTTTTGACAGAAATTCCAGTGAAATCACGTTTCAAAGCCAACGTCAGTAAAAAGGCTTTGTAGAATCACTTTGTGAATGTCTTTGAAAACACTTCTTAAGAAGGAAAGCATACGTCTTTCATCTGAGTGAAAACTGCATTCTATTCAGTTTTTAGTACAGTGTTGAATGGTTAGGCGATTCAATTGTAGGAAGCGTTTGTTTGCATTCTGTATGCTCAATTCTTTAACAGCAAATCGCGCGTCTTGCGATTGACAGAAATTGCAGTGAAATCACGTTTAAAAGACAACGTCAGTAAAAAGGCTTTGTAGAATGACTCTGTGAATGTCTTTGAAAACACTTCTTAAGAAGGAAAGCATACTTCTTTCATCTGAGTGAAAACTGCATTCTATTCAGGTTTAGTACTGTGTTGAATGGTTAGGCGATTCACTTGTAGGGAAGCGTTTGTTTGCATTCTGTATACTCAATTCTTTAACAGCAAATTGCGCATCTTGCCTTTGACAGAAATTCCAATGAGAACACGTTTAAAAGCCAATGTCAGTAAAAAGGCTTTGTAGAATCACTCTCTGAATGTCTTTGGAAACACTTCTTAAGAAGGAAAGCATACGTCTTTCATCTGAGTGAAAACTGCATTCTATTCAGTTTTTAGAACTGTGTTGAATGGTTAGGCGATTCACTTGTATGGAAGTATTTGTTTGCATTCTGTATACTCAATTCTATAACAGCAAATTGCGCATCTTGCCTTTGACAGAAATTCCAGTGAAATCACGTTTAAAAGCCAATGTCAGTAAAAAGGCTTTGTAGAATCACTCTGTGAATGTCTTTGAAAACACTTCTTAAGAAGGAAAGCATACGTCTTTCATCTGAGTGAAAACTGCATTCTATTCAATTTTTTGTACTGTGTTGAATGGTTAGGCGATTCACTTGTAGGGAAGCGTTTGTTCGCATTCTGTATACTCAATTCTTTAACAGCAAATCTCCAGTCTTGCTTTTGACAGAAATTCCAGTGAAATCACGTTTAAAAGCCAACACCAGTAAAAAGGCTGTGTAGAATCACTCTGTGAATGTCTTTGAAAACACTTCTTAAGAAGGAAAGCATACGTCTTTCATCTGAGTGAAAACTGCATTCTATTCTGTTTTTAGTACTGTTTTGAATGGTTAGGCGATTCACTCGTACGAAGCGTTTGTTTGCATTCTGTATACTGAATTCTTTAACAGCAAATTGCGCATCTTGCCTTTGACAGAAATTCCAGTGAAATCACGTTTAAAAGCCAACGTCAGTAAAAAGGCTTTGTAGAATCACTCTGTGAATGTCTTTGAAAACACTTCTTAAGAAGGAAAGCATACGTCTTTCATCTGAGTGAAAACTGCATTCTATTCAGTTTTTAGTACAGTGTTGAATGGTTAGGCGATTCAATTGTAGGAAGCGTTTGTTTGCATTCTGTATACTCAATTCTTTAACAGCAAATCTCGTGTCTTGCCATTGACAGAAATTCCAGTGAAATAACGTTTAAAAGACAACGCCAGAAAAAAGGCTTTGTAGAATCACTCTGTGAATGTCTTTGAAAACACTTCTTAAGAAGGAAAGCATACGTCTTTCATCTGAGTGAAAACTGCATTCTATTCAGTTTTTAGTACTGTGTTGAATGGTTAGGCGATTCACTTGTAGGGAAGCGTTTGTTTGCATTCTGTATACTCAATTCTTTAACAGCAAATTGCGCATCTTGCCTTTGACAGAAATTCCAGTGAAATCACCTTTAAAAACCAACGTCAGTAAAAAGGCTTTGTAGAATCACTCTGTGAATGTCTTTGGAAACACTTCTTAAGAAGGAAAGCATACGTCTTTCATCTGAGTGAAAACTGCATTCTATTCAGTTTTTAGTACAGTGTTGAATGGTTAGGCGATTCAATTGTAGGAAGCGTTTGTTTGCATTCTGTATGCTCAATTCTTTAACAGCAAATCGCGCGTCTTGCGATTGACAGAAATTCCAGTGAAATCACGTTTAAAAGACAACGTCAGTAAAAAGGCTTTGTAGAATCACTCTGTGAATGTCTTTGAAAACACTTCTTAAGAAGGAAAGCATACTTCTTTCATCTGAGTGAAAACTGCATTCTATTCAGGTTTAGTACTGTGTTGAATGGTTAGGCGATTCACTTGTAGGGAAGCGTTTGTTTGCATTCTGTATACTCAATTCTTTAACAGCAAATTGCGCATCTTGCCTTTGACAGAAATTCCAATGAGAACACGTTTAAAAGCCAATGTCAGTAAAAAGGCTTTGTAGAATCACTCTCTGAATGTCTTTGGAAACACTTCTTAAGAAGGAAAGCATATGTCTTTCATCTGAGTGAAAACTGCATTCTATTCAGTTTTTAGTACAGTGTTGAATGGTTAGGCGATTCAATTGTAGGAAGCGTTTGTTTGCATTCTGTATACTCAATTCTTTAACAGCAAATCTCGTGTCTTGCCATTGACAGAAATTCCAGTGAAATAACGTTTAAAAGCCAACGCCAGAAAAAAGGCTTTGTAGAATCACTCTGTGAATGTCTTTGAAAACACTTCTTAAGAAGGAAAGCATACGTCTTTCATCTGAGTGAAAACTGCATTCTATTCAGTTTTTAGTACTGTGTTGAATGGTTAGGCGATTCACTTGTAGGGAAGCGTTTGTTTGCATTCTGTATACTCAATTCTTTAACAGCAAATTGCGCATCTTGCCTTTGACAGAAATTCCAGTGAAATCACCTTTAAAAACCAACGTCAGTAAAAAGGCTTTGTAGAATCACTCTGTGAATGTCTTTGGAAACACTTCTTAAGAAGGAAAGCATACGTCTTTCATCTGAGTGAAAACTGCATTCTATTCAGTTTTTAGTACTGTGTTGAATGCTTGGGCGATTTACTTGTAGGGAAGCATTTGTTCCCATTCTGTATACTCAATTCTTTAACAGCAAATCTCGAGTCTTGCTTTTGACAGAAAATCCAGTGAAATCACGTTTAAAAGCCAACACCAGTAAAAAGGCTTTGTAGAAACACTCTGTGAATGTCTTTGAAAACACTTTTTAAAAAGGAAAGCATACGTCTTTCATCTGAGTGAAAACTGCATTCTATTCAGTTTTTAGTACTGTGTTGAATGGTTAGGCGATTCACTTGTAGGGAAGCGTTTGTTCGCATTCTGTATACTCAATTCTTTAACAGCAAATCTCGCGTCTTGCTTTTGACAGAAATTCCAGTGAAATCACGTTTCAAAGCCAACACCAGTAAAAAGGCTGTGTAGAATCACTGTGTGAATGTCTTTGAAAACACTTCTTAAGAAGGAAAGCATACGTCTTTCATCTGAGTGAAAACTGCATTCTATTCTTTTTTTATTACTGTTTTGAATGGTTAGGTGATTCACTTGTAGGGAAGCGTTTGTTTGCATTCTGTATACTGAATTCTTTAACAGCAAATTGCGCATCTTGCCTTTGACAGAAATTCCAGTGAAATCACGTTTAAAAGCCAACGTCAGTAAAAAGGCTTTGTAGAATCACTCTGTGAATGTCTTTGAAAACACTTCTTAAGAAGGAAAGCATACGTCTTTCATCTGAGTGAAAACTGCATTCTATTCAGTTTTTAGTACTGTGTTGAATGGTTAGGCGATTCACTTGTAGGGAAGCGTTTGTTTGCATTCTGTATACTCAATTCTTTAACAGCAAATTGCGCATCTTGCCTTTGACAGAAATTCCAGTGAAATCACCTTTAAAAACCAACGTCAGTAAAAAGGCTTTGTAGAATCACTCTGTGAATGTCTTTGGAAACACTTCTTAAGAAGGAAAGCATACGTCTTTCATCTGAGTGAAAACTGCATTCTATTCAGTTTTTAGTACTGTGTTGAATGCTTGGGCGATTTACTTGTAGGGAAGCATTTGTTCGCATTCTGTATACTCAATTCTTTAACAGCAAATCTCGAGTCTTGCTTTTGACAGAAATTCCAGTGAAATCACGTTTAAAAGCCAACACCAGTAAAAAGGCTTTGTAGAAACACTCTGTGAATGTCTTTGAAAACACTTTTTAAAAAGGAAAGCATACGTCTTTCATCTGAGTGAAAACTGCATTCTATTCAGTTTTTAGTACTGTGTTGAATGGTTAGGCGATTCACTTGTAGGGAAGCGTTTGTTCGCATTCTGTATACTCAATTCTTTAACAGCAAATCTTGCGTCTTGCTTTTGACAGAAATTCCAGTGAAATCACGTTTCAAAGCCAACACCAGTAAAAAGGCTGTGTAGAATCACTGTGTGAATGTCTTTGAAAACACTTCTTAAGAAGGAAAGCATACGTCTTTCATCTGAGTGAAAACTGCATTCTATTCTGTTTTTAGTACTGTTTTGAATGGTTAGGTGATTCACATGTAGGGAAGCGTTTGTTTGCATTCTGTATACTGAATTCTTTAACAGCAAATTGCGCATCTTGCCTTTGACAGAAATTCCAGTGAAATCACGTTTAAAAGCCAACACCAGTAAAAAGGCTGTGTAGAATCACTCTGTGAATGTCTTTGAAAACACTTCTTAAGAAGGAAAGCATATGTCTTTCATCTGAGTGAAAACTGCATTCTATTCAGTTTTTAGTACAGTGTTGAATGGTTAGGCGATTCAATTGTAGGAAGCGTTTGTTTGCATTCTGTATACTCAATTCTTTAACAGCAAATCTCGTGTCTTGCCATTGACAGAAATTCCAGTGAAATAACGTTTAAAAGCCAACACCAGAAAAAAGGCTTTGTAGAATCACTCTGTGAATGTCTTTGAAAACACTTCTTAAGAAGGAAAGCATACGTCTTTCATCTGAGTGAAAACTGCATTCTATTCAGTTTTTAGTACTGTGTTGAATGGTTAGGCGATTCACTTGTAGGGAAGCGTTTGTTTGCATTCTGTATACTCAATTCTTTAACAGCAAATTGCGCATCTTGCCTTTGACAGAAATTCCAGTGAAATCACCTTTAAAAACCAACGTCAGTAAAAAGGCTTTGTAGAATCACTCTGTGAATGTCTTTGGAAACACTTCTTAAGAAGGAAAGCATACGTCTTTCATCTGAGTGAAAACTGCATTCTATTCAGTTTTTAGTACTGTGTTGAATGCTTGGGCGATTTACTTGTAGGGAAGCATTTGTTCCCATTCTGTATACTCAATTCTTTAACAGCAAATCTCGAGTCTTGCTTTTGACAGAAAATCCAGTGAAATCACGTTTAAAAGCCAACACCAGTAAAAAGGCTTTGTAGAAACACTCTGTGAATGTCTTTGAAAACACTTTTTAAAAAGGAAAGCATACGTCTTTCATCTGAGTGAAAACTGCATTCTATTCAGTTTTTAGTACTGTGTTGAATGGTTAGGCGATTCACTTGTAGGGAAGCGTTTGTTCGCATTCTGTATACTCAATTCTTTAACAGCAAATCTCGCGTCTTGCTTTTGACAGAAATTCCAGTGAAATCACGTTTCAAAGCCAACACCAGTAAAAAGGCTGTGTAGAATCACTGTGTGAATGTCTTTGAAAACACTTCTTAAGAAGGAAAGCATACGTCTTTCATCTGAGTGAAAACTGCATTCTATTCTTTTTTTATTACTGTTTTGAATGGTTAGGTGATTCACTTGTAGGGAAGCGTTTGTTTGCATTCTGTATACTGAATTCTTTAACAGCAAATTGCGCATCTTGCCTTTGACAGAAATTCCAGTGAAATCACGTTTAAAAGCCAACGTCAGTAAAAAGGCTTTGTAGAATCACTCTGTGAATGTCTTTGAAAACACTTCTTAAGAAGGAAAGCATACGTCTTTCATCTGAGTGAAAACTGCATTCTATTCAGTTTTTAGTACTGTGTTGAATGGTTAGGCGATTCACTTGTAGGGAAGCGTTTGTTTGCATTCTGTATACTCAATTCTTTAACAGCAAATTGCGCATCTTGCCTTTGACAGAAATTCCAGTGAAATCACCTTTAAAAACCAACGTCAGTAAAAAGGCTTTGTAGAATCACTCTGTGAATGTCTTTGGAAACACTTCTTAAGAAGGAAAGCATACGTCTTTCATCTGAGTGAAAACTGCATTCTATTCAGTTTTTAGTACTGTGTTGAATGCTTGGGCGATTTACTTGTAGGGAAGCATTTGTTCGCATTCTGTATACTCAATTCTTTAACAGCAAATCTCGAGTCTTGCTTTTGACAGAAATTCCAGTGAAATCACGTTTAAAAGCCAACACCAGTAAAAAGGCTTTGTAGAAACACTCTGTGAATGTCTTTGAAAACACTTTTTAAAAAGGAAAGCATACGTCTTTCATCTGAGTGAAAACTGCATTCTATTCAGTTTTTAGTACTGTGTTGAATGGTTAGGCGATTCACTTGTAGGGAAGCGTTTGTTCGCATTCTGTATACTCAATTCTTTAACAGCAAATCTTGCGTCTTGCTTTTGACAGAAATTCCAGTGAAATCACGTTTCAAAGCCAACACCAGTAAAAAGGCTGTGTAGAATCACTGTGTGAATGTCTTTGAAAACACTTCTTAAGAAGGAAAGCATACGTCTTTCATCTGAGTGAAAACTGCATTCTATTCTGTTTTTAGTACTGTTTTGAATGGTTAGGTGATTCACATGTAGGGAAGCGTTTGTTTGCATTCTGTATACTGAATTCTTTAACAGCAAATTGCACATCTTGCCTTTGACAGAAATTCCAGTGAAATCACGTTTAAAAGCCAACACCAGTAAAAAGGCTGTGTAGAATCACTCTGTGAATGTCTTTGAAAACACTTCTTAAGAAGGAAAGCATACGTCTTTCATCTGAGTGAAAACTGCATTCTATTCTGTTTTTAGTACTGTTTTGAATGGTTAGGCGATTCACTCGTAGGGAAGCGTTTGTTTGCATTCTGTATACTGAATTCTTTAACAGCAAATTGCGCATCTTGCCTTTGACAGAAATTCCAGTGAAATCACGTTTAAAAGCCAACTTCAGTAAAAAGGCTTTGTAGAATCACTCTGTGAATGTCTTTGAAAACACTTCTTAAGAAGGAAAGCATACGTCTTTCATCTGAGTGAAAACTGCATTCTATTCAGTTTTTAGTACTGTGTTGAATGGTTAGGCGATTCACTTGTAGGGAAGCCTTTGTTCGCATTCTGTATACTCAATTCTTTAACAGCAAATCTCGCGTCTTGCTTTTGACAGAAATTCCAGTGAAATCACGTTTAAAAGCCAACACCAGTAAAAAGGCTGTGTAGAATCACTCTGTGAATGTCTTTGAAAACACTTCTTAAGAAGGAAAGCATACGTCTTTCATCTGTGAAAACTGGATTCTATTCAGTTTTTAGTACAGTGTTGAATGGTAAGGCGAATCAATTGTAGGAAGCATTTGTTCGCATTCTGTATACTCAATTCTTTAACAGCAAATCTCCAGTCTTGCTTTTGACAGAAATTCCAGTGAAATCACGTTTAAAAGCCAACACCAGTAAAAAGGCTGTGTAGAATCACTCTGTGAATGTCTTTGAAAACACTTCTTAAGAAGGAAAGCATACGTCTTTCATCTGAGTGAAAACTGCATTCTATTCTGTTTTTAGTACTGTTTTGAATGGTTAGGCGATTCACTCGTACGAAGCGTTTGTTTGCATTCTGTATACTGAATTCTTTAACAGCAAATTGCGCATCTTGCCTTTGACAGAAATTCCAGTGAAATCACGTTTAAAAGCCAACGTCAGTAAAAAGGCTTTGTAGAATCACTCTGTGAATGTCTTTGAAAACACTTCTTAAGAAGGAAAGCATACGTCTTTCATCTGAGTGAAAACTGCATTCTATTCAGTTTTTAGTACAGTGTTGAATGGTTAGGCGATTCAATTGTAGGAAGCGTTTGTTTGCATTCTGTATACTCAATTCTTTAACAGCAAATCTCGTGTCTTGCCATTGACAGAAATTCCAGTGAAATAACGTTTAAAAGCCAACGCCAGAAAAAAGGCTTTGTAGAATCACTCTGTGAATGTCTTTGAAAACACTTCTTAAGAAGGAAAGCATACGTCTTTCATCTGAGTAAAAACTGCATTCTATTCAGTTTTTAGTACTGTGTTGAATGGTTAGGCGATTCACTTGTAGGGAAGCGTTTGTTTGCATTCTGTATACTCAATTCTTTAACAGCAAATTGCGCATCTTGCCTTTGACAGAAATTCCAGTGAAATCACCTTTAAAAACCAACGTCAGTAAAAAGGCTTTGTAGAATCACTCTGTGAATGTCTTTGGAAACACTTCTTAAGAAGGAAAGCATACGTCTTTCATCTGAGTGAAAACTGCATTCTATTCAGTTTTTAGTACAGTGTTGAATGGTTAGGCGATTCAATTGTAGGAAGCGTTTGTTTGCATTCTGTATGCTCAATTCTTTAACAGCAAATCGCGCGTCTTGCGATTGACAGAAATTCCAGTGAAATCACGTTTAAAAGACAACGTCAGTAAAAAGGCTTTGTAGAATCACTCTGTGAATGTCTTTGAAAACACTTCTTAAGAAGGAAAGCATACTTCTTTCATCTGAGTGAAAACTGCATTCTATTCAGGTTTAGTACTGTGTTGAATGGTTAGGCGATTCACTTGTAGGGAAGCGTTTGTTTGCATTCTGTATACTCAATTCTTTAACAGCAAATTGCGCATCTTGCCTTTGACAGAAATTCCAATGAGAACACGTTTAAAAGCCAATGTCAGTAAAAAGGCTTTGTAGAATCACTCTCTGAATGTCTTTGGAAACACTTCTTAAGAAGGAAAGCATATGTCTTTCATCTGAGTGAAAACTGCATTCTATTCAGTTTTTAGTACAGTGTTGAATGGTTAGGCGATTCAATTGTAGGAAGCGTTTGTTTGCATTCTGTATACTCAATTCTTTAACAGCAAATCTCGTGTCTTGCCATTGACAGAAATTCCAGTGAAATAACGTTTAAAAGCCAACGCCAGAAAAAAGGCTTTGTAGAATCACTCTGTGAATGTCTTTGAAAACACTTCTTAAGAAGGAAAGCATACGTCTTTCATCTGAGTGAAAACTGCATTCTATTCAGTTTTTAGTACTGTGTTGAATGGTTAGGCGATTCACTTGTAGGGAAGCGTTTGTTTGCATTCTGTATACTCAATTCTTTAACAGCAAATTGCGCATCTTGCCTTTGACAGAAATTCCAGTGAAATCACCTTTAAAAACCAACGTCAGTAAAAAGGCTTTGTAGAATCACTCTGTGAATGTCTTTGGAAACACTTCTTAAGAAGGAAAGCATACGTCTTTCATCTGAGTGAAAACTGCATTCTATTCAGTTTTTAGTACTGTGTTGAATGCTTGGGCGATTTACTTGTAGGGAAGCATTTGTTCGCATTCTGTATACTCAATTCTTTAACAGCAAATCTCGAGTCTTGCTTTTGACAGAAAATCCAGTGAAATCACGTTTAAAAGCCAACACCAGTAAAAAGGCTTTGTAGAAACACTCTGTGAATGTCTTTGAAAACACTTTTTAAAAAGGAAAGCATACGTCTTTCATCTGAGTGAAAACTGCATTCTATTCAGTTTTTAGTACTGTGTTGAATGGTTAGGCGATTCACTTGTAGGGAAGCGTTTGTTCGCATTCTGTATACTCAATTCTTTAACAGCAAATCTCGCGTCTTGCTTTTGACAGAAATTCCAGTGAAATCACGTTTCAAAGCCAACACCAGTAAAAAGGCTGTGTAGATTCACTGTGTGAATGTCTTTGAAAACACTTCTTAAGAAGGAAAGCATACGTCTTTCATCTGAGTGAAAACTGCATTCTATTCTTTTTTTATTACTGTTTTGAATGGTTAGGTGATTCACTTGTAGGGAAGCGTTTGTTTGCATTCTGTATACTGAATTCTTTAACAGCAAATTGCGCATCTTGCCTTTGACAGAAATTCCAGTGAAATCACGTTTAAAAGCCAACGTCAGTAAAAAGGCTTTGTAGAATCACTCTGTGAATGTCTTTGAAAACACTTCTTAAGAAGGAAAGCATACGTCTTTCATCTGAGTGAAAACTGCATTCTATTCAGTTTTTAGTACTGTGTTGAATGGTTAGGCGATTCACTTGTAGGGAAGCGTTTGTTTGCATTCTGTATACTCAATTCTTTAACAGCAAATTGCGCATCTTGCCTTTGACAGAAATTCCAGTGAAATCACCTTTAAAAACCAACGTCAGTAAAAAGGCTTTGTAGAATCACTCTGTGAATGTCTTTGGAAACACTTCTTAAGAAGGAAAGCATACGTCTTTCATCTGAGTGAAAACTGCATTCTATTCAGTTTTTAGTACTGTGTTGAATGCTTGGGCGATTTACTTGTAGGGAAGCATTTGTTCGCATTCTGTATACTCAATTCTTTAACAGCAAATCTCGAGTCTTGCTTTTGACAGAAATTCCAGTGAAATCACGTTTAAAAGCCAACACCAGTAAAAAGGCTTTGTAGAAACACTCTGTGAATGTCTTTGAAAACACTTTTTAAAAAGGAAAGCATACGTCTTTCATCTGAGTGAAAACTGCATTCTATTCAGTTTTTAGTACTGTGTTGAATGGTTAGGCGATTCACTTGTAGGGAAGCGTTTGTTCGCATTCTGTATACTCAATTCTTTAACAGCAAATCTTGCGTCTTGCTTTTGACAGAAATTCCAGTGAAATCACGTTTCAAAGCCAACACCAGTAAAAAGGCTGTGTAGAATCACTGTGTGAATGTCTTTGAAAACACTTCTTAAGAAGGAAAGCATACGTCTTTCATCTGAGTGAAAACTGCATTCTATTCTGTTTTTAGTACTGTTTTGAATGGTTAGGTGATTCACATGTAGGGAAGCGTTTGTTTGCATTCTGTATACTGAATTCTTTAACAGCAAATTGCGCATCTTGCCTTTGACAGAAATTCCAGTGAAATCACGTTTAAAAGCCAACACCAGTAAAAAGGCTGTGTAGAATCACTCTGTGAATGTCTTTGAAAACACTTCTTAAGAAGGAAAGCATACGTCTTTCATCTGAGTGAAAACTGCATTCTATTCAGTTTTTAGTAATGTGTTGAATGGTTAGGTGATTCAATTGTAGGAAGCATTTGTTTGCATTCTGTATACTCAATTCTTTAACAGCAAATCTCGAGTCTTGCTTTTGACAGAAATTCCAGTGAAATCACGTTTAAAAGCCAACACCAGTAAAAAGGCTGTGTAGAATCACTCTGTGAATGTCTTTGAAAACACTTCTTAAGAAGGAAAGCATACGTCTTTCATCTGAGTGAAAACTGCATTCTATTCTGTTTTTAGTACTGTTTTGAATGGTTAGGCGATTCACTCGTAGGGAAGCGTTTGTTTGCATTCTGTATACTGAATTCTTTAACAGCAAATTGCGCATCTTGCCTTTGACAGAAATTCCAGTGAAATCACGTTTAAAAGCCAACTTCAGTAAAAAGGCTTTGTAGAATCACTCTGTGAATGTCTTTGAAAACACTTCTTAAGAAGGAAAGCATACGTCTTTCATCTGAGTGAAAACTGCATTCTATTCAGTTTTTAGTACTGTGTTGAATGGTTAGGCGATTCACTTGTAGGGAAGCCTTTGTTCGCATTCTGTATACTCAATTCTTTAACAGCAAATCTCGCGTCTTGCTTTTGACAGAAATTCCAGTGAAATCACGTTTAAAAGCCAACACCAGTAAAAAGGCTGTGTAGAATCACTCTGTGAATGTCTTTGAAAACACTTCTTAAGAAGGAAAGCATACGTCTTTCATCTGTGAAAACTGGATTCTATTCAGTTTTTAGTACAGTGTTGAATGGTTAGGCGAATCAATTGTAGGAAGCATTTGTTTGCATTCTGTATGCTCAATTCTTTAACAGCAAATCGCGCGTCTTGCGATTGACAGAAATTCCAGTGAAATCACTTTTAAAAGCCAACGCCAGTAAAAAGGCTTTGAGGAATCACTCTGTGAATGTCTTTGAAAACACTTCTTAAGAAGGAAAGCATACTTCTTTCATCTGAGTGAAAACTGCATTCTATTCAGGTTTAGTACTGTGTTGAATGGTTAGGCAATTCACTTGTAGGGAAGCCTTTGTTTGCATTCTGTATACTCAATTCTTTAACAGCAAATTGCGCATCTTGCCTTTGACAGAAATTCCAATGAGAACACGTTTAAAAGCCAATGTCAGTAAAAAGGCTTTGTAGAATCACTCTCTGAATGTCTTTGGAAACACTTCTTAAGAAGGAAAGCATACGTCTTTCATCTGAGTGAAAACTGCATTCTATTCAGTTTTTAGTACTGTGTTGAATGGTTAGGCGATTCACTTGTAGGAAGCGTTTGTTTGCATTCTGTATGCTCAATTCTTTAACAGCAAATCTCGCGTCTTTCGATTGACAGAAATTCCAGTGAAATCACGTTGAAAACCCAACGCTGGTAAAAAGGCTTTGTAGAATCACTCTGTGAATGTCTTTGAAAACACTTCTTAAGAAGGAAAGCATACGTCTTTCATCTGAGTGAAAACTGCATTCTATTCAATTTTTTGTACTGTGTTGAATGGTTAGGCGATTCACTTGTAGGGAAGCGTTTGTTCGCATTCTGTATACTCAATTCTTTAACAGCAAATCTCGAGTCTTGCTTTTGACAGAAATTCCAGTGAAATCACGTTTAAAAGCCAACACCAGTAAAAAGGCTGTGTAGAATCACTCTGTGAATGTCTTTGAAAACACTTCTTAAGAAGGAAAGCATACGTCTTTCATCTGAGTGAAAACTGCATTCTATTCTGTTTTTAGTACTGTTTTGAATGGTTAGGCGATTCACTCGTAGGGAAGCGTTTGTTTGCATTCTGTATACTGAATTCTTTAACAGCAAATTGCGCATCTTGCCTTTGACAGAAATTCCAGTGAAATCACGTTTAAAAGCCAACGTCAGTAAAAAGGCTTCGTAGAATCACTCTGTGAATGTCTTTGAAAACACTTCTTAAGAAGGAAAGCATACGTCCTTCATCTGAGTGAAAACTGCATTCTATTCAGTTTTTAGTACTGTGTTGAATGGTTAGGCGATTCACTTGTAGGGAAGCCTTTGTTCGCATTCTGTATACTCAATTCTTTAACAGCAAATCTCGCGTCTTGCTTTTGACAGAAATTCAAGTGAAATCACGTTTAAAAGCCAACACCAGTAAAAAGGCTGTGTAGAATCACTCTGTGAATGTCTTTGAAAACACTTCTTAAGAAGGAAAGCATACGTCTTTCATCTGAGTGAAAACTGCATTCTATTCAGTTTTTAGTACAGTGTTGAATGGTTAGGCGATTGAATTGTAGGATGCGTTTGTTTGCATTCTGTATGCTCAATTCTTTAACAGCAAATCGCGTGTCTTGCGATTGACAGAAATTCCAGTGAAATCACGTTTAAAAGCCAACGTCAGTAAAAAGGCTTTGTAGAATCACTCTCTGAATGTCTTTGAAAACACTTCTTAAGAAGGAAAGCATACTTCTTTCATCTGAGTGAAAACTGCATTGTATTCAGGTTTAGTACTGTGTTGAATGGTTAGGCGATTCACTTGTAGGGAAGCGTTTGTTTGCATTCTGTATACTCAATTCTTTAACAGCAAATTGCGCATCTTGCCTTTGACAGAAATTCCAATGAGAACACGTTTAAAAGCCAATGTCAGTAAAACGGCTTTGTAGAATCACTCTCTGAATGTCTTTGGAAACACTTCTTAAGAAGGAAAGCATACGTCTTTCATCTGAGTGAAAACTGCATTCTATTCAGTTTTTAGTACTGTGTTGAATGGTTAGGCGATTCACTTGTAGGGAAGCATTTGTTTGCATTCTGTATACTCAATTCTTTAACAGCAAATCTCGCGTCTTGCCATTGACAGAAATTCCAGTGAAATCACGTTTAAAAGCCAAAGCCAGAAAAAAGGCTTTGTAGAATCACTCTGTGAATGTCTTTGAAAACACTTCTTAAGAAGGAAAGCATACGTCTTTCATCTGAGTGAAAACTGCATTCTATTCAGTTTTTAGTACTGTGTTGAATGATTAGGCGATTCAATTGTAGGAAGCGTTTGTTTGCATTCTGTATACTGAATTCTTTAACAGCAAATTGCGCATCTTGCCTTTGACAGAAATTCCAGTGAAATCACGTTTAAAAGCCAACGTCAGTAAAAAGGCTTTGTAGAATCACTCTGTGAATGTCTTTGAAAACACTTCTTAAGAAGGAAAGCATACGTCTTTCATCTGAGTGAAAACTGCATTCTATTCAGTTTTTAGAGCTGTGTTGAATGGTTAGGCGATTCACTTGTATGGAAGCATTTGTTTGCATTCTGTATACTCAATTCTATAACAGCAAATTGCGCATCTTGCCTTTGACAGAAATTCCAGTGAAATCACGTTTAAAAGCCAATGTCAGTAAAAAGGCTTTGTAGAATCACTCTGTGAATGTCTTTGAAAACACTTCTTAAGAAGGAAAGCATACGTCTTTCATCTGAGTGAAAACTGCATTCTATTCAGTTTTTAGTACTGTGTTGAATGCTTGGGCGATTTACTTGTAGGGAAGCATTTGTTCGCATTCTGTATACTCAATTCTTTAACAGCAAATCTCGAGTCTTGCTTTTGACAGAAATTCCAGTGAAATCACGTTTAAAAGCCAACACCAGTAAAAAGGCTTTGTAGAAACACTCTGTGAATGTCTTTGAAAACACTTTTTAAAAAGGAAAGCATACGTCTTTCATCTGAGTGAAAACTGCATTCTATTCAGTTTTTAGTACTGTGTTGAATGGTTAGGCGATTCACTTGTAGGGAAGCGTTTGTTCGCATTCTGTATACTCAATTCTTTAACAGCAAATCTTGCGTCTTGCTTTTGACAGAAATTCCAGTGAAATCACGTTTCAAAGCCAACACCAGTAAAAAGGCTGTGTAGAATCACTGTGTGAATGTCTTTGAAAACACTTCTTAAGAAGGAAAGCATACGTCTTTCATCTGAGTGAAAACTGCATTCTATTCTGTTTTTAGTACTGTTTTGAATGGTTAGGTGATTCACATGTAGGGAAGCGTTTGTTTGCATTCTGTATACTGAATTCTTTAACAGCAAATTGCGCATCTTGCCTTTGACAGAAATTCCAGTGAAATCACGTTTAAAAGCCAACACCAGTAAAAAGGCTGTGTAGAATCACTCTGTGAATGTCTTTGAAAACACTTCTTAAGAAGGAAAGCATACGTCTTTCATCTGAGTGAAAACTGCATTCTATTCAGTTTTTATTAATGTGTTGAATGGTTAGGTGATTCAATTGTAGGAAGCATTTGTTTGCATTCTGTATACTCAATTCTTTAACAGCAAATCTCGAGTCTTGCTTTTGACAGAAATTCCAGTGAAATCACGTTTAAAAGCCAACACCAGTAAAAAGGCTGTGTAGAATCACTCTGTGAATGTCTTTGAAAACACTTCTTAAGAAGGAAAGCATACGTCTTTCATCTGAGTGAAAACTGCATTCTATTCTGTTTTTAGTACTGTTTTGAATGGTTAGGCGATTCACTCGTAGGGAAGCGTTTGTTTGCATTCTGTATACTGAATTCTTTAACAGCAAATTGCGCATCTTGCCTTTGACAGAAATTCCAGTGAAATCACGTTTAAAAGCCAACTTCAGTAAAAAGGCTTTGTAGAATCACTCTGTGAATGTCTTTGAAAACACTTCTTAAGAAGGAAAGCATACGTCTTTCATCTGAGTGAAAACTGCATTCTATTCAGTTTTTAGTACTGTGTTGAATGGTTAGGCGATTCACTTGTAGGGAAGCCTTTGTTCGCATTCTGTATACTCAATTCTTTAACAGCAAATCTCGCGTCTTGCTTTTGACAGAAATTCCAGTGAAATCACGTTTAAAAGCCAACACCAGTAAAAAGGCTGTGTAGAATCACTCTGTGAATGTCTTTGAAAACACTTCTTAAGAAGGAAAGCATACGTCTTTCATCTGTGAAAACTGGATTCTATTCAGTTTTTAGTACAGTGTTGAATGGTTAGGCGAATCAATTGTAGGAAGCATTTGTTTGCATTCTGTATGCTCAATTCTTTAACAGCAAATCGCGCGTCTTGCGATTGACAGAAATTCCAGTGAAATCACTTTTAAAAGCCAACGCCAGTAAAAAGGCTTTGAGGAATCACTCTGTGAATGTCTGTGAAAACACTTCTTAAGAAGGAAAGCATACTTCTTTCATCTGAGTGAAAACTGCATTCTATTCAGGTTTAGTACTGTGTTGAATGGTTAGGCAATTCACTTGTAGGGAAGCCTTTGTTTGCATTCTGTATACTCAATTCTTTAACAGCAAATTGCGCATCTTGCCTTTGACAGAAATTCCAATGAGAACACGTTTAAAAGCCAATGTCAGTAAAAAGGCTTTGTAGAATCACTCTCTGAATGTCTTTGGAAACACTTCTTAAGAAGGAAAGCATACGTCTTTCATCTGAGTGAAAACTGCATTCTATTCAGTTTTTAGTACTGTGTTGAATGGTTAGGCGATTCACTTGTAGGAAGCGTTTGTTTGCATTCTGTATGCTCAATTCTTTAACAGCAAATCTCGCGTCTTTCGATTGACAGAAATTCCAGTGA
The DNA here is from genome assembly GCA_033318265.1 of Phyllotis vaccarum. Lineage (NCBI taxonomy): Eukaryota > Metazoa > Chordata > Mammalia > Rodentia > Cricetidae > Phyllotis > Phyllotis vaccarum. The sequence goes on along the minus strand of JARWLC010000040.1, from coordinate 1,896,157 downwards.
AATCACGTTGAAAAGCCAACGCTGGTAAAAAGGCTTTGTAGAATCACTCTGTGAATGTCTTTGAAAACACTTCTTAAGAAGGAAAGCATACGTCTTTCATCTGAGTGAAAACTGCATTCTATTCAATTTTTTGTACTGTGTTGAATGGTTAGGCGATTCACTTGTAGGGAAGCGTTTGTTCGCATTCTGTATACTCAATTCTTTAACAGCAAATCTCGAGTCTTGCTTTTGACAGAAATTCCAGTGAAATCACGTTTAAAAGCCAACACCAGTAAAAAGGCTGTGTAGAATCACTCTGTGAATGTCTTTGAAAACACTTCTTAAGAAGGAAAGCATACGTCTTTCATCTGAGTGAAAACTGCATTCTATTCTGTTTTTAGTACTGTTTTGAATGGTTAGGCGATTCACTCGTAGGGAAGCGTTTGTTTGCATTCTGTATACTGAATTCTTTAACAGCAAATTGCGCATCTTGCCTTTGACAGAAATTCCAGTGAAATCACGTTTAAAAGCCAACGTCAGTAAAAAGGCTTTGTAGAATCACTCTGTGAATGTCTTTGAAAACACTTCTTAAGAAGGAAAGCATACGTCTTTCATCTGAGTGAAAACTGCATTCTATTCAGTTTTTAGTACTGTGTTGAATGGTTAGGCGATTCACTTGTAGGGAAGCCTTTGTTCGCATTCTGTATACTCAATTCTTTAACAGCAAATCTCGCGTCTTGCTTTTGACAGAAATTCAAGTGAAATCACGTTTAAAAGCCAACACCAGTAAAAAGGCTGTGTAGAATCACTCTGTGAATGTCTTTGAAAACACTTCTTAAGAAGGAAAGCATACGTCTTTCATCTGAGTGAAAACTGCATTCTATTCAGTTTTTAGTACAGTGTTGAATGGTTAGGCGATTGAATTGTAGGAAGCGTTTGTTTGCATTCTGTATGCTCAATTCTTTAACAGCAAATCGCGCGTCTTGCGATTGACAGAAATTCCAGTGAAATCACGTTTAAAAGCCAACGTCAGTAAAAAGGCTTTGTAGAATCACTCTCTGAATGTCTTTGAAAACACTTCTTAAGAAGGAAAGCATACTTCTTTCATCTGAGTGAAAACTGCATTGTATTCAGGTTTAGTACTGTGTTGAATGGTTAGGCGATTCACTTGTAGGGAAGCGTTTGTTTGCATTCTGTATACTCAATTCTTTAACAGCAAATTGCGCATCTTGCCTTTGACAGAAATTCCAATGAGAACACGTTTAAAAGCCAATGTCAGTAAAACGGCTTTGTAGAATCACTCTCTGAATGTCTTTGGAAACACTTCTTAAGAAGGAAAGCATACGTCTTTCATCTGAGTGAAAACTGCATTCTATTCAGTTTTTAGTACTGTGTTGAATGGTTAGGCGATTCACTTGTAGGGAAGCGTTTGTTTGCATTCTGTATACTCAATTCTTTAACAGCAAATCTCGCGTCTTGCCATTGACAGAAATTCCAGTGAAATCACGTTTAAAAGCCAAAGCCAGAAAAAAGGCTTTGTAGAATCACTCTGTGAATGTCTTTGAAAACACTTCTTAAGAAGGAAAGCATACGTCTTTCATCTGAGTGAAAACTGCATTCTATTCAGTTTTTAGTACTGTGTTGAATGATTAGGCGATTCAATTGTAGGAAGCGTTTGTTTGCATTCTGTATACTGAATTCTTTAACAGCAAATTGCGCATCTTGCCTTTGACAGAAATTCCAGTGAAATCACGTTTAAAAGCCAACGTCAGTAAAAAGGCTTTGTAGAATCACTCTGTGAATGTCTTTGAAAACACTTCTTAAGAAGGAAAGCATACGTCTTTCATCTGAGTGAAAACTGCATTCTATTCAGTTTTTAGAGCTGTGTTGAATGGTTAGGCGATTCACTTGTATGGAAGCATTTGTTTGCATTCTGTATACTCAATTCTATAACAGCAAATTGCGCATCTTGCCTTTGACAGAAATTCCAGTGAAATCACGTTTAAAAGCCAATGTCAGTAAAAAGGCTTTGTAGAATCACTCTGTGAATGTCTTTGAAAACACTTCTTAAGAAGGAAAGCATACGTCTTTCATCTGAGTGAAAACTGCATTCTATTCAATTTTTTGTACTGTGTTGAATGGTTAGGCGATTCACTTGTAGGGAAGCGTTTGTTCGCATTCTGTATACTCAAATCTTTAACAGCAAATCTCGAGTCTTGCTTTTGACAGAAATTCCAGTGAAATCACGTTTAAAAGCCAACACCAGTAAAAAGGCTGTGTAGAATCACTCTGTGAATGTCTTTGAAAACACTTCTTAAGAAGGAAAGCATACGTCTTTCATCTGAGTGAAAACTGCATTCTATTTTGTTTTTAGTACTGTTTTGAATGGTTAGGCGATTCACTCGTACGAAGCGTTTGTTTGCATTCTGTATACTGAATTCTTTAACAGCAAATTGCGCATCTTGCCTTTGACAGAAATTCCAGTGAAATCACGTTTAAAAGCCAACGTCAGTAAAAAGGCTTTGTAGAATCACTCTGTGAATGTCTTTGAAAACACTTCTTAAGAAGGAAAGCATACGTCTTTCATCTGAGTGAAAACTGCATTCTATTCAGTTTTTAGTACTGTGTTGAATGGTTAGGCGATTCACTTGTAGGGAAGCCTTTGTTTGCATTCTGTATACTCAATTCTTTAACAGCAAATCTCGCGTCTTGCTTTTGACAGAAATTCCAGTGAAATCACGTTTAAAAGCCAACACCAGTAAAAAGGCTGTGTAGAATCACTCTGTGAATGTCTTTGAAAACACTTCTTAAGAAGGAAAGCATACGTCTTTCATCTGAGTGAAAACTGCATTCTATTCAGTTTTTAGTACAGTGTTGAATGGTTAGGCGATTCAATTGTAGGAAGCGTTTGTTTGCATTCTGTATGCTCAATTCTTTAACAGCAAATCGCGCGTCTTGCGATTGACAGAAATTCCAGTGAAATCACATTTAAAAGCCAACGCCAGTAAAAAGGCTTTGAGGAATCACTCTGTGAATGTCTTTGAAAACACTTCTTAAGAAGGAAAGCATACTTCTTTCATCTGAGTGAAAACTGCATTCTATTCAGGTTTAGTAATGTGTTGAATGGTTAGGCAATTCACTTGTAGGGAAGCGTTTGTTTGCATTCTGTATACTCAATTCTTTAACAGCAAATTGCGCATCTTGCCTTTGACAGAAATTCCAATGAGAACACGTTTAAAAGCCAATGTCAGTAAAAAGGCTTTGTAGAATCACTCTCTGAATGTCTTTGGAAACACTTCTTAAGAAGGAAAGCATACGTCTTTCATCTGAGTGAAAACTGCATTCTATTCAGTTTTTAGTACTGTGTTGAATGGTTAGGCGATTCACTTGTAGGGAAGCGTTTGTTTGCATTCTGTATACTCAATTCTTTAACAGCAAATCTCGCGTCTTGCCATTGACAGAAATTCCAGTGAAATCACGTTTAAAAGCCAACGCCAGAAAAAAGGCTTTGTAGAATCACTCTGTGAATGTCTTTGAAAACACTTCTTAAGAAGGAAAGCATACGTCTTTCATCTGAGTGAAAACTGCATTCTATTCAGTTTTTAGTACTGTGTTGAATGATTAGGGGATTCAATTGTAGGAAGCGTTTGTTTGCATTCTGTATGCTCAATTCTTTAACAGCAAATCTCGCGTCTTTCGATTGACAGAAATTCCAGTGAAATCACGTTTAAAAGCCAACGCTGGTAAAAAGGCTTTGTAGAATCACTCTGTGAATGTCTTTGAAAACACTTCTTAAGAAGGAAAGCATACGTATTTCATCTGAGTGAAAACTGCATTCTATTCTGTTTTTAGTACTGTTTTGAATGGTTAGGCGATTCACTTGTAGGGAAGTGTTTGTTTGCATTCTGTATACTGAATTCTTTAACAGCAAATTGCGCATCTTGCCTTTGACAGAAATTCCAGTGAAATCACGTTTAAAAGCCAACGTCAGTAAAAAGGCTTTGTAGAATCACTCTGTGAATGTCTTTGAAAACACTTCTTAAGAAGGAAAGCATACGTATTTCATCTGAGTGAAAACTGCATTCTATTCAGTTTTTAGAACTGTGTTGAATGGTTAGGCGATTCACTTGTATGGAAGCGTTTGTTTGCATTCTGTATACTCAATTCTTTAACAGCAAATTGCGCATCTTGCCTTTGACAGAAATTCCAGTGAAATCACGTTTAAAAGCCAATGTCAGTAAAAAGGCTTTGTAGAATCACTCTGTGAATGTCTTTGAAAACACTTCTTAAGAAGGAAAGCATACGTCTTTCATCTGAGTGAAAACTGCATTCTATTCAGTTTTTAGTACTGTGTTGAATGGTTCGGCTATTCACTTGTAGGGAAGCTTTTGTTTGCATTCTGTATACTCAATTCTTTAACAGCAAATCTCTCAGCTTGCTTTTGACAGAAATTCCAGTGAAATCACGTTTAAAAGCCAACGCCAGTAAAAAGGCTTTGTAGAATCACTCTGTGAATGTCTTTGAAAACACTTCTTAAGAAGGAAAGCATACGTCTTTCATCTGAGTGAAACTGCATTCTATTCAGTTTTTAGTACTGTGTTGAATGGTTAGGCGATTCACTTGTAGGGAAGCGTTTGTTCGCATTCTGTATACTCAATTCTTTAACAGCAAATTGCGCATCTTGCCTTTGTCAGAAATTCCAGTGAAATCACGTTTAAAAGCCAATGCCAGTAAAAAGGCTTTGTAGAATCACTCTGTGAATGTCTTTGAAAACACTTCTTATGTAGGAAAACATACGTCTTTCATCTGAGTGAAAACTGCATTCTATTCAGTTTTTAGTACTGTGTTGAATGGTTAGGCGATTCACTTGTAGGGAAGCATTTGTTCGCATTCTGTATACTCAATTCTTTAACAGCAAATCTCGTGGCTTGCGTTTGACAGAAATTCCAGTGAAATCACGTTTAAAAGCCAACGCCAGTAAAAAGGCTTTGTAGAATCACTCTGTGAATGTCTTTGAAAACACTTCTTAAGAAGGAAAGCATACGTCTTTCATCTGAGTGAAAACTGCATTCTATTCAGTTTTTAGTACTGTGTTGAATGGTTAGGTGATTCAATTGTAGGAAGCGTTTGTTTGCATTCTGTATACTCAATTCTTTAACAGCAAATCTCACGTCTTGCGATTGACAGAAATTCCAGTGAAATCACATTTAAAAGCCAACACCGGTAAAAAGGCTTTGTAGAATCACTCTGTGAATGTCTTTGAAAACACTTCTTAAGAAGGAAAGCATAGGTCTTTATTCTGTGAAAACTGCATTCTATTCAGTTTTTAGTACTGTGTTGAATGGTTAGGCGATTCACTTGTAGGGAAGCATTTGTTCGCATTCTGTATACTCAATTCTTTAACAGCAAATCTCGCCTCTTGCGTTTGACAAAAATTCCAGTGAAATCACGTTTAAAAGCCAAGGAAAGTAAAAAGGCTTTGTAGAATCACTCTGTGAATGTCTTTGAAAACACTTCTTAAGAAGGAATGCATACATACGTCTTTCATCTGAGTGAAAACTGCATTCTATTCTGTTTTTATTACTGTGTTGAATGGTTAGGCGATTCCCTTGTATGGAAGCGTTGGTTTGCATTCTGTATACTCAATTCTTTAACAGCAAATTGCGCATCTTGCCTTTGACAGAAATTCCAGTGAAATCACCTTTAAAAGTCAACGTCAGTAAAAAGGCTTTGTAGAATCACTCTGTGAATGTCTTTGGAAACACTTCTTAAGAAGGAAAGCATAGGTCTTTCATCTGATTGAAAACTGCATTCTATTCAGTTTTTAGTACTGTGTTGAATGGTTAGGCGATTCACTTGTAGGGAAGCGTTTGTTTGCATTCTGTATACTCAATTCTTTAACAGCAAATTGCGCATCTTGCCTTTGACAGAAATTCCAATGAAAACACGTTTAAAAGCCAACGTCAGTAAAAAGGCTTTGTAGAATCACTCTGTGAATGTCTTTGAAAACACTTCTTAAGAAGGAATGCATACATACGTCTTTCATCTGAGTGAAAACTGCATTCTATTCTGTTTTTATTACTGTGTTGAATGGTTAGGCGATTCACTTGTAGGGAAGCGTTTGTTCGCATTCTGTATACTCAATTCTTTAACAGCAAATCTAGTGGCTTGCGTTTGACAGAAATTCCAGTGAAATCACGTTTAAAAGCCAACGCCAGTAAAAAGGCTTTGTAGAATCACTCTGTGAATGTCTTTGAAAACACTTCTTAAGAAGGAAAGCATACGTCTTTCATCTGAGTGAAAACTGCATTCTATTCAGTTTTTAGTACTGTGTTGAATGGTTAGGCGATTCAATTGTAGGAAGCGTTTGTTTGCATTCTGTATGCTCAATTCTTTAACAGCAAATCTCACGTCTTGCGATTGACAGAAATTCCAGTGAAATCACATTGAAAAGCCAACATCGGTAAAAAGGCTTTGTAGAATCACTCTGTGAATGTCTTTGAAAACACTTCTTAAGAAGGAAAGCATACGTATTTCATCTGAGTGAAAACTGCATTCTATTCAGTTTTTAGAACTGTGTTGAATGGTTAGGCGATTCACTTGTATGGAAGCGTTTGTTTGCATTCTGTATACTCAATTCTTTAACAGCAAATCTTGCAACTTGTGTTTGACAGAAATTCCAGTGAAATCACGTTTAAAAGCCAACGCCAGTAAAAAGGCTTTGTAGAATCACTCTGTGAATGTCTTTGGAAACACTTCTTAAGAAGGAAAGCATACGTCTTTCATCTGAGTGAAAACTGCATTCTATTCAGTTTTTAGTACTGTGTTGAATGGTTAGGCAATTCACTTGTGGGAAGCGTTTGTTTGCATTCTGTATACTCAATTCTTTAACAGCAAATTGCGCATCTTGCCTTTGACAGAAATTCCAGTGAAATCACCTTTAAAAGCCAAAGTCAGTAAAAAGGTTTTGTAGAATCACTCTGTGAATGTCTTTGGAAACACTTCTTAAGAAGGAAAGCATAGGTCTTTCATCTGAGTGAAAACTGCATTCTATTCAGTTTTTAGTACTGTGTTGAATGGTTAGGCAATTCACTTGTAGGGAAACGTTTGTTCGCATTCTGTATACTCAATTCTTTAACAGCAAATCTCATGGCTTGCGTTTGACAGAAATTCCAGTGAAATCACGTTTAAAAGCCAACGCCAGTAAAAAGGCTTTGTAGAATCACTCTGTGAATGTCTTTGAAAACACTTCTTAAGAAGGAAAGCATACTTCTTTCATCTGAGTGAAAACTGCATTCTATTCAGTTTTTAGTACTGTTGAATGGTTAGGCGATTCACTTGTAGGGAAGCATTTGTTCGCATTCTGTATACTCAATTCTTTAACAGCAAATTGCGCATCTTGCCTTTGACAGAAATTCCAATGAAAACACGTTTAAAAGCCAATGTCAGTAAAAAGGCTTTGTAGAATCACTCTGTGAATGTCTTTGAAAACACTTCTTAAGAAGGAATGCATACATACGTCTTTCATCTGAGTGAAAACTGCATTCTATTCAATTTTTAGTACTGTGTTGAATGGTTAGGCGATTCAATTGTAGGAAGCCTTTGTTTGCATTCTGTATGCTCAATTCTTTAACAGCAAATCTCACGTCTTGCGATTGACAGAAATTCCAGTGAAATCACATTTAAAAGCCAACACCAGTAAAAAGGCTTTGTAGAATCACTCTGTGAATGTCTTTGAAAACACTTCTTAAGAAGGAAAGCATACGTCTTTCATCTGAGTGAAAACTGCATTCTATTCAGTTTTTAGTACTGTGTTGAATGGTTAGGCGATTCACTTGTAGGGAAGCGTTTGTTTGCATTCTGTATACTCAATTCTTTAACAGCAAATTGCGCATCTTGCCTTTGACAGAAATTCCAGTGAAATCACCTTTAAAAACCAACGTCAGTAAAAAGGCTTTGTAGAATCACTCTGTGAATGTCTTTGGAAACACTTCTTAAGAAGGAAAGCATACGTCTTTCATCTGAGTGAAAACTGCATTCTATTCAATTTTTAGTACTGTGTTGAATGCTTGGGCGATTCACTTGTAGGGAAGCATTTGTTCACATTCTGTATACTCAATTCTTTAACAGCAAATCTCGAGTCTTGCTTTTGACAGAAATTCCAGTGAAATCACGTTTAAAAGCCAACGTCAGTAAAAAGGCTTTGTAGAAACACTCTGTGAATGTCTTTGAAAACACTTTTTAAAAAGGAAAGCATACGTCTTTCATCTGAGTGAAAACTGCATTCTATTCAGTTTTTAGTATTGTGTTGAATGGTTAGGCGATTCACTTGTCGGGAAGCGTTTGTTCGCATTCTGTATACTCAATTCTTTAACAGCAAATCTCGAGTCTTGCTTTTGACAGAAATTCCAGTGAAATCACGTTTAAAAGCCAACACCAGTAAAAAGGCTGTGTAGAATCACTGTGTGAATGTCTTTGAAAACACTTCTTAAGAAGGAAAGCATACGTCTTTCATCTGAGTGAAAACTGCATTCTATTCTGTTTTTAGTACTGTTTTGAATGGTTAGGCGATTCACTTGTAGGGAAGCGTTTGTTAGCATTCTGTATACTGAATTCTTTAACAGCAAATTGCGCATCTTGCCTTTGACAGAAATTCCAGTGAAATCACGTTTAAAAGCCAACGTCAGTAAAAAGGCTTTGTAGAATCACTCTGTGAATGTCTTTGAAAACACTTCTTAAGAAGGAAAGCATACGTCTTTCATCTGAGTGAAAACTGCATTCTATTCAGTTTTTAGTAATGTGTTGAATGGTTAGGAGATTCAATTGTAGGAAGCATTTGTTTGCATTCTGTATACTCAATTCTTTAACAGCAAATTGCGCATCTTGCCTTTGACAGAAATTCCAATGAGAACACGTTTAAAAGCCACTGTCAGTAAAAAGGCTTTGTAGAATCACTCTGTGAATGTCTTTGGAAACACTTCTTAAGAAGGAAAGCATATGTCTTTCATCTGAGTGAAAACTGCATTCTATTCAGTTTTTAGTACTGTGTTGAATGCTTGGGCGATTCACTTGTAGGGAAGCATTTGTTCGCATTCTGTATACTCAATTCTTTAACAGCAAATCTCGAGTCTTGCTTTTGACAGAAATTCCAGTGAAATCACGTTTAAAAGCCAATGTCAGTAAAAAGGCTTTGTAGAAACACTCTGTGAATGTCTTTGAAAACACTTCTTAAGAAGGAAAGCATACGTCTTTCATCTGAGTGAAAACTGCATTCTATTCAGTTTTTAGTACTGTGTTGAATGGTTAGGCGATTCAATTGTAGGAAGCGTTTGTTTGCATTCTGTATACTCAATTCTTTAACAGCAAATCTCGTGTCTTGCCATTGACAGAAATTCCTTTGAAATAACGTTTAAAAAACAACGCCAGAAAAAAGGCTTTGTAGAATCACTCTGTGAATGTCTTTGAAAACACTTCTTAAGAAGGAAAGCATACGTCTTTCATCTGAGTGAAAACTGCATTCTATTCAGTTTTTAGTACTGTGTTGAATGGTTAGGCGATTCAGTTGTAGGGAAGCGTTTGTTTGCATTCTGTATACTCAATTCTTTAACAGCAAATTGCGCATCTTGCCTTTGACAGAAATTCCAGTGAAATCACCTTTAAAAGCCAACGTCAGTAAAAAGGCTTTGTAGAATCACTCTGTGAATGTCTTTGGAAACACTTCTTAAGAAGGAAAGCATAAGTCTTTCATCTGAGTGAAAAGTGCATTCTATTCAGTTTTTAGTACTGTGTTGAATGCTTAGGCGATTCACTTGTAGGGAAGCGTTTGTTCGCATTCTGTATACTCAATTTTTTAACAGCAAATCTCGAGTCTTGCTTTTGACAGAAATTCCAGTGAAATCATGTTTAAAAGCCAACGTCAGTAAAAAGGCTTTGTAGAAACACTCTGTGAATGTCTTTGAAAACACTTTTTAAAAAGGAAAGCATACGTCTTTCATCTGAGTGAAAACTGCATTCTATTCAGTTTTTAGTATTGTGTTGAATGGTTAGGCGATTCACTTGTAGGGAAGCGTTTGTTCGCATTCTGTATACTCAATTCTTTAACAGCAAATCTCGCGTCTTGCTTTTGACAGAAATTCCAGTGAAATCACGTTTAAAAGCCAACACCAGTAAAAAGGCTGTGTAGAATCACTGTGTGAATGTCTTTGAAAACACTTCTTAAGAAGGAAAGCATACGTCTTTCATCTGAGTGAAAACTGCATTCTATTCTGTTTTTAGTACTGTTTTGAATGGTTAGGCGATTCACTTGTAGGGAAGCGTTTGTTTGCATTCTGTATACTGAATTCTTTAACAGCAAATTGTGCATCTTGCCTTTGACAGAAATTCCAGTGAAATCACGTTTAAAAGCCAACGTCAGTAAAAAGGCTTTGTAGAATCACTCTGTGAATGTCTTTGAAAACACTTCTTAAGAAGGAAAGCATACGTCTTTCATCTGAGTGAAAACTGCATTCTATTCAGTTTTTAGTAATGTGTTGAATGGTTAGGTGATTCAATTGTAGGAAGCATTTGTTTGCATTCTGTATACTCAATTCTTTAACAGCAAATTGCGCATCTTGCCTTTGACAGAAATTCCAATGAGAACACGTTTAAAAGCCACTGTCAGTAAAAAGGCTTTGTAGAATCACTCTGTGAATGTCTTTGGAAACACTTCTTAAGAAGGAAAGCATACGTCTTTCATCTGAGTGAAAACTGCATTCTATTCAGTTTTTAGTACTATGTTGAATGGTTAGGCGATTCACTAGTAGGGAAGCGTTTGTTCGCATTCTGTATACTCAATTCTTTAACAGCAAATCTCGAGGCTTGCATTTGACAGAAATTCCAATGAAATCACGTTTAAAAGCAAACGCCAGTAAAAAGGCTTTGTAGAATCACTCTGTGAATGTCTTTGAAAACACTTCTTAAGAAGGAAAGCATACTTCTTTCATCTGAGTGAAAACTGCATTCTATTCAGGTTTAGTACTGTGTTGAATGGTTAGGCGATTCACTTGTAGGGAAGCGTTTGTTTGCATTCCGTATACTCAATTCTTTAACAGCAAATTGCGCATCTTGCCTTTGACAGAAATTCCAATGAGAACACGTTTAAAAGCCAATGTCAGTAAAAAGGCTTTGTAGAATCACTCTCTGAATGTCTTTGGAAACACTTCTTAAGAAGGAAAGCATACGTCTTTCATCTGAGTGAAAACTGCATTCTATTCAGTTTTTAGTACTGTGTTGTATGGTTAGGCGATTCACTTGTAGGGAAGCGTTTGTTTGCATTCTGTATACTCAATTCTTTAACAGCAAATCTCGCGTCTTGCCACTGACAGAAATTCCAGTGAAATCACGTTTAAAAGCCAAAGCCAGAAAAAAGGCTTTGTAGAATCACTCTGTGAATGTCTTTGAAAACACTTCTTAAGAAGGAAAGCATAGGTCTTTCATCTGAGTGAAAACTGCATTCTATTCAATTTTAGTACTGTGTTGAATGATTAGGCGATTCAATTGTAGGAAGCGTTTGTTTGCATTCTGTATACTGAATTCTTTAACAGCAAATTGCGCATCTTGCCTTTGACAGAAATTCCAGTGAAATCACGTTTAAAAGCCAACGTCAGTAAAAAGGCTTTGTAGAATCACTCTGTGAATGTCTTTGAAAACACTTCTTAAGAAGGAAAGCATACGTCTTTCATCTGAGTGAAAACTGCATTCTATTCAGTTTTTAGAACTGTGTTGAATGGTTAGGCGATTCACTTGTATGGAAGCATTTGTTTGCATTCTGTATACTCAATTCTATAACAGCAAATTGCGCATCTTGCCTTTGACAGAAATTCCAGTGAAATCACGTTTAAAAGCCAACGCCAGTAAAAAGGCTTTGTAGAATCACTCTGTGAATGTCTTTGAAAACACTTCTTAAGAAGGAAAGCATACGTCTTTCATCTGAGTGAAAACTGCATTCTATTCAATTTTTTGTACTGTGTTGAATGGTTAGGCGATTCACTTGTAGGGAAGCGTTTGTTCGCATTCTGTATACTCAATTCTTTAACAGCAAATCTCGAGTCTTGCTTTTGACAGAACTTCCAGTGAAATCACGTTTAAAAGCCAACACCAGTAAAAAGGCTGTGTAGAATCACTCTGTGAATGTCTTTGAAAACACTTCTTAAGAAGGAAAGCATACGTCTTTCATCTGAGTGAAAACTGCATTCTATTCTGTTTTTAGTACTGTTTTGAATGGTTAGGCGATTCACTCGTATGAAGCGTTTGTTTGCATTCTGTATACTGAATTCTTTAACAGCAAATTGCGCATCTTGCCTTTGACAGAAATTCCAGTGAAATCACGTTTAAAAGCCAACGTCAGTAAAAAGGCTTTGTAGAATCACTCTGTGAATGTCTTTGAAAACACTTCTTAAGAAGGAAAGCATACGTCTTTCATCTGAGTGAAAACTGCATTCTATTCAGTTTTTAGTACTGTGTTGAATGGTTAGGCGATTCACTTGTAGGGAAGCCTTTGTTCGCATTCTGTATACTCAATTCTTTAACAGCAAATCTCGCGTCTTGCTTTTGACAGAAATTCCAGTGAAATCACGTTTAAAAGCCAACGCCAGTAAAAAGGCTTTGAGGAATCACTCTGTGAATGTCTTTGAAAACACTTCTTAAGAAGGAAAGCATACTTCTTTCATCTGAGTGAAAACTGCATTCTATTCAGGTTTAGTACTGTGTTGAATGGTTAGGCAATTCACTTGTAGGGAAGCGTTTGTTTGCATTCTGTATACTCAATTCTTTAACAGCAAATTGCGCATCTTGCCTTTGACAGAAATTCCAATGAGAACACGTTTAAAAGCCAATGTCAGTAAAAAGGCTTTGTAGAATCACTCTCTGAATGTCTTTGGAAACACTTCTTAAGAAGGAAAGCATACGTCTTTCATCTGAGTGAAAACTGCATTCTATTCAGTTTTTAGTACTGTGTTGAATGGTTAGGCGATTCACTTGTAGGGAAGCGTTTGTTTGCATTCTGTATACTCAATTCTTTAACAGCAAATCTCGCGTCTTGCCATTGACAGAAATTCCAGTGAAATCACGTTTAAAAGCCAACGCCAGAAAAAAGGCTTTGTAGAATCACTCTGTGAATGTCTTTGAAAACACTTCTTAAGAAGGAAAGCATACGTCTTTCATCTGAGTGAAAACTGCATTCTATTCAGTTTTTAGTACTGTGTTGAATGATTAGGGGATTCAATTGTAGGAAGCGTTTGTTTGCATTCTGTATGCTCAATTCTTTAACAGCAAATCTCGCGTCTTTCGATTGACAGAAATTCCAGTGAAATCACGTTTAAAAGCCAACGCTGGTAAAAAGGCTTTGTAGAATCACTCTGTGAATGTCTTTGAAAACACTTCTTAAGAAGGAAAGCATACGTCTTTCATCTGAGTGAAAACTGCATTCTATTCTGTTTTTAGTACTGTTTTGAATGGTTAGGCGATTCACTTGTAGGGAAGTGTTTGTTTGCATTCTGTATACTGAATTCTTTGACAGCAAATTGCGCATCTTGCCTTTGACAGAAATTCCAGTGAAATCACGTTTAAAAGCCAACGTCAGTAAAAAGGCTTTGTAGAATCACTCTGTGAATGTCTTTGAAAACACTTCTTAAGAAGGAAAGCATACGTATTTCATCTGAGTGAAAACTGCATTCTATTCAGTTTTTAGAACTGTGTTGAATGGTTAGGCGATTCACTTGTATGGAAGCGTTTGTTTGCATTCTGTATACTCAATTCTTTAACAGCAAATTGCGCATCTTGCCTTTGACAGAAATTCCAGTGAAATCACGTTTAAAAGCCAATGTCAGTAAAAAGGCTTTGTAGAATCACTCTGTGAATGTCTTTGAAAACACTTCTTAAGAAGGAAAGCATACGTCTTTCATCTGAGTGAAAACTGCATTCTATTCAGTTTTTAGTACTGTGTTGAATGGTTCGGCTATTCACTTGTAGGGAAGCTTTTGTTTGCATTCTGTATACTCAATTCTTTAACAGCAAATTGCGCTTCTTGCCTTTGACAGAAATTCCAGTGAAATCACCTTTAATAGCCAACGTCAGTAAAAAGGCTTTGTAGAATCACTCTGTGAATGTCTTTGGAAACACTTCTTAAGAAGGAAAGCATACGTATTTCATCTGAGTGAAAACTGCATTCCATTCAGTTTTTAGTACTGTGTTGAATGGTTAGGCGATTCACTTGTAGGGAAGCGTTTGTTCGCATTCTGTATACTCAATTCTTTAACAGCAAATCTCGTGGCTCTCGTTTGACAGAAATTCCAGTGAAATCACGTTTAAAAGCCAACGCCAGTAAAAAGGCTTTGTAGAATCACTCTGTGAATGTCTTTGAAAACACTTCTTAAGAAGGAAAGCATACGTCTTTCATCTGAGTGAAAACTGCATTCTATTCAGTTTTTAGTACTGTGTTGAATGGTTAGGTGATTCAATTGTAGGAAGCGTTTGTTTGCATTCTGTATACTCAATTCTTTAACAGCAAATCTCACGTCTTGCGATTGACAGAAATTCCAGTGAAATCACATTTAAAAGCCAACACCGGTAAAAAGGCTTTGTAGAATCACTCTGTGAATGTCTTTGAAAACACTTCTTAAGAAGGAAAGCATAGGTTTTTATTCTGTGAAAACTGCATTCTATTCAGTTTTTAGAACTGTGTTGAATGGTTAGGCGATTCACTTGTAGGGAAGCGTTTGTTTGCATTCTGTATACTCAATTCTTTAACAGCAAATCTTGCAACTTGTGTTTGACAGAAATTCCAGTGAAATCACGTTTAAAAGCCAACGCCAGTAAAAAGGCTTTGTAGAATCACTCTGTGAATGTCTTTGGAAACACTTCTTAAGAAGGAAAGCATACGTCTTTCATCTGAGTGAAAACTGCATTCTATTCAGTTTTTAGTACTGTGTTGAATGGTTAGGCAATTCACTTGTAGGGAAGCGTTTGTTTGCATTCTGTATACTCAATTCTTTAACAGCAAATTGCGCATCTTGCCTTTGACAGAAATTCCAGTGAAATCACCTTTAAAAGCCAAAGTCAGTAAAAAGGTTTTTTAGAATCACTCTGTGAATGTCTTTGGAAACACTTCTTAAGAAGGAAAGCATAGGTCTTTCATCTGAGTGAAAACTGCATTCTATTCAGTTTTTAGTACTGTGTTGAATGGTTAGGCAATTCACTTGTAGGGAAATGTTTGTTCGCATTCTGTATACTCAATTCTTTAACAGTAAATCTCATGGCTTGCGTTTGACAGAAATTCCAGTGAAATCACGTTTAAAAGCCAACGCCAGTAAAAAGGCTTTGTAGAATCACTCTGTGAATGTCTTTGAAAACACTTCTTAAGAAGGAAAGCATACTTCTTTCATCTGAGTGAAAACTGCATTCTATTCAGTTTTTAGTACTGTGTTGAATGGTTAGGCGATTCACTTGTAGGGAAGCATTTGTTCGCATTCTGTATACTCAATTCTTTAACAGCAAATTGCGCATCTTGCCTTTGACAGAAATTCCAATGAAAACACGTTTAAAAGCCAATGTCAGTAAAAAGGCTTTGTAGAATCACTCTGTGAATGTCTTTGAAAACACTTCTTAAGAAGGAATGTATACATACGTCTTTCATCTGAGTGAAAACTGCATTCTATTCAATTTTTAGTACTGTGTTGAATGGTTAGGCGATTCAATTGTAGAAAGCCTTTGTTTGCATTCTGTATGCTCAATTCTTTAACAGCAAATCTCACGTCTTGCGATTGACAGAAATTCCAGTGAAATCACATTTAAAAGCCAACACCGGTAAAAAGGCTTTGTAGAATCACTCTGTGAATGTCTTTGAAAACACTTCTTATGAAGGAAAGCATACGTCTTTCATCTGAGTGAAAACTGCATTCTATTCAGTTTTTAGTACTGTGTTGAATGGTTAGGCGATTCACTTGTAGGGAAGCGTTTGTTTGCATTCTGTATACTCAATTCTTTAACAGCAAATTGCGCATCTTGCCTTTGACAGAAATTCCAGTGAAATCACCTTTAAAAACCAACGTCAGTAAAAAGGCTTTGTAGAATCACTCTGTGAATGTCTTTGGAAACACTTCTTAAGAAGGAAAGCATACGTCTTTCATCTGAGTGAAAACTGCATTCTATTCAGTTTTTAGTACTGTGTTGAATGCTTGGGCGATTCACTTGTAGGGAAGCATTTGTTCGCATTCTGTATACTCAATTCTTTAACAGCAAATCTCGAGTCTTGCTTTTGACAGAAATTCCAGTGAAATCACGTTTAAAAGCCAACGTCAGTAAAAAGGCTTTGTAGAAACACTCTGTGAATGTCTTTGAAAACACTTTTTAAAAAGGAAAGCATACGTCTTTCATCTGAGTGAAAACTGCATTCTATTCAGTTTTTAGTATTGTGTTGAATGGTTAGGCGATTCACTTGTAGGGAAGCGTTTGTTCGCATTCTGTATACTCAATTCTTTAACAGCAAATCTCGCGTCTTGCTTTTGACAGAAATTCCAGTGAAATCACGTTTAAAAGCCAACACCAGTAAAAAGGCTGTGTAGAATCACTGTGTGAATGTCTTTGAAAACACTTCTTAAGAAGGAAAGCATACGTCTTTCATCTGAGTGAAAACTGCATTCTATTCTGTTTTTAGTACTGTTTTGAATGGTTAGGCGATTCACTTGTAGGGAAGCGTTTGTTTGCATTCTGTATACTGAATTCTTTAACAGCAAATTGCGCATCTTGCCTTTGACAGAAATTCCAGTGAAATCACGTTTAAAAGCCAACGTCAGTAAAAAGGCTTTGTAGAATCACTCTGTGAATGTCTTTGAAAACACTTCTTAAGAAGGAAAGCATACGTCTTTCATCTGAGTGAAAACTGCATTCTATTCATTTTTTAGTAATGTGTTGAATGGTTAGGTGATTCAATTGTAGGAAGCATTTGTTTGCATTCTGTATACTCAATTCTTTAACAGCAATTTGCGCATCTTGCCTTTGACAGAAATTCCAATGAGAACACGTTTAAAAGCCACTGTCAGTAAAAAGGCTTTGTAGAATCACTCTGTGAATGTCTTTGAAAACACTTCTTAAGAAGGAAAGCATACGTCTTTCATCTGAGTGAAAACTGCATTCTATTCAGTTTTTAGTACTGTGTTGAATGGTTAGGCGATTCAATTGTAGAAAGCCTTTGTTTGCATTCTGTATGCTCAATTCTTTAACAGCAAATCTCGTGTCTTGCCATTGACAGAAATTCCTTTGAAATAACGTTTAAAAGACAACGCCAGAAAAAAGGCTTTGTAGAATCACTCTGTGAATGTCTTTGAAAACACTTCTTAAGAAGGAAAGCATATGTCTTTCATCTGAGTGAAAACTGCATTCTATTCAGTTTTTAGTACTGTGTTGAATGGTTAGGCGATTCAGTTGTAGGGAAGCGTTTGTTTGCATTCTGTATACTCAATTCTTTAACAGCAAATTGCGCATCTTGCCTTTGACAGAAATTCCAGTGAAATCACCTTTAAAAGCCAACGTCAGTAAAAAGGCTTTGTAGAATCACTCTGTGAATGTCTTTGGAAACACTTCTTAAGAAGGAAAGCATAAGTCTTTCATCTGAGTGAAAAGTGCATTCTATTCAGTTTTTAGTACTGTGTTGAATGCTTAGGCGATTCACTTGTAGGGAAGCGTTTGTTCCCATTCTGTATACTCAATTCTTTAACAGCAAATCTCGAGTCTTGCTTTTGACAGAAATTCCAGTGAAATCATGTTTAAAAGCCAACGTCAGTAAAAAGGCTTTGTAGAAACACTCTGTGAATGTCTTTGAAAACACTTTTTAAAAAGGAAAGCATACGTCTTTCATCTGAGTGAAAACTGCATTCTATTCAGTTTTTAGTATTGTGTTGAATGGTTAGGCGATTCACTTGTAGGGAAGCGTTTGTTCGCATTCTGTATACTCAATTCTTTAACAGCAAATCTCGCGTCTTGCTTTTGACAGAAATTCCAGTGAAATCACGTTTAAAAGCCAACGTCAGTAAAAAGGCTTTGTAGAATCACTCTGTGAATGTCTTTGAAAACACTTCTTAAGAAGGAAAGCATACGTCTTTCATCTGAGTGAAAACTGCATTCTATTCAGTTTTTAGTAATGTGTTGAATGGTTAGGTGATTCAATTGTAGGAAGCATTTGTTTGCATTCTGTATACTCAATTCTTTAACAGCAAATTGCGCATCTTGCCTTTGACAGAAATTCCAATGAGAACACGTTTAAAAGCCACTGTCAGTAAAAAGGCTTTGTAGAATCACTCTGTGAATGTCTTTGGAAACACTTCTTAAGAAGGAAAGCATACGTCTTTCATCTGAGTGAAAACTGCATTCTATTCAGTTTTTAGTACTGTGTTGAATGCTTGGGCGATTCACTTGTAGGGAAGCATTTGTTCGCATTCTGTATACTCAATTCTTTAACAGCAAATCTCGAGTCTTGCTTTTGACAGAAATTCCAGTGAAATCACGTTTAAAAGCCAATGTCAGTAAAAAGGCTTTGTAGAAACACTCTGTGAATGTCTTTGAAAACACTTTTTAAAAAGGAAAGCATACGTCTTTCATCTGAGTGAAAACTGCATTCTATTCAGTTTTTAGTACTGTGTTGAATGGTTAGGCGATTCACTTGTGGGGAAGCGTTTGTTCGAATTCTGTATACTCAATTCTTTAACAGCAAATCTCGCAGCTTGCGTTTGACAGAAATTCCAGTGAAATCACGTTTAAAAGCCAAAGCCAGTAAAAAGGCTTTGTAGAATCACTCTGTGAATGTCTTTGAAAACACTTCTTAAGAAGGAAAGCATACGTCTTTCATCTGAGTGAAAACTGCATTCTATTCAGTTTTTAGTACTGTGTTGAATGGTTAGGCGATTCAATTGTAGGGAAGCGTTTGTTTGCATTCTGTATACTCAATTCTTTAACAGCAAATTGCGCATCTTGCCTTTGACAGAAATTCCAGTGAAATCACCTTTAAAAGCCAACGTCAGTAAAAAGGCTTTGTAGAATCACTCTGTGAATGTCTTTGGAAACACTTCTTAAGAAGGAAAGCATAAGTCTTTCATCTGAGTGAAAACTGCATTCTATTCAGTTTTTAGTACTGTGTTGAATGCTTAGGCGATTCACTTGTAGGGAAGCGTTTGTTCGCATTCTGTATACTCAATTCTTTAACAGCAAATCTCGAGTCTTGCTTTTGACAGAAATTCCAGTGAAATCACGTTTAAAAGCCAACACCAGTAAAAAGGCTGTGTAGAATCACTCTGTGAATGTCTTTGAAAACACTTCTTAAGAAGGAAAGCATACGTCTTTCATCTGAGTGAAAACTGCATTCTATTCTGTTTTTAGTACTGTTTTGAATGGTTAGGCGATTCACTCGTAGGGAAGCGTTTGTTTGCATTCTGTATACTGAATTCTTTAACAGCAAATTGCGCATCTTGCCTTTGACAGAAATTCCAGTGAAATCACGTTTAAAAGCCAACGTCAGTAAAAAGGCTTTGTAGAATCACTCTGTGAATGTCTTTGAAAACACTTCTTAAGAAGGAAAGCATACGTCTTTCATCTGAGTGAAAACTGCATTCTATTCAGTTTTTAGTACTGTGTTGAATGGTTAGGCGATTCACTTGTAGGGAAGCCTTTGTTCGCATTCTGTATACTCAATTCTTTAACAGCAAATCTCGCGTCTTGCTTTTGACAGAAATTCCAGTGAAATCACGTTTAAAAGCCAACACCAGTAAAAAGGCTGTGTAGAATCACTCTGTGAATGTCTTTGAAAACACTTCTTAAGAAGGAAAGCATACTTCTTTCATCTGAGTGAAAACTGCATTCTATTCAGGTTTAGTACTGTGTTGAATGGTTAGGCGATTCACTTGTAGGGAAGCGTTTGTTTGCATTCTGTATACTCAATTCTTTAACAGCAAATTGCGCATCTTGCCTTTGACAGAAATTCCAATGAGAACACGTTTAAAAGCCAATGTCAGTAAAAAGGCTTTGTAGAATCACTCTCTGAATGTCTTTGGAAACACTTCTTAAGAAGGAAAGCATACGTCTTTCATCTGAGTGAAAACTGCATTTATTCAGTTTTTAGTACTGTGTTGAATGGTTAGGCGATTCACTTGTAGGGAAGCGTTTGTTTGCATTCTGTATACTCAATTCTTTAACAGCAAATCTCGCGTCTTGCCATTGACAGAAATTCCAGTGAAATCACGTTTAAAAGCCAACGCCAGAAAAAAGGCTTTGTAGAATCACTCTGTGAATGTCTTTGAAAACACTTCTTAAGAAGGAAAGCATACGTCTTTCATCTGAGTGAAAACTGCATTCTATTCAGTTTTTAGTACTGTGTTGAATGATTAGGCGATTAAATTGTAGGAAGCGTTTGTTTGCATTCTGTATGCTCAATTCTTTAACAGCAAATCTCGCGTCTTTCGATTGAGAGAAATTCCAGTGAAATCACGTTTAAAAGCCAACGCTGGCAAAAAGGCTTTGTAGAATCACTCTGTGAATGTCTTTGAAAACACTTCTTAAGAAGGAAAGCATACGTCTTTCATCTGAGTGAAAACTGCATTCTATTCTGTTTTTAGTACTGTTTTGAATGGTTAGGCAATTCACTCGTAGGGAAGCGTTTGTTTGCATTCTGTATACTGAATTCTTTAACAGCAAATTGCGCATCTTGCCTTTGACAGAAATTCCAGTGAAATCACGTTTAAAAGCCAACGTCAGTAAAAAGGCTTTGTAGAATCACTCTGTGAATGTCTTTGAAAACACTTCTTAAGAAGGAAAGCATACGTCTTTCATCTGAGTGAAAACTGCATTCTATTCAGTTTTTAGTACTGTGTTGAATGATTAGGCTATTCAATTGTAGGAAGCGTTTGTTTGCATTCTGTATACTGAATTCTTTAACAGCAAATTGCGCATCTTGCCTTTGACAGAAATTCCAGTGAAATCACGTTTAAAAGCCAACGTCAGTAAAAAGGCTTTGTAGAATCACTCTGTGAATGTCTTTGAAAACACTTCTTAAGAAGGAAAGCATACGTCTTTCATCTGAGTGAAAACTGCATTCTATTCAGTTTTTAGTACTGTGTTGAATGGTTAGGCGATTCACTTGTAGGGAAGCCTTTGTTCGCATTCTGTATACTCAATTCTTTAACAGCAAATCTCGCGTCTTGCTTTTGACAGAAATTCCAGTGAAATCTCGTTTAAAAGCCAACACCAGTAAAAAGGCTGTGTAGAATCACTCTGTGAATGTCTTTGAAAACACTTCTTAAGAAGGAAAGCATACGTCTTTCATCTGAGTGAAAACTGCATTCTATTCAGTTTTTAGTACAGTGTTGAATGGTTAGGCGATTCAATTGTAGGAAGCGTTTGTTTGCATTCTGTATGCTCAATTCTTTAACAGCAAATCGCGCGTCTTGCGATTGACAGAAATTCCAGTGAAATCACGTTTAAAAGCCAACGCCAGTAAAAAGGCTTTGAGGAATCACTCTGTGAATGTCTTTGAAAACACTTCTTAAGAAGGAAAGCATACTTCTTTCATCTGAGTGAAAACTGCATTCTATTCAGGTTTAGTACTGTGTTGAATGGTTAGACAATTCACTTGTAGGAAGCGTTTGTTTGCATTCTGTATACTCAATTCTTTAACAGCAAATTGCGCATCTTGCCTTTGACAGAAATTCCAATGAGAACACGTTTAAAAGCCAATGTCAGTAAAAAGGCTTTGTAGAATCACTCTCTGAATGTCTTTGGAAACACTTCTTAAGAAGGAAAGCATACGACTTTCATCTGAGTGAAAACTGCATTCTATTCAGTTTTTAGTACTGTGTTGAATGGTTAGGCGATTCACTTGTAGGGAAGCGTTTGTTTGCATTCTGTATACTCAATTCTTTAACAGCAAATCTCGCGTCTTGCCATTGACAGAAATTCCAGTGAAATCACGTTTAAAAGCCAACGCCAGAAAAAAGGCTTTGTAGAATCACTCTGTGAATGTCTTTGAAAACACTTCTTAAGAAGGAAAGCATACATCTTTCATCTGAGTGAAAACTGCATTCTATTCAGTTTTTAGTACTGTTTGGAATGATTAGGGGATTCAATTGTAGGAAGCGTTTATTTGCATTCTGTATGCTCAATTCTTTAACAGCAAATCTCGCGTCTTTCGATTGACAGAAATTCCAGTGAAATCACGTTTAAAAGCCAACGCTGGTAAAAAGGCTTTGTAGAATCACTCTGTGAATGTCTTTGAAAACACTTCTTAAGAAGGAAAGCATACGTATTTCATCTGAGTGAAAACTGCATTCTATTCAGTTTTTAGTACTGTGTTGAATGGTTAGGCGATTCACTTGTAGGGAAGCGTTTGTTCGCATTCTGTATACTCAATTCTTTAACAGCAAATCTCGTGGCTTGCGTTTGACAGAAATTCCAGTGAAATCACGTTTAAAAGCCAACGCCAGTAAAAAGGCTTTGTAGAATCACTCTGTGAATGTCTTTGAAAACACTTCTTAAGAAGGAAAGCATACGTCTTTCATCTGAGTGAAAACTGCATTCTATTCAGTTTTTAGTACTGTGTTGAATGGTTAGGTGATTCAATTGTAGGAAGCGTTTGTTTGCATTCTGTATACTCAATTCTTTAACAGCAAATCTCACGTCTTGCGATTGACAGAAATTCCAGTGAAATCACATTTAAAAGCCAACACCGGTAAAAAGGCTTTGTAGAATCACTCTGTGAATGTCTTTGAAAACACTTCTTAAGAAGGAAAGCATAGGTCTTTATTCTGTGAAAACTGCATTCTATTCAGTTTTTAGTACTGTGTTGAATGGTTAGGCGATTCACTTGTAGAGAAGCATTTATTCGCATTCTGTATACTCAATTCTTTAACAGCAAATCTTGCAACTTGTGTTTGACAGAAATTCCAGTGAAATCACGTTTAAAAGCCAACGCCAGTAAAAAGGCTTTGTAGAAACACTCTGTGAATGTCTTTGGAAACACTTCTTAAGAAGGAAAGCATATGTCTTTCATCTGAGTGAAAACTGCATTCTATTCAGTTTTTAGTACTGTGTTGAATGGTTAGGCGATTCACTTGTATGGAAGCGTTGGTTTGCATTCTGTATACTCAATTCTTTAACAGCAAATTGCGCATCTTGCCTTTGACAGAAATTCCAGTGAAATCACCTTTAAAAGTCAACGTCAGTAAAAAGGCTTTGTAGAATCACTCTGTGAATGTCTTTGGAAACACTTCTTAAGAAGGAAAGCATAGGTCTTTCATCTGATTGAAAACTGCATTCTATTCAGTTTTTAGTACTGTGTTGAATGGTTAGGTGATTCACTTGTAGGGAAGCGTTTGTTTGCATTCTGTATACTCAATTCTTTAACAGCAAATTGCGCATCTTGCCTTTGACAGAAATTCCAATGAAAACACGTTTAAAAGCCAACGTCAGTAAAAAGGCTTTGTAGAATCACTCTGTGAATGTCTTTGAAAACACTTCTTAAGAAGGATTGCATACATACGTCTTTCATCTGAGGGAAAACTGCATTCTATTCTGTTTTTATTACTGTGTTGAATGGTTAGGCGATTCACTTGTAGGGAAGCGTTTGTTCGCATTCTGTATACTCAATTCTTTAACAGCAAATCTAGTGGCTTGCGTTTGACAGAAATTCCAGTGAAATCACGTTTAAAAGCCAACGCCAGTAAAAAGTCTTTGTAGAATCACTCTGTGAATGTCTTTGAAAACACTTCTTAAGAAGGAAAGCATACGTCTTTCATCTGAGTGAAAACTGCATTCTATTCAGTTTTTAGTACTGTGTTGAATGGTTAGGCGATTCAATTGTAGGAAGCTTTTGTTTGCATTCTGTATGCTCAATTCTTTAACAGCAAATCTCACGTCTTGCGATTGACAGAAATTCCAGTAAAATCACATTTAAAAGCCAACACCGGTAAAAAGGCTTTGTAGAATCACTCTGTGAATGTCTTTGAAAACACTTCTTAAGAAGGAAAGCATACGTATTTCATCTGAGTGAAAACTGCATTCTATTCAGTTTTTAGAACTGTGTTGAATGGTTAGGCGATTCACTTGTATGGAAGCGTTTGTTTGCATTCTGTATACTCAATTCTTTAACAGCAAATCTTGCAACTTGTGTTTGACAGAAATTCCAGTGAAATCACGTTTAAAAGCCGACGCCAGTAAAAAGGCTTTGTAGAATCACTCTGTGAATGTCTTTGGAAACACTTCTTAAGAAGGAAAGCATACGTCTTTCATCTGAGTGAAAACTGCATTCTATTCAGTTTTTAGTACTGTGTTGAATGGTTAGGCAATTCACTTGTAGGGAAGCGTTTGTTTCCATTCTGTATACTCAATTCTTTAACAGCAAATTGCGCATCTTGCCTTTGACAGAAATTCCAGTGAAATCACCTTTAAAAGCCAACGTCAGTAAAAAGGTTTTGTAGAATCACTCTGTGAATGTCTTTGGAAACACTTCTTAAGAAGGAAAGCATAGGTCTTTCATCTGAGTGAAAACTGCATTCTATTCAGTTTTTAGTACTGTGTTGAATGGTTAGGCAATTCACTTGTAGGGAAACGTTTGTTCGCATTCTGTATACTCAATTCTTTAACAGCAAATCTCATGGCTTGCGTTTGACAGAAATTCCAGTGAAATCACGTTTAAAAGCCAACGCCAGTAAAAAGGCTTTGTAGAATCACTCTGTGAATGTCTTTGAAAACACTTCTTAAGAAGGAAAGCATACTTCTTTCATCTGAGTGAAAACTGCATTCTATTCAGTTTTTAGTACTGTGTTGAATGGTTAGGCGATTCACTTGTAGGGAAGCATTTGTTCGCATTCTGTATACTCAATTCTTTAACAGCAAATTGCGCATCTTGCCTTTGACAGAAATTCCAATGAAAACACGTTTAAAAGCCAATGTCAGTAAAAAGGCTTTGTAGAATCACTCTGTGAATGTCTTTGAAAACACTTCTTAAGAAGGAATGCATACATACGTCTTTCATCTGAGTGAAAACTGCATTCTATTCAGTTTTTAGTACTGTGTTGAATGGTTAGGCGATTCACTTGTAGGGAAGCGTTTGTTCGCATTCTGTATACTCAATTCTTTAACAGCAAATCTCGTGGCTTGCGTTTGACAGAAATTCCAGTGAAATCACGTTTAAAAGCCAACGCCAGTAAAAAGGCTTTGTAGAATCACTCTGTGACTGTCTTTGAAAACACTTCTTAAGAAGGAAAGCATACGTCTTTCATCTGAGTGAAAACTGCATTCTATTCAGTTTTTAGTACTGTGTTGAATGGTTAGGCGATTCACTTGGAGGGAAGCATTTGTTCGCATTCTGTATACTCAATTCTTTAACAGCAAATCTCGCGTCTTGCGTTTGACAGAAATTCCAATGAAATCACGTTTAAAAGCCAACGTCAGTAAAAAGGCTTTGTAGAAACACTCTGTGAATGTCTTTGAAAACACTTCTTAAGAAGGAAAGCATACGTCTTTCATCTGAGTGAAAACTGCATTCTATTCAGTTTTTAGTACTGTGTTGAATGGTTAGGCGATTCACTTGTAGGGAAGTGTTTGTTTGCATTCTGTATACTCAATTCTTTAACAGCAAATTCCGCATCTTGCCTTTGACAGAAATTCCAATGAAAACACGTTTAAAAGCCAACGTCAGTAAAAATGCTTCGTAGAATCACTCTGTGAATGTCTTTGAAAACACTTCTTAAGAAAGAAAGCATACTTCTTTCATCTGAGTGAAAACTGCATTCTATTCAGTTTTTAGTACTGTGTTGAATGGTTCGGCGATTCACTTGTAGGTAAGCTTTTGTTTGCATTCTGTATACTCAATTCTTTAACAGCAAATTGCGCTTCTTGCCTTTGACAAAATTCCAGTGAAATCACCTTTAATAGCCAACGTCAGTAAAAAGGCTTTGTAGAATCACTCTGTGAATGTCTTTGGAAACACTTCCTAAGAAGGAAAGCATACGTATTTCATCTGAGTGAAAACTGCATTCTATTCAGTTTTTAGTACTGTGTTGAATGGTTAGGCGATTCACTTGTAGGGAAGCGTTTGTTCGCATTCTGTATACTCCATTCTTTAACAGCAAATCTCGTGGCTTGCATTTGACAGAAATTCGAGTGAAATCACGTTTAAAAGCCAACGCCAGTAAAAAGGCTTTGTAGAATCACTCTGTGAATGTCTTTGAAAACACTTCTTAAGAAGGAAAGCATACGTCTTTCATCTGAGTGAAAACTGCATTCTATTCAGTTTTTAGTACTGTGTTGAATGGTTAGGCGATTCAATTGTAGGAAGCGTTTGTTTGCATTCTGTATGCTCAATTCTTTAACAGCAAATCTCACGTCTTGCTATTGACAGAAATTCCAGTGAAATCACATTTAAAAGCCAACACCGGTAAAAAGGCTTTGTAGAATCACTCTGTGAATGTCTTTGAAAACACTTCTTAAGAAGGAAAGCATAGGTCTTTCATCTGTGAAAACTGCATTCTATTCAGTTTTTAGTACTGTGTTGAATGGTTAGGTGATTCACTTGTAGGGAAGCGTTTGTTCGCATTCTGTATACTGAATTCTTTAACAGCAAATTGCGCATCTTGTCTTTGACAGAAATTCCAGTGAAATCACGTTTAAAAGCCAACTTCAGTAAAAAGGCTTTGTAGGATCACTCTGTGAATGTCTTTGGAAACACTTCTTAAGAAGGAAAGCATATGTCTTTCATCTGAGTGAAAACTGCATTCTATTCAGTTTTTAGTACTGTGTTGAATGGTTAGGCGATTCACTTGTAGGGAAGCGTTTGTTTGCATTCTGTATACTCAATTCTTTAACAGCAAATTGCGCATCTTGTCTTTGACAGAAATTCCAATGAAAACACGTTTAAAAGCCAACGTCAGTAAAAAGGCTTTGTAGAATCACTCTGTGAATGTCTTTGAAAACACTTCTTAAGAAGGAATGCATACATACGTCGTTCATCTGAGTGAAAACTGCATTCTATTCAGTTTATAGTACTGTGTTGAATGGTTAGGCGATTCACTTGTATGGAAGCGTTTGTTTGCATTCTGTATACTCAATTCTTTAACAGCAAATCTTGCAACTTGTGTTTGACAGAAATTCCAGTGAAATCACGTTTAAAAGCCAACGCCAGTAAAAAGGCTTTGTAGAATCACTCTGTGAATGTCTTTGGAAACACTTCTTAAGAAGGAAAGCATACGTCTTTCATCTGAGTGAAAACTGCATTCTATTCAATTTTTAGTACTGTGTTGAATGGTTAGGCAATTCACTTGTAGGGAAGCCTTTGTTCGCATTCTGTATACTCAATTCTTTAACAGCAAATTGCGCATCTTGCCTTTGACAGAAATTCCAGTGAAATCACCTTTAAAAGCCAACGTCAGTAAAAAGGTTTTGTAGAATCACTCTGTGAATGTCTTTGGAAACACTTCTTAAGAAGGAAAGCATACGTCTTTCATCTGAGTGAAAACTGCATTCTATTCAGTTTTTAGTACTGTGTTGAATGGTTAGGCAATTCACTTGAAGGGAAGCGTTTGTTCGCATTCTGTATACTCAATACTTTAACAGCAAATCTCATGGCTTGCGTTTGACAGAAATTCCAGTGAAATCACGTTTAAAAGCCAACACCAGTAAAAAGGCTTTGTAGAATCACTCTGTGAATGTCTTTGAAAACACTTCTTAAGAAGGAAAGCATACTTCTTTCATCTGAGTGAAAACTGCATTCTATTCAGTTTTTAGTACTGTGTTGAATGGTTAGGCGATTCACTTGTAGGGAAGCCTTTGTTCGCATTCTGTATACTCAATTCTTTAACAGCAAATTGCGCATCCTGCCTTTGACAGAAATTCCAATGAAAACACGTTTAAAAGCCAATGTCAGTAAAAAGGCTTTGTAGAATCACTCTGTGAATGTCTTTGAAAACACTTCTTAAGAAGGAATGCATACATACGTCTTTCATCTGAGTGAAAACTGCATTCTATTCAGTTTTTAGTACTGTGTTGAATGGTTAGGCGATTCACTTGTAGGGAAGCGTTTGTTTGCATTCTGTATACTCAATTCTTTAACAGCAAATCTCGTGGCTTGCGTTTGACAGAAATTCCAGTGAAATCACGTTTAAAAGCCAACGCCAGTAAAAAGGCTTTGTAGAATCACTCTGTGAATGTCTTTGAAAACACTTCTTAAGAAGGAAAGCATACGTCTTTAATCTGAGTGAAAACTGCATTCTATTCAGTTTTTAGTACTGTGTTGAATGGTTAGGCGATTCAATTGTAGGAAGCCTTTGTTTGCATTCTGTATGCTCAATTCTTTAACAGCAAATCTCACGTCTTGCGATTGACAGAAATTCCAGTGAAATCACATTTAAAAGCCAACACCGGTAAAAAGGCTTTGTAGAATCACTCTGTGAATGTCTTTGAAAACACTTCTTAAGAAGGAAAGCATACGTCTTTCATCTGAGTGAAAACTGCATTCTATTCAGTTTTTAGAACTGTGTTGAATGGTTAGGCGATTCACTTGTATGGAAGCGTTTGTTTGCATTCTGTATACTCAATTCTGTAACAGCAAATTGCGCATCTTGCCTTTGACAGAAATTCCAGTGAAATCACATTTAAAAGCCAACGTCAGTAAAAAGGCTTTGTAGAATCACTCTGTAAATGTCTTTGAAAACACTTCTTAAGAAGGAAAGCATACGTCTTTCATCTGAGTGAAAACTGCATTCTATTCAGTTTTTAGTACTGTGTTGAATGGTTAGGCAATTCACTTGGAGGGAAGCGTTTGTTCGCATTCTGTATACTCAATACTTTAACAGCAAATCTCATGGCTTGCGTTTGACAGAAATTCCAGTGAAATCACGTTTAAAAGCCAACACCAGTAAAAAGGCTTTGTAGAATCACTCTGTGAATGTCTTTGAAAACACTTCTTAAGAAGGAAAGCATACTTCTTTCATCTGAGTGAAAACTGCATTCTATTCAGTTTTTAGTACTGTGTTGAATGGTTAGGCGATTCACTTGTAGGGAAGCCTTTGTTCGCATTCTGTATACTCAATTCTTTAACAGCAAATTGCGCATCCTGCCTTTGACAGAAATTCCAATGAAAACACGTTTAAAAGCCAATGTCAGTAAAAAGGCTTTGTAGAATCACTCTGTGAATGTCTTTGAAAACACTTCTTAAGAAGGAATGCATACATACGTCTTTCATCTGAGTGAAAACTGCATTCTATTCAGTTTTTAGTACTGTGTTGAATGGTTAGGCGATTCACTTGTAGGGAAGCGTTTGTTTGCATTCTGTATACTCAATTCTTTAACAGCAAATCTCGTGGCTTGCGTTTGACAGAAATTCCAGTGAAATCACGTTTAAAAGCCAACGCCAGTAAAAAGGCTTTGTAGAATCACTCTGTGAATGTCTTTGAAAACACTTCTTAAGAAGGAAAGCATACGTCTTTAATCTGAGTGAAAACTGCATTCTATTCAGTTTTTAGTACTGTGTTGAATGGTTAGGCGATTCAATTGTAGGAAGCCTTTGTTTGCATTCTGTATGCTCAATTCTTTAACAGCAAATCTCACGTCTTGCGATTGACAGAAATTCCAGTGAAATCACATTTAAAAGCCAACACCGGTAAAAAGGCTTTGTAGAATCACTCTGTGAATGTCTTTGAAAACACTTCTTAAGAAGGAAAGCATACGTCTTTCATCTGAGTGAAAACTGCATTCTATTCAGTTTTTAGAACTGTGTTGAATGGTTAGGCGATTCACTTGTATGGAAGCGTTTGTTTGCATTCTGTATACTCAATTCTGTAACAGCAAATTGCGCATCTTGCCTTTGACAGAAATTCCAGTGAAATCACATTTAAAAGCCAACGTCAGTAAAAAGGCTTTGTAGAATCACTCTGTAAATGTCTTTGAAAACACTTCTTAAGAAGGAAAGCATACGTCTTTCATCTGAGTGAAAACTGCATTCTATTCAGTTTTTAGTACTGTGTTGAATGGTTAGGCAATTCACTTGGAGGGAAGCGTTTGTTCGCATTCTGTATACTCAATTCTTTAACAGCAAATCTCGCGTCTTGCATTTGACAGAAATTCCAATGAAATCACGTTTATAAGCCAACGTCAGTAAAAAGGCTTTGTAGAAACACTCTGTGAATGTCTTTGAAAACACTTCTTAAGAAGGAAAGCATACGTCTTTCATCTGAGTGAAAACTGCATTCTATTCAGTTTTTAGTACTGTGTTGAATGGTTCGGCGATTCACTTGTAGGGAAGCTTTTGTTTGCATTCTGTATACTCAATTCTTTAACAGCAAATTGTGCTTCTTGCCTTTGACAGAAATTCCAGTGAAATCACCTTTAATAGCCAACGTCAGTAAAAAGGCTTTGTAGAATCACTCTGTGAATGTCTTTGGAAACACTTCCTAAGAAGGAAAACATACGTATTTCATCTGAGTGAAAACTGCATTCTATTCAGTTTTTAGTACTGTGTTGAATGGTTAGGCGATTCACTTGTATGGAAGCGTTTGTTTGCATTCTGTATACTCAATTCTTTAACAGCAAATCTTGCAACTTGTGTTTGACAGAAATTCCAGTGAAATCACGTTTAAAAGCCAACGCCAGTAAAAAGGCTTTGTAGAATCACTCTGTGAATGTCTTTGAAAACACTTCTTAAGAAGGAATGCATACATACGTCTTTCATCTGAGTGAAAACTGCATTCTATTCAGTTTATAGTACTGTGTTGAATGGTTAGGCGATTCACTTGTATGGAAGCGTTTGTTTGCATTCTGTATACTCAATTCTTTAACAGCAAATCTTGCAACTTGTGTTTGACAGAAATTCCAGTGAAATCACGTTTAAAAGCCAACGCCAGTAAAAAGGCTTTGTAGAATCACTCTGTGAATGTCTTTGGAAACACTTCTTAAGAAGGAAAGCATACGTCTTTCATCTGAGTGAAAACTGCATTCTATTCAGTTTTTAGTACTGTGTTGAATGGTTAGGCAATTCACTTGTAGGGAAGCGTTTGTTCGCATTCTGTAAACTCAATTCTTTAACAGCAAATTGTGCATCTTGCCTTTGACAGAAATTCCAGTGAAATCACCTTTAAAAGCCAACGTCAGTAAAAAGGTTTTGTAGAATCACTCTGTGAATGTCTTTGGAAACACTTCTTAAGAAGGAAAGCATACGTCTTTCATCTGAGTGAAAACTGCATTCTATTCAGTTTTTAGTACTGTGTTGAATGGTTAGGCAATTCACTTGAAGGGAAGCGTTTGTTCGCATTCTGTATACTCAATACTTTAACAGCAAATCTCATGGCTTGCGTTTGACAGAAATTCCAGTGAAATCACGTTTAAAAGCCAACACCAGTAAAGGCTTTGTAGAATCACTCTGTGAATGTCTTTGAAAACACTTCTTAAGAAGGAAAGCATACTTCTTTCATCTGAGTGAAAACTGCATTCTATTCAGTTTTTAGTACTGTGTTGAATGGTTAGGCGATTCACTTGTAGGGAAGCGTTTGTTCGCATTCTGTATACTCAATTCTTTAACAGCAAATTGCGCATCCTGCCTTTGACAGAAATTCCAATGAAAACACGTTTAAAAGCCAATGTCAGTAAAAAGGCTTTGTAGAATCACTCTGTGAATGTCTTTGAAAACACTTCTTAAGAAGGAATGCATACATACGTCTTTCATCTGAGTGAAAACTGCATTCTATTCAGTTTTTAGTACTGTGTTGAATGGTTAGGCGATTCACTTGTAGGGAAGCGTTTGTTCGCATTCTGTATACTCAATTCTTTAACAGCAAATCTCGTGGCTTGCGTTTGACAGAAATTCCAGTGAAATCACATTTAAAAGCCAACATCACTAAAAAGGCTTTGTAGAATCACTCTGTGAATGTCTTTGAAAACACTTCTTAAGAAGGAAAGCATACGTCTTTCATCTGAGTGAAAACTGCATTCTATTTCGTTTTTAGTACTGTGTTGAATGGTTAGGCGATTCAATTGTAGGAAGCGTTTGTTTGCATTCTATATGCTCAATTCTTTAACAGCAAATCTCACGTCTTGCGATTGACAGAAATTCCAGTGAAATCACATTTAAAAGCCAAAACCGGTAAAAAGGCTTTGTAGAATCACTCTGTGAATGTCCTTGGAAACACTTCTTAAGAAGGAAAGCATATGTCTATCATCTGAGTGAAAACTGCATTCTATTCAGTTTTTAGTACTGTGTTGAATGGTTAGGCGATTCACTTGTAGGGAAGCGTTTGTTTGCATTCTGTATACTCAATTCTTTAACAGCAAATTGCGCATCTTGTCTTTGACAGAAATTCCAATGAAAACACATTTAAAAGCCAACGTCAGTAAAAAGGCTTTGTAGAATCACTCTGTGAATGTCTTTGAAAACACTTCTTAAGAAGGAATGCATACATACGTCTTTCATCTGAGTGAAAACTGCATTCTATTCAGTTTATAGTACTGTGTTGAATGGTTAGGCGATTCACTTGTAGGGAAGAGTTTGTTTGCATTCTGTATACTCAATTCTTTAACAGCAAATCTTGCAACTTGTGTTTGACAGAAATTCCACTGAAATCACGTTTAAAAGCCAACGCCAGTGAAAAGGCTTTGTAGAATCACTCTGTGAATGTCTTTGGAAACACTTCTTAAGAAGGAAAGCATACGTCTTTCATCTGAGTGAAAACTGCATTCTATTCAGTTTTTAGTACTGTGTTGAATGGTTAGGCGATTCAATTGTAGGGAAGCGTTTGTTCGCATTCTGTATACTCAATTCTTTAACAGCAAATTGCGCATCTTGCCTTTGACAGAAATTCCAGTGAAATCACGTTTAAAATCCAACGTCAGTAAAAAGGCTTTGTAGAATCACTCTGTGAATGTCTTTGGAAACACTTCTTAAGAAGGAAAGCATATGTCTTTCATCTGCGTGAAAACTGCATTCTATTCAGTTTTTAGTACTGTGTTGAATGGTTAGGCAATTCACTTGTAGGGAAGCGTTTGTTCGCATTCTGTATACTCAATTCTTTAACAGCAAATCTCATGGCTTGCGTTTGACAGAAATTCCAGTGAAATCACGTTTAAAAGCCAATGCCAGTAAAAAGGCTTTGTAGAATCACTCTGTGAATGTCTTTTAAAACACTTCTTAAGAAGGAAAGCATACGTCTTTCATCTGTGAAAACTGCATTCTATTCAGTTTTTAGTACTGTGTTGAATGGTTAGGCGATTCACTTGTAGGGAAGCATTTGTTCGCATTCTGTATACTGAATTCTTTAACAGCAAATTGCCCATCTTGCCTTTGACAGAAATTCCAGTGAAATCACGTTTAAAAGCCAACTTCAGTAAAAAGGCTTTGTAGAATCACTCTGTGAATGTCTTTGAAAACACTTCTTAAGAAGGAAAGCATACGTCTTTCATCTGAGTGAAAACTGCATTCTATTCAGTTTTTAGTACTGTGTTGAATGGTTAGGCGATTCACTTGTAGGGAAGCGTTTGTTTGCATTCTGTATACTCAATTCTTTAACAGCAAATTGCGCATCTTGTCTTTGACAGAAATTCAAATGAAAACACGTTTAAAAGCCAACATCAGTAAAAAGGCTTTGTAGAATCACTCTGTGAACGTCTTTGAAAACACTTCTTAAGAAGGAATGCATACATACGTCTTTCATCTGAGTGAAAACTGCATTCTATTCAGTTTATAGTACTGTGTTGAATGGTTAGGCGATTCACTTGTAGGGAAGCGTTTGTTCGCATTCTGTATACTCAATTCTTTAACAGCAAATCTCGTGTCTTGCTTTTGACAGAAACTCCAGTGAAATCACTTTTAAAAGCCAACGCCAGTAAAAAGGCTTTGTAGAATCACTCTGTGAATGTCTTTGAAAACACTTCTTAAGAAGGAAAGCATACGTATTTCATATGAGTGAAAACTGCATTCTATTTAGTTTTTAGAACTGTGTTGAATGGTTAGGCGATTCACTTGTATGGAAGCGTTTTTTTGCATTCTGTATACTCAATTCTTTAACAGCAAATTGCGCATCTTGCCTTTGACAGAAATTCCAATGAAAACACGTTTAAAAGCCAATGTCAGTAAAAATGCTTCGTAGAATCACTCTGTGAATGTCTTTGAAAACACTTCTTAAGAAAGAAAGCATACGTCTTTCATCTGAGTGAAAACTGCATTCTATTCAGTTTTTAGTACTGTGTTGAATGGTTCGGCGATTCACTTGTAGGTAAGCTTTTGTTTGCATTCTGTATACTCAATTCTTTAACAGCAAATTGCGCTTCTTGCCTTTGACAGAAATTCCAGTGAAATCACCTTTAATAGCCAACGTCAGTAAAAAGGCTTTGTAGAATCACTCTGTGAATGTCTTTGGAAACACTTCCTAAGAAGGAAAGCATACGTATTTCATCTGAGTGAAAATTGCATTCTATTCAGTTTTTAGTACTGTGTTGAATGGTTAGGCGATTCACTTGTAGGGAAGCGTTTGTTCGCATTCTGTATACTCAATTCTTTAACAGCAAATCTCGTGGCTTGCGTTTGACAGAAATTCCAGTGACATCACGTTTAAAAGCCAACGCCAGTAATAAGACTTTGTAGAATCACTCTGTGAATGTCTTTGTAAACACTTCTTAAGAAGGAAAGCATACGTCTTTCATCTGAGTGAAAACTGCATTCTATTCAGTTTTTAGTACTGTGTTGAATGGTTAGGCGATTCAATTGTAGGAAGCGTTTGTTTGCATTCTGTATGCTCAATTCTTTAACAGCAAATCTCACGTCTTGCGATTGACAGAAATTCCAGTGAAATCACATTTAAAAGCCAACACCAGTAAAAAGGCTTTGTAGAATCACTCTGTGAATGTCTTTGAAAACACTTCTTAAGAAGGAAAGCATAGGTCTTTCATCTGTGAAAACTGCATTCTATTCAGTTTTTAGTACTGTGTTGAATGGTTAGGCGATTCACTTGTAGGGAAGCGTTTGTT
Organism: Phyllotis vaccarum; assembly: GCA_033318265.1. Lineage (NCBI taxonomy): Eukaryota > Metazoa > Chordata > Mammalia > Rodentia > Cricetidae > Phyllotis > Phyllotis vaccarum. The sequence goes on along the minus strand of JARWLC010000040.1, from coordinate 1,861,156 downwards.
CGCATTCTGTATACTGAATTCTTTAACAGCAAATTTCGCATCTTGTCTTTGACAGAAATTCCAATGAAAACACGTTTAAAAGCCAACGTCAGTAAAAAGGCTTTGTAGAATCACTCTGTGAATGTCTTTGAAAACACTTCTTAAGAAGGAATGCATACATACGTCTTTCATCTGAGTGAAAACTGCATTCTATTCAGTTTATAGTACTGTGTTGAATGGTTAGGCGATTCACATGTATGGAAGCGTTTGTTTGCATTCTGTATACTCAATTCTTTAACAGCAAATCTTGCAACTTGTGTTTGACAGAAATTCCAGTGAAATCACGTTTAAAAGCCAACGCCAGTAAAAAGGCTTTGTAGAATCACTCTGTGAATGTCTTTGGAAACACTTCTTAAGAAGGAAAGCATACGTCTTTCATCTGAGTGAAAACTGCATTCTATTCAGTTTTTAGTACTGTGTTGAATGGTTAGGCAATTCACTTGTAGGGAAGCGTTTGTTCGCATTCTGTATACTCAATTCTTTAACAGCAAATTGCGCATCTTGCCTTTGACAGAAATTCCAGTGAAATCACCTTTAAAAGCCAACGTCAGTAAAAAGGTTTTGTAGAATCACTCTGTGAATGTCTTTGGAAACACTTCTTAAGAAGGAAAGCATACGTCTTTCATCTGAGTGAAAACTGCATTCTATTCAGTTTTTAGTACTGTGTTGAATGGTTAGGCAATTCACTTGAAGGGAAGCGTTTGTTCGCATTCTGTATACTCAATACTTTAACAGCAAATCTCATGGCTTGCATTTGACAGAAATTCCAGTGAAATCACGTTTAAAAGCCAACGCCAGTAAAAAGGCTTTGTAGAATCACTCTGTGAATGTCTTTGAAAACACTTCTTAAGAAGGAAAGCATACGTCTTTCATCTGAGTGAAAACTGCATTCTATTCAGTTTTTAGTACTGTGTTGAATGGTTAGGCGATTCAATTGTTGGAAGCGTTTGTTTGCATTCTGTATGCTCAATTCTTTAACAGCAAATCTCACGTCTTGCGATTGACAGAAATTCCAGTGAAATCACATTTAAAAGCCAACACCGGTAAAAAGGCTTTGTAGAATCACTCTGTGAATGTCTTTGAAAACACTTCTTAAGAAGGAAAGCTTACGTATTTCATCTGAGTGAAAACTGCATTCTATTTAGTTTTTAGAACTGTGTTGAATGGTTAGGCGATTCACTTGTATGGAAGCGTTTTTTTGCATTCTGTATACTCAATTCTTTAACAGCAAATTGCGCATCTTGCCTTTGACAGAAATTCCAGTGAAATCACATTTAAAAGCCAACGTCAGTAAAAAGGCTTTGTAGAAACACTCTGTGAATGTCTTTGAAAACACTTCTTAAGAAGGAAAGCATACGTCTTTCATCTGAGTGAAAACTGCATTCTATTCAGTTTTTAGTACTGTGTTGAATGGTTAGGCGATTCACTTGTAGGGAAGTGTTTGTTTGCATTCTGTATACTCAATTCTTTAACAGCAAATTCCGCATCTTGCCTTTGACAGAAATTCCAATGAAAACACGTTTAAAAGCCAATGTCAGTAAAAATGCTTCGTAGAATCACTCTGTGAATGTCTTTGAAAACACTTCTTAAGAAGGAAAGCATACGTATTTCATCTGAGTGAAAACTGCATTCTATTCAGTTTTTAGTACTGTGTTGAATGGTTCGGCGATTCACTTGTAGGTAAGCTTTTGTTTGCATTCTGTATACTCAATTCTTTAACAGCAAATTGCGCTTCTTGCCTTTGACAGAAATTCCAGTGAAATCACCTTTAATAGCCAACGTCAGTAAAAAGGCTTTGTAGAATCACTCTGTGAATGTCTTTGGAAACACTTCCTAAGAAGGAAAGCATACGTCTTTCATATGAGTGAAAACTGCATTCTATTCAGTTTTTAGTACTGTGTTGAATGGTTAGGCGATTCACTTGTAGGGAAGCGTTTGTTCGCATTCTGTATACTCAATTCTTTAACAGCAAATCTCGTGGCTTGCGTTTCACAGAAATTCCAGTGAAATCACGTTTAAAAGCTAACGCCAGTAAAAAGACTTTGTAGAATCACTCTGTGAATGTCTTTGAAAACACTTCTTAAGAAGGAAAGCATACGTCTTTCATCTGAGTGAAAACTGCATTCTATTCAGTTTTTAGTACTGTGTTGAATGGTTAGGCGATTCAATTGTAGGAAGCGTTTGTTTGCATTCTGTATGCTCAATTCTTTAACAGCAAATCTCACGTCTTGCGATTGACAGAAATTCCAGTGAAATCACATTTAAAAGCCAACACCGGTAAAAAGGCTTTGTACAATCACTCTGTGAATGTCTTTGAAAACACTTCCTAAGAAGGAAAGCATAGGTCTTTCATCTGTGAAAACTGCATTCTATTCAGTTTTTAGTACTGTGTTGAATGGTTAGGCGATTCACTTGTAGGGAAGCGTTTGTTCGCATTCTGTATACTGAATTCTTTAACAGCAAATTTCGCATCTTGTCTTTGACAGAAATTCCAATGAAAACACGTTTAAAAGCCAACGTCAGTAAAAAGGCTTTGTAGAATCACTCTGTGAATGTCTTTGAAAACACTTCTTAAGAAGGAATGCATACATACGTCTTTCATCTGAGTGAAAACTGCATTCTATTCAGTTTATAGTACTGTGTTGAATGGTTAGGCGATTCACTTGTATGGAAGCGTTTGTTTGCATTCTGTATACTCAATTCTTTAACAGCAAATCTTGCAACTTGTGTTTGACAGAAATTCCAGTGAAATCACGTTTAAAAGCCAACGCCAGTAAAAAGGCTTTGTAGAATCACTCTGTGAATGTCTTTGGAAACACTTCTTAAGAAGGAAAGCATACGTCTTTCATCTGAGTGAAAACTGCATTCTATTCAGTTTTTAGTACTGTGTTGAATGGTTAGGCAATTCACTTGAAGGGAAGCGTTTGTTCGCATTCTGTATACTCAATACTTTAACAGCAAATCTCATGGCTTGCATTTGACAGAAATTCCAGTGAAATCACGTTTAAAAGCCAACGCCAGTAAGAAGGCTTTGTAGAATCACTCTGTGAATGTCTTTGAAAACACTTCTTAAGAAGGAAAGCATACTTCTTTCATCTGAGTGAAAACTGCATTCTATTCAGTTTTTAGTAGTGTGTTGAGTGGTTAGGCGATTCACTAGTAGGGAAGCGTTTGTTCGCATTCTGTATACTCAATTCTTTAACAGCAAATTGCGCATCTTGCCTTTGACAGAAATTCCAATGAAAACACGTTTAAAAGCCAATGTCAGTAAAAAGGCTTTGTAGAATCACTCTGTGAATGTCTTTGAAAACACTTCTTAAGAAGGAATGCATACATACGTCTTTCATCTGAGTGAAAACTGCATTCTATTCAGTTTTTAGTACTGTGTTGAATGGTTAGGCGATTCACTTGTAGGGAAGCGTTTGTTCGCATTCTGTATACTCAATTCTTTAACAGCAAATCTCGTGGCTTGCGTTTGACAGAAATTCCAGTGAAATCACGTTTAAAAGCCAACGCCAGTAAAAAGGCTTTGTAGAATCACTCTGTGAATGTCTTTGAAAACACTTCTTAAGAAGGAAAGCATACGTCTTTCATCTGAGTGAAAACTGCATTCTATTCAGTTTTTAGTACTGTGTTGAATGGTTAGGCGATTCAATTGTAGGAAGCCTTTGTTTGCATTCTGTATGCTCAATTCTTTAACAGCAAATCTCACGTCTTGCGATTGACAGAAATTCCAGTGAAATCACATTTAAAAGCCTACACCGGTAAAAAGGCTTTGTAGAATCACTCTGTGAATGTCTTTCAAAACACTTCTTAAGAAGGAAAGCATACGTATTTCATCTGAGTGAAAACTGCATTCTATTCAGTTTTAGAACTGTGTTGAATGGTTAGGCGATTCACTTGTATGGAAGCGTTTGTTTGCATTCTGTATACTCAATTCTTTAACAGCAAATTGCGCATCTTGCCTTTGACAGAAATTCCAGTGAAATCACATTTAAAAGCCAAGTCAGTAAAAAGGCTTTGTAGAATCACTCTGTAAATGTCTTTGAAAACACTTCTTAAGAAGGAAAGCATATGTCTTTCATCTGAGTGAAAACTGCATTCTATTCAGTTTTTAGTACTGTGTTGAATGGTTAGGCAATTCACTTGGAGGGAAGCGTTTGTTCGCATTCTGTATACTCAATTCTTTAACAGCAAATCTCGCGTCTTGCGTTTGAAAGAAATTCCAATGAAATCACGTTTATAAGCCAACGTCAGTAAAAAGGCTTTGTAGAAACACTCTGTGAATGTCTTTGAAAACACTTCTTAAGAAGGAAAGCATACGTCTTTCATCTGAGTGAAAACTGCATTCTATTCAGTTTTTAGTACTGTGTTGAATCGTTCGGCGATTCACTTGTAGGGAAGCTTTTGTTTGCATTCTGTATACTCAATTCTTTAACAGCAAATTGCGCTTCTTGCCTTTGACAGAAATTCCAGTGAAATCACCTTTAATAGCCAACGTCAGTAAAAAGGCTTTGTAGAATCACTCTGTGAATGTCTTTGGAAACACTTCCTAAGAAGGAAAACATACGTATTTCATCTGAGTGAAAACTGCATTCTATTCAGTTTTTAGAACTGTGTTGAATGGTTAGGCGATTCACTTGTATGGAAGCGTTTGTTTGCATTCTGTATACTCAATTCTTTAACAGCAAATCTTGCAACTTGTGTTTGACAGAAATTCCAGTGAAATCACGTTTAAAAGCCAACGCCAGTAAAAAGGCTTTGTAGAATCACTCTGTGAATGTCTTTGGAAACACTTCTTAAGAAGGAAAGCATACGTCTTTCATCTGAGTGAAAACTGCATTCTATTCAGTTTTTAGTACTGTGTTGAATGGTTAGGCGATTCAATTGTAGGAAGCGTTTGTTTGCATTCTGTATGCTCAATTCTTTAACAGCAAATCTCACGTCTTGCGATTGACAGAAATTCCAGTGAAATCACATTTAAAAGCCAACACCGGTAAAAAGGCTTTGTACAATCACTCTGTGAATGTCTTTGAAAACACTTCCTAAGAAGGAAAGCATAGGTCTTTCATCTGTGAAAACTGCATTCTATTCAGTTTTTAGTACTGTGTTGAATGGTTAGGCGATTCACTTGTAGGGAAGCGTTTGTTCGCATTCTGTATACTGAATTCTTTAACAGCAAATTTCGCATCTTGTCTTTGACAGAAATTCCAATGAAAACACGTTTTAAAAGCCAACGTCAGTAAAAAGGCTTTGTAGAATCACTCTGTGAATGTCTTTGAAAACACTTCTTAAGAAGGAATGCATACATACGTCTTTCATCTGAGTGAAAACTGCATTCTATTCAGTTTATAGTACTGTGTTGAATGGTTAGGCGATTCACTTGTATGGAAGCGTTTGTTTGCATTCTGTATACTCAATTCTTTAACAGCAAATCTTGCAACTTGTGTTTGACAGAAATTCCAGTGAAATCACGTTTAAAAGCCAACGCCAGTAAAAAGGCTTTGTAGAATCACTCTGTGAATGTCTTTGGAAACACTTCTTAAGAAGGAAAGCATACGTCTTTCATCTGAGTGAAAACTGCATTCTATTCAGTTTTTAGTACTGTGTTGAATGGTTAGGCAATTCACTTGTAGGGAAGCGTTTGTTCGCATTCTGTATACTCAATTCTTTAACAACAAATTGCGCATCTTGCCTTTGACAGAAATTCCAGTGAAATCACCTTTAAAAGCCAACGTCAGTAAAAAGGTTTTGTAGAATCACTCTGTGAATGTCTTTGGAAACACTTCTTAAGAAGGAAAGCATACGTCTTTCATCTGAGTGAAAACTGCATTCTATTCAGTTTTTAGTACTGTGTTGAATGGTTAGGCAATTCACTTGAAGGGAAGCGTTTGTTCGCATTCTGTATACTCAATACTTTAACAGCAAATCTCATGGCTTGCATTTGACAGAAATTCCAGTGAAATCACGTTTAAAAGCCAACGCCAGTAAGAAGGCTTTGTAGAATCACTCTGTGAATGTCTTTGAAAACACTTCTTAAGAAGGAAAGCATACTTCTTTCATCTGAGTGAAAACTGCATTCTATTCAGTTTTTAGTAGTGTGTTGAGTGGTTAGGCGATTCACTAGTAGGGAAGCGTTTGTTCGCATTCTGTATACTCAATTCTTTAACAGCAAATTGCGCATCTTGCCTTTGACAGAAATTCCAATGAAAACACGTTTAAAAGCCAATGTCAGTAAAAAGGCTTTGTAGAATCACTCTGTGAATGTCTTTGAAAACACTTCTTAAGAAGGAATGCATACATACGTCTTTCATCTGAGTGAAAACTGCATTCTATTCAGTTTTTAGTACTGTGTTGAATGGTTAGGCAATTCACTTGGAGGGAAGCGTTTGTTCGCATTCTGTATACTCAATTCTTTAACAGCAAATCTCGCGTCTTGCGTTTGAAAGAAATTCCAATGAAATCACGTTTATAAGCCAACGTCAGTAAAAAGGCTTTGTAGAAACACTCTGTGAATGTCTTTGAAAACACTTCTTAAGAAGGAAAGCATACGTCTTTCATCTGAGTGAAAACTGCATTCTATTCAGTTTTTAGTACTGTGTTGAATGGTTCGGCGATTCACTTGTAGGGAAGCTTTTGTTTGCATTCTGTATACTCAATTCTTTAACAGCAAATTGCGCTTCTTGCCTTTGACAGAAATTCCAGTGAAATCACCTTTAATAGCCAACGTCAGTAAAAAGGCTTTGTAGAATCACTCTGTGAATGTCTTTGGAAACACTTCCTAAGAAGGAAAACATACGTATTTCATCTGAGTGAAAACTGCATTCTATTCAGTTTTTAGAACTGTGTTGAATGGTTAGGCGATTCACTTGTATGGAAGCGTTTGTTTGCATTCTGTATACTCAATTCTTTAACAGCAAATCTTGCAACTTGTGTTTGACAGAAATTCCAGTGAAATCACGTTTAAAAGCCAACGCCAGTAAAAAGGCTTTGTAGAATCACTCTGTGAATGTCTTTGGAAACACTTCTTAAGAAGGAAAGCATACGTCTTTCATCTGAGTGAAAACTGCATTCTATTCAGTTTTTAGTACTGTGTTGAATGGTTAGGCAATTCACTTGTAGGGAAGCGTTTGTTCGCATTCTGTATACTCAATTCTTTAACAGCAAATTGCGCATCTTGCCTTTGACAGAAATTCCAGTGAAATCACCTTTAAAAGCCAACGTCAGTAAAAAGGTTTTGTAGAATCACTCTGTGAATGTCTTTGGAAACACTTCTTAAGAAGGAAAGCATACGTCTTTCATCTGAGTGAAAACTGCATTCTATTCAGTTTTTAGTACTGTGTTGAATGGTTAGGCAATTCACTTGAAGGGAAGCGTTTGTTCGCATTCTGTATACTCAATACTTTAACAGCAAATCTCATGGCTTGCATTTGACAGAAATTCCAGTGAAATCACGTTTTAAAAGCCAACGCCAGTAAAAAGGCTTTGTAGAATCACTCTGTGAATGTCTTTGAAAACACTTCTTAAGAAGGAAAGCATACGTCTTTCATCTGAGTGAAAACTGCATTCTATTCAGTTTTTAGTACTGTGTTGAATGGTTAGGCGATTCAATTGTTGGAAGCGTTTGTTTGCATTCTGTATGCTCAATTCTTTAACAGCAAATCTCACGTCTTGCGATTGACAGAAATTCCAGTGAAATCACATTTAAAAGCCAACACCGGTAAAAAGGCTTTGTAGAATCACTCTGTGAATGTCTTTGAAAACACTTCTTAAGAAGGAAAGCTTACGTATTTCATCTGAGTGAAAACTGCATTCTATTTAGTTTTTAGAACTGTGTTGAATGGTTAGGCGATTCACTTGTATGGAAGCGTTTTTTTTGCATTCTGTATACTCAATTCTTTAACAGCAAATTGCGCATCTTGCCTTTGACAGAAATTCCAGTGAAATCACATTTAAAAGCCAACGTCAGTAAAAAGGCTTTGTAGAAACACTCTGTGAATGTTTTTGAAAACACTTCTTAAGAAGGAAAGCATACGTCTTTCATCTGAGTGAAAACTGCATTCTATTCAGTTTTTAGTACTGTGTTGAATGGTTAGGCGATTCACTTGTAGGGAAGTGTTTGTTTGCATTCTGTATACTCAATTCTTTAACAGCAAATTCCGCATCTTGCCTTTGACAGAAATTCCAATGAAAACACGTTTAAAAGCCAATGTCAGTAAAAATGCTTCGTAGAATCACTCTGTGAATGTCTTTGAAAACACTTCTTAAGAAGGAAAGCATACGTCTTTCATCTGAGTGAAAACTGCATTCTATTCAGTTTTTAGTACTGTGTTGAATGGTTCGGCGATTCACTTGTAGGTAAGCTTTTGTTTGCATTCTGTATACTCAATTCTTTAACAGCAAATTGCGCTTCTTGCCTTTGACAGAAATTCCAGTGAAATCACCTTTAATAGCCAACGTCAGTAAAAAGGCTTTGTAGAATCACTCTGTGAATGTCTTTGGAAACACTTCCTAAGAAGGAAAGCATACGTCTTTCATATGAGTGAAAACTGCATTCTATTCAGTTTTTAGTACTGTGTTGAATGGTTAGGCGATTCACTTGTAGGGAAGCGTTTGTTCGCATTCTGTATACTCAATTCTTTAACAGCAAATCTCGTGGCTTGCGTTTCACAGAAATTCCAGTGAAATCACGTTTAAAAGCTAACGCCAGTAAAAAGACTTTGTAGAATCACTCTGTGAATGTCTTTGAAAACACTTCTTAAGAAGGAAAGCATACGTCTTTCATCTGAGTGAAAACTGCATTCTATTCAGTTTTTAGTACTGTGTTGAATGGTTAGGCGATTCAATTGTAGGAAGCGTTTGTTTGCATTCTGTATGCTCAATTCTTTAACAGCAAATCTCACGTCTTGCGATTGACAGAAATTCCAGTGAAATCACATTTAAAAGCCAACACCGGTAAAAAGGCTTTGTACAATCACTCTGTGAATGTCTTTGAAAACACTTCCTAAGAAGGAAAGCATAGGTCTTTCATCTGTGAAAACTGCATTCTATTCAGTTTTTAGTACTGTGTTGAATGGTTAGGCGATTCAATTGTTGGAAGCGTTTGTTTGCATTCTGTATGCTCAATTCTTTAACAGCAAATCTCACGTCTTGCGATTGACAGAAATTCCAGTGAAATCACATTTAAAAGCCAACACCGGTAAAAAGGCTTTGTAGAATCACTCTGTGAATGTCTTTGAAAACACTTCTTAAGAAGGAAAGCTTACGTATTTCATCTGAGTGAAAACTGCATTCTATTTAGTTTTTAGAACTGTGTTGAATGGTTAGGCGATTCACTTGTATGGAAGCGTTTTTTTTGCATTCTGTATACTCAATTCTTTAACAGCAAATTGCGCATCTTGCCTTTGACAGAAATTCCAGTGAAATCACATTTAAAAGCCAACGTCAGTAAAAAGGCTTTGTAGAAACACTCTGTGAATGTCTTTGAAAACACTTCTTAAGAAGGAAAGCATACGTCTTTCATCTGAGTGAAAACTGCATTCTATTCAGTTTTTAGTACTGTGTTGAATGGTTAGGCGATTCACTTGTAGGGAAGTGTTTGTTTGCATTCTGTATACTCAATTCTTTAACAGCAAATTCCGCATCTTGCCTTTGACAGAAATTCCAATGAAAACACGTTTAAAAGCCAATGTCAGTAAAAATGCTTCGTAGAATCACTCTGTGAATGTCTTTGAAAACACTTCTTAAGAAGGAAAGCATACGTCTTTCATCTGAGTGAAAACTGCATTCTATTCAGTTTTTAGTACTGTGTTGAATGGTTCGGCGATTCACTTGTAGGTAAGCTTTTGTTTGCATTCTGTATACTCAATTCTTTAACAGCAAATTGCGCTTCTTGCCTTTGACAGAAATTCCAGTGAAATCACCTTTAATAGCCAACGTCAGTAAAAAGGCTTTGTAGAATCACTCTGTGAATGTCTTTGGAAACACTTCCTAAGAAGGAAAGCATACGTCTTTCATATGAGTGAAAACTGCATTCTATTCAGTTTTTAGTACTGTGTTGAATGGTTAGGCGATTCACTTGTAGGGAAGCGTTTGTTCGCATTCTGTATACTCAATTCTTTAACAGCAAATCTCGTGGCTTGCGTTTCACAGAAATTCCAGTGAAATCACGTTTAAAAGCTAACGCCAGTAAAAAGACTTTGTAGAATCACTCTGTGAATGTCTTTGAAAACACTTCTTAAGAAGGAAAGCATACGTCTTTCATCTGAGTGAAAAACTGCATTCTATTCAGTTTTTAGTACTGTGTTGAATGGTTAGGCGATTTCATTGTAGGAAGCGTTTGTTTGCATTCTGTATGCTCAATTCTTTAACAGCAAATCTCACGTCTTGCGATTGACAGAAATTCCAGTGAAATCACATTTAAAAGCCAACACCGGTAAAAAGGCTTTGTACAATCACTCTGTGAATGTCTTTGAAAACACTTCCTAAGAAGGAAAGCATAGGTCTTTCATCTGTGAAAACTGCATTCTATTCAGTTTTTAGTACTGTGTTGAATGGTTAGGCGATTCACTTGTAGGGAAGCGTTTGTTCGCATTCTGTATACTGAATTCTTTAACAGCAAATTTCGCATCTTGTCTTTGACAGAAATTCCAATGAAAACACGTTTAAAAGCCAACGTCAGTAAAAAGGCTTTGTAGAATCACTCTGTGAATGTCTTTGAAAACACTTCTTAAGAAGGAATGCATACATACGTCTTTCATCTGAGTGAAAACTGCATTCTATTCAGTTTATAGTACTGTGTTGAATGGTTAGGCGATTCACTTGTATGGAAGCGTTTGTTGAATTCTGTATACTCAATTCTTTAACAGCAAATCTTGCAACTTGTGTTTTGACAGAAATTCCAGTGAAATCACGTTTAAAAGCCAACGCCAGTAAAAAGGCTTTGTAGAATCACTCTGTGAATGTCTTTGGAAACACTTCTTAAGAAGGAAAGCATACGTCTTTCATCTGAGTGAAAACTGCATTCTATTCAGTTTTTTAGTACTGTGTTGAATGGTTAGGCAATTCACTTGTAGGGAAGCGTTTGTTCGCATTCTGTATACTCAATTCTTTAACAACAAATTGCGCATCTTGCCTTTGACAGAAATTCCAGTGAAATCACCTTTAAAAGCCAACGTCAGTAAAAAGGTTTTGTAGAATCACTCTGTGAATGTCTTTGGAAACACTTCTTAAGAAGGAAAGCATACGTCTTTCATCTGAGTGAAAACTGCATTCTATTCAGTTTTTAGTACTGTGTTGAATGGTTAGGCAATTCACTTGAAGGGAAGCGTTTGTTCGCATTCTGTATACTCAATACTTTAACAGCAAATCTCATGGCTTGCATTTGACAGAAATTCCAGTGAAATCACGTTTAAAAGCCAACGCCAGTAAGAAGGCTTTTGTAGAATCACTCTGTGAATGTCTTTGAAAACACTTCTTAAGAAGGAAAGCATACTTCTTTCATCTGAGTGAAAACTGCATTCTATTCAGTTTTTAGTAGTGTGTTGAGTGGTTAGGCGATTCACTAGTAGGGAAGCGTTTGTTCGCATTCTGTATACTCAATTCTTTAACAGCAAATTGCGCATCTTGCCTTTGACAGAAATTCCAATGAAAACACGTTTAAAAGCCAATGTCAGTAAAAAGGCTTTGTAGAATCACTCTGTGAATGTCTTTGAAAACACTCTTAAGAAGGAATGCATACATACGTCTTTCATCTGAGTGAAAACTGCATTCTATTCAGTTTTTAGTACTGTGTTGAATGGTTAGGCGATTCACTTGTAGGGAAGCGTTTGTTCGCATTCTGTATACTCAATTCTTTAACAGCAAATCTCGTGGCTTGCGTTTGACAGAAATTCCAGTGAAATCACGTTTAAAAGCCAACGCCAGTAAAAAGGCTTTGTAGAATCACTCTGTGAATGTCTTTGAAAACACTTCTTAAGAAGGAAAGCATACGTCTTTCATCTGAGTGAAAACTGCATTCTATTCAGTTTTTAGTACTGTGTTGAATGGTTAGGCGATTCAATTGTAGGAAGCCTTTGTTTGCATTCTGTATGCTCAATTCTTTAACAGCAAATCTCACGTCTTGCGATTGACAGAAATTCCAGTGAAATCACATTTAAAAGCCTACACCGGTAAAAAGGCTTTGTAGAATCACTCTGTGAATGTCTTTTGAAAACACTTCTTAAGAAGGAAAGCATACGTATTTCATCTGAGTGAAAACTGCATTCTATTCAGTTTTAGAACTGTGTTGAATGGTTAGGCGATTCACTTGTATGGAAGCGTTTGTTTGCATTCTGTATACTCAATTCTTTAACAGCAAATTGCGCATCTTGCCTTTGACAGAAATTCCAGTGAAATCACATTTAAAAGCCAAGTCAGTAAAAAGGCTTTGTAGAATCACTCTGTAAATGTCTTTGAAAACACTTCTTAAGAAGGAAAACATATGTCTTTCATCTGAGTGAAAACTGCATTCTATTCAGTTTTTAGTACTGTGTTGAATGGTTAGGCAATTCACTTGGAGGGAAGCGTTTGTTCGCATTCTGTATACTCAATTCTTTAACAGCAAATCTCGCGTCTTGCGTTTGAAAGAAATTCCAATGAAATCACGTTTATAAGCCAACGTCAGTAAAAAGGCTTTGTAGAAACACTCTGTGAATGTCTTTGAAAACACTTCTTAAGAAGGAAAGCATACGTCTTTCATCTGAGTGAAAACTGCATTCTATTCAGTTTTTAGTACTGTGTTGAATGGTTCGGCGATTCACTTGTAGGGAAGCTTTTGTTTGCATTCTGTAAACTCAATTCTTTAACAGCAAATTGCGCTTCTTGCCTTTGACAGAAATTCCAGTGAAATCACCTTTAATAGCCAACGTCAGTAAAAAGGCTTTGTAGAATCACTCTGTGAATGTCTTTGGAAACACTTCCTAAGAAGGAAAACATACGTATTTCATCTGAGTGAAAACTGCATTCTATTCAGTTTTTAGAACTGTGTTGAATGGTTAGGCGATTCACTTGTATGGAAGCGTTGTTTGCATTCTGTATACTCAATTCTTTAACAGCAAATTGCGCATCTTGCGATTGACAGAAATTCCAGTGAAATCACATTTAAAAGCCAACACCGGTAAAAAGGCTTTGTAGAATCACTCTGTGAATGTCTTTGAAAACACTTCTTAAGAAGGAAAGCATAGGTCTTTCATCTGTGAAAACTGCATTCTATTCAGTTTTTAGTACTGTGTTGAATGGTTAGGCGATTCACTTGTAGGGAAGCATTTGTTCGCATTCTGTATACTCAATTCTTTAACAGCAAATCTCGCCTCTTGCGTTTGACAAAAATTCCAGTGAAATCACGTTAAAAGCCAAGGTAAGTAAAAAGGCTTTGTAGAAACACTCTGTGAATGTCTTTGAAACACTTCTTAAAAAGGAAAGCATACGTCTTTCATCTGAGTGAAAACTGCATTCTATTCAGTTTTTAGTACTGTGTTGAATGGTTAGGCGATTCACTTGTAGGGAAGCGTTTGTTCGCATTCTGTATACTGAATTCTTTAACAGCAAATTGCGCATCTTGCCTTTGACAGAAATTCAGTGAAATCACGTTTAAAAGCCAACGTCAGTAAAAAGGCTTTGTAGAATCACTCTGTGAATGTCTTTGGAAACACTTCCTAAGAAGGGAAAACATACGTCTTTCATCTGAGTGAAAACTGCATTCTATTTCGTTTTTAGTACTGTGTTGAATGGTTAGGCGATTCAATTGTAGGAAGCGTTTGTTTGCATTCTGTATGCTCAATTCTTTAACAGCAAATCTCACGTCTTGCGATTGACAGAAATTCCAGGGAAATCACATTTAAAAGCCAACACCGGTAAAAAGGCTTTGTAGAATCACTCTGTGAATGTCTTTGAAAACACTTCTTAAGAAGGAAAGCATAGGTCTTTCATCTGTGAAAACTGCATTCTATTCAGTTTTTAGTACTGTGTTGAATGGTTAGGCGATTCACTTGTAGGGAAGCATTTGTTCGCATTCTGTATACTCAATTCTTTAACAGCAAATCTCGCCTCTTGCGTTTGACAAAAATTCCAGTGAAATCACGTTTAAAAAGCCAAGGTAAGTAAAAAGGCTTTGTAGAAACACTCTGTGAATGTCTTTGAAAACACTTCTTAAGAAGGAAAGCATACGTATTTCATCTGAGTGAAAACTGCATTCTATTCAGTTTTAGAACTGTGTTGAATGGTTAGGCGATTCACTTGTATGGAAGCGTTTGTTTGCATTCTGTATACTCAATTCTTTAACAGCAAATTGCGCATCTTGCCTTTGACAGAAATTCCAGTGAAATCACATTTAAAAGCCAACGTCAGTAAAAAGGCTTTGTAGAATCACTCTGTAAATGTCTTTGAAAACACTTCTTAAGAAGGAAAGCATATGTCTTTCATCTGAGTGAAAACTGCATTCTATTCAGTTTTTAGTACTGTGTTGAATGGTTAGGCAATTCACTTGGAGGGAAGCGTTTGTTCGCATTCTGTATACTCAATTCTTTAACAGCAAATCTCGCGTCTTGCGTTTGACAGAAATTCCAATGAAATCACGTTTACAAGCCAACGTCAGTAAAAAGGCTTTGTAGAAACACTCTGTGAATGTCTTTGAAAACACTTCTTAAGAAGGAAAGCATACGTCTTTCATCTGAGTGAAAACTGCATTCTATTCAGTTTTTAGTACTGTGTTGAATGGTTAGGCGATTCACTTGTAGGGAAGTGTTTGTTTGCATTCTGTATACTCAATTCTTTAATAGCAAATTCCGCATCTTGCCTTTGACAGAAATTCCAATGAAAACACGTTTAAAAGCCAACGTCAGTAAAAACGCTTCGTAGAATCACTCTGTGAATGTCTTTGAAAACACTTCTTAAGAAGGAAAGCATACGTCTTTCATCTGAGTGAAAACTGCATTCTATTCAGTTTTTAGTACTGTGTTGAATGGTTCGGCGATTCACTTGTAGGGAAGCTTTTGTTTGCATTCTGTATACTCAATTCTTTAACAGCAAATTGCGCTTCTTGCCTTTGACAGAAATTCCAGTGAAATCACCTTTAATAGCCAACGTCAGTAAAAAGGCTTTGTAGAATCACTCTGTGAATGTCTTTGGAAACACTTCCTAAGAAGGAAAACATACGTATTTCATCTGAGTGAAAACTGCATTCTATTCAGTTTTTAGTACTGTGTTGAATGGTTAGGCGATTCACTTGTAGGGAAGCGTTTGTTCGCATTCTGTATACTCAATTCTTTAACAGCAAATCTCGTGGCTTGCGTTTGACAGAAATTCCAGTGAAATCACATTTAAAAGCCAACGCCAGTAAAAAGGCTTTGTAGAATCACTCTGTGAATGTCTTTGAAAACACTTCTTAAGAAGGAAAGCATACGTCTTTCATCTGAGTGAAAACTGCATTCTATTTCGTTTTTAGTACTGTGTTGAATGGTTAGGCGATTCAATTGTAGGAAGCGTTTGTTTGCATTCTGTATGCTCAATTCTTTAACAGCAAATCTCACGTCTTGCGATTGACAGAAATTCCAGTGAAATCACATTTAAAAGCCAACACCGGTAAAAAGGCTTTGTAGAATCACTCTGTGAATGTCTTTGAAAACACTTCTTAAGAAGGAAAGCATAGGTCTTTCATCTGTGAAAACTGCATTCTATTCAGTTTTTAGTACTGTGTTGAATGGTTAGGCGATTCACTTGTAGGGAAGCATTTGTTCGCATTCTGTATACTCAATTCTTTAACAGCAAATCTCGCCTCTTGCGTTTGACAAAAATTCCAGTGAAATCACGTTTAAAAGCCAAGGTAAGTAAAAAGGCTTTGTAGAAACACTCTGTGAATGTCTTTGAAACACTTCTTAAAAAGGAAAGCATACGTCTTTCATCTGAGTGAAAACTGCATTCTATTCAGTTTTTAGTACTGTGTTGAATGGTTAGGCGATTCACTTGTAGGGAAGCGTTTGTTCGCATTCTGTATACTGAATTCTTTAACAGCAAATTGCGCATCTTGCCTTTGACAGAAATTCCAGTGAAATCACGTTTAAAAGCCAACATCAGTAAAAAGGCTTTGTAGAATCACTCTGTGAATGTCTTTGGAAACACTTCTTAAGAGGGAAAGCATATGTCTTTCATCTGAGTGAAAACTGCATTCTATTCAGTTTTTAGTACTGTGTTGAATGGTTAGGCGATTCACTTGTAGGGAAGCGTTTGTTTGCATTCTGTATACTCAATTCTTTAACAGCAAATTGCGCATCTTGTCTTTGACAGAAATTCCAGTGAAATCACCTTTAATAGCCAACGTCAGTAAAAAGGCTTTGTAGAATCACTCTGTGAATGTCTTTGGAAACACTTCCTAAGAAGGAAAACATACGTATTTCATCTGAGTGAAAACTGCATTCTATTCAGTTTTTAGTACTGTGTTGAATGGTTAGGCGATTCACTTGTAGGGAAGCGTTTGTTCGCATTCTGTATACTCAATTCTTTAACAGCAAATCTCGTGGCTTGCGTTTGACAGAAATTCCAGTGAAATCACATTTAAAAGCCAACGCCAGTAAAAAGGCTTTGTAGAATCACTCTGTGAATGTCTTTGAAAACACTTCTTAAGAAGGAAAGCATACGTCTTTCATCTGAGTGAAAACTGCATTCTATTTCGTTTTTAGTACTGTGCTGAATGGTTAGGCGATTCAATTGTAGGAAGCGTTTGTTTGCATTCTGTATGCTCAATTCTTTAACAGCAAATCTCATGTCTTGCGATTGACAGAAATTCCAGTGAAATCACATTTAAAAGCCAACACCGGTAAAAAGGCTTTGTAGAATCACTCTGTGAATGTCTTTGAAAACACTTCTTAAGAAGGAAAGCATAGGTCTTTCATCTGTGAAAACTGCATTCTATTCAGTTTTTAGTACTGTGTTGAATGGTTAGGCGATTCACTTGTAGGGAAGCATTTGTTCGCATTCTGTATACTCAATTCTTTAACAGCAAATCTCGCCTCTTGCGTTTGACAAAAATTCCAGTGAAATCACATTTAAAAGCCAACGCCAGTAAAAAGGCTTTGTAGAATCACTCTGTGAATGTCTTTGAAAACACTTCTTAAGAAGGAAAGCATACGTCTTTCATCTGAGTGAAAACTGCATTCTATTTCGTTTTTAGTACTGTGTTGAATGGTTAGGCGATTCAATTGTAGGAAGCGTTTGTTTGCATTCTGTATGCTCAATTCTTTAACAGCAAATCTCACGTCTTGCGATTGACAGAAATTCCAGTGAAATCACATTTAAAAGCCAACACCGGTAAAAAGGCTTTGTAGAATCACTCTGTGAATGTCTTTGAAAACACTTCTTAAGAAGGACACCGGTAAAAAGGCTTTGTAGAATCACTCTGTGAATGTCTTTGAAAACACTTCTTAAGAAGGAAAGCATAGGTCTTTCATCTGTGAAAACTGCATTCTATTCAGTTTTTAGTACTGTGTTGAATGGTTAGGCGATTCACTTGTAGGGAAGCATTTGTTCGCATTCTGTATACTCAATTCTTTAACAGCAAATCTCGCCTCTTGCGTTTGACAAAAATTCCAGTGAAATCACGTTTAAAAGCCAAGGTAAGTAAAAAGGCTTTGTAGAAACACTCTGTGAATGTCTTTGAAACACTTCTTAAAAAGGAAAGCATACCTCTTTCATCTGAGTGAAAACTGCATTCTATTCAGTTTTTAGTACTGTGTTGAATGGTTAGGCGATTCACTTGTAGGGAAGCGTTTTGTTCGCATTCTGTATACTGAATTCTTTAAAACAGCAAATTGCGCATCTTGCCTTTGACAGAAATTCCACTGAAATCACGTTTAAAAGCCAATGTCAGTAAAAAAGGCTTTGTAGAATCACTCTGTGAATGTCTTTGAAAACACTTCTTAAGAAGGAAAGCATATGTCTTTCATCTGTGAAAACTGCATTCTATTCAGTTTTTAGTACTGTGTTGAATGGTTAGGCGATTCACTTGTAGGGAAGCATTTGTTCGCATTCTGTATACTGAATTCTTTAACCAGCAAATTGCCCATCTTGCCTTTGACAGAAATTCCAGTGAAATCACGTTTAAAAGCCCAACTTCAGTAAAAAGGCTTTGTAGAATCACTCTGTGAATGTCTTTGAAAACACTTCTTAAGAAGGAAAGCATACGTCTTTCATCTGAGTGAAAACTGCATTCTATTCAGTTTTTAGTACTGTGTTGAATGGTTAGGCGATTCACTTGTAGGGAAGCGTTTGTTTGCATTCTGTATACTCAATTCTTTAACAGCAAATTGCGCATCTTGTCTTTGACAGAATTTCAAATGAAAAACACGTTTAAAAAGCCAACATCAGTAAAAAGGCTTTGTAGAATCACTCTGTGAACGTCTTTGAAAACACTTCTTAAGAAGGAATGCATACATACGTCTTTCATCTGAGTGAAAACTGCATTCTATTCAGTTTATAGTACTGTGTTGAATGGTTAGGCGATTCACTTGTAGGGAAGCGTTTGTTCGCATTCTGTATACTCAATTCTTTAACAGCAAATCTTGTGTCTTGCTTTTGACAGAAATTCCAGTGAAATCACGTTAAAAAAAGCCAACGCCAGTAAAAAGGCTTTGTAGAATCACTCTGTGAATGTCTTTGAAAACACTTCTTAAGAAGGAAAGCATACGTCTTTCATCTGAGTGAAAACTGCATTCTATTCAGTTTTTAGTACTGTGTTGAATGGTTAGGCGATTCACTTGTAGGGAAGCGTTTGTTTGCATTCTGTATGCTCAATTCTTTAAACCAGCAAATCTCACGTCTTGCGATTGACAGAAATTCCAGTGAAATCACATTTAAAAGCCAACACCGGTAAAAAAGGCTTTGTAGAATCACTCTGTGAATGTCTTTGAAAACACTTTCTTAAGAAGGAAAGCATACTTCTTTCATCTGAGTGAAAACTGCATTCTATTCAGTTTTTAGTACTGTGTTGAATGGTTAGGGCGATTCAATTGTAAGGAAGCGTTTGTTTGCATTCTGTATACTGAATTCTTTAACAGCAAATTGCGCATCTTGCCCTTTGACAGAAATTCCAATGAAAACACGTTTAAAAGCCAATGTCAGTAAAAAGGCTTTGTAGAATCACTCTGTGAACTGTCTTTGAAAACACTTCTTAAGAAGGAATGCATACATACTTCTTTCATCTGAGTGAAAACTGCATTCTATTCAGTTTATAGTACTGTGTTGAATGGTTAGGCGATTCACTTGTAGGGAAGCGTTTGTTCGCATTCTGTATACTCAATTCTTTAACCAGCAAATCTCGTGTCTTGCTTTTGACAGAAATTCCAGTGAAATCACGTTTTAAAAAGCCAACGCCAGTAAAAAGGCTTTGTAGAATCACTCTGTGAATGTCTTTGGAAACACATCTTAAGAAGGAAAGCATACGTCTTTCATCTGAGTGAAAACTGCATTCTATTCAGTTTTTAGTACTGTGTTGAATGGTTCGGGCGATTCACTTGTAGGGAAGCTTTTGTTTGCATTCTGTATACTCAATTCTTTAATAGCAAATTCCGCATCTTGCCTTTGACAGAAATTCCAGTGAAATCACCTTTAATAGCCAACGTCAGTAAAAAGGCTTTGTAGAATCACTCTGTGAATGTCTTTGGGAAACACTTCCTAAGAAGGAAAACATACGTATTTCATCTGAGTGAAAACTGCATTCTATTCAGTTTTTAGTACTGTGTTGAATGGTTAGGCGATTCACTTGTAGGGAAGCGTTTGTTCGCATTCTGTATACTCAATTCTTTAACAGCAAATCTCGTGGCTTGCGTTTGACAGAAATTCCAGTGAAATCACATTTAAAAGCCAACGCCAGTAAAAAGGCTTTGTAGAATCACTCTGTGAATGTCTTTGAAAACACTTCTTAAGAAGGAAAGCATACGTCTTTCATCTGAGTGAAAACTGCATTCTATTTCGTTTTTAGTACTGTGTTGAATGGTTAGGCGATTCAATTGTAGGAAGCGTTTGTTTGCATTCTGTATGCTCAATTCTTTAACCAGCAAATCTCACGTCTTGCGATTGACAGAAATTCCAGTGAAATCACATTTAAAAGCCAACACCGGTAAAAAGGGCTTTGTAGAATCACTCTGTGAATGTCTTTGAAAACACTTCTTAAGAAGGAAAGCATAGGTCTTTCATCTGTGAAAACTGCATTCTATTCAGTTTTTAGTACTGTGTTGAATGGTTAGGCGATTCACTTGTAGGGAAGCATTTGTTCGCATTCTGTATACTCAATTCTTTAACCAGCAAATCTCGCCTCTTGCGTTTGACAAAAATTCCAGTGAAATCACGTTTTAAAAAAGCCAAGGTAAGTAAAAAAGGCTTTGTAGAAACACTCTGTGAATGTCTTTGAAACACTTCTTAAAAAGGAAAGCATACGTCTTTCATCTGAGTGAAAACTGCATTCTATTCAGTTTTTAGTACTGTGTTGAATGGTTAGGCGATTCACTTGTAGGGAAGCGTTTTGTTCGCATTCTGTATACTGAATTCTTTAACAGCAAATTGCGCATCTTGCCTTTGACAGAAATTCCACTGAAATCACGTTTAAAAAGCCAACGTCAGTAAAAAGGCTTTGTAGAATCACTCTGTGAATGTCTTTGAAAACACTTCTTAAGAAGGGAATGCATACATACGTCTTTCATCTGAGTGAAAAACTGCATTCTATTCAGTTTATAGTACTGTGTTGAATGGTTAGGCAATTCACTTGTAGGGAAGCGTTTGTTTGCATTCTGTATACTCAATTCTTTAACAGCAAATCTCATGGCTTGCGTTTGACAGAAATTCCAGTGAAATCACGTTTAAAAAGCCAATGCCAGTAAAAAGGCTTTGTAGAATCACTCTGTGAATGTCTTTGAAAACACTTCTTAAGAAGGAAAGCATATGTCTTTCATCTGTGAAAACTGCATTCTATTCAGTTTTTAGTACTGTGTTGAATGGTTAGGCGATTCACTTGTAGGGAAGCATTTGTTCGCATTCTGTATACTGAATTCTTTAACAGCAAATTGCCCATCTTGCCTTTGACAGAAATTCCAGTGAAATCACGTTTAAAAGCCAACTTCAGTAAAAAGGCTTTGTAGAATCACTCTGTGAATGTCTTTGAAAACACTTCTTAAGAAGAAAGCATACGTCTTTCATCTGAGTGAAAACTGCATTCTATTCAGTTTTTAGTACTGTGTTGAATGGTTAGGCGATTCACTTGTAGGGAAGCGTTTGTTTGCATTCTGTATACTCAATTCTTTAACAGCAAATTGCGCATCTTGTCTTTGACAGAATTTCAAATGAAAACACGTTTAAAAAGCCAACGTCAGTAAAAAGGGCTTTGTAGAATCACTCTGTGAACGTCTTTGAAAACACTTCTTAAGAAGGAATGCATACATACGTCTTTCATCTGAGTGAAACACTGCATTCTATTCAGTTTATAGTACTGTGTTGAATGGTTAGGCGATTCACTTGTAGGGAAGCGTTTTGTTCGCATTCTGTATACTCAATTCTTTAACACCGCAAATCTCGTGTCTTGCTTTTGACAGAAATTCCAGTGAAATCACGTTTATAAAAAGCCAACGCCAGTAAAAAGGCTTTGTAGAATCACTCTGTGAATGTCTTTGAAAACACTTCTTAAGAAGGAAAGCATACGTCTTTCATCTGAGTGAAAACTGCATTCTATTCAGTTTTTAGTACTGTGTTGAATGGTTAGGCGATTCAATTGTTGGAAGCGTTTGTTTGCATTCTGTATGCTCAATTCTTTAACCAGCAAATCTCACGTCTTGCGATTGACAGAAATTCCAGTGAAATCACATTTAAAAGCCAACACCCGGTAAAAAAGGCTTTGTAGAATCACTCTGTGAATGTCTTTGAAAACACTTCTTAAGAAGGAAAGCATACGTCTTTCATCTGAGTGAAAACTGCATTCTATTCAGTTTTTAGTACTGTGTTGAATGGTTAGGCGATTCACTTTTAGGGAAGCGTTTGTTTTCGCATTCTGTATACTGAATTCTTTAACAGCAAATTGCGCATCTTGCCTTTGACCAGAAATTCCACTGAAATCACGTTTTAAAAGCCAACGTCAGTAAAAAGGCTTTGTAGAATCACTCTGTGAATGTCTTTGAAAACACTTCTTAAGAAGGAATGCATACATACGTCTTTCATCTGAGTGAAAACTGCATTCTATTCAGTTTATAGTACTGTGTTGAATGGTTAGGCAATTCACTTGTAGGGAAGCGTTTGTTTGCATTCTGTATACTCAATTCTTTAACAGCAAATCTCATGGCTTGCGTTTGACAGAAATTCCAGTGAAATCACGTTTAAAAGCCAATGCCAGTAAAAAGGCTTTGTAGAATCACCTCTGTGAATGTCTTTGAAAACAACTTCTTAAGAAGGAAAGCATATGTCTTTCATCTGTGAAAACTGCATTCTATTCAGTTTTTAGTACTGTGTTGAATGGTTAGGCGATTCACTTGTAGGGAAGCATTTGTTCGCATTCTGTATACTGAATTCTTTAACAGCAAATTGCCCATCTTGCCTTTGACAGAAATTCCAGTGAAATCACGTTTAAAAGCCAACTTCAGTAAAAAGGCTTTGTAGAATCACTCTGTGAATGTCTTTGAAAACACTTCTTAAGAAGGAAAGCATACGTCTTTCATCTGAGTGAAAACTGCATTCTATTCAGTTTTTAGTACTGTGTTGAATGGTTAGGCGATTCACTTGTAGGGAAGCGTTTGTTTGCATTCTGTATACTCAATTCTTTAACAGCAAATTGCGCATCTTGTCTTTGACAGAATTTCAAATGAAAACACGTTTAAAAAGCCAACGTCAGTAAAAAGGCTTTGTAGAATCACTCTGTGAACGTCTTTGAAAACACTTCTTAAGAAGGAATGCATACATACGTCTTTCATCTGAGTGAAAACTGCATTCTATTCAGTTTATAGTACTGTGTTGAATGGTTAGGCGATTCACTTGTAGGGAAGCGTTTGTTCGCATTCTGTATACTCAATTCTTTAAACAGCAAATCTCGTGTCTTGCTTTTGACAGAAATTCCAGTGAAATCACGTTTAAAAAGCCAACGCCCAGTAAAAAGGCTTTGTAGAATCACTCTGTGAATGTCTTTGAAAAACACTTCTTAAGAAGAAAGCATACGTCTTTCATCTGAGTGAAAACTGCATTCTATTCAGTTTTTAGTACTGTGTTGAATGGTTAGGCGATTCAATTGTTGGAAGCGTTTGTTTGCATTCTGTATGCTCAATTCTTTAACAGCAAATCTCACGTCTTGCGATTGACAGAAATTCCAGTGAAATCACATTTAAAAAGCCAACACCGGTAAAAAGGCTTTGTAGAATCACTCTGTGAATGTCTTTGAAAAACCACTTCTTAAGAAGGAAAGCATACGTATTTCATCTGAGTGAAAACTGCATTCTATTCAGTTTTTAGAACTGTGTTGAATGGTTAGGCGATTCACTTGTATGGAAGCGTTTGTTTGCATTCTGTATACTCAATTCTTTAACAGCAAATTGCGCATCTTGCCTTTGACAGAAATTCCAGTGAAATCACGTTTAAAAAAAGCCAACGTCAGTAAAAAGGCTTTGTAGAATCACTCTGTAAATGTCTTTGAAAACCACTTCTTAAGAAGGAAAGCATACGTCTTTCATCTGAGTGAAAAACTGCATTCTATTCAGTTTTTAGTACTGTGTTGAATGGTTAGGCGATTCACTTGTAGGGAAGCGTTTGTTCGCATTCTGTATACTCAATTCTTAAACAGCAAATCTTGCAACTTGTGTTTGACAGAAATTCCCACTGAAATCACGTTTAAAAAGCCAACGCCAGTAAAAAGGCTTTGTAGAATCACTCTGTTAATGTCTTTGGAAACACTTCTTAAGAAGGAAAGCATACGTCCTTTCATCTGAGTGAAAACTGCATTCTATTCAGTTTTTAGTACTGTGTTGAATGGTTAGGCGATTCAATTGTAGGGAAGCGTTTGTTCGCATTCTGTATACTGAATTCTTTAACAGCAAATTGCGCATCTTGCCTTTGACAGAAATTCCAATGAAAACACACGTTTAAAAAGCCAACGTCAGTAAAAAGGCTTTGTAGAATCACTCTGTGAATGTCTTTGAAAACACTTCTTAAGAAGGAATGCATACATACGTCTTTCATCTGAGTGAAAACTGCATTCTATTCAGTTTATAGTACTGTGTTGAATGGTTAGGCGATTCACTTGTAGGGAAGCGTTTGTTCGCATTCTGTATACTCAATTCTTTAACAGCAAATCTCGTGTCTTGCTTTTGACAGAAATTCCAGTGAAATCACGTTTAAAAAGCCAACGCCAGTAAAAAAGGCTTTGTAGAATCACTCTGTGAATGTCTTAGAAAAACACTTCTTAAGAAGGAAAGCATACATACGTCTTTCATATGAGTGAAAACCCTGCATTCTATTCAGTTTTTAGTACTATCTCAAGTCTTGCGATTGACAGAAATTCCAGTGAAATCACATTTAAAAGCCAACACCGGTAAAAAGGCTTTGTAGAATCACTCTGTGAATGTCTTTGAAAACACTTCTTAAGAAGGAAAGCATACGTATTTCATCTGAGTGAAAACTGCATTCTATTTAGTTTTTAGAACTGTGTTGAATGGTTAGGCGATTCACATGTATGGAAGCGTTTGTTTGCATTCTGTATACTCAATTCTTTAACAGCAAATTGCGCATCTTGCCTTTGACAGAAATTCCAGTGAAATCACATTTAAAAGCCAACGTCAGTAAAAAGGCTTTGTAGAATCACTCTGTAAATGTCTTTGAAAACACTTCTTAAGAAGGAAAGCATATGTCTTTCATCTGAGTGAAAACTGCATTCTATTCAGTTTTTAGTACTGTGTTGAATGGTTAGGCGATTCACTTGGAGGGAAGCGTTTGTTCGCATTCTGTATACTCAATTCTTTAACAGCAAATCTCGCGTCTTGCGTTTGACAGAAATTCCAATGAAATCACGTTTAAAAGCCAACATCAGTAAAAAGGCTTTGTAGAAACACTCTGTGAATGTCTTTGAAAACACTTCTTAAGAAGGAAAGCATACGTCTTTCATCTGAGTGAAAACTGCATTCTATTCAGTTTTTAGTACTGTGTTGAATGGTTAGGCGATTCAGTTGTAGGGAAGTGTTTGTTTGCATTCTGTATACTCAATTCTTTTACAGCAAATTCCGCATCTTGCCTTTGACAGAAATTCCAATGAAAACACGTTTAAAAGCCAACGTCAGTAAAAATGCTTCGTAGAATCACTCTGTGAATGTCTTTGAAAACACTTCTTAAGAAAGAAAGCATACGTCTTTCATCTGAGTGAAAACTGCATTCTATTCAGTTTTTAGTACTGTGTTGAATGGTTCGGCGATTCACTTGTAGGGAAGCGTTTGTTCGCATTCTGTATACTGAATTCTTTAACAGCAAATTGCGCATCTTGTCTTTGACAGAAATTCCAGTGAAATCACGTTTAAAAGCCAACTTCAGTAAAAAGGCTTTGTAGAATCACTCTGTGAATGTCTTTGGAAACACTTCTTAAGAAGGAAAGCATACGTCTTTCATCTGAGTGAAAACTGCATTCTATTCAGTTTTTAGTACTGTGTTGAATGGTTAGGCGATTCACTTGTAGGGAAGCGTTTGTTCGCATTCTGTATACTCAATTCTTTAACAGCAAATCTCGTGGCTTGCATTTGACAGAAATTCCAGTGAAATCACGTTTAAAAGCCAACGCCAGTAAAAAGGCTTTGTAGAATCACTCTGTGAATGTCTTTGAAAACACTTCTTAAGAAGGAAAGCATACGTCTTTCATCTGAGTGAAAACTGCATTCTATTCAGTTTTTAGTACTGTGTTGAATGGTTAGGCGATTCAATTGTAGGAAGCGTTTGTTTGCATTCTGTATGCTCAATTCTTTAACAGCAAATCTCACGTCTTGCGATTGACAGAAATTCCAGTGAAATCACATTTAAAAGCCAACACCGGTAAAAAGGCTTTGTAGAATCACTCTGTGAATGTCTTTGAAAACACTTCTTAAGAAGGAAAGCATAGGTCTTTCATCTGTGAAAACTGCATTCTATTCAGTTTTTAGTACTGTGTTGAATGGTTAGGCGATTCACTTGTAGGGAAGCGTTTGTTCGCATTCTGTATACTGAATCTTTAACAGCAAATTGCGCATCTTGTCTTTGACAGAAATTCCAGTGAAATCACGTTTAAAAGCCAACTTCAGTAAAAAGGCTTTGTAGAATCACTCTGTGAATGTCTTTGGAAACACTTCTTAAGAAGGAAAGCATACGTCTTTCATCTGAGTGAAAACTGCATTCTATTCAGTTTTTAGTACTGTGTTGAATGGTTAGGCGATTCACTTGTAGGGAAGCGTTTGTTTGCATTCTGTATACTCAATTCTTTAACAGCAAATTGCGCATCTTGTCTTTGACAGAAATTCAAATGAAAACACGTTTAAAAGCCAACGTCAGTAAAAAGGCTTTGTAGAATCACTCTGTGAACGTCTTTGAAAACACTTCTTAAGAAGGAATGCATACATACGTCTTTCATCTGAGTGAAAACTGCATTCTATTCAGTTTATAGTACTGTGTTGAATGGTTAGGCGATTCACTTGTAGGGAAGCGTTTGTTCGCATTCTGTATACTCAATTCTTTAACAGCAAATCTCGTGTCTTGCTTTTGACAGAAATTCCAGTGAAATCACGTTTAAAAGCCAACGCCAGTAAAAAGGCTTTGTAGAATCACTCTGTGAATGTCTTTGAAAACACTTCTTAAGAAGGAAAGCATACGTCTTTCATCTGAGTGAAAACTGCATTCTATTCAGTTTTTAGTACTGTGTTGAATGGTTAGGCGATTCAATTGTTGGAAGCGTTTGTTTGCATTCTGTATGCTCAATTCTTTAACAGCAAATCTCACGTCTTGCGATTGACAGAAATTCCAGTGAAATCACATTTAAAAGCCAACACCGGTAAAAAGGCTTTGTAGAATCACTCTGTGAATGTCTTTGAAAACACTTCTTAAGAAGGAAAGCATAAGTCTTTCATCTGAGTGAAAACTGCATTCTATTCAGTTTTTAGAACTGTGTTGAATGGTTAGGCGATTCACTTGTGGAAGCGTTTGTTTGCATTCTGTATACTCAATTCATTAACAGCAAATTGCGCATCTTGCCTTTGACAGAAATTCCAGTGAAATCACGTTTAAAAGCCAACGTCAGTAAAAAGGCTTTGTAGAATCACTCTGTAAATGTCTTTGAAAACACTTCTTAAGAAGGAAAGCATACGTCTTTCATCTGAGTGAAAACTGCATTCTATTCAGTTTTTAGTACTGTGTTGAATGGTTAGGCGATTCACTTGTAGGGAAGCGTTTGTTCGCATTCTGTATACTCAATTCTTTAACAGCAAATCTCGGGTCTTGCGTTTGACAGAAATTCCACTGAAATCACGTTTAAAAGCCAACGCCAGTAAAAAGGCTTTGTAGAATCACTCTGTTAATGTCTTTGGAAACACTTCTTAAGATGGAAAGCATACGTCTTTCATCTGAGTGAAAACTGCATTCTATTCAGTTTTTAGTACTGTGTTGAATGGTTAGGCGATTCAATTGTAGGGAAGCGTTTGTTCGCATTCTGTATACTGAATTCTTTAACAGCAAATTGCGCATCTTGCCTTTGACAGAAATTCCAATGAAAACACGTTTAAAAGCCAATGTCAATAAAAAAGGCTTTGTAGAATCACTCTGTGAATGTCTTTGAAAACACTTCTTAAGAAGGAATGCATACATACGTCTTTCATCTGAGTGAAAACTGCATTCTATTCAGTTTTTAGTACTGTGTTGAATGGTTAGGCGATTCACTTGTAGGGAAGCATTTGTTCGCATTCTGTATACTCAATTCTTTAACAGCAAATCTCGTGGCTTGCGTTTGACAGAAATTCCAGTGAAATCACGTTTAAAAGCCAACGCCAGTAAAAAGGCTTTGAAGAATCACTCTGTGAATGTCTTTGAAAACACTTCTTAAGAAGGAAAGCATACGTCTTTCATCTGAGTGAAAACTGCATTCTCTTCAGTTTTTAGTACTGTGTTGAATGGTTAGGCGATTCAATTGTAGGAAGTCTTTGTTTGCATTCTGTATGCTCAATTCTTTAACAGCAAATCTCACGTCTTGCGATTGACAGAAATTCCAGTGAAATCACATTTAAAAGCCAACACCGGTAAAAAGGCTTTGTAGAATCACTCTGTGAATGTCTTTGAAAACACTTCTTAAGAAGGAAAGCATACGGATTTCATCTGAGTGAAACTGCATTCTATTCAGTTTTTAGAACTGTGTTGAATGGTTAGGCGATTCACTTGTATGGAAGCGTTTGTTTGCATTCTGTATACTCAATTCTTTAACAGCAAATTGCGCATCTTGCCTTTGAAAGAAATTCCAGTGAAATCACATCTAAAAGCCAAAGTCAGTAAAAAGGCTTTGTAGAATCACTCTGTAAATGTCTTTGAAAACACTTCTTAAGAAGGAAAGCATACGTCTTTCATCTGAGTGAAAACTGCATTCTATTCAGTTTTTAGTACTGTGTTGAATGGTTAGGCAATTCACTTGGAGGGAAGCGTTTGTTTGCATTCTGTATACTCAATTCTTTAACAGCAAATTGCGCTTCTTGCCTTTGACAGAAATTCCAGTGAAATCACCTTTAATAGCCAACGTCAGTAAAAAGGCTTTGTAGAATCACTCTGTGAATGTCTTTGAAAACACTTCTTAAGAAGGAAAGCATACATCTTTCATTTGAGTGAAAACTGCATTCTATTTCGTTTTTAGTACTGTGTTGAATGGTTAGGCGATTCAATTGTAGGAAGCGTTTGTTTGCATTCTGTATGCTCAATTCTTTAACAGCAAATCTCACGTCTTGCGATTGACAGAAATTCCAGTGAAATCACATTTAAAAGCCAACACCGGTAAAAAGGCTTTGTAGAATCACTCTGTGAATGTCTTTGAAAACACTTCTTAAGAAGGAAAGCATAGGTCTTTCATCTGTGAAAACTGCATTCTATTCAGTTTTTAGTACTGTGTTGAATGGTTAGGCGATTCACTTGTAGGAAAGCGTTTGTTCGCATTCTGTATACTCAATTCTTTAACAGCAAATTGCGCATCTTGTCTTTGACAGAAATTCCAATGAAAACACATTTAAAAGCCAACGTCAGTAAAAAGGCTTTGTAGAATCACTCTGTGAATGTCTTTGAAAACACTTCTTAAGAAGGAATGCATACATACGTCTTTCATCTGAGTGAAAACTGCATTCTATTCAGTTTATAGTACTGTGTTGAATGGTTAGGCGATTCACTTGTAGGGAAGCGTTTGTTCGCATTCTGTATACTCAATTCTTTAACAGCAAATCTTGCAACTTGTGTTTGACAGAAATTCCACTGAAATCACGTTTAAAAGCCAACGCCAGTAAAAAGGCTTTGTAGAATCACTCTGTGAATGTCTTTGGAAACACTTCTTAAGAAGGAAAGCATACGTCTTTCATCTGAGTGAAAACTGCATTCTATTCAGTTTATAGTACTGTGTTGAATGGTTAGGCGATTCAATTGTAGGGAAGCGTTTGTTCGCATTCTGTATACTCAATTCTTTAACAGCAAATTGCGCATCTTGTCTTTGACAGAAATTCAAATGAAAACACGTTTAAAAGCCAACGTCAGTAAAAAGGCTTTGTAGAATCACTCTGTGAACGTCTTTGAAAACACTTCTTAAGAAGGAATGCATACATACGTCTTCCATCTGAGTGAAAACTGCATTCTATTCAGTTTATAGTACTGTGTTGAATGGTTAGGCGATTCACTTGTATGGAAGCGTTTGTTCGCATTCTGTATACTCAATTCTTTAACAGCAAATCTCGTGTCTTGCTTTTGACAGAAATTCCAGTGAAATCACGTTTAAAAGCCAACACCGGCAAAAAGGCTTTGTAGAATCACTCTGTGAATGTCTTTGAAAACACTTCTTAAGAAGGAAAGCATAGGTCTTTCATCTGTGAAAACTGCATTCTATTCAGTTTTTAGTACTGTGTTGAATGGTTAGGCGATTCACTTGTAGGGAAGCATTTGTTCGCATTCTGTATACTCAATTCTTTAACAGCAAATCTCGTGGCTTGCATTTGACAGAAATTCCAGTGAAATCACGTTTAAAAGCCAAGGTAAGTAAAAAGGCTTTGTAGAAACACTCTGTGAATGTCTTTGAAACACTTCTTAAAAAGGAAAGCATACATCTTTCATCTGAGTGAAAACTGCATTCTATTCAGTTTTTAGTACTGTGTTGAATGGTTAGGCGATTCACTTGTAGGGAAGCGTTTGTTCGCATTCTGTATACTCAATTCTTTAACAGCAAATCTCGTGTCTTGCTTTTGACAGAAATTCCAGTGAAATCACGTTTAAAAGCCAACGCCAGTAAAAAGGCTTTGTAGAATCACTCTGTGAATGTCTTTGAAAACACTTCTTAAGAAGGAAAGCATACGAATTTCATCTGAGTGAAAACTGCATTCTATTCAGTTTTTAGTACTGTGTTGAATGGTTAGGCGATTCAATTGTTGGAAGCGTTTGTTTGCATTCTGTATGCTCAATTCTTTAACAGCAAATCTCACGTCTTGCGATTGACAGAAATTCCAGTGAAATCACATTTGAAAGCCAACACCGGTAAAAAGGCTTTGTAGAATCACTCTGTGAATGTCTTTGAAAACACTTCTTAAGAAGGAAAGCATACGTCTTTCATCTGAGTGAAAACTGCATTCTATTCAGTTTTTAGAACTGTGTTGAATGGTTAGGCGATTCACTTGTGGAAGCGTTTGTTTGCATTCTGTATACTCAATTCATTAACAGCAAATTGCGCATCTTGCCTTTGACAGAAATTCCAGTGAAATCACGTTTAAAAGCCAACGTCAGTAAAAAGGCTTTGTAGAATCACTCTGTAAATGTCTTTGAAAACACTTCTTAAGAAGGAAAGCATACGTCTTTCATCTGAGTGAAAACTGCATTCTATTCAGTTTTTAGTACTGTGTTGAATGGTTAGGCGATTCACTTGTAGGGAAGCATTTGTTCGCATTCTGTATACTCAATTCTTTAACAGCAAATCTCGTGGCTTGCGTTTGACAGAAATTCCAGTGAAATCACGTTTAAAAGCCAACGCCAGTAAAAAGGCTTTGAAGAATCACTCTGTGAATGTCTTTGAAAACACTTCTTAAGAAGGAAAGCATACGTCTTTCATCTGAGTGAAAACTGCATTCTCTTCAGTTTTTAGTACTGTGTTGAATGGTTAGGCGATTCAATTGTAGGAAGTCTTTGTTTGCATTCTGTATGCTCAATTCTTTAACAGCAAATCTCACGTCTTGCGATTGACAGAAATTCCAGTGAAATCACATTTAAAAGCCAACACCGGTAAAAAGGCTTTGTAGAATCACTCTGTGAATGTCTTTGAAAACACTTCTTAAGAAGGAAAGCATACGGATTTCATCTGAGTGAAAACTGCATTCTATTCAGTTTTTAGAACTGTGTTGAATGGTTAGGCGATTCACTTGTATGGAAGCGTTTGTTTGCATTCTGTATACTCAATTCTTTAACAGCAAATTGCGCATCTTGCCTTTGAAAGAAATTCCAGTGAAATCACATCTAAAAGCCAAAGTCAGTAAAAAGGCTTTGTAGAATCACTCTGTAAATGTCTTTGAAAACACTTCTTAAGAAGGAAAGCATACGTCTTTCATCTGAGTGAAAACTGCATTCTATTCAGTTTTTAGTACTGTGTTGAATGGTTAGGCAATTCACTTGGAGGGAAGCGTTTGTTTGCATTCTGTATACTCAATTCTTTAACAGCAAATTGCGCTTCTTGCCTTTGACAGAAATTCCAGTGAAATCACCTTTAATAGCCAACGTCAGTAAAAAGGCTTTGTAGAATCACTCTGTGAATGTCTTTGAAAACACTTCTTAAGAAGGAAAGCATAGGTCTTTCATCTGTGAAAACTGCATTCTATTCAGTTTTTAGTACTGTGTTGAATGGTTAGGCGATTCACTTGTAGGAAAGCGTTTGTTCGCATTCTGTATACTCAATTCTTTAACAGCAAATTGCGCATCTTGTCTTTGACAGAAATTCCAATGAAAACACATTTAAAAGCCAACGTCAGTAAAAAGGCTTTGTAGAATCACTCTGTGAATGTCTTTGAAAACACTTCTTAAGAAGGAATGCATACATACGTCTTTCATCTGAGTGAAAACTGCATTCTATTCAGTTTATAGTACTGTGTTGAATGGTTAGGCGATTCACTTGTAGGGAAGCGTTTGTTCGCATTCTGTATACTCAATTCTTTAACAGCAAATCTTGCAACTTGTGT
This sequence comes from Phyllotis vaccarum, assembly GCA_033318265.1. Lineage (NCBI taxonomy): Eukaryota > Metazoa > Chordata > Mammalia > Rodentia > Cricetidae > Phyllotis > Phyllotis vaccarum. The sequence goes on along the minus strand of JARWLC010000040.1, from coordinate 1,828,673 downwards.
TTGACAGAAATTCCACTGAAATCACGTTTAAAAGCCAACGCCAGTAAAAAGGCTTTGTAGAATCACTCTGTGAATGTCTTTGGAAACACTTCTTAAGAAGGAAAGCATACGTCTTTCATCTGAGTGAAAACTGCATTCTATTCAGTTTATAGTACTGTGTTGAATGGTTAGGCGATTCAATTTAGGGAAGCGTTTGTTCGCATTCTGTATACTCAATTCTTTAACAGCAAATTGCGCATCTTGTCTTTGACAGAAATTCAAATGAAAACACGTTTAAAAGCCAACGTCAGTAAAAAGGCTTTGTAGAATCACTCTGTGAACGTCTTTGAAAACACTTCTTAAGAAGGAATGCATACATACGTCTTCCATCTGAGTGAAAACTGCATTCTATTCAGTTTATAGTACTGTGTTGAATGGTTAGGCGATTCACTTGTATGGAAGCGTTTGTTCGCATTCTGTATACTCAATTCTTTAACAGCAAATCTCGTGTCTTGCTTTTGACAGAAATTCCAGTGAAATCACGTTTAAAAGCCAACACCGGCAAAAAGGCTTTGTAGAATCACTCTGTGAATGTCTTTGAAAACACTTCTTAAGAAGGAAAGCATAGGTCTTTCATCTGTGAAAACTGCATTCTATTCAGTTTTTAGTACTGTGTTGAATGGTTAGGCGATTCACTTGTAGGGAAGCATTTGTTCGCATTCTGTATACTCAATTCTTTAACAGCAAATCTCGTGGCTTGCATTTGACAGAAATTCCAGTGAAATCACGTTTAAAAGCCAAGGTAAGTAAAAAGGCTTTGTAGAAACACTCTGTGAATGTCTTTGAAACACTTCTTAAAAAGGAAAGCATACATCTTTCATCTGAGTGAAAACTGCATTCTATTCAGTTTTTAGTACTGTGTTGAATGGTTAGGCGATTCACTTGTAGGGAAGCGTTTGTTCGCATTCTGTATACTCAATTCTTTAACAGCAAATCTCGTGTCTTGCTTTTGACAGAAATTCCAGTGAAATCACGTTTAAAAGCCAACGCCAGTAAAAAGGCTTTGTAGAATCACTCTGTGAATGTCTTTGAAAACACTTCTTAAGAAGGAAAGCATACGAATTTCATCTGAGTGAAAACTGCATTCTATTCAGTTTTTAGTACTGTGTTGAATGGTTAGGCGATTCAATTGTTGGAAGCGTTTGTTTGCATTCTGTATGCTCAATTCTTTAACAGCAAATCTCACGTCTTGCGATTGACAGAAATTCCAGTGAAATCACATTTGAAAGCCAACACCGGTAAAAAGGCTTTGTAGAATCACTCTGTGAATGTCTTTGAAAACACTTCTTAAGAAGGAAAGCATACGTCTTTCATCTGAGTGAAAACTGCATTCTATTCAGTTTTTAGAACTGTGTTGAATGGTTAGGCGATTCACTTGTGGAAGCGTTTGTTTGCATTCTGTATACTCAATTCATTAACAGCAAATTGCGCATCTTGCCTTTGACAGAAATTCCAGTGAAATCACGTTTAAAAGCCAACGTCAGTAAAAAGGCTTTGTAGAATCACTCTGTAAATGTCTTTGAAAACACTTCTTAAGAAGGAAAGCATACGTCTTTCATCTGAGTGAAAACTGCATTCTATTCAGTTTTTAGTACTGTGTTGAATGGTTAGGCGATTCACTTGTAGGGAAGCGTTTGTTCGCATTCTGTATACTCAATTCTTTAACAGCAAATCTCGCGTCTTGCGTTTGACAGAAATTCCACTGAAATCACGTTTAAAAGCCAACGCCAGTAAAAAGGCTTTGTAGAATCACTCTGTTAATGTCTTTGGAAACACTTCTTAAGAAGGAAAGCATACGTCTTTCATCTGAGTGAAAACTGCATTCTATTCAGTTTTTAGTACTGTGTTGAATGGTTAGGCGATTCAATTGTAGGGAAGCGTTTGTTCGCATTCTGTATACTGAATTCTTTAACAGCAAATTGCGCATCTTGCCTTTGACAGAAATTCCAGTGAAATCACGTTTAAAAGCCAACGCCAGTAAAAAGGCTTTGTAGAATCACTCTGTGAATGTCTTTGAAAACACTTCTTAAGAAGGAAAGCATACGTCTTTCATCTGAGTGAAAACTGCATTCTATTCAGTTTTTAGTACTGTGTTGAATGGTTAGGCGATTCAATTGTAGGAAGCCTTTGTTTGCATTCTGTATGCTCAATTCTTTAACAGCAAATCTCACGTCTTGCGATTGACAGAAATTCCAGTGAAATCACATTTAAAAGCCAACACCGGTAAAAAGGCTTTGTAGAATCACTCTGTGAATGTCTTTGAAAACACTTCTTAAGAAGGAAAGCATACGTATTTCATCTGAGTGAAAACTGCATTCTATTCAGTTTTTAGAACTGTGTTGAATGGTTAGGCGATTCACTTGTATGGAAGCGTTTGTTTGCATTCTGTATACTCAATTCTTTAACAGCAAATTGCGCATCTTGCCTTTGACAGAAATTCCAGTGAAATCACATCTAAAAGCCAAAGTCAGTAAAAAGGCATTGTAGAATCACTCTGTAAATGTCTTTGAAAACACTTCTTAAGAAGGAAAGCATACGTCTTTCATCTGAGTGAAAACTGCATTCTATTCAGTTTTTAGTACTGTGTTGAATGGTTAGGCAATTCACTTGGAGGGAAGCGTTTGTTTGCATTCTGTATACTCAATTCTTTAACAGCAAATTGCGCTTCTTGCCTTTGACAGAAATTCCAGTGAAATCACCTTTAATAGCCAACGTCAGTAAAAAGGCTTTGTAGAATCACTCTGTGAATGTCTTTGAAAAAACTTCTTAAGAAGGAAAGCATACATCTTTCATTTGAGTGAAAACTGCATTCTATTTCGTTTTTAGTACTGTGTTGAATGGTTAGGCGATTCAATTGTAGGAAGCGTTTGTTTGCATTCTGTATGCTCAATTCTTTAACAGCAAATCTCACGTCTTGCGATTGACAGAAATTCCAGTGAAATCACATTTAAAAGCCAACACCGGTAAAAAGGCTTTGTAGAATCACTCTGTGAATGTCTTTGAAAACACTTCTTAAGAAGGAAAGCATAGGTCTTTCATCTGTGAAAACTGCATTCTATTCAGTTTTTAGTACTGTGTTGAATGGTTAGGCGATTCACTTGTAGGGAAGCGTTTGTTCGCATTCTGTATACTCAATTCTTTAACAGCAAATTGCGCATCTTGTCTTTGACAGAAATTCCAATGAAAACACATTTAAAAGCCAACGTCAGTAAAAAGGCTTTGTAGAATCACTCTGTGAATGTCTTTGAAAACACTTCTTAAGAAGGAATGCATACATACGTCTTTCATCTGAGTGAAAACTGCATTCTATTCAGTTTATAGTACTGTGTTGAATGGTTAGGCGATTCACTTGTAGGGAAGCGTTTGTTCGCATTCTGTATACTCAATTCTTTAACAGCAAATCTTGCAACTTGTGTTTGACAGAAATTCCACTGAAATCACGTTTAAAAGCCAACGCCAGTAAAAAGGCTTTGTAGAATCACTCTGTGAATGTCTTTGGAAACACTTCTTAAGAAGGAAAGCATACGTCTTTCATCTGAGTGAAAACTGCATTCTATTCAGTTTATAGTACTGTGTTGAATGGTTAGGCGATTCAATTGTAGGGAAGCGTTTGTTCGCATTCTGTATACTCAATTCTTTAACAGCAAATTGCGCATCTTGTCTTTGACAGAAATTCAAATGAAAACACGTTTAAAAGCCAACGTCAGTAAAAAGGCTTTGTAGAATCACTCTGTGAACGTCTTTGAAAACACTTCTTAAGAAGGAATGCATACATACGTCTTCCATCTGAGTGAAAACTGCATTCTATTCAGTTTATAGTACTGTGTTGAATGGTTAGGCGATTCACTTGTATGGAAGCGTTTGTTCGCATTCTGTATACTCAATTCTTTAACAGCAAATCTCGTGTCTTGCTTTTGACAGAAATTCCAGTGAAATCACGTTTAAAAGCCAACACCGGCAAAAAGGCTTTGTAGAATCACTCTGTGAATGTCTTTGAAAACACTTCTTAAGAAGGAAAGCATAGGTCTTTCATCTGTGAAAACTGCATTCTATTCAGTTTTTAGTACTGTGTTGAATGGTTAGGCGATTCACTTGTAGGGAAGCATTTGTTCGCATTCTGTATACTCAATTCTTTAACAGCAAATCTCGCCTCTTGCGTTTGACAAAAATTCCAGTGAAATCACGTTTAAAAGCCAAGGTAAGTAAAAAGACTTGGTAGAAACACTCTGTGAATGTCTTTGAAACACTTCTTAAAAAGGAAAGCATACATCTTTCATCTGAGTGAAAACTGCATTCTATTCAGTTTTTAGTACTGTGTTGAATGGTTAGGCGATTCACTTGTAGGGAAGCGTTTGTTCGCATTCTGTATACTCAATTCTATAACAGCAAATCTCGTGTCTTGCTTTTGACAGAAATTCCAGTGAAATCACGTTTAAAAGCCAACGCCAGTAAAAAGGCTTTGTAGAATCACTCTGTGAATGTCTTTGAAAACACTTCTTAAGAAGGAAAGCATACGAATTTCATCTGAGTGAAAACTGCATTCTATTCAGTTTTTAGTACTGTGTTGAATGGTTAGGCGATTCAATTGTTGGAAGCGTTTGTTTGCATTCTGTATGCTCAATTCTTTAACAGCAAATCTCACGTCTTGCGATTGACAGAAATTCCAGTGAAATCACATTTAAAAGCCAACACCGGTAAAAAGGCTTTGTAGAATCACTCTGTGAATGTCTTTGAAAACACTTCTTAAGAAGGAAAGCATACGTCTTTCATCTGAGTGAAAACTGCATTCTATTCAGTTTTTAGAACTGTGTTGAATGGTTAGGCGATTCACTTGTGGAAGCGTTTGTTTGCATTCTGTATACTCAATTCATTAACAGCAAATTGCGCATCTTGCCTTTGACAGAAATTCCAGTGAAATCACGTTTAAAAGCCAACGTCAGTAAAAAGGCTTTGTAGAATCCCTCTGTAAATGTCTTTGAAAACCCTTCTTAAGAAGGAAAGCATACGTCTTTCATCTGAGTGAAAACTGCATTCTATTCAGTTTTTAGTACTGTGTTGAATGGTTAGGCGATTCACTTGTAGGGAAGCGTTTGTTCGCATTCTGTATACTCAATTCTTTAACAGCAAATCTCGCGTCTTGCATTTGACAGAAATTCCACTGAAATCACGTTTAAAAGCCAACGCCAGTAAAAAGGCTTTGTAGAATCACTCTGTTAATGTCTTTGGAAACACTTCTTAAGAAGGAAAGCATACGTCTTTCATCTGAGTGAAAACTGCATTCTATTCAGTTTTTAGTACTGTGTTGAATGGTTAGGCGATTCAATTGTAGGGAAGCGTTTGTTCGCATTCTGTATACTGAATTCTTTAACAGCAAATTGCGCATCTTGCCTTTGACAGAAATTCCAATGAAAACACGTTTAAAAGCCAATGTCAGTAAAAAGGCTTTGTAGAATCACTCTGTGAATGTCTTTGAAAACACTTCTTAAGAAGGAATGCATACATACGTCTTTCATCTGAGTGAAAACTGCATTCTATTTCGTTTTTAGTACTGTGTTGAATGGTTAGGCGATTCACTTGTAGGGAAGCATTTGTTCGCATTCTGTATACTCAATTCTTTAACAGCAAATCTCGTGGCTTGCGTTTGACAGAAATTCCAGTGAAATCACGTTTAAAAGCCAACGCCAGTAAAAAGGCTTTGTAGAATCACTCTGTGAATGTCTTTGGAAACACTTCTTAAGAAGGAAAGCATACGTCTTTCATCTGAGTGAAAACTGCATTCTATTCAGTTTTTAGTACTGTGTTGAATGGTTAGGCGATTCAATTGTAGGAAGCCTTTGTTTGCATTCTGTATGCTCAATTCTTTAACAGCAAATCTCACGTCTTGCGATTGACAGAAATTCCAGTGAAATCACATTTAAAAGCCAACACCGGTAAAAAGGCTTTGTAGAATCACTCTGTGAATGTCTTTGAAAACACTTCTTAAGAAGGAAAGCATAGGTCTTTCATCTGTGAAAACTGCATTCTATTCAGTTTTTAGTACTGTGTTGAATGGTTAGGCGATTCACTTGTAGGGAAGCGTTTGTTCGCATTCTGTATACTCAATTCTTTAACAGCAAATTGCGCATCTTGTCTTTGACAGAAATTCCAATGAAAACACATTTAAAAGCCAACGTCAGTAAAAAGGCTTTGTAGAATCACTCTGTGAATGTCTTTGAAAACACTTCTTAAGAAGGAATGCATACATACGTCTTTCATCTGAGTGAAAACTGCATTCTATTCAGTTTATAGTACTGTGTTGAATGGTTAGGCGATTCACTTGTAGGGAAGCGTTTGTTCGCATTCTGTATACTCAATTCTTTAACAGCAAATCTTGCAACTTGTGTTTGACAGAAATTCCACTGAAATCACGTTTAAAAGCCAACGCCAGTAAAAAGGCTTTGTAGAATCACTCTGTGAATGTCTTTGGAAACACTTCTTAAGAAGGAAAGCATACGTCTTTCATCTGAGTGAAAACTGCATTCTATTCAGTTTATAGTACTGTGTTGAATGGTTAGGCGATTCAGTTGTAGGGAAGCGTTTGTTTGCATTCTGTATACTCAATTCTTTAACAACAAATTGCGCATCTTGTCTTTGACAGAAATTCAAATGAAAACACGTTTAAAAGCCAACGTCAGTAAAAAGGCTTTGTAGAATCACTCTGTGAACGTCTTTGAAAACACTTCTTAAGAAGGAATGCATACATACGTCTTCCATCTGAGTGAAAACTGCATTCTATTCAGTTTATAGTACTGTGTTGAATGGTTAGGCGATTCACTTGTATGGAAGCGTTTGTTCGCATTCTGTATACTCAATTCTTTAACAGCAAATCTCGTGTCTTGCTTTTGACAGAAATTCCAGTGAAATCACGTTTAAAAGCCAACACCGGCAAAAAGGCTTTGTAGAATCACTCTGTGAATGTCTTTGAAAACACTTCTTAAGAAGGAAAGCATAGGTCTTTCATCTGTGAAAACTGCATTCTATTCAGTTTTTAGTACTGTGTTGAATGGTTAGGCGATTCACTTGTAGGGAAGCATTTGTTCGCATTCTGTATACTCAATTCTTTAACAGCAAATCTCGCCTCTTGCGTTTGACAAAAATTCCAGTGAAATCACGTTTAAAAGCCAAGGTAAGTAAAAAGGCTTTGTAGAAACACTCTGTGAATGTCTTTGAAACACTTCTTAAAAAGGAAAGCATACATCTTTCATCTGAGTGAAAACTGCATTCTATTCAGTTTTTAGTACTGTGTTGAATGGTTAGGCGATTCACTTGTAGGGAAGCGTTTGTTCGCATTCTGTATACTGAATTCTTTAACAGCAAATTGCGCATCTTGCCTTTGACAGAAATTCCAGTGAAATCACGTTTAAAAGCCAACTTCAGTAAAAAGGCTTTGTAGAATCACTCTGTGAATGTCTTTGGAAACACTTCTTAAGAAGGAAAGCATACGTCTTTCATCTGAGTGAAAACTGCATTCTATTCAGTTTTTAGTACTGTGTTGAATGGTTAGGCGATTCACTTGTAGGGAAGCGTTTGTTTGCATTCTGTATACTCAATTCTTTAACAGCAAATTGCGCATCTTGTCTTTGACAGAAATTCCAATGAAAACACATTTAAAAGCCAACGTCAGTAAAAAGGCTTTGTAGAATCACTCTGTGAATGTCTTTGAAAACACTTCTTAAGAAGGAAAACATACGTCTTTCATCTGAGTGAAAACTGCATTCTATTCAGTTTTTAGTACTGTGTTGAATGGTTAGGCGATTCAATTGTTGGAAGCGTTTGTTTGCATTCTGTATGCTCAATTCTTTAACAGCAAATCTCACGTCTTGCGATTGACAGAAATTCCAGTGAAATCACATTTAAAAGCCAACACCGGTAAAAAAGGCTTTGTAGAATCACTCTGTGAATGTCTTTGAAAACACTTCTTAAGAAGGAAAGCATACGTCTTTCATCTGAGTGAAAACTGCATTCTATTCAGTTTTTAGTACTGTGTTGAATGGTTAGGCGATTCACTTGTAGGAAAGTGTTTGTTTGCATTCTGTATACTCAATTCTTTAATAGCAAATTCCGCATCTTGCCTTTGACATAAATTCCAATGAAAACACGTTTAAAAGCCAACGTCAGTAAAAACGCTTCGTAGAATCACTCTGTGAATGTCTTTGAAAACACTTCTTAAGAAGGAAAGCATACGTCTTTCATCTGAGTGAAAACTGCATTCTATTCAGTTTTTAGTACTGTGTTGAATGGTTCGGCGATTCACTTGTAGGGAAGCTTTTGTTTGCATTCTGTATACTCAGTTCTTTAACAGCAAATTGCGCATCTTGCCTTTGACAGAAATTCCAGTGAAATCACGTTTAAAAGCCAACGTCAGTAAAAACGCTTTGTAGAATCACTCTGTGAATGTCTTTGGAAACACTTCCTAAGAAGGAAAACATACGTATTTCATCTGAGTGAAAACTGCATTCTATTCAGTTTTTAGTACTGTGTTGAATGGTTAGGCGATTCACTTGTAGGGAAGCGTTTGTTCGCATTCTGTATACTCAATTCTTTAACAGCAAATCTCGTGGCTTGCATTTGACAGAAATTCCAGTGAAATCACATTTAAAAGCCAACGCCAGTAAAAAGGCTTTGTAGAATCACTCTGTGAATGTCTTTGAAAACACTTCTTAAGAAGGAAAGCATATGTCTTTCATTTGAGTGAAAACTGCACTCTATTTCGTTTTTAGTACTGTGTTGAATGGTTAGGCGATTCAATTGTAGGAAGCGTTTGTTTGCATTCTGTATGCTCAATTCTTTAACAGCAAATCTCACGTCTTGCAATTGACAGAAATTCCAGTGAAATCACATTTAAAAGCCAACACCGGTAAAAAGGCTTTGTAGAATCACTCTGTTAATGTCTTTGAAAACACTTCTTAAGAAGGAAAGCATAGGTCTTTCATCTGTGAAAACTGCATTCTATTCAGTTTTTAGTACTGTGTTGAATGGTTAGGCGATTCACTTGTAGGGAAGCATTTGTTCGCATTCTGTATACTCAATTCTTTAACAGCAAATCTCGCCTCTTGCGTTTGACAAAAATTCCAGTGAAATCACGTTTAAAAGCCAAGGTAAGTAAAAAGGCTTTGTAGAAACACTCTGTGAATGTCTTTGAAACACTTCTTAAAAAGGAAAGCATACGTCTTTCATCTGAGTGAAAACTGCATTCTATTCAGTTTTTAGTACTGTGTTGAATGGTTAGGCGATTCACTTGTAGGGAAGCGTTTGTTCGCATTCTGTATACTCAATTCTTTAACAGCAAATTGCGCATCTTGTCTTTGACAAATTCCAATGAAAACACATTTAAAAGCCAACGTCAGTAAAAAGGCTTTGTAGAATCACTCTGTGAATGTCTTTGAAAACACTTCTTAAGAAGGAATGCATACATACGTCTTTCATCTGAGTGAAAACTGCATTCTATTCAGTTTATAGTACTGTGTTGAATGGTTTGGCGATTCACTTGTAGGGAAGAGTTTGTTCGCATTCTGTATACTCAATTCTTTAACAGCAATACTTGCAACTTGTGTTTGACAGAAATTCCACTGAAATCACGATTAAAAGCCAACGCCAGTAAAAAGGCTTTGTAGAATCACTCTGTGAATGTCTTTGGAAACACTTCTTAAGAAGGAAAGCATACGTCTTTCATCTGAGTGAAAACTGCATTCTATTCAGTTTTTAGTACTGTGTTGAATGGTTAGGCGATTCAATTGTAGGGAAGCGTTTGTTCGCATTCTGTATACTCAATTCTTTAACAGCAAATTGCGCATCTTGTCTTTGACAGAAATTCAAATGAAAACACGTTTAAAAGCCAACGTCAGTAAAAAGGCTTTGTAGAATCACTCTGTGAACGTCTTTGAAAACACTTCTTAAGAAGGAATGCATACATACGTCTTCCATCTGAGTGAAAACTGCATTCTATTCAGTTTATAGTACTGTGTTGAATGGTTAGGCGATTCACTTGTATGGAAGCGTTTGTTCGCATTCTGTATACTCAATTCTTTAACAGCAAATCTCGTGTCTTGCTTTTGACAGAAATTCCAGTGACATCACGTTTAAAAGCCAACACCGGCAAAAAGGCTTTGTAGAATCTCTCTGTGAATGTCTTTGAAAACACTTCTTAAGAAGGAAAGCATAGGTCTTTCATCTGTGAAAACTGCATTCTATTCAGTTTTTAGTACTGTGTTGAATGGTTAGGCGATTCACTTGTAGGGAAGCATTTGTTCGCATTCTGTATACTCAATTCTTTAACAGGAAATCTCGCCTCTTGCGTTTGACAAAAATTCCAGTGAAATCACGTTTAAAAGCCAAGGTAAGTAAAAAGGCTTTGTAGAAACTCTCTTTGAAACACTTCTTAAAAAGGAAAGCATACATCTTTCATCTGAGTGAAAACTGCATTCTATTCAGTTTTTAGTACTGTGTTGAATGGTTAGGCGATTCACTTGTAGGGAAGCGTTTGTTCGCATTCTGTATACTGAATTCTTTAACAGCAAATTGCGCATCTTGCCTTTGACAGAAATTCCAGTGAAATCACGTTTAAAAGCCAACTTCAGTAAAAAGGCTTTGTAGAATCACTCTGTGAATGTCTTTGGAAACACTTCTTAAGAAGGAAAGCATACGTCTTTCATCTGAGTGAAAACTGCATTCTATTCAGTTTTTAGTACTGTGTTGAATGGTTAGGCGATTCACTTGTAGGGAAGCATTTGTTTGCATTCTGTATACTCAATTCTTTAACAGCAAATTGCGCATCTTGTCTTTGACAGAAATTCCAATGAAAACACATTTAAAAGCCAACGTCAGTAAAAAGGCTTTGTAGAATCACTCTGTGAATGTCTTTGAAAACACTTCTTAAGAAGGAATGCATACATACGTCTTTCATCTGAGTGAAAACTGCATTCTATTCAGTTTATAGTACTGTGTTGAATGGTTAGGCGATTCACTTGTAGTGAAGCGTTTGTTTGCATTCTGTATACTCAATTCTTTAACAGCAAATCTCATGGCTTGCGTTTGACAGAAATTCCAGTGAAATCACGTTTAAAAGCCAATGCCAGTAAAAAGGCTTTGTAGAATCACTCTGTGAATGTCTTTGAAAACACTTCTTAAGAAGGAAAGCATACGTCTTTCATCTGTGAAAACTGCATTCTATTCAGTTTTTAGTACTGTGTTGAATGGTTAGGCGATTCACTTGTAGGGAAGCATTTGTTCGCATTCTGTATACTGAATTCTTTAACAGCAAATTGCCCATCTTGCCTTTGACAGAAATTCCAGTGAAATCACGTTTAAAAGCCAACGTCAGTAAAAAGGCTTTGTAGAATCACTCTGTGAATGTCTTTGAAAACACTTCTTAAGAAGGAAAGCATACGTCTTTCATCTGAGTGAAAACTGCATTCTATTCAGTTTTTAGTACTGTGTTGAATGGTTAGGCGATTCACTTGTAGGGAAGCGTTTGTTTGCATTCTGTATACTCAATTCTTTAACAGCAAATTGCGCATCTTGTCTTTGACAGAAATTCAAATGAAAACACGTTTAAAAGCCAACGTCAGTAAAAAGGCTTTGTAGAATCACTCTGTGAACGTCTTTGAAAACACTTCTTAAGAAGGAATGCATACATACATCTTTCATCTGAGTGAAAACTGCATTCTATTCAGTTTATAGTACTGTGTTGAATGGTTAGGCGATTCACTTGTAGGGAAGCGTTTGTTCGCATTCTGTATACTCAATTCTTTAACAGCAAATCTCGTGTCTTGCTTTTGACAGAAATTCCAGTGAAATCACGTTTAAAAGCCAACGCCAGTAAAAAGGCTTTGTAGAATCACTCTGTGAATGTCTTTGAAAACACTTCTTAAGAAGGAAAGCATACGTCTTTCATCTGAGTGAAAACTGCATTCTATTCAGTTTTTAGTACTGTGTTGAATGGTTAGGCGATTCAATTGTTGGAAGCGTTTGTTTGCATTCTGTATGCTCAATTCTTTAACAGCAAATCTCACATCTTGCGATTGACAGAAATTCCAGTGAAATCACATTTAAAAGCCAACACCGGTAAAAAGGCTTTGTAGAATCACTCTGTGAATGTCTTTGAAAACACTTCTTAAGAAGGAAAGCATACGTATTTCATCTGAGTGAAAACTGCATTCTATTCAGTTTTTAGAACTGTGTTGAATGGTTAGGCAATTCACTTGTGGAAGCGTTTGTTTGCATTCTGTATACTCAATTCTTTAACAGCAAATTGCGCATCTTGCCTGACAGAAATTCCAGTGAAATCACGTTTAAAAGCCAACGTCAGTAAAAAGGCTTTGTAGAATCACTCTGTAAATGTCTTTGAAAACACTTCTTAAGAAGGAAAGCATACGTCTTTCATCTGAGTGAAAACTGCATTCTATTCAGTTTTTAGTACTGTGTTGAATGGTTAGGCGATTCACTTGTAGGGAAGCGTTTGTTCGCATTCTGTATACTCAATTCTTTAACAGCAAATCTCGGGTCTTGCGTTTGACAGAAATTCCACTGAAATCACGTTTAAAAGCCAACGCCAGTAAAAAGGCTTTGTAGAATCACTCTGTTAATGTCTTTGGAAACACTTCTTAAGAAGGAAAGCATACGTCTTTCATCTGAGTGAAAACTGCATTCTATTCAGTTTTTAGTACTGTGTTGAATGGTTAGGCGATTCAATTGTAAGGAAGCGTTTATTCGCATTCTGTATACTGAATTCTTTAACAGCAAATTGCGCATCTTGCCTTTGACAGAAATTCCAATGAAAACACGTTTAAAAGCCAATGTCAGTAAAAAGGCTTTGTAGAATCACTCTGTGAATGTCTTTGAAAACACTTCTTAAGAAGGAATGCATACATACGTCTTTCATCTGAGTGAAAACTGCATTCTATTCAGTTTTTAGTACTGTGTTGAATGGTTAGGCGATTCACTTGTAGGGAAGCATTTGTTCGCATTCTGTATACTCAATTCTTTAACAGCAAATCTCGTGGCTTGCTTTTGACAGAAATTCCAGTGAAATCACGTTTAAAAGCCAACGCCAGTAAAAAGGCTTTGTAGAATCACTCTGTGAATGTCTTTGAAAACACTTCTTAAGAAGGAAAGCATACGTCTTTCATCTGAGTGAAAACTGCATTCTATTCAGTTTTTAGTACTGTGTTGAATGGTTAGGCGATTCAATTGTAGGAAGCCTTTGTTTGCATTCTGTATGCTCAATTCTTTAACAGCAAATCTCACATCTTGCGATTGACAGAAATTCCAGTGAAATCACATTTAAAAGCCAACACCGGTAAAAAGGCTTTGTAGAATCACTCTGTGAATGTCTTTGAAAACACTTCTTAAGAAGGAAAGCATACGTATTTCATCTGAGTGAAAACTGCATTCTATTCAGTTTTTAGAACTGTGTTGAATGGTTAGGCGATTCACTTGTATGGAAGCGTTTGTTTGCATTCTGTATACTCAATTCTTTAACAGCAAATTGCGCATCTTGCCTTTGACAGAAATTCCAGTGAAATCACATTTAAAAGCCAAAGTCAGTAAAAAGGCTTTGTAGAATCACTCTGTAAATGTCTTTGAAAACACTTCTTAAGAAGGAAAGCATACGTCTTTCATCTGAGTGAAAACTGCATTCTATTCAGTTTTTAGTACTGTGTTGAATGTTTAGGCAATTCACTTGGAGGGAAGCGTTTGTTCGCATTCTGTATACTCAATTCTTTAACAGCAAATCTCGCGTCTTGCCTTTGACAGAAATTCCAATGAAATCAAGTTTATAAGCCAACGTCAGTAAAAAGGCTTTGTAGAAACACTCTGTGAATGTCTTTGAAAACACTTCTTAAGAAGGAAAGCATACGTCTTTCATCTGAGTGAAAACTGCATTCTATTCAGTTTTTAGTACTGTGTTGAATGGTTAGGCGATTCACTTGTAGGAAAGTGTTTGTTTGCATTCTGTATACTCAATTCTTTAATAGCAAATTCCGCATCTTGCCTTTGACATAAATTCCAATGAAAACACGTTTAAAAGCCAACGTCAGTAAAAACGCTTCGTAGAATCACTCTGTGAATGTCTTTGAAAACACTTCTTAAGAAGGAAAGCATACGTCTTTCATCTGAGTGAAAACTGCATTCTATTCAGTTTTTAGTACTGTGTTGAATGGTTCGGCGATTCACTTGTAGGGAAGCTTTTGTTTGCATTCTGTATACTCAATTCTTTAACAGCAAATTGCGCTTCTTGCCTTTGACAGAAATTCTAGTGAAATCACCTTTAATAGCCAACGTCAGTAAAAAGGCTTTGTAGAATCACTCTGTGAATGTCTTTGGAAACACTTCCTAAGAAGGAAAACATACGTATTTCATCTGAGTGAAAACTGCATTCTATTCTGTTTTTAGTACTGTGTTGAATGGTTAGGCGATTCACTTGTAGGGAAGCGTTTGTTCGCATTCTGTATACTCAATTCTTTAACAGCAAATCTCGTGGCTTGTGTTTGACAGAAATTCCAGTGAAATCACATTTAAAAGCCAACGCCAGTAAAAAGGCTTTGTAGAATCACTCTGTGAATGTCTTTGAAAACACTTCTTAAGAAGGAAAGCATACGTCTTTCATTTGAGTGAAAACTGCATTCTATTTCGTTTTTAGTACTGTGTTGAATGGTTAGGCGATTCAATTGTAGGAAGCGTTTGTTTGCATTCTGTATGATCAATTCTTTAACAGCAAATCTCACGTCTTGCGATTGACAGAAATTCCAGTGAAATCACATTTAAAAGCCAACACCGGTAAAAAGGCTTTGTAGAATCACTCTGTGAATGTCTTTGAAAACACTTCTTAAGAAGGAAAGCATAGGTCTTTCATCTGTGAAAACTGCATTCTATTCAGTTTTTAGTACTGTGTTGAATGGTTAGGCGATTCACTTGTAGGGAAGCATTTGTTCGCATTCTGTATACTCAATTCTTTAACAGCAAATCTCGCCTCTTGCGTTTGACAAAAATTCCAGTGAAATCACGTTTAAAAGCCAAGGTAAGTAAAAAGGCTTTGTAGAAACACTCTGTGAATGTCTTTGAAACACTTCTTAAAAAGGAAAGCATACGTCTTTCATCTGAGTGAAAACTGCATTCTATTCAGTTTTTAGTACTGTGTTGAATGGTTATGCAATTCACTTGTAGGGAAGCGTTTGTTCGCATTCTGTATACTCAATTCTTTAACAGCAAATTGCGCATCTTGTCTTTGACAGAAATTCCAATGAAAACACATTTAAAAGTCAACGTCAGTAAAAAGGCTTTGTAGAATCACTCTGTGAATGTCTTTGAAAACACTTCTTAAGAAGGAATGCATACATATGTCTTTCATCTGAGTGAAAACTGCATTCTATTCAGTTTATAGTACTGTGTTGAATGGTTAGGCGATTCACTTGTAGGGAAGCGTTTGTTCGCATTCTGTATACTCAATTCTTTTACAGCAAATCTTGCAACTTGTGTTTGACAGAAATTCCACTGAAATCACGTTTAAAAGCCAACGCCAGTAAAAAGGCTTTGTAGAATCACTCTGTGAATGTCTTTGGAAACACTTCTTAAGAAGGAAAGCATACGTCTTTCATCTGAGTGAAAACTGCATTCTATTCAGTTTTTAGTACTGTGTTGAATGGTTAGGCGATTCAATTGTAGGGAAGCGTTTGTTCGCATTCTGTATACTCAATTCTTTAACAGCAAATTGCGCATCTTGTCTTTGACAGAAATTCAAATGAAAACACGTTTAAAAGCCAACGTCAGTAAAAAGGCTTTGTAGAATCACTCTGTGAACGTCTTTGAAAACACTTCTTAAGAAGGAATGCATACATACGTCTTCCATCTGAGTGAAAACTGCATTCTATTCAGTTTTTAGTACTGTGTTGAATGGTTAGGCGATTCACTTGTATGGAAGCGTTTGTTCGCATTCTGTATACTCAATTCTTTAACAGCAAATCTCGTGTCTTGCTTTTGACAGAAATTCCAGTGAAATCACGTTTAAAAGCCAACGCCAGTAAAAAGGCTTTGTAGAATCACTCTGTGAATGTCTTTGAAAACACTTCTTAAGAAGGAAAGCATACGTCTTTCATCTGAGTGAAAACTGCATTCTATTCAGTTTTTAGTACTGTGTTGAATGGTTAGGCGATTCAATTGTAGGGAAGCGTTTGTTCGCATTCTGTATACTCAATTCTTTAACAGCAAATTGCGCATCTTGTCTTTGACAGAAATTCAAATGAAAACACGTTTAAAAGCCAACGTCAGTAAAAAGGCTTTGTAGAATCACTCTGTGAACGTCTTTGAAAACACTTCTTAAGAAGGAATGCATACATACGTCTTCCATCTGAGTGAAAACTGCATTCTATTCAGTTTTTAGTACTGTGTTGAATGGTTAGGCGATTCACTTGTATGGAAGCGTTTGTTCGCATTCTGTATACTCAATTCTTTAACAGCAAATCTCGTGTCTTGCTTTTGACAGAAATTCCAGTGAAATCACGTTTAAAAGCCAACGCCAGTAAAAAGGCTTTGTAGAATCACTCTGTGAATGTCTTTGAAAACACTTCTTAAGAAGGAAAGCATACGTCTTTCATCTGAGTGAAAACTGCATTCTATTCAGTTTTTAGTACTGTGTTGAATGGTTAGGCGATTCAATTGTTGGAAGCGTTTGTTTGCATTCTGTATGCTCAATTCTTTAACAGCAAATCTCACGTCTTGCGATTGACAGAAATTCCATTGAAATCACATTTAAAAGCCAACACCAGTAAAAAGGCTTTGTAGAATCACTCTGTGAATGTCTTTGAAAACACTTCTTAAGAAGGAAAGCATACGTATTTCATCTGAGTGAAAACTGCATTCTATTCAGGTTTTAGAACTGTGTTGAATGGTTAGGCGATTCACTTGTATGGAAGCGTTTGTTTGCATTCTGTATACTCAATTCTTTAACAGCAAATTGCGCATCTTGCCTTTGACAGAAATTCCAGTGAAATCACGTTTAAAAGCCAACGTCAGTAAAAAGGCTTTGTAGAATCACTCTGTAAATGTCTTTGAAAACACTTCTTAAGAAGGAAAGCATACGTCTTTCATCTTAGTGAAAACTGCATTCTATTCAGTTTTTAGTACTGTGTTGAATGGTTAGGCGATTCACTTGTAGGGAAGCGTTTGTTCGCATTCTGTATACTCAATTCTTTAACAGCAAATCTTGCAACTTGTGTTTGACAGAAATTCCACTGAAATCACGTTTAAAAGCCAACGCCAGTAAAAAGGCTTTGTAGAATCACTCTGTTAATGTCTTTGGAAACACTTCTTAAGAAGGAAAGCATACGTCTTTCATCTGTGAAAACTGCATTCTATTCAGTTTTTAGTACTGTGTTGAATGGTTAGGCGATTCAATTGTAGGAAGCGTTTGTTTGCATTCTGTATACTCAATTCTTTAACAGCAAATCTTGCGTCTTCTGATTGACAGAAATTCCAGTGAAATCACGTTTAAAAGCCAACGCCGGTAAAAAGGCTTTGTAGAATCACTCTGTGAATGTCTTTGAAAACACTTCTTAAGAAGGAAAGCATACGTCTTTCATCTGAGTGAAAACTGCATTTTATTTTGTTTTTAGTACTGTGTTGAATGGTTAGGCGATTCACTTGTAGGGAAGCGTTTGTTTGCATTCTGTATGCTCAATTCTTTAACAGCAAATTGCGCATCTTGCCTTTGAAAGAAATTCCAGTGAAATCACGTTTAAAAGCCAACTTCAGTAAAAAGGCTTTGTAGAATCACTCTGTGAATGTCTTTGAAAACACTTCTTAAGAAGGAAAGCATATGTCTTTCATCTGAGTGAAAACTGCATTCTATTCAGTTTTTAGTACTGTGTTGAATGGTTAGGCGATTCACTTGTAGGAAAGCGTTTGTTCGCATTCTGTATACTCAATTTTTTAACAGCAAATCTCACGTCTTGTGTTTGACAAAAAATCCAGTGAAATCACGTTTAAAAGCCAACGCCAGCAAACAGGCTTTGTAGAAACAATCTGTGAATGTCTTTGAAAACACTTCTTAAGAAGGAAAGCATACGTCTTTCATCTGAGTGAAAACTGCATTCTATTCAGTTTTTAGTACTGTGTTGAATGGTTAGGCGATTCACTTGTAGGGAAGCATTTGTTTGCATTCTGTATACTCAATTCTTTAGCAGAAAATTGCGCATCTTGCCTTTGACAGAAATTCCAATGAAAACACGTTTAAAAGCCAACGTCACTAAAAAGGCTTTGTAGAATCACTCTGTGAATGTCTTTGAAAACACTTCTTAAGAAGGAAAGCATACATCTTTCATCTGAGTGAAAACTGCATTCTATTCAGTTTTTAGTACTATGTTGAATCGTTAGGCGATTCACTTGTACGGAAGCGTTTGTTCGTATTCTGTATACTCAATTCTTTAACAGCAAATCTCATGGCTTGCGTTTGACAGAAATTCCAGTGAAATCACGTTTAAAAGCCAACTTCAGTAAAAAGGCTTTGTAGAATCACTCTGTGGATGTCTTTGAAAACACTTCTTAAGAATGAAAGCATACGTCTTTCATCTGAGTGACAACTGCATTCTATTCAGTTATTAGTACTGTGTTGAATGGTTAGGCAATTCAATTGTAGGAAGCCTTTGTTTGCATTCTGTATGCTCAATTCTTTAACAGCAAATCTCGCATCTTGCGTTTGACAGAAATTCCAGTGAAATCACGTTTAAAAGCCAACGCCAGCAAAAAGGCTTTGTAGAATCACTCTGTGAATGTCTTTGAAAACACTTCTTAAGAAGGAAAGCATATGTCTTTCATCTGAGTGAAAACTGCATTCTATTCTGTTTTTATTACTGTGTTGAATGGTTAGGCGATTCACTTGTAGGGAAACGTTTGTTTGCATTCTGTATACTCAATTCTTTAACAGCAAATTGCGCATCTTGCCTTTGACAGAAATTCCAGTGAAATCACCTTTAAAAGCCAACGTCAGTAAATGACTTTGTAGAATCACTCTGTGAATGTCTTTGAAAACACTTCTTAAGAAGGAAAGCATACGTCTTTCATCTGAGTGAAAACTGCATTGTATTCAGTTTTTAGTACTGTGTTGAATGGCTAGGCGATTCACTTGTAGGGAAGCGTTTGTTCGCATTCTGTATACTCAATTCTTTAACAGCAAATCTTGCAACTTGTGTTTGACAGAAATTCCACTGAAATCACGTTTAAAAGTCAACGCCAGTAAAAAGGCTTTGTAGAATCACTCTGTGAATGTCTTTGGAAACACTTCTTAAGAAGGAAAGCATACGTCTTTCATCTGAGTGAAAACTGCATTCTATTCAGTTTTTAGTACTGTGTTGAATGGTTAGGCGATTCAATTGTAGGGAAGCGTTTGTTCGCATTCTGTATACTCAATTCTTTAACAGCAAATTGCGCATCTTGTGTTTGACAGAAATTCAAATGAAAACACGTTTAAAAGCCAACGTCAGTAAAAAGGCTTGTAGAATCACTCTGTGAACGTCTTTGAAAACACTTCTTAAGAAGGAATGCATACATACGTCTTCCATCTGAGTGAAAACTGCATTCTATTCAGTTTATAGTACTGTGTTGTATGGTTAGGCGATTCACTTGTATGGAAGCGTTTGTTTGCATTCTGTATACTCAATTCTTTAACAGCAAATCTCGTGTCTTGCTTTTGACAGAAATTCCAGTGAAATCACGTTTAAAAGCCAAGGCCAGTAAAAAGGCTTTGTAGAATCACTCTGTGAATGTCTTTGAAAACACTTCTTAAGAAGGAAAGCATACGTTTTTCATCTGAGTGAAAACTGCATTCTATTCAGTTTTTAGTACTGTGTTGAATGGTTAGGCGATTCAATTGTTGGAAGCGTTTGTTTGCATTCTGTATGCTCGATTCTTTAACAGCAAATCTCACGTCTTGCGATTGACAGAAATTCCAGTGAAATCACATTTAAAAGCCAACACCGGTAAAAAGGCTTTGTAGAATCACTCTGTGAATGTCTTTGAAAACACTTCTTAAGAAGGAAAGCATACGTATTTCATCTGAGTGAAAACTGCATTCTATTCAGTTTTTAGAACTGTGTTGAATGGTTAGGCGATTCACTTGTATGGAAGCGTTTATTTGCATTCTGTATACTCAATTCTTTAACAGCAAATTGCGCATCTTGCCTTTGACAGAAATTCCAGTGAAATCACGTTTAAAAGCCAACGTCAGTAAAAAGGCTTTGTAGATTCACTCTGTAAATGTCTTTGAAAACACTTCTTAAGAAGGAAAGCATACGTCTTTCATCTGAGTGAAAACTGCATTCTATTCAGTTTTTAGTACTGTGTTGAATGGTTAGGCGATTCACTTGTAGGGAAGCGTTTGTTCGCATTCTGTATACTCAATTCTTTAACAGCAAATCTTGCAACTTGTGTTTGACAGAAATTCCACTGAAATCACGTTTAAAAGCCAACACCAGTAAAAAGGCTTTGTAGAATCACTCTGTTAATGTCTTTGGAAACACTTCTTAAGAAGGAAAGCATACGTCTTTCATCTGAGTGAAAACTGCATTCTATTCAGTTTTTAGTACTGTGTTGAATGGTTAGGCGATTCAATTGTAGGGAAGCGTTTGTTCGCATTCTGTATACTCAATTCTTTAACAGCAAATTGCGCATCTTGCCTTTGACAGAAATTCTAGTGAAATCACGTTTAAATCCAATGCCAGTAAAAAGGCTTTGTAGAATCACTCTGTGAATGTCTTTGAAAACACTTCTTAAAAAGGAAAGCATACGTCTTTCATCTGTGAAAACTGCATTCTATTCAGTTTTTAGTACTGTGTTGAATGGTTAGGCGATTCAATTGTAGGAAGCGTTTGTTTGCATTCTGTATACTCAATTCTTTAACAGCAAATCTCGCGTCTTGCGATTGACAGAAATTCCAGTGAAATCACGTTTAAAAGCCAACGCCGGTAAAAAGGCTTTGTAGAATCACTCTGTGAATGTCTTTGAAAACACTTCTTAAGAAGGAAAGCATACGTCTTTCATCTGAGTGAAAACTGCATTATATTTTGTTTTTAGTACTGTGTTGAATGGTTAGGCGATTCACTTGTAGGGAAGCGTTTGTTTGCATTCTGTATGCTCAATTCTTTAACAGCAAATTGCGCATCTTGCCTTTGATAGAAATTCCAGTGAAATCACGTTTAAAAGCCAACGTCAGTAAAAAGGCTTTGTAGAATCACTCTGTGAATGTCTTTGAAAACACTTCTTAAGAAGGAAAGCATACGTCTTTCATCTGAGTGAAAACTGCATTCTATTCAGTTTTTAGTACTGTGTTGAATGGTTAGGCGATTCACTTGTAGGAAAGCGTTTGTTCGCATTCTGTATACTCAATTCTTTAACAGCAAATCTCATGTCTTGTGTTTGACAAAAATTCCAGTGAAATCACGTTTAAAAGCCAACGCCAGCAAACAGGCTTTGTAGAAACAATCTGTGAATGTCTTTGAAAACACTTCTTAAGAAGGAAAGCATACGTCTTTCATCTGAGTGAAAACTGCATTCTATTCAGTTTTTAGTACTGTGTTGAATGGTTAGGCGATTCACTTGTAGGGAAGCATTTGTTTTCATTCTGTATACTCAATTCTTTAACAGAAAATTGCGCATCTTGCCTTTGACAGAAATTCCAATGAAAACACGTTTAAAAGCCAACGTCACTAAAAAGGCTTTGTAGAATCACTCTGTGAATGTCTTTGAAAACACTTCTTAAGAAGGAAAGCATACATCTTTCATCTGAGTGAAAACTGCATTCTATTCAGTTTTTAGTACTATGTTGAATCGTTAGGCGATTCACTTGTACGGAAGCGTTTGTTCGTATTCTGTATACTCAATTCTTTAAAAGCAAATCTCATGGCTTGCGTTTGACAGAAATTCCACTGAAATCACGTTTAAAAGCCAATGCCAGTAAAAAGGCTTTGTAGAATCACTCTGTGGATGTCTTTGAAAACACTTCTTAAGAATGAAAGCATACGTCTTTCATCTGAGTGACAACTGCATTCTATTCAGTTTTTAGTACTGTGTTGAATGGTTAGGCAATTCAATTGTAGGAAGCCTTTGTTTGCATTCTGTATGCTCAATTCTTTAACAGCAAATCTCGCGTCTTGCGTTTGACAGAAATTCCAGTGAAATCACGTTTAAAAGCCAACGCCAGCAAAAAGGCTTTGTAGAATCACTCTGTGAATGTCTTTGAAAACACTTCTTAAGAAGGAAAGCATACGTCTTTCATCTGAGTGAAAACTGCATTCTATTCAGTTTTTATTACTGTGTTGAATGGTTCGGCGATTCACTTGTAGGAAAGCTTTTGTTCGCATTCTGTATACTCAATTCTTTAACAGCAAATCTCATGGCTTGCGTTTGACAGAAATTCCAGTGAAATCACGTTTAAAAGCCAATGCCAGTAAAAAGGCTTTGTAGAATCACTCTGTGGATGTCTTTGAAAACACTTCTTAAGAATGAAAGCATACGTCTTTCATCTGAGTGACAACTGCATTCTATTCAGTTTTTAGTACTGTGTTGAATGGTTAGGCAATTCAATTGTAGGAAGCCTTTGTTTGCATTCTGTATGCTCAATTCTTTAACAGCAAATCTCGCGTCTTGCGTGTGACAGAAATTCCAGTGAAATCACGTTTAAAAGCCAACGCCAGCAAAAAGGCTTTGTAGAATCACTCTGTGAATGTCTTTGAAAACACTTCTTAAGAAGGAAAGCATATGTCTTTCATCTGAGTGAAAACTGCATTCTACTCTGTTTTTATTACTGTGTTGAATGGTTAGGCGATTCACTTGTAGGGAAACGTTTGTTTGCATTCTGTATACTCAATTCTTTAACAGAAAATTGCGCATCTTGCCTTTGACAGAAATTCCAGTGAAATCACCTTTAAAAGCCAACGTCAGTAAATGGCTTTGTAGAATCACTCTGTGAATGTCTTTGAAAACACTTCTTAAGAAGGAAAGCATACGTCTTTCATCTGAGTGAAAACTGCATTGTATTCAGTTTTTAGTACTGTGTTGAATGGCTAGGCGATTCACTTGTAGGGAAGCGTTTGTTCGCATTCTGTATACTCAATTCTTTAACAGCAAATCTCGCGTCTTGCCTTTGACAGAAATTCCAGTGAAATCACGTTTAAAAGCCAATGCCAGTAAAAAGGCTTTGTAGAATCACTCTGTGAATGTCTTTGAAAACACTTCTTAAGAAGGAAAGCATACGTCTTTCATCTGTGAAAACTGCATTCTATTCAGTTTTTAGTACTGTGTTGAATGGTTAGGCGATTCAATTGTAGGAAGCGTTTGTTTGCATTCTGTATACTCAATTCTTTAACAGCAAATCTCGCGTCTTGCGATTGACAGAAATTCCAGTGAAATCACGTTTAAAAGCCAACGCCGGTAAAAAGGCTTTGTAGAATCACTCTGTGAATGTCTTTGAAAACACTTCTTAAGAAGGAAAGCATACGTCTTTCATCTGAGTGAAAACTGCATTATATTTTGTTTTTAGTACTGTGTTGAATGGTTAGGCGATTCACTTGTAGGGAAGCGTTTGTTTGCATTCTGTATGCTCAATTCTTTAACAGCAAATTGTGCATCTTGCCTTTGAAAGAAATTCCAGTGAAATCACGTTTAAAAGCCAACGTCAGTAAAAAGGCTTTGTAGAATCACTCTGTGAATGTCTTTGAAAACACTTCTTAAGAAGGAAAGCATACGTCTTTCATCTGAGTGAAAACTGCATTCTATTCAGTTTTTAGTACTGTGTTGAATGGTTAGGCGATTCACTTGTAGGAAAGCGTTTGTTCGCATTCTGTATACTCAATTCTTTAACAGCAAATCTCACGTCTTGTGTTTGACAAAAATTCCAGTGAAATCACGTTTAAAAGCCAACGCCAGCAAACAGGCTTTGTAGAAACAATCTGTGAATGTCTTTGAAAACACTTCTTAAGAATGAAAGCATACGTCTTTCATCTGAGTGAAAACTGCATTCTATTCTGTTTTTAGTACTGTGTTGAATGGTTAGGCGATTCACTTGTAGGGAAGCATTTGTTTGCATTCTGTATACTCAATTCTTTAGCAGAAAATTGCGCATCTTGCCTTTGACAGAAATTCCAATGAAAACACGTTTAAAAGCCAACGTCACTAAAAAGGCTTTGTAGAATCACTCTGTGAATGTCTTTGAAAACACTTCTTAAGAAGGAAAGCATACATCTTTCATCTGAGTGAAAACTGCATTCTATTCAGTTTTTAGTACTATGTTGAATCGTTAGGCGATTCACTTGTACGGAAGCGTTTGTTCGTATTCTGTATACTCAATTGTTTAACAGCAAATCTCATGGCTTGCCTTTGACAGAAATTCCAGTGAAATCACGTTTAAAAGCCAATGCCAGTAAAAAGGCTTTGTAGAATCACTCTGTGGATGTCTTTGAAAACACTTCTTAAGAATGAAAGCATACGTCTTTCATCTGAGTGACAACTGCATTCTATTCAGTTTTTAGTACTGTGTTGAATGGTTAGGCAATTCAATTGTAGGAAGCCTTTGTTTGCATTCTGTATGCTCAATTCTTTAACAGCAAATCTCGCGTCTTGCGTTTGACAGAAATTCCAGTGAAATCACGTTTAAAAGCCAACGCCAGCAAAAAGGCTTTGTAGAATCACTCTGTGAATGTCTTTGAAAACACTTCTTAAGAAGGAAAGCATATGTCTTTCATCTGAGTGAAAACTGCATTCTATTCTGTTTTTATTACTGTGTTGAATGGTTAGGCGATTCACTTGTAGGGAAACGTTTGTTTGCATTCTGTATACTCAATTCTTTAACAGCAAATTGCGCATCTTGCCTTTGACAGAAATTCCAGTGAAATCACCTTTAAAAGCCAACGTCAGTAAATGGCTTTGTAGAATCACTCTGTGAAGGTCTTTGAAAACACTTCTTAAGAAGGAAAGCATACGTCTTTCATCTGAGTGAAAACTGCATTGTATTCAGTTTTTAGTACTGTGTTGAATGGCTAGGCGATTCACTTGTAGGGAAGCATTTGTTCACATTCTGTATACTCAATTCTTTAACAGCAAATCTCGCGTCTTGCGTTTGACAGAAATTCCAGTGAAATCACGTTTGAAAGCCAACGTTAGTAAAAAGGCTTTGTAGAATCACTCTGTGAATGTCTTTGAAAACACTTCTTAAGAAGGAAAGCATACGTCTTTCATCTGAGTGAAAACTGCATTCTATTCAGTTTTTATTACTGTGTTGAATGGTTCGGCGATTCACTTGTAGGAAAGCTTTTGTTTGCATTCTGTATACTCAATTCTTTAACAGCAAATTGCGCATCTTGCCTTTGACAGAAATTCCAGTGAAATCACCTTTAAAAGACAACGTCAGTAAAAAGGCTTTGTAGAATCACTCTGTGAATGTCTTTGGAAACACTTCTTAAGAAGGAAAGCATACGTCTTTCATCTGAGTGAAAACTGCATTCTATTCAGTTTTTAGTACTGTGTTGAATGGTTAGGCGATTCACTTGTATGGAAGCGTTGGTTCGCATTCTGTATACTCAATTCTTTAACAGCAAATCTCGCGTCTTGCATTTGACAGAAATTCCAGTGAAATCATGTTTAAAAGCCAACATCAGTAAAAAGGCTTTGTAGAATCACTCTGTGAATGTCTTTGAAAACACTTCTTAAAAAGGAAAGCATACGTCTTTCATCTGAGTGAAAACTGCATTCTCTTCAGTTTTTAGAACTGTGTTGAATGGTTAGGCGATTCACATGTAGGGAAGCGTTTGTTTGCATTCTGTATACTCAGTTCTTTAACAGCAAATTGCGCATCTTGCCTTTGACATAAATTCCAGTGCAATCACCTTTAAAAGCCAACATCAGTAAAAAGGCTTTGTAGAATCACTCTCTGAATGTCTTTGGAAACACTTCTTAAGAAGGAAAGCATACGTCTTTCATCTGAGTGACAACTGCATTCTATTCAGTTTTTAGTACTGTGTTGAATGGTTAGGCGATTCACTTGTATGGAAGCGTTGGTTCGCATTCTGTATACTCAATTCTTTAACAGCAAGTCTCGCGTCTTGCGTTTGACAGAAATTCCAGTGAAATCATGTTTAAAAGCCAACATCAGTAAAAAGGCTTTGTAGAAACACTCTGTGAATGTCTTTGAAAACACTTCTTAAGAAGGAAAGCATACGTCTTTCATCTGAGTGAAAACTGCATTCTATTCAGTTTTTAGTACTGTGTTGAATGGTTAGGCGATTCACTTGTAGGGAAGCATTTGTTTGCATTCTGTATACTCAATTCTTTAGCAGAAAATTGCGCATCTTGCCTTTGACAGAAATTCCAATGAAAACACGTTTAAAAGCCAACGTCACTAAAAAGGCTTTGTAGAATCACTCTGTGAATGTCTTTGAAAACACTTCTTAAGAAGGAAAGCATACATCTTTCATCTGAGTGAAAACTGCATTCTATTCAGTTTTTAGTACTATGTTGAATCGTTAGGCGATTCACTTGTACGGAAGCGTTTGTTCGTATTCTGTATACTCAATTCTTTAACAGCAAATCTCATGGCTTGCGTTTGACAGAAATTCCAGTGAAATCACGTTTAAAAGCCAATGCCAGTAAAAAGGCTTTGTAGAATCACTCTGTGGATGTCTTTGAAAACACTTCTTAAGAATGAAAGCATACGTCTTTCATCTGAGTGAAAACTGCATTCTATTCAGTTTTTAGTACTGTGTTGAATGGTTAGGCGATTCACTTGTAGGGAAGCATTTGTTTGCATTCTGTATACTCAATTCTTTAACAGCAAATTGCGCATCTTGCCTTTGACAGAAATTCCAGTGAAATCACCTTTAAAAGCCAACGTCAGTAAATGGCTTTGTAGAATCACTCTGTGAATGTCTTTGAAAACACTTCTTAAGAAGGAAAGCATACGTCTTTCATCTGAGTGAAAACTGCATTCTATTCAGTTTTTATTACTGTGTTGAATGGTTCGGCGATTCACTTGTAGGAAAGCTTTTGTTTGCATTCTGTATACTCAATTCTTTAACAGCAAATTGCGCATCTTGCCTTTGACAGAAATTCCAGTGAAATCACCTTTAAAAGACAACGTCAGTAAAAAGGCTTTGTAGAATCACTCTGTGAATGTCTTTGTAAACACTTCTTAAGAAGGAAAGCATACGTCTTTCATCTGAGTGAAAACTGCATTCTATTCAGTTTTTAGTACTGTGTTGAATGGTTAGGCGATTCACTTGTATGGAAGCGTTGGTTCGCATTCTGTATACTCAATTCTTTAACAGCAAATCTCGCGTCTTGCATTTGACAGAAATTCCAGTGAAATCATGTTTAAAAGCCAACATCAGTAAAAAGGCTTTGTAGAATCACTCTGTGAATGTCTTTGAAAACACTTCTTAAAAAGGAAAGCATACGTCTTTCATCTGAGTGAAAACTGCATTCTCTTCAGTTTTTAGAACTGTGTTGAATGGTTAGGCGATTCACATGTAGGGAAGCGTTTGTTTGCATTCTGTATACTCAGTTCTTTAACAGCAAATTGCGCATCTTGCCTTTGACATAAATTCCAGTGCAATCACCTTTAAAAGCCAACATCAGTAAAAAGGCTTTGTAGAATCACTCTCTGAATGTCTTTGGAAACACTTCTTAAGAAGGAAAGCATACGTCTTTCATCTGAGTGACAACTGCATTCTATTCAGTTTTTAGTACTGTGTTGAATGGTTAGGCGATTCACTTGTATGGAAGCGTTGGTTCGCATTCTGTATACTCAATTCTTTAACAGCAAGTCTCGCGTCTTGCGTTTGACAGAAATTCCAGTGAAATCATGTTTAAAAGCCAACATCAGTAAAAAGGCTTTGTAGAAACACTCTGTGAATGTCTTTGAAAACACTTCTTAAAAAGGAAAGCATACGTCTTTCATCTGAGTGAAAACTGCATTCTCTTCAGTTTTTAGAACTGTGTTGAATGGTTAGGCGATTCACTTGTATGGAAGCGTTTGTTTGCATTCTGTATACTCAATTCTTTAACAGCAAATTGCGCATCATGCCTTTGACAGCAATTCCAGTGAAATCACGTTTAAAAGCCAACGTCAGTCAAAAGGCTTTGTAGAATCACTCTGTGAATGTCTTTGAAAACACTTCTTAAGAAGGAAAGCATACGTCTTTCATCTGAGTGAAAACTGCATTCTATTCAGTTTTTAGAACTGTGTTGAATGGTTAGGCGATTCACTTGTATGGAAGCGTTTGTTTGCATTCTGTATACTCAATTCTTTAACAGCAAATTGCGCATCTTGCCTTTGACAGAAATTCCAGTGAAATCACGTTTAAAAGCGAACGTCAGTAAAAAGGCTTTGTAAAATCACTCTGTGAATGTCTGTGAAAACACTTCTTAAGAAGGAAAGCATACGTCTTTCATCTGAGTGAAAACTGCATTCTATTCAGTTTTTAGTACTGTGTTGAATCGTTAAGTGATTCACTTGTAGGGAAGCCTTTGTTCGCATTCTGTATACTCAATTCTTTAACAGCAAATCTCACGGCTTGCGTTTGACAGAAATTCCAGTGAAATCACGTTTAAAAGCCAACGCCAGTAAAAAGGCTTTGTAGAATCACTCTGTGAATGTCTTTGAAAACACTTCTTAAGAATGAAAGCATACGTCTTTCATCTGAGTGACAACTGCATTCTATTCAGTTTTTAGTACTGTGTTGAATGGTTAGGCGATTCAATTGTAGGAAGCGTTTGTTTGCATTCTGTATGCTCAATTCTTTAACAGCAAATCTCGTGTCTTGCGTTTGACAGAAATTCCAGTGAAATCACGTTTAAAAGCCAACGCCAGCAAAAAGGCTTTGTAGAATCACTCTGTGAATGTCTTTGAAAACACTTCTTAAGAAGGAAAGCATATGTCTTTCATCTGAGTGAAAACTGCATTCTATTCTGTTTTTATTACTGTGTTGAATGGTTAGGCGATTCACTTATAGGGAAGCGTTTCTTTGCATTCTGTATACTCAATTCTTTAACAGCAAATCTCGCGTCTTGCGTTTGACAGAAATTCCAGTGAAATCATGTTTAAAAGCCAACATCAGTAAAAAGGCTTTGTAGAAACACTCTGTGAATGTCTTTGAAAACACTTCTTAAAAAGGAAAGCATATGTCTTTCATCTGAGTGAAAACTGCATTCTCTTCAGTTTTTAGAACTGTGTGGAATGGTTAGGCGATTCACTTGTATGGAAGCGTTTGTTTGCATTCTGTATACTCAATTCTTTAACAGCAAATTGCGCATCATGCCTTTGATAGCAATTCCAGTGAAATAACGTTTAAAAGCCAACGTCAGTAAAAAGGCTTTGTAGAATCACTCTGTGAATGTCTTTGAAAACACTTCTTAAGAAGGAAAGCATACGTCTTTCATCTGAGTGAAAACTGCATTCTATTCAGTTTTTAGAACTGTGTTGAATGGTTAGGCGATTCACTTGTATGGAAGCGTTTGTTTGCAATCTGTATACTCAATTCTTTAACAGCAAATTGCACATCTTGCCTTTGACAGAAATTCCAGTGAAATCACGTTTAAAAGCGAACGTCAGTAAAAAGGCTTTGTAGAATCACTCTGTGAATGTCTTTGAAAACACTTCTTAAGAAGGAAAGCATACGTCTTTCATCTGAGTGAAAACTGCATTCTATTCAGTTTTTAGTACTGTGTTGAATGGTTCGGCGATTCACTTGTAGGAAAGCTTTTGTTTGCATTCTGTATACTCAATTCTTTAACAGCAAATTGCGCATCTTGCCTTTGACAGAAATTCCAGTGAAATCACCTTTAAAAGACAACGTCAGGAAAAAGGCTTTGTAGAATCACTCTGTGAATGTCTTTGGAAACACTTCTTAAGAAGGAAAGCATACGTCTTTCATCTAAGTGAAAACTGCATTCTATTCAGTTTTTAGTACTGTGTTGAATGGTTAGGCGATTCACTTGTATGGAAGCGTTGGTTCGCATTCTGTATACTCAATTCTTTAACAGCAAATCTCGCGTCTTGCGTTTGACAGAAATTCCAGTGAAATCATGTTTAAAAGCCAACATCAGTAAAAAGGCTTTGTAGAAACACTCTGTGAATGTCTTTGAAAACACTTCTTAAAAAGGAAAGCATACGTCTTTCATCTGAGTGAAAACTGCATTCTCTTCAGTTTTTAGAACTGTGTTGAATGGTTAGGCGATTCACTTGTATGGAAGCGTTTGTTTGCATTCTGTATACTCAATTCTTTAACAGCAAATTGCGCATCATGCCTTTGACAGCAATTCCAGTGAAATCACGTTTAAAAGCGAACGTCAGTAAAAAGGCTTTGTAAAATCACTCTGTGAATGTCTGTGAAAACACTTCTTAAGAAGGAAAGCATACGTCTTTCATCTGAGTGAAAACTGCATTCTATTCAGTTTTTAGTACTGTGTTGAATCGTTAAGCGATTCACTTGTAGGGAAGCCTTTGTTCGCATTCTGTATACTCAATTCTTTAACAGCAAATCTCACGGCTTGCGTTTGACAGAAATTCCAGTGAAAACACGTTTAAAAGCCAACGCCAGTAAAAAGGCTTTGTAGAATCACTCTGTGAATGTCTTTGAAAACACTTCTTAAGAATGAAAGCATACGTCTTTCATCTGAGTGACAACTGCATTCTATTCAGTTTTTAGTACTGTGTTGAATGCTTAGGCAATTCAATTGTAGGAAGCGTTTGTTTGCATTCTGTATGCTCAATTCTTTAACAGCAAATCTCGCGTCTTGCGTTTGACAGAAATTCCAGTGAAATCACGTTTAAAAGCCAACGCCAGCAAAAAGGCTTTGTAGAATCACTCTGTGAATGTCTTTGAAAACACTTCTTAAGAAGGAAAGCATATGTCTTTCATCTGAGTGAAAACTGCATTCTATTCTGTTTTTATTACTGTGTTGAATGGTTAGGCGATTCACTTCTAGGGAAGCGTTTGTTTGCATTCTGTATACTCAATTCTTTAACAGCAAATTGCGCATCTTGCCTTTGACAGAAATTCCAGTGAAATCACCTTTAAAAGCCAACGTCAGTAAAAAGGCTTTGTAGAATCACTCTGTGAATGTCTTTGAAAACACTTCTTAAGAAGGAAAGCATACGTCTTTCATCTGAGTGAAAACTGCATTCTATTCAGTTTTTAGTACTGTGTTGAATGGTTCGGCGATTCACTTGTAGGAAAGCTTTTGTTTGCATTCTGTATACTCAATTCTTTAACAGCAAATTGCGCATCTTGCCTTTGACAGAAATTCCAGTGAAATCACCTTTAAAAGCCAACGTCAGTAAAAAGGCTTTGTAGAATCACTCTGTGAATGTCTTTGGAAACACTTCTTAAGAAGGAAAGCATACGTCTTTCATCTGAGTGAAAAACTGCATTCTATTCAGTTTTTAGTACTGTGTTGAATGGTTAGGCGATTCACTTGTATGGAAGCGTTGGTTCGCATTCTGTATACTCAATTCTTTAACAGCAAATCTCGCGTCTTGCATTTGACAGAAATTCCAGTGAAATCATGTTTAAAAGCCAACGCCAGCAAAAAGGCTTTGTAGAATCACTCTGTGAATGTCTTTGAAAACACTTCTTAAGAAGGAAAGCATATGTCTTTCATCTGAGTGAAAACTGCATTCTATTCTGTTATTATTACTGTGTTGAATGTTTAGGCAATTCACTTGTAGGGAAGCGTTTGTTTGCATTCTGTATACTCAATTCTTTAACAGCAAATTGCGCATCTTGCCTTTGACAGAAATTCCAGTGAAATCACCTTTAAAAGCCAACGTCAGTAAAAAGGCTTTGTAGAATCACTCTGTGAATGTCTTTGAAAACACTTCTTAAGAAGGAAAGCATATGTCTTTCATCTGAGTGAAAAATACATTCTATTCAGTTTTTAGTACTGTGTTGAATGGTTAGGCGATTCACTTGTAGGGAAGCGTTTGTTCGCATTCTGTATACTCAATTCTTTAACAGCAAATCTCGAGTCTTGCGTTTGACAGAAATTCCAGTGAAATCACGTTAAAAAGCCAACGCAAGTAAAAAGGCTTTGTAGAATCACTCTGTGAATGTCTTTGAAAACACTTCTTAAGAAGGAAAGCATACGTCTTTCATCTGAGTGAAAACTGCATTCTATTCTGTTTTTAGTACTGTGTTGAATGGTTAGGCGATTCACTTGTATGGAAGCGTTTGTTCGCATTCTGTATACTCAATTCTTTAACAGCAAATCTCGGGTCTTGTGTTTGACAGAAATTCCAGTGAAATCACGTTTAAAAGCCAACGTCAGTAAAAAGGCTTTGTAGAAACACTCTGTGAATCTTTTTGAAAACACTTCTTAAAAAGGAAAGCATACGTCTTTCATCTGAGTGAAAACTGCATTCACTTCAGTTTTTAGAACTGTGTTGAATGGTTAGGTGATTCACTTGTATGGAAGCATTTGTTTGCATTCTGTATACTCAATTCTTTAACAGCAAATTGCGCATCTTGCCTTTGACAGAAATTCCAGTGAAATCACGTTTAAAAGCCAATGTCAGTAAAAAGGCTTTGTAGAATCACTCTGTGAATGTCTTTGAAAACACTTCTTAAGAAGGAAAGCATACGTCTTTCATCTGAGTGAAAACTGCATTCTATTCAGTTTTTAGAACTCTGTTGGTTAGGCGATTCACTTGTATGGAAGCGTTTGTTTGCATTCTGTATACTCAATTCTTTAACAGCAAATTGCGCATCTTGCCTTTGACAGAAATTCCAGTGAAATCACCTTTAAAAGCCAACGTCAGTAAATGGCTTTGTAGAATCACTCTGTGAATGTCTTTGAAAACACTTCTTAAGAAGGAAAGCATACGTCTTTCATCTGAGTGAAAACTGCATTCTATTCAGTTTTTATTACTGTGTTGAATGGTTCGGCGATTCACTTGTAGGAAAGCTTTTGTTTGCATTCTGTATACTCAATTCTTTAACAGCAAATTGCGCATCTTGCCTTTGACAGAAATTCCAGTGAAATCACCTTTAAAAGACAACGTCAGTAAAAAGGCTTTGTAGAATCACTCTGTGAATGTCTTTGGAAACACTTCTTAAGAAGGAAAGCATACGTCTTTCATCTGAGTGAAAACTGCATTCTATTCAGTTTTTAGTACTGTGTTGAATGGTTAGGCGATTCACTTGTATGGAAGCGTTGGTTCGCATTCTGTATACTCAATTCTTTAACAGCAAATCTCGCATCTTGCATTTGACAGAAATTCCAGTGAAATCATGTTTAAAAGCCAACATCAGTAAAAAGGCTTTGTAGAATCACTCTGTGAATGTCTTTGAAAACACTTCTTAAAAAGGAAAGCATACGTCTTTCATCTGAGTGAAAACTGCATTCTCTTCAGTTTTTAGAACTGTGTTGAATGGTTAGGCGATTCACATGTAGGGAAGCGTTTGTTTGCATTCTGTATACTCAGTTCTTAACAGCAAATTGCGCATCTTGCCTTTGACATAAATTCCAGTGCAATCACCTTTAAAAGCCAACATCAGTAAAAAGGCTTTGTAGAATCACTCTCTGAATGTCTTTGGAAACACTTCTTAAGAAGGAAAGCATACGTCTTTCATCTGAGTGACAACTGCATTCTATTCAGTTTTTAGTACTGTGTTGAATGGTTAGGCGATTCACTTGTATGGAAGCGTTGGTTCGCATTCTGTATACTCAATTCTTTAACAGCAAGTCTCGCGTCTTGCGTTTGACAGAAATTCCAGTGAAATCATGTTTAAAAGCCAACATCAGTAAAAAGGCTTTGTAGAAACACTCTGTGAATGTCTTTGAAAACACTTCTTAAAAAGGAAAGCATACGTCTTTCATCTGAGTGAAAACTGCATTCTCTTCAGTTTTTAGAACTGTGTTGAATGGTTAGGCGATTCACTTGTATGGAAGCGTTTGTTTGCATTCTGTATACTCAATTCTTTAACAGCAAATTGCGCATCATGCCTTTGACAGCAATTCCAGTGAAATCACGTTTAAAAGCCAACGTCAGTAAAAAGGCTTTGTAGAATCACTCTGTGAATGTCTTTGAAAACACTTCTTAAGAAGGAAAGCATACGTCTTTCATCTGAGTGAAAACTGCATTCTATTCAGTTTTTAGAACTGTGTTGAATGGTTAGGCGATTCACTTGTATGGAAGCGTTTGTTTGCATTCTGTATACTCAATTCTTTAACAGCAAATTGCGCATCTTGCCTTTGACAGAAATTCCAGTGAAATCACGTTTAAAAGCGAACGTCAGTAAAAAGGCTTTGTAAAATCACTCTGTGAATGTCTGTGAAAACACTTCTTAAGAAGGAAAGCATACGTCTTTCATCTGAGTGAAAACTGCATTCTATTCAGTTTTTAGTACTGTGTTGAATCGTTAAGTGATTCACTTGTAGGGAAGCCTTTGTTCGCATTCTGTATACTCAATTCTTTAACAGCAAATCTCACGGCTTGCGTTTGACAGAAATTCCAGTGAAATCACGTTTAAAAGCCAACGCCAGTAAAAAGGCTTTGTAGAATCACTCTGTGAATGTCTTTGAAAACACTTCTTAAGAATGAAAGCATACGTCTTTCATCTGAGTGACAACTGCATTCTATTCAGTTTTTAGTACTGTGTTGAATGGTTAGGCAATTCAATTGTAGGAAGCGTTTGTTTGCATTCTGTATGCTCAATTCTTTAACAGCAAATCTCGTGTCTTGCGTTTGACAGAAATTCCAGTGAAATCACGTTTAAAAGCCAACGCCAGCAAAAAGGCTTTGTAGAATCACTCTGTGAATGTCTTTGAAAACACTTCTTAAGAAGGAAAGCATATGTCTTTCATCTGAGTGAAAACTGCATTCTATTCTGTTTTTATTACTGTGTTGAATGGTTAGGCGATTCACTTATAGGGAAGCGTTTGTTTGCATTCTGTATACTCAATTCTTTAACAGCAAATCTCGCGTCTTGCGTTTGACAGAAATTCCAGTGAAATCATGTTTAAAAGCCAACATCAGTAAAAAGGCTTTGTAGAAACACTCTGTGAATGTCTTTGAAAACACTTCTTAAAAAGGAAAGCATATGTCTTTCATCTGAGTGAAAACTGCATTCTCTTCAGTTTTTAGAACTGTGTGGAATGGTTAGGCGATTCACTTGTATGGAAGCGTTTGTTTGCATTCTGTATACTCAATTCTTTAACAGCAAATTGCGCATCATGCCTTTGACAGCAATTCCAGTGAAATAACGTTTAAAAGCCAACGTCAGTAAAAAGGCTTTGTAGAATCACTCTGTGAATGTCTTTGAAAACACTTCTTAAGAAGGAAAGCATACGTCTTTCATCTGAGTGAAAACTGCATTCTATTCAGTTTTTAGAACTGTGTTGAATGGTTAGGCGATTCACTTGTATGGAAGCGTTTGTTTGCATTCTGTATACTCAATTCTTTAACAGCAAATTGCACATCTTGCCTTTGACAGAAATTCCAGTGAAATCACGTTTAAAAGCGAACGTCAGTAAAAAGGCTTTGTAGAATCACTCTGTGAATGTCTTTGAAAACACTTCTTAAGAAGGAAAGCATACGTCTTTCATCTGAGTGAAAACTGCATTCTATTCAGTTTTTAGTACTGTGTTGAATGGTTCGGCGATTCACTTGTAGGAAAGCTTTTGTTTGCATTCTGTATACTCAATTCTTTAACAGCAAATTGCGCATCTTGCCTTTGACAGAAATTCCAGTGAAATCACCTTTAAAAGACAACGTCAGGAAAAAGGCTTTGTAGAATCACTCTGTGAATGTCTTTGGAAACACTTCTTAAGAAGGAAAGCATACGTCTTTCATCTAAGTGAAAACTGCATTCTATTCAGTTTTTAGTACTGTGTTGAATGGTTAGGCGATTCACTTGTATGGAAGCGTTGGTTCGCATTCTGTATACTCAATTCTTTAACAGCAAATCTCGCGTCTTGCGTTTGACAGAAATTCCAGTGAAATCATGTTTAAAAGCCAACATCAGTAAAAAGGCTTTGTAGAAACACTCTGTGAATGTCTTTGAAAACACTTCTTAAAAAGGAAAGCATACGTCTTTCATCTGAGTGAAAACTGCATTCTCTTCAGTTTTTAGAACTGTGTTGAATGGTTAGGCGATTCACTTGTATGGAAGCGTTTGTTTGCATTCTGTATACTCAATTCTTTAACAGCAAATTGCGCATCATGCCTTTGACAGCAATTCCAGTGAAATCATGTTTAAAAGCGAACGTCAGTAAAAAGGCTTTGTAAAATCACTCTGTGAATGTCTGTGAAAACACTTCTTAAGAAGGAAAGCATACGTCTTTCATCTGAGTGAAAACTGCATTCTATTCAGTTTTTAGTACTGTGTTGAATCGTTAAGCGATTCACTTGTAGGGAAGCCTTTGTTCGCATTCTGTATACTCAATTCTTTAACAGCAAATCTCACGGCTTGCGTTTGACAGAAATTCCAGTGAAATCACGTTTAAAAGCCAACGCCAGTAAAAAGGCTTTGTAGAATCACTCTGTGAATGTCTTTGAAAACACTTCTTAAGAATGAAAGCATACGTCTTTCATCTGAGTGACAACTGCATTCTATTCAGTTTTTAGTACTGTGTTGAATGGTTAGGCAATTCAATTGTAGGAAGCGTTTGTTTGCATTCTGTATGCTCAATTCTTTAACAGCAAATCTCGCGTCTTGCGTTTGACAGAAATTCCAGTGAAATCACGTTTAAAAGCCAACGCCAGCAAAAAGGCTTTGTAGAATCACTCTGTGAATGTCTTTGAAAACACTTCTTAAGAAGGAAAGCATATGTCTTTCATCTGAGTGAAAACTGCATTCTATTCTGTTTTTATTACTGTGTTGAATGGTTAGGCGATTCACTTCTAGGGAAGCGTTTGTTTGCATTCTGTATACTCAATTCTTTAACAGCAAATTGCGCATCTTGCCTTTGACAGAAATTCCAGTGAAATCACCTTTAAAAGCCAACGTCAGTAAAAAGGCTTTGTAGAATCACTCTGTGAATGTCTTTGAAAACACTTCTTAAGAAGGAAAGCATACGTCTTTCATCTGAGTGAAAACTGCATTCTATTCAGTTTTTAGTACTGTGTTGAATGGTTCGGCGATTCACTTGTAGGAAAGCTTTTGTTTGCATTCTGTATACTCAATTCTTTAACAGCAAATTGCGCATCTTGCCTTTGACAGAAATTCCAGTGAAATCACCTTTAAAAGCCAACGTCAGTAAAAAGGCTTTGTAGAATCACTCTGTGAATGTCTTTGGAAACACTTCTTAAGAAGGAAAGCATACGTCTTTCATCTGAGTGAAAAACTGCATTCTATTCAGTTTTTAGTACTGTGTTGAATGGTTAGGCGATTCACTTGTATGGAAGCGTTGGTTCGCATTCTGTATACTCAATTCTTTAACAGCAAATCTCGCGTCTTGCATTTGACAGAAATTCCAGTGAAATCATGTTTAAAAGCCAACGCCAGCAAAAAGGCTTTGTAGAATCACTCTGTGAATGTCTTTGAAAACACTTCTTAAGAAGGAAAGCATATGTCTTTCATCTGAGTGAAAACTGCATTCTATTCTGTTATTATTACTGTGTTGAATGTTTAGGCAATTCACTTGTAGGGAAGCGTTTGTTTGCATTCTGTATACTCAATTCTTTAACAGCAAATTGCGCATCTTGCCTTTGACAGAAATTCCAGTGAAATCACCTTTAAAAGCCAACGTCAGTAAAAAGGCTTTGTAGAATCACTCTGTGAATGTCTTTGAAAACACTTCTTAAGAAGGAAAGCATATGTCTTTCATCTGAGTGAAAAATACATTCTATTCAGTTTTTAGTACTGTGTTGAATGGTTAGGCGATTCACTTGTAGGGAAGCGTTTGTTCGCATTCTGTATACTCAATTCTTTAACAGCAAATCTCGAGTCTTGCGTTTGACAGAAATTCCAGTGAAATCACGTTAAAAAGCCAACGCAAGTAAAAAGGCTTTGTAGAATCACTCTGTGAATGTCTTTGAAAACACTTCTTAAGAAGGAAAGCATACGTCTTTCATCTGAGTGAAAACTGCATTCTATTCTGTTTTTAGTACTGTGTTGAATGGTTAGGCGATTCACTTGTATGGAAGCGTTTGTTCGCATTCTGTATACTCAATTCTTTAACAGCAAATCTCGGGTCTTGTGTTTGACAGAAATTCCAGTGAAATCACGTTTAAAAGCCAACGTCAGTAAAAAGGCTTTGTAGAAACACTCTGTGAATCTTTTTGAAAACACTTCTTAAAAAGGAAAGCATACGTCTTTCATCTGAGTGAAAACTGCATTCTCTTCAGTTTTTAGAACTGTGTTGAATGGTTAGGTGATTCACTTGTATGGAAGCATTTGTTTGCATTCTGTATACTCAATTCTTTAACAGCAAATTGCGCATCTTGCCTTTGACAGAAATTCCAGTGAAATCACGTTTAAAAGCCAATGTCAGTAAAAAGGCTTTGTAGAATCACTCTGTGAATGTCTTTGAAAACACTTCTTAAGAAGGAAAGCATACGTCTTTCATCTGAGTGAAAACTGCATTCTATTCAGTTTTGAGAACTCTGTTGGTTAGGCGATTCACTTGTATGGAAGCGTTTGTTTGCATTCTGTATACTCAATTCTTTTACAGCAAATTGCGCATCTTGCCTTTGACAGAAATTCCAGTGAAATCACGTTTAAAAGCGAACGTCTGTAAAAAGGCTTTGTAGAATCACTCTGTGAATGTCTTTGAAAACACTTCTTAAGAAGGAAAGCATACGTCTTTCATCTGAGTGACAACTGCATTCTATTCAGTTTTTAGTACTGTGTTGAATGGTTAGGCAATTCAATTGTAGGAAGCGTTTGTTTGCATTCTGTATGCTCAATTCTTTAACAGCAAATCTCGCGTCTTGCATTTGACTGAAATTCCAGTGAAATCACGTTTAAAATCCAACGCCAGCAAAAAGGCTTTGTAGAATCACTCTGTGAATGTCTTTGAAAACACTTCTTAAGAAGGAAAGCATATGTCTTTCATCTGAGTGAAAACTGCATTCTATTCTGTTTTTATTACTGTGTTGAATGGTTAGGCGATTCACTTGTAGGGAAGCGTTTGTTTGCATTCTGTATACTCAGTTCTTTAACAGCAAATTGCGCATCTTGCCTTTGACAGAAATTCCAGTGAAATCACCTTTAAAAGCCAACATCAGTAAAAAGGCTTTGTAGAATCACTCTGTGAATGTCTTTGAAAACACTTCTTAAGAAGGAAAGCATACGTCTTTCATCTGAGTGAAAACTGCATTCTATTCAGTTTTTAGTACTGTGTTGAATGGTTAGGCGATTCACTTGTAGGGAAGCGTTTGTTCGCATTCTGTATACTCAATTCTTTAACAGCAAATCTCGCGTCTTGCATTTGACAGAAATTCCAGTGAAATCACGTTTAAAAGCCAACGTCAGTAAAAAGGCTTTGTAGAATCACTCTGTGAATGTCTTTGAAAACACTTCTTAAGAAGGAAAGCATACGTCTTTCATCTGAGTGAAAACTGCATTCTATTCAGTTTTTAGTACTGTGTTGAATGGTTGGGCGATTCACTTGTAGGAAAGCTTTTGTTTGCATTCTGTATACTCAATTCTTTAACAGCAAATTGCGCATCTTGCCTTTGACAGAAATTCCAGTGAAATCACCTTTAAAAGCCAACGCCAGCAAAAAGGCTTTGTAGAATCACTCTGTGAATGTCTTTGGAAACACTTCTTAAGAAGGAAAGCATACGTCTTTCATCTGAGTGAAAACTGCATTCTATTCAGTTTTTAGTACTGTGTTGAATGGTTAGGCGATTCACTTGTATGGAAGCGTTTGTTCGCATTCTGTATACTCAATTCTTTAACAGCAAATCTCGAGTCTTGCGTTTGACAGAAATTCCAGTGAAATCATGTTTAAAAGCCAACGTCAGTAAAAAGGCTTTGTAGAAACACTCTGTGAATGTCTTTGAAAACACTTCTTAAAAAGAAAAGCATACGTCTTTCATCTGAGTGAAAACTGCATTCTCTTCAGTTTTTAAAACTGTGTTGAATGGTTAGGCGATTCACTTGTATGGAAGCGTTTGTTTGCATTCTGTATACTCAATTCTTTAACAGCAAATTGCGCATCTTGCCTTTGACAGAAATTCCAGTGAAATCACGTTTAAAAGCCAACGTCAGTAAAAAGGCTTTGTAGAATCACTCTGTGAATGTCTTTGAAAACACTTCTTAAGAAGGAAAGCATACGTCTTTCATCTGAGTGAAAACTGCATTCTCTTCAGTTTTTAGAACTGTGTTGAATGGTTAGGCGATTCACTTGTATGGAAGCGTTTGTTTGCATTCTGTATACTCAATTCTTTAACAGCAAATTGCGCATCTTGCCTTTGACAGAAATTCCAGTGAAATCACGTTTAAAAGCGAACGTCAGTAAAAAGGCTTTGTAGAATCACTCTGTGAATGTCTGTGAAAACACTTCTTAAGAAGGAAAGCATACGTCTTTCATCTGAGTGAAAACTGCATTCTATTCAGTTTTTAGTACTGTGTTGAATGGTTAGGCGATTCACTTGTATGGAAGCGTTTGTTCGCATTCTGTATACTCAATTCTTTAACAGCAAATCTCGCGTCTTGCGTTTGACAGAAATTCCAGTGAAATCATGTTTAAAAGCCAACGTCAGTAAAAAGGCTTTGTAGAAAAACTATGTGAATGTCTTTGAAAACACTTCTTAAAAAGGAAAGCATACGTCTTTCATCTGAGTGAAAACTGCATTCTCTTCAGTTTTTAGAACTGTGTTGAATGGTTAGGCGATTCACTTGTATGGAAGTGTTTGTTTGCATTCTGTATACTCAGTTCTTTAACAGCAAATTGCGCATCTTGCCTTTGACAGAAATTCCAGTGAAATCACCTTTAAAAGCCAACGTCAGTAAAAAGGCTTTGTAGAATCACTCTGTGAATGTCTTTGAAAACACTTCTTAAGAAGGAAAGCATACGTCTTTCATCTGAGTGAAAAATGCATTCTAATCAGTTTTTAGTACTGTGTTGAATGGTTCGGCGATTCACTTGTAGGGAAGCGTTTGTTTGCATTCTGTATACTCAATTCTTTAACAGCAAATTGCGCATCTTGCCTTTGACAGAAATTCCAGTGAAATCACCTTTAAAAGCCAATATCAGTAAAAAGGCTTCATAGAATCACTCTGTGAATGTCTTTGGAAACACTTCTTAAGAAGGAAAGCATACGTCTTTCATCTGAGTGAAAACTTCATTCTATTCAGTTTTTAGTACTGTGTTGAATGGTTAGGCCATTCACTTGTATGGAAGCGTTTGTTCGCATTCTGTATACTCAATTCTTTAAAGCAAATCTCGAGTCTTGCGTTTGACAGAAATTCCTGTGAAATCACGTTTAAAAGCCAAAGTCAGTAAAAAGGCTTTGTAGAATCACCCTGTGAATGTCTTTGAAAACACTTCTTAAGAAGGAAAGCATACGTCTTTCATCTGAGTGAAAACTGCATTCTATTCAGTTTTTAGTACTGTGTTGAATGGTTAGGCGATTCACTTGTATGGAAGCGTTGGTTTGCATTCTGTATACTCAATTCTTTAACAGCAAATTGCGCATCTTGCCTTTGACAGAAATTCCAGTGAAATCACGTTTAAAAGCGAACGTCAGTAAAAAGGCTTTGTAGAATCACTCTGTGAATGTCAGTGAAAACACTTCTTAAGAAGGAAAGCATACGTCTTTCATCTGAGTGAAAACTGCATTCTATTCAGTTTTTAGTACTGTGTTGAATCGTTAAGTGATTCACTTGTAGAGAAGCCTTTGTTCGCATTCTGTATACTCAATTCTTTAACAGCAAATCTCGCGTCTTGCGTTTGACAGAAATTCCAGTGAAATCACGTTTAAAAGCCAATGCCAGCAAAAAGGCTTTGTAGAATCACTCTGTGAATGTCTTTGAAAACACTTCTTAAGAAGGAAAGCATATGTCTTTCATCTGAGTGAAAACTGCATTCTATTCTGTTTTTATTACTGTGTTGAATGGTTAGGCGATCCACTTGTAGGGAAGCATTTATTTGCATTCTGTATACTCAATTCTTTAACAGCAAATTGCGCATCTTGCCATTGACATAAATTCCAGTGAAATCACCTTTAAAAGCCAATGTCAGTAAAAAGGCTTTGTAGAATCACTCTGTGAATGTCTTTGAAAACACTTATTAAGAAGGAAAGCATAAGTCTTTCATCTGAGTGAAAACTGCATTCTATTCAGTTTTTAGTACTGTGTTGAATGGTTCGGTGATTCACTTGTAGGAAAGCTTTTGTTTGCATTCTGTATACTCAATTCTTTAACAGCAAATTGCGCATCTTGCCTTTGACAGAAATTCCAGTGAAATCACGTTTAAAAGCCAACGTCAGTAAAAAGGCTTTGTAGAATCACTCTGTGAATGTCTTTGGAAACAATTCTTAAGAAGGAAAGCATACGTCTTCATCTGAGTGAAAACTGCATTCTCTTCAGTTTTTAGAACTGTGTTGAATGGTTAGGCGATTCACTTGTATGGAAGTGTTTGTTTGCATTCTTTATACTCAGTTCTTTAACAGCAAATTGCGCATCTTGCCTTTGACAGAAATTCCAGTGAAATCACCTTTAAAAGCCAACGTCAGTAAAAAGGCTTTGTAGAATCACTCTGTGAATGTCTTTGAAAACACTTCTTAAGAAGGAAAGCATACGTCTTTCATCTGAGTGAAAACTGCATTCTATTCAGTTTTTAGTACTGTGTTGAATGGTTAGGCGATTCACTTGTAGGGAAGCGTTTGTTCGCATTCTGTATACTCAATTCTTTAACAGCAAATCTCGAGTCTTGCGTTTGACAGAAATACCAGTGAAATCATGTTTAAAAGCCAATGTCAGTAAAAAGGCTTTGTAGAATCACTCTGTGAATGTCTTTGAAAACACTTCTTAAGAAGGAAAGCATACGTCTTTCATCTGAGTGAAAACTGCATTCTATTTCGTTTTTAGTACTGTGTTGAATGGTTAGGCGATTCAATTGTAGGAAGCGTTTGTTTGCATTCTGTATGCTCAATTCTTTAACAGCAAATCTCACGTCTTGCGATTGACAGTAATTCCAGTGAAATCACATTTAAAAGCCAACACCGGTAAAAAGGCTTTGTAGAATCACTCTGTGAATGTCTTTGAAAACACTTCTTAAGAAGGAAAGCATACGTCTTTCATCTGAGTGAAAACTGCATTCTATTCAGTTTTTAGTACTGTGTTGAATGGTTGGGCGATTCACTTGTAGGAAAGCTTTTGTTTGAATTCTGTATACTCAATTCTTTAACAGCAAATTGCGCATCTTGCCTTTGACAGAAATTCCAGTGAAATCACGTTTAAAAGCCAACGTCAGTAAAAAGGCTTTGTAGAATCACGCTGTGAATGTCTTTGGAAACACTTCTTAAGAAGGAAAGCATACGTCTTTCATCTGAGTGAAAACTGCATTCTATTCAGTTTTTAGTACTGTGTTGAATGGTTAGGCGATTCACTTGTATGGAAGCGTTTGTTCGCATTCTGTATACTCAATTCTTTAACAGCAAATCTCGCGTCTTGC
Organism: Phyllotis vaccarum; assembly: GCA_033318265.1. NCBI lineage: Eukaryota > Metazoa > Chordata > Mammalia > Rodentia > Cricetidae > Phyllotis > Phyllotis vaccarum. The sequence continues at coordinate 1,784,987 of JARWLC010000040.1, read as the reverse complement.
GTTTGACAGAAATTCCAGTGAAATCATGTTTAAAAGCCAACGTCAGTAAAAAGGCTTTGTAGAAAAACTATGTGAATGTCTTTGAAAACACTTCTTAAAAAGGAAAGCATACGTCTTTCATCTGAGTGAAAACTGCATTCTCTTCAGTTTTTAGAACTGTGTTGAATGGTTAGGCGATTCACTTGTATGGAAGTGTTTGTTTGCATTCTGTATACTCAGTTCTTTAACAGCAAATTGCGCATCTTGCCTTTGACAGAAATTCCAGTGAAATCACCTTTAAAAGCCAACGTCAGTAAAAAGGCTTTGTAGAATCACTCTGTGAATGTCTTTGAAAACACTTCTTAAGAAGGAAAGCATACGTCTTTCATCTGAGTGAAAAATGCATTCTAATCAGTTTTTAGTACTGTGTTGAATGGTTCGGCGATTCACTTGTAGGGAAGCGTTTGTTTGCATTCTGTATACTCAATTCTTTAACAGCAAATTGCGCATCTTGCCTTTGACAGAAATTCCAGTGAAATCACCTTTAAAAGCCAATATCAGTAAAAAGGCTTCATAGAATCACTCTGTGAATGTCTTTGGAAACACTTCTTAAGAAGGAAAGCATACGTCTTTCATCTGAGTGAAAACTTCATTCTATTCAGTTTTTAGTACTGTGTTGAATGGTTAGGCCATTCACTTGTATGGAAGCGTTTGTTCGCATTCTGTATACTCAATTCTTTAAAGCAAATCTCGAGTCTTGCGTTTGACAGAAATTCCTGTGAAATCACGTTTAAAAGCCAAAGTCAGTAAAAAGGCTTTGTAGAATCACCCTGTGAATGTCTTTGAAAACACTTCTTAAGAAGGAAAGCATACGTCTTTCATCTGAGTGAAAACTGCATTCTATTCAGTTTTTAGTACTGTGTTGAATGGTTAGGCGATTCACTTGTATGGAAGCGTTGGTTTGCATTCTGTATACTCAATTCTTTAACAGCAAATTGCGCATCTTGCCTTTGACAGAAATTCCAGTGAAATCACGTTTAAAAGCGAACGTCAGTAAAAAGGCTTTGTAGAATCACTCTGTGAATGTCAGTGAAAACACTTCTTAAGAAGGAAAGCATACGTCTTTCATCTGAGTGAAAACTGCATTCTATTCAGTTTTTAGTACTGTGTTGAATCGTTAAGTGATTCACTTGTAGAGAAGCCTTTGTTCGCATTCTGTATACTCAATTCTTTAACAGCAAATCTCGCGTCTTGCGTTTGACAGAAATTCCAGTGAAATCACGTTTAAAAGCCAATGCCAGCAAAAAGGCTTTGTAGAATCACTCTGTGAATGTCTTTGAAAACACTTCTTAAGAAGGAAAGCATATGTCTTTCATCTGAGTGAAAACTGCATTCTATTCTGTTTTTATTACTGTGTTGAATGGTTAGGCGATCCACTTGTAGGGAAGCATTTATTTGCATTCTGTATACTCAATTCTTTAACAGCAAATTGCGCATCTTGCCATTGACATAAATTCCAGTGAAATCACCTTTAAAAGCCAATGTCAGTAAAAAGGCTTTGTAGAATCACTCTGTGAATGTCTTTGAAAACACTTATTAAGAAGGAAAGCATAAGTCTTTCATCTGAGTGAAAACTGCATTCTATTCAGTTTTTAGTACTGTGTTGAATGGTTCGGTGATTCACTTGTAGGAAAGCTTTTGTTTGCATTCTGTATACTCAATTCTTTAACAGCAAATTGCGCATCTTGCCTTTGACAGAAATTCCAGTGAAATCACGTTTAAAAGCCAACGTCAGTAAAAAGGCTTTGTAGAATCACTCTGTGAATGTCTTTGGAAACAATTCTTAAGAAGGAAAGCATACGTCTTCATCTGAGTGAAAACTGCATTCTCTTCAGTTTTTAGAACTGTGTTGAATGGTTAGGCGATTCACTTGTATGGAAGTGTTTGTTTGCATTCTTTATACTCAGTTCTTTAACAGCAAATTGCGCATCTTGCCTTTGACAGAAATTCCAGTGAAATCACCTTTAAAAGCCAACGTCAGTAAAAAGGCTTTGTAGAATCACTCTGTGAATGTCTTTGAAAACACTTCTTAAGAAGGAAAGCATACGTCTTTCATCTGAGTGAAAACTGCATTCTATTCAGTTTTTAGTACTGTGTTGAATGGTTAGGCGATTCACTTGTAGGGAAGCGTTTGTTCGCATTCTGTATACTCAATTCTTTAACAGCAAATCTCGAGTCTTGCGTTTGACAGAAATACCAGTGAAATCATGTTTAAAAGCCAATGTCAGTAAAAAGGCTTTGTAGAATCACTCTGTGAATGTCTTTGAAAACACTTCTTAAGAAGGAAAGCATACGTCTTTCATCTGAGTGAAAACTGCATTCTATTTCGTTTTTAGTACTGTGTTGAATGGTTAGGCGATTCAATTGTAGGAAGCGTTTGTTTGCATTCTGTATGCTCAATTCTTTAACAGCAAATCTCACGTCTTGCGATTGACAGTAATTCCAGTGAAATCACATTTAAAAGCCAACACCGGTAAAAAGGCTTTGTAGAATCACTCTGTGAATGTCTTTGAAAACACTTCTTAAGAAGGAAAGCATACGTCTTTCATCTGAGTGAAAACTGCATTCTATTCAGTTTTTAGTACTGTGTTGAATGGTTGGGCGATTCACTTGTAGGAAAGCTTTTGTTTGAATTCTGTATACTCAATTCTTTAACAGCAAATTGCGCATCTTGCCTTTGACAGAAATTCCAGTGAAATCACGTTTAAAAGCCAACGTCAGTAAAAAGGCTTTGTAGAATCACGCTGTGAATGTCTTTGGAAACACTTCTTAAGAAGGAAAGCATACGTCTTTCATCTGAGTGAAAACTGCATTCTATTCAGTTTTTAGTACTGTGTTGAATGGTTAGGCGATTCATTTGTATGGAAGCGTTTGTTCGCATTCTGTATACTCAATTCTTTAAAGCAAATCTCGAGTCTTGCGTTTGACAGAAATTCCTGTGAAAACACGTTTAAAAGCCAAAGTCAGTAAAAAGGCTTTGTAGAATCACCCTGTGAATGTCTTTGAAAACACTTCTTAAGAAGGAAAGCATACGTCTTTCATCTGAGTGAAAACTGCATTCTATTCAGTTTTTAGTACTGTGTTGAATGGTTAGGCGATTCACTTTTATGGAAGCGTTGGTTTGCATTCTGTATACTCAATTCTTTAACAGCAAATTGCGCATCTTGCCTTTGACAGAAATTCCAGTGAAATCACGTTTAAAAGCGAACGTCAGTAAAAAGGCTTTGTAGAATCACTCTGTGAATGTCTGTGAAAACACTTCTTAAGAAGGAAAGCATACGTCTTTCATCTGAGTGAAAACTGCATTCTATTCAGTTTTTAGTACTGTGTTGAATCGTTAAGTGATTCACTTGTAGAGAAGCCTTTGTTCGCATTCTGTATACTCAATTCTTTAACAGCAAATCTCGCGTCTTGCGTTTGACAGAAATTCCAGTGAAATCACGTTTAAAAGCCAATGCCAGCAAAAAGGCTTTGTAGAATCACTCTGTGAATGTCTTTGAAAACACTTCTTAAGAAGGAAAGCATATGTCTTTCATCTGAGTGAAAACTGCATTCTATTCTGTTTTTATTACTGTGTTGAATGGTTAGGCGATCCACTTGTAGGGAAGCATTTATTTGCATTCTGTATACTCAATTCTTTAACAGCAAATTGTGCATCTTGCCATTGACACAAATTCCAGTGAAATCACCTTTAAAAGCCAATGTCAGTAAAAAGGCTTTGTAGAATCACTCTGTGAATGTCTTTGAAAACACTTATTAAGAAGGAAAGCATAAGTCTTTCATCTGAGTGAAAACTGCATTCTATTCAGTTTTTAGTACTGTGTTGAATGGTTCGGTGATTCACTTGTAGGAAAGCTTTTGTTTGCATTCTGTATACTCAATTCTTTAACAGCAAATTGCGCATCTTGCCTTTGACAGAAATTCCAGTGAAATCACGTTTAAAAGCCAACGTCAGTAAAAAGGCTTTGTAGAATCACTCTGTGAATGTCTTTGGAAACAATTCTTAAGAAGGAAAGCATACGTCTTCATCTGAGTGAAAACTGCATTCTCTTCAGTTTTTAGAACTGTGTTGAATGGTTAGGCGATTCACTTGTATGGAAGTGTTTGTTTGCATTCTTTATACTCAGTTCTTTAACAGCAAATTGCGCATCTTGCCTTTGACAGAAATTCCAGTGAAATCACCTTTAAAAGCCAACGTCAGTAAAAAGGCTTTGTAGAATCACTCTGTGAATGTCTTTGAAAACACTTCTTAAGAAGGAAAGCATACGTCTTTCATCTGAGTGACAACTGCATTCTATTCAGTTTTTAGTACTGTGTTGAATGGTTAGGCAATTCAATTGTAGGAAGTGTTTGTTTGCATTCTGTATGCTCAATTCTTTAACAGCAAATCTCGCGTCTTGTGTTTGACAGAAATTCCAGTGAAATCACGTTTAAAAGCCAATGCCAGCAAAAAGGCTTTGTAGAATCACTCTGTGAATGTCTTTGAAAACACTTCTTAAGAAGGAAAGCATATGTCTTTCATCTGAGTGAATTCTGCATTCTATTCTGTTTTTATTACTGTGTTGAATGGTTAGGCGATTCACTTGTAGGGAAGCATTTATTTGCATTCTGTATACTCAATTCTTTAACAGCAAATTGCGCATCTTGCCTTTGACAGAAATTCCAGTGAAATCACGTTTAAAAGCCAACGTCAGTAAAAAGGCTTTGTAGAATCACTCTGTGAATGTCTTTGGAAACACTTCTTAAGAAGGAAAGCATACGTCTTTCATCTGAGTGAAAACTGCATTCTATTCAGTTTTTAGTACTGTGTTGAATGGTTAGGCGATTCACTTGTATGGAAGCGTTTGTTCGCATTCTGTATACTCAATTCTTTAACAGCAAATCTCGCGTCTTGCGTTTGACAGAAATTCCAGTGAAATCATGTTTAAAAGCCAACGTCAGTAAAAAGGCTTTGTAGAAAAACTATGTGAATGTCTTTGAAAACACTTCTTAAAAAGGAAAGCATACGTCTTTCATCTGAGTGAAAACTGCATTCTCTTCAGTTTTTAGAACTGTGTTGAATGGTTAGGCGATTCACTTGTATGGAAGTGTTTGTTTGCATTCTGTATACTCAGTTCTTTAACAGCAAATTGCGCATCTTGCCTTTGACAGAAATTCCAGTGAAATCACCTTTAAAAGCCAACGTCAGTAAAAAGGCTTTGTAGAATCACTCTGTGAATGTCTTTGAAAACACTTCTTAAGAAGGAAAGCATACGTCTTTCATCTGAGTGAAAACTGCATTCTATTCAGTTTTTAGTACTGTGTTGAATGGTTCGGCGATTCACTTGTAGGGAAGCGTTTGTTTGCATTCTGTATACTCAATTCTTTAACAGCAAATTGCGCATCTTGCCTTTGACAGAAATTTCAGTGAAATCACCTTTAAAAGCCAATATCAGTAAAAAGGCTTCATAGAATCACTCTGTGAATGTCTTTGGAAACACTTCTTAAGAAGGAAAGCATACGTCTTTCATCTGAGTGAAAACTTCATTCTATTCAGTTTTTAGTACTGTGTTGAATGGTTAGGCGATTCACTTGTATGGAAGCGTTGGTTTGCATTCTGTATACTCAATTCTTTAACAGCAAATTGCGCATCTTGCCTTTGACAGAAATTCCAGTGAAATCACGTTTAAAAGCGAACGTCAGTAAAAAGGCTTTGTAGAATCACTCTGTGAATGTCAGTGAAAACACTTCTTAAGAAGGAAAGCATATGTCTTTCATCTGAGTGAAAACTGCATTCTATTCAGTTTTTAGTACTGTGTTGAATCGTTAAGTGATTCACTTGTAGAGAAGCCTTTGTTCGCATTCTGTATACTCAATTCTTTAACAGCAAATCTCGCGTCTTGCGTTTGACAGAAATTCCAGTGAAATCACGTTTAAAAGCCAATGCCAGCAAAAAGGCTTTGTAGAATCACTCTGTGAATGTCTTTGAAAACACTTCTTAAGAAGGAAAGCATATGTCTTTCATCTGAGTGAAAACTGCATTCTATTCTGTTTTTATTACTGTGTTGAATGGTTAGGCGATCCACTTGTAGGGAAGCATTTATTTGCATTCTGTATACTCAATTCTTTAACAGCAAATTGCGCATCTTGCCATTGACATAAATTCCAGTGAAATCACCTTTAAAAGCCAATGTCAGTAAAAAGGCTTTGTAGAATCACTCTGTGAATGTCTTTGAAAACACTTATTAAGAAGGAAAGCATAAGTCTTTCATCTGAGTGAAAACTGCATTCTATTCAGTTTTTAGTACTGTGTTGAATGGTTCGGTGATTCACTTGTAGGAAAGCTTTTGTTTGCATTCTGTATACTCAATTCTTTAACAGCAAATTGCGCATCTTGCCTTTGACAGAAATTCCAGTGAAATCACGTTTAAAAGCCAACGTCAGTAAAAAGGCTTTGTAGAATCACTCTGTGAATGTCTTTGGAAACAATTCTTAAGAAGGAAAGCATACGTCTTCATCTGAGTGAAAACTGCATTCTCTTCAGTTTTTAGAACTGTGTTGAATGGTTAGGCGATTCACTTGTATGGAAGTGTTTGTTTGCATTCTTTATACTCAGTTCTTTAACAGCAAATTGCGCATCTTGCCTTTGACAGAAATTCCAGTGAAATCACCTTTAAAAGCCAACGTCAGTAAAAAGGCTTTGTAGAATCACTCTGTGAATGTCTTTGAAAACACTTCTTAAGAAGGAAAGCATACGTCTTTCATCTGAGTGAAAACTGCATTCTATTCAGTTTTTAGTACTGTGTTGAATGGTTAGGCGATTCACTTGTAGGGAAGCGTTTGTTCGCATTCTGTATACTCAATTCTTTAACAGCAAATCTCGAGTCTTGCGTTTGACAGAAATACCAGTGAAATCATGTTTAAAAGCCAATGTCAGTAAAAAGGCTTTGTAGAATCACTCTGTGAATGTCTTTGAAAACACTTCTTAAGAAGGAAAGCATACGTCTTTCATCTGAGTGAAAACTGCATTCTATTTCGTTTTTAGTACTGTGTTGAATGGTTAGGCGATTCAATTGTAGGAAGCGTTTGTTTGCATTCTGTATGCTCAATTCTTTAACAGCAAATCTCACGTCTTGCGATTGACAGAAATTCCAGTGAAATCACATTTAAAAGCCAACACCGGTAAAAAGGCTTTGTAGAATCACTCTGTGAATGTCTTTGAAAACACTTCTTAAGAAGGAAAGCATACGTCTTTCATCTGAGTGAAAACTGCATTCTATTCAGTTTTTAGTACTGTGTTGAATGGTTGGGCGATTCACTTGTAGGAAAGCTTTTGTTTGAATTCTGTATACTCAATTCTTTAACAGCAAATTGCGCATCTTGCCTTTGACAGAAATTCCAGTGAAATCACGTTTAAAAGCCAACGTCAGTAAAAAGGCTTTGTAGAATCACGCTGTGAATGTCTTTGGAAACACTTCTTAAGAAGGAAAGCATACGTCTTTCATCTGAGTGAAAACTGCATTCTATTCAGTTTTTAGTACTGTGTTGAATGGTTAGGCGATTCATTTGTATGGAAGCGTTTGTTCGCATTCTGTATACTCAATTCTTTAAAGCAAATCTCGAGTCTTGCGTTTGACAGAAATTCCTGTGAAAACACGTTTAAAAGCCAAAGTCAGTAAAAAGGCTTTGTAGAATCACCCTGTGAATGTCTTTGAAAACACTTCTTAAGAAGGAAAGCATACGTCTTTCATCTGAGTGAAAACTGCATTCTATTCAGTTTTTAGTACTGTGTTGAATGGTTAGGCGATTCACTTGTATGGAAGCGTTGGTTTGCATTCTGTATACTCAATTCTTTAACAGCAAATTGCGCATCTTGCCTTTGACAGAAATTCCAGTGAAATCACGTTTAAAAGCGAACGTCAGTAAAAAGGCTTTGTAGAATCACTCTGTGAATGTCTGTGAAAACACTTCTTAAGATGGAAAGCATACGTCTTTCATCTGAGTGAAAACTGCATTCTATTCAGTTTTTAGTACTGTGTTGAATCGTTAAGTGATTCACTTGTAGAGAAGCCTTTGTTCGCATTCTGTATACTCAATTCTTTAACAGCAAATCTCGCGTCTTGCGTTTGACAGAAATTCCAGTGAAATCACGTTTAAAAGCCAATGCCAGCAAAAAGGCTTTGTAGAATCACTCTGTGAATGTCTTTGAAAACACTTCTTAAGAAGGAAAGCATATGTCTTTCATCTGAGTGAAAACTGCATTCTATTCTGTTTTTATTACTGTGTTGAATGGTTAGGCGATCCACTTGTAGGGAAGCATTTATTTGCATTCTGTATACTCAATTCTTTAACAGCAAATTGCGCATCTTGCCATTGACATAAATTCCAGTGAAATCACCTTTAAAAGCCAATGTCAGTAAAAAGGCTTTGTAGAATCACTCTGTGAATGTCTTTGAAAACACTTATTAAGAAGGAAAGCATAAGTCTTTCATCTGAGTGAAAACTGCATTCTATTCAGTTTTTAGTACTGTGTTGAATGGTTCGGTGATTCACTTGTAGGAAAGCTTTTGTTTGCATTCTGTATACTCAATTCTTTAACAGCAAATTGCGCATCTTGCCTTTGACAGAAATTCCAGTGAAATCACGTTTAAAAGCCAACGTCAGTAAAAAGGCTTTGTAGAATCACTCTGTGAATGTCTTTGGAAACAATTCTTAAGAAGGAAAGCATACGTCTTCATCTGAGTGAAAACTGCATTCTCTTCAGTTTTTAGAACTGTGTTGAATGGTTAGGCGATTCACTTGTATGGAAGTGTTTGTTTGCATTCTTTATACTCAGTTCTTTAACAGCAAATTGCGCATCTTGCCTTTGACAGAAATTCCAGTGAAATCACCTTTAAAAGCCAACGTCAGTAAAAAGGCTTTGTAGAATGACTCTGTGAATGTCTTTGAAAACACTTCTTAAGAAGGAAAGCATACGTCTTTCATCTGAGTGAAAACTGCATTCTATTCAGTTTTTAGTACTGTGTTGAATGGTTAGGCGATTCACTTGTAGGGAAGCGTTTGTTCACATTCTGTATACTCAATTCTTTAACAGCAAATCTCGAGTCTTGCGTTTGACAGAAATACCAGTGAAATCATGTTTAAAAGCCAATGTCAGTAAAAAGGCTTTGTAGAATCACTCTGTGAATGTCTTTGAAAACACTTCTTAAGAAGGAAAGCATACGTCTTTCATCTGAGTGAAAACTGCATTCTATTCAGTTTTTAGTACTGTGTTGAATGGTTAGGCGATTCACTTGTATGGAAGCGTTGGTTTGCATTCTGTATACTCAATTCTTTAACAGCAAATTGCGCATCTTGCCTTTGACAGAAATTCCAGTGAAATCACGTTTAAAAGCGAACGTCAGTAAAAAGGCTTTGTAGAATCACTCTGTGAATGTCTGTGAAAACACTTCTTAAGAAGGAAAGCATACGTCTTTCATCTGAGTGAAAACTGCATTCTATTCAGTTTTTAGTACTGTGTTGAATAGTTAGGCGATTCACTTGTATGGAAGCGTTTGTTTGCATTATGTATACTCAATTCTTTAACAGCAAATTGCGCATCTTGCCTTTGACAGAAATTCCAGTGAAATCACGTTTAAAAGCCAACGTCAGTAAAAAGGCTTTGTAGAATCACTCTGTGAATGTCTTTGAAAACACTTCTGAAGAAGGAAAGCATACGTCTTTCATCTGAGTGAAAACTGCATTCTATTTCTTTTTTAGAACTGTGTTGAATGGTTAGGCGATTCACTTGTATGGAAGCGTTTGTTTGCATTCTGTATACTCAATTCTTTAACAGCAAATTGCGCATCTTGCCTTTGACAGAAATTCCAGTGAAATCACGTTTAAAAGCGAACGCCAGTAAAAAGGCTTTGTAGAATCAATCTGTGAATGTCTTTCGAAACACTTCTTAAGAAGGAAAGCATACGTCTTTCATCTGAGTGAAAACTGCATTCTATTCAGTTTTTAGTACTGTGTTGAATGGTTAGGCGATTCATTTGTAGGGAAGCATTTGTTTGCATTCTGTATACTCAATTCTTTAGCAGCAAATTGCGCATCTTACCTTTGACAGAAATTCCAATGAAAACACGTTTAAAAGCCAACGTCAGTAAAAAGGCTTTGTAGAATCACTCTGTGAATGTCTTTGAAAACACTTCTTAAGAAGGAAAGCATACATCTTTCATCTGAGTGAAAACTGCATTCTATTCAGTTTTTAGTACTGTGTTGAATGGTTAGGCCATTCAATTGTTGGAAGCGTTTGTTTGCATTCTGTATGCTCAATTCTTTAACAGAAAATCTCACGTCTTGCGATTGACAGAAATTCCAGTGAAATCACATTTAAAAGCCAACACCGGTAAAAAGGCTTTGTAGAATCACTCTGTGAATGTCTTTGAAAACACTTATTAAGAAGGAAAGCATACGTCTTTCATCTGAGTGAAAACTGCATTCTATTCAGTTTTTAGTACTGTGTTGAATGGTTCGGTGATTCACTTGTAGGAAAGCTTTTGTTTGCATTCTGTATACTCAATTCTTTAACAGCAAATTGCGCATCTTGCCTTTGACAGAAATTCCAGTGAAATCACCTTTAAAAGCCAACGTCAGTAAAAAGGCTTTGTAGAATCACTCTGTGAATGTCTTTGAAAACACTTCTTAAGAAGGAAAGCATACGTCTTTCATCTGAGTGAAAACTGCATTCTATTCAGTTTTTAGTACTGTGTTGAATGGTTAGGCGATTCACTTGTAGGGAAGCGTTTGTTCGCATTCTGTATACTCAATTCTTTAACAGCAAATCTCGAGTCTTGCGTTTGACAGAAATACCAGTGAAATCATGTTTAAAAGCCAATGTCAGTAAAAAGGCTTTGTAGAATCACTCTGTGAATGTCTTTGAAAACACTTCTTAAGAAGGAAAGCATACGTCTTTCATCTGAGTGAAAACTGCATTCTATTCAGTTTTTAGAACTGTGTTGAATGGTTAGGCGATTCACTTCTATGGAAGCTTTTGTTTGCATTCTGTATACTCAATTCTTTAACAGCAAATTGCGCATCTTGCCTTTGACAGAAATTCCAGTGAAATCACCTTTAAAAGCCAACGTCAGTAAAAAGGCTTTGTAGAATCACTCTGTGAATGTCTTTGAAAACACTTCTTAAGAAGGAAAGCATACGTCTTTCATCTGAGTGAAAACTGCATTCTATTCAGTTTTTAGTACTGTGTTGAATGGTTAGGCGATTCACTTGTAGGGAAGCGTTTGTTCGCATTCTGTATACTCAATTCTTTAACAGCAAATCTCGAGTCTTGCGTTTGACAGAAATACCAGTGAAATCATGTTTAAAAGCCAATGTCAGTAAAAAGGCTTTGTAGAATCACTCTGTGAATGTCTTTGAAAACACTTCTTAAGAAGGAAAGCATACGTCTTTCATCTGAGTGAAAACTGCATTCTATTCAGTTTTTAGAACTGTGTTGAATGGTTAGGCGATTCACTTCTATGGAAGCGTTTGTTTGCATTCTGTATACTCAATTCTTTAACAGCAAATTGCGCATCTTGCCTTTGACAGAAATTCCAGTGAAATCACGTTAAAAAGCGAAAGTCAGTAAAAAGGCTTTATAGAATCACTCTGTGAATGTCTGTGAAAACACTTCTTAAGAAGGAAAGCATACGTCTTTCATCTGAGTGAAAACTGCATTCTATTCAGTTTTTAGTACTGTGTTGAATCGTTAAGCGATTCACTTGTAGAGAAGCCTTTGTTCGCATTCTGTATACTCAATTCTTTAACAGCAAATCTCACGGCTTGCGTTTGACAGAAATTCCAGTGAAATCACGTTTAAAAGCCAACGCCAGTAAAAAGGCTTTGTAGAATCACTCTGTGAATGTCTTTGAAAACACTTCTTAAAAAGGAAAGCATATGTCTTTCATCTGAGTGACAACTGCATTCTATTCAGTTTTTAGTACTGTGTTGAATGGTTAGGCAATTCAATTGTAGGAAGTGTTTGTTTGCATTCTGTATGCTCAATTCTTTAACAGCAAATTTTGCGTCTTGCGTTTGACAGAAATTCCAGTGAAATCACCTTTAAAAGCCAAGGTCAGTAAAAAGGCTTTGTAGAAACACTCTGTGAATGTCTTTGAAAACACTTCTTAAGAAGGAAAGCATACGTCTTTCATCTGAGTGAAAACTGCATTCTCTTCAGTTTTTAGAACTGTGTTGAATGGTTAGGCGATTCACTTCTATGGAAGCGTTTGTTTGCATTCTGTATACTCAATTCTTTAACAGCAAATTGCGCATCTTGCCTTTGACAGAAATTCCAGTGAAATCACGTTTAAAAGCGAACGTCAGTAAAAAGGCTTTGTAGAATCACTCTGTGAATGTCTGTGAAAACACTTCTTAAGAAGGAAAGCATACGTCTTTCATCTGAGTGAAAACTGCATTCTCTTCAGTTTTTAGAACTGTGTTAAATGGTTAGGCGATTCACTTGTATGGAAGCGTTTGTTTGCATTCTGTATACTCAATTCTTTAACAGCAAATCTCGTGTCTTGCGTTTGACAGAAATTCCAGTGAAATCATGTTTAAAAGCCAACGTCAGTAAAAAGGCTTTGTAGAAACACTCTGTGAATGTCTTTGAAAACACTTCTTAAAAAGGAAAGCATACGTCTTTCATCTGAGTGAAAACTGCATTCTCTTCAGTTTTTAGAACTGTGTTGAATGGTTAGGCGATTCACTTGTATGGAAGCGTTTGTTTGCATTCTGTATACTCAATTCTTTAACAGCAAATCTCGCGTCTTGCGTTTGACAGAAATTCCAGTGAAATCATGTTTAAAAGCCAACGTCAGTAAAAAGGAATTGTAGAAACAATCTGTGAATGTCTTTGAAAACACTTCTTAAAAAGGAAAGCATACGTCTTTCATCTGAGTGAAAACTGCATTCTCTTCAGTTTTTAGAACTGTGTTGAATGGTTAGGCGATTCACTTCTATGGAAGCGTTTGTTTGCATTCTGTATACTCAATTTTTTAACAGCAAATTGCGCATCTTGCCTTTGACAGAAATTCCAGTGAAATCACGTTTAAAAGCCAACGTCAGTAAAAAGGCTTTGTAGAATCACTCTGTGAATGTCTTTGAAAACACTTCTCAAGAAGGAAAGCATACGTCTTTCATCTGAGTGAAAACTGCATTCTATTCAGTTTTTAGTACTGTGTTGAATGGTTAGGCGACTCACTTGTAGGGAAGCGTTTGTTCGCATTCTTTATACTCAATTCTTTAACAGCAAATCTCGCGTCTTGAGTTTGACAGAAATTCCAGTGAAATCACGTTTAAAAGCCAACGTCAGTAAAAAGGCTTTGTAGAATCACTCTGTGAATGTCTTTGAAAACACTTCTTAAGAAGGAAAGCATAAGTCTTTCATCTGAGTGAAAACTGCATTCTATTCAGTTTTTAGTACTGTGTTGAATAGTTAGGCGATTCACTTGTAGGGAAGCGTTTGTTCGCATTCTGTATACTCAATTCTTTAACAGCAAATCTCACGGCTTGCGTTTGACAGAAATTCCAGTGAAATCACGTTTAAAAGCCAACGCCAGTAAAAAGGCTTTGTAGAAACACTCTGTGAATGTCTTTGAAAACACTTCTTAAAAAGGAAAGCATACGTCTTTCATCTGAGTGAAAACTGCATTCTCTTCAGTTTTTAGAACTGTGTTGAATGGTTAGGCGATTCACTTGTATGGAAGTGTTTGTTTGCATTCTGTATACTCAATTCTTTAACAGCAAATTGCGCATCTTGCCTTTGACAGAAATTCCAGTGAAATCACGTTTAAAAGCCAACGTCAGTAAAAAGGCTTTGTAGAATCACTCTGTGAATGTCTTTGAAAACACTTCTTAAGAAGGAAAGCATACGTCTTTCATCTGAGTGAAAACTGCATTCTATTTCTTTTTTAGAACTGTGTTGAATGGTTAGGCGATTCACTTGTATGGAAGCGTTTCTTTGCATTCTGTATACTCAATTCTTTAACAGCAAATTGCGCATCTTGCCTTTGACAGAAATTCCAGTGAAATCACGTTTAAAAGCGAACGCCAGTAAAAAGGCTTTGTAGAATCAATCTGTGAATGTCTTTCGAAACACTTCTTAAGAAGGAAAGCATACGTCTTTCATCTGAGTGAAAACTGCATTCTATTCAGTTTTTAGTACTGTGTTGAATAGTTAGGCGATTCACTTGTATGGAAGCGTTTGTTTGCATTCTGTATACTGAATTCTTTAACAGCAAATCTCACGGCTTGCGTTTGACAGAAATTCCAGTGAAATCACGTTTAAAAGCCAACGCCAGTAAAAAGGCTTTGTAGAATCACTCTGTGAATGTCTTTGAAAACACTTCTTAAGAAGGAAAAAATACGTGTTTCATCTGAGTGACAACTGCATTCTATTCAGTTTTTAGTACTGTGTTGAATGGTTAGGCGATTGAATTGTAGGAAGCCTTTGTTTGCATTCTGTATGCTCAATTCTTAAACAGCAAATCTCGCGTCTTGCGTTTGACAGAAACTCCATTGAAATCACGTTTAGAAGCCAACACTTGTAAAAAGGCTATGTAGAATCACTCTGTGAATGTCTTTGAAAACACTTCTTAAGAAGGAAAGCATACGTCTTTCGTCTGAGTGAAAACTGCATTCTATTCAGTTTTTAGTACTGTGTTGAATGGTTAGGCGATTCACTTGTAGGGAAGCGTTTGTTCGCATTCTTTATACTCAATTCTTTAACAGCAAATTTCGCATCTTGCCTTTGACAGAAATTCCAGTGAATTCACGTTTAAAAGCCAACGTCAGTAAAAAGGCTTTGTAGAATCACACTGTGAATGTCTTTGAAAACACTTCTCAAGAAGGAAAGCATACGTCTTTCATCTGAGTGGAAACTGCATTCTATTCAGTTTTGAGTACTGTGTTGAATGGTTAGGCGATTCACTTGTAGGGAAGCGTTTGTTCGCATTCTGTATACTGAATTCTTTAACAGCAAATTTCGCATCTTGCCTTTGACAGAAATTCCAGTGAAATCACGTTTAAAAGCCAACGTCAGTAAAAAGGCTTTGTAAAATCACTTTGTGAATGTCTTTGAAAACACTTCTCAAGAAGGAAAGCATACGTCTTTCATCTGAGTGAAAACTGCATTCTATTCAGTTTTTAGTACTGTGTTGAATGGTTAGGCGATTCAATAGTAGGGAAGCGTTTGTTCGCATTCTGTATTCTCAATTCTTTAACAGCAAATCTCGGGTCTTGCGTTTGACAAAAATTCCAGTGAAATCACGTTTAAAAGCCAAGGTAAGTAAAAAGGCTTTGGAGAAACACTCTGTGAATGTCTTTGAAACACTTCTTAAAAAGGAAAGCATACGTCTTTCATCTGAGTGAAAACTGCATTCTATTCAGTTTTTAGTACTGTGTTGAATGGTTAGGCGATTCACTTGTAGGGAAGCGTTTGTTTGCATTCTGTATACTGAATTCTTTAACAGCAAATTGCGCATCTTGCCTTTGACAGAAATTCCAGTGAAATCACGTTTAGAAGCCAACTTCAGTAAAAAGGCTTTGTAGAATCACTCTGTGAATGTCTTTGGAAACACTTCTTAAGAAGGAAAGCATACGTCTTTCATCTGAGTGAAAACTGCATTCTATTCAGTTTTTAGTACTGTGTTGAATGGTTAGGCGATTCACTTGCAGGGAAGCGTTTGTTTGCATTCTGTATACTCAATTCTTTAACAGCAAATTGCGCATCTTGTCTTTGACAGAAATTCCAGTGAAATCATGTTTAAAAGCCAACGTCAGTAAAAAGGCTTTGTAGAAACACTCTGTGAATGTCTTTGAAAACACTTCTTAAAAAGGAAAGCATACGTCTTTCATCTGAGTGAAAACTGCATTCTTTTCAGTTTTTAGAACTGTGTTGAATGGTTAGGCGATTCACTTGTATGGAAGCGTTTGTTTGCATTCTGTATACTCAATTGTTTAACAGCAAATTGCGCATCTTGCCTTTGACAGAAATTCCAGTGAAATCACGTTTAAAAGCCAACGTCAGTAAAAAGGCTTTGTAGAATCACTCTGTGAATGTCTTTGAAAACACTTCTTAAGAAGGAAAGCATACGTCTTTCATCTGAGTGAAAACTGCATTCTATTCAGTTTTTAGTACTGTGTTGAATTGTTAGGCGATTCACTTGTAGGGAAGCGTTTGTTCGCATTCTGTATACTCAATTCTTTAACAGCAAATCTCACGGCTTGCGTTTGACAGAAATTCCAGTGAAATCACATTTAAAAGCCAACGCCAGTAAAAAGGCTTTGTAGAATCACTCTGTGAATGTCTTTGAAAACACTTCTTAAGAAGGAAAACATATGTCTTTCATCTGAGTGACAACTGCATTCTATTCAGTTTTTAGTACTGTGTTAAATGGTTAGGCAATTCAATTGTAGGAAGCGTTTGTTTGCATTCTTTATCCTCAATTCTTTAACAGCAAATCTCGCGTCTTTCGTTTGACAGAAACTCCAGTGAAATCACGTTTAAAAGCCAACACTGGTAAAAAGGCTATGTAGAATCACTCTGTGAATGTCTTTGAAAACACTTCTCAAGAAGGAAAGCATACGTCTTTCATCTGAGTGACAACTGCATTCTATTCTGTTTTTAGTACTGTGTTGAATGGTTAGGCAATTCAATTGTAGGAAGAGTTTGTTTGCATTCTGTATGCTCAATCCTTTAACAGCAAATCTCGCGTCTTGTGTTTGACAGAAATTCCAGTGAAATCACGTTTAAAAGCCAACGCCAGCAAAAAGGCTTTGTAGAATCACTCTGTGAATGTCTTTGAAAACACTTCTTAAGAAGGAAAGCATACGTCTTTCATCTGAGTGAAAACTGCATTCTATTCTGTTTTTATTACTGTGTTGAATGGTTAGGCGATTCACTTGTAGGGAAGCCTTTGTTTGCATTCTGTATACTCAATTCTTTAACAGCAAATTGCGCATCTTGCCTTTGACAGAAATTCCAGTGAAATCACCTTTAAAAGCCAACGTCAGTAAAAAGGCTTTGTAGAATCACGCTGTGAATGTCTTTGAAAACACTTCTTAAGAAGGAAAGCATACGTCTTTCATCTGAGTGAAAACTGCATTCTATTCAGTTTTTAGTACTGTGTTGAATGGTTAGGCGATTCACTTGTAGGGAAGCGTTTGTTCGCATTCTGTATACTCAATTCTTTAACAGCAAATCTCGTGTCTTGCGTTTGACAGAAATTCCAGTGAAATCACGTTTAAAAGCCAATGTCAGTAAAAAGGCTTTGTAGAATCACTCTGTGAATGTCTTTGAAAACACTTCTTAAGAAGGAAAGCATACGTCTTTCATCTGAGTGAAAACTGCATTCTATTCAGTTTTTAGTACTGTGTTGAATGGTTAGGCGATTCACTTGTAGGGAAGCTTTTGTTTGCATTCTGTATATTCAATTCTTTAACCGCAAATTGCGCATCTTGCCTATGACAGAAATTCCAGTGAAATCACCTTTAAAAGCCAACGTCAGTAAAAAGGCTTTGTAGAATCACTCTGTGAATGTCTTTGGAAACACTTCTTAAGAAGGAAAGCATACGTCTTTCATCTGAGTGAAATCTGCATTCTATTCAGTTTTTAGTACTGTGTTGAATCGTTAGGTGATTCACTTGTATGGAAGCGTTTGTTTGCATTCTGTATACTCAATTCTTTAACAGCAAATCTCGCGTCTTGCGTTTGACAGAAATTCCAGTGAAATCATGTTTAAAAGCCAAGGTAAGTAAAAAGGCTTTGTAGAATCACTCTGTGAATGTCTTTGAAAACACTTCTTAAAAAGGAAAGCATACGTCTTTCATCTGAGTGAAAACTGCATTCTCTTCAGTTTTTAGAACTGTGTTGAATGGTTAGGCGATTCACTTGTATGGAAGCGTTTGTTTGCATTCTGTATACTCAATTCTTTAACAGCAAATCTCACATCTTGCGTTTGACAGAAATTCCAGTGAAATCACGTTTAGAAGCCAACTTCAGTAAAAAGGCTTTGTAGAATCACTCTGTGAATGTCTTTGGAAACACTTCTTAAGAAGGAAAGCATACGTCTTTCATCTGAGTGAAAACTGCATTCTATTCAGTTTTTAGTACTGTGTTGAATGGTTAGGCGATTCACTTGTAGGGAAGCGTTTGTTTGCATTCTGTATACTCAATTCTTTAACAGCAAATTGCGCATCTTGTCTTTGACAGAAATTCCAGTGAAATCATGTTTAAAAGCCAACGTCAGTAAAAAGGCTTTGTAGAATCACTCTGTGAATGTCTTTGAAAACACTTCTTAAAAAGGAAAGCATACGTCTTTCATCTGAGTGAAAACTGCATTCTTTTCAGTTTTTAGAACTGTGTTGAATGGTTAGGCGATTCACTTGTATGGAAGCGTTTGTTTGCATTCTGTATACTCAATTGTTTAACAGCAAATTGCGCATCTTGCCTTTGACAGAAATTCCAGTGAAATCACGTTTAAAAGCCAACGTCAGTAAAAAGGCTTTGTAGAATCACTCTGTGAATGTCTTTGAAAACACTTCTTAAGAAGGAAAGCATACGTCTTTCATCTGAGTGAAAACTGCATTCTATTCAGTTTTTAGTACTGTGTTGAATTGTTAGGCGATTCACTTGTAGGGAAGCGTTTGTTCGCATTCTGTATACTCAATTCTTTAACAGCAAATCTCACGGCTTGCGTTTGACAGAAATTCCAGTGAAATCACATTTAAAAGCCAACGCCAGTAAAAAGGCTTTGTAGAATCACTCTGTGAATGTCTTTGAAAACACTTCTTAAGAAGGAAAACATACGTCTTTCATCTGAGTGACAACTGCATTCTATTCAGTTTTTAGTACTGTGTTAAATGGTTAGGCAATTCAATTGTAGGAAGCGTTTGTTTGCATTCTTTATCCTCAATTCTTTAACAGCAAATCTCGCGTCTTTCGTTTGACAGAAACTCCAGTGAAATCACGTTTAAAAGCCAACACTGGTAAAAAGGCTATGTAGAATCACTCTGTGAATGTCTTTGAAAACACTTCTCAAGAAGGAAAGCATACGTCTTTCATCTGAGTGACAACTGCATTCTATTCTGTTTTTAGTACTGTGTTGAATGGTTAGGCAATTCAATTGTAGGAAGAGTTTGTTTGCATTCTGTATGCTCAATCCTTTAACAGCAAATCTCGCGTCTTGTGTTTGACAGAAATTCCAGTGAAATCACGTTTAAAAGCCAACGCCAGCAAAAAGGCTTTGTAGAATCACTCTGTGAATGTCTTTGAAAACACTTCTTAAGAAGGAAAGCATACGTCTTTCATCTGAGTGAAAACTGCATTCTATTCAGTTTTTAGTACTGTGTTGAATGTTTAGGCGATTCACTTGTAGGGAAGCGTTTGTTCGCATTCTGTATACTCAATTCTTTAACAGCAAATCTCGTGTCTTGCGTTTGACAGAAATTCCAGTGAAATCACGTTTAAAAGCCAATGTCAGTAAAAAGGCTTTGTAGAATCACTCTGTGAATGTCTTTGAAAACACTTCTTAAGAAGGAAAGCATACGTCTTTCATCTGAGTGAAAACTGCATTCTATTCAGTTTTTAGTACTGTGTTGAATGGTTAGGCGATTCACTTGTAGGGAAGCTTTTGTTTGCATTCTGTATATTCAATTCTTTAACCGCAAATTGCGCATCTTGCCTATGACAGAAATTCCAGTGAAATCACCTTTAAAAGCCAACGTCAGTAAAAAGGCTTTGTAGAATCACTCTGTGAATGTCTTTGGAAACACTTCTTAAGAAGGAAAGCATATGTCTTTCATCTGAGTGAAATCTGCATTCTATTCAGTTTTTAGTACTGTGTTGAATCGTTAGGTGATTCACTTGTATGGAAGCGTTTGTTTGCATTCTGTATACTCAATTCTTTAACAGCAAATCTCGCGTCTTGCGTTTGACAGAAATTCCAGTGAAATCATGTTTAAAAGCCAACGTCAGTAAAAAGGCTTTGTAGAATCACTCTGTGAATGTCTTTGAAAACACTTCTTAAAAAGGAAAGCATACGTCTTTAATCTGAGTGAAAACTGCATTCTCTTCAGTTTTTAGAACTGTGTTGAATGGTTAGGCGATTCACTTGTATGGAAGCGTTTGTTTGCATTCTGTATACTCAATTCTTTAACAGCAAATCTCACATCTTGCGTTTGACAGAAATTCCAGTGAAATCATGTTTAAAAGCCAACGTCAGTAAAAAGGCTTTGTAGAAACACTCTGTGAATGTCTTTGAAAACACTTCTTAAAAAGGAAAGCATACGTCTTTCATCTGAGTGAAAACTGCATTCTCTTCAGTTTTTAGAACTGTGTTGAATGGTTAGGCGATTCACTTGTATGGAAGCGTTTGTTTGCATTCTGTATACTCAATTCTTTAACAGCAAATCTCGCGTCTTGCGTTTGACAGAAATTCCAGTGAAATCATGTTTAAAAGCCAACGTCAGTAAAAAGGCTTTGTAGAAACACTCTGTGAATGTCTTTGAAAACACTTCTTAAAAAGGAAAGCATACGTCTTTCATCTGAGTGAAAACTGCATTCTCTTCAGTTTTTAGAACTGTGTTGAATGGTTAGGCGATTCACTTGTATGGAAGCGTTTGTTTGCATTCTGTATACTCAATTTTTTAACAGCAAATTGCGCATTTGCCTTTGACAGAAATTCCAGTGAAATCACGTTTAAAAGCCAACGTCAGTAAAAAGGCTTTGTAGAATCACTCTGTGAATGTCTTTGAAAACACTTCTTAAGAAGGAAAGCATACGTCTTTCATCTGAGTGAAAACTGCATTCTATTCAGTTTTTAGTACTGTGTTGAATAGTTAGGCGATTCACTTGTAGGGAAGCGTTTGTTCGCATTCAGTATACTCAATTCTTTAACAGCAAATCTCACGGCTTGCGTTTGACAGAAATTCCAGTGAAATCACGTTTAAAAGCCAACGCCAGTAAAAAGGCTTTGTAGAAACACTCTGTGAATGTCTTTGAAAACACTTCTTAAAAAGGAAAGCATATGTCTTTCATCTGAGTGAAAACTGCATTCTCTTCAGTTTTTAGAACTGTGTTGAATGGTTAGGCGATTCACTTGTATGGAAGCGTTTGTTTGCATTCTGTATACTCAATTCTTTAACAGCAAATCTCGCGTCTTGCGTTTGACAGAAATTCCAGTGAAATCACGTTTAAAAGCCAACGTCAGTAAAAAGGCTTTGTAGAATCACTCTGTGAATGTCTTTGAAAACACTTCTTAAGAAGGAAAGCATACGTCTTTCATCTGAGTGAAAACTGCATTCTATTCAGTTTTTAGTACTGTGTTGAATAGTTAGGCGATTCACTTGTAGGGAAGCGTTTGTTTGCATTCTGTATACTCAATTCTTTAACAGCAAATCTCACGGCTTGCTTTTGACAGAAATTCCAGTGAAATCACGTTTAAAAGCCAACGCCAGTAAAAAGGCTTTGTAGAAACACTCTGTAAATGTCTTTGAAAACACTTCTTAAAAAGGAAAGCATACGTCTTTCATCTGAGTGAAAACTGCATTCTCTTCAGTTTTTAGAACTGTGTTGAATGGTTAGGCGATTCACTTGTATGGAAGCATTTGTTTGCATTCTGTATACTCAATTCTTTAACAGCAAATCTCGCGTCTTGCGTTTGACAGAAATTCCAGTGAAATCATGTTTAAAAGCCAACGTCAGTAAAAAGGCTTTGTAGAAACACTCTGTGAATGTCTTTGAAAACACTTCTTAAAAAGGAAAGCATACGTCTTTCATCTGAGTGAAAACTGCATTCTCTTCAGTTTTTAGAACTGTGTTGAATGGTTAGGCAATTCACTTGTATGGAAGCGTTTGTTTGCATTCTGTATACTCAATTCTTTAACAGCAAATCTCGCGTCTTGCGTTTGACAGAAATTCCAGTGAAATCACGTTTAAAAGCCAACGTCAGTAAAAAGGCTTTGTAGAATCACTCTGTGAATGTCTTTGAAAACACTTCTTAAGAAGGAAAGCATACGTCTTTCATCTGAGTGAAAACTGCATTCTATTCAGTTTTTAGTACTGTGTTGAATAGTTAGGCGATTCACTTGTAGGGAAGCGTTTGTTTGCATTCTGTATACTCAATTCTTTAACAGCAAATCTCACGGCTTGCTTTTGACAGAAATTCCAGTGAAATCACGTTTAAAAGCCAACGCCAGTAAAAAGGCTTTGTAGAAACACTCTGTAAATGTCTTTGAAAACACTTCTTAAAAAGGAAAGCATACGTCTTTCATCTGAGTGAAAACTGCATTCTCTTCAGTTTTTAGAACTGTGTTGAATGGTTAGGCGATTCACTTGTATGGAAGCATTTGTTTGCATTCTGTATACTCAATTCTTTAACAGCAAATCTCGCGTCTTGCGTTTGACAGAAATTCCAGTGAAATCATGTTTAAAAGCCAACGTCAGTAAAAAGGCTTTGTAGAAACACTCTGTGAATGTCTTTGAAAACACTTCTTAAAAAGGAAAGCATACGTCTTTCATCTGAGTGAAAACTGCATTCTCTTCAGTTTTTAGAACTGTGTTGAATGGTTAGGCAATTCACTTGTATGGAAGCGTTTGTTTGCATTCTGTATACTCAATTCTTTAACAGCAAATCTCGCGTCTTGCGTTTGACAGAAATTCCAGTGAAATCATGTTTAAAAGCCAACGTCAGTAAAAAGGCTTTGTAGAAACACTCTGTGAATGTCTTTGAAAACACTTCTTAAAAAGGAAAGCATACGTCTTTCATCTGAGTGAAAACTGCATTCTCTTCAGTTTTTAGAACTGTGTTGAATGGTTATGCGATTCACTTGTATGGAAGCGTTTGTTTGCATTCTGTATACTCAATTTTTTAACAGCAAATTGCGCATCTTGCCTTTGACAGAAATTCCAGTGAAATCACGTTTAAAAGCCAACGTCAGTAAAAAGGCTTTGTAGAATCACTCTGTGAATGTCTTGGAAAACACTTCTCAAGAAGGAAAGCATACGTCTTTCATCTGAGTGAAAACTGCATTCTATTCAGTTTTTAGTACTGTGTTGAATGGTTAGGCGATTCACTTGTAGGGAAGCGTTTGTTCGCATTCTGTATACTCAATTCTTTAACAGCAAATTTCGCATCTTGCCTTTGACAGAAATTCCAGTGAAATCACGTTTAAAAGCCAACGTCAGTAAAAAGGCTTTGTAGAATCACTTTGTGAATGTCTTTGAAAACACTTCTCAAGAAGGAAAGCATACGTCTTTCATCTGAGTGAAAACTGCATTCTATTCAGTTTTTAGTACTGTGTTGAATAGTTAGGCGATTCACTTGTATGGAAGCGTTTGTTTGCATTCTGTATACTGAATTCTTTAACAGCAAATCTCACGGCTTGCGTTTGACAGAAATTCCAGTGAAATCACGTTTAAAAGCCAACGCCAGTAAAAAGGCTTTGTAGAATCACTCTGTGAATGTCTTTGAAAACACTTCTTAAGAAGGAAAACATACGTGTTTCATCTGAGTGACAACTGCATTCTATTCAGTTTTTAGTACTGTGTTGAATGGTTAGGCGATTCAATTGTAGGAAGCCTTTGTTTGCATTCTGTATGCTCAATTCTTAAACAGCAAATCTCGAGTCTTGCGTTTGACAGAAACTCCATTGAAATCACGTTTAGAAGCCAACACTTGTAAAAAGGCTATGTAGAATCACTCTGTGAATGTCTTTGAAAACACTTCTCAAGAAGGAAAGCATACGTCTTTCATCTGAGTGACAACTGCATTCTATTCTGTTTTTAGTACTGTGTTGAATGGTTAGGCAATTCAATTGTAGGAAGAGTTTGTTTGCATTCTGTATGCTCAATCCTTTAACAGCAAATCTCGCGTCTTGTGTTTGACAGAAATTCCAGTGAAATCACGTTTAAAAGCCAACGCCAGCAAAAAGGCTTTGTAGAATCACTCTGTGAATGTCTTTGAAAACACTTCTTAAGAAGGAAAGCATACGTCTTTCATCTGAGTGAAAACTGCATTCTATTCAGTTTTTAGTACTGTGTTGAATGGTTAGGCGATTCACTTGTAGGGAAGCGTTTGTTCGCATTCTGTATACTCAATTCTTTAACAGCAAATCTCGTGTCTTGCGTTTGACAGAAATTCCAGTGAAATCACGTTTAAAAGCCAATGTCAGTAAAAAGGCTTTGTAGAATCACTCTGTGAATGTCTTTGAAAACACTTCTTAAGAAGGAAAGCATACGTCTTTCATCTGAGTGAAAACTGCATTCTATTCAGTTTTTAGTACTGTGTTGAATGGTTAGGCGATTCACTTGTAGGGAAGCTTTTGTTTGCATTCTGTATATTCAATTCTTTAACCGCAAATTGCGCATCTTGCCTATGACAGAAATTCCAGTGAAATCACCTTTAAAAGCCAACGTCAGTAAAAAGGCTTTGTAGAATCACTCTGTGAATGTCTTTGGAAACACTTCTTAAGAAGGAAAGCATATGTCTTTCATCTGAGTGAAATCTGCATTCTATTCAGTTTTTAGTACTGTGTTGAATCGTTAGGTGATTCACTTGTATGGAAGCGTTTGTTTGCATTCTGTATACTCAATTCTTTAACAGCAAATCTCGCGTCTTGCGTTTGACAGAAATTCCAGTGAAATCATGTTTAAAAGCCAACGTCAGTAAAAAGGCTTTGTAGAATCACTCTGTGAATGTCTTTGAAAACACTTCTTAAAAAGGAAAGCATACGTCTTTAATCTGAGTGAAAACTGCATTCTCTTCAGTTTTTAGAACTGTGTTGAATGGTTAGGCGATTCACTTGTATGGAAGCGTTTGTTTGCATTCTGTATACTCAATTCTTTAACAGCAAATCTCACATCTTGCGTTTGACAGAAATTCCAGTGAAATCATGTTTAAAAGCCAACGTCAGTAAAAAGGCTTTGTAGAAACACTCTGTGAATGTCTTTGAAAACACTTCTTAAAAAGGAAAGCATACGTCTTTCATCTGAGTGAAAACTGCATTCTCTTCAGTTTTTAGAACTGTGTTGAATGGTTAGGCGATTCACTTGTATGGAAGCGTTTGTTTGCATTCTGTATACTCAATTCTTTAACAGCAAATCTCGCGTCTTGCGTTTGACAGAAATTCCAGTGAAATCATGTTTAAAAGCCAACGTCAGTAAAAAGGCTTTGTAGAAACACTCTGTGAATGTCTTTGAAAACACTTCTTAAAAAGGAAAGCATACGTCTTTCATCTGAGTGAAAACTGCATTCTCTTCAGTTTTTAGAACTGTGTTGAATGGTTAGGCGATTCACTTGTAGGGAAGCGTTTGTTTGCATTCTGTATACTCAATTTTTTAACAGCAAATTGCGCATTTGCCTTTGACAGAAATTCCAGTGAAATCACGTTTAAAAGCCAACGTAAGTAAAAAGGCTTTGTAGAATCACTCTGTGAATGTCTTTGAAAACACTTCTTAAGAAGGAAAGCATACGTCTTTCATCTGAGTGAAAACTGCATTCTATTCAGTTTTTAGTACTGTGTTGAATAGTTAGGCGATTCACTTGTAGGGAAGCGTTTGTTCGCATTCAGTATACTCAATTCTTTAACAGCAAATCTCACGGCTTGCGTTTGACAGAAATTCCAGTGAAATCACGTTTAAAAGCCAACGCCAGTAAAAAGGCTTTGTAGAAACACTCTGTGAATGTCTTTGAAAACACTTCTTAAAAAGGAAAGCATACGTCTTTCATCTGAGTGAAAACTGCATTCTCTTCAGTTTTTAGAACTGTGTTGAATGGTTAGGCGATTCACTTGTATGGAAGCGTTTGTTTGCATTCTGTATACTCAATTCTTTAACAGCAAATCTCGCGTCTTGCGTTTGACAGAAATTCCAGTGAAATCACGTTTAAAAGCCAACGTCAGTAAAAAGGCTTTGTAGAATCACTCTGTGAATGTCTTTGAAAACACTTCTTAAGAAGGAAAGCATACGTCTTTCATCTGAGTGAAAACTGCATTCTATTCAGTTTTTAGTACTGTGTTGAATAGTTAGGCGATTCACTTGTAGGGAAGCGTTTGTTCGCATTCTGTATACTCAATTCTTTAACAGCAAATCTCACGGCTTGCTTTTGACAGAAATTCCAGTGAAATCACGTTTAAAAGCCAACGCCAGTAAAAAGGCTTTGTAGAAACACTCTGTAAATGTCTTTGAAAACACTTCTTAAAAAGGAAAGCATACGTCTTTCATCTGAGTGAAAACTGCATTCTCTTCAGTTTTTAGAACTGTGTTGAATGGTTAGGCGATTCACTTGTATGGAAGCATTTGTTTGCATTCTGTATACTCAATTCTTTAACAGCAAATCTCGTGTCTTGCGTTTGACAGAAATTCCAGTGAAATCATGTTTAAAAGCCAACGTCAGTAAAAAGGCTTTGTAGAAACACTCTGTGAATGTCTTTGAAAACACTTCTTAAAAAGGAAAGCATACGTCTTTCATCTGAGTGAAAACTGCATTCTCTTCAGTTTTTAGAACTGTGTTGAATGGTTAGGCAATTCACTTGTATGGAAGCGTTTGTTTGCATTCTGTATACTCAATTCTTTAACAGCAAATCTCGCGTCTTGCGTTTGACAGAAATTCCAGTGAAATCATGTTTAAAAGCCAACGTCAGTAAAAAGGCTTTGTAGAAACACTCTGTGAATGTCTTTGAAAACACTTCTTAAAAAGGAAAGCATACGTCTTTCATCTGAGTGAAAACTGCATTCTCTTCAGTTTTTAGAACTGTGTTGAATGGTTATGCGATTCACTTGTATGGAAGCGTTTGTTTGCATTCTGTATACTCAATTTTTTAACAGCAAATTGCGCATCTTGCCTTTGACAGAAATTCCAGTGAAATCACGTTTAAAAGCCAACGTCAGTAAAAAGGCTTTGTAGAATCACTCTGTGAATGTCTTGGAAAACACTTCTCAAGAAGGAAAGCATACGTCTTTCATCTGAGTGAAAACTGCATTCTATTCAGTTTTTAGTACTGTGTTGAATGGTTAGGCGATTCACTTGTAGGGAAGCGTTTGTTCGCATTCTGTATACTCAATTCTTTAACAGCAAATTTCGCATCTTGCCTTTGACAGAAATTCCAGTGAAATCACGTTTAAAAGCCAACGTCAGTAAAAAGGCTTTGTAGAATCACTTTGTGAATGTCTTTGAAAACACTTCTCAAGAAGGAAAGCATACGTCTTTCATCTGAGTGAAAACTGCATTCTATTCAGTTTTTAGTACTGTGTTGAATAGTTAGGCGATTCACTTGTATGGAAGCGTTTGTTTGCATTCTGTATACTGAATTCTTTAACAGCAAATCTCACGGCTTGCGTTTGACAGAAATTCCAGTGAAATCACGTTTAAAAGCCAACGCCAGTAAAAAGGCTTTGTAGAATCACTCTGTGAATGTCTTTGAAAACACTTCTTAAGAAGGAAAACATACGTGTTTCATCTGAGTGACAACTGCATTCTATTCAGTTTTTAGTACTGTGTTGAATGGTTAGGCGATTCAATTGTAGGAAGCCTTTGTTTGCATTCTGTATGCTCAATTCTTAAACAGCAAATCTCGAGTCTTGCGTTTGACAGAAACTCCATTGAAATCACGTTTAGAAGCCAACACTTGTAAAAAGGCTATGTAGAATCACTCTGTGAATGTCTTTGAAAACACTTCTTAAGAAGGAAAGCATACGTCTTTCGTCTGAGTGAAAACTGCATTCTATTCAGTTTTTAGTACTGTGTTGAATGGTTAGGCGATTCACTTGTAGGGAAGCGTTTGTTTGCATTCTGTATAATCAATTCTTTAACAGCAAATTTCGCATCTTGCCTTTGACAGAAATTCCAGTGAATTCACGTTTAAAAGCCAACGTCAGTAAAAAGGCTTTGTAGAATCACACTGTGAATGTCTTTGAAAACACTTCTCAAGAAGGAAAGCATACGTCTTTCATCTGAGTGGAAACTGCATTCTATTCAGTTTTGAGTACTGTGTTGAATGGTTAGGCGATTCACTTGTAGGGAAGCATTTGTTCGCATTCTGTATACTCAATTCTTTAACAGCAAATTTCGCATCTTGCCTTTGACAGAAATTCCAGTGAAATCACGTTTAAAAGCCAACGTCAGTAAAAAGGCTTTGTAGAATCACTTTGTGAATGTCTTTGAAAACACTTCTCAAGAAGGAAAGCATACGTCTTTCATCTGAATGAAAACTGCATTCTATTCAGTTTTTAGTACTGTGTTGAATGGTTAGGCGATTCAATAGTAGGGAAGCGTTTGTTCGCATTCTGTATACTCAATTCTTTAACAGCAAATCTCGGGTCTTGCGTTTGACAAAAATTCCAGTGAAATCACGTTTAAAAGCCAAGGTAAGTAAAAAGGCTTTGGAGAAACACTCTGTGAATGTCTTTGAAACACTTCTTAAAAAGGAAAGCATACGTCTTTCATCTGAGTGAAAACTGCATTCTATTCAGTTTTTAGTACTGTGTTGAATGGTTAGGCGATTCACTTGTAGGGAAGCGTTTGTTCGCATTCTGTATACTCAATTCTTTAACAGCAAATCTCACGGCTTGCGTTTGACAGAAATTCCAGTGAAATCACGTTTAAAAGCCAACGCCAGTAAAAAGGCTTTGTAGAAACACTCTGTAAATGTCTTTGAAAACACTTCTTAAAAAGGAAAGCATATGTCTTTCATCTGAGTGAAAACTGCATTCTCTTCAGTTTTTAGAACTGTGTTGAATGGTTAGGCGATTCACTTGTATGGAAGCGTTTGTTTGCATTCTGTATACTCAATTCTTTAACAGCAAATCTCGCGTCTTGCGTTTGACAGAAATTCCAGTGAAATCATGTTTAAAAGCCAACGTCAGTAAAAAGGCTTTGTAGAAACACTCTGTGAATGTCTTTGAAAACACTTCTTAAGAAGGAAAGCATACGTCTTTCATCTGAGTGAAAACTGCATTCTCTTCAGTTTTTAGAACTGTGTTGAATGGTTAGGCAATTCACTTGTATGGAAGCGTTTGTTTGCATTCTGTATACTCAATTCTTTAACAGCAAATCTCGCGTCTTGCGTTTGACAGAAATTCCAGTGAAATCACGTTTAAAAGCCAACGTCAGTAAAAAGGCTTTGTAGAATCACTCTGTGAATGTCTTTGAAAACACTTCTTAAGAAGGAAAGCATACGTCTTTCATCTGAGTGAAAACTGCATTCTATTCAGTTTTTAGTACTGTGTTGAATAGTTAGGCGATTCACTTGTAGGGAAGCGTTTGTTCGCATTCTGTATACTCAATTCTTTAACAGCAAATCTCACGGCTTGCTTTTGACAGAAATTCCAGTGAAATCACGTTTAAAAGCCAACGCCAGTAAAAAGGCTTTGTAGAAACACTCTGTAAATGTCTTTGAAAACACTTCTTAAAAAGGAAAGCATACGTCTTTCATCTGAGTGAAAACTGCATTCTCTTCAGTTTTTAGAACTGTGTTGAATGGTTAGGCGATTCACTTGTATGGAAGCGTTTGTTTGCATTCTGTATACTCAATTCTTTAACAGCAAATCTCGCGTCTTGCGTTTGACAGAAATTCCAGTGAAATCATGTTTAAAAGCCAACGTCAGTAAAAAGGCTTTGTAGAAACACTCTGTGAATGTCTTTGAAAACACTTCTTAAGAAGGAAAGCATACGTCTTTCATCTGAGTGAAAACTGCATTCTCTTCAGTTTTTAGAACTGTGTTGAATGGTTAGGCAATTCACTTGTATGGAAGCGTTTGTTTGCATTCTGTATACTCAATTCTTTAACAGCAAATCTCGCGTCTTGCGTTTGACAGAAATTCCAGTGAAATCATGTTTAAAAGCCAACGTCAGTAAAAAGGCTTTGTAGAAACACTCTGTGAATGTCTTTGAAAACACTTCTTAAAAAGGAAAGCATACGTCTTTCATCTGAGTGAAAACTGCATTCTCTTCAGTTTTTAGAACTGTGTTGAATGGTTAGGCGATTCACTTGTATGGAAGCGTTTGTTTGCATTCTGTATACTCAATTTTTTAACAGCAAATTGCGCATCTTGCCTTTGACAGAAATTCCAGTGAAATCACGTTTAAAAGCCAACGTCAGTAAAAAGGCTTTGTAGAATCACTCTGTGAATGTCTTTGAAAACACTTCTTAAGAAGGAAAGCATACGTCTTTCATCTGAGTGAAAACTGCATTCTATTCAGTTTTTAGTACTGTGTTGAATAGTTAGGCGATTCACTTGTAGGGAAGCGTTTGTTCGCATTCTGTATACTCAATTCTTTAACAGCAAATCTCACGGCTTGCGTTTGACAGAAATTCCAGTGAAATCACATTTAAAAGCCAACGCCAGTAAAAAGGCTTTGTAGAATCACTCTGTGAATGTCTTTGAAAACACTTCTTAAGAAGGAAAACATACGTCTTTCATCTGAGTGACAACTGCATTCTATTCAGTTTTTAGTACTGTGTTAAATGGTTAGGCAATTCAATTGTAGGAAGCGTTTGTTTGCATTCTTTATCCTCAATTCTTTAACAGCAAATCTCGCGTCTTTCGTTTGACAGAAACTCCAGTGAAATCACGTTTAAAAGCCAACACTGGTAAAAAGGCTATGTAGAATCACTCTGTGAATGTCTTTGAAAACACTTCTCAAGAAGGAAAGCATACGTCTTTCATCTGAGTGACAACTGCATTCTATTCTGTTTTTAGTACTGTGTTGAATGGTTAGGCAATTCAATTGTAGGAAGAGTTTGTTTGCATTCTGTATGCTCAATCCTTTAACAGCAAATCTCGTGTCTTGTGTTTGACAGAAATTCCAGTGAAATCACGTTTAAAAGCCAATGCCAGCAAAAAGGCTTTGTAGAATCACTCTGTGAATGTCTTTGAAAACACTTCTTAAGAAGGAAAGCATACGTCTTTCATCTGAGTGAAAACTGCATTCTATTCTGTTTTTATTACTGTGTTGAATGGTTAGGCGATTCACTTGTAGGGAAGCCTTTGTTTGCATTCTGTATACTCAATTCTTTAACAGCAAATTGCGCATCTTGCCTTTGACAGAAATTCCAGTGAAATCACCTTTAAAAGCCAACGTCAGTAAAAAGGCTTTGTAGAATCACTCTGTGAATGTCTTTGAAAACACTTCTTAAGAAGGAAAGCATACGTCTTTCATCTGAGTGAAAACTGCATTCTCTTCAGTTTTTAGAACTGTGTTGAATGGTTAGGCGATTCACTTGTAGGGAAGCGTTTGTTCGCATTCTGTATACTCAATTCTTTAACAGCAAATCTCGTGTCTTGCGTTTGACAGAAATTCCAGTGAAATCACGTTTAAAAGCCAATGTCAGTAAAAAGGCTTTGTAGAATCACTCTGTGAATGTCTTTGAAAACACTTCTTAAGAAGGAAAGCATACGTCTTTCATCTGAGTGAAAACTGTATTCTATTCAGTTTTTAGTACTGTGTTGAATGGTTAGGCGATTCACTTGTAGGGAAGCTTTTGTTTGCATTCTGTATACTCAATTCTTTAACCGCAAATTACGCATCATGCCTTTGACAGAAATTCCAGTGAAATCACCTTTAAAAGCCAACGTCAGTAAAAAGGCTTTGTAGAATCACTCTGTGAATGTCTTTGAAAACACTTCTTAAAAAGGAAAGCATACGTCTTTCATCTGAGTGAAAACTGCATTCTCTTCAGTTTTTAGAACTGTGTTGAATGGTTAGGCGATTCACTTGTATGGAAGCGTTTGTTTGCATTCTGTATACTCAATTCTTTAACAGCAAATCTCACATCTTGCGTTTGACAGAAATTCCAGTGAAATCATGTTTAAAAGCCAACGTCAGTAAAAAGGCTTTGTAGAAACACTCTGTGAATGTCTTTGAAAACACTTCTTAAAAAAGAAAGCATACGTCTTTCATCTGAGTGAAAACTGCATTCTCTTCAGTTTTTAGAACTGTGTTGAATGGTTAGGCTATTCACTTGTATGGAAGCGTTTGTTTGCATTCTGTATACTCAATTTTTTAACAGCAAATTGCGCATTTGCCTTTGACAGAAATTCCAGTGAAATCACGTTTAAAAGCCAACGTCAGTAAAAAGGCTTTGTAGAATCACTCTGTGAATGTCTTTGAAAACACTTCTTAAGAAGGAAAGCGTACGTCTTTCATCTGAGTGAAAACTGCATTCTATTCAGTTTTTAGTACTGTGTTGAATAGTTAGGCGATTCACTTGTAGGGAAGCGTTTGTTCGCATTCTGTATACTCAATTCTTTAACAGCAAATCTCACGGCTTGCGTTTGACAGAAATTCCAGTGAAATCACGTTTAAAAGCCAACGCCAGTAAAAAGGCTTTGTAGAATCACTCTGTGAATGTCTTTGAAAACACTTCTTAAGAAGGAAAGCATACGTCTTTCATCTGAGTGAAAACTGCATTCTATTCAGTTTTTAGTACTGTGTTGAATAGTTAGGCGAATCACTTGTAGGGAAGCGTTTGTTCGCATTCTGTATACTCAATTCTTTAACAGCAAATCTCATGGCTTGCGTTTGACAGAAATTCCAGTGAAATCACGTTTAAAAGCCAACGCCAGTAAAAAGGCTTTGTAGAATCATTCTGTGAATGTCTTTGAAAACACTTCTTAAGAAGGAAAACATACGTCTTTCATCTGAGTGACAACTGCATTCTATTCAGTTTTTAGTACTGTGTTGAATGGTTAGGCAATTCAATGGTAGGAAGCGTTTGTTTGCATTCTGTATGCTCAATTCTTTAACAGCAAATCTCGCGTCTTGCGTTTGACAGAAACTCCATTGAAATCACGTTTAAAAGCCAACACTGGTAAAAAGGCTATGTAGAATCACTCTGTGAATGTCTTTGAAAACACTTCTTAAGAAGGAAAGCATACGTCTTTCGTCTGAGTGAAAACTGCATTCTATTCAGTTTTTAGTACTGTGTTGAATGGTTAGGCGATTCACTTGTAGGGAAGCGTTTGTTCGCATTCTTTATACTCAATTCTTTAACAGCAAATTTCGCATCTTGCCTTTGACAGAAATTCCAGTGAATTCACGTTTAAAAGCCTACGTCAGTAAAAAGGCTTTGTAGAATCACTCTGTGAATGTCTTTGAAAACACTTCTCAAGAAGGAAAGCATACGTCTTTCATCTGAGTGGAAACTGCATTCTATTCAGTTTTGAGTACTGTGTTGAATGGTTAGGCGATTCACTTGTAGGGAAGCGTTTGTTCGCATTCTGTATACTCAATTCTTTAACAGCAAATCTCGGGTCTTGCGTTTGACAAAAATTCCAGTGAAATCACAGTTAAAAGCCAAGGTAAGTAAAAAGGCTTTGTAGAAACACTCTGTGAATGTCTTTGAAAACACTTCTTAAAAAGGAAAGCATACGTCTTTCATCTGAGTGAAAACTGCATTCTCTTCAGTTTTTAGAACTGTGTTGAATGGTTAGGCTATTCACTTGTATGGAAGCGTTTGTTTGCATTCTGTATACTCAATTTTTTAACAGCAAATTGCGCATTTGCCTTTGACAGAAATTCCAGTGAAATCACGTTTAAAAGCCAACGTCAGTAAAAAGGCTTTGTAGAATCACTCTGTGAATGTCTTTGAAAACACTTCTTAAGAAGGAAAGCATACGTCTTTCATCTGAGTGAAAACTGCATTCTATTCAGTTTTTAGTACTGTGTTGAATAGTTAGGCGAATCACTTGTAGGGAAGCGTTTGTTCGCATTCTGTATACTCAATTCTTTAACAGCAAATCTCATGGCTTGCGTTTGACAGAAATTCCAGTGAAATCACGTTTAAAAGCCAACGCCAGTAAAAAGGCTTTGTAGAATCATTCTGTGAATGTCTTTGAAAACACTTCTTAAGAAGGAAAACATACGTCTTTCATCTGAGTGACAACTGCATTCTATTCAGTTTTTAGTACTGTGTTGAATGGTTAGGCAATTCAATGGTAGGAAGCGTTTGTTTGCATTCTGTATGCTCAATTCTTTAACAGCAAATCTCGCGTCTTGCGTTTGACAGAAACTCCATTGAAATCACGTTTAAAAGCCAACACTGGTAAAAAGGCTATGTAGAATCACTCTGTGAATGTCTTTGAAAACACTTCTTAAGAAGGAAAGCATACGTCTTTCGTCTGAGTGAAAACTGCATTCTATTCAGTTTTTAGTACTGTGTTGAATGGTTAGGCGATTCACTTGTAGGGAAGCGTTTGTTCGCATTCTTTATACTCAATTCTTTAACAGCAAATTTCGCATCTTGCCTTTGACAGAAATTCCAGTGAATTCACGTTTAAAAGCCAACGTCAGTAAAAAGGCTTTGTAGAATCACTCTGTGAATGTCTTTGAAAACACTTCTCAAGAAGGAAAGCATACGTCTTTCATCTGAGTGGAAACTGCATTCTATTCAGTTTTGAGTACTGTGTTGAATGGTTAGGCGATTCACTTGTAGGGAAGCGTTTGTTCGCATTCTGTATGCTCAATTCTTTAACAGCAAATTTCGCATCTTGCCTTTGACAGAAATTCCAGTGAAATCACGTTTAAAAGCCAACGTCAGTAAAAAGGCTTTGTAGAATCACTTTGTGAATGTCTTTGAAAACACTTCTCAAGAAGGAAAGCATACGTCTTTCATCTGAGTGAAAACTGCATTCTATTCAGTTTTTAGTACTGTGTTGAATGGTTAGGCGATTCAATAGTAGGGAAGCATTTGTTCGCCTTCTGTATACTCAATTCTTTAACAGCAAATCTCGGGTCTTGCGTTTGACAAAAATTCCAGTGAAATCACGTTTAAAAGCCAAGGTAAGTAAAAAGGCTTTGTAGAAACATTCTGTGAATGTCTTTGAAACACTTCTTAAAAATGAAAGCATACGTCTTTCATCTGAGTGAAAACTGCATTCTAT
Organism: Phyllotis vaccarum; assembly: GCA_033318265.1. Taxonomy (NCBI): domain Eukaryota; kingdom Metazoa; phylum Chordata; class Mammalia; order Rodentia; family Cricetidae; genus Phyllotis; species Phyllotis vaccarum. The sequence goes on along the minus strand of JARWLC010000040.1, from coordinate 1,750,048 downwards.
TCAGTTTTTAGTACTGTGTTGAATGGTTAGGCGATTCACTTGTAGGGAAGCGTTTGTTTGTATTCTGTATACTCAATTCTTTAACAGCAAATTGCGCATCTTGTCTTTGACAGAAATTCCAATGAAAACACGTTTAAAAGCCAACGTCAGTAAAAAGGCTTTGTAGAATCACTCTGTGAATGTCTTTGAAAACACTTCTTAAAAAGGAAAGCATACGTCTTTCATCTGAGTGAAAACTGCATTCTCTTCAGTTTTTAGAACTGTGTTGAATGGTTAGGCGATTCACTTGTATGGAAGCGTTTGTTTGCATTTTGTATACTCAATTCTTTAACAGCAAATTGCGCATCTTGCCTTTGACAGAAATTCCAGTGAAATCACGTTTAAAAGCCAACGTCAGTAAAAAGGCTTTGTAGAATCACTCTGTGAATGTCTTTGAAAACACTTCTTAAGAAGGAAAGCATACGTCTTTCATCTGAGTGAAAACTGCATTCTATTCAGTTTTTAGTACTGTGTTGAATAGTTAGGCGATTCACTTCTAGGGAAGCGTTTGTTCGCATTCTGTATACTCAATTCTTTAACCTCAAATCTCACAGCTTGCGTTTGACAGAAATTCCAGTGAAATCACGTTTAAAAGCCAACGCCAGTAAAAACGCTTTGTAGAATCACTCTGTGAATGTCTTTGAAAACACTTCTTAAGAAGGAAAGCATACGTCTTTCATCTGAGTGACAACTGCATTCTATTCAGTTTTTAGTAATGTGTTGAATGGTTAGGCAATTCAATTGAAGGAAGCGTTTGTTTGCATTCTGTATGCTCAATTCTTTAACAGCAAATCTCGCGTCTTGCGTTTGACAGAAATTCCAGTGAAATCATGTTTAAAAGCCAACACCGGTAAAAAGGCTTTGAAGAATCACTCTGTGAATGTCTTTAAAAACACTTCTTAAGAAGGAAAGCATACGTCTTTCATCTGAATGAAAACTGCATTCTATTCAGTTTTTAGTACTGTGTTGAATGGTTAGGCGATTCACTTGTATGGAAGCGTTTGTTCGCATTCTGTATACTCAATTCTTTATCAGCAAATCTCACTTCTTGTCTTTGACAGAAATTCCAGTGAATTCACGTTTAAAAGCCAACGTCAGTAAAAAGGCTTTGTAGAATCACACTGTGAATGTCTTTGAAAACACTTCTCAAGAAGGAAAGCATAATTCTTTCATCTGAGTGGAAACTGCATTCTATTCAGTTTTGAGTACTGTGTTGAATGGTTAGGCGATTCACTTGTAGGGAAGCGTTTGTTCGCATTCTTTATACTCAATTCTTTAACAGCAAATTTCTCATCTTGCCTTTGACAGAAATTCCAGTGAAATCACATTTAAAAGCCAACGTCAGTAAAAAGGCTTTGTAGAATCACTTTGTGAATGTCTTTGAAAACACTTCTCAAGAAGGAAAGCATACGTCTTTTATCTGAGTGAAAACTGCATTCTATTCAGTTTTTAGTACTGTGTTGAATGGTTAGGCGATTCAATAGTAGGGAAGCGTTTGTTCGCATTCTGTATACTCAATTCTTTAACAGCAAATCTCAGGTCTTGCGTTTGACAAAAATTCCAGTGAAATCACGTTTAAAAGCCAAGGTAAGTAAAAAGGCTTTGTAGAAACACTCTGTGAATGTCTTTGAAACACTTCTTAAAAAGGAAAGCATACGTCTTTCATCTGAGTGAAAACCGCATTCTATTCAGTTTTTAGTACTGTGTTGAATGGTTAGGCGATTCACTTGTAGGGAAGCGTTTGTTTGCATTCTGTATACTCAATTCTTTAACAGCAAATTGCGCATCTTGTCTTTGACAGAAATTCCAATGAAAACACGTTTAAAAGCCAACGTCAGTAAAAAGGCTTTGTAGAATCACTCTGTGAATGTCTTTGAAAACACTTCTTAAAAAGGAAAGCATACGTCTTTCATCTGAGTGAAAACTGCATTCTCTTCAGTTTTTAGAACTGTGTTGAATGGTTAGGCGATTCACTTGTAGGGAAGCGTTTGTTTGCATTCTGTATACTCAATTCTTTAACAGCAAATTGCGCATCTTGCCTTTGACAGAAATTCCAGTGAAATCACGTTTAAAAGCCAACGTCAGTAAAAAGGCTTTGTAGAATCACTCTGTGAATGTCTTTGAAAACACTTCTTAAGAAGGAAAGCATACGTCTTTCATCTGAGTGAAAACTGCATTCTATTCAGTTTTTAGTACTGTGTTGAACAGTTAGGCGATTCACTTGTAGGGAAGCGTTTGTTCGCATTCTGTATACTCAATTCTTTAACAGCAAATCTCACGGCTTGCATTTGACAGAAATTCCAGTGAAATCACGTTTAAAAGCCAACGCCAGTAAAAAGGCTTTGTAGAATCACTCTGTGAATGTCTTTGAAAACACTTCTTAAGAAGGAAAGCATACGTCTTTCGTCTGAGTGAAAACTGCATTCTATTCAGTTTTTAGTACTGTGTTGAATGGTTAGGCGATTCACTTGTAGGGAAGCGTTTGTTCGCATTCTTTATACTCAATTCTTTAACAGCAAATTTTGCATCTTGCCTTTGACAGAAATTCCAGTGAATTCACGTTTAAAAGCCAACACCGGTAAAAAGGCTTTGTAGAATCACTCTGTGAATGTCTTTGAAAACACTTCTTAAGAAGGAAAGCATACGTCTTTCATCTGAGTGAAAACTGCATTCTATTCAATTTTTAGTACTGTGTTGAATGGTTAGGCGATTCACTTGTATGGAAGGGTTTGTTCGCATTCTGTATACTCAATTCTTTATCAGCAAATCTCACTTCTTGTGTTTGACAGAAATTCCAGTGAAATCATGTTTAAAAGCCAACGTCAGTAAAAAGGCTTTGTAGAATCACTCTGTGAATGTCTTTGAAAACACTTCTTAAAAAGGAAAGCATACGTCTTTCATCTGAGTGAAAACTGCATTCTCTTCAGTTTTTAGAACTGTGTTGAATGGTTAGGCGATTCACTTGTATGGAAGCGTTTGTTCGCATTCTGTATACTCAATTCTTTAACAGCAAATCTCAAGGCTTGCGTTTGACAGAAATTCCAGTGAAATCACGTTTAAAAGCCAACGCCGGTAAAAAGTCTTTGTAGAATCACTCTGTGAATGTCTTTGAAAACACTTCTTAAGAAGGAAAACATACGTCTTTCATCTGAGTGACAACTGCATTCTATTCAGTTTTTAGTACTGTGTTGAATGGTTAGGCAATTCAATTGTAGGAAGCGTTTGTTTGCATTCTTTATGCTCAATTCTTTAACAGCAAATCTCGCGTCTTGCGTTTGACAGAAACTCCAGTGAAATCACGTTTAAAAGCCAACACTGGTAAAAAGGCTATGTAGAATCTCTCTGTGAATGTCTTGGAAAACACTTCTCAAGAAGGAAAGCATACGTCTTTCATCTGAGTGAAAACTGCATTCTATTCAGTTTTTAGTACTGTGTTGAATGGTTAGGCGATTCACTTGTAGGGAAGCGTTTGTTCGCATTCTGTATACTCAATTCTTTAACAGCAAATTTCGCATCTTGCCTTTGACAGAAATTCCAGTGAAATCACGTTTAAAAGCCAACGTCAGTAAAAAGGCTTTGTAGAATCACTTTGTGAATGTCTTTGAAAACACTTCTCAAGAAGGAAAGCATACGTCTTTCATCTGAGTGAAAACTGCATTCTATTCAGTTTTTAGTACTGTGTTGAATGGTTAGGCGATTCAATAGTAGGGAAGCGTTTGTTCGCATTCTGTATACTCAATTCTTTAACAGCAAATCTCGGGTCTTGCGTTTGACAAAAATTCCAGTGAAATCACGTTTAAAAGCCAAGGTAAGTAAAAAGGCTTTGTAGAAACACTCTGTGAATGTCTTTGAAACACTTCTTAAAAAGGAAAGCATACGTCTTTCATCTGAGTGAAAACTGCATTTTATTCAGTTTTTAGTACTGTGTTGAATGGTTAGGCGATTCACTTGTAGGGAAGCGTTTGTTCGCATTCTGTATACTGAATTCTTTAACAGCAAATTGCGCATCTTGCCTTTGACAGAAATTCCAGGGAAATCATGTTTAGAAGCCAACTTCAGTAAAAAGGCTTTGTAGAATCACTCTGTGAATGTCTTTGGAAACACTTCTTTAGAAGGAAAGCATACGTCTTTCATCTGAGTGAAAACTGCATTCTATTCAGTTTTTAGTACTGTGTTGAATGGTTAGGCGATTCACTTGTAGGGAAGCGTTTGTTTGCATTCTGTATACTCAATTCTTTAACAGCAAATTGCGCATCTTGTCTTTGACAGAAATTCCAATGAAAACACGTTTAAAAGCCAACGTCAGTAAAAAGGCTTTGTAGAATCACTCTGTGAATGTCTTTGAAAACACTTCTTAAAAAGGAAAGCATACGTCTTTCATCTGAGTGAAAACTGCATTCTCTTCAGTTTTTAGAACTGTGTTGAATGGTTAGGCGATTCACTTGTATGGAAGCGTTTGTTTGCATTCTGTATACTCAATTCTTTAACAGCAAATTGCGCATCTTGCCTTTGACAGAAATTCCAGTGAAATCACGTTTAAAAGCCAACGTCAGTAAAAAGGCTTTGTAGAATCACTCTGTGAATGTCTTTGAAAACACTTCTTAAGAAGGAAAGCATACGTCTTTCATCTGAGTGAAAACTGCATTCTATTCAGTTTTTAGTACTGTGTTGAATAGTTAGGCGATTCACTTGTAGGGAAGCGTTTGTTCGCATTCTGTATACTCAATTCTTTAACAGCAAATCTCATGGCTTGCGTTTGACAGAAATTCCAGTGAAATCACGTTTAAAAGCCAACGCCAGTAAAAAGGCTTTGTAGAATCACTCTGTGAATGTCTTTGAAAACACTTCTTAAGAAGGAAAGCATACGTCTTTCATCTGAGTGAAAACTGCATTCTATTCAGTTTTTAGTACTGTGTTGAATGGTTAGGCGATTCACTTGTAGGGAAGCGTTTGTTCGCATTCTGTATACTCAATTCTTTAACAGCAAATTTCGCATCTTGCCTTTGGCAGAAATTCCAGTGATATCACGTTTAAAAGCCAACGTCAGTAAAAAGGATTTGTAGAATCACTTTGTGAATGTCTTTGAAAACACTTCTCAAGAAGGAAAGCATACGTCTTTCATCTGAGTGAAAACTGCATTCTATTCAGTTTTTAGTACTGTGTTGAATGGTTAGGCGATTCAATAGTAGGGAAGCGTTTGTTCGCATTCTGTATACTCAATTCTTTAACAGCAAATCTCGGGTCTTACGTTTGACAAAAATTCCAGTGAAATCACGTTTAAAAGCCACGGTAAGAAAAAAGGCTTTGTAGAAACACTCTGTGAATGTCTTTGAAACACTTCTTAAAAAGGAAAGCATACGTCTTTCATCTGAGTGACAACTGATTCTATTCAGTTTTTAGTACTGTGTTGAATGGTTAGGCAATTCAATTGAAGGAAGCATTTGTTTGCATTCTGTATGCTCAATTCTTTAACAGCAAATCTCGCGTCTTGCGTTTGACAGAAATTCCAGTGAAATCACGTTTAAAAGCCAACGCCAGTAAAAAGGCTTTGTAGAATCACTCTGTGAATGTCTTTGAAAACACTTCTTAAGAAGGAAAGCATACGTCTTTCATCTGAGTGACAACTGCATTCTATTCAGTTTTTAGTAATGTGTTGAATGGTTAGGCAATTCAATTGAAGGAAGCGTTTGTTTGCATTCTGTATGCTCAATTCTTTAACAGCAAATCTCGCGTCTTGCGTTTGACAGAAATTCCAGTGAAATCACGTTTAAAAGCCAACACCGGTAAAAAGGCTTTGAAGAATCACTCTGTGAATGTCTTTAAAAACACTTCTTAAGAAGGAAAGCATACGTCTTTCATCTGAATGAAAACTGCATTCTATTCAGTTTTTAGTACTGTGTTGAATGGTTAGGCGATTCACTTGTATGGAAGCGTTTGTTCGCATTCTGTATACTCAATTCTTTATCAGCAAATCTCACTTCTTGTCTTTGACAGAAATTCCAGTGAATTCACGTTTAAAAGCCAACGTCAGTAAAAAGGCTTTGTAGAATCACACTGTGAATGTCTTTGAAAACACTTCTCAAGAAGGAAAGCATAATTCTTTCATCTGAGTGGAAACTGCATTCTATTCAGTTTTGAGTACTGTGTTGAATGGTTAGGCGATTCACTTGTAGGGAAGCGTTTGTTCGCATTCTTTATACTCAATTCTTTAACAGCAAATTTCGCATCTTGCCTTTGACAGAAATTCCAGTGAAATCACGTTTAAAAGCCAACGTCAGTAAAAAGGCTTTGTAGAATCACTTTGTGAATGTCTTTGAAAACACTTCTCAAGAAGGAAAGCATACGTCTTTTATCTGAGTGAAAACTGCATTCTATTCAGTTTTTAGTACTGTGTTGAATGGTTAGGCGATTCAATAGTAGGGAAGCGTTTGTTCGCATTCTGTATACTCAATTCTTTAACAGCAAATCTCAGGTCTTGCGTTTGACAAAAATTCCAGTGAAATCACGTTTAAAAGCCAAGGTAAGTAAAAAGGCTTTGTAGAAACACTCTGTGAATGTCTTTGAAACACTTCTTAAAAAGGAAAGCATACGTCTTTCATCTGAGTGAAAACTGCATTCTATTCAGTTTTTAGTACTGTGTTGAATGGTTAGGCGATTCACTTGTAGGGAAGCGTTTGTTTGCATTCTGTATACTCAATTCTTTAACAGCAAATTGCGCATCTTGTCTTTGACAGAAATTCCAATGAAAACACGTTTAAAAGCCAACGTCAGTAAAAAGGCTTTGTAGAATCACTCTGTGAATGTCTTTGAAAACACTTCTTAAAAAGGAAAGCATACGTCTTTCATCTGAGTGAAAACTGCATTCTCTTCAGTTTTTAGAACTGTGTTGAATGGTTAGGCGATTCACTTCTAGGGAAGCGTTTGTTTGCATTCTGTATACTCAATTCTTTAACAGCAAATTGCGCATCTTGCCTTTGACAGAAATTCCAGTGAAATCACGTTTAAAAGCCAACGTCAGTAAAAAGGCTTTGTAGAATCACTCTGTGAATGTCTTTGAAAACACTTCTTAAGAAGGAAAGCATACGTCTTTCATCTGAGTGAAAACTGCATTCTATTCAGTTTTTAGTACTGTGTTGAATGGTTAGGCGATTCACTTGTAGGGAAGCGTTTGTTCGCATTCTTTATACTCAATTCTTTAACAGCAAATTTTGCATCTTGCCTTTGACAGAAATTCCAGTGAATTCACGTTTAAAAGCCAACACCGGTAAAAAGGCTTTGTAGAATCACTCTGTGAATGTCTTTGAAAACACTTCTTAAGAAGGAAAGCATACGTCTTTCATCTGAGTGAAAACTGCATTCTATTCAATTTTTAGTACTGTGTTGAATGGTTAGGCGATTCACTTGTATGGAAGGGTTTGTTCGCATTCTGTATACTCAATTCTTTATCAGCAAATCTCACTTCTTGTGTTTGACAGAAATTCCAGTGAAATCATGTTTAAAAGCCAACGTCAGTAAAAAGGCTTTGTAGAATCACTCTGTGAATGTCTTTGAAAACACTTCTTAAAAAGGAAAGCATATGTCTTTCATCTGAGTGAAAACTGCATTCTTTTCAGTTTTTAGAACTGTGTTGAATGGTTAGGCGATTCACTTGTATGGAAGCGTTTGTTCGCATTCTGTATACTCAATTCTTTAACAGCAAATCTCAAGGCTTGCGTTTGACAGAAATTCCAGTGAAATCACGTTTAAAAGCCAACGCCGGTAAAAAGTCTTTGTAGAATCACTCTGTGAATGTCTTTGAAAACACTTCTTAAGAAGGAAAACATACGTCTTTCATCTGAGTGACAACTGCATTCTATTCAGTTTTTAGTACTGTGTTGAATGGTTAGGCAATTCAATTGTAGGAAGCGTTTGTTTGCATTCTTTATGCTCAATTCTTTAACAGCAAATCTCGCGTCTTGCGTTTGACAGAAACTCCAGTGAAATCACGTTTAAAAGCCAACACTGGTAAAAAGGCTATGTAGAATCTCTCTGTGAATGTCTTGGAAAACACTTCTCAAGAAGGAAAGCATACGTCTTTCATCTGAGTGAAAACTGCATTCTATTCAGTTTTTAGTACTGTGTTGAATGGTTAGGCGATTCACTTGTAGGGAAGCGTTTGTTCGCATTCTGTATACTCAATTCTTTAACAGCAAATTTCGCATCTTGCCTTTGACAGAAATTCCAGTGAAATCACGTTTAAAAGCCAACGTCAGTAAAAAGGCTTTGTAGAATCACTTTGTGAATGTCTTTGAAAACACTTCTCAAGAAGGAAAGCATACGTCTTTCATCTGAGTGAAAACTGCATTCTATTCAGTTTTTAGTACTGTGTTGAATGGTTAGGCGATTCAATAGTAGGGAAGCGTTTGTTCGCATTCTGTATACTCAATTCTTTAACAGCAAATCTCGGGTCTTGCGTTTGACAAAAATTCCAATGAAATCACGTTTAAAAGCCAAGGTAAGTAAAAAGGCTTTGTAGAAACACTCTGTGAATGTCTTTGAAACACTTCTTAAAAAGGAAAGCATACGTCTTTCATCTGAGTGAAAACTGCATTTTATTCAGTTTTTAGTACTGTGTTGAATGGTTAGGCGATTCACTTGTAGGGAAGCGTTTGTTTGCATTCTGTATACTCAATTCTTTAACAGCAAATTGCGCATCTTGTCTTTGACAGAAATTCCAATGAAAACACGTTTAAAAGCCAACGTCAGTAAAAAGGCTTTGTAGAATCACTCTGTGAATGTCTTTGAAAACACTTCTTAAAAAGGAAAGCATACGTCTTTCATCTGAGTGAAAACTGCATTCTCTTCAGTTTTTAGAACTGTGTTGAATGGTTAGGCGATTCACTTGTATGGAAGCGTTTGTTTGCATTCTGTATACTCAATTCTTTAACAGCAAATTGCGCATCTTGCCTTTGACAGAAATTCCAGTGAAATCACGTTTAAAAGCCAACGTCAGTAAAAAGGCTTTGTAGAATCACTCTGTGAATGTCTTTGAAAACACTTCTTAAGAAGGAAAGCATACGTCTTTCATCTGAGTGAAAACTGCATTCTATTCAGTTTTTAGTACTGTGTTGAACAGTTAGGCGATTCACTTGTAGGGAAGCGTTTGTTCGCATTCTGTATACTCAATTCTTTAACAGCAAATCTCACGGCTTGCGTTTGACAGAAATTCCAGTGAAATCACGTTTAAAAGCCAACGCCAGTAAAAAGGCTTTGTAGAATCACTCTGTGAATGTCTTTGAAAACACTTCTTAAGAAGGAAAGCATACGTCTTTCGTCTGAGTGAAAACTGCATTCTATTCAGTTTTTAGTACTGTGTTGAATGGTTAGGCGATTCACTTGTAGGGAAGCGTTTGTTCGCATTCTTTATACTCAATTCTTTAACAGCAAATTTTGCATCTTGCCTTTGACAGAAATTCCAGTGAATTCACGTTTAAAAGCCAACACCGGTAAAAAGGCTTTGTAGAATCACTCTGTGAATGTCTTTGAAAACACTTCTTAAGAAGGAAAGCATACGTCTTTCATCTGAGTGAAAACTGCATTCTATTCAATTTTTAGTACTGTGTTGAATGGTTAGGCGATTCACTTGTATGGAAGGGTTTGTTCGCATTCTGTATACTCAATTCTTTATCAGCAAATCTCACTTCTTGTGTTTGACAGAAATTCCAGTGAAATCATGTTTAAAAGCCAACGTCAGTAAAAAGGCTTTGTAGAATCACTCTGTGAATGTCTTTGAAAACACTTCTTAAAAAGGAAAGCATATGTCTTTCATCTGAGTGAAAACTGCATTCTTTTCAGTTTTTAGAACTGTGTTGAATGGTTAGGCGATTCACTTGTATGGAAGCGTTTGTTCGCATTCTGTATACTCAATTCTTTAACAGCAAATCTCAAGGCTTGCGTTTGACAGAAATTCCAGTGAAATCACGTTTAAAAGCCAACGCCGGTAAAAAGTCTTTGTAGAATCACTCTGTGAATGTCTTTGAAAACACTTCTTAAGAAGGAAAACATACGTCTTTCATCTGAGTGACAACTGCATTCTATTCAGTTTTTAGTACTGTGTTGAATGGTTAGGCAATTCAATTGTAGGAAGCGTTTGTTTGCATTCTTTATGCTCAATTCTTTAACAGCAAATCTCGCGTCTTGCGTTTGACAGAAACTCCAGTGAAATCACGTTTAAAAGCCAACACTGGTAAAAAGGCTATGTAGAATCTCTCTGTGAATGTCTTGGAAAACACTTCTCAAGAAGGAAAGCATACGTCTTTCATCTGAGTGAAAACTGCATTCTATTCAGTTTTTAGTACTGTGTTGAATGGTTAGGCGATTCACTTGTAGGGAAGCGTTTGTTCGCATTCTGTATACTCAATTCTTTAACAGCAAATTTCGCATCTTGCCTTTGACAGAAATTCCAGTGAAATCACGTTTAAAAGCCAACGTCAGTAAAAAGGCTTTGTAGAATCACTTTGTGAATGTCTTTGAAAACACTTCTCAAGAAGGAAAGCATACGTCTTTCATCTGAGTGAAAACTGCATTCTATTCAGTTTTTAGTACTGTGTTGAATGGTTAGGCGATTCAATAGTAGGGAAGCGTTTGTTCGCATTCTGTATACTCAATTCTTTAACAGCAAATCTCGGGTCTTGCGTTTGACAAAAATTCCAATGAAATCACGTTTAAAAGCCAAGGTAAGTAAAAAGGCTTTGTAGAAACACTCTGTGAATGTCTTTGAAACACTTCTTAAAAAGGAAAGCATACGTCTTTCATCTGAGTGAAAACTGCATTTTATTCAGTTTTTAGTACTGTGTTGAATGGTTAGGCGATTCACTTGTAGGGAAGCGTTTGTTCGCATTCTGTATACTGAATTCTTTAACAGCAAATTGCGCATCTTGCCTTTGACAGAAATTCCAGGGAAATCATGTTTAGAAGCCAACTTCAGTAAAAAGGCTTTGTAGAATCACTCTGTGAATGTCTTTGGAAACACTTCTTTAGAAGGAAAGCATACGTCTTTCATCTGAGTGAAAACTGCATTCTATTCAGTTTTTAGTACTGTGTTGAATGGTTAGGCGATTCACTTGTAGGGAAGCGTTTGTTCGCATTCTGTATACTCAATTCTTTAACAGCAAATCTCATGGCTTGCGTTTGACAGAAATTCCAGTGAAATCACGTTTAAAAGCCAACGCCAGTAAAAAGGCTTTGTAGAATCACTCTGTGAATGTCTTTGAAAACACTTCTTAAGAAGGAAAGCATACGTCTTTCATCTGAGTGAAAACTGCATTCTATTCAGTTTTTAGTACTGTGTTGAATGGTTAGGCGATTCACTTGTAGGGAAGCGTTTGTTCGCATTCTGTATACTCAATTCTTTAACAGCAAATTTCGCATCTTGCCTTTGGCAGAAATTCCAGTGATATCACGTTTAAAAGCCAACGTCAGTAAAAAGGCTTTGTAGAATCACTTTGTGAATGTCTTTGAAAACACTTCTCAAGAAGGAAAGCATACGTCTTTCATCTGAGTGAAAACTGCATTCTATTCAGTTTTTAGTACTGTGTTGAATGGTTAGGCGATTCAATAGTAGGGAAGCGTTTGTTCGCATTCTGTATACTCAATTCTTTAACAGCAAATCTCGGGTCTTACGTTTGACAAAAATTCCAGTGAAATCACGTTTAAAAGCCAAGGTAAGAAAAAAGGCTTTGTAGAAACACTCTGTGAATGTCTTTGAAACACTTCTTAAAAAGGAAAGCATACGTCTTTCATCTGAGTGACAACTGATTCTATTCAGTTTTTAGTACTGTGTTGAATGGTTAGGCAATTCAATTGAAGGAAGCATTTGTTTGCATTCTGTATGCTCAATTCTTTAACAGCAAATCTCGCGTCTTGCGTTTGACAGAAATTCCAGTGAAATCACGTTTAAAAGCCAACACCGGTAAAAAGGCTTTGTAGAATCACTCTGTGAATGTCTTTGAAAACACTTCTTAAGAAGGAAAGCATACGTCTTTCATCTGAGTGAAAACTGCATTCTATTCAGTTTTTAGTACTGTGTTGAATGGTTAGGCGATTCACTTGTATGGAAGCGTTTGTTCGCATTCTGTATACTCAATTCTTTATCAGCAAATCTCACTTCTTGTGTTTGACAGAAATTCCAGTGAAATCATGTTTAAAAGCCAACGTCAGTAAAAAGGCTTTGTAGAATCACTCTGTGAATGTCTTTGAAAACACTTCTTAAAAAGGAAAGCATATGTCTTTCATCTGAGTGAAAACTGCATTCTTTTCAGTTTTTAGAACTGTGTTGAATGGTTAGGCGATTCACTTGTATGGAAGCTTTTGTTCGCATTCTGTATACTCAATTCTTTAACAGCAAATCTCAAGGCTTTCGTTTGACAGAAATTCCAGTGAAATCACGTTTAAAAGCCAATGCCAGTAAAAAGGCTTTGTAGAATCACTCTGTGAATGTCTTTGAAAACACTTCTTAAGAAGGAAAACATACGTCTTTCATCTGAGTGACAACTGCATTCTATTCAGTTTTTAGTACTGTGTTGAATGGTTAGGCAATTCAATTGTAGGAAGCGTTTGTTTGCATTCTTTATGCTCAATTCTTTAACAGCAAATCTCGTGTCTTGCGTTTGACAGAAACTCCAGTGAAATCACGTTTAAAAGCCAACGCCAGTAAAAAGGCTTTGTAGAATCACTCTGTGAATGTCTTTGAAAACACTTCTTAAGAAGGAAAGCATACGTCTTTCATCTGAGTGAAAACTGCATTCTATTCAGTTTTTAGTACTGTGTTGAATGGTTAGGCGATTCACTTGTAGGGAAGCGTTTGTTCGCATTCTGTATACTCAATTCTTTAACAGCAAATTTCGCATCTTGCCTTTGGCAGAAATTCCAGTGATATCACGTTTAAAAGCCAACGTCAGTAAAAAGGCTTTGTAGAATCACTTTGTGAATGTCTTTGAAAACACTTCTCAAGAAGGAAAGCATACGTCTTTCATCTGAGTGAAAACTGCATTCTATTCAGTTTTTAGTACTGTGTTGAATGGTTAGGCGATTCAATAGTAGGGAAGCGTTTGTTCGCATTCTGTATACTCAATTCTTTAACAGCAAATCTCGGGTCTTACGTTTGACAAAAATTCCAGTGAAATCACGTTTAAAAGCCAAGGTAAGAAAAAAGGCTTTGTAGAAACACTCTGTGAATGTCTTTGAAACACTTCTTAAAAAGGAAAGCATACGTCTTTCATCTGAGTGACAACTGATTCTATTCAGTTTTTAGTACTGTGTTGAATGGTTAGGCAATTCAATTGAAGGAAGCATTTGTTTGCATTCTGTATGCTCAATTCTTTAACAGCAAATCTCGCGTCTTGCGTTTGACAGAAATTCCAGTGAAATCACGTTTAAAAGCCAACACCGGTAAAAAGGCTTTGTAGAATCACTCTGTGAATGTCTTTGAAAACACTTCTTAAGAAGGAAAGCATACGTCTTTCATCTGAGTGAAAACTGCATTCTATTCAGTTTTTAGTACTGTGTTGAATGGTTAGGCGATTCACTTGTATGGAAGCGTTTGTTCGCATTCTGTATACTCAATTCTTTATCAGCAAATCTCACTTCTTGTGTTTGACAGAAATTCCAGTGAAATCATGTTTAAAAGCCAACGTCAGTAAAAAGGCTTTGTAGAATCACTCTGTGAATGTCTTTGAAAACACTTCTTAAAAAGGAAAGCATATGTCTTTCATCTGAGTGAAAACTGCATTCTTTTCAGTTTTTAGAACTGTGTTGAATGGTTAGGCGATTCACTTGTATGGAAGCTTTTGTTCGTATTCTGTATACTCAATTCTTTAACAGCAAATCTCAAGGCTTTCGTTTGACAGAAATTCCAGTGAAATCACGTTTAAAAGCCAATGCCAGTAAAAAGGCTTTGTAGAATCACTCTGTGAATGTCTTTGAAAACACTTCTTAAGAAGGAAAACATACGTCTTTCATCTGAGTGACAACTGCATTCTATTCAGTTTTTAGTACTGTGTTGAATGGTTAGGCAATTCAATTGTAGGAAGCGTTTGTTTGCATTCTTTATGCTCAATTCTTTAACAGCAAATCTCGTGTCTTGCGTTTGACAGAAACTCCAGTGAAATCACGTTTAAAAGCCAACACTGGTAAAAAGGCTATGTAGAATCACTCTGTGAATGTCTTTGAAAACACTTCTCAAGAAGGAAAGCATACGTCTTTCATCTGAGTGAAAACTGCATTCTATTCAGTTTTTAGTACTGTGTTGAATGGTTAGGCGATTCACTTGTAGGGAAGCGTTTGTTCGCATTCTGTATACTCAATTCTTTAACAGCAAATTTCGCATCTTGCCTTTGACAGAAATTCCAGTGAAATCACGTTTAAAAGCCAATGTCAGTAAAAAGGCTTTGTAGAATCACTTTGTGAATGTCTTTGAAAACACTTCTCAAGAAGGAAAGCATACGTCTTTCATCTGAGTGAAAACTGCATTCTATTCAGTTTTTAGTACTGTGTTGAATGGTTACGCGATTCAATAGTAGGGAAGCGTTTGTTCGCATTCTGTATACTCAATTCTTTAACAGCAAATCTCGGGTCTTGCGTTTGACAAAAATTCCAGTGAAATCACGTTTAAAAGCCAAGGTAAGTAAAAAGGCTTTGTAGAAACACTCTGTGAATGTCTTTGAAACACTTCATAAAAAGGAAAGCATACGTCTTTCATCTGAGTGAAAACTGCATTCTATTCAGTTTTTAGTACTGTGTTGAATGGTTAGGCGATTCACTTGTAGGGAAGCGTTTGTTCGCATTCTGTATACTGAATTCTTTAACAGCAAATTGCGCATCTTGCCTTTGACAGAAATTCCAGTGAAATCACGTTTAGAAGCCAACTTCAGTAAAAAGGCTTTGTAGAATCACACTGTGAATGTCTTTGGAAACACTTCTTAAGAAGGAAAGCATACGTCTTTCATCTGAGTGAAAACTGCATTCTATTCAGTTTTTAGTACTGTGTTGAATGGTTAGGCGATTCACTTGTAGGGAAGCGTTTGTTTGCATTCTGTATACTCAATTCTTTAACAGCAAATTGCGCATCTTGTCTTTGACAGAAATTCCAATGAAAACACGTTTAAAAGCCAACGTCAGTAAAAAGGCTTTGTAGAATCACTCTGTGAATGTCTTTGAAAACACTTCTTAAAAAGGAAAGCATACGTCTTTCATCTGAGTGAAAACTGCATTCTCTTCAGTTTTTAGAACTGTGTTGAATGGTTAGGCGATTCACTTGTATGGAAGCGTTTGTTTGCATTCTGTATACTCAATTCTTTAACAGCAAATTGCGCATCTTGCCTTTGACAGAAATTCCAGTGAAATCACGTTTAAAAGCCAACGTCAGTAAAAAGGCTTTGTAGAATCACTCTGTGAATGTCTTTGAAAACACTTCTTAAGAAGGAAAGCATACGTCTTTCATCTGAGTGAAAACTGCATTCTATTCAGTTTTTAGTACTGTGTTGAATAGTTAGGCGATTCACTTGTAGGGAAGCATTTGTTCACATTCTGTATACTCAATTCTTTAACAGCAAATCTCACGGCTTGCGTTAGACAGAAATTCCAGTGAAATCACGTTTAAAAGCCAACGCCAGTAAAAAGGCTTTGTAGAATCACTCTGTGAATGTCTCTGAAAACACTTCTTAAGAAGGAAAGCATATGTCTTTCATCTGAGTGACAACTGCATTCTATTCAGTTTTTAGTACTGTGTTGAATGGTTAGGCAATTCAATTGAAGGAAGCGTTTGTTTGCATTCTGTATGCTCAATTCTTTAACAGCAAATCTCGCGTCTTGCGTTTGACAGAAATTCCAGTGAAATCACGTTTAAAAGCCAACACCGGTAAAAAGGCTTTGTAGAATCACTCTGTGAATGTCTTTGAAAACACTTCTTAAGAAGGAAAGCATACGTCTTTCATCTGAGTGAAAACTGCATTCTATTCAGTTTTTAGTACTGTGTTGAATGGTTAGGCGATTCACTTGTATGGAAGCGTTTGTTCGCATTCTGTATACTCAATTCTTTATCAGCAAATCTCACTTCTTGTGTTTGACAGAAATTCCAGTGAAATCATGTTTAAAAGCCAACGTCAGTAAAAAGGCTTTGTAGAATCACTCTGTGAATGTCTTTGAAAACACTTCTTAAAAAGGAAAGCATATGTCTTTCATCTGAGTGAAAACTGCATTCTTTTCAGTTTTTAGAACTGTGTTGAATGGTTAGGCGATTCACTTGTATGGAAGCGTTTGTTTGCATTCTGTATACTCAATTGTTTAACAGCAAATTGCGCATCTTGCCTTTGACAGAAATTCCAGTGAAATCACGTTTAAAAGCCAACGTCAGTAAAAAGGCTTTGTAGAATCACTCTGTGAATGTCTTTGAAAACACTTCTTAAGAAGGAAAGAATACGTCTTTCATCTGAGTGAAAACTGCATGCTATTCAGTTTTTAGTACTGTGTTGAATAGTTAGGCGATTCACTTGTAGGGAAGCGTTTGTTCGCATTCTGTATACTCAATTCTTTAACAGCAAATCTCAAGGCTTGCATTTGACAGAAATTCCAGTGAAATCACGTTTAAAAGCCAACGCCAGTAAAAAGGCTTTGTAGAATCACTCTGTGAATGTCTTTGAAAACACTTCTTAAGAAGGAAAACATACGTCTTTCATCTGAGTGACAACTGCATTCTATTCAGTTTTTAGTACTGTGTTGAATGGTTAGGCAATTCAATTGTAGGAAGCGTTTGTTTGCATTCTTTATGCTCAATTCTTTAACAGCAAATCTCGTGTCTTGCGTTTGACAGAAACTCCAGTGAAATCACGTTTAAAAGCCAACACTGGTAAAAAGGCTATGTAGAATCACTCTGTGAATGTCTTTGAAAACACTTCTCAAGAAGGAAAGCATACGTCTTTCATCTGAGTGAAAACTGCATTCTATTCAGTTTTTAGTACTGTGTTGAATGGTTAGGCGATTCACTTGTAGGGAAGCGTTTGTTCGCATTCTGTATACTCAATTCTTTAACAGCAAATTTCGCATCTTGCCTTTGACAGAAATTCCAGTGAAATCACGTTTAAAAGCCAATGTCAGTAAAAAGGCTTTGTAGAATCACTTTGTGAATGTCTTTGAAAACACTTCTCAAGAAGGAAAGCATACGTCTTTCATCTGAGTGAAAACTGCATTCTATTCAGTTTTTAGTACTGTGTTGAATTGTTACGCGATTCAATAGTAGGGAAGCGTTTGTTCGCATTCTGTATACTCAATTCTTTAACAGCAAATCTCGGGTCTTGCGTTTGACAAAAATTCCAGTGAAATCACGTTTAAAAGCCAAGGTAAGTAAAAAGGCTTTGTAGAAACACTCTGTGAATGTCTTTGAAACACTTCATAAAAAGGAAAGCATACGTCTTTCATCTGAGTGAAAACTGCATTCTATTCAGTTTTTAGTACTGTGTTGAATGGTTAGGCGATTCACTTGTAGGGAAGCGTTTGTTCGCATTCTGTATACTGAATTCTTTAACAGCAAATTGCGCATCTTGCCTTTGACAGAAATTCCAGTGAAATCACGTTTAGAAGCCAACTTCAGTAAAAAGGCTTTGTAGAATCACACTGTGAATGTCTTTGGAAACACTTCTTAAGAAGGAAAGCATACGTCTTTCATCTGAGTGAAAACTGCATTCTATTCAGTTTTTAGTACTGTGTTGAATGGTTAGGCGATTCACTTGTAGGGAAGCGTTTGTTTGCATTCTGTATACTCAATTCTTTAACAGCAAATTGCGCATCTTGTCTTTGACAGAAATTCCAATGAAAACACGTTTAAAAGCCAACGTCAGTAAAAAGGCTTTGTAGAATCACTCTGTGAATGTCTTTGAAAACACTTCTTAAAAAGGAAAGCATACGTCTTTCATCTGAGTGAAAACTGCATTCTCTTCAGTTTTTAGAACTGTGTTGAATGGTTAGGCGATTCACTTGTATGGAAGCGTTTGTTTGCATTCTGTATACTCAATTCTTTAACAGCAAATTGCACATCTTGCCTTTGACAGAAATTCCAGTGAAATCACGTTTAAAAGCCAACGTCAGTAAAAAGGCTTTGTAGAATCACTCTGTGAATGTCTTTGAAAACACTTCTTAAGAAGGAAAGCATACGTCTTTCATCTGAGTGAAAACTGCATTCTATTCAGTTTTTAGTACTGTGTTGAATAGTTAGGCGATTCACTTGTAGGGAAGCGTTTGTTCGCATTCTGTATACTCAATTCTTTAACAGCAAATCTCACGGCTTGCGTTAGACAGAAATTCCAGTGAAATCACGTTTAAAAGCCAACGCCAGTAAAAAGGCTTTGTAGAATCACTCTGTGAATGTCTCTGAAAACACTTCTTAAGAAGGAAAGCATATGTCTTTCATCTGAGTGACAACTGCATTCTATTCAGTTTTTAGTACTGTGTTGAATGGTTAGGCAATTCAATTGAAGGAAGCGTTTGTTTGCATTCTGTATGCTCAATTCTTTAACAGCAAATCTCGCGTCTTGCGTTTGACAGAAATTCCAGTGAAATCACGTTTAAAAGCCAACACCGGTAAAAAGGCTTTGTAGAATCACTCTGTGAATGTCTTTGAAAACACTTCTTAAGAAGGAAAGCATACGTCTTTCATCTGAGTGAAAACTGCATTCTATTCAGTTTTTAGTACTGTGTTGAATGGTTAGGCGATTCACTTGTATGGAAGCGTTTGTTCGCATTCTGTATACTCAATTCTTTATCAGCAAATCTCACTTCTTGTGTTTGACAGAAATTCCAGTGAAATCATGTTTAAAAGCCAACGTCAGTAAAAAGGCTTTGTAGAATCACTCTGTGAATGTCTTTGAAAACACTTCTTAAAAAGGAAAGCATATGTCTTTCATCTGAGTGAAAACTGCATTCTTTTCAGTTTTTAGAACTGTGTTGAATGGTTAGGCGATTCACTTGTATGGAAGCGTTTGTTTGCATTCTGTATACTCAATTGTTTAACAGCAAATTGCGCATCTTGCCTTTGACAGAAATTCCAGTGAAATCACGTTTAAAAGCCAACGTCAGTAAAAAGGCTTTGTAGAATCACTCTGTGAATGTCTTTGAAAACACTTCTTAAGAAGGAAAGAATACGTCTTTCATCTGAGTGAAAACTGCATGCTATTCAGTTTTTAGTACTGTGTTGAATAGTTAGGCGATTCACTTGTAGGGAAGCGTTTGTTCGCATTCTGTATACTCAATTCTTTAACAGCAAATCTCAAGGCTTGCATTTGACAGAAATTCCAGTGAAATCACGTTTAAAAGCCAACGCCAGTAAAAAGGCTTTGTAGAATCACTCTGTGAATGTCTTTGAAAACACTTCTTAAGAAGGAAAACATACGTCTTTCATCTGAGTGACAACTGCATTCTATTCAGTTTTTAGTACTGTGTTGAATGGTTAGGCAATTCAATTGTAGGAAGCGTTTGTTTGCATTCTTTATGCTCAATTCTTTAACAGCAAATCTCGCGTCTTGCGTTTGATAGAAATTCCAGTGAAATCATGTTTAAAAGCCAACGTCAGTAAAAAGGCTTTGTAGAAACACTCTGTGAATGTCTTTGAAAACACTTCTTAAAAAGGAAAGCATACGTCTTTCATCTGAGTGAAAACTGCATTCTATTCAGTTTTTAGTACTGTGTTGAATGGTTAGGCGATTCACTTGTAGGGAAGCGTTTGTTCGCATTCTGTATATTCAATTCTTTAACAGCAAATTGCGCATCTTGCCTTTGACAGAAATACCAGTGAAATCACCTTTAAAAGCCAACATCAGTAAAAAGCTTTTTAGAATCACTCTGTGAATGTCTCTGGAAACACTTCTTAAGAAGGAAAGCATACGTCTTTCATCTGAGTGAAAACTGCATTCTATTCAGTTTTTAGTACTGTGTTGAATGGTTAGGCAATTCACTTGTAGGGAAGCGTTTGTTCGCATTCTGTATACTCAATTCTTTAACAGCAAATCTCACGGCTTGCGTTTGACAGAAATTCCAGTGAAATCACGTTTAAAAGCCAACGCCAGTAAAAAAGCTTTGTAGAATCACTCTGTGAATGTCTTTGAAAACACTTCTTAAGAAGGAAAGCATACGTCTTTCATCTGAGTGAAAACTGCATTCTATTCAGTTTTTCTTACTGTGTTGAATGGTTAGGCGATTAAATTGTAGGAAGCGTTTGTTTGCATTCTGTATGCTCAATTCTTTAACAGCAAATCTCGTGTCTTGCAATTGACAGAAATTCCAGTGAAATCACGTTTAAAAGCCAACGCCTGTAAAAAGGCTTTGTAGAATCACTCTGTGAATGTCTTTGAAAACACTTCTTAAAAGGAAAACTTACGTCTTTCATCTGAGTGAAAACTGCATTCTATTCAGTTTTTAGTACTGTGTTGAATGGTTAGGCGATTCACTTGTATGGAAGCGTTTGTTCGCATTCTGTATTCTCAATTCTTTAACAGCAAATCTCGCGTCTTCCGTTTGACAGTAATTCCAGTGAAATCATGTTTAAAAGCCAACGTCAGTAAAAAGGCTTTGTAGAATCACTCTGTGAATGTCTTTGAAAACACTTCTTAAGAAGGAAAGCATACGTCTTTCATCTGAGTGACAACTGCATTCTATTCAGTTTTTAGTACTGTGTTGAATGGTTAGGCAATTCAATTGTAGGAAGCGTTTGTTTGATTTCTGTATGCTCAATTCTTTAACAGCAAATCTCGCGTCTTGCGATTGACAGAAATTCCAGTGAAATCACGTTTAAAAGCCAACACCGGTAAAAAGGCTTTGTAGAATCACTCTGAATGTCTTTGAAAACACTTCTTAAGAAGGAAAGCATACGTCTTTCATCTGAGTGAAAACTGCATTCTATTCAGTTTTTAGTACTGTGTTGAATGGGTAGGCGATTCACTTGTAGGGAAGCGTTTGTTCGCATTCTGTATACTCAATTCTTTAACAGCAAATTTCGCATCTTGCCTTTGACAGAAATTCCAGTGAAATCACGTTTAAAAGCCATCGTCAGTAAAAAGGCTTTGTAGAATCACACTGTGAATGTCTTTGAAAACACTTCTCAAGAAGGAAAGCATACGTCTTTCATCTGAGTGAAAACTGCATTCTATTCAGTTTTGAGTACTGTGTTGAATGGTTAGGCGATTCACTAATAGGGAAGCGTTTGTTCGCATTCTGTATACTAAATTCTTTAACAGCAAATCTCGGGTCTTGCGTTTGACAGAAATTCCAGAGAAATCACGTTTAAAATCCAACGTCAGTAAAAAGGCTTTGTAGAATCACTCTGTGAATGTCTTTGAAAACACTTCTTAAGAAGGAAAGCATACGTCTTTCATCTGAGTAAAAACTGCATTCTATTCAGTTTTTAGTACTGTGTTGAATGGTTAGGCGATTCACTTGTAGGGAAGCGTTTGTTCGCATTCTGTATACTCAATTCTTTAACAGCAAATCTCGCGTCTTGTGTTTGACAGAAATTCCAGTGAAATCATGTTTAAAAGCCAACGTCAGTAAAAAGGCTTTGTACAATCACTCTGTGAATGTCTCTCGAAACACTTCTTAAGAAGGAAAGCATACGTCTTTCATCTGAGTGAAAACTGCATTCTATTCAGTTTTTAGTACTGTGTTGAATGGTTAGGCGATTAAATTGTAGGAAGCGTTTGTTTGCATTCTGTATGCTCAATTCTTTAACAGCAAATCTCGCGTCTTGCGATTGACAGAAATTCCAGTGAAATCACGTTTAAAAGCCAACGCCTGTAAAAAGGCTTTGTAGAATCACTCTGTGAATGTCTTTGAAAACACTTCTCAAGAAGGAAAGCATACGTCTTTCCTCTGAGTGAAAACTGCATTCTATTCTGTTTTTAGTACTGTGTTGAATGGTTAGGCGATTCACTTGTAGGGAAGCGTTTGTTCGCATTCTGTATACTCAATTCTTTAACAGCAAATTGCGCATCTTGCCTTTGACAGAAATTCCAGTGAAATCACGTTTAAAAGCCAACGTCAGTAAAAAGGCTTTGTAGAATCACTCTGTGAATGTCTTTTAAAACACTTCTTAAGAAGGAAAGCATACGTCTTTCATCTTAGTGAAACTGCATTCTATTCAGTTTTTAGTACTGTGTTGAATGGTTAGGCGATTCACTTGTAGGGAAGCGTTTGTTCGCATTCTGTATACTCAATGCTTTAACAGCAAGTCTCGTGTCTTGCGTTTGACAGAAATTCCAGTGAAATCACGTTTAAAAGCCAACGTCAGTAAAAAGGCTTTGTAGAATCACTCTGTGAATGTCTTTGAAAACACTTCTTAAGAAGGAAAGCATACGTCTTTCATCTGAGTGAAAACTGCATTCTATTCAGTTTTTAGTACTGTGTTGAATGGTTAGGCGATTCACTTGTAGGGAAGCGTTTGTTCGCATTCTGTATACTCAATTCTTTAACAGCAAATCTCGCGTCTTGTGTTTGACAGAAATTCCAGTGAAATCATGTTTAAAAGCCAACGTCAGTAAAAAGGCTTTGTACAATCACTCTGTGAATGTCTCTCGAAACACTTCTTAAGAAGGAAAGCATACGTCTTTCATCTGAGTGAAAAATGCATTCTATTCAGTTTTTAGTACTGTGTTGAATGGTTAGGCGATTAAATTGTAGGAAGCGTTTGTTTGCATTCTGTATGCTCAATTCTTTAACAGCAAATCTCGCGTCTTGCGATTGACAGAAATTCCAGAGAAATCACTTTAAAATCCAACGTCAGTAAAAAGGCTTTGTAGAATCACTCTGTGAATGTCTTGGAAAACACTTCTTAAGAAGGAAAGAATACGTCTTTCATCTGAGTGAAAACTGCATTCTATTCAGTTTTTAGAACTGTGTTGAATGGTAACGCGATTCACTTGTAGGGAAGTTTTGTTTGCATTCTGTATACTCAATTCTTTAACATCAAATCTCGCGGCTTGCATTTGACAGAAATTCCAGTGAAATCACGTTTAAAAGCCAAGGCCAGTTAAAAGGCTCTGTAGAATCACTCTGTGAATGTCTTTGAAAACACTTCTTAAGAAGGAAAACATACGTCTTTCATCTGAGTGAAAACTGCATTCTATTCTGTTTTTAGTACTGTGTTGAATGGTTAGGCGATTCACTTGTAGGGAAGTGTTTGTTTGCATTCTGTAGACTCAGTTCTTTAACAGCAAATTGCGCATCTTTCCTTTGACAGAAATTCCAGTGAAATCACGTTTAAAATCCAACGCCAGTAAAAAGGCTTTGTAGAATCACTCTGTGAATGTCTCTGAAAACACTTCTTAAGAAGGAAAGCATATGTCTTTCATCTGAGTGACAACTGCATTCTATTCAGTTTTTAGTACTGTGTTGAATGGTTAGGCAATTCAATTGAAGGAAGCGTTTGTTTGCATTCTGTATGCTCAATTCTTTAACAGCAAATCTCGCGTCTTGCGTTTGACAGAAATTCCAGTGAAATCACGTTTAAAAGCCAACACCGGTAAAAAGGCTTTGTAGAATCACTCTGTGAATGTCTTTGAAAACACTTCTTAAGAAGGAAAGCATACGTCTTTCATCTGAGTGAAAACTGCATTCTATTCAGTTTTTAGTACTGTGTTGAATGGTTAGGCGATTCACTTGTATGGAAGCGTTTGTTCGCATTCTGTATACTCAATTCTTTATCAGCAAATCTCACTTCTTGTGTTTGACAGAAATTCCAGTGAAATCATGTTTAAAAGCCAACGTCAGTAAAAAGGCTTTGTAGAATCACTCTGTGAATGTCTTTGAAAACACTTCTTAAAAAGGAAAGCATATGTCTTTCATCTGAGTGAAAACTGCATTCTTTTCAGTTTTTAGAACTGTGTTGAATGGTTAGGCGATTCACTTGTATGGAAGCGTTTGTTTGCATTCTGTATACTCAATTGTTTAACAGCAAATTGCGCATCTTGCCTTTGACAGAAATTCCAGTGAAATCACGTTTAAAAGCCAACGTCAGTAAAAAGGCTTTGTAGAATCACTCTGTGAATGTCTTTGAAAACACTTCTTAAGAAGGAAAGAATACGTCTTTCATCTGAGTGAAAACTGCATGCTATTCAGTTTTTAGTACTGTGTTGAATAGTTAGGCGATTCACTTGTAGGGAAGCGTTTGTTCGCATTCTGTATACTCAATTCTTTAACAGCAAATCTCAAGGCTTGCATTTGACAGAAATTCCAGTGAAATCACGTTTAAAAGCCAACGCCAGTAAAAAGGCTTTGTAGAATCACTCTGTGAATGTCTTTGAAAACACTTCTTAAGAAGGAAAACATACGTCTTTCATCTGAGTGACAACTGCATTCTATTCAGTTTTTAGTACTGTGTTGAATGGTTAGGCAATTCAATTGTAGGAAGCGTTTGTTTGCATTCTTTATGCTCAATTCTTTAACAGCAAATCTCGCGTCTTGCGTTTGATAGAAATTCCAGTGAAATCATGTTTAAAAGCCAACGTCAGTAAAAAGGCTTTGTAGAAACACTCTGTGAATGTCTTTGAAAACACTTCTTAAAAAGGAAAGCATACGTCTTTCATCTGAGTGAAAACTGCATTCTATTCAGTTTTTAGTACTGTGTTGAATGGTTAGGCGATTCACTTGTAGGGAAGCGTTTGTTCGCATTCTGTATATTCAATTCTTTAACAGCAAATTGCGCATCTTGCCTTTGACAGAAATACCAGTGAAATCACCTTTAAAAGCCAACATCAGTAAAAAGCTTTTTAGAATCACTCTGTGAATGTCTCTGGAAACACTTCTTAAGAAGGAAAGCATACGTCTTTCATCTGAGTGAAAACTGCATTCTATTCAGTTTTTAGTACTGTGTTGAATGGTTAGGCAATTCACTTGTAGGGAAGCGTTTGTTCGCATTCTGTATACTCAATTCTTTAACAGCAAATCTCACGGCTTGCGTTTGACAGAAATTCCAGTGAAATCACGTTTAAAAGCCAACGCCAGTAAAAAAGCTTTGTAGAATCACTCTGTGAATGTCTTTGAAAACACTTCTTAAGAAGGAAAGCATACGTCTTTCATCTGAGTGAAAACTGCATTCTATTCAGTTTTTCTTACTGTGTTGAATGGTTAGGCAATTCACTTGTAGGGAAGCGTTTGTTTGCATTCTGTATGCTCAATTCTTTAACAGCAAATCTCGTGTCTTGCAATTGACAGAAATTCCAGTGAAATCACGTTTAAAAGCCAACGCCTGTAAAAAGGCTTTGTAGAATCACTCTGTGAATGTCTTTGAAAACACTTCTTAAAAGGAAAACTTACGTCTTTCATCTGAGTGAAAACTGCATTCTATTCAGTTTTTAGTACTGTGTTGAATGGTTAGGCGATTCACTTGTATGGAAGCGTTTGTTCGCATTCTGTATTCTCAATTCTTTAACAGCAAATCTCGCGTCTTCCGTTTGACAGTAATTCCAGTGAAATCATGTTTAAAAGCCAACGTCAGTAAAAAGGCTTTGTAGAATCACTCTGTGAATGTCTTTGAAAACACTTCTTAAGAAGGAAAGCATACGTCTTTCATCTGAGTGACAACTGCATTCTATTCAGTTTTTAGTACTGTGTTGAATGGTTAGGCAATTCAATTGTAGGAAGCGTTTGTTTGATTTCTGTATGCTCAATTCTTTAACAGCAAATCTCGCGTCTTGCGATTGACAGAAATTCCAGTGAAATCACGTTTAAAAGCCAACACCGGTAAAAAGGCTTTGTAGAATCACTCTGAATGTCTTTGAAAACACTTCTTAAGAAGGAAAGCATACGTCTTTCATCTGAGTGAAAACTGCATTCTATTCAGTTTTTAGTACTGTGTTGAATGGGTAGGCGATTCACTTGTAGGGAAGCGTTTGTTCGCATTCTGTATACTCAATTCTTTAACAGCAAATTTCGCATCTTGCCTTTGACAGAAATTCCAGTGAAATCACGTTTAAAAGCCATCGTCAGTAAAAAGGCTTTGTAGAATCACACTGTGAATGTCTTTGAAAACACTTCTCAAGAAGGAAAGCATACGTCTTTCATCTGAGTGAAAACTGCATTCTATTCAGTTTTGAGTACTGTGTTGAATGGTTAGGCGATTCACTAGTAGGGAAGCGTTTGTTCGCATTCTGTATACTAAATTCTTTAACAGCAAATCTCGGGTCTTGCGTTTGACAGAAATTCCAGAGAAATCACGTTTAAAATCCAACGTCAGTAAAAAGGCTTTGTAGAATCACTCTGTGAATGTCTTTGAAAACACTTCTTAAGAAGGAAAGCATACGTCTTTCATCTGAGTAAAAACTGCATTCTATTCAGTTTTTAGTACTGTGTTGAATGGTTAGGCGATTCACTTGTAGGGAAGCGTTTGTTCGCATTCTGTATACTCAATTCTTTAACAGCAAATCTCGCGTCTTGTGTTTGACAGAAATTCCAGTGAAATCATGTTTAAAAGCCAACGTCAGTAAAAAGGCTTTGTACAATCACTCTGTGAATGTCTCTCGAAACACTTCTTAAGAAGGAAAGCATACGTCTTTCATCTGAGTGAAAACTGCATTCTATTCAGTTTTTAGTACTGTGTTGAATGGTTAGGCGATTAAATTGTAGGAAGCGTTTGTTTGCATTCTGTATGCTCAATTCTTTAACAGCAAATCTCGCGTCTTGCGATTGACAGAAATTCCAGTGAAATCACGTTTAAAAGCCAACGCCTGTAAAAAGGCTTTGTAGAATCACTCTGTGAATGTCTTTGAAAACACTTCTCAAGAAGGAAAGCATACGTCTTTCCTCTGAGTGAAAACTGCATTCTATTCTGTTTTTAGTACTGTGTTGAATGGTTAGGCGATTCACTTGTAGGGAAGCGTTTGTTCGCATTCTGTATACTCAATTCTTTAACAGCAAATTGCGCATCTTGCCTTTGACAGAAATTCCAGTGAAATCACGTTTAAAAGCCAACGTCAGTAAAAAGGCTTTGTAGAATCACTCTGTGAATGTCTTTTAAAACACTTCTTAAGAAGGAAAGCATACGTCTTTCATCTTAGTGAAACTGCATTCTATTCAGTTTTTAGTACTGTGTTGAATGGGTAGGCGATTCACTTGTAGGGAAGCGTTTGTTCGCATTCTGTATACTCAATTCTTTAACAGCAAATTTCGCATCTTGCCTTTGACAGAAATTCCAGTGAAATCACGTTTAAAAGCCATCGTCAGTAAAAAGGCTTTGTAGAATCACACTGTGAATGTCTTTGAAAACACTTCTCAAGAAGGAAAGCATACGTCTTTCATCTGAGTGAAAACTGCATTCTATTCAGTTTTGAGTACTGTGTTGAATGGTTAGGCGATTCACTAATAGGGAAGCGTTTGTTCGCATTCTGTATACTAAATTCTTTAATAGCAAATCTCGGGTCTTGCGTTTGACAGAAATTCCAGAGAAATCACGTTTAAAATCCAACGTCAGTAAAAAGGCTTTGTAGAATCACTCTGTGAATGTCTTTGAAAACACTTCTTAAGAAGGAAAGCATACGTCTTTCATCTGAGTAAAAACTGCATTCTATTCAGTTTTTAGTACTGTGTTGAATGGTTAGGCGATTCACTTGTAGGGAAGCGTTTGTTCGCATTCTGTATACTCAATTCTTTAACAGCAAATCTCGCGTCTTGTGTTTGACAGAAATTCCAGTGAAATCATGTTTAAAAGCCAACGTCAGTAAAAAGGCTTTGTACAATCACTCTGTGAATGTCTCTCGAAACACTTCTTAAGAAGGAAAGCATACGTCTTTCATCTGAGTGAAAACTGCATTCTATTCAGTTTTTAGTACTGTGTTGAATGGTTAGGCGATTAAATTGTAGGAAGCGTTTGTTTGCATTCTGTATGCTCAATTCTTTAACAGCAAATCTCGCATCTTGCGATTGACAGAAATTCCAGTGAAATCACGTTTAAAAGCCAACGCCTGTAAAAAGGCTTTGTAGAATCACTCTGTGAATGTCTTTGAAAACACTTCTCAAGAAGGAAAGCATACGTCTTTCCTCTGAGTGAAAACTGCATTCTATTCTGTTTTTAGTACTGTGTTGAATGGTTAGGCGATTCACTTGTAGGGAAGCGTTTGTTCGCATTCTGTATACTCAATTCTTTAACAGCAAATTGCGCATCTTGCCTTTGACAGAAATTCCAGTGAAATCACGTTTAAAAGCCAACGTCAGTAAAAAGGCTTTGTAGAATCACTCTGTGAATGTCTTTTAAAACACTTCTTAAGAAGGAAAGCATACGTCTTTCATCTTAGTGAAACTGCATTCTATTCAGTTTTTAGTACTGTGTTGAATGGTTAGGCGATTCACTTGTAGGGAAGCGTTTGTTCGCATTCTGTATACTCAATGCTTTAACAGCAAGTCTCGTGTCTTGCGTTTGACAGAAATTCCAGTGAAATCACGTTTAAAAGCCAACGTCAGTAAAAAGGCTTTGTAGAATCACTCTGTGAATGTCTTTGAAAACACTTCTTAAGAAGGAAAGCATACGTCTTTCATCTGAGTGAAAACTGCATTCTATTCAGTTTTTAGTACTGTGTTGAATGGTTAGGCGATTCACTTGTAGGGAAGCGTTTGTTCGCATTCTGTATACTCAATTCTTTAACAGCAAATCTCGCGTCTTGTGTTTGACAGAAATTCCAGTGAAATCATGTTTAAAAGCCAACGTCAGTAAAAAGGCTTTGTACAATCACTCTGTGAATGTCTCTCGAAACACTTCTTAAGAAGGAAAGCATACGTCTTTCATCTGAGTGAAAAATGCATTCTATTCAGTTTTTAGTACTGTGTTGAATGGTTAGGCGATTAAATTGTAGGAAGCGTTTGTTTGCATTCTGTATGCTCAATTCTTTAACAGCAAATCTCGCGTCTTGCGATTGACAGAAATTCCAGTGAAATCACGTTTAAAAGCCAACGCCTGTAAAAAGGCTTTGTAGAATCACTCTGTGAATGTCTTTGAAAACACTTCTCAAGAAGGAAAGCATACGTCTTTCCTCTGAGTGAAAACTGCATTCTATTCTGTTTTTAGTACTGTGTTGAATGGTTAGGCGATTCACTTGTAGGGAAGCGTTTGTTCGCATTCTGTATACTCAATTCTTTAACAGCAAATTGCGCATCTTGCCTTTGACAGAAATTCCAGTGAAATCACGTTTAAAAGCCAACGTCAGTAAAAAGGCTTTGTAGAATCACTCTGTGAATGTCTTTGAAAACACTTCTTAAGAAGGAAAGCATACGTCTTTCATCTGAGTGAAACTGCATTCTATTCAGTTTTTAGTACTGTGTTGAATGGTTAGGCGATTCACTTGTAGGGAAGCGTTTGTTCGCATTCTGTATACTCAATTCTTTAACAGCAAGTCTCGTGTCTTGCGTTTGACAGAAATTCCAGTGAAATCACGTTTAAAAGCCAACGTCAGTAAAAAGGCTTTGTAGAATCACTCTGTGAATGTCTTTGAAAACACTTCTTAAGAAGGAAAGCATACGTCTTTCATTTGAGTGAAAACTGCATTCTATTCAGTTTTTAGTACTGTGTTGAATGGTTAGGCAATTCACTGGTAGGGCAGTGTTTGTTCGCATTCGGTATACTCAATTCTTTAACAGCAAATCTCATGGCTTGCGTTTGACAGAAATTCCAGTGAAATCACGTTTAAAAGCCAAGGCCAGTAAAAAGGCTCTGTAGAATCACTCTGTGAATGTCTTTGAAAACACTTCTTAAGAAGGAAAACATACGTCTTTCATCTGAGTGAAAACTGCATTCTATTCTGTTTTTAGTACTGTGTTGAATGGTTAGGCGATTCACTTGTAGGGAAGTGTTTGTTTTTATTCTGTATACTCAGTTCTTTAACAGCAAATCTCGGGTCTTGCGTTTGACAGAAATTCCAGAGAAATCACTTTAAAATCCAACGTCAGTAAAAAGGCTTTGTAGAATCACTCTGTGAATGTCTTGGAAAACACTTCTTAAGAAGGAAAGAATACGTCTTTCATCTGAGTGAAAACTGCATTCTATTCAGTTTTTAGAACTGTGTTGAATGGTAACGCGATTCACTTGTAGGGAAGTTTTGTTTGCATTCTGTATACTCAATTCTTTAACATCAAATCTCGCGGCTTGCATTTGACAGAAATTCCAGTGAAATCACGTTTAAAAGCCAAGGCCAGTTAAAAGGCTCTGTAGAATCACTCTGTGAATGTCTTTGAAAACACTTCTTAAGAAGGAAAACATACGTCTTTCATCTGAGTGAAAACTGCATTCTATTCTGTTTTTAGTACTGTGTTGAATGGTTAGGCGATTCACTTGTAGGGAAGTGTTTGTTTGCATTCTGTAGACTCAGTTCTTTAACAGCAAATTGCGCATCTTTCCTTTGACAGAAATTCCAGTGAAATCACGTTTAAAATCCAACGCCAGTAAAAAGGCTTTGTAGAATCACTCTGTGAATGTCTTTGAAAAAACTTCTTAAGTAGGAAATCATACGTCTTTCATTTGATTGAAAACTGCATTCTATTCAGTTTTTAGTACTGTGTTGAATGGTTAGGCAATTCACTTGGAGGGAAACGTTTGTTTGCATTCTGTATACTCAATTCTTTAACAGAAAATCTCGTGTCTTGCTTTTGACAGAAATTCCAGTGAAATCACGTTTAAAAGCCAACGTCAGTAAAAAGGCTTTGTAGAAACACTCTGTGAATGTCTTTGAAAACACATCTTAAGAAGGAGAGCATAAGTCTTTCATCTGAGTGAAAACTGCATTCTATTCAGTTTTTAATACTGTGTTGAATGGTTAGGCGATTCACTTGTAGGGAAGCATTTGTTCTCATTCTGTATACTCAATTCTTTAACAGCAAATCTTGCATCTTGCTTTTGACAGAAATTCCAGTGAAATCACGTTTAAAAGCCAACGCCAGTAAAAAGGCTTTGTAGAATAACTCTGCGAATGTCTTTGAAAACACTTCTTAAGAAGGAAAGCATATGTATTTCATCTGAGTGATAACTGCATTCTATTCAGTTTTTAGTACTGTGTTGAATGGTTAGGCGATTCACTTGGAGGGAAGCGTTTGTTCGCATTCTGTATATTCAATTCTTTAACAGCAAATCTCGTGTCTTGCTTTTGACAGAAATTCCAGTGAAATCACGTTTAAAAGCCAACGTCAGTAAAAAGGCTTTGTAGAATCACTCTGTGAATGTCTTTGAAAACACTTCTTAAGAAGGAAAGCATACGTCTTTCATCTGAGTGAAAACTGCATTCTATTAAATTTTTAGTACTGTGTTGAATGGTTAGGCAATTCACTGGTAGGGAAGCGTTTGTTCGCATTCTGTATACTCAATTCTTTAACAGCAAATCTCGCGGCTTGCGTTTGACAGAAATTCCAGAGAAATCACGTTTAAAATCCAACGTCAGTAAAAAGGCTTTGTAGAATCACTCTGTGAATGTCTTTGAAAACACTTCTTAAGAAGGAAAGAATACGTCTTTCATCTGAGTGAAAAATGCATTCTATTCAGTTTTTAGTACTGTGTTGAATGGTTAGGCGAGTCACTTGTAGGGAAGCGTTTGTTCCAATTCTGTATACTCAATTCTTTAACAGCAAATCTCGCATCTTGCATTTGACAGAAATTCCAGTGAAATCACATTTAAAAGCCAACGCCAGTAAAAAGGCTTTGTAGAATCACTCTGTGAATGTCTTTGAAAACACTTCTTAAGAAGGAAAGCATATGTCTTTCATCTGAGTGAAAACTGCATTCTATTCAGTTTTTTGTACTGTGTTGAATGGTTAGGCGATTCACTTGTAGGGAAGTGTTTGTTTGCATTCTGTATACTCAATTCTTTAACAGCAAATTGCGCATCTTGCCTTTGACAGAAATTCCAGTGAAATCACGTTTATAAGCCAAAGTCAGTAAAAAGGCTTTGTAGAATCACTCTGTGAATGTCTTTGAAAACACTTCTTAAGAAGGAAAGCATACGTCTTTCATCTGAGTGAAACTGCATTCTATTCAGTTTTTAGTACTGTGTTGAATGGTTAGGCGATTCACTTGTAGGGCAGCATTTGTTCGCATTCTGTATACTCAATTCTTTAACAGCAAGTCTCGTGTCTTGCGTTTGACAGAAATTCCAGTGAAATCACGTTTAAAAGCCAACGTCAGTAAAAAGGCTTTGTAGAATCACTCTGTGAATGTCTTTGAAAACACTTCTTAAGAAGGAAAGCATACGTTTTTCATCTGAGTGAAACCTGCATTCTATTCAGTTTTTAGTACTGTGTTGAATGGTTATTCGATTCACTTGTAGGGAAGCATTTGTTCGCATTATGTATACTCAATTCTTTAACAGCAAATCTCGCGGCTTGCGTTTGACAGAAATTCCAGTGAAATCACGTTTAAAAGCCAAGGCCAGTAAAAAGGCTCTGTAGAATCACTCTGTGAATGTCTTTGAAAACACTTCTTAAGAAGGAAAACATACGTCTTTCATCTGAGTGAAAACTGCATTCTATTCTGTTTTTAGTACTGTGTTGAATGGTTAGGCGATTCACTTGTAGGGAAGTGTTTGTTTCCATTCTGTATACTCAGTTCTTTAACAGCAAATCTCGGGTCTTGCGTTTGACAGAAATTCCAGAGAAATCACGTTTAAAATCCAACGTCAGTAAAAAGGCTTTTTAGAATCACTCTGTGAATGTCTTTGAAAACACTTCTTAAGAAGGAAAGAATACGTCTTTCATCTGAGTGAAAACTGCATTCTATTCAGTTTTTAGTACTGTGTTGAATGGTTAGGCGAGTCACTTGTAGGGAAGCGTTTGTTCCAATTCTGTATACTCAATTCTTTAACAGCAAATCTCGCATCTTGCATTTGACAGAAATTCCAGTGAAATCACATTTAAAAGCCAACGCCAGTAAAAAGACTTTGTAGAATCACTCTTTGAATGTCTTTGAAAACACTTCTTAAGAAGGAAAGCATACGTCTTTCATCTGAGTGAAAACTGCATTCTATTCAGTTTTTTGTACTGTGTTTAATGGTTAGGCGATTCACTTGTAGGGAAGTGTTTGTTTGCATTCTGTATACTCAATTCTTTAACAGCAAATTGCGCATCTTGCCTTTGACAGAAATTCCAGTGAAATCACGTTTAAAAGCCAACGTCAGTAAAAAGGCTTTGTAGAATCACTCTGTGAATGTCTTTGAAAACACTTCTTAAGTAGGAAAGCATACGTCTTTCATTTGGGTGAAAACTGCATTCTATTCAGTTTTTAGTACTGTGTTGAATGGTTAGGCGATTCACTTGGAGGGAAACGTTTGTTTGCATTCTGTATACTCAATTCTTTAACAGAAAATCTCGTGTCTTGCTTTTGACAGAAATTCCAGTGAAATCACGTTTAAAAGCCAACGTCAGTAAAAAGGCTTTGTAGAAACACTCTGTGAATGTCTTTGAAAACACATCTTAAGAAGGAGAGCATAAGTCTTTCATCTGAGTGAAAACTGCATTC
The DNA here is from genome assembly GCA_033318265.1 of Phyllotis vaccarum. Lineage (NCBI taxonomy): Eukaryota > Metazoa > Chordata > Mammalia > Rodentia > Cricetidae > Phyllotis > Phyllotis vaccarum. The sequence continues at coordinate 1,716,513 of JARWLC010000040.1, read as the reverse complement.
TATTCAGTTTTTAGTACTGTGTTGAATGGTTAGGCGATTCACTTGTAGGGAAGCATTTGTTCTCATTCTGTATACTCAATTCTTTAACAGCAAATCTTGCATCTTGCGTTTGACAGAAATTCCAGTGAAATCACGTTTAAAAGCCAACGCCAGTAAAAAGGCTTTGTAGAATCACTCTGCGAATGTCTTTGAAAACACTTCTTAAGAAGGAAAGCATACGTCTTTCATCTGAGTGAAAACTGCATTCTATTCAGTTTTTAGTACTGTGTTGAATGGTTAGGCGATTCACTTGTAGGGAAGCGTTTGTTCGCATTCTGTATACTCAATTCTTTAAAAGCAAATTTCGCATCTTGCCTTTGACAGAATCCAGTGAAATCACGTTTAAAAGCCAACGTCAGTAAAAAGGCTTTGTAGAATCACTCTGTGAATGTCTTTGAAAACACTTCTTAAGAAGGAAAGAATACGTCTTTCATCTGAGTGAAAACTGCATTCTATTCAGTTTTTAGTACTGTGTTGAATGGTTAGGCGAGTCACTTGTAGGGAAGCGTTTGTTCCAATTCTGTATACTCAATTCTTTAACAGCAAATCTCGCATCTTGCATTTGACAGAAATTCCAGTGAAATCACATTTAAAAGCCAACGCCAGTAAAAAGACTTTGTAGAATCACTCTTTGAATGTCTTTGAAAACACTTCTTAAGAAGGAAAGCATACGTCTTTCATCTGAGTGAAAACTGCATTCTATTCAGTTTTTTGTACTGTGTTTAATGGTTAGGCGATTCACTTGTAGGGAAGTGTTTGTTTGCATTCTGTATACTCAATTCTTTAACAGCAAATTGCGCATCTTGCCTTTGACAGAAATTCCAGTGAAATCACGTTTAAAAGCCAACGTCAGTAAAAAGGCTTTGTAGAATCACTCTGTGAATGTCTTTGAAAACACTTCTTAAGTAGGAAAGCATACGTCTTTCATTTGGGTGAAAACTGCATTCTATTCAGTTTTTAGTACTGTGTTGAATGGTTAGGCGATTCACTTGGAGGGAAACGTTTGTTTGCATTCTGTATACTCAATTCTTTAACAGAAAATCTCGTGTCTTGCTTTTGACAGAAATTCCAGTGAAATCACGTTTAAAAGCCAACGTCAGTAAAAAGGCTTTGTAGAAACACTCTGTGAATGTCTTTGAAAACACATCTTAAGAAGGAGAGCATAAGTCTTTCATCTGAGTGAAAACTGCATTCTATTCAGTTTTTAGTACTGTGTTGAATGGTTAGGCGATTCACTTGTAGGGAAGCATTTGTTCTCATTCTGTATACTCAATTCTTTAACAGCAAATCTTGCATCTTGCGTTTGACAGAAATTCCAGTGAAATCACGTTTAAAAGCCAACGCCAGTAAAAAGGCTTTGTAGAATCACTCTGTGAATGTCTTTGAAAACACTTCTTAAGAATGAAAGCATACGTCTTTCATCTGAGTGAAAACTGCATTCTATTCAGTTTTTAGTACTGTGTTGAATGGTTAGGCGATTCACTTGTAGGGAAGCGTTTGTTCGCATTCTGTATACTCAATTCTTTAAAAGCAAATTTCGCATCTTGCCTTTGACAGAATCCAGTGAAATCACGTTTAAAAGCCAACGTCAGTAAAAAGGCTTTGTAGAATCACTCTGTGAATGTCTTTGAAAACACTTCTTAAGAAGGAAAGCATACGTCTTTCATCTGAGTGAAAACTGCATTCTATTCAGTTTTTAGTACTGTGTTGAATGGTTAGGCGATTCACTAGTAGGGAAGCGTTTGTTCGCATTCTGTATACTCAATTCTTTAACAGCAAATCTCGGGTCTTGCGTTTGACAGAAATTCCAGAGAAATCACGTTTAAAATCCAACGTCAGTAAAAAGGCTTTGTAGAATCACTCTGTGAATGTTTTTGAAAACACTTCTTAAGAAGGAAAGAATATGTCTTTCATCTGAGTGAAAAATGCATTCTATTCAGTTTTTAGTACTGTGTTGAATGGTTAGGCGAGTCACTTGTAGGGAAGCGTTTGTTCCAATTCTGTATATTCAATTCTTTAACAGCAAATCTCGCATCTTGCATTTGACAGAAATTCCAGTGGAATCACATTTAAAAGCCAACGCCAGTAAAAAGGCTTTGTAGAATCACTCTGTGAATGTCTTTGAAAACACTTCTTAAGAAGGAAAGCATACGTCTTTCATCTGAGTGAAAACTGCATTCTATTCAGTTTTTTGTACTGTGTTGAATGGTTAGGCGATTCACTTGTAGGGAAGTGTTTGTTTGCATTCTGTATACTCAATTCTTTAACAGCAAATTTCACATCTTGCCTTTGACAGAAATTCCAGTGAAATCACGTTTAAAAGCCAACGTCAGTAAAAAGGCTTTGTAGAATCACTCTGTGAATGTCTTTTAAAACACTTCTTAAGAAGGAAAGCATACGTCTTTCATCTGAGTGAAACTGCATTCTATTCAGTTTTTAGTACTGTGTTGAATGGTTAGGCGATTCACTTGTAGGGAAGCGTTTGTTCGCATTCTGTATACTCAATTCTTTAACAGCAAATCTCGTGTCTTGCGTTTGACAGATATTCCAGTGAAATCACCTTTAAAAGCCAACGTCAGTAAAAAGGCTTTGTAGAACCACTCTGTGAATGTCTTTGAAAACACTTCTTAAGTAGGAAAGCATACGTCTTTCATCTGAGTGAAAACTGCATTCTATTCAGTTTTTAGTACTGTGTTGAATGGTTAGGCAATTCAATTGTAGGAAGCGTTTGTTTGCATTCTGTATGCTCAATTCTTTAACAGCAAATCTCGCGTCTTGCCTTTGACAGAAATTCCAGTGAAATCACGTTTAAAAGCCAACACCGGTAAAAAGGCTTTGTAGAATCACTCTGTGAATGTCTTTGAAAACACTTCTCAAGAAGGAAAGCATACGTCTTTCATCTGAGTGAAAACTGCATTCTATTCAGTTTTTAGTACTGTGTTGAATGGTTAGGCGATTCACTAGTAGGGAAGCGTTTGTTCGCATTCTGTATACTCAATTCTTTAACAGCAAATCTCGGGTCTTGCGTTTGACAGAAATTCCAGAGAAATCACTTTTAAAATCCAACGTCAGTAAAAAGGCTTTGTAGAATCACTCTGTGAATGTCTTTGAAAACACTTCTTAAGAATGAAAGCATACGTCTTTCATCTGAGTGAAAACTGCATTCTATTCAGTTTTTAGTACTGTGTTGAATGGTTAGGCGATTCACTTGTAGGGAAGCGTTGGTTCGCATTCTGTATACTCAATTCTTTAAAAGCAAATTTCGCATCTTGCCTTTGACAGAAATTCCATTGAAATCACGTTTAAAAGCCAACGTCAGTAAAAAGGCTTTGTAGAATCACTCTGTGAATGTCTTTGAAAACACTTCTTAAGAAGGAAAGCATACGTCTTTCATCTGAGTGAAAACTGCATTATATTCAGTTTTTAGTACTGTGTTGAATGGTTAGGCGATTCACTAGTAGGGAAGCGTTTGTTCGCATTCTGTATACTCAATTCTTTAACAGCAAATCTCGGGTCTTGCGTTTGACAGAAATTCCAGAGAAATCACGTTTAAAATCCAACGTCAGTAAAAAGGCTTTGTAGAATCACTCTGTGAATGTCTTTGAAAACACTTCTTAAGAAGGAAAGCATACATCTTTCATCTGAGTGAAAACTGCATTCTATTCAGTTTTTTGTACTGTGTTGAATGGTTAGGCAATTCACTTGTAGGGAAGTGTTTGTTTGCATTCTGTATCCTCAATTCTTTAACAGCAAATTTCACATCTTGCCTTTGACAGAAATTCCAGTGAAATCACGTTTAAAAGCCAACATCAGTAAAAAGGCTTTGTAGAATCACTCTGTGAATGTCTTTGAAAACACTTCTTAAGAAGGAAAGCATACGTCTTTCATCTGAGTGATAACTGCATTCTATTCAGTTTTTAGTACTGTGTTGAATGGTTAGGCGATTCACTTGTAGGGAGCATTTGTTCGTATTCTGTATACTCAATTTTTTTACAGCAAATTTCGCATCTTGCGTTTGACAGAATCCAGTGAAATCACGTTTAAAAGCCAACGTCAGTAAAAAGGCTTTGTAGAATCACTCTGTGAATGTCTTTGAAAACACTTCTTAAGAAGGAAAGCATACGTCTTTCATCTGAGTGAAAACTGCATTCTATTCAGTTTTTAGTACTGTGTTGAATGGTTAGGCGATTCACTAGTAGGGAAGCGTTTGTTCGCATTCTGTATACTCAATTCTTTAACAGCAAATCTCGGCTCTTGTGTTTGACAGAAATTCCAGAGAAATCACGTTTAAAATCCAACGTCAGTAAAAAGGCTTTGTAGAATCACTCTGTGAATGTCTTTGAAAACACTTCTTAAGAAGGAAAGAATATGTCTTTCATCTGAGTGAAAAATGCATTCTATTCAGTTTTTAGTACTGTGTTGAATGGTTAGGCGAGTCACTTGTAGGGAAGCGTTTGTTCCAATTCTGTATATTCAATTCTTTAACAGCAAATCTCACATCTTGCATTTGACAGAAATTCCAGTGGAATCACATTTAAAAGCCAACGCCAGTAAAAAGGCTTTGTAGAATCACTCTGTGAATGTCTTTGAAAACACTTCTTAAGAAGGAAAGCATACATCTTTCATCTGAGTGAAAACTGCATTCTATTCAGTTTTTTGTACTGTGTTGAATGGTTAGGCGATTCACTTGTAGGGAAGTGTTTGTTTGCATTCTGTATACTCAATTCTTTAACAGCAAATTTCACATCTTGCCTTTGACAGAAATTCCAGTGAAATCACGTTGAAAAGCCAACATCAGTAAAAAGGCTTTGTAGAATCACTCTGTGAATGTCTTTGAAAACACTTCTTAAGAAGGAAAGCATACGTCTTTCATCTGAGTGAAAACTGCATTCTATTCAGTTTTTAGTACTGTGTTGAATGGTTAGGCGATTCACTTGTAGGGAAGTGTTTGTTCGCATTCTGTATACTCAATTCTTTAACAGCAAATCTCACAGCTTGCGTTTGACAGAAATTCCAGTGAAATCACGTTTAAAAGCCAACGCCAGTAAAAAGGCTTTGTAGAATCACTCTGTGAATGTCTTTGAAAACACTTCTTAAGAAGGAAAGCATACGTCTTTCATCTGAGTGACAACTGCATTCTATTCAGTTTTTAGTACTGTGTTGAATGGTTAGGCAATTCAATTGTAGGAAGCGTTTGTTTGCATTCTGTATGCTCAATTCTTTAACAGCAAATCTCGCGTCTTGCCTTTGACAGAAATTCCAGTGAAATCACGTTTAAAAGCCAACACCGGTAAAAAGGCTTTGTAGAATCACTCTGTGAATGTCTTTGAAAACACTTCTCAAGAAGGAAAGCATACGTCTTTCATCTGAGTGAAAACTGCATTCTATTCAGTTTTTAGTACTGTGTTGAATGGTTAGGCGATTCACTAGTAGGGAAGCGTTTGTTCGCATTCTGTATACTCAATTCTTTAACAGCAAATCTCGGGTCTTGCGTTTGACAGAAATTCCAGAGAAATCACTTTTAAAATCCAACGTCAGTAAAAAGGCTTTGTAGAATCACTCTGTGAATGTCTTTGAAAACACTTCTTAAGAATGAAAGCATACGTCTTTCATCTGAGTGAAAACTGCATTCTATTCAGTTTTTAGTACTGTGTTGAATGGTTAGGCGATTCACTTGTAGGGAAGCGTTGGTTCGCATTCTGTATACTCAATTCTTTAAAAGCAAATTTCGCATCTTGCCTTTGACAGAAATTCTATTGAAATCACGTTTAAAAGCCAACGTCAGTAAAAAGGCTTTGTAGAATCACTCTGTGAATGTCTTTGAAAACACTTCTTAAGAAGGAAAGCATACGTCTTTCATCTGAGTGAAAACTGCATTATATTCAGTTTTTAGTACTGTGTTGAATGGTTAGGCGATTCACTAGTAGGGAAGCGTTTGTTCGCATTCTGTATACTCAATTCTTTAACAGCAAATCTCGGGTCTTGCGTTTGACAGAAATTCCAGAGAAATCACGTTTAAAATCCAACGTCAGTAAAAAGGCTTTGTAGAATCACTCTGTGAATGTCTTTGAAAACACTTCTTAAGAAGGAAAGAATACGTCTTTCATCTGAGTGAAAAATGCATTCTATTCAGTTTTTAGTACTGTGTTGAATGGTTAGGCGAGTCGCTTGTAGGGAAGTGTTTGTTCCAATTCTGTATATTCAATTCTTTATCAGCAAATCTCACATCTTGCCTTTGACAGAAATTCCAGTGAAATCACGTTTAAAAGCCAACGCCAGTAAAAAGGCTTTGTAGAATCACTCTGTGAATGTCTTTGAAAACACTTCTTAAGAAGGAAAGCATACATCTTTCATCTGAGTGAAAACTGCATTCTATTCAGTTTTTAGTACTGTGTTGAATGGTTAGGTGATTCACTTGTAGGAGAGTGTTTGTTTGCATTCTGTATACTCAATTCTTTAACAGCAAATTTCACATCTTGCCTTTGACAGAAATTCCAGTGAAATCACGTTTAAAAGCCAACGCCAGTAAAAAGGCTTTGTAGAATCACTCTGTGAATGTCTTTGAAAACACTTCTTAAGAAGGAAAGCATACATCTTTCATCTGAGTGAAAACTGCATTCTATTCAGTTTTTTGTACTGTGTTGAATGGTTAGGCGATTCACTTGTAGGGAAGTGTTTGTTTGCATTCTGTATACTCAATTCTTTAACAGCAAATTTCACATCTTGCCTTTGACAGAAATTCCAGTGAAATCACGTTCAAAAGCCAACATCAGTAAAAAGGCTTTGTAGAATCACTCTGTGAATGTCTTTGAAAACACTTCTTAAGAAGGAAAGCATACGTCTTTCATCTGAGTGAAAACTGCATTCTATTCAGTTTTTAGTACTGTGTTGAATGGTTAGGCGATTCACTTGTAGGGAAGTGTTTGTTCGCATTCTGTATACTCAATTCTTTAACAGCAAATCTCACAGCTTGCGTTTGACAGAAATTCCAGTGAAATCACGTTTAAAAGCCAACGCCAGTAAAAAGGCTTTGTAGAATCACTCTGTGAATGTCTTTGAAAACACTTCTTAAGAAGGAAAGCATACGTCTTTCATCTGAGTGACAACTGCATTCTATTCAGTTTTTAGTACTGTGTTGAATGGTTAGGCAATTCAATTGTAGGAAGCGTTTGTTTGCATTCTGTATGCTCAATTCTTTAACAGCAAATCTCGCGTCTTGCCTTTGACAGAAATTCCAGTGAAATCACGTTTAAAAGCCAACACCGGTAAAAAGGCTTTGTAGAATCACTCTGTGAATGTCTTTGAAAACACTTCTCAAGAAGGAAAGCATACGTCTTTCATCTGAGTGAAAACTGCATTCTATTCAGTTTTTAGTACTGTGTTGAATGGTTAGGCGATTCACTAGTAGGGAAGCGTTTGTTCGCATTCTGTATACTCAATTCTTTAACAGCAAATCTCGGGTCTTGCGTTTGACAGAAATTCCAGAGAAATCACTTTTAAAATCCAACGTCAGTAAAAAGGCTTTGTAGAATCACTCTGTGAATGTCTTTGAAAACACTTCTTAAGAATGAAAGCATACGTCTTTCATCTGAGTGAAAACTGCATTCTATTCAGTTTTTAGTACTGTGTTGAATGGTTAGGCGATTCACTTGTAGGGAAGCGTTGGTTCGCATTCTGTATACTCAATTCTTTAAAAGCAAATTTCGCATCTTGCCTTTGACAGAAATTCCATTGAAATCACGTTTAAAAGCCAACGTCAGTAAAAAGGCTTTGTAGAATCACTCTGTGAATGTCTTTGAAAACACTTCTTAAGAAGGAAAGCATACGTCTTTCATCTGAGTGAAAACTGCATTATATTCAGTTTTTAGTACTGTGTTGAATGGTTAGGCGATTCACTAGTAGGGAAGCGTTTGTTCGCATTCTGTATACTCAATTCTTTAACAGCAAATCTCGGGTCTTGCGTTTGACAGAAATTCCAGAGAAATCACGTTTAAAATCCAACGTCAGTAAAAAGGCTTTGTAGAATCACTCTGTGAATGTCTTTGAAAACACTTCTTAAGAAGGAAAGAATACGTCTTTCATCTGAGTGAAAAATGCATTCTATTCAGTTTTTAGTACTGTGTTGAATGGTTAGGCGAGTCGCTTGTAGGGAAGTGTTTGTTCCAATTCTGTATATTCAATTCTTTATCAGCAAATCTCACATCTTGCCTTTGACAGAAATTCCAGTGAAATCACGTTTAAAAGCCAACGCCAGTAAAAAGGCTTTGTAGAATCACTCTGTGAATGTCTTTGAAAACACTTCTTAAGAAGGAAAGCATACATCTTTCATCTGAGTGAAAACTGCATTCTATTCAGTTTTTAGTACTGTGTTGAATGGTTAGGTGATTCACTTGTAGGAGAGTGTTTGTTTGCATTCTGTATACTCAATTCTTTAACAGCAAATTTCACATCTTGCCTTTGACAGAAATTCCAGTGAAATCACGTTTAAAAGCCAACGCCAGTAAAAAGGCTTTGTAGAATCACTCTGTGAATGTCTTTGAAAACACTTCTTAAGAAGGAAAGCATACATCTTTCATCTGAGTGAAAACTGCATTCTATTCAGTTTTTTGTACTGTGTTGAATGGTTAGGCGATTCACTTGTAGGGAAGTGTTTGTTTGCATTCTGTATCCTCAATTCTTTAACAGCAAATTTCACATCTTGCCTTTGACAGAAATTCCAGTGAAATCACGTTTAAAAGCCAACATCAGTAAAAAGGCTTTGTAGAATCACTCTGTGAATGTCTTTGAAAACACTTCTTAAGAAGGAAAGCATACGTCTTTCATCTGAGTGATAACTGCATTCTATTCAGTTTTTAGTACTGTGTTGAATGGTTAGGCGATTCACTTGTAGGGAAGCATTTGTTCGTATTCTGTATACTCAATTTTTTTACAGCAAATTTCGCATCTTGCGTTTGACAGAATCCAGTGAAATCACGTTTAAAAGCCAACGTCAGTAAAAAGGCTTTGTAGAATCACTCTGTGAATGTCTTTGAAAACACTTCTTAAGAAGGAAAGCATACGTCTTTCATCTGAGTGAAAACTGCATTCTATTCAGTTTTTAGTACTGTGTTGAATGGTTAGGCGATTCACTAGTAGGGAAGCGTTTGTTCGCATTCTGTATACTCAATTCTTTAACAGCAAATCTCGGCTCTTGTGTTTGACAGAAATTCCAGAGAAATCACGTTTAAAATCCAACGTCAGTAAAAAGGCTTTGTAGAATCACTCTGTGAATGTCTTTGAAAACACTTCTTAAGAAGGAAAGAATATGTCTTTCATCTGAGTGAAAAATGCATTCTATTCAGTTTTTAGTACTGTGTTGAATGGTTAGGCGAGTCACTTGTAGGGAAGCGTTTGTTCCAATTCTGTATATTCAATTCTTTAACAGCAAATCTCACATCTTGCATTTGACAGAAATTCCAGTGGAATCACATTTAAAAGCCAACGCCAGTAAAAAGGCTTTGTAGAATCACTCTGTGAATGTCTTTGAAAACACTTCTTAAGAAGGAAAGCATACATCTTTCATCTGAGTGAAAACTGCATTCTATTCAGTTTTTTGTACTGTGTTGAATGGTTAGGCGATTCACTTGTAGGGAAGTGTTTGTTCGCATTCTGTATACTCAATTCTTTAACAGCAAATTTCACATCTTGCCTTTGACAGAAATTCCAGTGAAATCACGTTTAAAAGCCAACATCAGTAAAAAGGCTTTGTAGAATCACTCTGTGAATGTCTTTGAAAACACTTCTTAAGAAGGAAAGCATACGTCTTTCATCTGAGTGATAACTGCATTCTATTCAGTTTTTAGTACTGTGTTGAATGGTTAGGCGATTCACTTGTAGGGAAGCATTTGTTCGTATTCTGTATACTCAATTTTTTTACAGCAAATTTCGCATCTTGCGTTTGACAGAATCCAGTGAAATCACGTTTAAAAGCCAACGTCAGTAAAAAGGCTTTGTAGAATCACTCTGTGAATGTCTTTGAAAACACTTCTTAAGAAGGAAAGCATACGTCTTTCATCTGAGTGAAAACTGCATTCTATTCAGTTTTTAGTACTGTGTTGAATGGTTAGGCGATTCACTAGTAGGGAAGCGTTTGTTCGCATTCTGTATACTCAATTCTTTAACAGCAAATCTCGGCTCTTGTGTTTGACAGAAATTCCAGAGAAATCACGTTTAAAATCCAACGTCAGTAAAAAGGCTTTGTAGAATCACTCTGTGAATGTCTTTGAAAACACTTCTTAAGAAGGAAAGAATATGTCTTTCATCTGAGTGAAAAATGCATTCTATTCAGTTTTTAGTACTGTGTTGAATGGTTAGGCGAGTCACTTGTAGGGAAGCGTTTGTTCCAATTCTGTATATTCAATTCTTTAACAGCAAATCTCACATCTTGCATTTGACAGAAATTCCAGTGGAATCACATTTAAAAGCCAACGCCAGTAAAAAGGCTTTGTAGAATCACTCTGTGAATGTCTTTGAAAACACTTCTTAAGAAGGAAAGCATACATCTTTCATCTGAGTGAAAACTGCATTCTATTCAGTTTTTTGTACTGTGTTGAATGGTTAGGCGATTCACTTGTAGGGAAGTGTTTGTTTGCATTCTGTATACTCAATTCTTTAACAGCAAATTTCACATCTTGCCTTTGACAGAAATTCCAGTGAAATCACGTTTAAAAGCCAACGTCAGTAAAAAGGCTTTGTAGAATCACTCTGTGAATGTCTTTGAAAACACTTCTTAAGAAGGAAAGCATACGTCTTTCATCTGAGTGAAACTGCATTCTATTCAGTTTTTAGTACTGTGTTGAATGGTTAGGCGATTCACTTGTAGGGAAGCGTTTGTTCGCATTCTGTATACTCAATTCTTTAACAGCAAATCTCATGTCTTGTGTTTGACAGATATTCCAGTGAAATCACGTTTAAAAGCCAACGTCAGTAAAAAGGCTTTGTAGAATCACTCTGTGAATGTCTTTGAAAACACTTCTTAAGTAGGAAAGCATACATCTTTCATCTGAGTGAAAACTGCATTCTATTCAGTTTTTAGAACTGTGTTGAATGGTTAGGCGATTCACTTGTAGGGAAGTTTTGTTTGCATTCTGTATACTCAGTTCTTTAACAGCAAATTGCGCATCTTGCCTTTGACAGAAATTCCAGTAAAATCACGTTTAAAAGCCAACGCCAGTAAAAAGGCTTTGTAGAATCACTCTGTGAATGTCTTTGAAAACACTTCTTAAGAAGGAAAGCATACGTCTTTCATCTGAGTGAAAACTGCATTCTATTCAGTTTTTAGTACTGTGTTGAATGGTTAGGCGATTCACTTGTAGGGAAGCATTTGTTCGTATTCTGTATACTCAATTTTTTTACAGCAAATTTCGCATCTTGCGTTTGACAGAATCCAGTGAAATCACGTTTAAAAGCCAACGTCAGTAAAAAGGCTTTGTAGAATCACTCTGTGAATGTCTTTGAAAACACTTCTTAAGAAGGAAAGCATACGTCTTTCATCTGAGTGAAAACTGCATTCTATTCAGTTTTTAGTACTGTGTTGAATGGTTAGGCGATTCACTAGTAGGGAAGCGTTTGTTCGCATTCTGTATACTCAATTCTTTAACAGCAAATCTCGGCTCTTGTGTTTGACAGAAATTCCAGAGAAATCACGTTTAAAATCCAACGTCAGTAAAAAGGCTTTGTAGAATCACTCTGTGAATGTCTTTGAAAACACTTCTTAAGAAGGAAAGAATATGTCTTTCATCTGAGTGAAAAATGCATTCTATTCAGTTTTTAGTACTGTGTTGAATGGTTAGGCGAGTCACTTGTAGGGAAGCGTTTGTTCCAATTCTGTATATTCAATTCTTTAACAGCAAATCTCACATCTTGCATTTGACAGAAATTCCAGTGGAATCACATTTAAAAGCCAACGCCAGTAAAAAGGCTTTGTAGAATCACTCTGTGAATGTCTTTGAAAACACTTCTTAAGAAGGAAAGCATACATCTTTCATCTGAGTGAAAACTGCATTCTATTCAGTTTTTTGTACTGTGTTGAATGGTTAGGCGATTCACTTGTAGGGAAGTGTTTGTTTGCATTCTGTATACTCAATTCTTTAACAGCCAATTTCACATCTTGCCTTTGACAGAAATTCCAGTGAAATCACGTTTAAAAGCCAACGTCAGTAAAAAGGCTTTGTAGAATCACTCTGTGAATGTCTTTGAAAACACTTCTTAAGAAGGAAAGCATACGTCTTTCATCTGAGTGAAACTGCATTCTATTCAGTTTTTAGTACTGTGTTGAATGGTTAGGCGATTCACTTGTAGGGAAGCGTTTGTTCGCATTCTGTATACTCAATTCTTTAACAGCAAATCTCGTGTCTTGTGTTTGACAGATATTCCAGTGAAATCACGTTTAAAAGCCAACGTCAGTAAAAAGGCTTTGTAGAATCACTCTGTGAATGTCTTTGAAAACACTTCTTAAGTAGGAAAGCATACATCTTTCATCTGAGTGAAAACTGCATTCTATTCAGTTTTTAGAACTGTGTTGAATGGTTAGGCGATTCACTTGTAGGGAAGTTTTGTTTGCATTCTGTATACTCAGTTCTTTAACAGCAAATTGCGCATCTTGCCTTTGACAGAAATTCCAGTAAAATCACGTTTAAAAGCCAACGCCAGTAAAAAGGCTTTGTAGAATCACTCTGTGAATGTCTTTGAAAACACTTCTTAAGAAGGAAAGCATACGTCTTTCATCTGAGTGAAAACTGCATTCTATTCAGTTTTTAGTACTGTGTTGAATGGTTAGGCGATTCACTTGTAGGGAAGTGTTTGTTCGCATTCTGTATACTCAATTCTTTAACAGCAAATCTCACAGCTTGCGTTTGACAGAAATTCCAGTGAAATCACGTTTAAAAGCCAACGCCAGTAAAAAGGCTTTGTAGAATCACTCTGTGAATGTCTTTGAAAACACTTCTTAAGAAGGAAAGCATACGTCTTTCATCTGAGTGACAACTGCATTCTATTCAGTTTTTAGTACTGTGTTGAATGGTTAGGCAATTCAATTGTAGGAAGCGTTTGTTTGCATTCTGTATGCTCAATTCTTTAACAGCAAATCTCGCGTCTTGCGTTTGACAGAAATTCCAGTGAAATCACGTTTAAAAGCCAACACCGGTAAAAAGGCTTTGTAGAATCACTCTGTGAATGTCTTTGAAAACACTTCTCAAGAAGGAAAGCATACGTCTTTCATCTGAGTGAAAACTGCATTCTATTCAGTTTTTAGTACTGTGTTGAATGGTTAGGCGATTCACTAGTAGGGAAGCGTTTGTTCGCATTCTGTATACTCAATTCTTTAACAGCAAATCTCGGGTCTTGCGTTTGACAGAAATTCCAGAGAAATCACGTTTAAAATCCAACGTCAGTAAAAAGGCTTTGTAGAATCACTCTGTGAATGTCTTTGAAAACACTTCTTAAGAAGGAAAGAATACGTCTTTCATCTGAGTGAAAAATGCATTCTATTCAGTTTTTAGTACTGTGTTGAATGGTTAGGCGAGTCACTTGTAGGGAAGTGTTTGTTCCAATTCTGTATATTCAATTCTTTAACAGCAAATCTCGCATCTTGCATTTTACAGAAATTCCAGTGAAATCACATTTAAAAGCCAACGCCAGTAAAAAGGCTTTGTAGAATCACTCTGTGAATGTCTTTGAAAACACTTCTTAAGAAGGAAAGCATACATCTTTCATCTGAGTGAAAACTGCATTCTATTCAGTTTTTTGCACTGTGTTGAATGGTTAGGCGATTCACTTGTAGGGAAGTGTTTGTTTGCATTCTGTATACTCAATTCTTTAACAGCAAATTTCACATCATGCCTTTGACAGAAATTCCAGTGAAATCACGTTTAAAAGCCAACGTCAGTAAAAAGGCTTTGTAGAATCACTCTGTGAATGTCTTTGAAAACACTTCTTAAGAAGGAAAGCATACATCTTTCATCTGAGTGAAAACTGCATTCTATTCAGTTTTTAGTACTGTGTTGAATGGTTAGGCGATTCACTTGTAGGGAAGCGTTTGTTCGCATTCTCTATACTCAATTCTTTAACAGCAAATCTCGCGTCTTGCATTTGACAGAAATTCCAGTGAAATCACATTTAAAAGCCAACGCCAGTAAAAAGGCTTTGTAGAATCACTCTGTGAATGTCTTTGAAAACACTTCTTAAGAAGGAAAGCATACGTCTTTCATCTGAGTGAAAACTGCATTCTATTCAGTTTTTAGAACTGTGTTGAATGGTTAGGCGATTCAATTGTAGGGAAGTTTTGTTTGCATTCTGTATACTCAGTTCTTTAACAGCAAATTGCGCATCTTGCCTTTGACAGAAATTCCAGTAAAATCACGTTTAAAAGCCAACGCCAGTAAAAAGGCTTTGTAGAATCACTCTGTGAATGTCTTTGAAAACACTTCTTAAGAAGGAAAGCATACGTCTTTCATCTGAGTGAAAACTGCATTCTATTCAGTTTTTAGTATTGTGTTGAATGGATAGGCGATTCACTTGGAGGGAAGCCTTTGTTTGCATTCTGTATACTCAATTCTTTAACAGCAAATCTCGTGTCTTGCTTTTGACAGAAATTCCAGTGAAATCACGTTTAAAAGCCAATGTCAGTAAAAAGGCTTTGTAGAATCACTCTGTGAATGTCTTTGAAAACACTTCTTAAGAAGGAAAGCATACGTCTTTCATCTGAGTGATAACTGCATTCTATTCAGTTTTTAGTACTGTGTTGAATGGTTAGGCGATTCACTTGTAGGGAAGCATTTGTTCGTATTCTGTATACTCAATTTTTTTACAGCAAATCTCGCGTCTTGTCTTTGACAGAAATTCCAGTGAAATCACGTAAAAGCCAACACCGGAAAAAGGCTTTGTAGAATCACTCTGTGAATGTCTTTGAAAACACTTCTTAAGAAGGAAAGCATACGTCTTTCATCTGAGTGAAAACTGCATTCTATTCAGTTTTTAGTACTGTGTTGAATGGTTAGGCAATTCAATTGTAGGAAGCGTTTGTTTGCATTCTGTATGCTCAATTCTTTAACAGCAAATTTCGCATCTTGCCTTTGACAGAAATTCCAGTGAAATCACGTTTAAAAGCCAACGTCAGTAAAAAGGCTTTGTAGAATCACTCTGTGAATGTCTTTGAAAACACTTCTCAAGAAGGAAAGCCTACGTCTTTCATCTGAGTGAAAACTGCATTCTATTCAGTTTTTAGTACTGTGTTGAATGGTTAGGCGATTCACTAGTAGGGAAGCGTTTGTTCCAATTCTGTATACTCAATTCTTTAACAGCAAATCTCGCGTCTTGCATTTGACAGAAATTCCAGTGAAATCACATTTAAAAGCCAACGCCAGTAAAAAGGCTTTGTAGAATCACTCTGTGAATGTCTTTGAAAACACTTCTTAAGAAGGAAAGCATACGTCTTTCATCTGAGTGAAAACTGCATTCTATTCAGTTTTTAGTACTGTGTTGAATGGTTAGGCGATTCACTTGTAGGGAAGCATTTGTTCGCATTCTGTATACTCAATTCTTTAACAGCAAATTTCGCATCTTGCCTTTGACAGAAATTCCAGTGAAATCACGTTTAAAAGCCAACGTCAGTAAAAAGGCTTTGTAGAATCACTCTGTGAATGTCTTTGAAAACACTTCTTAAGAAGGAAAGCATACGTCTTTCATCTGAGTGAAAACTGCATTCTATTCAGTTTTTAGTACTGTGTTGAGTGGTTAGGCGATTCACTAGTAGGGAAGCGTTTGTTCGCATTCTGTATACTCAATTCTTTAACAGCAAATCTCGGGTCTTGCGTTTGACAGAAATTCCAGAGAAATCACGTTTAAAATCCAACGTCAGTAAAAAGGCTTTGTAGAATCACTCTGTGAATGTCTTTGAAAACACTTCTTAAGAAGGAAAGAATACGTCTTTCATCTGAGTGGAAAATGCATTCTATTCAGTTTTTAGTACTGTGTTGAATGGTTAGGCGAGTCAATTGTAGGGAAGCGTTTGTTCCAATTCTGTATACTCAATTCTTTAACAGCAAATCTCGCATCTTGCATTTGACAGAAATTCCAGTGAAATCACATTTAAAAGCCAACACCAGTAAAAAGGCTTTGTAGAATCACTCTGTGAATGTCTTTGAAAACACTTCTTAAGAAGGAAAGCATACGTCTTTCATCTGAGTGAAAACTGCATTCTATTCAGTTTTTTGTACTGTGTTGAATGGTTAGGCGATTCACTTGTAGTGAAGTGTTTGTTTGCATTCTGTATACTCAATTCTTTAACAGCAAATTGCGCATCTTGCCTTTGACAGAAATTCCAGTGAAATCACGTTTAAAAGCCAACGTCAGTAAAAAGGCTTTGTAGAATCACTCTGTGAATGTCTTTGAAAACACTTCTTAAGAAGGAAAGCATACGTCTTTCATCTGAGTGAAAACAGCATTCTATTCAGTTTTTAGTACTGTGTTGAATGGTTAGGCGATTCACTTGTAGGGAAGCGTTTGTTCGCATTCTGTATACTCAATTCTTTAACAACAAATTGCGCATCTTGCCTTTGACAGAAATTCCAGTGAAATCACGTTTAAAAGCCAACATCAGTAAAAAGGCTTTGTATAATCACCCTGTAAATGTCTTTGAAAACACTTCTTAAGAAGGAAAGCATACGTCTTTCATCTGAGTGAAAACTGCATTCTATTCAGTTTTTAGTACTGTGTTGAATGGTTAGGCGATTCACTTGTAGGGAAGCGTTTGTTCGCATTCTCTATACTCAATTCTGTAACAGCAAATCTCGGGTCTTGCGTTTGACAGAAATTCCAGAGAAATCACGTTTAAAATCCAACGTCAGTAAAAAGGCTTTGTAGAATCACTCTGTGAATGTCTTTGAAAACACTTCTTAAGAAGGAAAGAATACGTCTTTCATCTGAGTGAAAAATGCATTCTATTCAGTTTTTAGTACTGTGTTGAATGGTTAGGCGAGTCACTTGTAGGGAAGTGTTTGTTCCAATTCTGTATATTCAATTCTTTAACAGCAAATCTCGCATCTTGCATTTGACAGAAATTCCAGTGAAATCACATTTAAAAGCCAACGCCAGTAAAAAGGCTTTGTAGAATCACTCTGTGAATGTCTTTGAAAACACTTCTTAAGAAGGAAAGCATACATCTTTCATCTGAGTGAAAACTGCATTCTATTCAGTTTTTAGTACTGTGTTGAATGGTTAGGTGATTCACTTGTAGGAGAGTGTTTGTTTGCATTCTGTATACTCAATTCTTTAACAGCAAATTTCACATCTTGCCTTTGACAGAAATTCCAGTGAAATCACGTTTAAAAGCCAACGTCAGTAAAAAGGCTTTGTAGAATCACTCTGTGAATGTCTTTGAAAACACTTCTTAAGAAGGAAAGCATACGTCTTTCATCTGAGTGAAACTGCATTCTATTCAGTTTTTAGTACTGTGTTGAATGGTTAGGCGATTAACTTGTAGGGAAGCATTTGTTCGTATTCTGTATACTCAATTTTTTTACAGCAAATCTCGTGTCTTGTCTTTGACAGAAATTCCAGTGAAATCACGTAAAAGCCAACACCGGTAAAAAGGCTTTGTAGAATCACTCTGTGAATGTCTTTGAAAACACTTCTTAAGAAGGAAAGCATACGTCTTTCATCTGAGTGAAAACTGCATTCTATTCAGTTTTTAGTACTGTGTTGAATGGTTAGGCAATTCACTTGTAGGGAAGCGTTTGTTCGCATTCTGTATACTCAATTCTTTAACAACAAATTGCGCATCTTGCCTTTGACAGAAATTCCAGTGAAATCACGTTTAAAAGCCAACATCAGTAAAAAGGCTTTGTAGAATCACCCTGTAAATGTGTTTGAAACACTTCTTAAGAAGGAAAGCATACGTCTTTCATCTGAGTGAAAACTGCATTCTATTCAGTTTTTAGTACTGTGTTGAATGGTTAGGCGATTCACTTGTAGGGAAGCGTTTGTTCGCATTCTGTGTACTCAATTCTTTAACAGCAAATCTCACAGCTTGCGTTTGACAGAAATTCCAGTGAAATCACCTTTAAAAGCCAACGCCAGTAAAAAGGCTTTGTAGAATCACTCTGTGAATGTCTTTGAAAACAATTCTTAAGAAGGA
This sequence comes from Phyllotis vaccarum, assembly GCA_033318265.1. Classification (NCBI taxonomy): domain Eukaryota; kingdom Metazoa; phylum Chordata; class Mammalia; order Rodentia; family Cricetidae; genus Phyllotis; species Phyllotis vaccarum. The sequence goes on along the minus strand of JARWLC010000040.1, from coordinate 1,698,302 downwards.
AAGCATACGTCTTTCATCTGAGTGAAAACTGCATTTTATTCAGTTTTTATCCTGTGTTGAATGGTTAGGCAATTCAATTGTAGGAAGCGTTTGTTTGCATTCTGTATGCTCAATTCTTTAAAAGCAAATTTCGCATATTGCCTTTGACAGAAATTCCAGTGAAATCACGTTTAAAAGCCAACGTCAGTAAAAAGGCTTTGTAGAATCACTCTGTGAATGTCTTTGAAAACACTTCTCAAGAAGGAAAGCATACGTCTTTCATCTGAGTGAAAACTGCATTCTATTCAGTTTTTAGTACTGTGTTGAATGGTTAGGCGATTCACTAGTAGGGAAGCGTTTGTTCCAATTCTGTATACTCAATTCTTTAACAGCAAATCTCGCGTCTTGCATTTGACAGAAATTCCAGTGAAATCACATTTAAAAGCCAACTCCAGTAAAAAGGCTTTGTAGAATCACTGTGAATGTCTTTGAAAACACTTCTTAAGAAGGAAAGCATACGTCTTTCATCTGAGTGAAAACTGCATTCTATTCAGTTTTTAGAACTGTGTTGAATGGTTAGGCGATTAACTTGTAGGGAAGTTTTGTTTGCATTCTGTATACTCAGTTCTTTAACAGCAAATTGCGCATCTTGCCTTTGACAGAAATTCCAGTAAAATCACGTTTAAAAGCCAACGCCAGTAAAAAGGCTTTGTAGAATCACTCTGTGAATGTCTTTGAAAACACTTCTTAAGAAGGAAAGCATACGTCTTTCATCTGAGTGAAAACTGCATTCTATTCAGTTTTTAGTATTGTGTTGAATGGTTAGGCGATTCACTTGGAGGGAAGCCTTTGTTTGCATTCTGTATACTCAATTCTTTAACAGCAAATCTCGTGTCTTGCTTTTGACAGAAATTCCAGTGAAATCACGTTTAAAAGCCAATGTCAGTAAAAAGGCTTTGTAGAATCACTCTGTGAATGTCTTTGAAAACACTTCTTAAGAAGGAAAGCATACGTCTTTCATCTGAGTGATAACTGCATTCTATTCAGTTTTTAGTACTGTGTTGAATGGTTAGGCGATTCACTTGTAGGGAAGCATTTGTTCGTATTCTGTATACTCAATTTTTTTACAGCAAATCTCACGTCTTGTCTTTGACAGAAATTCCAGTGAAATCACGTAAAAGCCAACACCGGTAAAAAGGCTTTGTAGAATCACTCTGTGAATGTCTTTGAAAACACTTCTTAAGAAGGAAAGCATACGTCTTTCATCTGAGTGAAAACTGCATTCTATTCAGTTTTGAGTACTGTGTTGAATGGTTAGGCGATTCACTTGTAGGGAAGCATTTGTTCGTATTCTGTATTCTCAATTTTTTTACAGCAAATCTTGCGTCTTGTCTTTGACAGAAATTCCAGTGAAATCACGTAAAAGCCAACACCGGTAAAAAGGCTTTGTAGAATCACTCTGTGAATGTCTTTGAAAACACTTCTTAAGAAGGAAAGCATACGTCTTTCATCTGAGTGAAAACTGCATTCTATTCAGTTTTTAGTACTGTGTTGAATGGTTAGGCGATTCACTTGTAGGGAAGCGTTTGTTCGCATTCTCTATACTCAATTCTTTAACAGCAAATCTCACAGCTTGCGTTTGACAGAAATTCCAGTGAAATCACGTTTAAAAGCCAACGCCAGTAAAAAGGCTTTGTAGAATCACTCTGTGAATGTCTTTGAAAACACTTCTTAAGAAGGAAAGCATACGTCTTTCATCTGAGTGAAAACTGCATTCTATTCAGTTTTTAGTACTGTGTTGAATGGTTAGGCAATTCAATTGTAGGAAGCGTTTGTTTGCATTGTGTATGCTCAATTCTTTAACAGCAAATTTCGTATCTTGCCTTTGACAGAAATTCCAGTGAAATCACCTTTAAAAGCCAACGTCAGTAAAAAGGCTTTGTAGAATCACTCTGTGAATGTCTTTGCAAACACTTCTCAAGAAGGAAAGCATACGTCTTTCATCTGAGTGAAAACTGCATTCTATTCAGTTTTTAGTACTGTGTTGAATGGTTAGGCGATTCACTAGTAGGGAAGCGTTTGTTCCAATTCTGTATACTCAATTCTTTAACAGCAAATCTCGCGTCTTGCATTTGACAGAAATTCCAGTGAAATCACATTTAAAAGCCAACGCCAGTAAAAAGGCTTTGTAGAATCACTCTGTGAATGTCTTTGAAAACACTTCTTAAGAAGGAAAGCATACGTCTTTCATCTGAGTGAAAACTGCATTCTATTCAGTTTTTAGTACTGTGTTGAATGGTTAGGCGATTCACTTGTAGGGAAGCATTTGTTCGCATTCTGTATACTCAATTCTTTAACAGCAAATTTCGCATCTTGCCTTTGACAGAAATTCCAGTGAAATCACGTTTAAAAGCCAACGTCAGTAAAAAGGCTTTGTAGAATCACTCTGTGAATGTCTTTGAAAACACTTCTTAAGAAGGAAAGCATACGTCTTTCATCTGAGTGAAAACTGCATTCTATTCAATTTTTAGTAGTGTGTTGAGTGGTTAGGCGATTCACTAGTAGGGAAGCGTTTGTTCGCATTCTGTATACTCAATTCTTTAACAGCAAATCTCGGGTCTTGCGTTTGACAGAAATTCCAGAGAAATCACATTTAAAAGCAAATGCCAGTAAAAAAGGCTTTGTAGAATCACTCTGTGAATGTCTTTGAAAACACTTCTTAAGAAGGAAAGAATACGTCTTTCATCTGAGTGGAAAATGCATTCTATTCAGTTTTTAGTACGGTGTTGAATGGTTAGGCGAGTCAATTGTAGGGAAGCGTTTGTTCCAATTCTGTATATTCAATTCTTTAACAGCAAATCTCACATCTTGCATTTGACAGAAATTCCAGTGAAATCACGTTTAAAAGCCAACGTCAGTAAAAAGGCTTTGTAGAATCACTCTGTGAATGTCTTTGAAAACACTTCTTAAGAAGGAAAGCATACGTCTTTCATCTGAGTGAAAACTGCATTCTATTCAGTTTTTTGTACTGTGTTGATTGTTTAGGCGATTCACTTGTAGTGAAGTGTTTGTTTGCATTCTGTATACTCAATTCTTTAACAGCAAATTGCGCATCTTGCCTTTGACAGAAATTCCAGTGAAATCACGTTTAAAAGCCAACGTCAGTAAAAAGTCTTTGTAGAATCACTCTGTGAATGTCTTTGAAAACACTTCTTAAGAAGGAAAGCATACATCTTTCATATGAGTGAAAATGCATTCTATTCAGTTTTTAGTACTGTGTTGAATGGTTAGGCGATTCACTTGTAGGGAAGCGTTTGTTCGCATTCTGTATACTGAATTCTTTAACAGCAAATCTCGCGTCTTGCATTTGACAGAAATTCCAGTGAAACCACGTTTAAAAGCCAAAGTCAGTAGAAAGGCTTTGTAGAATCACTCTGTGAATGTCTTTGAAAACACTTCTTAAGAAGGAAAGCATACGTCTTTCATCTGAGTGATAACTGCATTCTATTCAGTTTTTAGGACTGTGTTGAATGGTTAGGCGATTCACTTGTAGGGAAGCGTTTGTTCGCATTCTGTATACTCAATTCTTTAACAGCAAATCTCGCGGCTTGCGTTTGAGAGAAATTACAGTGAAATCACATTTAAAAGCCAACACTGGTAAAAAGGCTATGTAGAATCACTCTGTGAATGTCTTTGAAAACACTTCTTAAGAAGGAAAGCATACGTCTTTCATCTGAGTGAAAACTGCATTCTATTCAGTTTTTAGTACTGTGTTGAATGGTTAGGCGATTCACTTGGAGGGAAGCCTTTGTTTGCATTCTGTATACTCAATTCTTTAACAGCAAATCTCGTGTCTTGCTTTTGACAGAAATTCCAGTGAAATCACGTTTAAAATCCAACGTCAGTAAAAAGGCTTTGTAGAATCACTCTGTGAATGTCTTTGAAAACACTTCTTAAGAAGGAAAGCATACTTCTTTCATCTGAGTGATAACTGCATTCTATTCAGTTTTTAGTACTGTGTTGAATGGTTAGGCGATTCACTTGTAGGGAAGCATTTGTTCGTATTCTGTATTCTCAATTTTTTTACAGCAAATCTTGCGTCTTGTCTTTGACAGAAATTCCAGTGAAATCACGTAAAAGCCAACACCGGTAAAAAGGCTTTGTAGAATCACTCTGTGAATGTCTTTGAAAACACTTCTTAAGAAGGAAAGCATACGTCTTTCATCTGAGTGAAAACTGCATTCTATTCAGTTTTTAGTACTGTGTTGAATGGTTAGGCGATTCACTTGTAGGGAAGCGTTTGTTCGCATTCTGTATACTCAATTCTTTAACAGCAAATCTCACAGCTTGCGTTTGACAGAAATTCCAGTGAAATCACGTTTAAAAGCCAACGCCAGTAAAAAGGCTTTGTAGAATCACTCTGTGAATGTCTTTGAAAACACTTCTCAAGAAGGAAAGCATACGTCTTTCATCTGAGTGAAAACTGCATTCTATTCAGTTTTTAGTACTGTGTTGAATGGTTAGGCGATTCACTAGTAGGGAAGCGTTTGTTCCAATTCTGTATACTCAATTCTTTAACAGCAAATCTCGCGTCTTGCATTTGACAGAAATTCCAGTGAAATCACATTTAAAAGCCAACGCCAGTAAAAAGGCTTTGTATAATCACTCTGTGAATGTCTTTGAAAACACTTCTTAAGAAGGAAAGCATACGTCTTTCATCTGAGTGAAAACTGCATTCTATTCAGTTTTTAGTACTGTGTTGAATGGTTAGGCGATTCACTTGTAAGGAAGCGTTTGTTCGCATTCTGTGTACTCAATTCTTTAACAGCAAATCTCACAGCTTGCGTTTGACAGAAATTCCAGTGAAATCACGTTTAAAAGCCAACGCCAGTAAAAAGGCTTTGTAGAATCACTCTGTGAATGTCTTTGAAAACAATTCTTAAGAAGGAAAGCATACGTCTTTCATCTGAGTGAAAACTGCATTTTATTCAGTTTTTATCCTGTGTTGAATGGTTAGGCAATTCAATTGTAGGTAGCGTTTGTTTGCATTCTGTATGCTCAATTCTTTAAAAGCAAATTTCGCATCTTGCCTTTGACAGATATTCCAGTGAAATCACGTTTAAAAGCCAACGTCAGTAAAAAGGCTTTGTAGAATCACTCTGTGAATGTCTTTGAAAACACTTCTCAAGAAGGAAAGCATACGTCTTTCATCTGAGTGAAAACTGCATTCTATTCAGTTTTTAGTACTGTGTTGAATGGTTAGGCGATTCACTAGTAGGGAAGCGTTTGTTCCAATTCTGTATACTCAATTCTTTAACAGCAAATCTCGCGTCTTGCATTTGACAGAAATTCCAGTGAAATCACATTTAAAAGCCAACGCCAGTAAAAAGGCTTTGTAGAATCACTCTGTGAATGTCTTTGAAAACACTTCTTAAGAAGGAAAGCATACGTCTTTCATCTGAGTGAAAACTGCATTCTATTCAGTTTTTAGAACTGTGTTGAATGGTTAGGCGATTAACTTGTAGGGAAGTTTTGTTTGCATTCTGTATACTCAGTTCTTTAACAGCAAATTGCGCATCTTGCCTTTGACAGAAATTCCAGTAAAATCACGTTTAAAAGCCAACGCCAGTAAAAAGGCTTTGTAGAATCACTCTGTGAATGTCTTTGAAAACACTTCTTAAGAAGGAAAGCATACGTCTTTCATCTGAGTGAAAACTGCATTCTATTCAGTTTTTAGTATTGTGTTGAATGGTTAGGCGATTCACTTGGAGGGAAGCCTTTGTTTGCATTCTGTATACTCAATTCTTTAACAGCAAATCTAGTGTCTTGCTTTTGACAGAAATTCCAGTGAAATCACGTTTAAAAGCCAATGTCAGTAAAAAGGCTTTGTAGAATCACTCTGTGAATGTCTTTGAAAACACTTCTTAAGAAGGAAAGCATACGTCTTTCATCTGAGTGATAACTGCATTCTATTCAGTTTTTAGTACTGTGCTGAATGGTTAGGCGATTCACTTGTAGGGAAGCATTTGTTCGTATTCTGTATACTCAATTTTTTTACAGCAAATCTCACGTCTTGTCTTTGACAGAAATTCCAGTGAAATCACGTAAAAGCCAACACCGGTAAAAAGGCTTTGTAGAATCACTCTGTGAATGTCTTTGAAAACACTTCTTAAGAAGGAAAGCATACGTCTTTCATCTGAGTGAAAACTGCATTCTATTCAGTTTTGAGTACTGTGTTGAATGGTTAGGCGATTCACTTGTAGGGAAGCATTTGTTCGTATTCTGTATTCTCAATTTTTTTACAGCAAATCTTGCGTCTTGTCTTTGACAGAAATTCCAGTGAAATCACGTAAAAGCCAACACCGGTATAAAGGCTTTGTAGAATCACTCTGTGAATGTCTTTGAAAACACTTCTTAAGAAGGAAAGCATACGTCTTTCATCTGAGTGAAAACTGCATTCTATTCAGTTTTTAGTACTGTGTTGAATGGTTAGGCGATTCACTTTTAGGGAAGCGTTTCTTCGCATTCTGTATACTCAATTCTTTAACAGCAAATCTCACAGCTTGCGTTTGACAGAAATTCCAGTGAAATCACGTTTAAAAGCCAACGCCAGTAAAAAGGCTTTGTAGAATCACTCTGTGAATGTCTTTGAAAACACTTCTTAAGAAGGAAAGCATACGTCTTTCATCTGAGTGAAAACTGCATTCTATTCAGTTTTTAGTACTGTGTTGAATGGTTAGGCAATTCAATTGTAGGAAGCGTTTGTTTGCATTCTGTATGCTCAATTCTTTAACAGCAAATTTCGTATCTTGCCTTTGACAGAAATTCCAGTGAAATCACCTTTAAAAGCCAACGTCAGTAAAAAGGCTTTGTAGAATCACTCTGTGAATGTCTTTGAAAACACTTCTCAAGAAGGAAAGCATACGTCTTTCATCTGAGTGAAAACTGCATTTTATTCAGTTTTTAGTACTGTGTTGAATGGTTAGGCGATTCACTAGTAGGGAAGCTTTGTTCCAATTCTGTATACTCAATTCTTTAACAGCAAATCTCGCGTCTTACATTTGACAGAAATTCCACTGAAATCACATTTAAAAGCCAACGCCAGTAAAAAGGCTTTGTAGAATCACTCTGTGAATGTCTTTGAAAACACTTCTTAAGAAGGAAAGCATACGTCTTTCATCTGAGTGAAAACTGCATTCTATTCAGTTTTTAGTACTGTGTTGAATGGTTAGGCGATTCACTTGTAGGGAAGCATTTGTTCGCATTCTGTATACTCAATTCTTTAACAGCAAATTTCGCATCTTGCCTTTGACAGAAATTCCAGTGAAATCACGTTTAAAAGCCAACGTCAGTAAAAAGGCTTTGTAGAATCACTCTGTGAATGTCTTTGAAAACACTTCTTAAGAAGGAAAGCATACGTCTTTCATCTGAGTGAAAACTGCATTCTATTCAATTTTTAGTAGTGTGTTGAGTGGTTAGGCGATTCACTAGTAGGGAAGCGTTTGTTCGCATTCTGTATACTCAATTCTTTAACAGCAAATCTCGGGTCTTGCGTTTGACAGAAATTCCAGAGAAATCACGTTTAAAATCCAAAGTCAGTAAAAAGGCTTTGTAGAATCACTCTGTGAATGTCTTTGAAAACACTTCTTAAGAAGGAAAGAATACGTCTTTCATCTGAGTGGAAAATGCATTCTATTCAGTTTTTAGTACTGTTTTGAATGGTTAGGCGAGTCAATTGTAGGGAAGCATTTGTTCCAATTCTGTATACTCAATTCTTTAACAGCAAATCTCGCATCTTGCATTTGACAGAAATTACAGTGAAATCACGTTTAAAAGCCAACGTCAGTAAAAAGGCTTTGTAGAATCACTCTGTGAATGTCTTTGAAAACACTTCTTAAGAAGGAAAGCATACATCTTTCATCTGAGTGAAAACTGCATTCTATTCAGTTTTTTGTACTGTGTTGAATGGTTAGGCGATTCACTTGTAGTGAAGTGTTTGTTTGCATTCTGTATACTCAATTCTTTAACAGCAAATTGCGCATCTTGCCTTTGACAGAAATTCCAGTGAAATCACGTTTAAAAGCCAACGTCAGTAAAAAGTCTTTGTAGAATCACTCTGTGAATGTCTTTGAAAACACTTCTTAAGAAGGAAAGCATACGTCTTTCATATGAGTGAAAATGCATTCTATTCAGTTTTTAGTACTGTGTTGAATGGTTAGGCGATTCACTAGTAGGGAAGCCTTTGTTGGCATTCTGTATACTCAATTCTTTAACAGCAAATCTCGCGTCTTGCATTTGACAGAAATTCCAGTGAAACCACGTTTAAAAGCCAAAGTCAGTAGAAAGGCTTTGTAGAATCACTCTGTGAATGTCTTTGAAAACACTTCTTAAGAAGGAAAGCATACGTCTTTCATCTGAGTGAAAACTGCATTCTATTCAGTTTTTAGGACTGTTTTGAATGGTTAGGCGATTCACTTGTAGGGAAGCGTTTGTTCGCATTCTGTATACTCAATTCTTTAACAGCAAATCTCGCGGCTTGCGTTTGACAGAAATTACAGTGAAATCACGTTTAAAAGCCAACGCCAGTAAAACGGCTTTGTAGAATCACTCTGTAAATGTCTTTGAAAACACTTCTTAAGAAGGAAAGCATATGTCTTTCATCTGAGTGAAAACTGCATTCTATTCAGTTTTTAGAACTGTGTTGAATGGTTAGGCGATTCACTTGTAGGGAAGTTTTGTTTGCATTCTGTATACTCAGTTCTTTAACAGCAAATTGCGCATCTTGCCTTTGACAGAAATTCCAGTAAAATCACGTTTAAAAGCCAACGCCAGTAAAAAGGCTTTGTAGAATCACTCTGTGAATGTCTTTGAAAACACTTCTTAAGAAGGAAAGCATACGTCTTTCATCTGAGTGAAAACTGCATTCTATTCAGTTTTTAGTACTGTGTTGAATGGTTAGGCGATTCACTTGGAGGGAAGCCTTTGTTTGCATTCTGTATACTCAATTCTTTAACAGCAAATCTCGTGTCTTGCTTTTGACAGAAATTCCAGTGAAATCACGTTTAAAATCCAACGTCAGTAAAAAGGCTTTGTAGAATCACTCTGTGAATGTCTTTGAAAACACTTCTTAAGAAGGAAAGCATACTTCTTTCATCTGAGTGATAACTGCATTCTATTCAGTTTTTAGTACTGTGTTGAATGGTTAGGCGATTCACTTGTAGGGAAGCATTTGTTCGTATTCTGTATTCTCAATTTTTTTACAGCAAATCTTGCGTCTTGTCTTTGACAGAAATTCCAGTGAAATCACGTAAAAGCCAACACCGGTAAAAAGGCTTTGTAGAATCACTCTGTGAATGTCTTTGAAAACACTTCTTAAGAAGGAAAGCATACGTCTTTCATCTGAGTGAAAACTGCATTCTATTCAGTTTTTAGTACTGTGTTGAATGGTTAGGCGATTCACTTGTAGGGAAGCGTTTCTTCGCATTCTGTATACTCAATTCTTTAACAGCAAATCTCACAGCTTGCGTTTGACAGAAATTCCAGTGAAATCACGTTTAAAAGCCAACGCCAGTAAAAAGGCTTTGTAGAATCACTCTGTGAATGTCTTTGAAAACACTTCTTAAGAAGGAAAGCATACGTCTTTCATCTGAGTGACAACTGCATTCTATTCAGTTTTTAGTACTGTGTTGAATGGTTAGGCAATTCAATGGTAGGAAGTGTTTGTTTGCATTCTGTATGCTCAATTCTTTAACAGCAAATCTCGCGTCTTTCGTTTGACAGAAATTCCAGTGAAATCACGTTTAAAAGCCAACACCACTAAAAAGGCTTTGTGGAATCACTCTTTGAATGTCTTTGAAAATACTTCTTAAGAAGGAAAGCATACGTCTTTCATCTGAGTGAAAACTGCATTCTATTCAGTTTTTAGTACTGTGTTGAATGGTTAGGCGATTCACTTGTAGGGAAGCATTTGTTCGCATTCTGTATACTCAATTCTTTAACAGCAAATTTCGCATCTTGCCTTTGACAGAAATTCCAGTGAAATCACGTTTAAAAGCCAACGTCAGTAAAAAGGCTTTGTAGAATCACTCTGTGAATGTCTTTGAAAACACTTCTCAAGAAGGAAAGCATACGTCTTTCATCTGAGTGAAAACTGCATTCTATTCAGTTTTTAGTACTGTGTTGAATGGTTAGGCGATTCACTAGTAGGGAAGCGTTTGATCCAATTCTGTATACTCAATTCTTTAACAGCAAATCTCGCGTCTTGCATTTGACAGAAATTCCAGTGAAATCACATTTAAAAGCCAACGCCAGTAAAAAGGCTTTGTAGAATCACTCTGTGAATGTCTTTGAAAACACTTCTTAAGAAGGAAAGCATACGTCTTTCATCTGAGTGAAAACTGCATTCTATTCAGTTTTTAGTACTGTGTTGAATGGTTAGGCGATTCACTTTTAGGGAAGCGTTTCTTCGCATTCTGTGTACTCAATTCTTTAACAGCAAATCTCACAGCTTGCGTTTGACAGAAATTCCAGTGAAATCACGTTTAAAAGCCAACGCCAGTAAAAAGGCTTTGTAGAATCACTCTGTGAATGTCTTTGAAAACAATTCTTAAGAAGGAAAGCATACGTCTTTCATCTGAGTGAAAACTGCATTTTATTCAGTTTTTATCCTGTGTTGAATGGTTAGGCAATTCAATTGTAGGAAGCGTTTGTTTGCATTCTGTATGCTCAATTCTTTAAAAGCAAATTTCGCATCTTGCCTTTGACAGAAATTCCAGTGAAATCACGTTTAAAAGCCAACGTCAGTAAAAAGGCTTTGTAGAATCACTCTGTGAATGTCTTTGAAAACACTTCTCAAGAAGGAAAGCATACGTCTTTCATCTGAGTGAAAACTGCATTCTATTCAGTTTTTAGTACTGTGTTGAATGGTTAGGCGATTCACTAGTAGGGAAGCGTTTGTTCCAATTCTGTATACTCAATTCTTTAACAGCAAATCTCGCGTCTTGCATTTGACAGAAATTCCAGTGAAATCACATTTAAAAGCCAACGCCAGTAAAAAGGCTTTGTAGAATCACTCTGTGAATGTCTTTGAAAACACTTCTTAAGAAGGAAAGCATACGTCTTTCATCTGAGTGAAAACTGCATTCTATTCAGTTTTTAGAACTGTGTTGAATGGTTAGGCGATTAACTTGTAGGGAAGTTTTGTTTGCATTCTGTATACTCAGTTCTTTAACAGCAAATTGCGCATCTTGCCTTTGACAGAAATTCCAGTAAAATCACGTTTAAAAGCCAACGCCAGTAAAAAGGCTTTGTAGAATCACTCTGTGAATGTCTTTGAAAACACTTCTTAAGAAGGAAAGCATACGTCTTTCATCTGAGTGAAAACTGCATTCTATTCAGTTTTTAGTACTGTGTTGAATGGTTAGGCGATTCACTTGTAGGGAAGCGTTTCTTCGCATTCTGTATACTCAATTCTTTAACAGCAAATCTCACAGCTTGCGTTTGACAGAAATTCCAGTGAAATCACGTTTAAAAGCCAACGCCAGTAAAAAGGCTTTGTAGAATCACTCTGTGAATGTCTTTGAAAACACTTCTTAAGAAGGAAAGCATACGTCTTTCATCTGAGTGACAACTGCATTCTATTCAGTTTTTAGTACTGTGTTGAATGGTTAGGCAATTCAATGGTAGGAAGTGTTTGTTTGCATTCTGTATGCTCAATTCTTTAACAGCAAATCTCGCGTCTTTCGTTTGACAGAAATTCCAGTGAAATCACGTTTAAAAGCCAACACCACTAAAAAGGCTTTGTGGAATCACTCTTTGAATGTCTTTGAAAATACTTCTTAAGAAGGAAAGCATACGTCTTTCATCTGAGTGAAAACTGCATTCTATTCAGTTTTTAGTACTGTGTTGAATAGTTAGGCGATTCACTTGTAGGGAAGCATTTGTTCGCATTCTGTATACTCAATTCTTTAACAGCAAATTTCGCATCTTGCCTTTGACAGAAATTCCAGTGAAATCACGTTTAAAAGCCAACGTCAGTAAAAAGGCTTTGTAGAATCACTCTGTGAATGTCTTTGAAAACACTTCTCAAGAAGGAAAGCATACGTCTTTCATCTGAGTGAAAACTGCATTCTATTCAGTTTTTAGTACTGTGTTGAATGGTTAGGCGATTCACTAGTAGGGAAGCGTTTGATCCAATTCTGTATACTCAATTCTTTAACAGCAAATCTCGCGTCTTGCATTTGACAGAAATTCCAGTGAAATCACATTTAAAAGCCAATGCCAGTAAAAAGGCTTTGTAGAATCACACTGTGAATGTCTTAGAAAACAATTCTTAAGAAGGAAAGCATACGTCTTTCATCTGAGTGAAAACTGCATTCTATTCAGTTTTTAGTACTGTGTTGAATGGTTAGGCGATTCACTTTTAGGGAAGCGTTTCTTCGCATTCTGTGTACTCAATTCTTTAACAGCAAATCTCACAGCTTGCGTTTGACAGAAATTCCAGTGAAATCACGTTTAAAAGCCAACGCCAGTAAAAAGGCTTTGTAGAATCACTCTGTGAATGTCTTTGAAAACAATTCTTAAGAAGGAAAGCATACGTCTTTCATCTGAGTGAAAACTGCATTTTATTCAGTTTTTATCCTGTGTTGAATGGTTAGGCAATTCAATTGTAGGAAGCGTTTGTTTGCATTCTGTATGCTCAATTCTTTAAAAGCAAATTTCGCATCTTGCCTTTGACAGAAATTCCAGTGAAATCACGTTTAAAAGCCAACGTCAGTAAAAAGGCTTTGTAGAATCACTCTGTGAATGTCTTTGAAAACACTTCTCAAGAAGGAAAGCATACGTCTTTCATCTGAGTGAAAACTGCATTCTATTCAGTTTTTAGTACTGTGTTGAATGGTTAGGCGATTCACTAGTAGGGAAGCGTTTGTTCCAATTCTGTATACTCAATTCTTTAACAGCAAATCTCGCGTCTTGCATTTGACAGAAATTCCAGTGAAATCACATTTAAAAGCCAACGCCAGTAAAAAGGCTTTGTAGAATCACTCTGTGAATGTCTTTGAAAACACTTCTTAAGAAGGAAAGCATACGTCTTTCATCTGAGTGAAAACTGCATTCTATTCAGTTTTTAGTATTGTGTTGAATGGTTAGGCGATTCACTTGGAGGGAAGCCTTTGTTTGCATTCTGTATACTCAATTCTTTAACAGCAAATCTCGTGTCTTGCTTTTGACAGAAATTCCAGTGAAATCACGTTTAAAAGCCAATGTCAGTAAAAAGGCTTTGTAGAATCACTCTGTGAATGTCTTTGAAAACACTTCTTAAGAAGGAAAGCATACGTCTTTCATCTGAGTGATAACTGCATTCTATTCAGTTTTTAGTACTGTGTTGAATGGTTAGGCGATTCACTTGTAGGGAAGCATTTGTTCGTATTCTGTATACTCAATTTTTTTACAGCAAATCTCGCGTCTTGTCTTTGACAGAAATTCCAGTGAAATCACGTAAAAGCCAACACCGGTAAAAAGGATTTGTAGAATCACTCTGTGAATGTCTTTGAAAACACTTCTTAAGAAGGAAAGCATATGTCTTTCATCTGAGTGAAAACTGCATTCTATTCAGTTTGAGTACTGTGTTGAATGGTTAGGCGATTCACTTGTAGGGAAGCATTTGTTCGTATTCTGTATTCTCAATTTTTTTACAGCAAATCTTGCGTCTTGTCTTTGACAGAAATTCCAGTGAAATCACGTAAAAGCCAACACCGGTAAAAAGGCTTTGTAGAATCACTCTGTGAATGTCTTTGAAAACACTTCTTAAGAAGGAAAGCATACGTCTTTCATCTGAGTGAAAACTGCATTCTATTCAGTTTTTAGTACTGTGTTGAATGGTTAGGCGATTCACTTTTAGGGAAGCGTTTCTTCGCATTCTGTATACTCAATTCTTTAACAGCAAATCTCACAGCTTGCGTTTGACAGAAATTCCAGTGAAATCACGTTTAAAAGCCAACGCCAGTAAAAAGGCTTTGTAGAATCACTCTGTGAATGTCTTTGAAAACACTTCTTAAGAAGGAAAGCATACGTCTTTCATCTGAGTGAAAACTGCATTCTATTCAGTTTTTAGTACTGTGTTGAATGGTTAGGCAATTCAATTGTAGGAAGCGTTTGTTTGCATTCTGTATGCTCAATTCTTTAACAGCAAATTTCGTATCTTGCCTTTGACAGAAATTCCAGTGAAATCACCTTTAAAAGCCAACGTCAGTAAAAAGGCTTTGTAGAATCACTCTGTGAATGTCTTTGAAAACACTTCTCAAGAAGGAAAGCATACGTCTTTCATCTGAGTGAAAACTGCATTCTATTCAGTTTTTAGTACTGTGTTGAATGGTTAGGCGATTCACTAGTAGGGAAGCGTTTGTTCCAATTCTGTATACTCAATTCTTTAACAGCAAATCTCGCGTCTTGCATTTGACAGAAATTCCAGTGAAATCACATTTAAAAGCCAACGCCAGTAAAAAGGCTTTGTAGAATCACTCTGTGAATGTCTTTGAAAACACTTCTTAAGAAGGAAAGCATACATCTTTCATCTGAGTGAAAACTGCATTCTATTCAGTTTTTAGAACTGTGTTGAATGGTTAGGCGATTAACTTGTAGGGAAGTTTTGTTTGCATTCTGTATACTCAGTTCTTTAACAGCAAATTGCGCATCTTGCCTTTGACAGAAATTCCAGTAAAATCACGTTTAAAATCCAACGCCAGTAAAAAGGCTTTGTAGAATCACTCTGTGAATGTCTTTGAAAACACTTCTTAAGAAGGAAAGCATACGTCTTTCATCTGAGTGAAAACTGCATTCTATTCAGTTTTTAGTATTGTGTTGAATGGTTAGGCGATTCACTTGTAGGAAGCGTTTGTTTGCATTCTGTATGCTCAATTCTTTAACAGCAAATCTCGCGTCTTTCGATTGACAGAAATTCCAGTGAAATCACGTTTAAAAGCCAACGCTGGTAAAAAGGCTTTGTAGAATCACTCTGTGAATGTCTTTGAAAACACTTCTTAAGAAGGAAAGCATACGTATTTCATCTGAGTGAAAACTGCATTCTCTTCTGTTTTTAGTACTGTTTTGAATGGTTAGGCGATTCACTTGTAGGGAAGCGTTTGTTTGCATTCTGTATACTGAATTCTTTAACAGCAAATTGCGCATCTTGCCTTTGACAGAAATTCCAGTGAAATCACGTTTAAAAGCCAACGTCAGTAAAAAGGCTTTGTAGAATCACTCTGTGAATGTCTTTGAAAACACTTCTTAAGAAGGAAAGCATACGTCTTTCATCTGAGTGAAAACTGCATTCTATTCAGTTTTTAGTACTGTGTTGAATGGTTAGGCGATTCACTTGTAGGGAAGCCTTTGTTCGCATTCTGTATACTCAATTCTTTAACAGCAAATCTCGAGTCTTGCTTTTGACAGAAATTCCAGTGAAATCACGTTTAAAAGCCAACACCAGTAAAAAGGCTGTGTAGAATCACACTGTGAATGTCTTTGAAAACACTTCTTAAGAAGGAAAGCATACGTCTTTCATCTGAGTGAAAACTGGATTCTATTCAGTTTTTAGTACAGTGTCGAATGGTTAGGCGATTCAATTGTAGGAAGCATTTGTTTGCATTCTGTATGCTCAATTCTTTAACAGCAAATCGCGCGTCTTGCGATTGACAGAAATTCCAGTGAAATCACGTTTAAAAGCCAACGCCAGTAAAAAGGCTTTGAGGAATCACTCTGTGAATGTCTTTGAAAACACTTCTTAAGAAGGAAAGCATACTGCTTTCATCTGAGTGAAAACTGCATTCTATTCAGGTTTAGTACTGTGTTGAATGGTTAGGCGATTCACTTGTAGGGAAGCGTTTGTTTGCATTCTGTATACTCAATTCTTTAACAGCAAATTGCGCATCTTGCCTTTGACAGAAATTCCAATGAGAACACGTTTAAAAGCCAATGTCAGTAAAAAGGCTTTGTAGAATCACTCTCTGAATGTCTTTGGAAACACTTCTTAAGAAGGAAAGCATACGTCTTTCATCTGAGTGAAAACTGCATTCTATTCAGTTTTTAGTACTGTGTTGAATGGTTAGGCGATTCACTTGTAGGAAGCGTTTGTTTGCATTCTGTATGCTCAATTCTTTAACAGCAAATCTCGCGTCTTTCGATTGACAGAAATTCCAGTGAAATCACGTTTAAAAGCCAACGCTGGTAAAAAGGCTTTGTAGAATCACTCTGTGAATGTCTTTGAAAACACTTCTTAAGAAGGAAAGCATACGTATTTCATCTGAGTGAAAACTGCATTCTATTCTGTTTTTAGTACTGTTTTGAATGGTTAGGCGATTCACTTGTAGGGAAGCGTTTGTTTGCATTCTGTATACTGAATTCTTTAACAGCAAATTGCGCATCTTGCCTTTGACAGAAATTCCAGTGAAATCACGTTTAAAAGCCAACGTCAGTAAAAAGGCTTTGTAGAATCACTCTGTGAATGTCTTTGAAAACACTTCTTAAGAAGGAAAGCATACGTCTTTCATCTGAGTGAAAACTGCATTCTATTCAGTTTTTAGAACTGTGTTGAATGGTTAGGCGATTCACTTGTATGGAAGCGTTTGTTTGCATTCTGTATACTCAATTCTTTAACAGCAAATTGCGCATCTTGCCTTTGACAGAAATTCCAGTGAAATCACATTTAAAAGCCAATGTCAGTAAAAAGGCTTTGTAGAATCACTCTGTGAATGTCTTTGAAAACACTTCTTAAGAAGGAAAGCATACGTCTTTCATCTGAGTGAAAACTGCATTCTATTCAATTTTTTGTACTGTGTTGAATGGTTAGGCGATTCACTTGTAGGGAAGCGTTTGTTCGCATTCTGTATACTCAATTCTTTAACAGCAAATCTCGAGTCTTGCTTTTGACAGAAATTCCAGTGAAATCACGTTTAAAAGCCAACACCAGTAAAAAGGCTGTGTAGAATCACTCTGTGAATGTCTTTGAAAACACTTCTTAAGAAGGAAAGCATACGTCTTTCATCTGAGTGAAAACTGCATTCTATTCTGTTTTTAGTACTGTTTTGAATGGTTAGGCGATTCACTCGTAGGGAAGCGTTTGTTTGCATTCTGTATACTGAATTCTTTAACAGCAAATTGCGCATCTTGCCTTTGACAGAAATTCCAGTGAAATCACGTTTAAAAGCCAACGTCAGTAAAAAGGCTTTGTAGAATCACTCTGTGAATGTCTTTGAAAACACTTCTTAAGAAGGAAAGCATACGTCTTTCATCTGAGTGAAAACTGCATTCTATTCAGTTTTTAGTACTGTGTTGAATGGTTAGGCGATTCACTTGTAGGGAAGCCTTTGTTCGCATTCTGTATACTCAATTCTTTAACAGCAAATCTCGCGTCTTGCTTTTGACAGAAATTCCAGTGAAATCACGTTTAAAAGCCAACACCAGTAAAAAGGCTGTGTAGAATCACACTGTGAATGTCTTTGAAAACACTTCTTAAGAAGGAAAGCATACGTCTTTCATCTGAGTGAAAACTGGATTCTATTCAGTTTTTAGTACAGTGTCGAATGGTTAGGCGATTCAATTGTAGGAAGCATTTGTTTGCATTCTGTATGCTCAATTCTTTAACAGCAAATCGCGCGTCTTGCGATTGACAGAAATTCCAGTGAAATCACGTTTAAAAGCCAACGCCAGTAAAAAGGCTTTGAGGAATCAATCTGTGAATGTCTTTGAAAACACTTCTTAAGAAGGAAAGCATACTGCTTTCATCTGAGTGAAAACTGCATTCTATTCAGGTTTAGTACTGTGTTGAATGGTTAGGCGATTCACTTGTAGGGAAGCGTTTGTTTGCATTCTGTATGCTCAATTCTTTAACAGCAAATCTCGCGTCTTTCGATTGACAGAAATTCCAGTGAAATCACGTTTAAAAGCCAACGCTGGTAAAAAGGCTTTGTAGAATCACTCTGTGAATGTCTTTGAAAACACTTCTTAAGAAGGAAAGCATACGTCTTTCATCTGAGTGAAAACTGTATTCTATTCAATTTTTTGTACTGTGTTGAATGTTTAGGCGATTCACTTGTAGGGAAGCGTTTGTTCGCATTCTGTATACTCAATTCTTTAACAGCAAATCTCGAGTCTTGCTTTTGACAGAAATTCCAGTGAAATCACGTTTAAAAGCCAACACCAGTAAAAAGGCTGTGTAGAATCACTCTGTGAATGTCTTTGAAAACACTTCTTAAGAAGGAAAGCATACGTCTTTCATCTGAGTGAAAACTGCATTCTATTCTGTTTTTAGTACTGTTTTGAATGGTTAGGCGATTCACTCGTAGGGAAGCGTTTGTTTGCATTCTGTATACTGAATTCTTTAACAGCAAATTGCGCATCTTGCCTTTGACAGAAATTCCAGTGAAATCACGTTTAAAAGCCAACGTCAGTAAAAAGGCTTTGTAGAATCACTCTGTGAATGTCTTTGAAAACACTTCTTAAGAAGGAAAGCATACGTCTTTCATCTGAGTGAAAACTGCATTCTATTCAGTTTTTAGTACTGTGTTGAATGGTTAGGCGATTCACTTGTAGGGAAGCCTTTGTTCGCATTCTGTATACTCAATTCTTTAACAGCAAATCTCGCGTCTTGCTTTTGACAGAAATTCCAGTGAAATCTCGTTTAAAAGCCAACACCAGTAAAAAGGCTGTGTAGAATCACACTGTGAATGTCTTTGAAAACACTTCTTAAGAAGGAAAGCATACGTCTTTCATCTGAGTGAAAACTGGATTCTATTCAGTTTTTAGTACAGTGTCGAATGGTTAGGCGATTCAATTGTAGGAAGCATTTGTTTGCATTCTGTATGCTCAATTCTTTAACAGCAAATCGCGCGTCTTGCGATTGACAGAAATTCCAGTGAAATCACGTTTAAAAGCCAACGCCAGTAAAAAGGCTTTGAGGAATCACTCTGTGAATGTCTTTGAAAACACTTCTTAAGAAGGAAAGCATACTGCTTTCATCTGAGTGAAAACTGCATTCTATTCAGGTTTAGTACTGTGTTGAATGGTTAGGCGATTCACTTGTAGGGAAGCGTTTGTTTGCATTCTGTATGCTCAATTCTTTAACAGCAAATCTCGCGTCTTTCGATTGACAGAAATTCCAGTGAAATCACGTTTAAAAGCCAACGCTGGTAAAAAGGCTTTGTAGAATCACTCTGTGAATGTCTTTGAAAACACTTCTTAAGAAGGAAAGCATACGTATTTCATCTGAGTGAAAACTGCATTCTATTCTGTTTTTAGTACTGTTTTGAATGGTTAGGCGATTCACTTGTAGGGAAGCGTTTGTTTGCATTCTGTATACTGAATTCTTTAACAGCAAATTGCGCATCTTGCCTTTGACAGAAATTCCAGTGAAATCACCTTTAAAAGCCAACGTCAGTAAAAAGGCTTTGTAGAATCACTCTGTGAATGTCTTTGAAAACACTTCTTAAGAAGGAAAGCATACGTCTTTCATCTGAGTGAAAACTGCATTCTGTTCAGTTTTTAGAACTGTGTTGAATTGTTAGGCGATTCACTTGTATGGAAGCGTTTGTTTGCATTCTGTATACTCAATTCTTTAACAGCAAATTGCGCATCTTGCCTTTGACAGAAATTCCAGTGAAATCACATTTAAAAGCCAATGTCAGTAAAAAGGCTTTGTAGAATCACTCTGTGAATGTCTTTGAAAACACTTCTTAAGAAGGAAAGCATACGTCTTTCATCTGAGTGAAAACTGCATTCTATTCAATTTTTTGTACTGTGTTGAATGGTTAGGCGATTCACTTGTAGGGAAGCGTTTGTTCGCATTCTGTATACTCAATTCTTTAACAGCAAATCTCGAGTCTTGCTTTTGACAGAAATTCCAGTGAAATCACGTTTAAAAGCCAACACCAGTAAAAAGGCTGTGTAGAATCACTCTGTGAATGTCTTTGAAAACACTTCTTAAGAAGGAAAGCATACATCTTTCATCTGAGTGAAAACAGCATTCTATTCTGTTTTTAGTACTGTTTTGAATGGTTAGGCGATTCACTCGTAGGGAAGCGTTTGTTTGCATTCTGTATACTGAATTCTTTAACAGCAAATTGCGCATCTTGCCTTTGACAGAAATTCCAGTGAAATCACGTTTAAAAGCCAACGTCAGTAAAAAGGCTTTGTAGAATCACTCTGTGAATGTCTTTGAAAACACTTCTTAAGAAGGAAAGCATACGTCTTTCATCTGAGTGAAAACTGCATTCTATTCAGTTTTTAGTACTGTGTTGAATGGTTAGGCGATTCACTTGTAGGGAAGCCTTTGTTCGCATTCTGTATACTCAATTCTTTAACAGCAAATCTCGCGTCTTGCTTTTGACAGAAATTCCAGTGAAATCACGTTTAAAAGCCAACACCAGTAAAAAGGCTGTGTAGAATCACACTGTGAATGTCTTTGAAAACACTTCTTAAGAAGGAAAGCATACGTCTTTCATCTGAGTGAAAACTGGATTCTATTCAGTTTTTAGTACAGTGTCGAATGGTTAGGCGATTCAATTGTAGGAAGCATTTGTTTGCATTCTGTATGCTCAATTCTTTAACAGCAAATCGCGCGTCTTGCGATTGACAGAAATTCCAGTGAAATCACGTTTAAAAGCCAACGCCAGTAAAAAGGCTTTGAGGAATCACTCTGTGAATGTCTTTGAAAACACTTCTTAAGAAGGAAAGCATACTGCTTTCATCTGAGTGAAAACTGCATTCTATTCAGGTTTAGTACTGTGTTGAATGGTTAGGCGATTCACTTGTAGGGAAGCGTTTGTTTGCATTCTGTATACTCAATTCTTTAACAGCAAATTGCGCATCTTGCCTTTGACAGAAATTCCAAAGAGAACACGTTTAAAAGCCAATGTCAGTAAAAAGGCTTTGTAGAATCACTCTCTGAATGTCTTTGGAAACACTTCTTAAGAAGGAAAGCATACGTCTTTCATCTGAGTGAAAACTGCATTCTATTCAGTTTTTAGTACTGTGTTGAATGGTTAGGCGATTCACTTGTAGGAAGCGTTTGTTTGCATTCTGTATGCTCAATTCTTTAACAGCAAATCTCGCGTCTTTCGATTGACAGAAATTCCAGTGAAATCACGTTTAAAAGCCAACGCTGGTAAAAAGGCTTTGTAGAATCACTCTGTGAATGTCTTTGAAAACACTTCTTAAGAAGGAAAGCATACGTCTTTCATCTGAGTGAAAACTGCATTCTATTCTGTTTTTAGTACTGTTTTGAATGGTTAGGCGATTCACTCGTAGGGAAGCGTTTGTTTGCATTCTGTATACTCAATTCTTTAACAGTAAATTGCGCATCTTGCCTTTGACAGAAATTCCAGTGAAATCACGTTTAAAAGCCAACGTCAGTAAAAAGGCTTTGTAGAATCACTCTGTGAATGTCTTTGAAAACACTTCTTAAGAAGGAAAGCATACGTCTTTCATCTGAGTGAAAACTGCATTCTATTCAGTTTTTAGTACTGTGTTGAATGGTTAGGCGATTCACTTGTAGGGAAGCCTTTGTTCGCATTCTGTATACTCAATTCTTTAACAGCAAATCTCGTGTCTTGCTTTTGACAGAAATTCCAGTGAAATCACGTTTAAAAGCCAACACCAGTAAAAAGGCTGTGTAGAATCACTCTGTGAATGTCTTTGAAAACACTTCTTAAGAAGGAAAGCATACGTCTTTCATCTGAGTGAAAACTGCATTCTATTCAGTTTTTAGTACAGTGTTGAATGGTTAGGCGATTGAATTGTAGGAAGCGTTTGTTTGCATTCTGTATGCTCAATTCTTTAACAGCAAATTGCGCGTCTTGCGATTGACAGAAATTCCAGTGAAATCACGTTTAAAAGCCAACGTCAGTAAAAAGGCTTTGTAGAATCACTCTCTGAATGTCTTTGAAAACACTTCTTAAGAAGGAAAGAATACTTCTTTCATCTGAGTGAAAACTGCATTGTATTCAGGTTTAGTACTGTGTTGAATGGTTAGGCGATTCACTTGTAGGGAAGCGTTTGTTTGCATTCTGTATACTCAATTCTTTAACAGCAAATTGCGCATCTTGCCTTTGACAGAAATTCCAATGAGAACACGTTTAAAAGCCAATGTCAGTAAAACGGCTTTGTAGAATCACTCTCTGAATGTCTTTGGAAACACTTCTTAAGAAGGAAAGCATACGTCTTTCATCTGAGTGAAAACTGCATTCTATTCAGTTTTTAGTACTGTGTTGAATGGTTAGGCGATTCACTTGTAGGGAAGCGTTTGTTTGCATTCTGTATACTCAATTCTTTAACAGCAAATCTCGCGTCTTGCCATTGACAGAAATTCCAGTGAAATCACGTTTAAAAGCCAAAGCCAGAAAAAAGGCTTTGTAGAATCACTCTGTTAATGTCTTTGAAAACACTTCTTAAGAAGGAAAGCATACGTCTTTCATCTGAGTGAAAACTGCATTCTATTCAGTTTTTAGTACTGTGTTGAATGATTAGGCGATTCAATTGTAGGAAGCGTTTGTTTGCATTCTGTATACTGAATTCTTTAACAGCAAATTGCGCATCTTGCCTTTGACAGAAATTCCAGTGAAATCACGTTTAAAAGCCAACGTCAGTAAAAAGGCTTTGTAGAATCACTCTGTGAATGTCTTTGAAAACACTCCTTAAGAAGGAAAGCATACGTCTTTCATCTGAGTGAAAACTGCATTCTATTCAGTTTTTAGTACTGTGTTGAATGGTTAGGCGATTCACTTGTAGGGAAGCCTTTGTTCGCATTCTGTATACTCAATTCTTTAACAGAAAATCTCGCATCTTGCTTTTGACAGAAATTCCAGTGAAATCACGTTTAAAAGCCAACACCAGTAAAAAGGCTGTGTAGAATCACTCTGTGAATGTCTTTGAAAACACTTCTTAAGAAGGAAAGCATACGTCTTTCATCTGAGTGAAAACTGCATTCTATTCAGTTTTTAGTACAGTGTTGAATGGTTAGGCGATTCAATTGTAGGAAGCGTTTGTTTGCATTCTGTATGCTCAATTCTTTAACAGCAAATTGCGCATCTTGCCTTTGACAGAAATTCCAATGAGAACACGTTTAAAAGCCAATGTCAGTAAAAAGGCTTTGTAGAATCACTCTCTGAATGTCTTTGGAAACACTTCTTAAGAAGGAAAGCATACGTCTTTCATCTGAGTGAAAACTGCATTCTATTCAGTTTTTAGTACTGTGTTGAATGGTTAGGCGATTCACTTGTAGGGAAGCGTTTGTTTGCATTCTGTATACTCAATTCTTTAACAGCAAATCTCGCGTCTTGCCATTGACAGAAATTCCAGTGAAATCACGTTTAAAAGCCAACGCCAGAAAAAAGGCTTTGTAGAATCACTCTGTGAATGTCTTTGAAAACACTTCTTAAGAAGGAAAGCATACGTCTTTCATCTGAGTGAAAACTGCATTCTATTCAGTTTTTAGTACTGTGTTGAATGATTAGGGGATTCAATTGTAGGAAGCGTTTGTTTGCATTCTGTATGCTCAATTCTTTAAGAGCAAATCTCGCGTCTTTCGATTGACAGAAATTCCAGTGAAATCACGTTTAAAAGCCAACGCTGGTAAAAAGGCTTTGTAGAATCACTCTGTGAATGTCTTTGAAAACACTTCTTAAGAAGGAAAGCATACGTATTTCATCTGAGTGAAAACTGCATTCTATTCAGTTTTTAGAACTGTGTTGAATGGTTAGGCGATTCACTTGTATGGAAGCGTTTGTTTGCATTCTGTATACTGAATTCTTTAACAGCAAATTGCGCATCTTGCCTTTGACAGAAATTCCAGTGAAATCACGTTTAAAAGCCAACGTCAGTAAAAAGGCTTTGTAGAATCACTCTGTGAATGTCTTTGAAAACACTTCTTAAGAAGGAAAGCATACGTATTTCATCTGAGTGAAAACTGCATTCTATTCAGTTTTTAGAACTGTGTTGAATGGTTAGGCGATTCACTTGTATGGAAGCGTTTGTTTGCATTCTGTATACTCAATTCTTTAACAGCAAATTGCGCATCTTGCCTTTGACAGAAATTCCAGTGAAATCACGTTTAAAAGCCAACGTCAGTAAAAAGGCTTTGTAGAATCACTCTGTGAATGTCTTTGAAAACACTTCTTAAGAAGGAAAGCATACGTCTTTCATCTGAGTGAAAACTGCATTCTATTCAGTTTTTAGTACTGTGTTGAATGGTTAGGCGATTCACTTGTAGGGAAGCCTTTGTTCGCATTCTGTATACTCAATTCTTTAACAGCAAATCTCGCGTCTTGCTTTTGACAGAAATTCCAGTGAAATCACGTTTAAAAGCCAACACCAGTAAAAAGGCTGTGTAGAATCACACTGTGAATGTCTTTGAAAACACTTCTTAAGAAGGAAAGCATACGTCTTTCATCTGAGTGAAAACTGGATTCTATTCAGTTTTTAGTACAGTGTCGAATGGTTAGGCGATTCAATTGTAGGAAGCATTTGTTTGCATTCTGTATGCTCAATTCTTTAACAGCAAATCGCGCGTCTTGCGATTGACAGAAATTCCAGTGAAATCACGTTTAAAAGCCAACGCCAGTAAAAAGGCTTTGAGGAATCACTCTGTGAATGTCTTTGAAAACACTTCTTAAGAAGGAAAGCATACTGCTTTCATCTGAGTGAAAACTGCATTCTATTCAGGTTTAGTACTGTGTTGAATGGTTAGGCGATTCACTTGTAGGGAAGCGTTTGTTTGCATTCTGTATGCTCAATTCTTTAACAGCAAATCTCGCGTCTTTCGATTGACAGAAATTCCAGTGAAATCACGTTTAAAAGCCAACGCTGGTAAAAAGGCTTTGTAGAATCACTCTGTGAATGTCTTTGAAAACACTTCTTAAGAAGGAAAGCATACGTCTTTCATCTGAGTGAAAACTGCATTCTATTCAATTTTTTGTACTGTGTTGAATGGTTAGGCGATTCACTTGTAGGGAAGCGTTTGTTCGCATTCTGTATACTCAATTCTTTAACAGCAAATCTCGAGTCTTGCTTTTGACAGAAATTCCAGTGAAATCACGTTTAAAAGCCAACACCAGTAAAAAGGCTGTGTAGAATCACTCTGTGAATGTCTTTGAAAACACTTCTTAAGAAGGAAAGCATACATCTTTCATCTGAGTGAAAACTGCATTCTATTCTGTTTTTAGTACTGTTTTGAATGGTTAGGCGATTCACTCGTAGGGAAGCGTTTGTTTGCATTCTGTATACTGAATTCTTTAACAGCAAATTGCGCATCTTGCCTTTGACAGAAATTCCAGTGAAATCACGTTTAAAAGCCAACGTCAGTAAAAAGGCTTTGTAGAATCACTCTGTGAATGTCTTTGAAAACACTTCTTAAGAAGGAAAGCATACGTCTTTCATCTGAGTGAAAACTGCATTCTATTCAGTTTTTAGTACTGTGTTGAATGGTTAGGCGATTCACTTGTAGGGAAGCCTTTGTTCGCATTCTGTATACTCAATTCTTTAACAGCAAATCTCGCGTCTTGCTTTTGACAGAAATTCCAGTGAAATCACGTTTAAAAGCCAACACCAGTAAAAAGGCTGTGTAGAATCACACTGTGAATGTCTTTGAAAACACTTCTTAAGAAGGAAAGCATACGTCTTTCATCTGAGTGAAAACTGCATTCTATTCAGTTTTTAGTACAGTGTTGAATGGTTAGGCGATTGAATTGTAGGAAGCGTTTGTTTGCATTCTGTATGCTCAATTCTTTAACAGCAAATCGCGCGTCTTGCGATTGACAGAAATTCCAGTGAAATCACGTTTAAAAGCCAACGTCAGTAAAAAGGCTTTGTAGAATCACTCTCTGAATGTCTTTGAAAACACTTCTTAAGAAGGAAAGAATACTTCTTTCATCTGAGTGAAAACTGCATTGTATTCAGGTTTAGTACTGTGTTGAATGGTTAGGCGATTCACTTGTAGGGAAGCGTTTGTTTGCATTCTGTATACTCAATTCTTTAACAGCAAATTGCGCATCTTGCCTTTGACAGAAATTCCAATGAGAACACGTTTAAAAGCCAATGTCAGTAAAACGGCTTTGTAGAATCACTCTCTGAATGTCTTTGGAAACACTTCTTAAGAAGGAAAGCATACGTCTTTCATCTGAGTGAAAACTGCATTCTATTCAGTTTTTAGTACTGTGTTGAATGGTTAGGCGATTCACTTGTAGGGAAGCGTTTGTTTGCATTCTGTATACTCAATTCTTTAACAGCAAATCTCGCGTCTTGCCATTGACAGAAATTCCAGTGAAATCACGTTTAAAAGCCAAAGCCAGAAAAAAGGCTTTGTAGAATCACTCTGTTAATGTCTTTGAAAACACTTCTTAAGAAGGAAAGCATACGTCTTTCATCTGAGTGAAAACTGCATTCTATTCAGTTTTTAGTACTGTGTTGAATGATTAGGCGATTCAATTGTAGGAAGCGTTTGTTTGCATTCTGTATACTGAATTCTTTAACAGCAAATTGCGCATCTTGCCTTTGACAGAAATTCCAGTGAAATCACGTTTAAAAGCCAACGTCAGTAAAAAGGCTTTGTAGAATCACTCTGTGAATGTCTTTGAAAACACTCCTTAAGAAGGAAAGCATACGTCTTTCATCTGAGTGAAAACTGCATTCTATTCAGTTTTTAGTACTGTGTTGAATGGTTAGGCGATTCACTTGTAGGGAAGCCTTTGTTCGCATTCTGTATACTCAATTCTTTAACAGAAAATCTCGCATCTTGCTTTTGACAGAAATTCCAGTGAAATCACGTTTAAAAGCCAACACCAGTAAAAAGGCTGTGTAGAATCACTCTGTGAATGTCTTTGAAAACACTTCTTAAGAAGGAAAGCATACGTCTTTCATCTGAGTGAAAACTGCATTCTATTCAGTTTTTAGTACAGTGTTGAATGGTTAGGCGATTCAATTGTAGGAAGCGTTTGTTTGCATTCTGTATGCTCAATTCTTTAACAGCAAATCGCGCGTCTTGCGATTGACAGAAATTCCAGTGAAATCACGTTTAAAAGCCAACGCCAGTAAAAAGGCTTTGAGGAATCACTCTGTGAATGTCTTTGAAAACACTTCTTAAGAAGGAAAGCATACTTCTTTCATCTGAGTGAAAACTGCATTCTATTCAGGTTTAGTACTGTGTTGAATGGTTAGGCAATTCACTTGTAGGGAAGCGTTTGTTTGCATTCTGTATACTCAATTCTTTAACAGCAAATTGCGCATCTTGCCTTTGACAGAAATTCCAATGAGAACACGTTTAAAAGCCAATGTCAGTAAAAAGGCTTTGTAGAATCACTCTCTGAATGTCTTTGGAAACACTTCTTAAGAAGGAAAGCATACGTCTTTCATCTGAGTGAAAACTGCATTCTATTCAGTTTTTAGTACTGTGTTGAATGGTTAGGCGATTCACTTGTAGGGAAGCGTTTGTTTGCATTCTGTATACTCAATTCTTTAACAGCAAATCTCGCGTCTTGCCATTGACAGAAATTCCAGTGAAATCACGTTTAAAAGCCAACGCCAGAAAAAAGGCTTTGTAGAATCACTCTGTGAATGTCTTTGAAAACACTTCTTAAGAAGGAAAGCATACGTCTTTCATCTGAGTGAAAACTGCATTCTATTCAGTTTTTAGTACTGTGTTGAATGATTAGGGGATTCAATTGTAGGAAGCGTTTGTTTGCATTCTGTATGCTCAATTCTTTAAGAGCAAATCTCGCGTCTTTCGATTGACAGAAATTCCAGTGAAATCACGTTTAAAAGCCAACGCTGGTAAAAAGGCTTTGTAGAATCACTCTGTGAATGTCTTTGAAAACACTTCTTAAGAAGGAAAGCATACGTATTTCATCTGAGTGAAAACTGCATTCTATTCAGTTTTTAGAACTGTGTTGAATGGTTAGGCGATTCACTTGTATGGAAGCGTTTGTTTGCATTCTGTATACTGAATTCTTTAACAGCAAATTGCGCATCTTGCCTTTGACAGAAATTCCAGTGAAATCACGTTTAAAAGCCAACGTCAGTAAAAAGGCTTTGTAGAATCACTCTGTGAATGTCTTTGAAAACACTTCTTAAGAAGGAAAGCATACGTATTTCATCTGAGTGAAAACTGCATTCTATTCAGTTTTTAGAACTGTGTTGAATGGTTAGGCGATTCACTTGTATGGAAGCGTTTGTTTGCATTCTGTATACTCAATTCTTTAACAGCAAATTGCGCATCTTGCCTTTGACAGAAATTCCAGTGAAATCACGTTTAAAAGCCAATGTCAGTAAAAAGGCTTTGTAGAATCACTCTGTGAATGTCTTTGAAAACACTTCTTAAGAAGGAAAGCATACGTCTTTCATCTGAGTGAAAACTGCATTCTATTCAGTTTTTAGTACTGTGTTGAATGGTTCGGCTATTCACTTGTAGGGAAGCTTTTGTTTGCATTCTGTATACTCAATTCTTTAACAGCAAATTGCGCTTCTTGCCTTTGACAGAAATTCCAGTGAAATCACCTTTAATAGCCAACGTCAGTAAAAAGGCTTTGTAGAATCACTCTGTGAATGTCTTTGGAAACACTTCTTAAGAAGGAACGCATACGTATTTCATCTGAGTGAAAACTGCATTCTATTCAGTTTTTAGTACTGTGTTGAATGGTTAGGCGATTCACTTGTAGGGAAGCGTTTGTTCGCATTCTGTATACTCAATTCTTTAACAGCAAATCTCGTGGCTTGCGTTTGACAGAAATTCCAGTGAAATCACGTTTAAAAGCCAACACCAGTAAAAAGGCTTTGTAGAATCACTCTGTGAATGTCTTTGAAAACACTTCTTAAGAAGGAAAGCATACGTCTTTCATCTGAGTGAAAACTGCATTCTATTCAGTTTTTAGTACTGTGTTGAATGGTTAGGTGATTCAATTGTAGGAAGCGTTTGTTTGCATTCTGTATACTCAATTCTTTAACAGCAAATCTCACGTCTTGCGATTGACAGAAATTCCAGTGAAATCACATTTAAAAGCCAACACCGGTAAAAAGGCTTTGTAGAATCACTCTGTGAATGTCTTTGAAAACACTTCTTAAGAAGGAAAGCATAGGTCTTTATTCTGTGAAAACTGCATTCTATTCAGTTTTTAGTACTGTGTTGAATGGTTAGGCGATTCACTTGTAGGGAAGCATTTGTTCGCATTCTGTATACTCAATTCTTTAACAGCAAATCTCGCCTCTTGCGTTTGACAAAAATTCCAGTGAAATCACGTTTAAAAGCCAAGGAAAGTAAAAAGGCTTTGTAGAAACACTCTGTGAATGTCTTTGAAACACTTCTTAAAAAGGAAAGCATATGTCTTTCATCTGAGTGAAAACTGCATTCTATTCAGTTTTTAGTACTGTGTTGAATCGTTAGGCGATTCCCTTGTATGGAAGCGTTGGTTTGCATTCTGTATACTCAATTCTTTAACAGCAAATTGCGCATCTTGCCTTTGACAGAAATTCCAGTGAAATCACCTTTAAAAGTCAACGTCAGTAAAAAGGCTTTGTAGAATCACTCTGTGAATGTCTTTGGAAACACTTCTTAAGAAGGAAAGCATAGGTCTTTCATCTGATTGAAAACTGCATTCTATTCAGTTTTTAGTACTGTGTTGAATGGTTAGGCGATTCACTTGTAGGGAAGCGTTTGTTTGCATTCTGTATACTCAATTCTTTAACAGCAAATTGCGCATCTTGCCTTTGACAGAAATTCCAATGAAAACACGTTTAAAAGCCAACGTCAGTAAAAAGGCTTTGTAGAATCACTCTGTGAATGTCTTTGAAAACACTTCTTAAGAAGGAATGCATACATACGTCTTTCATCTGAGTGAAAACTGCATTCTATTCTGTTTTTATTACTGTGTTGAATGGTTAGGCGATTCACTTGTAGGGAAGCGTTTGTTCGCATTCTGTATACTCAATTCTTTAACAGCAAATCTAGTGGCTTGCGTTTGACAGAAATTCCAGTGAAATCACGTTTAAAAGCCAACGCCAGTAAAAAGGCTTTGTAGAATCACTCTGTGAATGTCTTTGAAAACACTTCTTAAGAAGGAAAGCATACGTCTTTCATCTGAGTGAAAACTGCATTCTATTCAGTTTTTAGTACTGTGTTGAATGGTTAGGCGATTCAATTGTAGGAAGCGTTTGTTTGCATTCTGTATGCTCAATTCTTTAACAGCAAATCTCACGTCTTGCGATTGACAGAAATTCCAGTGAAATCACATTTAAAAGCCAACACCGGTAAAAAGGCTTTGTAGAATCACTCTGTGAATGTCTTTGAAAACACTTCTTAAGAAGGAAAGCATACGTATTTCATCTGAGTGAAAACTGCATTCTATTCAGTTTTTAGAACTGTGTTGAATGGTTAGGCGATTCACTTGTATGGAAGCGTTTGTTTGCATTCTGTATACTCAATTCTTTAACAGCAAATCTTGCAACTTGTGTTTGACAGAAATTCCAGTGAAATCACGTTTAAAAGCCAACGCCAGTAAAAAGGCTTTGTAGAATCACTCTGTGAATGTCTTTGGAAACACTTCTTAAGAAGGAAAGCATACGTCTTTCATCTGAGTGAAAACTGCATTCTATTCAGTTTTTAGTACTGTGTTGAATGGTTAGGCAATTCACTTGTAGGGAAGCGTTTGTTTGCATTCTGTATACTCAATTCTTTAACAGCAAATTGCGCATCTTGCCTTTGACAGAAATTCCAGTGAAATCACCTTTAAAAGCCAAAGTCAGTAAAAAGGTTTTGTAGAATCACTCTGTGAATGTCTTTGGAAACACTTCTTAAGAAGGAAAGCATAGGTCTTTCATCTGAGTGAAAACTGCATTCTATTCAGTTTTTAGTACTGTGTTGAATGGTTAGGCAATTCACTTGTAGGGAAACGTTTGTTCGCATTCTGTATACTCAATTCTTTAACAGCAAATCTCATGGCTTGCGTTTGACAGAAATTCCAGTGAAATCACGTTTAAAAGCCAACGTCAGTAAAAAGGCTTTGTAGAAACACTCTGTGAATGTCTTTGAAAACACTTTTTAAAAAGGAAAGCATACGTCTTTCATCTAAGTGAAAACTGCATTCTATTCAGTTTTTAGTATTGTGTTGAATGGTTAGGCGATTCACTTGTAGGGAAGCGTTTGTTCGCATTCTGTATACTCAATTCTTTAACAGCAAATCTCGAGTCTTGCTTTTGACAGAAATTCCAGTGAAATCACGTTTAAAAGCCAACACCAGTAAAAAGGCTGTGTAGAATCACTGTGTGAATGTCTTTGAAAACACTTCTTAAGAAGGAAAGCATACGTCTTTCATCTGAGTGAAAACTGCATTCTATTCTGTTTTTAGTACTGTTTTGAATGGTTAGGCGATTCACTTGTAGGGAAGCGTTTGTTTGCATTCTGTATACTGAATTCTTTAACAGCAAATTGCGCATCTTGCCTTTGACAGAAATTCCAGTGAAATCACGTTTAAAAGCCAACACCAGTAAAAAGGCTGTGTAGAATCACTGTGTGAATGTCTTTGAAAACACTTCTTAAGAAGAAAAGCATACGTCTTTCATGTGAGTGAAAACTGCATTCTATTCTGTTTTTAGTACTGTTTTGAATGGTTAGGCGATTCACTTGTAGGGAAGCGTTTGTTTGCATTCTGTATACTGAATTCTTTAACAGCAAATTGCGCATCTTGCCTTTGACAAAAATTCCAGTGAAATCACGTTTAAAAGCCAACGTCAGTAAAAAGGCTTTGTAGAATCACTCTGTGAATGTCTTTGAAAACACTTCTTAAGAAGGAAAGCATACGTCTTTCATCTGAGTGAAAACTGCATTCTATTCAGTTTTTAGTAATGTGTTGAATGGTTAGGTGATTCAATTGTAGGAAGCATTTGTTTGCATTCTGTATACTCAATTCTTTAACAGCAAATTGCGCATCTTGCCTTTGACAGAAATTCCAATGAGAACACGTTTAAAAGCCACTGTCAGTAAAAAGGCTTTGTAGAATCACTCTGTGAATGTCTTTGAAAACACTTCTTAAGAAGGAAAGCATACGTCTTTCATCTGAGTGAAAACTGCATTCTATTCAGTTTTTAGTACTGTGTTGAATGGTTAGGCGATTCACTTGTGGGGAAGCGTTTGTTCGCATTCTGTATACTCAATTCTTTAACAGCAAATCTCGCAGCTTGCGTTTGACAGAAATTCCAGTGAAATCACGTTTAAAAGCCAAAGCCAGTAAAAAGGCTTTGTAGAATCACTCTGTGAATGTCTTTGAAAACACTTCTTAAGAAGGAAAGCATACGTCTTTCATCTGAGTGAAAACTGCATTCTATTCAGTTTTTAGTACTGTGTTGAATGGTTAGGCGATTCAATTGTAGGAAGCGTTTGTTTGCATTCTGTATACTCAATTCTTTAACAGCAAATCTCGTGTCTTGCCATTGACAGAAATTCCTTTGAAATAACGTTTAAAAGACAACGCCAGAAAAAAGGCTTTGTAGAATCACTCTGTGAATGTCTTTGAAAACACTTCTTAAGAAGGAAAGCATACGTCTTTCATCTGAGTGAAAACTGCATTCTATTCAGTTTTTAGTACTGTGTTGAATGGTTAGGCGATTCAGTTGTAGGGAAGCGTTTGTTTGCATTCTGTATACTCAATTCTTTAACAGCAAATTGCGCATCTTGCCTTTGACAGAAATTCCAGTGAAATCACCTTTAAAAGCCAACGTCAGTAAAAAGGCTTTGTAGAATCACTCTGTGAATGTCTTTGGAAACACTTCTTAAGAAGGAAAGCATAAGTCTTTCATCTGAGTGAAAAATGCATTCTATTCAGTTTTTAGTACTGTGTTGAATGCTTAGGCGATTCACTTGTAGGGAAGCGTTTGTTCGCATTCTGTATACTCAATTCTTTAACAGCAAATCTCGAGTCTTGCTTTTGACAGAAATTCCAGTGAAATCATGTTTAAAAGCCAACGTCAGTAAAAAGGCTTTGTAGAAACACTCTGTGAATGTCTTTGAAAACACTTTTTAAAAAGGAAAGCATACGTCTTTCATCTGAGTGAAAACTGCATTCTATTCAGTTTTTAGTATTGTGTTGAATGGTTAGGCGATTCACTTGTAGGGAAGCGTTTGTTCGCATTCTGTATACTCAATTCTTTAACAGCAAATCTCGTGTCTTGCTTTTGACAGAAATTCCAGTGAAATCACGTTTAAAAGCCAACACCAGTAAAAAGGCTGTGTAGAATCACTGTGTGAATGTCTTTGAAAACACTTCTTAAGAAGGAAAGCATACGTCTTTCATCTGAGTGAAAACTGCATTCTATTCTGTTTTTAGTACTGTTTTGAATGGTTAGGCGATTCACTTGTAGGGAAGCGTTTGTTTGCATTCTGTATACTGAATTCTTTAACAGCAAATTGCGCATCTTGCCTTTGACAGAAATTCCAGTGAAATCACGTTTAAAAGCCAACGTCAGTAAAAAGGATTTGTAGAATCACTCTGTGAATGTCTTTGAAAACACTTCTAAAGAAGGAAAGCATACGTCTTTCATCTGAGTGAAAACTGCATTCTATACAGTTTTTAGTAATGTGTTGAATGGTTAGGTGATTCAATTGTAGGAACCATTTGTTTGCATTCTGTATACTCAATTCTTTAACAGCAAATTGCGCATCTTGCCTTTGACAGAAATTCCAATGAGAACACGTTTAAAAGCCACTGTCAGTAAAAAGGCTTTGTAGAATCACTCTGTGAATGTCTTTGGAAACACTTCTTAAGAAGGAAAGCATACGTCTTTCATCTGAGTGAAAACTGCATTCTATTCAGTTTTTAGTACTATGTTGAATGGTTAGGCGATTCACTAGTAGGGAAGCGTTTGTTCGCATTCTGTATACTCAATTCTTTAACAGCAAATCTCGAGGCTTGCATTTGACAGAAATTCCAGTGAAATCACGTTTAAAAGCAAACGCCAGTAAAAAGGCTTTGTAGAATCACTCTGTGAATGTCTTTGAAAACACTTCTTAAGAAAGAAAGCATACTTCTTTCATCTGAGTGAAAACTGCATTCTATTCAGGTTTAGTACTGTGTTGAATGGTTAGGCGATTCACTTGTAGGGAAGCGTTTGTTTGCATTCTGTATACTCAATTCTTTAACAGCAAATTGCGCATCTTGCCTTTGACAGAAATTCCAATGAGAACACGTTTAAAAGCCAATGTCAGTAAAAAGGCTTTGTAGAATCACTCTGTGAATGTCTTTGGAAACACTTCTTAAGAAGGAAAGCATACGTCTTTCATCTGAGTGAAAACTGCATTCTATTCAGTTTTTAGTACTGTGTTGAATGGTTAGGCGATTCACTTGTAGGGAAGCGTTTGTTTGCATTCTGTATACTCAATTCTTTAACAGCAAATCTCGCGTCTTGCCACTGACAGAAATTCCAGTGAAATCACGTTTAAAAGCCAAAGCCAGAAAAAAGGCTTTGTAGAATCACTCTGTGAATGTCTTTGAAAACACTTCTTAAGAAGGAAAGCATACGTCTTTCATCTGAGTGAAAACTGCATTCTATTCAATTTTAGTACTGTGTTGAATGATTAGGCGATACAATTGTAGGAAGCGTTTGTTTGCATTCTGTATACTGAATTCTTTAACAGCAAATTGCCCATCTTGCCTTTGACAGAAATTCCAGTGAAATCACGTTTAAAAGCCAACGCCAGTAAAAAGGCTTTGTAGAATCACTCTGTGAATGTCTTTGAAAACACTTCTTAAGAAGGAAAGCATACGTCTTTCATCTGAGTGAAAACTGCATTCTATTCAATTTTTTGTACTGTGTTGAATGGTTATGCGATTCACTTGTAGGGAAGCGTTTGTTCGCATTCTGTATACTCAATTCTTTAACAGCAAATCTCGAGTCTTGCTTTTGACAGAACTTCCAGTGAAATCACGTTTAAAAGCCAACACCAGTAAAAAGGCTGTGTAGAATCACTCTGTGAATGTCTTTGAAAACACTTCTTAAGAAGGAAAGCATACGTCTTTCATCTGAGTGAAAACTGCATTCTATTCTGTTTTTAGTACTGTTTTGAATGGTTAGGCGATTCACTCGTACGAAGCGTTTGTTTGCATTCTGTATACTGAATTCTTTAACAGCAAATTGCGCATCTTGCCTTTGACAGAAATTCCAGTGAAATCACGTTTAAAAGCCAACGTCAGTAAAAAGGCTTTGTAGAATCACTCTGTGAATGTCTTTGAAAACACTTCTTAAGAAGGAAAGCATACGTCTTTCATCTGAGTGAAAACTGCATTCTATTCAATTTTTAGTAGTGTGTTGAATGGTTAGGCGATTCACTTGTAGGGAAGCCTTTGTTCGCATTCTGTATACTCAATTCTTTAACAGCAAATCTCGCGTCTTGCTTTTGACAGAAATTCCAGTGAAATCACGTTTAAAAGCCAACACCAGTAAAAATGCTGTGTAGAATCACTCTGTGAATGTCTTTGAAAACACTTCTTAAGAAGGAAAGCATACATCTTTCATCTGAGTGAAAACTGCATTCTATTCAGTTTTTAGTACAGTGTTGAATGGTTAGGCGATTCAATTGTAGGAAGCGTTTGTTTGCATTCTGTATGCTCAATTCTTTAACAGCAAATCGCGCGTCTTGCGATTGACAGAAATTCCAGTGAAATCACGTTTAAAAGCCAACGCCAGTAAAAAGGCTTTGAGGAATCACTCTGTGAATGTCTTTGAAAACACTTCTTAAGAAGGAAAGCATACTTCTTTCATCTGAGTGAAAACTGCATTCTATTCAGGTTTAGTACTGTGTTGAATGGTTAGGCAATTCACTTGTAGGGAAGCGTTTGTTTGCATTCTGTATACTCAATTCTTTAACAGCAAATTGCGCATCTTGCCTTTGACAGAAATTCCAATGAGAACACGTTTAAAAGCCAATGTCAGTAAAAAGGCTTTGTAGAATCACTCTCTGAATGTCTTTGGAAACACTTCTTAAGAAGGAAAGCATACGTCTTTCATCTGAGTGAAAACTGCATTCTATTCAGTTTTTAGTACTGTGTTGAATGGTTAGGCGATTCACTTGTAGGGAAGCGTTTGTTTGCATTCTGTATACTCAATTCTTTAACAGCAAATCTCGCGTCTTGCCATTGACAGAAATTCCAGTGAAATCACGTTTAAAAGCCAACGCCAGAAAAAAGGCTTTGTAGAATCACTCTGTGAATGTCTTTGAAAACACTTCTTAAGAAGGAAAGCATACGTCTTTCATCTGAGTGAAAACTGCATTCTATTCAGTTTTTAGTACTGTTTTGAATGATTAGGGGATTCAATTGTAGGAAGCGTTTGTTTGCATTCTGTATGCTCAATTCTTTAACAGCAAATCTCGCGTCTTTCGATTGACATAAATTCCAGTGAAATCACGTTTAAAAGCCAACGCTGGTAAAAAGGCTTTGTAGAATCACTCTGTGAATGTCTTTGAAAACACTTCTTAAGAAGGAAAGCATACGTCTTTCATCTGAATGAAAACTGCATTCTATTCTGTTTTTAGTACTGTTTTGAATGGTTAGGCGATTCACTTGTAGGGAAGTGTTTGTTTGCATTCTGTATACTGAATTCTTTAACAGCAAATTGCGCATCTTGCCTTTGACAGAAATTCCAGTGAAATCACGTTTAAAAGCCAACGTCAGTAAAAAGGCTTTGTAGAATCACTCTGTGAATGTCTTTGAAAACACTTCTTAAGAAGGAAAGCATACGTATTTCATCTGAGTGAAAACTGCATTCTATTCAGTTTTTAGAACTGTGTTGAATGGTTAGGCGATTCACTTGTATGGAAGCGTTTGTTTGCATTCTGTATACTCAATTCTTTAACAGCAAATTGCGCATCTTGCCTTTGACAGAAATTCCAGTGAAATCACGTTTAAAAGCCAATGTCAGTAAAAAGGCTTTGTAGAATCACTCTGTGAATGTCTTTGAAAACACTTCTTAAGAAGGAAAGCATACGTCTTTCATCTGAGTGAAAACTGCATTCTATTCAGTTTTTAGTACTGTGTTGAATGGTTCGGCTATTCACTTGTAGGGAAGCTTTTGTTTGCATTCTGTATACTCAATTCTTTAACAGCAAATTGCGCTTCTTGCCTTTGACAGAAATTCCAGTGAAATCACCTTTAATAGCCAACGTCAGTAAAAAGGCTTTGTAGAATCACTCTGTGAATGTCTTTGGAAACACTTCTTAAGAAGGAAAGCATACGTATTTCATCTGAGTGAAAACTGCATTCCATTCAGTTTTTAGTACTGTGTTGAATGGTTAGGCGATTCACTTGTAGGGAAGCGTTTGTTCGCATTCTGTATACTCAATTCTTTAACTGCAAATCTCGTGGCTCTCGTTTGACAGAAATTCCAGTGAAATCACGTTTAAAAGCCAACGCCAGTAAAAAGGCTTTGTAGAATCACTCTGTGAATGTCTTTGAAAACACTTCTTAAGAAGGAAAGCATACGTCTTTCATCTGAGTGAAAACTGCATTCTATTCAGTTTTTAGTACTGTGTTGAATGGTTAGGTGATTCAATTGTAGGAAGCGTTTGTTTGCATTCTGTATACTCAATTCTTTAACAGCAAATCTCACGTCTTGCGATTGACAGAAATTCCAGTGAAATCACATTTAAAAGCCAACACCGGTAAAAAGGCTTTGTAGAATCACTCTGTGAATGTCTTTGGAAACACTTCTTAAGAAGGAAAGCATAGGTCTTTATTCTGTGAAAACTGCATTCTATTCAGTTTTTAGTACTGTGTTGAATGGTTAGGCGATTCACTTGTAGGGAAGCATTTGTTCGCATTCTGTATACTCAATTCTTTAACAGCAAATCTCGCCTCTTGCGTTTGACAAAAATTCCAGTGAAATCACGTTTAAAAGCCAAGGAAAGTAAAAAGGCTTTGTAGAAACACTCTGTGAATGTCTTTGAAACACTTCTTAAAAAGGAGAGCATACGTCTTTCATCTGAGTGAAAACTGCATTCTATTCAGTTTTTAGTACTGTGTTGAATGGTTAGGCAATTCACTTGTAGGGAAGCGTTTGTTTGCATTCTGAATACTCAATTCTTTAACAGCAAATCTCATGGCTTGCGTTTGACAGAAATTCCAGTGAAATCACGTTTAAAAGCCAACGCCAGTAAAAAGGCTTTGTAGAATCACTCTGTGAATGTCTTTGAAAACACTTCTTAAGAAGGAAAGCATACGTCTTTCATCTGAGTGAAAACTGCATTCTATTCAGTTTTTAGTACTGTGTTGAATGGTTAGGCGATTCACTTGTAGGGAAGCGTTTGTTCGCATTCTGTATACTCAATTCTTTAACAGCAAATCTTGCAACTTGTGTTTGACAGAAATTCCAGTGAAATCACGTTTAAAAGCCAACGCCAGTAAAAAGGCTTTGTAGAATCACTCTGAGAATGTCTTTGGAAACACTTCTTAAGAAGGAAAGCATATGTCTTTCATCTGAGTGAAAACTGCATTCTATTCAGTTTTTAGTACTGTGTTGAATGGTTAGGCGATTCACTTGTATGGAAGCGTTGGTTTGCATTCTGTATACTCAATTCTTTAACAGCAAATTGCGCATCTTACCTTTGACAGAAATTCCAGTGAAATCACCTTTAAAAGTCAACGTCAGTAAAAAGGCTTTGTAGAATCACTCTGTGAATGTCTTTGGAAACACTTCTTAAGAAGGAAAGCATAGGTCTTTCATCTGATTGAAAACTGCATTCTATTCAGTTTTTAGTACTGTGTTGAATGGTTAGGCGATTCACTTGTAGGGAAGCGTTTGTTTGCATTCTGTATACTCAATTCTTTAACAGCAAATTGCGCATCTTGCCTTTGACAGAAATTCCAATGAAAACACGTTTAAAAGCCAACGTCAATAAAAAGGCTTTGTAGAATCACTCTGTGAATGTCTTTGAAAACACTTCTTAAGAAGGAATGCATACATACGTCTTTCATCTGAGTGAAAACTGCATTCTATTCTGTTTTTATTACTGTGTTGAATGGTTAGGCGATTCACTTGTAGGGAAGCGTTTGTTCGCATTCTGTATACTCAATTCTTTAACAGCAAATCTAGTGGCTTGCGTTTGACAGAAATTCCAGTGAAATCACGTTTAAAAGCCAACGCCAGTAAAAAGGCTTTGTAGAATCACTCTGTGAATGTCTTTGAAAACACTTCTTAAGAAGGAAAGCATACGTCTTTCATCTGAGTGAAAACTGCATTCTATTCAGTTTTTAGTACTGTGTTGAATGGTTAGGCGATTCAATTGTAGGAAGCGTTTGTTTGCATTCTGTATGCTCAATTCTTTAACAGCAAATCTCACGTCTTGCGATTGACAGAAATTCCAGTGAAATCACATTTAAAAGCCAACACCGGTAAAAAGGCTTTGTAGAATCACTCTGTGAATGTCTTTGAAAACACTTCTTAAGAAGGAAAGCATAGGTATTTCATCTGAGTGAAAACTGCATTCTATTCAGTTTTTAGAACTGTGTTGAATGGTTAGGCGATTCACTTGTATGGAAGCGTTTGTTTGCATTCTGTATACTCAATTCTTTAACAGCAAATCTTGCAACTTGTGTTTGACAGAAATTCCAGTGAAATCACGTTTAAAAGCCAACGCCAGTAAAAAGGCTTTGTAGAATCACTCTGTGAATGTCTTTGGAAACACTTCTTAAGAAGGAAAGCATACGTCTTTCATCTGAGTGAAAACTGCATTCTATTCAGTTTTTAGTACTGTGTTGAATGGTTAGGCAATTCACTTGTAGGGAAGCGTTTGTTTGCATTCTGTATACTCAATTCTTTAACAGCAAATTGCGCATCTTGCCTTTGACAGAAATTCCAGTGAAATCACCTTTAAAAGCCAAAGTCAGTAAAAAGGTTTTGTAGAATCACTCTGTGAATGTCTTTGGAAACACTTCTTAAGAAGGAAAGCATAGGTCTTTCATCTGAGTGAAAACTGCATTCTATTCAGTTTTTAGTACTGTGTTGAATGGTTAGGCAATTCACTTGTAGGGAAACGTTTGTTCACATTCTGTATACTCAATTCTTTAACAGTAAATCTCATGGCTTGCGTTTGACAGAAATTCCAGTGAAATCACGTTTAAAAGCCAACGCCAGTAAAAAGGCTTTGTAGAATCACTCTGTGAATGTCTTTGAAAACACTTCTTAAGAAGGAAAGCATACTTCTTTCATCTGAGTGAAAACTGCATTCTATTCAGTTTTTAGTACTGTGTTGAATGGTTAGGCGATTCACTTGTAGGGAAGCATTTGTTCGCATTCTGTATACTCAATTCTTTAACAGCAAATTGCGCATCTTGCCTTTGACAGAAATTCCAATGAAAACACGTTTAAAAGCCAATGTCAGTAAAAAGGCTTTGTAGAATCACTCTGTGAATGTCTTTGAAAACACTTCTTAAGAAGGAATGCATACATACGTCTTTCATCTGAGTGAAAACTGCATTCTATTCAATTTTTAGTACTGTGTTGAATGGTTAGGCGATTCAATTGTAGGAAGCCTTTGTTTGCATTCTGTATGCTCAATTCTTTAACAGCAAATCTCACGTCTTGCGATTGACAGAAATTCCAGTGAAATCACATTTAAAAGCCAACACCGGTAAAAAGGCTTTGTAGAATCACTCTGTGAATGTCTTTGAAAACACTTCTTAAGAAGGAAAGCATACGTCTTTCATCTGAGTGAAAACTGCATTCTATTCAGTTTTTAGTACTGTGTTGAATGGTTAGGCGATTCACTTGTAGGGAAGCGTTTGTTTGCATTCTGTATACTCAATTCTTTAACAGCAAATTGCGCATCTTGCCTTTGACAGAAATTCCAGTGAAATCACCTTTAAAAACCAACGTCAGTAAAAAGGCTTTGTAGAATCACTCTGTGAATGTCTTTGGAAACACTTCTTAAGAAGGAAAGCATACGTCTTTCATCTGAGTGAAAACTGCATTCTATTCAGTTTTTAGTACTGTGTTGAATGCTTGGGCGATTCACTTGTAGGGAAGCATTTGTTCGCATTCTGTATACTCAATTCTTTAACAGCAAATCTCGAGTCTTGCTTTTGACAGAAATTCCAGTGAAATCACGTTTAAAAGCCAACGTCAGTAAAAAGGCTTTGTAGAAACACTCTGTGAATGTCTTTGAAAACACTTTTTAAAAAGGAAAGCATACGTCTTTCATCTGAGTGAAAACTGCATTCTATTCAGTTTTTAGTATTGTGTTGAATGGTTAGGCGATTCACTTGTAGGGAAGCGTTTGTTCGCATTCTGTATACTCAATTCTTTAACAGCAAATCTCGCGTCTTGCTTTTGACAGAAATTCCAGTGAAATCACGTTTAAAAGCCAACACCAGTAAAAAGGCTGTGTAGAATCACTGTGTGAATGTCTTTGAAAACACTTCTTAAGAAGGAAAGCATACCTCTTTCATCTGAGTGAAAACTGCATTCTATTCTGTTTTTAGTACTGTTTTGAATGGTTAGGCGATTCACTTGTAGGGAAGCGTTTGTTTGCATTCTGTATACTGAATTCTTTAACAGCAAATTGCGCATCTTGCCTTTGACAGAAATTCCAGTGAAATCACGTTTAAAAGCCAACGTCAGTAAAAAGGCTTTGTAGAATCACTCTGTGAATGTCTTTGAAAACACTTCTTAAGAAGGAAAGCATACGTCTTTCATCTGAGTGAAAACTGCATTCTATTCAGTTTTTAGTAATGTGTTGAATGGTTAGGTGATTCAATTGTAGGAAGCATTTGTTTGCATTCTGTATACTCAATTCTTTAACAGCAAATTGCGCATCTTGCCTTTGACAGAAATTCCAATGAGAACACGTTTAAAAGCCACTGTCAGTAAAAAGGCTTTGTAGAATCACTCTGTGAATGTCTTTGGAAACACTTCTTAAGAAGGAAAGCATACGTCTTTCATCTGAGTGAAAACTGCATTCTATTCAGTTTTTAGTACTGTGTTGAATGCTTGGGCGATTCACTTGTAGGGAAGCATTTGTTCGCATTCTGTATACTCAATTCTTTAACAGCAAATCTCGAGTCTTGCTTTTGACAGAAATTCCAGTGAAATCACGTTTAAAAGCCAATGTCAGTAAAAAGGCTTTGTAGAAACACTCTGTGAATGTCTTTGAAAACACTTTTTAAAAAGGAAAGCATACGTCTTTCATCTGAGTGAAAACTGCATTCTATTCAGTTTTTAGTATTGTGTTGAATGGTTAGGCGATTCACTTGTAGGGAAGCGTTTGTTCGCATTCTGTATACTCAATTCTTTAACAGCAAATCTCGCGTCTTGCTTTTGACAGAAATTCCAGTGAAATCACGTTTAAAAGCCAACACCAGTAAAAAGGCTGTGTAGAATCACTGTGTGAATGTCTTTGAAAACACTTCTTAAGAAGAAAAGCATACGTCTTTCATCTGAGTGAAAACTGCATTCTATTCTGTTTTTAGTACTGTTTTGAATGGTTAGGCGATTCACTTGTAGGGAAGCGTTTGTTTGCATTCTGTATACTGAATTCTTTAACAGCAAATTGCGCATCTTGCCTTTGACAAAAATTCCAATGAAATCACATTTAAAAGCCAACGTCAGTAAAAAGGCTTTGTAGAATCACTCTGTGAATGTCTTTGAAAACACTTCTTAAGAAGGAAAGCATACGTCTTTCATCTGAGTGAAAACTGCATTCTATTCAGTTTTTAGTACTGTGTTGAATGGTTAGGCGATTCACTTGTGGGGAAGCGTTTGTTCGCATTCTGTATACTCAATTCTTTAACAGCAAATCTCGCAGCTTGCGTTTGACAGAAATTCCAGTGAAATCACGTTTAAAAGCCAAAGCCAGTAAAAAGGCTTTGTAGAATCACTCTGTGAATGTCTTTGAAAACACTTCTTAAGAAGGAAAGCATACGTCTTTCATCTGAGTGAAAACTGCATTCTATTCAGTTTTTAGTACTGTGTTGAATGGTTAGGCGATTCAATTGTAGGAAGCGTTTGTTTGCATTCTGTATACTCAATTCTTTAACAGCAAATCTCGTGTCTTGCCATTGATAGAAATTCCTTTGAAATAACGTTTAAAAGACAACGCCAGAAAAAAGGCTTTGTAGAATCACTCTGTGAATGTCTTTGAAAACACTTTTTAAAAAGGAAAGCATACGTCTTTCATCTGAGTGAAAACTGCATTCTATTCAGTTTTTAGTATTGTGTTGAATGGTTAGGCGATTCACTTGTAGGGAAGCGTTTGTTCGCATTCTGTATACTCAATTCTTTAACAGCAAATCTCGCGTCTTGCTTTTGACAGAAATTCCAGTGAAATCACGTTTAAAAGCCAACGTCAGTAAAAAGGCTTTGTAGAATCACTCTGTGAATGTCTTTGAAAACACTTCTTAAGAAGGAAAGCATACGTCTTTCATCTGAGTGAAAAGTGCATTCTATTCATTTTTTAGTAATGTGTTGAATGGTTAGGTGATTCAATTGTAGGAAGCATTTGTTTGCATTCTGTGTACTCAATTCTTTAACAGCAAATTGCGCATCTTGCCTTTGACATAAATTCCAATGAGAACACGTTTAAAAGCCACTGTCAGTAAAAAGGCTTTGTAGAATCACTCTGTGAATGTCTTTGGAAACACTTCTTAAGAAGGAAAGCATACGTCTTTCATCTGAGTGAAAACTGCATTCTATTCAGTTTTTAGTACTGTGTTGAATGCTTGGGCGATTCACTTGTAGGGAAGCTTTTGTTCGCATTCTGTATACTCAATTCTTTAACAGCAAATCTCGAGTCTTGCTTTTGACAGAAATTCCAGTGAAATCACGTTTAAAAGCCAATGTCAGTAAAAAGGCTTTGTAGAAACACTCTGTGAATGTCTTTGAAAACACTTTTTAAAAAGGAAAGCATACGTCTTTCATCTGAGTGAAAACTGCATTCTATTCAGTTTTTAGTACTGTGTTGAATGGTTAGGCGATTCAGTTGTAGGGAAGCGTTTGTTTGCATTCTGTATACTCAATTCTTTAACAGCAAATTGCGCATCTTGCCTTTGACAGAAATTCCAGTGAAATCACCTTTAAAAGCCAACGTCAGTAAAAAGGCTTTGTAGAATCACTCTGTGAATGTCTTTGGAAACACTTCTTAAGAAGGAAAGCATAAGTCTTTCATCTGAGTGAAAACTGCATTCTATTCAGGTTTAGTACTGT
This sequence comes from Phyllotis vaccarum, assembly GCA_033318265.1. Taxonomy (NCBI): domain Eukaryota; kingdom Metazoa; phylum Chordata; class Mammalia; order Rodentia; family Cricetidae; genus Phyllotis; species Phyllotis vaccarum. Next base: position 1,654,109 of record JARWLC010000040.1, on the reverse strand, counting down.
GTTGAATGGTTAGGCGATTCACTTGTAGGGAAGCGTTTGTTTGCATTCTGTATACTCAATTCTTTAACAGCAAATTGCGCATCTTGCCTTTGACAGAAATTCCAATGAGAACACGTTTAAAAGCCAATGTCAGTAAAAAGGCTTTGTAGAATCACTCTCTGAATGTCTTTGGAAACACTTCTTAAGAAGGAAAGCATACGTCTTTCATCTGAGTGAAAACTGCATTTATTCAGTTTTTAGTACTGTGTTGAATGGTTAGGCGACTCACTTGTAGGGAAGCGTTTGTTTGCATTCTGTATACTCAATTCTTTAACAGCAAATCTCGCGTCTTGCCATTGACAGAAATTCCAGTGAAATCACGTTTAAAAGCCAACGCCAGAAAAAAGGCTTTGTAGAATCACTCTGTGAATGTCTTTGAAAACACTTCTTAAGAAGGAAAGCATACGTCTTTCATCTGAGTGAAAACTGCATTCTATTCAGTTTTTAGTACTGTGTTGAATGATTAGGCGATTCAATTGTAGGAAGCGTTTGTTTGCATTCTGTATGCTCAATTCTTTAACAGCAAATCTCGCGTCTTTCGATTGAGAGAAATTCCAGTGAAATCACGTTTAAAAGCCAACGCTGGCAAAAAGGCTTTGTAGAATCACTCTGTGAATATCTTTGAAAACACTTCTTAAGAAGGAAAGCATACGTCTTTCATCTGAGTGAAAACTGCATTCTATTCTGTTTTTAGTACTGTTTTGAATGGTTAGGCAATTCACTTGTAGGGAAGCGTTTGTTTGCATTCTGTATACTGAATTCTTTAACAGCAAATTGCGCATCTTGCCTTTGAGAGAAATTCCAGTGAAATCACGTTTAAAAGCCAACGTCAGTAAAAAGGCTTTGTAGAATCACTCTGTGAATGTCTTTGAAAACACTTCTTAAGAAGGAAAGCATACGTCTTTCATCTGAGTGAAAACTGCATTCTATTCAGTTTTTAGAACTGTGTTGAATGGTTAGGCGATTCACTTGTATGGAAGCGTTTGTTTGCATTCTGTATACTCAATTCTTTAACAGCAAATTGCGCATCTTGCCTTTGACAGAAATTCCAGTGAAATCACGTTTAAAAGCCAATGTCAGTAAAAAGGCTTTGTAGAATCACTCTGTGAATGTCTTTGAAAACACTTCTTAAGAAGGAAAGCATACGTCTTTCATCTGAGTGAAAACTGCATTCTATTCTGTTTTTAGTACTGTTTTGAATGGTTAGGCGATTCACTCGTAGGGAAGCGTTTGTTTGCATTCTGTATACTGAATTCTTTAACAGCAAATTGCGCATCTTGCCTTTGACAGAAATTCCAGTGAAATCACGTTTAAAAGCCAACGTCAGTAAAAAGGCTTTGTAGAATCACTCTGTGAATGTCTTTGAAAACACTTCTTAAGAAGGAAAGCATACGTCTTTCATCTGAGTGAAAACTGCATTCTATTCAGTTTTTAGTACTGTGTTGAATGGTTAGGCGATTCACTTGTAGGGAAGCCTTTGTTCGCATTCTGTATACTCAATTCTTTAACAGCAAATCACGTGTCTTGCTTTTGACAGAAATTCCAGTGAAATCACGTTTAAAAGCCAACACCAGTAAAAAGGCTGTGTAGAATCACTCTGTGAATGTCTTTGAAAACACTTCTTAAGAAGGAAAGCATACGTCTTTCATCTGAGTGAAAACTGCATTCTATTCAGTTTTTAGTACAGTGTTGAATGGTTAGGCGATTCAATTGTAGGAAGCGTTTGTTTGCATTCTGTATGCTCAATTCTTTAACAGCAAATCGCGCATCTTGCGATTGACAGAAATTCCAGTGAAATCACATTTAAAAGCCAACGTCAGTAAAAAGGCTTTGTAGAATCACTCTGTGAATGTCTTTGAAAACACTTCTTAAGAAGGAAAGCATACTTCTTTCATCTGAGTGAAAACTGCATTCTATTCAGGTTTAGTACTGTGTTGAATGGTTAGGCAATTCACTTGTAGGGAAGCGTTTGTTTGCATTCTGTATACTCAATTCTTTAACAGCAAATTGCGCATCTTGCCTTTGACAGAAATTCCAATGAGATCACGTTTAAAAGCCAATGTCAGTAAAAAGGCTTTGTAGAATCACTCTCTGAATGTCTTTGGAAACACTTCTTAAGAAGGAAAGCATACGTCTTTCATCTGAGTGAAAACTGCATTCTATTCAGTTTTTAGTACTGTGTTGAATGGTTAGGCGATTCACTTGTAGGGAAGCGTTTGTTTGCATTCTGTATACTCAATTCTTTAACAGCAAATCTCGTGTCTTGCCATTGACAGAAATTCCAGTGAAATCACATTTAAAAGCTAAAGCCAGAAAAAAGGCTTTGTAGAATCACTCTGTGAATGTCTTTGAAAACACTTCTTAAGAAGGAAAGCATACGTCTTTCATCTGAGTGAAAACTGCATTCTATTCAGTTTTTAGTACTGTGTTGAATGATTAGGCTATTCAATTGTAGGAAGCGTTTGTTTGCATTCTGTATACTGAATTCTTTAACAGCAAATTGCGCATCTTGCCTTTGAGAGAAATTCCAGTGAAATCACGTTTAAAAGCCAACGTCAGTAAAAAGGCTTTGTAGAATCACTCTGTGAATGTCTTTGAAAACACTTCTTAAGAAGGAAAGCATACGTCTTTCATCTGAGTGAAAACTGCATTCTATTCAGTTTTTAGTACTGTGTTGAATGGTTAGGCGATTCACTTGTAGGGAAGCCTTTGTTCGCATTCTGTATACTCCATTCTTTAACAGCAAATCTCGCGTCTTGCTTTTGACAGAAATTCCAGTGAAATCTCGTTTAAAAGCCAACACCAGTAAAAAGGCTGTGTAGAATCACTCTGTGAATGTCTTTGAAAACACTTCTTAAGAAGGAAAGCATACGTCTTTCATCTGAGTGAAAACTGCATTCTATTCAGTTTTTAGTACAGTGTTGAATGGTTAGGCGATTCAATTGTAGGAAGCGTTTGTTTGCATTCTGTATGCTCAATTCTTTAACAGCAAATCGCGCGTCTTGCGATTGACAGAAATTCCAGTGAAATCACGTTTAAAAGCCAACGCCAGTAAAAAGGCTTTGAGGAATCACTCTGTGAATGTCTTTGAAAACACTTCTTAAGAAGGAAAGCATACTTCTTTCATCTGAGTGAAAACTGCATTCTATTCAGGTTTAGTACTGTGTTGAATGGTTAGGCAATTCACTTGTAGGGAAGCGTTTGTTTGCATTCTGTATACTCAATTCTTTAACAGCAAACTGCGCATCTTGCCTTTGACAGAAATTCCAATGAGAACACGTTTAAAAGCCAATGTCAGTAAAAAGGCTTTGTAGAATCACTCTCTGAATGTCTTTGGAAACACTTCTTAAGAAGGAAAGCATACGACTTTCATCTGAGTGAAAACTGCATTCTATTCAGTTTTTAGTACTGTGTTGAATGGTTAGGCGATTCACTTGTAGGGAAGCGTTTGTTTGCATTCTGTATACTCAATTCTTTAACAGCAAATCTCGCGTCTTGCCATTGACAGAAATTCCAGTGAAATCACGTTTAAAAGCCAACGCCAGAAAAAAGGCTTTGTAGAATCACTCTGTGAATGTCTTTGAAAACACTTCTTAAGAAGGAAAGCATACGTCTTTCATCTGAGTGAAAACTGCATTCTATTCAGTTTTTAGTACTGTTTGGAATGATTAGGGGATTCAATTGTAGGAAGCGTTTGTTTGCATTCTGTATGCTCAATTCTTTAACAGCAAATCTGGCGTCTTTCGATTGACAGAAATTCCAGTGAAATCACGTTTAAAAGCCAACGCTGGTAAAAAGGCTTTGTAGAATCACTCTGTGAATGTCTTTGAAAACACTTCTTAAGAAGGAAAGCATACGTATTTCATCTGAGTGAAAACTGCATTCTATTCTGTTTTTAGTACTGTTTTGAATGGTTAGGCGATTCACTTGTAGGGAAGCTTTTGTTTGCATTCTGTATACTCAATTCTTTAACAGCAAATTGCGCTTCTTGCCTTTGACAGAAATTCCAGTGAAATCACCTTTAATAGCCAACGTCAGTAAAAAGGCTTTGTAGAATCACTCTGTGAATGTCTTTGGAAACACTTCTTAAGAAGGAAAGCATACGTATTTCATCTGAGTGAAAACTGCATTCTATTCAGTTTTTAGTACTGTGTTGAATGGTTAGGCGATTCACTTGTAGGGAAGCGTTTGTTCGCATTCTGTATACTCAATTCTTTAACAGCAAATCTCGTGGCTTGCGTTTGACAGAAATTCCAGTGAAATCACGTTTAAAAGCCAACGCCAGTAAAAAGGCTTTGTAGAATCACTCTGTGAATGTCTTTGAAAACACTTCTTAAGAAGGAAAGCATACGTCTTTCATCTGAGTGAAAACTGCATTCTATTCAGTTTTTAGTACTGTGTTGAATGGTTAGGTGATTCAATTGTAGGAAGCGTTTGTTTGCATTCTGTATACTCAATTCTTTAACAGCAAATCTCACGTCTTGCGATTGACAGAAATTCCAGTGAAATCACATTTAAAATCAACACCGGTAAAAAGGCTTTGTAGAATCACTCTGTGAATGTCTTTGAAAACACTTCTTAAGAAGGAAAGCATAGGTCTTTATTCTGTGAAAACTGCATTCTATTCAGTTTTTAGTACTGTGTTGAATGGTTAGGTGATTCACTTGTAGAGAAGCATTTATTCGCATTCTGTATACTCAATTCTTTAACAGCAAATCTTGCAACTTGTGTTTGACAGAAATTCCAGTGAAATCACGTTTAAAAGCCAACGCCAGTAAAAAGGCTTTGTAGAAACACTCTGTGAATGTCTTTGGAAACACTTCTTAAGAAGGAAAGCATATGTCTTTCATCTGAGTGAAAACTGCATTCTATTCAGTTTTTAGTACTGTGTTGAATGGTTAGGCGATTCACTTGTATGGAAGCGTTGGTTTGCATTCTGTATACTCAATTCTTTAACAGCAAATTGCGCATCTTGCCTTTGACAGAAATTCCAGTGAAATCACCTTTAAAAGTCAACGTCAGTAAAAAGGCTTTGTAGAATCACTCTGTGAATGTCTTTGGAAACACTTCTTAAGAAGGAAAGCATAGGTCTTTCATCTGATTGAAAACTGCATTCTATTCAGTTTTTAGTACTGTGTTGAATGGTTAGGTGATTCACTTGTAGGGAAGCGTTTGTTTGCATTCTGTATACTCAATTCTTTAACAGCAAATTGCGCATCTTGCCTTTGACAGAAATTCCAATGAAAACACGTTTAAAAGCCAACGTCAGTAAAAAGGCTTTGTAGAATCACTCTGTGAATGTCTTTGAAAACACTTCTTAAGAAGGATTGCATACATACGTCTTTCATCTGAGGGAAAACTGCATTCTATTCTGTTTTTATTACTGTGTTGAATGGTTAGGCGATTCACTTGTAGGGACGCGTTTGTTCGCATTCTGTATACTCAATTCTTTAACAGCAAATCTAGTGGCTTGCGTTTGACAGAAATTCCAGTGAAATCACGTTTAAAAGCCAACGCCAGTAAAAAGGCTTTGTAGAATCACTCTGTGAATGTCTTTGAAAACACTTCTTAAGAAGGAAAGCATACGTCTTTCATCTGACTGAAAACTGCATTCTATTCAGTTTTTAGTACAGTGTTGAATGGTTAGGCGATTCAATTGTAGGAAGCGTTTGTTTGCATTCTGTATGCTCAATTCTTTAACAGCAAATCGCGCGTCTTGCGATTGACAGAAATTCCAGTGAAATCACGTTTAAAAGCCAACGCCAGTAAAAAGGCTTTGAGGAATCACTCTGTGAATGTCTTTGAAAACACTTCTTAAGAAGGAAAGCATACTTCTTTCATCTGAGTGAAAACTGCATTCTATTCAGGTTTAGTACTGTGTTGAATGGTTAGGCAATTCACTTGTAGGGAAGCGTTTGTTTGCATTCTGTATACTCAATTCTTTAACAGCAAACTGCGCATCTTGCCTTTGACAGAAATTCCAATGAGAACACGTTTAAAAGCCAATGTCAGTAAAAAGGCTTTGTAGAATCACTCTCTGAATGTCTTTGGAAACACTTCTTAAGAAGGAAAGCATACGACTTTCATCTGAGTGAAAACTGCATTCTATTCAGTTTTTAGTACTGTGTTGAATGGTTAGGCGATTCACTTGTAGGGAAGCGTTTGTTTGCATTCTGTATACTCAATTCTTTAACAGCAAATCTCGCGTCTTGCCATTGACAGAAATTCCAGTGAAATCACGTTTAAAAGCCAACGCCAGAAAAAAGGCTTTGTAGAATCACTCTGTGAATGTCTTTGAAAACACTTCTTAAGAAGGAAAGCATACGTCTTTCATCTGAGTGAAAACTGCATTCTATTCAGTTTTTAGTACTGTTTGGAATGATTAGGGGATTCAATTGTAGGAAGCGTTTGTTTGCATTCTGTATGCTCAATTCTTTAACAGCAAATCTCGCGTCTTTCGATTGACAGAAATTCCAGTGAAATCACGTTTAAAAGCCAACGCTGGTAAAAAGGCTTTGTAGAATCACTCTGTGAATGTCTTTGAAAACACTTCTTAAGAAGGAAAGCATACGTATTTCATCTGAGTGAAAACTGCATTCTATTCTGTTTTTAGTACTGTTTTGAATGGTTAGGCGATTCACTTGTAGGGAAGCTTTTGTTTGCATTCTGTATACTCAATTCTTTAACAGCAAATTGCGCTTCTTGCCTTTGACAGAAATTCCAGTGAAATCACCTTTAATAGCCAACGTCAGTAAAAAGGCTTTGTAGAATCACTCTGTGAATGTCTTTGGAAACACTTCTTAAGAAGGAAAGCATACGTATTTCATCTGAGTGAAAACTGCATTCTATTCAGTTTTTAGTACTGTGTTGAATGGTTAGGCGATTCACTTGTAGGGAAGCGTTTGTTCGCATTCTGTATACTCAATTCTTTAACAGCAAATCTCGTGGCTTGCGTTTGACAGAAATTCCAGTGAAATCACGTTTAAAAGCCAACGCCAGTAAAAAGGCTTTGTAGAATCACTCTGTGAATGTCTTTGAAAACACTTCTTAAGAAGGAAAGCATACGTCTTTCATCTGAGTGAAAACTGCATTCTATTCAGTTTTTAGTACTGTGTTGAATGGTTAGGTGATTCAATTGTAGGAAGCGTTTGTTTGCATTCTGTATACTCAATTCTTTAACAGCAAATCTCACGTCTTGCGATTGACAGAAATTCCAGTGAAATCACATTTAAAAGCCAACACCGGTAAAAAGGCTTTGTAGAATCACTCTGTGAATGTCTTTGAAAACACTTCTTAAGAAGGAAAGCATAGGTCTTTATTCTGTGAAAACTGCATTCTATTCAGTTTTTAGTACTGTGTTGAATGGTTAGGTGATTCACTTGTAGAGAAGCATTTATTCGCATTCTGTATACTCAATTCTTTAACAGCAAATCTTGCAACTTGTGTTTGACAGAAATTCCAGTGAAATCACGTTTAAAAGCCAACGCCAGTAAAAAGGCTTTGTAGAAACACTCTGTGAATGTCTTTGGAAACACTTCTTAAGAAGGAAAGCATATGTCTTTCATCTGAGTGAAAACTGCATTCTATTCAGTTTTTAGTACTGTGTTGAATGGTTAGGCGATTCACTTGTATGGAAGCGTTGGTTTGCATTCTGTATACTCAATTCTTTAACAGCAAATTGCGCATCTTGCCTTTGACAGAAATTCCAGTGAAATCACCTTTAAAAGTCAACGTCAGTAAAAAGGCTTTGTAGAATCACTCTGTGAATGTCTTTGGAAACACTTCTTAAGAAGGAAAGCATAGGTCTTTCATCTGATTGAAAACTGCATTCTATTCAGTTTTTAGTACTGTGTTGAATGGTTAGGTGATTCACTTGTAGGGAAGCGTTTGTTTGCATTCTGTATACTCAATTCTTTAACAGCAAATTGCGCATCTTGCCTTTGACAGAAATTCCAATGAAAACACGTTTAAAAGCCAACGTCAGTAAAAAGGCTTTGTAGAATCACTCTGTGAATGTCTTTGAAAACACTTCTTAAGAAGGATTGCATACATACGTCTTTCATCTGAGGGAAAACTGCATTCTATTCTGTTTTTATTACTGTGTTGAATGGTTAGGCGATTCACTTGTAGGGACGCGTTTGTTCGCATTCTGTATACTCAATTCTTTAACAGCAAATCTAGTGGCTTGCGTTTGACAGAAATTCCAGTGAAATCACGTTTAAAAGCCAACGCCAGTAAAAAGGCTTTGTAGAATCACTCTGTGAATGTCTTTGAAAACACTTCTTAAGAAGGAAAGCATACGTCTTTCATCTGACTGAAAACTGCATTCTATTCAGTTTTTAGTACTGTGTTGAATGGTTAGGCGATTCAATTGTAGGAAGCTTTTGTTTGCATTCTGTATGCTCAATTCTTTAACAGCAAATCTCACGTCTTGCGATTGACAGAAATTCCAGTAAAATCACATTTAAAAGCCAACACCGGTAAAAAGGCTTTGTAGAATCACTCTGTGAATGTCTTTGAAAACACTTCTTAAGAAGGAAAGCATACGTATTTCATCTGAGTGAAAACTGCATTCTATTCAGTTTTTAGAACTGTGTTGAATGGTTAGGCGATTCACTTGTATGGAAGCGTTTGTTTGCATTCTGTATACTCAATTCTTTAACAGCAAATCTTGCAACTTGTGTTTGACAGAAATTCCAGTGAAATCACGTTTAAAAGCCAACGCCAGTAAAAAGGCTTTGTAGAATCACTCTGTGAATGTCTTTGAAAACACTTCTTAAGAAGGAAAGCATACTTCTTTCATCTGAGTGAAAACTGCATTCTATTCAGTTTTTAGTACTGTGTTGAATGGTTAGGCGATTCACTTGTAGGGAAGCATTTGTTCGCATTCTGTATACTCAATTCTTTAACAGCAAATTGCGCATCTTGCCTTTGACAGAAATTCCAATGAAAACACGTTTAAAAGCCAATGTCAGTAAAAAGGCTTTGTAGAATCACTCTGTGAATGTCTTTGAAAACACTTCTTAAGAAGGAATGCATACATACGTCTTTCATCTGAGTGAAAACTGCATTCTATTCAGTTTTTAGTACTGTGTTGAATGGTTAGGCGATTCACTTGTAGGGAAGCGTTTGTTCGCATTCTGTATACTCAATTCTTTAACAGCAAATCTCGTGGCTTGCGTTTGACAGAAATTCCAGTGAAATCACGTTTAAAAGCCAACGCCAGTAAAAAGGCTTTGTAGAATCACTCTGTGACTGTCTTTGAAAACACTTCTTAAGAAGGAAAGCATACGTCTTTCATCTGAGTGAAAACTGCATTCTATTCAGTTTTTAGTACTGTGTTGAATGGTTAGGCGATTCACTTGGAGGGAAGCATTTGTTCGCATTCTGTATACTCAATTCTTTAACAGCAAATCTCGCGTCTTGCGTTTGACAGAAATTCCAATGAAATCACGTTTAAAAGCCAACGTCAGTAAAAAGGCTTTGTAGAAACACTCTGTGAATGTCTTTGAAAACACTTCTTAAGAAGGAAAGCATACGTCTTTCATCTGAGTGAAAACTGCATTCTATTCAGTTTTTAGTACTGTGTTGAATGGTTAGGCGATTCACTTGTAGGGAAGTGTTTGTTTGCATTCTGTATACTCAATTCTTTAACAGCAAATTCCGCATCTTGCCTTTGACAGAAATTCCAATGAAAACACGTTTAAAAGCCAACGTCAGTAAAAATGCTTCGTAGAATCACTCTGTGAATGTCTTTGGAAACACTTCTTAAGAAGGAAAGCATACGTATTTCATCTGAGTGAAAACTGCATTCTATTCAGTTTTTAGTACTGTGTTGAATGGTTAGGCGATTCACTTGTAGGGAAGCGTTTGTTCGCATTCTGTATACTCAATTCTTTAACAGCAAATCTCGTGGCTTGCGTTTGACAGAAATTCCAGTGAAATCACGTTTAAAAGCCAACGCCAGTAAAAAGGCTTTGTAGAATCACTCTGTGAATGTCTTTGAAAACACTTCTTAAGAAGGAAAGCATACGTCTTTCATCTGAGTGAAAACTGCATTCTATTCAGTTTTTAGTACTGTGTTGAATGGTTAGGTGATTCAATTGTAGGAAGCGTTTGTTTGCATTCTGTATACTCAATTCTTTAACAGCAAATCTCACGTCTTGCGATTGACAGAAATTCCAGTGAAATCACATTTAAAAGCCAACACCGGTAAAAAGGCTTTGTAGAATCACTCTGTGAATGTCTTTGAAAACACTTCTTAAGAAGGAAAGCATAGGTCTTTATTCTGTGAAAACTGCATTCTATTCAGTTTTTAGTACTGTGTTGAATGGTTAGGCGATTCACTTGTAGAGAAGCATTTATTCGCATTCTGTATACTCAATTCTTTAACAGCAAATCTTGCAACTTGTGTTTGACAGAAATTCCAGTGAAATCACGTTTAAAAGCCAACGCCAGTAAAAAGGCTTTGTAGAAACACTCTGTGAATGTCTTTGGAAACACTTCTTAAGAAGGAAAGCATATGTCTTTCATCTGAGTGAAAACTGCATTCTATTCAGTTTTTAGTACTGTGTTGAATGGTTAGGCGATTCACTTGTATGGAAGCGTTGGTTTGCATTCTGTATACTCAATTCTTTAACAGCAAATTGCGCATCTTACCTTTGACAGAAATTCCAGTGAAATCACCTTTAAAAGTCAACGTCAGTAAAAAGGCTTTGTAGAATCACTCTGTGAATGTCTTTGGAAACACTTCTTAAGAAGGAAAGCATAGGTCTTTCATCTGATTGAAAACTGCATTCTATTCAGTTTTTAGTACTGTGTTGAATGGTTAGGTGATTCACTTGTAGGGAAGCGTTTGTTTGCATTCTGTATACTCAATTCTTTAACAGCAAATTGCGCATCTTGCCTTTGACAGAAATTCCAATGAAAACACGTTTAAAAGCCAACGTCAGTAAAAAGGCTTTGTAGAATCACTCTGTGAATGTCTTTGAAAACACTTCTTAAGAAGGATTGCATACATACGTCTTTCATCTGAGGGAAAACTGCATTCTATTCTGTTTTTATTACTGTGTTGAATGGTTAGGCGATTCACTTGTAGGGAAGCGTTTGTTCGCATTCTGTATACTCAATTCTTTAACAGCAAATCTAGTGGCTTGCGTTTGACAGAAATTCCAGTGAAATCACGTTTAAAAGCCAACGCCAGTAAAAAGGCTTTGTAGAATCACTCTGTGAATGTCTTTGAAAACACTTCTTAAGAAGGAAAGCATACGTCTTTCATCTGAGTGAAAACTGCATTCTATTCAGTTTTTAGTACTGTGTTGAATGGTTAGGCGATTCAATTGTAGGAAGCTTTTGTTTGCATTCTGTATGCTCAATTCTTTAACAGCAAATCTCACGTCTTGCGATTGACAGAAATTCCAGTAAAATCACATTTAAAAGCCAACACCGGTAAAAAGGCTTTGTAGAATCACTCTGTGAATGTCTTTGAAAACACTTCTTAAGAAGGAAAGCATACGTATTTCATCTGAGTGAAAACTGCATTCTATTCAGTTTTTAGAACTGTGTTGAATGGTTAGGCGATTCACTTGTATGGAAGCGTTTGTTTGCATTCTGTATACTCAATTCTTTAACAGCAAATCTTGCAACTTGTGTTTGACAGAAATTCCAGTGAAATCACGTTTAAAAGCCAACGCCAGTAAAAAGGCTTTGTAGAATCACTCTGTGAATGTCTTTGAAAACACTTCTTAAGAAGGAAAGCATACTTCTTTCATCTGAGTGAAAACTGCATTCTATTCAGTTTTTAGTACTGTGTTGAATGGTTAGGCGATTCACTTGTAGGGAAGCATTTGTTCGCATTCTGTATACTCAATTCTTTAACAGCAAATTGCGCATCTTGCCTTTGACAGAAATTCCAATGAAAACACATTTAAAAGCCAATGTCAGTAAAAAGGCTTTGTAGAATCACTCTGTGAATGTCTTTGAAAACACTTCTTAAGAAGGAATGCATACATACGTCTTTCATCTGAGTGAAAACTGCATTCTATTCAGTTTTTAGTACTGTGTTGAATGGTTAGGCGATTCACTTGTAGGGAAGCGTTTGTTCGCATTCTGTATACTCAATTCTTTAACAGCAAATCTCGTGGCTTGCGTTTGACAGAAATTCCAGTGAAATCACGTTTAAAAGCCAACGCCAGTAAAAAGGCTTTGTAGAATCACTCTGTGACTGTCTTTGAAAACACTTCTTAAGAAGGAAAGCATACGTCTTTCATCTGAGTGAAAACTGCATTCTATTCAGTTTTTAGTACTGTGTTGAATGGTTAGGCGATTCACTTGGAGGGAAGCATTTGTTCGCATTCTGTATACTCAATTCTTTAACAGCAAATCTCGCGTCTTGCGTTTGACAGAAATTCCAATGAAATCACGTTTAAAAGCCAACGTCAGTAAAAAGGCTTTGTAGAAACACTCTGTGAATGTCTTTGAAAACACTTCTTAAGAAGGAAAGCATACGTCTTTCATCTGAGTGAAAACTGCATTCTATTCAGTTTTTAGTACTGTGTTGAATGGTTAGGCGATTCACTTGTAGGGAAGTGTTTGTTTGCATTCTGTATACTCAATTCTTTAACAGCAAATTCCGCATCTTGCCTTTGACAGAAATTCCAATGAAAACACGTTTAAAAGCCAACGTCAGTAAAAATGCTTCATAGAATCACTCTGTGAATGTCTTTGAAAACACTTCTTAAGAAAGAAAGCATACTTCTTTCATCTGAGTGAAAACTGCATTCTATTCAGTTTTTAGTACTGTGTTGAATGGTTCGGCGATTCACTTGTAGGTAAGCTTTTGTTTGCATTCTGTATACTCAATTCTTTAACAGCAAATTGCGCTTCTTGCCTTTGACAAAATTCCAGTGAAATCACCTTTAATAGCCAACGTCAGTAAAAAGGCTTTGTAGAATCACTCTGTGAATGTCTTTGGAAACACTTCCTAAGAAGGAAAGCATACGTATTTCATCTGAGTGAAAACTGCATTCTATTCAGTTTTTAGTACTGTGTTGAATGGTTAGGCGATTCACTTGTAGGGAAGCGTTTGTTCGCATTCTGTATACTCAATTCTTTAACAGCAAATCTCGTGGCTTGCATTTGACAGAAATTCCAGTGAAATCACGTTTAAAAGCCAACGCCAGTAAAAAGGCTTTGTAGAATCACTCTGTGAATGTCTTTGAAAACACTTCTTAAGAAGGAAAGCATACGTCTTTCATCTGAGTGAAAACTGCATTCTATTCAGTTTTTAGTACTGTGTTGAATGGTTAGGCGATTCAATTGTAGGAAGCGTTTGTTTGCATTCTGTATGCTCAATTCTTTAACAGCAAATCTCACGTCTTGCTATTGACAGAAATTCCAGTGAAATCACATTTAAAAGCCAACACCGGTAAAAAGGCTTTGTAGAATCACTCTGTGAATGTCTTTGAAAACACTTCTTAAGAAGGAAAGCATAGGTCTTTCATCTGTGAAAACTGCATTCTATTCAGTTTTTAGTACTGTGTTGAATGGTTAGGCGATTCACTTGTAGGGAAGCGTTTGTTCGCATTCTGTATACTGAATTCTTTAACAGCAAATTGCGCATCTTGTCTTTGACAGAAATTCCAGTGAAATCACGTTTAAAAGCCAACTTCAGTAAAAAGGCTTTGTAGAATCACTCTGTGAATGTCTTTGGAAACACTTCTTAAGAAGGAAAGCATACGTCTTTCATCTGAGTGAAAACTGCATTCTATTCAGTTTTTAGTACTGTGTTGAATGGTTAGGCGATTCACTTGTAGGGAAGCGTTTGTTTGCATTCTGTATACTCAATTCTTTAACAGCAAATTGCGCATCTTGTCTTTGACAGAAATTCCAATGAAAACACGTTTAAAAGCCAACGTCAGTAAAAAGGCTTTGTAGAATCACTCTGTGAATGTCTTTGAAAACACTTCTTAAGAAGGAATGCATACATACGTCTTTCATCTGAGTGAAAACTGCATTCTATTCAGTTTATAGTACTGTGTTGAATGGTTAGGCGATTCACTTGTATGGAAGCGTTTGTTTGCATTCTGTATACTCAATTCTTTAACAGCAAATCTTGCAACTTGTGTTTGACAGAAATTCCAGTGAAATCACGTTTAAAAGCCAACGCCAGTAAAAAGGCTTTGTAGAATCACTCTGTGAATGTCTTTGAAAACACTTCTTAAGAAGGAAAGCATACGTCTTTCATCTGAGTGAAAACTGCATTCTATTCAGTTTTTAGTACTGTGTTGAATGGTTAGGCGATTCACTTGTAGGAAAGTGTTTGTTTGCATTCTGTATACTCAATTCTTTAATAGCAAATTCCGCATCTTGCCTTTGACATAAATTCCAATGAAAACACGTTTAAAAGCCAACGTCAGTAAAAACGCTTCGTAGAATCACTCTGTGAATGTCTTTGAAAACACTTCTTAAGAAGGAAAGCATACGTCTTTCATCTGAGTGAAAACTGCATTCTATTCAGTTTTTAGTACTGTGTTGAATGGTTCGGCGATTCACTTGTAGGGAAGCTTTTGTTTGCATTCTGTATACTCAATTCTTTAACAGCAAATTGTGCTTCTTGCCTTTGACAGAAATTCCAGTGAAATCACCTTTAATAGCCAACGTCAGTAAAAAGGCTTTGTAGAATCACTCTGTGAATGTCTTTGGAAACACTTCCTAAGAAGGAAAACATACGTATTTCATCTGAGTGAAAACTGCATTCTATTCAGTTTTTAGTACTGTGTTGAATGGTTAGGCGATTCACTTGTAGGGAAGCGTTTGTTCGCATTCTGTATACTCAATTCTTTAACAGCAAATCTCGTGGCTTGCGTTTGACAGAAATTCCAGTGAAATCACATTTAAAAGCCAACACCGGTAAAAAGGCTTTGTAGAATCACTCTGTGAATGTCTTTGAAAACACTTCTTAAGAAGGAATGCATACATACGTCTTTCATCTGAGTGAAAACTGCATTCTATTCAGTTTATAGTACTGTGTTGAATGGTTAGGCGATTCACTTGTATGGAAGCGTTTGTTTGCATTCTGTATACTCAATTCTTTAACAGCAAATCTTGCAACTTGTGTTTGACAGAAATTCCAGTGAAATCACGTTTAAAAGCCAACGCCAGTAAAAAGGCTTTGTAGAATCACTCTGTGAATGTCTTTGGAAACACTTCTTAAGAAGGAAAGCATACGTCTTTCATCTGAGTGAAAACTGCATTCTATTCAGTTTTTAGTACTGTGTTGAATGGTTAGGCAATTCACTTGTAGGGAAGCGTTTGTTCGCATTCTGTATACTCAATTCTTTAACAGCAAATTGCGCATCTTGCCTTTGACAGAAATTCCAGTGAAATCACCTTTAAAAGCCAACGTCAGTAAAAAGGTTTTGTAGAATCACTCTGTGAATGTCTTTGGAAACAATTCTTAAGAAGGAAAGCATACGTCTTTCATCTGAGTGAAAACTGCATTCTATTCAGTTTTTAGTACTGTGTTGAATGGTTAGGCAATTCACTTGAAGGGAAGCGTTTGTTCGCATTCTGTATACTCAATACTTTAACAGCAAATCTCATGGCTTGCGTTTGACAGAAATTCCAGTGAAATCACGTTTAAAAGCCAACACCAGTAAAAAGGCTTTGTAGAATCACTCTGTGAATGTCTTTGAAAACACTTCTTAAGAAGGAAAGCATACGTCTTTCATCTGAGTGAAAACTGCATTCTATTCAGTTTTTAGTACTGTGTTGAATGGTTAGGCGATTCACTTGTAGGGAAGTGTTTGTTTGCATTCTGTATACTCAATTCTTTAACAGCAAATTCCGCATCTTGCCTTTGACAGAAATTCCAATGAAAACACGTTTAAAAGCCAACGTCAGTAAAAATGCTTCGTAGAATCACTCTGTGAATGTCTTTGAAAACACTTCTTAAGAAAGAAAGCATACTTCTTTCATCTGAGTGAAAACTGCATTCTATTCAGTTTTTAGTACTGTGTTGAATGGTTCGGCGATTCACTTGTAGGTAAGCTTTTGTTTGCATTCTGTATACTCAATTCTTTAACAGCAAATTGCGCTTCTTGCCTTTGACAAAATTCCAGTGAAATCACCTTTAATAGCCAACGTCAGTAAAAAGGCTTTGTAGAATCACTCTGTGAATGTCTTTGGAAACACTTCCTAAGAAGGAAAGCATACGTATTTCATCTGAGTGAAAACTGCATTCTATTCAGTTTTTAGTACTGTGTTGAATGGTTAGGCGATTCACTTGTAGGGAAGCGTTTGTTCGCATTCTGTATACTCAATTCTTTAACAGCAAATCTCGTGGCTTGCATTTGACAGAAATTCCAGTGAAATCACGTTTAAAAGCCAACGCCAGTAAAAAGGCTTTGTAGAATCACTCTGTGAATGTCTTTGAAAACACTTCTTAAGAAGGAAAGCATACGTCTTTCATCTGAGTGAAAACTGCATTCTATTCAGTTTTTAGTACTGTGTTGAATGGTTAGGCGATTCAATTGTAGGAAGCGTTTGTTTGCATTCTGTATGCTCAATTCTTTAACAGCAAATCTCACGTCTTGCTATTGACAGAAATTCCAGTGAAATCACATTTAAAAGCCAACACCGGTAAAAAGGCTTTGTAGAATCACTCTGTGAATGTCTTTGAAAACACTTCTTAAGAAGGAAAGCATAGGTCTTTCATCTGTGAAAACTGCATTCTATTCAGTTTTTAGTACTGTGTTGAATGGTTAGGCGATTCACTTGTAGGGAAGCGTTTGTTCGCATTCTGTATACTGAATTCTTTAACAGCAAATTGCGCATCTTGTCTTTGACAGAAATTCCAGTGAAATCACGTTTAAAAGCCAACTTCAGTAAAAAGGCTTTGTAGAATCACTCTGTGAATGTCTTTGGAAACACTTCTTAAGAAGGAAAGCATACGTCTTTCATCTGAGTGAAAACTGCATTCTATTCAGTTTTTAGTACTGTGTTGAATGGTTAGGCGATTCACTTGTAGGGAAGCGTTTGTTTGCATTCTGTATACTCAATTCTTTAACAGCAAATTGCGCATCTTGTCTTTGACAGAAATTCCAATGAAAACACGTTTAAAAGCCAACGTCAGTAAAAAGGCTTTGTAGAATCACTCTGTGAATGTCTTTGAAAACACTTCTTAAGAAGGAATGCATACATACGTCTTTCATCTGAGTGAAAACTGCATTCTATTCAGTTTATAGTACTGTGTTGAATGGTTAGGCGATTCACTTGTATGGAAGCGTTTGTTTGCATTCTGTATACTCAATTCTTTAACAGCAAATCTTGCAACTTGTGTTTGACAGAAATTCCAGTGAAATCACGTTTAAAAGCCAACGCCAGTAAAAAGGCTTTGTAGAATCACTCTGTGAATGTCTTTGAAAACACTTCTTAAGAAGGAAAGCATACGTCTTTCATCTGAGTGAAAACTGCATTCTATTCAGTTTTTAGTACTGTGTTGAATGGTTAGGCGATTCACTTGTAGGGAAGTGTTTGTTTGCATTCTGTATACTCAATTCTTTAATAGCAAATTCCGCATCTTGCCTTTGACATAAATTCCAATGAAAACACGTTTAAAAGCCAACGTCAGTAAAAACGCTTCGTAGAATCACTCTGTGAATGTCTTTGAAAACACTTCTTAAGAAGGAAAGCATACGTCTTTCATCTGAGTGAAAACTGCATTCTATTCAGTTTTTAGTACTGTGTTGAATGGTTCGGCGATTCACTTGTAGGGAAGCGTTTGTTCGTATTCTGTATACTCAATTCTTTAACAGCAAATCTCGTGGCTTGCGTTTGACAGAAATTCCAGTGAAATCACATTTAAAAGCCAACACCGGTAAAAAGGCTTTGTAGAATCACTCTGTGAATGTCTTTGAAAACACTTCTTAAGAAGGAATGCATACATACGTCTTTCATCTGAGTGAAAACTGCATTCTATTCAGTTTATAGTACTGTGTTGAATGGTTAGGCGATTCACTTGTATGGAAGCGTTTGTTTGCATTCTGTATACTCAATTCTTTAACAGCAAATCTTGCAACTTGTGTTTGACAGAAATTCCAGTGAAATCACGTTTAAAAGCCAACGCCAGTAAAAAGGCTTTGTAGAATCACTCTGTGAATGTCTTTGGAAACACTTCTTAAGAAGGAAAGCATACGTCTTTCATCTGAGTGAAAACTGCATTCTATTCAGTTTTTAGTACTGTGTTGAATGGTTAGGCAATTCACTTGTAGGGAAGCGTTTGTTCGCATTCTGTATACTCAATTCTTTAACAGCAAATTGCGCATCTTGCCTTTGACAGAAATTCCAGTGAAATCACCTTTAAAAGCCAACGTCAGTAAAAAGGTTTTGTAGAATCACTCTGTGAATGTCTTTGGAAACACTTCTTAAGAAGGAAAGCATACGTCTTTCATCTGAGTGAAAACTGCATTCTATTCAGTTTTTAGTACTGTGTTGAATGGTTAGGCAATTCACTTGAAGGGAAGCGTTTGTTCGCATTCTGTATACTCAATACTTTAACAGCAAATCTCATGGCTTGCGTTTGACAGAAATTCCAGTGAAATCACGTTTAAAAGCCAACACCAGTAAAAAGGCTTTGTAGAATCACTCTGTGAATGTCTTTGAAAACACTTCTTAAGAAGGAAAGCATACTTCTTTCATCTGAGTGAAAACTGCATTCTATTCAGTTTTTAGTACTGTGTTGAATGGTTAGGCGATTCACTTGTAGGGAAGCGTTTGTTCGCATTCTGTATACTCAATTCTTTAACAGCAAATTGCGCATCCTGCCTTTGACAGAAATTCCAATGAAAACACGTTTAAAAGCCAATGTCAGTAAAAAGGCTTTGTAGAATCACTCTGTGAATGTCTTTGAAAACACTTCTTAAGAAGGAATGCATACATACGTCTTTCATCTGAGTGAAAACTGCATTCTATTCAGTTTTTAGTACTGTGTTGAATGGTTAGGCGATTCACTTGTAGGGAAGCGTTTGTTCGCATTCTGTATACTCAATTCTTTAACAGCAAATCTCGTGGCTTGCGTTTGACAGAAATTCCAGTGAAATCACGTTTAAAAGCCAACGCCAGTAAAAAGGCTTTGTAGAATCACTCTGTGAATGTCTTTGAAAACACTTCTTAAGAAGGAAAGCATACGTCTTTAATCTGAGTGAAAACTGCATTCTATTCAGTTTTTAGTACTGTGTTGAATGGTTAGGCGATTCAATTGTAGGAAGCGTTTGTTTGCATTCTGTATGCTCAATTCTTTAACAGCAAATCTCACGTCTTGCGATTGACAGAAATTCCAGTGAAATCACGTTTAAAAGCCAACACAGGTAAAAAGGCTTTGTAGAATCACTCTGTGAATGTCTTTGAAAACACTTCTTAAGAAGGAAAGCATAGGTCTTTCATCTGTGAAAACTGCATTCTATTCAGTTTTTAGTACTGTGTTGAATGGTTAGGCGATTCACTTGTAGGGAAGCATTTGTTCGCATTCTGTATACTCAATTCTTTAACAGCAAATCTCGCCTCTTGCGTTTGACAAGAATTCCAGTGAAATCACGTTTAAAAGCCAAGGTAAGTAAAAAGGCTTTGTAGAAACACTCTGTGAATGTCTTTGAAACACTTGTTAAAAAGGAAAGCATACGTCTTTCATCTGAGTGAAAACTGCATTCTATTCAGTTTTTAGTACTGTGTTGAATGGTTAGGCGATTCACTTGTAGGGAAGCGTTTGTTCGCATTCTGTATACTGAATTCTTTAACAGCAAATTGCGCATCTTGCCTTTGACAGAAATTCCAGTGAAATCACGTTTAAAAGCCAACTTCAGTAAAAAGGCTTTGTAGAATCACTCTGTGAATGTCTTTGGAAACACTTCTTAAGAAGGAAAGCATATGTCTTTCATCTGAGTGAAAACTGCATTCTATTCAGTTTTTAGTACTATGTTGAATGGTTAGGCGATTCACTTGTAGGGAAGCGTTTGTTTGCATTCTGTATACTCAATTCTTTAACAGCAAATTGCGCATCTTGTCTTTGACAGAAATTCCAATGAAAACACATTTAAAAGCCAACGTCAGTAAAAAGGCTTTGTAGAATCACTCTGTGAATGTCTTTGAAAACACTTCTTAAGAAGGAATGCATACATACGTCTTTCATCTGAGTGAAAACTGCATTCTATTCAGTTTATAGTACTGTGTTGAATGGTTAGGCGATTCACTTGTAGGGAAGCGTTTGTTTGCATTCTGTATACTCAATTCTTTAACAGCAAATCTTGCAACTTGTGTTCGACAGAAATTCCACTGAAATCACGTTTAAAAGCCAACGCCAGTAAAAAGGCTTTGTAGAATCACTCTGTGAATGTCTTTGGAAACACTTCTTAAGAAGGAAAGCATACGTCTTTCATCTGAGTGAAAACTGCATTCTATTCAGTTTTTAGTACTGTGTTGAATGGTTCGGCGATTCACTTGTAGGGAAGCTTTTGTTTGCATTCTGTATACTCAATTCTTTAACAGCAAATTGCTCTTCTTGCCTTTGACGGAAATTCCAGTGAAATCACCTTTAATAGCCAACGTCAGTAAAAAGGCTTTGTAGAATCACTCTGTGAATGTCTTTGGAACCACTTCCTAAGAAGGAAAACATACGTATTTCATCTGAGTGAAAACTGCATTCTATTCAGTTTTTAGTACTGTGTTGAATGGTTAGGCGATTCACTTGTAGGGAAGCGTTTGTTCGCATTCTGTATACTCAATTCTTTAACAGCAAATCTCGTGGCTTGCGTTTGACAGAAATTCCAGTGAAATCACATTTAAAAGCCAACATCACTAAAAAGGCTTTGTAGAATCACTCTGTGAATGTCTTTGAAAACACTTCTTAAGAAGGAAAGCATACGTCTTTCATCTGAGTGAAAACTGCATTCTATTTCGTTTTTAGTACTGTGTTGAATGGTTAGGCGATTCAATTGTAGGAAGCGTTTGTTTGCATTCTATATGCTCAATTCTTTAACAGCAAATCTCACGTCTTGCGATTGACAGAAATTCCAGTGAAATCACATTTAAAAGCCAACACCGGTAAAAAGGCTTTGTAGAATCACTCTGTGAATGTCTTTGAAAACACTTCTTAAGAAGGAAAGCATAGGTCTTTCATCTGTGAAAACTGCATTCTATTCAGTTTTTAGTACTGTGTTGAATGGTTAGGCGATTCACTTGTAGGGAAGCATTTGTTCGCATTCTGTATACTCAATTCTTTAACAGCGAATCTTGCAACTTGTGTTTGACAGAAATTCCACTGAAATCACGTTTAAAAGCCAACGCCAGTAAAAAGGCTTTGTAGAATCACTCTGTGAATGTCTTTGGAAACACTTCTTAAGAAGGAAAGCATACGTCTTTCATCTGAGTGAAAACTGCATTCTATTCAGTTTTTAGTACTGTGTTGAATGGTTAGGCGATTCAATTGTAGGGAAGCGTTTGTTCGCATTCTGTATACTCAATTCTTTAACAGCAAATTGCGCATCTTGCCTTTGACAGAAATTCCAGTGAAATCACGTTTAAAATCCAACTTCAGTAAAAAGGCTTTGTAGAATCACTCTGTGAATGTCTTTGGAAACACTTCTTAAGAAGGAAAGCATATGTCTTTCATCTGCGTGAAAACTGCATTCTATTCAGTTTTTAGTACTGTGTTGAATGGTTAGGCAATTCACTTGTAGGGAAGCGTTTGTTCGCATTCTGTATACTCAATTCTTTAACAGCAAATCTCATGGCTTGCGTTTGACAGAAATTCCAGTGAAATTACGTTTAAAAGCCAACGCCAGTAAAAAGGCTTTGTAGAATCACTCTGTGAATGTCTTTGAAAACACTTCTTAAGAAGGAAAGCATACGTCTTTCATCTGTGAAAACTGCATTCTATTCAGTTTTTAGTACTGTGTTGAATGGTTAGGCGATTCACTTGTAGGGAAGCATTTGTTCGCATTCTGTATACTGAATTCTTTAACAGCAAATCTTGCAACTTGTGTTTGACAGAAATTCCAGTGAAATCACGTTTAAAAGCCAACTTCAGTAAAAAGGCTTTGTAGAATCACTCTGTGAATGTCTTTGAAAACACTTCTTAAGAAGGAAAGCATACGTCTTTCATCTGAGTGAAAACTGCATTCTATTCAGTTTTTAGTACTGTGTTGAATGGTTAGGCGATTCACTTGTAGGGAAGCGTTTGTTTGCATTCTGTATACTCAATTCTTTAACAGCAAATTGCGCATCTTGTCTTTGACAGAAATTCAAATGAAAACACGTTTAAAAGCCAACGTCAGTAAAAAGGCTTTGTAGAATCACTCTGTGAACGTCTTTGAAAACACTTCTTAAGAAGGAATGCATACATACGTCTTTCATCTGAGTGAAAACTGCATTCTATTCAGTTTATAGTACTGTGTTGAATGGTTAGGCGATTCACTTGTAGGGAAGCGTTTGTTCGCATTCTGTATACTCAATTCTTTAACAGCAAATCTCGTGTCTTGCTTTTGACAGAAATTCCAGTGAAATCACGTTTAAAAGCCAACGCCAGTAAAAAGGCTTTGTAGAATCACTCTGTGAATGTCTTTGAAAACACTTCTTAAGAAGGAAAGCATACGTATTTCATCTGAGTGAAAACTGCATTCTATTTAGTTTTTAGAACTGTGTTGAATGGTTAGGCGATTCACTTGTATGGAAGCGTTTTTTTGCATTCTGTATACTCAATTCTTTAACAGCAAATTGCGCATCTTGCCTTTGACAGAAATTCCAATGAAAACACTTTTAAAAGCCAATGTCAGTAAAAATGCTTCGTAGAATCACTCTGTGAATGTCTTTGAAAACACTTCTTAAGAAGGAAAGCATAGGTCTTTCATCTGTGAAAACTGCATTCTATTCAGTTTTTAGTACTGTGTTGAATGGTTAGGCGATTCACTTGTAGGGAAGCGTTTGTTCGCATTCTGTATACTGAATTCTTTAACAGCAAATTGCGCATCTTGTCTTTGACAGAAATTCCAATGAAAACACGTTTAAAAGCCAACGTCAGTAAAAAGGCTTTGTAGAATCACTCTGTGAATGTCTTTGAAAACACTTCTTAAGAATGAATGCATACATACGTCTTTCATCTGAGTGAAAACTGCATTCTATTCAGTTTATAGTACTGTGTTGAATGGTTAGGCGATTCACATGTATGGAAGCGTTTGTTTGCATTCTGTATACTCAATTCTTTAACAGCAAATCTTGCAACTTGTGTTTGACAGAAATTCCAGTGAAATCACGTTTAAAAGCCAACGCCAGTAAAAAGGCTTTGTAGAATCACTCTGTGAATGTCTTTGGAAACACTTCTTAAGAAGGAAAGCATACGTCTTTCATCTGAGTGAAAACTGCATTCTATTCTGTTTTTAGTACTGTTTTGAATGGTTAGGCGATTCACTTGTAGGGAAGCGTTTGTTCGCATTCTGTATACTCAATTCTTTAACAGCAAATTGCGCATCTTGCCTTTGACAGAAATTCCAGTGAAATCACCTTTAAAAGCCAACGTCAGTAAAAAGGTTTTGTAGAATCACTCTATGAATGTCTTTGGAAACACTTCTTAAGAAGGAAAGCATACGTCTTTCATCTGAGTGAAAACTGCATTCTATTCAGTTTTTAGTACTGTGTTGAATGGTTAGGCAATTCACTTGAAGGGAAGCGTTTGTTCGCATTCTGTATACTCAATACTTTAACAGCAAATCTCATGGCTTGCATTTGACAGAAATTCCAGTGAAATCACGTTTAAAAGCCAACGCCAGTAAAAAGGCTTTGTAGAATCACTCTGTGAATGTCTTTGAAAACACTTCTTAAGAAGGAAAGCATACGTCTTTCATCTGAGTGAAAACTGCATTCTATTCAGTTTTTAGTACTGTGTTGAATGGTTAGGCGATTCAATTGTTGGAAGCGTTTGTTTGCATTCTGTATGCTCAATTCTTTAAAAGCAAATCTCACGTCTTGCGATTGACAGAAATTCCAGTGAAATCACATTTAAAAGCCAACACCGGTAAAAAGGCTTTGTAGAATCACTCTGTGAATGTCTTTGAAAACACTTCTTAAGAAGGAAAGCATACGTATTTCATCTGAGTGAAAACTGCATTCTATTTAGTTTTTAGAACTGTGTTGAATGGTTAGGCGATTCACTTGTATGGAAGCGTTTTTTTGCATTCTGTATACTCAATTCTTTAACAGCAAATTGCGCATCTTGCCTTTGACAGAAATTCCAGTGAAATCACATTTAAAAGCCAACGTCAGTAAAAAGGCTTTGTAGAAACACTCTGTGAATGTCTTTGAAAACACTTCTTAAGAAGGAAAGCATACGTCTTTCATCTGAGTGAAAACTGCATTCTATTCAGTTTTTAGTACTGTGTTGAATGGTTAGGCGATTCACTTGTAGGGAAGTGTTTGTTTGCATTCTGTATACTCAATTCTTTAACAGCAAATTCCGCATCTTGCCTTTGACAGAAATTCCAATGAAAACACGTTTAAAAGCCAATGTCAGTAAAAATGCTTCCTAGAATCACTCTGTGAATGTCTTTGAAAACACTTCTTAAGAAGGAAAGCATACGTCTTTCATCTGAGTGAAAACTGCATTCTATTCAGTTTTTAGTACTGTGTTGAATGGTTCGGCGATTCACTTGTAGGTAAGCTTTTGTTTGCATTCTGTATACTCAATTCTTTAACAGCAAATTGCGCTTCTTGCCTTTGACAGAAATTCCAGTGAAATCACCTTTAATAGCCAACGTCAGTAAAAAGGCTTTGTAGAATCACTCTGTGAATGTCTTTGGAAACACTTCCTAAGAAGGAAAGCATACGTCTTTCATATGAGTGAAAACTGCATTCTATTCAGTTTTTAGTACTGTGTTGAATGGTTAGGCGATTCACTTGTAGGGAAGCGTTTGTTCGCATTCTGTATACTCAATTCTTTAACAGCAAATCTCGTGGCTTGCGTTTGACAGAAATTCCAGTGAAATCACGTTTAAAAGCCAACGCCAGTAACAAGACTTTGTAGAATCACTCTGTGAATGTCTTTGAAAACACTTCTTAAGAAGGAAAGCATACGTCTTTCATCTGAGTGAAAACTGCATTCTATTCAGTTTTTAGTACTGTGTTGAATGGTTAGGCGATTCAATTGTAGGAAGCGATTGTTTGCATTCTGTATGCTCAATTCTTTAACAGCAAATCTCACGTCTTGCGATTGACAGAAATTCCAGTGAAATCACATTTAAAAGCCAACACCGGTAAAAAGGCTTTGTACAATCACTCTGTGAATGTCTTTGAAAACACTTCTTAAGAAGGAAAGCATAGGTCTTTCATCTGTGAAAACTGCATTCTATTCAGTTTTTAGTACTGTGTTGAATGGTTAGGCGATTCACTTGTAGGGAAGCGTTTGTTCGCATTCTGTATACTGAATTCTTTAACAGCAAATTTCGCATCTTGTCTTTGACAGAAATTCCAGTGAAATCACGTTTAAAAGCCAACTTCAGTAAAAAGGCTTTGTAGAATCACTCTGTGAATGTCTTTGGAAACACTTCTTAAGAAGGAAAGCATACGTCTTTCATCTGAGTGAAAACTGCATTCTATTCAGTTTTTAGTACTGTGTTGAATGGTTAGGCGATTCACTTGTAGGGAAGCGTTTGTTTGCATTCTGTATACTCAATTCTTTAACAGCAAATTGCGCATCTTGTCTTTGACAGAAATTCCAATGAAAACACGTTTAAAAGCCAACGTCAGTAAAAAGGCTTTGTAGAATCACTCTGTGAATGTCTTTGAAAACACTTCTTAAGAAGGAATGCATACATACGTCTTTCATCTGAGTGAAAACTGCATTCTATTCAGTTTATAGTACTGTGTTGAATGGTTAGGCGATTCACTTGTATGGAAGCGTTTGTTTGCATTCTGTATACTCAATTCTTTAACAGCAAATCTTGCAACTTGTGTTTGACAGAAATTCCAGTGAAATCACGTTTAAAAGCCAACGCCAGTAAAAAGGCTTTGTAGAATCACTCTGTGAATGTCTTTGGAAACACTTCTTAAGAAGGAAAGCATACGTCTTTCATCTGAGTGAAAACTGCATTCTATTCAGTTTTTAGTACTGTGTTGAATGGTTAGGCAATTCACTTGTAGGGAAGCGTTTGTTCGCATTCTGTATACTCAATTCTTTAACAGCAAATTGCGCATCTTGCCTTTGACAGAAATTCCAGTGAAATCACCTTTAAAAGCCAACTTCAGTAAAAAGGTTTTGTAGAATCACTCTGTGAATGTCTTTGGAAACACTTCTTAAGAAGGAAAGCATACGTCTTTCATCTGAGTGAAAACTGCATTCTATTCAGTTTTTAGTACTGTGTTGAATGGTTAGGCAATTCACTTGAAGGGAAGCGTTTGTTCGCATTCTGTATACTCAATACTTTAACAGCAAATCTCATGGCTTGCATTTGACAGAAATTCCAGTGAAATCACGTTTAAAAGCCAACGCCAGTAAGAAGGCTTTGTAGAATCACTCTGTGAATGTCTTTGAAAACACTTCTTAAGAAGGAAAGCATACTTCTTTCATCTGAGTGAAAACTGCATTCTATTCAGTTTTTAGTAGTGTGTTGAGTGGTTAGGCGATTCACTAGTAGGGAAGCGTTTGTTCGCATTCTGTATACTCAATTCTTTAACAGCAAATTGCGCATCTTGCCTTTGACAGAAATTCCAATGAAAACACGTTTAAAAGCCAATGTCAGTAAAAAGGCTTTGTAGAATCACTCTGTGAATGTCTTTGAAAACACTTCTTAAGAAGGAATGCATACATACGTCTTTCATCTGAGTGAAAACTGCATTCTATTCAGTTTTTAGTACTGTGTTGAATGGTTAGGCGATTCACTTGTAGGGAAGCGTTTGTTCGCATTCTGTATACTCAATTCTTTAACAGCAAATCTCGTGGCTTGCGTTTGACAGAAATTCCAGTGAAATCACGTTTAAAAGCCAACGCCAGTAAAAAAGCTTTGTAGAATCACTCTGTGAATGTCTTTGAAAACACTTCTTAAGAAGGAAAGCATACGTCTTTCATCTGAGTGAAAACTGCATTCTATTCAGTTTTTAGTACTGTGTTGAATGGTTAGGCGATTCAATTGTAGGAAGCCTTTGTTTGCATTCTGTATGCTCAATTCTTTAACAGCAAATCTCACGTCTTGCGATTGACAGAAATTCCAGTGAAATCACATTTAAAAGCCTACACCGGTAAAAAGGCTTTGTAGAATCACTCTGTGAATGTCTTTGAAAACACTTCTTAAGAAGGAAAGCATACGTATTTCATCTGAGTGAAAACTGCATTCTATTCAGTTTTAGAACTGTGTTGAATGGTTAGGCGATTCACTTGTATGGAAGCGTTTGTTTGCATTCTGTATACTCAATTCTTTAACAGCAAATTGCTCATCTTGCCTTTGACAGAAATTCCAGTGAAATCACATTTAAAAGCCAAGTCAGTAAAAAGGCTTTGTAGAATCACTCTGTAAATGTCTTTGAAAACACTTCTTAAGAAGGAAAGCATATGTCTTTCATCTGAGTGAAAACTGCATTCTATTCAGTTTTTAGTACTGTGTTGAATGGTTAGGCAATTCACTTGGATGGAAGCGTTTGTTCGCATTCTGTATACTCAATTCTTTAACAGCAAATCTCGCGTCTTGCGTTTGACAGAAATTCCAATGAAATCACGTTTACAAGCCAACGTCAGTAAAAAGGCTTTGTAGAAACACTCTGTGAATGTCTTTGAAAACACTTCTTAAGAAGGAAAGCATACGTCTTTCATCTGAGTGAAAACTGCATTCTATTCAGTTTTTAATACTGTGTTGAATGGTTCGGCGATTCACTTGTAGGGAAGCTTTTGTTTGCATTCTGTATACTCAATTCTTTAACAGCAAATTGCGCTTCTTGCCTTTGACAGAAATTCCAGTGAAATCACCTTTAATAGCCAACGTCAGTAAAAAGGCTTTGTAGAATCACTCTGTGAATGTCTTTGGAAACACTTCCTAAGAAGGAAAACATACGTATTTCATCTGAGTGAAAACTGCATTCTATTCAGTTTTTAGTACTGTGTTGAATGGTTAGGCGATTCACTTGTAGGGAAGCGTTTGTTCGCATTCTGTATACTCAATTCTTTAACAGCAAATCTCGTGGCTTGCGTTTGACAGAAATTCCAGTGAAATCACATTTAAAAGCCAACGCCAGTAAAAAGGCTTCGTAGAATCACTCTGTGAATGTCTTTGAAAACACTTCTTAAGAAGGAAAGCATACGTCTTTCATCTGAGTGAAAACTGCATTCTATTTCGTTTTTAGTACTGTGTTGAATGGTTAGGCGATTCAATTGTAGGAAGCGTTTGTTTGCATTCTGTATGCTCAATTCTTTAACAGCAAATCTCACGTCTTGCGATTGACAGAAATTCCAGTGAAATCACATTTAAAAGCCAACACCGGTAAAAAGGCTTTGTAGAATCACTCTGTGAATGTCTTTGAAAACACTTCTTAAGAAGGAAAGCATAGGTCTTTCATCTGTGAAAACTGCATTCTATTCAGTTTTTAGTACTGTGTTGAATGGTTAGGCGATTCACTTGTAGGGAAGCATTTGTTCGCATTCTGTATACTCAATTCTTTAACAGCAAATCTCGCCTCTTGCGTTTGACAAAAATTCCAGTGAAATCACGTTTAAAAGCCAAGGTAAGTAAAAAGGCTTTGTAGAAACACTCTGTGAATGTCTCTGAAACACTTCTTAAAAAGGAAAGCATACGTCTTTCATCTGAGTGAAAACTGCATTCTATTCAGTTTTTAGTACTGTGTTGAATGGTTAGGCGATTCACTTGTAGGGAAGCGTTTGTTCGCATTCTGTATACTGAATTCTTTAACAGCAAATTGCGCATCTTGCCTTTGACAGAAATTCCAGTGAAATCACGTTTAAAAGCCAACTTCAGTAAAAAGGCTTTGTAGAATCACTCTGTGAATGTCTTTGGAAACACTTCTTAAGAAGGAAAGCATATGTCTTTCATCTGAGTGAAAACTGCATTCTATTCAGTTTTTAGTACTGTGTTGAATGGTTAGGCGATTCACTTGTAGGGAAGCGTTTGTTTGCATTCTGTATACTCAATTCTTTAACAGCAAATTGCGCATCTTGTCTTTGACAGAAATTCCAATGAAAACACATTTAAAAGCCAACGTCAGTAAAAAGGCTTTGTAGAATCACTCTGTGAATGTCTTTGAAAACACTTCTTAAGAAGGAATGCATGCATACGTCTTTCATCTGAGTGAAAACTGCATTCTATTCAGTTTATAGTACTGTGTTGAATGGTTAGGCGATTCACTTGTAGGGAAGCGTTTGTTTGCATTCTGTATACTCAATTCTTTAACAGCAAATCTTGCAACTTGTGTTTGACAGAAATTCCACTGAAATCACGTTTAAAAGCCAACGCCAGTAAAAAGGCTTTGTAGAATCACTCTGTGAATGTCTTTGGAAACACTTCTTAAGAAGGAAAGCATACGTCTTTCATCTGAGTGAAAACTGCATTCTATTCAGTTTTTAGTACTGTGTTGAATTTTTAGGCAATTCACTTGAAGGGAAGCGTTTGTTCGCATTCTGTATACTCAATACTTTAACAGCAAATCTCATGGCTTGCATTTGACAGAAATTCCAGTGAAATCACGTTTAAAAGCCAACGCCAGTAAAAAGGCTTTGTAGAATCACTCTGTGAATGTCTTTGAAAACACTTCTTAAGAAGGAAAGCATACTTCTTTCATCTGAGTGAAAACTGCATTCTATTCAGTTTTTAGTAGTGTGTTGAGTGGTTAGGCGATTCACTAGTAGGGAAGCGTTTGTTCGCATTCTGTATACTCAATTCTTTAACAGCAAATTGCGCATCTTGCCTTTGACAGAAATTCCAATGAAAACACGTTTAAAAGCCAATGTCAGTAAAAAGGCTTTGTAGAATCACTCTGTGAATGTCTTTGAAAACACTTCTTAAGAAGGAATGCATACATACGTCTTTCATCTGAGTGAAAACTGCATTCTATTCAGTTTTTAGTACTGTGT
Source organism: Phyllotis vaccarum (assembly GCA_033318265.1). Taxonomy (NCBI): domain Eukaryota; kingdom Metazoa; phylum Chordata; class Mammalia; order Rodentia; family Cricetidae; genus Phyllotis; species Phyllotis vaccarum. Next base: position 1,623,958 of record JARWLC010000040.1, on the reverse strand, counting down.
TGAATGGTTAGGCGATTCACTAGTAGGGAAGCGTTTGTTTCCATTCTGTATACTCAATTCTTTAACAGCAAATCTCGTGGCTTGCGTTTGACAGAAATTCCAGTGAAATCACGTTTAAAAGCCAACGCCAGTAAAAAGGCTTTGTAGAATCACTCTGTGAATGTCTTTGAAAACACTTCTTAAGAAGGAAAGCATACGTCTTTCATCTGAGTGAAAACTGCATTCTATTCAGTTTTTAGTACTGTGTTGAATGGTTAGGCGATTCAATTGTAGGAAGCCTTTGTTTGCATTCTGTATGCTCAATTCTTTAACAGCAAATCTCACGTCTTGCGATTGACAGAAATTCCAGTGAAATCACATTTAAAAGCCTACACCGGTAAAAAGGCTTTGTAGAATCACTCTGTGAATGTCTTTGAAAACATTTCTTAAGAAGGAAAGCATACGTATTTCATCTGAGTGAAAACTGCATTCTATTCAGTTTTAGAACTGTGTTGAATGGTTAGGCGATTCACTTGTATGGAAGCGTTTGTTTGCATTCTGTATACTCAATTCTTTAACAGCAAATTGCGCATCTTGCCTTTGACAGAAATTCCAGTGAAATCACATTTAAAAGCCAAGTCAGTAAAAAGGCTTTGTAGAATCACTCTGTAAATGTCTTTGAAAACACTTCTTAAGAAGGAAAGCATATGTCTTTCATCTGAGTGAAAACTGCATTCTATTCAGTTTTTAGTACTGTGTTGAATGGTTAGGCAATTCACTTGGAGGGAAGCGTTTGTTCGCATTCTGTATACTCAATTCTTTAACAGCAAATCTCGCGTCTTGCGTTTGACAGAAATTCCAATGAAATCACGTTTATAAGCCAACGTCAGTAAAAAGGCTTTGTAGAAACACTCTGTGAATGTCTTTGAAAACACTTCTTAAGAAGGAAAGCATACGTCTTTCATCTGAGTGAAAACTGCATTCTATTCAGTTTTTAGTACTGTGTTGAATGGTTCGGCGATTCACTTGTAGGGAAGCTTTTGTTTGCATTCTGTATACTCAATTCTTTAACAGCAAATTTCGCTTCTTGCCTTTGACAGAAATTCCAGTGAAATCACCTTTAATAGCCAACGTCAGTAAAAAGGCTTTGTAGAATCACTCTGTGAATGTCTTTGGAAACACTTCCTAAGAAGGAAAACATACGTATTTCATCTGAGTGAAAACTGCATTCTACTCAGTTTTTAGAACTGTGTTGAATTGTTAGGCGATTCACTTGTATGGAAGCGTTTGTTTGCATTCTGTATACTCAATTCTTTAACAGCAAATTGCGCATCTTGCGATTGACAGAAATTCCAGTGAAATCACATTTAAAAGCCAACACCGGTAAAAAGGCTTTGTAGAATCACTCTGTGAATGTCTTTGAAAACACTTCTTAAGAAGGAAAGCATAGGTCTTTCATCTGTGAAAACTGCATTCTATTCAGTTTTTAGTACTGTGTTGAATGGTTAGGCGATTCACTTGTAGGGAAGCATTTGTTCGCATTCTGTATACTCAATTCTTTAACAGCAAATCTCGCCTCTTGCATTTGACAAAAATTCCAGTGAAATCACGTTTAAAAGCCAAGGTAAGTAAAAAGGCTTTGTAGAAACACTCTGTGAATGTCTTTGAAACACTTCTTAAAAAGGAAAGCATACGTCTTTCATCTGAGTGAAAACTGCATTCTATTCAGTTTTTAGTACTGTGTTGAATGGTTAGGCGATTCACTTGTAGGGAAGCGTTTGTTCGCATTCTGTATACTGAATTCTTTAACAGCAAATTGCGCATCTTGCCTTTGACAGAAATTACAGTGAAATCACGTTTAAAAGCCAACATCAGTAAAAAGGCTTTGTAGAATCACTCTGTGAATGTCTTTGGAAACACTTCCTAAGAAGGAAAACATACGTCTTTCATCTAAGTGAAAACTGCATTCTATTTCGTTTTTAGTACTGTGTTGAATGGTTAGGCGATTCAATTGTAGGAAGCGTTTCTTTGCATTCTGTATGCTCAATTCTTTAACAGCAAATCTCACGTCTTGCGATTGACAGAAATTCCAGGGAAATCACATTTAAAAGCCAACACCGGTAAAAAGGCTTTGTAGAATCACTCTGTGAATGTCTTTGAAAACACTTCTTAAGAAGGAAAGCATAGGTCTTTCATCTGTGAAAACTGCATTCTATTCAGTTTTTAGTACTGTGTTGAATGGTTAGGCGATTCACTTGTAGGGAAGCATTTGTTCGCATTCTGTATACTCAATTCTTTAACAGCAAATCTCGCCTCTTGCGTTTGACAAAAATTCCAGTGAAATCACGTTTAAAAGCCAAGGTAAGTAAAAAGGCTTTGTAGAAACACTCTGTGAATGTCTTTGAAACACTTCTTAAAAAGGAAAGCATACGTCTTTCATCTGAGTGAAAACTGCATTCTATTCAGTTTTTAGTACTGTGTTGAATGGTTCGGCGATTCACTTGTAGGGAAGCTTTTGTTTGCATTCTGTATACTCAATTCTTTAATAGCAAATTCCGCATCTTGCCTTTGACAGAAATTCCAGTGAAATCACCTTTAATAGCCAACGTCAGTAAAAAGGCTTTGTAGAATCACTCTGTGAATGTCTTTGGAAACACTTCTTAAGAAGGAAAGCATACGTCTTTCATCTGAGTGAAAACTGCATTCTATTCAGTTTTTAGTACTGTGTTGAATGGTTAGGCGATTCACTTGTAGGGAAGCGTTTGTTCGCATTCTGTATACTCAATTCTGTAACAGCAAATCTCGCGTCTTGCGTTTGACAGAAATTCCAATGAAATCACGTTTACAAGCCAACGTCAGTAAAAAGGCTTTGTAGAAACACTCTGTGAATGTCTTTGAAAACACTTCTTAAGAAGGAAAGCATACGTCTTTCATCTGAGTGAAAACTGCATTCTATTTAGTTTTTAGTACTGTGTTGAATGGTTAGGCGATTCACTTGTAGGGAAGTGTTTGTTTGCATTCTGTATACTCAATTCTTTAATAGCAAATTCCGCATCTTGCCTTTGACATAAATTCCAATGAAAACACGTTTAAAAGCCAACGTCAGTAAAAACGCTTCGTAGAATCACTCTGTGAATGTCTTTGAAAACACTTCTTAAGAAGGAAAGCATACGTCTTTCATCTGAGTGAAAACTGCATTCTATTCAGTTTTTAGTACTGTGTTGAATGGTTCGGCGATTCACTTGTAGGGAAGCTTTTGTTTGCATTCTGTATACTCAATTCTTTAACAGCAAATTGCGCTTCTTGCCTTTGACAGAAATTCCAGTGAAATCACCTTTAATAGCCAACGTCAGTAAAAAGGCTTTGTAGAATCACTCTGTGAATGTCTTTGGAAACACTTCCTAAGAAGGAAAACATACGTATTTCATCTGAGTGAAAACTGCATTCTATTCAGTTTTTAGTACTGTGTTGAATGGTTAGGCGATTCACTTGTAGGGAAGCGTTTGTTTGCATTCTGTATACTCAATTCTTTAACAGCAAATCTCGTGGCTTGCGTTTGACAGAAATTCCAGTGAAATCACGTTTAAAAGCCAACGCCAGTAAAAAGGCTTTGTAGAATCACTCTGTGAATGTCTTTGAAAACACTTCTTAAGAAGGAAAGCATAGGTCTTTCATCTGTGAAAACTGCATTCTATTCAGTTTTTAGTACTGTGTTGAATGGTTAGGCGATTCACTTATAGGGAAGCATTTGTTCGCATTCTGTATACTCAATTCTTTAACAGCAAATCTCGCCTCTTGCGTTTGACAAAAATTCCAGTGAAATCACGTTTAAAAGCCAAGGTAAGTAAAAAGGCTTTGTAGAAACACTCTGTGAATGTCTTTGAAACACTTCTTAAAAAGGAAAGCATACGTCTTTCATCTGAGTGAAAACTGCATTCTATTCAGTTTTTAGTACTGTGTTGAATGGTTAGGCGATTCACTTGTAGGGAAGCGTTTGTTCGCATTCTGTATACTGAATTCTTTAACAGCAAATTGCGCATCTTGCCTTTGACAGAAATTCCAGTGAAATCACGTTTAAAAGCCAACATCAGTAAAAAGGCTTTGTAGAATCACTCTGTGAATGTCTTTGGAAACACTTCTTAAGAAGGAAAGCATATGTCTTTCATCTGAGTGAAAACTGCATTCTATTCAGTTTTTAGTACTGTGTTGAATGGTTAGGCGATTCACTTGTAGGGAAGCGTTTGTTTGCATTCTGTATACTCAATTCTTTAACAGCAAATTGCGCATCTTGTCTTTGACAGAAATTCCAATGAAAACACATTTAAAAGCCAACTTCAGTAAAAAGGCTTTGTAGAATCACTCTGTGAATGTCTTTGAAAACACTTCTTAAGAAGGAATGCATAGATACGTCTTTCATCTGAGTGAAAACTGCATTCTATTCAGTTTATAGTACTGTGTTGAATGGTTAGGCGATTCACTTGTAGGGAAGCGTTTCTTTGCATTCTGTATACTCAATTCTTTAACAGCAAATCTTGCAACTTGTGTTTGACAGAAATTCCACTGAAATCACGTTTAAAAGCCAACGCCAGTAAAAAGGCTTTGTAGAATCACTCTGTGAATGTCTTTGGAAACACTTCTTAAGAAGGAAAGCATACGTCTTTCATCTGAGTGAAAACTGCATTCTATTCAGTTTTTAGTACTGTGTTGAATGGTTCGGCGATTCACTTGTAGGGAAGCTTTTGTTTGCATTCTGTATACTCAATTCTTTAATAGCAAATTCCGCATCTTGCCTTTGACAGAAATTCCAGTGAAATCACCTTTAATAGCCAACGTCAGTAAAAAGGCTTTGTAGAATCACTCTGTGAATGTCTTTGGAAACACTTCCTAAGAAGGAAAACATACGTATTTCATCTGAGTGAAAACTGCATTCTATTCAGTTTTTAGTACTGTGTTGAATGGTTAGGCGATTCACTTGTAGGGAAGCGTTTGTTCGCATTCTGTATACTCAATTCTTTAACAGCAAATCTCGTGGCTTGCGTTTGACAGAAATTCCAGTGAAATCACATTTAAAAGCCAACGCCAGTAAAAAGGCTTTGTAGAATCACTCTGTGAATGTCTTTGAAAACACTTCTTAAGAAGGAAAGCATACGTCTTTCATCTGAGTGAAAACTGCATTCTATTTCGTTTTTAGTACTGTGTTGAATGGTTAGGCGATTCAATTGTAGGAAGCGTTTGTTTGCATTCTGTATGCTCAATTCTTTAACAGCAAATCTCACGTCTTGCGATTGACAGAAATTCCAGTGAAATCACATTTAAAAGCCAACACCGGTAAAAAGGCTTTGTAGAATCACTCTGTGAATGTCTTTGAAAACACTTCTTAAGAAGGAAAGCATAGGTCTTTCATCTGTGAAAACTGCATTCTATTCAGTTTTTAGTACTGTGTTGAATGGTTAGGCGATTCACTTGTAGGGAAGCATTTGTTCGCATTCTGTATACTCAATTCTTTAACAGCAAATCTCGCCTCTTGCGTTTGACAAAAATTCCAGTGAAATCACCTTTAAAAGCCAAGGTAAGTAAAAAGGCTTTGTAGAAACACTCTGTGAATGTCTTTGAAACACTTCTTAAAAAGGAAAGCATACGTCTTTCATCTGAGTGAAAACTGCATTCTATTCAGTTTTTAGTACTGTGTTGAATGGTTAGGCGATTCACTTGTAGGGAAGCGTTTGTTCGCATTCTGTATACTGAATTCTTTAACAGCAAATTGCGCATCTTGCCTTTGACAGAAATTCCACTGAAATCACGTTTAAAAGCCAACGTCAGTAAAAAGGCTTTGTAGAATCACTCTGTGAATGTCTTTGAAAACACTTCTTAAGAAGGAATGCATACATACGTCTTTCATCTGAGTGAAAACTGCATTCTATTCAGTTTATAGTACTGTGTTGAATGGTTAGGCGATTCACTTGTAGGGAAGCGTTTGTTTGCATTCTGTATACTCAATTCTTTAACAGCAAATCTCATGGCTTGCGTTTGACAGAAATTCCAGTGAAATCACGTTTAAAAGCCAATGCCAGTAAAAAGGCTTTGTAGAATAACTCTGTGAATGTCTTTGAAAACACTTCTTAAGAAGGAAAGCATATGTCTTTCATCTGTGAAAACTGCATTCTTTTCAGTTTTTAGTACTGTGTTGAATGGTTAGGCGATTCACTTGTATGGAAGCATTTGTTCGCATTCTGTATACTGAATTCTTTAACAGCAAATTGCCCATCTTGTCTTTGACAGAAATTCCAGTGAAATCACGTTTAAAAGCCAACTTCAGTAAAAAGGCTTTGTAGAATCACTCTGTGAATGTCTTTGAAAACACTTCTTAAGAAGGAAAGCATACGTCTTTCATCTGAGTGAAAACTGCATTCTATTCAGTTTTTAGTACTGTGTTGAATGGTTAGGCGATTCACTTGTAGGGAAGCATTTGTTTGCATTCTGTATACTCAATTCTTTAACAGCAAATTGCGCATCTTGTCTTTGACAGAATTTCAAATGAAAACACGTTTAAAAGCCAACGTCAGTAAAAAGGCTTTGTAGAATCACTCTGTGAACGTCTTTGAAAACACTTCTTAAGAAGGAATGCATACATACGTCTTTCATCTGAGTGAAAACTGCATTCTATTCAGTTTATAGTACTGTGTTGAATGGTTAGGCGATTCACTTGTAGGGAAGCGTTTGTTCGCATTCTGTATACTCAATTCTTTAACAGCAAATCTCGTGTCTTGGTTTTGACAGAAATTCCAGTGAAATCACGTTTAAAAGCCAACGCCAGTAAAAAGGCTTTGTAGAATCACTCTGTGAATGTCTTTGAAAACACTTCTTAAGAAGGAAAGCATACGTCTTTCATCTGAGTGAAAACTGCATTCTATTCAGTTTTTAGTACTGTGTTGAATGGTTAGGCGATTCAATTGTTGGAAGCGTTTGTTTGCATTCTGTATGCTCAATTCTTTAACAGCAAATCTCACATCTTGCGATTGACAGAAATTCCAGTGAAATCACATTTAAAAGCCAACACCGGTAAAAAGGCTTTGTAGAATCACTCTGTGAATGTCTTTGAAAACACTTCTTAAGAAGGAAAGCATACGTATTTCATCTGAGTGAAAACTGCATTCTATTCAGTTTTTAGAACTGTGTTGAATGGTTAGGCGATTCACTTGTATGGAAGCGTTTGTTTGCATTCTGTATACTCAATTCTTTAACAGCAAATTGCGCATCTTGCCTTTGACAGAAATTCCAGTGAAATCACGTTTAAAAGCCAACGTCAGTAAAAAGGCTTTGTAGAATCACTCTGTTAATGTCTTTGGAAACACTTCTTAAGAAGGAAAGCATACGTCTTTCATCTGAGTGAAACCTGCATTCTATTCAGTTTTTAGTACTGTGTTGAATGGTTAGGCGATTCAATTGTAAGGAAGCGTTTGTTCGCATTCTGTATACTGAATTCTTTAACAGCAAATTGCGCATCTTGCCTTTGACAGAAATTCCAATGAAAACACGTTTAAAAGCCAATGTCAGTAAAAAGGCTTTGTAGAATCACTCTGTGAACGTCTTTGAAAACACTTCTTAAGAAGGAATGCATACATACGTCTTTCATCTGAGTGAAAACTGCATTCTATTCAGTTTATAGTACTGTGTTGAATGGTTAGGCGATTCACTTGTAGGGAAGCGTTTGTTCGCATTCTGTATACTCAATTCTTTAACAGCAAATCTCGTGTCTTGCTTTTGACAGAAATTCCAGTGAAATCACGTTTAAAAGCCAACGCCAGTAAAAAGGCTTTGTAGAATCACTCTGTGAATGTCTTTGGAAACACTTCTTAAGAAGGAAAGCATACGTCTTTCATCTGAGTGAAAACTGCATTCTATTCAGTTTTTAGTACTGTGTTGAATGGTTCGGCGATTCACTTGTAGGGAAGCTTTTGTTTGCATTCTGTATACTCAATTCTTTAATAGCAAATTCCGCATCTTGCCTTTGACAGAAATTCCAGTGAAATCACCTTTAATAGCCAACGTCAGTAAAAAGGCTTTGTAGAATCACTCTGTGAATGTCTTTGGAAACACTTCCTAAGAAGGAAAACATACGTATTTCATCTGAGTGAAAACTGCATTCTATTCAGTTTTTAGTACTGTGTTGAATGGTTAGGCGATTCACTTGTAGGGAAGCGTTTGTTCGCATTCTGTATACTCAATTCTTTAACAGCAAATCTCGTGGCTTGCGTTTGACAGAAATTCCAGTGAAATCACATTTAAAAGCCAACGCCAGTAAAAAGGCTTTGTAGAATCACTCTGTGAATGTCTTTAAAAACACTTCTTAAGAAGGAAAGCATACGTCTTTCATCTGAGTGAAAACTGCATTCTATTTCGTTTTTAGTACTGTGTTGAATGGTTAGGCGATTCAATTGTAGGAAGCGTTTGTTTGCATTCTGTATGCTCAATTCTTTAACAGCAAATCTCACGTCTTGCGATTGACAGAAATTCCAGTGAAATCACATTTAAAAGCCAACACCGGTAAAAAGGCTTTGTAGAATCACTCTGTGAATGTCTTTGAAAACACTTCTTAAGAAGGAAAGCATAGGTCTTTCATCTGTGAAAACTGCATTCTATTCAGTTTTTAGTACTGTGTTGAATGGTTAGGCGATTCACTTGTAGGGAAGCATTTGTTCGCATTCTGTATACTCAATTCTTTAACAGCAAATCTCGCCTCTTGCGTTTGACAAAAATTCCAGTGAAATCACGTTTAAAAGCCAAGGTAAGTAAAAAGGCTTTGTAGAAACACTCTGTGAATGTCTTTGAAACACTTCTTAAAAAGGAAAGCATACGTCTTTCATCTGAGTGAAAACTGCATTCTATTCAGTTTTTAGTACTGTGTTGAATGGTTAGGCGATTCACTTGTAGGGAAGCGTTTGTTCGCATTCTGTATACTGAATTCTTTAACAGCAAATTGCGCATCTTGCCTTTGACAGAAATTCCACTGAAATCACGATTAAAAGCCAACGTCAGTAAAAAGGCTTTGTAGAATCACTCTGTGAATGTCTTTGAAAACACTTCTTAAGAAGGAATGCATACATACGTCTTTCATCTGAGTGAAAACTGCATTCTATTCAGTTTATAGTACTGTGTTGAATGGTTAGGCGATTCACTTGTAGGGAAGCGTTTGTTTGCATTCTGTATACTCAATTCTTTAACAGCAAATCTCATGGCTTGCGTTTGACAGAAATTCCAGTGAAATCACGTTTAAAAGCCAATGCCAGTAAAAAGGCTTTGTAGAATCACTCTGTGAATGTCTTTGAAAACACTTCTTAAGAAGGAAAGCATATGTCTTTCATCTGTGAAAACTGCATTCTATTCAGTTTTTAGTACTGTGTTGAATGGTTAGGCGATTCACTTGTAGGGAAGCATTTGTTTGCATTCTGTATACTCAATTCTTTAATAGCAAATTCCGCATCTTGCCTTTGACATAAATTCCAATGAAAACACGTTTAAAAGCCAACGTCAGTAAAAACGCTTCGTAGAATCACTCTGTGAATGTCTTTGAAAACACTTCTTAAGAAGGAAAGCATACGTCTTTCATCTGAGTGAAAACTGCATTCTATTCAGTTTTTAGTACTGTGTTGAATGGTTCGGCGATTCACTTGTAGGGAAGCTTTTGTTTGCATTCTGTATACTCAATTCTTTAACAGCAAATTGCGCTTCTTGCCTTTGACAGAAATTCCAGTGAAATCACCTTTAATAGCCAACGTCAGTAAAAAGGCTTTGTAGAATCACTCTGTGAATGTCTTTGGAAACACTTCCTAAGAAGGAAAACATACGTATTTCATCTGAGTGAAAACTGCATTCTATTCAGTTTTTAGTACTGTGTTGAATGGTTAGGCGATTCACTTGTAGGGAAGCGTTTGTTCGCATTCTCTATACTCAATTCTTTAACAGCAAATCACGTGGCTTGCGTTTGACAGAAATTCCAGTGAAATCACATTTAAAAGCCAACGCCAGTAAAAAGGCTTTGTAGAATCACTCTGTGAATGTCTTTGAAAACACTTCTTAAGAAGGAAAGCATACGTCTTTCATCTGAGTGAAAACTGCATTCTATTTCGTTTTTAGTACTGTGTTGAATGGTTAGGCGATTCAATTGTAGGAAGCGTTTGTTTGCATTCTGTATGCTCAATTCTTTAACAGCAAATCTCACGTCTTGCGATTGACAGAAATTCCAGTGAAATCACATTTAAAAGCCAACACCGGTAAAAAGGCTTTGTAGAATCACTCTGTGAATGTCTTTGAAAACACTTCTTAAGAAGGAAAGCATAGGTCTTTCATCTGTGAAAACTTCATTCTATTCAGTTTTTAGTACTGTGTTGAATGGTTAGGCGATTCACTTGTAGGGAAGCATTTGTTCGCATTCTGTATACTCAATTCTTTAACAGCAAATCTCGCCTCTTGCGTTTGACAAAAATTCCAGTGAAATCACGTTTAAAAGCCAAGGTAAGTAAAAAGGCTTTGTAGAAACACTCTGTGAATGTCTTTGAAACACTTCTTAAAAAGGAATGCATAGATACGTCTTTCATCTGAGTGAAAACTGCATTCTATTCAGTTTATAGTACTGTGTTGAATGGTTAGGCGATTCACTTGTAGGGAAGCGTTTCTTTGCATTCTGTATACTCAATTCTTTAACAGCAAATCTTGCAACTTGTGTTTGACAGAAATTCCACTGAAATCACGTTTAAAAGCCAACGCCAGTAAAAAGGCTTTGTAGAATCACTCTGTGAATGTCTTTGGAAACACTTCTTAAGAAGGAAAGCATACGTCTTTCATCTGAGTGAAAACTGCATTCTATTCAGTTTTTAGTACTGTGTTGAATGGTTCGGCGATTCACTTGTAGGGAAGCTTTTGTTTGCATTCTGTATACTCAATTCTTTAATAGCAAATTCCGCATCTTGCCTTTGACAGAAATTCCAGTGAAATCACCTTTAATTGCCAACGTCAGTAAAAAGGCTTTGTAGAATCACTCTGTGAATGTCTTTGGAAACACTTCCTAAGAAGGAAAACATACGTATTTCATCTGAGTGAAAACTGCATTCTATTCAGTTTTTAGTACTGTGTTGAATGGTTAGGCGATTCACTTGTAGGGAAGCGTTTGTTCGCATTCTGTATACTCAATTCTTTAACAGCAAATCTCGTGGCTTGCGTTTGACAGAAATTCCAGTGAAATCACATTTAAAAGCCAACGCCAGTAAAAAGGCTTTGTAGAATCACTCTGTGAATGTCTTTGAAAACACTTCTTAAGAAGGAAAGCATACGTCTTTCATCTGAGTGAAAACTGCATTCTATTTCGTTTTTAGTACTGTGTTGAATGGTTAGGCGATTCAATTGTAGGAAGCGTTTGTTTGCATTCTGTATGCTCAATTCTTTAACAGCAAATCTCACGTCTTGCGATTGACAGAAATTCCAGTGAAATCACATTTAAAAGCCAACACCGGTAAAAAGGCTTTGTAGAATCACTCTGTGAATGTCGTTGAAAACACTTCTTAAGAAGGAAAGCATAGGTCTTTCATCTGTGAAAACTGCATTCTATTCAGTTTTTAGTACTGTGTTGAATGGTTAGGCGATTCACATGTAGGGAAGCATTTGTTCGCATTCTGTATACTCAATTCTTTAACAGCAAATCTCGCCTCTTGCGTTTGACAAAAATTCCAGTGAAATCACGTTTAAAAGCCAAGGTAAGTAAAAAGGCTTTGTAGAAACACTCTGTGAATGTCTTTGAAACACTTCTTAACAAGGAAAGCATACGTCTTTCATCTGAGTGAAAACTGCATTCTATTCAGTTTTTAGTACTGTGTTGAATGGTTAGGCGATTCACTTGTAGGGAAGCGTTTGTTCGCATTCTGTATACTGAATTCTTTAACAGCAAATTGCGCATCTTGCCTTTGACAGAAATTCCACTGAAATCACGTTTAAAAGCCAACGTCAGTAAAAAGGCTTTGTAGAATCACTCTGTGAATGTCTTTGAAAACACTTCTTAAGAAGGAATGCATACATACGTCTTTCATCTGAGTGAAAACTGCATTCTATTCAGTTTATAGTACTGTGTTGAATGGTTAGGCGATTCACTTGTAGGGAAGCGTTTGTTTGCATTCTGTATACTCAATTCTTTAACAGCAAATCTCATGGCTTGCGTTTGACAGAAATTCCAGTGAAATCACGTTTAAAAGCCAATGCCAGTAAAAAGGCTTTGTAGAATCACTCTGTGAATGTCTTTGAAAACACTTCTTAAGACGGAAAGCATATGTCTTTCATCTGTGAAAACTGCATTCTATTCAGTTTTTAGTACTGTGTTGAATGGTTAGGCGATTCACTTGTAGGGAAGCATTTGTTCGCATTCTGTATACTGAATTCTTTAACAGCAAATTGCCCATCTTGCCTTTGACAGAAATTCCAGTGAAATCACGTTTAAAAGCCAACTTCAGTAAAAAGGCTTTGTAGAATCACTCTGTGAATGTCTTTGAAAACACTTCTTAAGAAGGAAAGCATACGTCTTTCATCTGAGTGAAAACTGCATTCTATTCAGTTTTTAGTACTGTGTTGAATGGTTAGGCGATTCACTTGTAGGGAAGCGTTTGTTTGCATTCTGTATACTCAATTCTTTAACAGCAAATTGCGCATCTTGTCTTTGACAGAATTTCAAATGAAAACACGTTTAAAAGCCAACGTCAATAAAAAGGCTTTGTAGAATCACTCTGTGAACGTCTTTGAAAACACTTCTTAAGAAGGAATGCATACATACGTCTTTCATCTGAGTGAAAACTGCATTCTATTCAGTTTATAGTACTGTGTTGAATGGTTAGGCGATTCACTTGTAGGGAAGCGTTTGTTCGCATTCTGTATACTCAATTCTTTAACAGCAAATCTCGTGTCTTGCTTTTGACAGAAATTCCAGTGAAATCACGTTTAAAAGCCAACGCCAGTAAAAAGGCTTTGTAGAATCACTCTGTGAATGTCTTTGAAAACACTTCTTAAGAAGGAAAGCATACGTCTTTCATCTGAGTGAAAACTGCATTCTATTCAGTTTTTAGTACTGTGTTGAATGATTAGGCGATTCAATTGTTGGAAGCGTTTGTTTGCATTCTGTATGCTCAATTCTTTAACAGCAAATCTCACGTCTTGCGATTGACAGAAATTCCAGTGAAATCACATTTAAAAGCCAACACCGGTAAAAAGGCTTTGTAGAATCACTCTGTGAATGTCTTTGAAAACACTTCTTAAGAAGGAAAGCATACGTATTTCATCTGAGTGAAAACTGCATTCTATTCAGTTTTTAGAACTGTGTTGAATGGTTAGGCGATTCACTTGTATGGAAGCGTTTGTTTGCATTCTGTATACTCAATTCTTTAACAGCAAATTGCGCATCTTGCCTTTGACAGAAATTCCAGTGAAATCACGTTTAAAAGCCAACGTCAGTAAAAAGGCTTTGTAGAATCACTCTGTAAATGTCTTTGAAAACACTTCTTAAGAAGGAAAGCATACGTCTTTCATCTGAGTGAAAACTGCATTCTATTCAGTTTTTAGTACTGTGTTGAATGGTTAGGCGATTCACTTGTAGGGAAGCGTTTGTTCGCATTCTGTATACTCAATTCTTAAACAGCAAATCTTGCAACTTGTGGTGTTTGACAGAAATTCCACTGAAATCACGTTTAAAAGCCAACGCCAGTAAAAAGGCTTTGTAGAATCACTCTGTTAATGTCTTTGGAAACACTTCTTAAGAAGGAAAGCATACGTCTTTCATCTGAGTGAAAACTGCATTCTATTCAGTTTTTAGTACTGTGTTGAATGGTTAGGCGATTCACTTGTAGGGAAGCGTTTGTTCGCATTCTGTATACTCAATTCTTAAACAGCAAATCTTGCAACTTGTGTTTGACAGAAATTCCACTGAAATCACGTTTAAAAGCCAACGCCAGTAAAAAGGCTTTGTAGAATCACTCTGTTAATGTCTTTGGAAACACTTCTTAAGAAGGAAAGCATACGTCTTTCATCTGAGTGAAAACTGCATTCTATTCAGTTTTTAGTACTGTGTTGAATGGTTAGGCGATTCAATTGTAAGGAAGCGTTTGTTCGCATTCTGTATACTGAATTCTTTAACAGCAAATTGCGCATCTTCCCTTTGACAGAAATTCCAATGAAAACACGTTTAAAAGCCAATGTCAGTAAAAAGGCTTTGTAGAATCACTCTGTGAACGTCTTTGAAAACACTTCTTAAGAAGGAATGCATACATACGTCTTTCATCTGAGTGAAAACTGCATTCTATTCAGTTTATAGTACTGTGTTGAATGGTTAGGCGATTCACTTGTAGGGAAGCGTTTGTTCGCATTCTGTATACTCAATTCTTTAACAGCAAATCTCGTGTCTTGCTTTTGACAGAAATTCCAGTGAAATCACGTTTAAAAGCCAACGCCAGTAAAAAGGCTTTGTAGAATCACTCTGTGAATGTCTTTGGAAACACTTCTTAAGAAGGAAAGCATACGTCTTTCATCTGAGTGAAAACTGCATTCTATTCAGTTTTTAGTACTGTGTTGAATGGTTCGGCGATTCACTTGTAGGGAAGCTTTTGTTTGCATTCTGTATACTCAATTCTTTAATAGCAAATTCCGCATCTTGCCTTTGACAGAAATTCCAGTGAAATCACCTTTAATAGCCAACGTCAGTAAAAAGGCTTTGTAGAATCACTCTGTGAATGTCTTTGGAAACACTTCCTAAGAAGGAAAACATACGTATTTCATCTGAGTGAAAACTGCATTCTATTCAGTTTTTAGTACTGTGTTGAATGGTTAGGCGATTCACTTGTAGGGAAGCGTTTGTTCGCATTCTGTATACTCAATTCTTTAACAGCAAATCTCGTGGCTTGCGTTTGACAGAAATTCCAGTGAAATCACATTTAAAAGCCAACGCCAGTAAAAAGGCTTTGTAGAATCACTCTGTGAATGTCTTTGAAAACACTTCTTAAGAAGGAAAGCATACGTCTTTCATCTGAGTGAAAACTGCATTCTATTTCGTTTTTAGTACTGTGTTGAATGGTTAGGCGATTCAATTGTAGGAAGCGTTTGTTTGCATTCTGTATGCTCAATTCTTTAACAGCAAATCTCACGTCTTGCGATTGACAGAAATTCCAGTGAAATCACATTTAAAAGCCAACACCGGTAAAAAGGCTTTGTAGAATCACTCTGTGAATGTCTTAGAAAACACTTCTTAAGAAGGAAAGCATAGGTCTTTCATCTGTGAAAACTGCATTCTATTCAGTTTTTAGTACTGTGTTGAATGGTTAGGCGATTCACTTGTAGGGAAGCATTTGTTCGCATTCTGTATACTCAATTCTTTAACAGCAAATCTCGCCTCTTGCGTTTGACAAAAATTCCAGTGAAATCACGTTTAAAAGCCAAGGTAAGTAAAAAGGCTTTGTAGAAACACTCTGTGAATGTCTTTGAAACACTTCTTAAAAAGGAAAGCATACGTCTTTCATCTGAGTGAAAACTGCATTCTATTCAGTTTTTAGTACTGTGTTGAATGGTTAGGCGATTCACTTGTAGGGAAGCGTTTGTTCGCATTCTGTATACTGAATTCTTTAACAGCAAATTGCGCATCTTGCCTTTGACAGAAATTCCACTGAAATCACGTTTAAAAGCCAACGTCAGTAAAAAGGCTTTGTAGAATCACTCTGTGAATGTCTTTGAAAACACTTCTTAAGAAGGAATGCATACATACGTCTTTCATCTGAGTGAAAACTGCATTCTATTCAGTTTATAGTACTGTGTTGAATGGTTAGGCGATTCACTTGTAGGGAAGCGTTTGTTTGCATTCTGTATACTCAATTCTTTAACAGCAAATCTCATGGCTTGCGTTTGAAAGAAATTCCAGTGAAATCACGTTTAAAAGCCAATGCCAGTAAAAAGGCTTTGTAGAATCACTCTGTGAATGTCTTTGAAAACACTTCTTAAGAAGGAAAGCATATGTCTTTCATCTGTGAAAACTGCATTCTATTCAGTTTTTAGTACTGTGTTGAATGGTTAGGCGATTCACTTGTAGGGAAGCATTTGTTCGCATTCTGTATACTGAATTCTTTAACAGCAAATTGCCCATCTTGCCTTTGACAGAAATTCCAGTGAAATCACGTTTAAAAGCCAACTTCAGTAAAAAGGCTTTGTAGAATCACTCTGTGAATGTCTTTGAAAACACTTCTTAAGAAGGAAAGCATACGTCTTTCATCTGAGTGAAAACTGCATTCTATTCAGTTTATAGTACTGTGTTGAATGGTTAGGCGATTCACTTGTAGGGAAGCGTTTGTTCGCATTCTGTATACTCAATTCTTTAACAGCAAATCTCGTGTCTTGCTTTTCACAGAAATTCCAGTGAAATCACGTTTAAAAGCCAACGCCAGTAAAAAGGCTTTGTAGAATCACTCTGTGAATGTCTTTGAAAACACTTCTTAAGAAGGAAAGCATACGTCTTTCATCTGAGTGAAAACTGCATTCTATTCAGTTTTTAGTACTGTGTTGAATGGTTAGGCGATTCAATTGTTGGAAGCGTTTGTTTGCATTCTGTATGCTCAATTCTTTAACAGCAAATCTCACGTCTTGCGATTGACAGAAATTCCAGTGAAATCACATTTAAAAGCCAACACCGGTAAAAAGGCTTTGTAGAATCACTCTGTGAATGTCTTTGAAAACACTTCTTAAGAAGGAAAGCATACGTATTTCATCTGAGTGAAAACTGCATTCTATTCAGTTTTTAGAACTGTGTTGAATGGTTAGGCGATTCACTTGTATGGAAGCGTTTGTTTGCATTCTGTATACTCAATTCTTTAACAGCAAATTGCGCATCTTGCCTTTGACAGAAATTCCAGTGAAATCACGTTTAAAAGCCAACGTCAGTAAAAAGGCTTTGTAGAATCACTCTGTAAATGTCTTTGAAAACACTTCTTAAGAAGGAAAGCATACGTCTTTCATCTGAGTGAAAACTGCATTCTATTCAGTTTTTAGTACTGTGTTGAATGGTTAGGCGATTCACTTGTAGGGAAGCGTTTGTTCGCATTCTGTATACTCAATTCTTAAACAGCTAATCTTGCAACTTGTGTTTGACAGAAATTCCACTGAAATCACGTTTAAAAGCCAACGCCAGTAAAAAGGCTTTGTAGAATCACTCTGTAAATGTCTTTGGAAACACTTCTTAAGAAGGAAAGCATACGTCTTTCATCTGAGTGAAAACTGCATTCTATTCAGTTTTTAGTACTGTGTTGAATGGTTAGGCGATTCAATTGTAAGGAAGCTTTGTTCGCATTCTGTATACTGAATTCTTTAACAGCAAATTGCGCATCTTGCCTTTGACAGAAATTCCAATGAAAACACGTTTAAAAGCCAATGTCAGTAAAAAGGCTTTGTAGAATCACTCTGTGAACGTCTTTGAAAACACTTCTTAAGAAGGAATGCATACATACGTCTTTCATCTGAGTGAAAACTGCATTCTAT
Organism: Phyllotis vaccarum; assembly: GCA_033318265.1. Taxonomy (NCBI): domain Eukaryota; kingdom Metazoa; phylum Chordata; class Mammalia; order Rodentia; family Cricetidae; genus Phyllotis; species Phyllotis vaccarum. Next base: position 1,606,438 of record JARWLC010000040.1, on the reverse strand, counting down.
TCAGTTTATAGTACTGTGTTGAATGGTTAGGCGATTCACTTGTAGGGAAGCGTTTGTTCGCATTCTGTATACTCAATTCTTTAACAGCAAATCTCGTGTCTTCCTTTTGACAGAAATTCCAGTGAAATCACGTTTAAAAGCCAACGCCAGTAAAAAGGCTTTGTAGAATCACTCTGTGAATGTCTTTGAAAACACTTCTTAAGAAGGAAAGCATACATACGTCTTTCATCTGAGTGAAAACTGCATTCTATTCAGTTTTTAGTACTGTGTTGAATGGTTAGGCAATTCAATTGTTGGAAGCGTTTGTTTGCATTCTGTATGCTCAATTCTTTAACAGCAAATCTCACGTCTTGCGATTGACAGAAATTCCAGTGAAATCACATTTAAAAGCCAACACCGGTAAAAAGGCTTTGTAGAATCACTCTGTGAATGTCTTTGAAAACACTTCTTAAGAAGGAAAGCATACGTATTTCATCTGAGTGAAAACTGCATTCTATTTAGTTTTTAGAACTGTGTTGAATGGTTAGGCGATTCACTTGTATGGAAGCGTTTGTTTGCATTCTGTATACTCAATTCTTTAACAGCAAATTGCGCATCTTGCCTTTGACAGAAATTCCAGTGAAATCACATTTAAAAGCCAACGTCAGTAAAAAGGCTTTGTAGAATCACTCTGTAAATGTCTTTGAAAACACTTCTTAAGAAGGAAAGCATATGTCTTTCATCTGAGTGAAAACTGCATTCTATTCAGTTTTTAGTACTGTGTTGAATGGTTAGGCGATTCACTTGGAGGGAAGCGTTTGTTAGCATTCTGTATACTCAATTCTTTAACAGCAAATCTCGCGTCTTGCCTTTGACAGAAATTCCAATGAAATCACGTTTAAAAGCCAACGTCAGTAAAAAGGCTTTGTAGAAACACTCTGTGAATGTCTTTGAAAACACTTCTTAAGAAGGAAAGCATACGTCTTTCATCTGAGTGAAAACTGCATTCTATTCAGTTTTTAGTACTGTGTTGAATGGTTAGGCGATTCAGTTGTAGGGAAGTGTTTGTTTGCATTCTGTATACTCAATTCTTTTACAGCAAATTCCGCATCTTGCCTTTGACAGAAATTCCAATGAAAACACGTTTAAAAGCCAACGTCAGTAAAAATGCTTCGTAGAATCACTCTGTGAATGTCTTTGAAAACACTTCTTAAGAAAGAAAGCATACGTCTTTCATCTGAGTGAAAACTGCATTCTATTCAGTTTTTAGTACTGTGTTGAATGGTTCGGCGATTCACTTGTAAGTAAGCTTTTGTTTGCATTCTGTATACTCAATTCTTTAACAGCAAATTGCGCTTCTTGCCTTTGACAGAAATTCCAGTGAAATCACCTTTAATAGCCAACGTCAGTAAAAAGGCTTTGTAGAATCACTCTGTGAATGTCTTTGGAAACACTTCCTAAGAAGGAAAGCATAGGTATTTCATCTGAGTGAAAACTGCATTCTATTCAGTTTTTAGTACTGTGTTGAATGGTTAGGCGATTCACTTGTAGGGAAGCGTTTGTTCGCATTCTGTATACTCAATTCTTTAACAGCAAATCTCGTGGCTTGCGTTTGACAGAAATTCCAGTGAAATCACGTTTAAAAGCCAACGCCAGTAAAAAGGCTTTGTAGAATCACTCTGTGAATGTCTTTGAAAACACTTCTTAAGAAGGAAAGCATACGTCTTTCATCTGAGTGAAAACTGCATTCTATTCAGTTTTTAGTACTGTGTTGAATGGTTAGGCGATTCAATTGTAGGAAGCGTTTGTTTGCATTCTGTATGCTCAATTCTTTAACAGCAAATCTCACGTCTTGCGATTGACAGAAATTCCAGTGAAATCACATTTAAAAGCCAACACCGGTAAAAAGGCTTTGTAGAATCACTCTGTGAATGTCTTTGAAAACACTTCTTAAGAAGGAAAGCATAGGTCTTTCATCTGTGAAAACTGCATTCTATTCAGTTTTTAGTACTGTGTTGAATGGTTAGGCGATTCACTTGTAGGGAAGCGTTTGTTCGCATTCTGTATACTGAATTCTTTAACAGCAAATTGCGCATCTTGTCTTTGACAGAAATTCCAGTGAAATCACGTTTAAAAGCCAACTTCAGTAAAAAGGCTTTGTAGAATCACTCTGTGAATGTCTTTGGAAACACTTCTTAAGAAGGAAAGCATACGTCTTTCATCTGAGTGAAAACTGCATTCTATTCAGTTTTTAGTACTGTGTTGAATGGTTAGGCGATTCACTTGTAGGGAAGCGTTTGTTTGCATTCTGTATACTCAATTCTTTAACAGCAAATTGCGCATCTTGTCTTTGACAGAAATTCAAATGAAAACACGTTTAAAAGCCAACGTCAGTAAAAAGGCTTTGTGGAATCACTCTGTGAACGTCTTTGAAAACAGTTCTTAAGAAGGAATGCATACATACGTCTTTCATCTGAGTGAAAACTGCATTCTATTCAGTTTATAGTACTGTGTTGAATGGTTAGGCGATTCACTTGTAGGGAAGCGTTTGTTCGCATTCTGTATACTCAATTCTTTAACAGCAAATCTCGTGTCTTGCTTTTGACAGAAATTCCAGTGAAATCACGTTTAAAAGCCAACGCCAGTAAAAAGGCTTTGTAGAATCACTCTGTGAATGTCTTTGAAAACACTTCTTAAGAAGGAAAGCATAAGTCTTTCATCTGAGTGAAAACTGCATTCTATTCAGTTTTTAGTACTGTGTTGAATGGTTAGGCGATTCAATTGTTGGAAGCGTTTGTTTGCATTCTGTATGCTCAATTCTTTAACAGGAAATCTCACGTCTTGCGATTGACAGAAATTCCAGTGAAATCACATTTAAAAGCCAACACCGGTAAAAAGGCTTTGTAGAATCACTCTGTGAATGTCTTTGAAAACACTTCTTAAGAAGGAAAGCATACGTCTTTCATCTGAGTGAAAACTGCATTCTATTCAGTTTTTAGAACTGTGTTGAATGGTTAGGCGATTCACTTGTGGAAGCGTTTGTTTGCATTCTGTATACTCAATTCATTAACAGCAAATTGTGCATCTTGCCTTTGACAGAAATTCCAGTGAAATCACGTTTAAAAGCCAACGTCAGTAAAAATGCTTTGTAGAATCACTCTGTAAATGTCTTTGAAAACACTTCTTAAGAAGGAAAGCATACGTCTTTCATCTGAGTGAAAACTGCATTCTATTCAGTTTTTAGTACTGTGTTGAATGGTTAGGCGATTCACTTGTAGGGAAGCGTTTGTTCGCATTCTGTATACTCAATTCTTTAACAGCAAATCTCGGGTCTTGCGTTTGACAGAAATTCGACTGAAATCACGTTTAAAAGCCAACGCCAGTAAAAAGGCTTTGTAGAATCACTCTGTTAATGTCTTTGGAAACACTTCTTAAGAAGGAAAGCATACGTCTTTCATCTGAGTGAAAACTGCATTCTATTCAGTTTTTAGTACTGTGTTGAATGGTTAGGCGATTCAATTGTAGGGAAGCGTTTGTTCGCATTCTGTATACTGAATTCTTTAACAGCAAATTGCGCATCTTGCCTTTGACAGAAATTCCAATGAAAACACGTTTAAAAGCCAATGTCAGTAAAAAGGCTTTGTAGAATCACTCTGTGAATGTCTTTGAAAACACTTCTTAAGAAGGAATGCATACATACGTCTTTCATCTGAGTGAAAACTGCATTCTATTCAGTTTTTAGTACTGTGTTGAATGGTTAGGCGATTCACTTGTAGGGAAGCATTTGTTCGCATTCTGTATACTCAATTCTTTAACAGCAAATCTCGTGGCTTGCGTTTGACAGAAATTCCAGTGAAATCACGTTTAAAAGCCAACGCCAGTAAAAAGGCTTTGAAGAATCACTCTGTGAATGTCTTTGAAAACACTTCTTAAGAAGGAAAGCATACGTCTTTCATCTGAGTGAAAACTGCATTCTATTCAGTTTTTAGTACTGTGTTGAATGGTTAGGCGATTCAATTGTAGGAAGCCTTTGTTTGCATTCTGTATGCTCAATTCTTTAACAGCAAATCTCACGTCTTGCGATTGACAGAAATTCCAGTGAAATCACATTTAAAAGCCAACACCGGTAAAAAGGCTTTGTAGAATCACTCTGTGAATGTCTTTGAAAACACTTCTTAAGAAGGAAAGCATACGTATTTCATCTGAGTGAAAACTGCATTCTATTCAGTTTTTAGAACTGTGTTGAATGGTTAGGCGATTCACTTGTATGGAAGCGTTTGTTTGCATTCTGTATACTCAATTCTTTAACAGCAAATTGCGCATCTTGCCTTTGAAAGAAATTCTAGTGAAATCACATCTAAAAGCCAAAGTCAGTAAAAAGGCTTTGTAGAATCACACTGTAAATGTCTTTGAAAACACTTCTTAAGAAGGAAAGCATACGTCTTTCATCTGAGTGAAAACTGCATTCTATTCAGTTTTTAGTACTGTGTTGAATGGTTAGGCAATTCACTTGGAGGGAAGCGTTTGTTTGCATTCTGTATACTCAATTCTTTAACAGCAAATTGCGCTTCTTGCCTTTGACAGAAATTCCAGTGAAATCACCTTTAATAGCCAACGTCAGTAAAAAGGCTTTGTAGAATCACTCTGTGACTGTCTTTGAAAACACTTCTTAAGAAGGAAAGCATACATCTTTCATTTGAGTGAAAACTGCATTCTATTTCGTTTTTAGTACTGTGTTGAATGGTTAGGCGATTCAATTGTAGGAAGCGTTTGTTTGCATTCTGTATGCTCAATTCTTTAACAGCAAATCTCACGTCTTGCGATTGACAGAAATTCCAGTGAAATCACATTTAAAAGCCAACACCGGTAAAAAGGCTTTGTAGAATCACTCTGTGAATGTCTTTGAAAACACTTCTTAAGAAGGAAAGCATAGGTCTTTCATCTGTGAAAACTGCATTCTATTCAGTTTTTAGTACTGTGTTGAATGGTTAGGCGATTCACTTGTAGGGAAGCGTTTGTTCGCATTCTGTATACTCAATTCTTTAACAGCAAATTGCGCATCTTGTCTTTGACAGAAATTCCAATGAAAACACATTTAAAAGCCAACGTCAGTAAAAAGGCTTTGTAGAATCACTCTGTGAATGTCTTTGAAAACACTTCTTAAGAAGGAATGCATACATACGTCTTTCATCTGAGTGAAAACTGCATTCTATTCAGTTTATAGTACTGTGTTGAATGGTTAGGCGATTCACTTGTAGGGAAGCGTTTGTTCGCATTCTGTATACTCAATTCTTTAACAGCAAATCTTGCAACTTGTGTTTGACAGAAATTCCACTGAAATCACGTTTAAAAGCCAACGCCAGTAAAAAGGCTTTGTAGAATCACTCTGTGAATGTCTTTGGAAACACTTCTTAAGAAGGAAAGCATACGTCTTTCATCTGAGTGAAAACTGCATTCTATTCAGTTTATAGTACTGTGTTGAATTGTTAGGCGATTCAATTGTAGGGAAGCGTTTGTTCGCATTCTGTATACTCAATTCTTTAACAGCAAATTGCGCATCTTGTCTTTGACAGAAATTCAAATGAAAACACGTTTAAAAGCCAACGTCAGTAAAAAGGCTTTGTAGAATCACTCTGTGAACGTCTTTGAAAACACTTCTTAAGAAGGAATGCATACATACGTCTTCCATCTGAGTGAAAACTGCATTCTATTCAGTTTATAGTACTGTGTTGAATGGTTAGGCGATTCACTTGTATGGAAGCGTTTGTTCGCATTCTGTATACTCAATTCTTTAACAGCAAATCTCGTGTCTTGCTTTTGACAGAAATTCCTGTGAAATCACGTTTAAAAGCCAACACCGGCAAAAAGGCTTTGTAGAATCACTCTGTGAATGTCTTTGAAAACACTTCTTAAGAAGGAAAGCATAGGTCTTTCATCTGTGAAAACTGCATTATATTCAGTTTTTAGTACTGTGTTGAATGGTTAGGCGATTCACTTGTAGGGAAGCATTTGTTCGCATTCTGTATACTCAATTCTTTAACAGCAAATCTCGCCTCTTGCGTTTGACAAAAATTCCAGTGAAATCACGTTTAAAAGCCAAGGTAAGTAAAAAGGCTTTGTAGAAACACTCTGTGAATGTCTTTTAAACACTTCTTAAAAAGGAAAGCATACATCTTTCATCTGAGTGAAAACTGCATTCTATTCAGTTTTTAGTACTGTGTTGAATGGTTAGGCGATTCACTTGTAGGGAAGCGTTTGTTCGCATTCTGTATACTCAATTCTTTAACAGCAAATCTCGTGTCTTGCTTTTGACAGAAATTCCAGTGAAATCACGTTTAAAAGCCAACGCCAGTAAAAAGGCTTTGTAGAATCACTCTGTGAATGTCTTTGAAAACACTTCTTAAGAAGGAAAGCATACGAATTTCATCTGAGTGAAAACTGCATTCTATTCAGTTTTTAGTACTGTGTTGAATGGTTAGGCGATTCAATTGTTGGAAGCGTTTGTTTGCATTCTGTATGCTCAATTCTTTAACAGCAAATCTCACGTCTTGCGATTGACAGAAATTCCAGTGAAATCACATTTAAAAGCCAACACCGGTAAAAAGGCTTTGTAGAATCACTCTGTGAATGTCTTTGAAAACACTTCTTAAGAAGGAAAGCATACGTCTTTCATCTGAGTGAAAACTGCATTCTATTCAGTTTTTAGAACTGTGTTGAATGGTTAGGCGATTCACTTGTGGAAGCGTTTGTTTGCATTCTGTATACTCAATTCATTAACAGCAAATTGCGCATCTTGCCTTTGACAGAAATTCCAGTGAAATCACGTTTAAAAGCCAACGTCAGTAAAAAGGCTTTGTAGAATCACTCTGTAAATGTCTTTGAAAACACTTCTTAAGAAGGAAAGCATACGTCTTTCATCTGAGTGAAAACTGCATTCTATTCAGTTTTTAGTACTGTGTTGAATGGTTAGGCGATTCACTTGTAGGGAAGCATTTGTTCGCATTCTGTATACTCAATTCTTTAACAGCAAATCTCGCGTCTTGCGTTTGACAGAAATTCCACTGAAATCACGTTTAAAAGCCAACGCCAGTAAAAAGGCTTTGTAGAATCACTCTGTTAATGTCTTTGGAAACACTTCTTAAGAAGGAAAGCATACGTCTTTCATCTGAGTGAAAACTGCATTCTATTCAGTTTTTAGTACTGTGTTGAATGGTTAGGCGATTCAATTGTAGGGAAGCGTTTGTTCGCATTCTGTATACTGAATTCTTTAACAGCAAATTGCGCATCTTGCCTTTGACAGAAATTCCAATGAAAACACGTTTAAAAGCCAATGTCAGTAAAAAGGCTTTGTAGAATCACTCTGTGAATGTCTTTGAAAACACTTCTTAAGAAGGAATGCATACATACGTCTTTCATCTGAGTGAAAACTGCATTCTATTCAGTTTTTAGTACTGTGTTGAATGGTTAGGCGATTCACTTGTAGGGAAGCATTTGTTCGCATTCTGTATACTCAATTCTTTAACAGCAAATCTCGTGGCTTGCGTTTGACAGAAATTCCAGTGAAATCACGTTTAAAAGCCAACGCCAGTAAAAAGGCTTTGTAGAATCACTCTGTGAATGTCTTTGAAAACACTTCTTAAGAAGGAAAGCATACGTCTTTCATCTGAGTGAAAACTGCATTCTATTCAGTTTTTAGTACTGTGTTGAATGGTTAGGCGATTCAATTGTAGGAAGCCTTTGTTTGCATTCTGTATGCTCAATTCTTTAACAGCAAATCTCACGTCTTGCGATTGACAGAAATTCCAGTGAAATCACATTTAAAAGCCAACACCGGTAAAAAGGCTTTGTAGAATCACTCTGTGAATGTCTTTGAAAACACTTCTTAAGAAGGAAAGCATACGTATTTCATCTGAGTGAAAACTGCATTCTATTCAGTTTTTAGAACTGTGTTGAATGGTTAGGCGATTCACTTGTATGGAAGCGTTTGTTTGCATTCTGTATACTCAATTCTTTAACAGCAAATTGCGCATCTTGCCTTTGAAAGAAATTCCAGTGAAATCACATCTAAAAGCCAAAGTCAGTAAAAAGGCTTTGTAGAATCACTCTGTAAATGTCTTTGAAAACACTTCTTAAGAAGGAAAGCATACGTCTTTCATCTGAGTGAAAACTGCATTCTATTCAGTTTTTAGTACTGTGTTGAATGGTTAGGCAATTCACTTGGAGGGAAGCGTTTGTTTGCATTCTGTATACTCAATTCTTTAACAGCAAATTGCGCTTCTTGCCTTTGACAGAAATTCCAGTGAAATCACCTTTAATAGCCAACGTCAGTAAAAAGGCTTTGTAGAATCACTCTGTGAATGTCTTTGAAAACACTTCTTAAGAAGGAAAGCATACATCTTTCATTTGAGTGAAAACTGCATTCTATTTCGTTTTTAGTACTGTGTTGAATGGTTAGGCGATTCAATTGTAGGAAGCGTTTGTTTGCATTCTGTATGCTCAATTCTTTAACAGCAAATCTCACGTCTTGCGATTGACAGAAATTCCAGTGAAATCACATTTAAAAGCCAACACCGGTAAAAAGGCTTTGTAGAATCACTCTGTGAATGTCTTTGAAAACACTTCTTAAGAAGGAAAGCATAGGACTTTCATCTGTGAAAACTGCATTCTATTCAGTTTTTAGTACTGTGTTGAATGGTTAGGCGATTCACTTGTAGGGAAGCGTTTGTTCGCATTCTGTATACTCAATTCTTTAACAGCAAATTGCGCATCTTGTCTTTGACAGAAATTCCAATGAAAACACATTTAAAAGCCAACGTCAGTAAAAAGGCTTTGTAGAATCACTCTGTGAATGTCTTTGAAAACACTTCTTAAGAAGGAATGCATACATACGTCTTTCATCTGAGTGAAAACTGCATTCTATTCAGTTTATAGTACTGTGTTGAATGGTTAGGCGATTCACTTGTAGGGAAGCGTTTGTTCGCATTCTGTATACTCAATTCTTTAACAGCAAATCTTGCAACTTGTGTTTGACAGAAATTCCACTGAAATCACGTTTAAAAGCCAACGCCAGTAAAAAGGCTTTGTAGAATCACTCTGTGAATGTCTTTGGAAACACTTCGTAAGAAGGAAAGCATACGTCTTTCATCTGAGTGAAAACTGCATTCTATTCAGTTTATAGTACTGTGTTGAATGGTTAGGCGATTCAATTGTAGGGAAGCGTTTGTTCGCATTCTGTATACTCAATTCTTTAACAGCAAATTGCGCATCTTGTCTTTGACAGAAATTCAAATGAAAACACGTTTAAAAGCCAACGTCAGTAAAAAGGCTTTGTAGAATCACTCTGTGAACGTCTTTGAAAACACTTCTTAAGAAGGAATGCATACATACGTCTTCCATCTGAGTGAAAACTGCATTCTATTCAGTTTATAGTACTGTGTTGAATGGTTAGGCGATTCACTTGTATGGAAGCGTTTGTTCGCATTCTGTATACTCAATTCTTTAACAGCAAATCTCGTGTCTTGCTTTTGACAGAAATTCCAGTGAAATCACGTTTAAAAGCCAACACCGGCAAAAAGGCTTTGTAGAATCACTCTGTGAATGTCTTTGAAAACACTTCTTAAGAAGGAAAGCATAGGTCTTTCATCTGTGAAAACTGCATTCTATTCAGTTTTTAGTACTGTGTTGAATGGTTAGGCGATTCACTTGTAGGGAAGCATTTGTTCGCATTCTGTATACTCAATTCTTTAACAGCAAATCTCGCCTCTTGCGTTTGACAAAAATTCCAGTGAAATCACGTTTAAAAGCCAAGGTAAGTAAAAAGGCTTTGTAGAAACACTCTGTGAATGTCTTTGAAACACTTCTTAAAAAGGAAAGCATACATCTTTCATCTGAGTGAAAACTGCATTCTATTCAGTTTTTAGTACTGTGTTGAATGGTTAGGCGATTCACTTGTAGGGAAGCGTTTGTTCGCATTCTGTATACTCAATTCTTTAACAGCAAATCTCGTGTCTTGCTTTTAACAGAAATTCCAGTGAAATCACGTTTAAAAGCCAACGCCAGTAAAAAGGCTTTGTAGAATCACTCTGTGAATGTCTTTGAAAACACTTCTTAAGAAGGAAAGCATACGAATTTCATCTGAGTGAAAACTGCATTCTATTCAGTTTTTAGTACTGTGTTGAATGGTTAGGCGATTCAATTGTTGGAAGCGTTTGTTTGCATTCTGTATGCTCAATTCTTTAACAGCAAATCTCACGTCTTGCGATTGACAGAAATTCCAGTGAAATCACATTTAAAAGCCAACACCGGTAAAAAGGCTTTGTAGAATCACTCTGTGAATGTCTTTGAAAACACTTCTTAAGAAGGAAAGCATACGTCTTTCATCTGAGTGAAAACTGCATTCTATTCAGTTTTTAGAACTGTGTTGAATGGTTAGGCGATTCACTTGTGGAAGCGTTTGTTTGCATTCTGTATACTCAATTCATTAACAGCAAATTGCGCATCTTGCCTTTGACAGAAATTCCAGTGAAATCACGTTTAAAAGCCAACGTCAGTAAAAAGGCTTTGTAGAATCACTCTGTAAATGTCTTTGAAAACACTTCTTAAGAAGGAAAGCATACGTCTTTCATCTGAGTGAAAACTGCATTCTATTCAGTTTTTAGTACTGTGTTGAATGGTTAGGCGATTCACTTGTAGGGAAGCGTTTGTTCGCATTCTGTATACTCAATTCTTTAACAGCAAATCTCGCGTCTTGCGTTTGACAGAAATTCCACTGAAATCACTTTTAAAAGCCAACGCCAGTAAAAAGGCTTTGTAGAATCACTCTGTTAATGTCTTTGGAAACACTTCTTAAGAAGGAAATCATACGTCTTTCATCTGAGTGAAAACTGCATTCTATTCAGTTTTTAGTACTGTGTTGAATGGTTAGGCGATTCAATTGTAGGGAAGCGTTTGTTCGCATTCTGTATACTGAATTCTTTAACAGCAAATTGCGCATCTTGCCTTTGACAGAAATTCCAATGAAAACAAGTTTAAAAGCCAATGTCAGTAAAAAGGCTTTGTAGAATCACTCTGTGAATGTCTTTGAAAACACTTCTTAAGAAGGAATGCATACATACGTCTTTCATCTGAGTGAAAACTGCATTCTATTCAGTTTTTAGTACTGTGTTGAATGGTTAGGCGATTCACTTGTAGGGAAGCATTTGTTCGCATTCTGTATACTGAATTCTTTAACAGCAAATCTCACGTCTTGCGATTGACAGAAATTCCAGTGAAATCACGTTTAAAAGCCAACGTCAGTAAAAAGGCTTTGTAGAATCACTCTGTAAATGTCTTTGAAAACACTTCTTAAGAAGGAAAGCATACGTCTTTCATCTGAGTGAAAACTGCATTCTATTCAGTTTTTAGTACTGTGTTGAATGGTTAGGCGATTCACTTGTAGGGAAGCGTTTGTTCGCATTCTGTATACTCAATTCTTTAACAGCAAATCTCGCGTCTTGCGTTTGACAGAAATTCCACTGAAATCACGTTTAAAAGCCAACGCCAGTAAAAAGGCTTTATAGAATCACTCTGTTAATGTCTTTGGAAACACTTCTTAAGAAGGAAAGCATACGTCTTTCATCTGAGTGAAAACTGCATTCTATTCAGTTTTTAGTACTGTGTTGAATGGTTAGGCGATTCAATTGTAGGGAAGCGTTTGTTCGCATTCTGTATACTGAATTCTTTAACAGCAAATTGCGCATCTTGCCTTTGACAGAAATTCCAATGAAAACACTTTTAAAAGCCAATGTCAGTAAAAAGGCTTTGTAGAATCACTCTGTGAATGTCTTTGAAAACACTTCTTAAGAAGGAATGCATACATACGTCTTTCATCTGAGTGAAAACTGCATTCTATTCAGTTTTTAGTACTGTGTTGAATGGTTAGGCGATTCACTTGTAGGGAAGCATTTGTTCGCATTCTGTATACTCAATTCTTTAACAGCAAATCTCGTGGCTTGCGTTTGACAGAAATTCCAGTGAAATCACGTTTAAAAGCCAACGCCAGTAAAAAGGCTTTGTAGAATCACTCTGTGAATGTCTTTGAAAACACTTCTTAAGAAGGAAAGCATACGTCTTTCATCTGAGTGAAAACTGCATTCTATTCAGTTTTTAGTACTGTGTTGAATGGTTAGGCGATTCAATTGTAGGAAGCCTTTGTTTGCATTCTGTATGCTCAATTCTTTAACAGCAAATCTCACGTCTTGCGATTGACAGAAATTCCAGTGAAATCACATTTAAAAGCCAACACCGGTAAAAAGGCTTTGTAGAATCACTCTGTGAATGTCTTTGAAAACACTTCTTAAGAAGGAAAGCATACGTATTTCATCTGAGTGAAAACTGCATTCTATTCAGTTTTTAGAACTGTGTTGAATGGTTAGGCGATTCACTTGTATGGAAGCGTTTGTTTGCATTCTGTATACTCAATTCTTTAACAGCAAATTGCGCATCTTGCCTTTGACAGAAATTCCAGTGAAATCACATCTAAAAGCCAAAGTCAGTAAAAAGGCTTTGTAGAATCACTCTGTAAATGTCTTTGAAAACACTTCTTAAGAAGGAAAGCATACGTCTTTCATCTGAGTGAAAACTGCATTCTATTCAGTTTTTAGTACTGTGTTGAATGGTTAGGCAATTCACTTGGAGGGAAGCGTTTGTTTGCATTCTGTATACTCAATTCTTTAACAGCAAATTGCGCTTCTTGCCTTTGACAGAAATTCCAGTGAAATCACCTTTAATAGCCAACGTCAGTAAAAAGGCTTTGTAGAATCACTCTGTGAATGTCTTTGAAAACACTTCTTAAGAAGGAAAGCATACATCTTTCATTTGAGTGAAAACTGCATTCTATTTCGTTTTTAGTACTGTGTTGAATGGTTAGGCGATTCAATTGTAGGAAGCGTTTGTTTGCATTCTGTATGCTCAATTCTTTAACAGCAAATCTCACGTCTTGCGATTGACAGAAATTCCAGTGAAATCACATTTAAAAGCCAACACCGGTAAAAAGGCTTTGTAGAATCACTCTGTGAATGTCTTTGAAAACACTTCTTAAGAAGGAAAGCATAGGACTTTCATCTGTGAAAACTGCATTCTATTCAGTTTTTAGTACTGTGTTGAATGGTTAGGCGATTCACTTGTAGGGAAGCGTTTGTTCGCATTCTGTATACTCAATTCTTTAACAGCAAATTGCGCATCTTGTCTTTGACAGAAATTCCAATGAAAACACATTTAAAAGCCAACGTCAGTAAAAAGGCTTTGTAGAATCACTCTGTGACTGTCTTTGAAAACACTTCTTAAGAAGGAATGCATACATACGTCTTTCATCTGAGTGAAAACTGCATTCTATTCAGTTTATAGTACTGTGTTGAATGGTTAGGCGATTCACTTGTAGGGAAGCGTTTGTTCGCATTCTGTATACTCAATTCTTTAACAGCAAATCTTGCAACTTGTGTTTGACAGAAATTCCACTGAAATCACGTTTAAAAGCCAACGCCAGTAAAAAGGCTTTGTAGAATCACTCTGTGAATGTCTTTGGAAACACTTCTTAAGAAGGAAAGCATACGTCTTTCATCTGAGTGAAAACTGCATTCTATTCAGTTTATAGTACTGTGTTGAATGGTTAGGCGATTCAATTGTAGGGAAGCGTTTGTTCGCATTCTGTATACTCAATTCTTTAACAGCAAATTGCGCATCTTGTCTTTGACAGAAATTCAAATGAAAACACGTTTAAAAGCCAACGTCAGTAAAAAGGCTTTGTAGAATCACTCTGTGAACGTCTTTGAAAACACTTCTTAAGAAGGAATGCATACATACGTCTTTCATCTGAGTGAAAACTGCATTCTATTCAGTTTTTAGTACTGTGTTGAATGGTTAGGCGATTCACTTGTATGGAAGCGTTTGTTCGCATTCTGTATACTCAATTCTTTAACAGCAAATCTCGTGTCTTGCTTTTGACAGAAATTCCAGTGAAATCACGTTTAAAAGCCAACACCGGCAAAAAGGCTTTGTAGAATCACTCTGTGAATGTCTTTCAAAACACTTCTTAAGAAGGAAAGCATACGTATTTCATCTGAGTGAAAACTGCATTCTATTCAGTTTTTAGAACTGTGTTGAATGGTTAGGCGATTCACTTGTATGGAAGCGTTTGTTTGCATTCTGTATACTCAATTCTTTAACAGCAAATTGCGCATCTTGCCTTTGAAAGAAATTCCAGTGAAATCACATCTAAAAGCCAAAGTCAGTAAAAAGGCTTTGTAGAATCACTCTGTAAATGTCTTTGAAAACACTTCTTAAGAAGGAAAGCATACGTCTTTCATCTGAGTGAAAACTGCATTCTATTCAGTTTTTAGTACTGTGTTGAATGGTTAGGCAATTCACTTGGAGGGAAGCGTTTGTTTGCATTCTGTATACTCAATTCTTTAACAGCAAATTGCGCTTCTTGCCTTTGACAGAAATTCCAGTGAAATCACCTTTAATAGCCAACGTCAGTAAAAAGGCTTTGTAGAATCACTCTGTGAATGTCTTTGAAAACACTTCTTAAGAAGGAAAGCATACATCTTTCATTTGAGTGAAAACTGCATTCTATTTCGTTTTTAGTACTGTGTTGAATGGTTAGGCGATTCAATTGTAGGAAGCGTTTGTTTGCATTCTGTATGCTCAATTCTTTAACAGCAAATCTCACGTCTTGCGATTGACAGAAATTCCAGTGAAATCACATTTAAAAGCCAACACCGGTAAAAAGGCTTTGTAGAATCACTCTGTGAATGTCTTTGAAAACACTTCTTAAGAAGGAAAGCATAGGACTTTCATCTGTGAAAACTGCATTCTATTCAGTTTTTAGTACTGTGTTGAATGGTTAGGCGATTCACTTGTAGGGAAGCGTTTGTTCGCATTCTGTATACTCAATTCTTTAACAGCAAATTGCGCATCTTGTCTTTGACAGAAATTCCAATGAAAACACATTTAAAAGCCAACGTCAGTAAAAAGGCTTTGTAGAATCACTCTGTGAATGTCTTTGAAAACACTTCTTAAGAAGGAATGCATACATACGTCTTTCATCTGAGTGAAAACTGCATTCTATTCAGTTTATAGTACTGTGTTGAATGGTTAGGCGATTCACTTGTAGGGAAGCGTTTGTTCGCATTCTGTATACTCAATTCTTTAACAGCAAATCTCGTGGCTTGCGTTTGACAGAAATTCCAGTGAAATCACGTGTAAAAGCCAACGCCAGTAAAAAGGCTTTGTAGAATCACTCTGTGAATGTCTTTGAAAACACTTCTTAAGAAGGAAAGCATACGTCTTTCATCTGAGTGAAAACTGCATTCTATTCAGTTTTTAGTACTGTGTTGAATGGTTAGGCGATTCAATTGTAGGAAGCCTTTGTTTGCATTCTGTATGCTCAATTCTTTAACAGCAAATCTCACGTCTTGCGATTGACAGAAATTCCAGTGAAATCACATTTAAAAGCCAACACCGGTAAAAAGGCTTTGTAGAATCACTCTGTGAATGTCTTTGAAAACACTTCTTAAGAAGGAAAGCATACGTATTTCATCTGAGTGAAAACTGCATTCTATTCAGTTTTTAGAACTGTGTTGAATGGTTAGGCGATTCACTTGTATGGAAGCGTTTGTTTGCATTCTGTATACTCAATTCTTTAACAGCAAATTGCGCATCTTGCCTTTGACAGAAATTCCAGTGAAATCACATCTAAAAGCCAAAGTCAGTAAAAAGGCTTTGTAGAATCACTCTGTAAATGTCTTTGAAAACACTTCTTAAGAAGGAAAGCATACGTCTTTCATCTGAGTGAAAACTGCATTCTATTCAGTTTTTAGTACTGTGTTGAATGGTTAGGCGATTCAATTGTAGGAAGCCTTTGTTTGCATTCTGTATGCTCAATTCTTTAACAGCAAATCTCACGTCTTGCGATTGACAGAAATTCCAGTGAAATCACATTTAAAAGCCAACACCGGTAAAAAGGCTTTGTAGAATCACTCTGTGAATGTCTTTGAAAACACTTCTTAAGAAGGAAAGCATACGTATTTCATCTGAGTGAAAACTGCATTCTATTCAGTTTTTAGAACTGTGTTGAATGGTTAGGTGATTCACTTGTATGGAAGCGTTTGTTTGCATTCTGTATACTCAATTCTTTAACAGCAAATTGCGCATCTTGCCTTTGAAAGAAATTCCAGTGAAATCACATCTAAAAGCCAAAGTCAGTAAAAAGGCTTTGTAGAATCACTCTGTAAATGTCTTTGAAAACACTTCTTAAGAAGGAAAGCATACGTCTTTCATCTGAGTGAAAACTGCATTCTATTCAGTTTTTAGTACTGTGTTGAATGGTTAGGCAATTCACTTGGAGGGAAGCGTTTGTTTGCATTCTGTATACTCAATTCTTTAACAGCAAATTGCGCTTCTTGCCTTTGACAGAAATTCCAGTGAAATCACCTTTAATAGCCAACGTCAGTAAAAAGGCTTTGTAGAATCACTCTGTGAATGTCTTTGAAAACACTTCTTAAGAAGGAAAGCATACATCTTTCATTTGAGTGAACACTGCATTCTATTTCGTTTTTAGTACTGTGTTGAATGGTTAGGCGATTCAATTGTAGGAAGCGTTTGTTTGCATTCTGTATGCTCAATTCTTTAACAGCAAATCTCACGTCTTGCGATTGACAGAAATTCCAGTGAAATCACATTTAAAAGCCAACACCGGTAAAAAGGCTTTGTAGAATCACTCTGTGAATGTCTTTGAAAACACTTCTTAAGAAGGAAAGCATAGGACTTTCATCTGTGAAAACTGCATTCTATTCAGTTTTTAGTACTGTGTTGAATGGTTAGGCGATTCACTTGTAGGGAAGCGTTTGTTCGCATTCTGTATACTCAATTCTTTAACAGCAAATTGCGCATCTTGTCTTTGACAGAAATTCCAATGAAAACACATTTAAAAGCCAACGTCAGTAAAAAGGCTTTGTAGAATCACTCTGTGAATGTCTTTGAAAACACTTCTTAAGAAGGAATGCATACATACGTCTTTCATCTGAGTGAAAACTGCATTCTATTCAGTTTATAGTACTGTGTTGAATGGTTAGGCGATTCACTTGTAGGGAAGCATTTGTTGGCATTCTGTATACTCAATTCTTTAACAGCAAATCTCGCCTCTTGCGTTTGACAAAAATTCCAGTGAAATCACGTTTAAAAGCCAAGGTAAGTAAAAAGGCTTTGTAGAAACACTCTGTGAATGTCTTTGAAACACTTCTTAAAAAGGAAAGCATACATCTTTCATCTGAGTGAAAACTGCATTCTATTCAGTTTTTAGTACTGTGTTGAATGGTTAGGCGATTCACTTGTAGGGAAGCGTTTGTTCGCATTCTGTATACTGAATTCTTTAACAGCAAATTGCGCATCTTGCGTTTGACAGAAATTCCAGTGAAATCACGTTTAAAAGCCAACTTCAGTAAAAAGGCTTTGTAGAATCACTCTGTGAATGTCTTTGGAAACACTTCTTAAGAAGGAAAGCAAACGTCTTTCATCTGAGTGAAAACTGCATTCTATTCAGTTTTTAGTACTGTGTTGAATGGTTAGGCGATTCACTTGTAGGGAAGCGTTTGTTTGCATTCTGTATACTCAATTCTTTAACAGCAAATTGCGCATCTTGTCTTTGACAGAAATTCCAATGAAAACACATTTAAAAGCCAACGTCAGTAAAAAGGCTTTGTAGAATCACTCTGTGAATGTCTTTGAAAACACTTCTTAAGAAGGAAAGCATATGTCTTTCATTTGAGTGAAAACTGCATTCTATTTCGTTTTTAGTACTGTGTTGAATGGTTAGGCGATTCAATTGTAGGAAGCGTTTGTTTGCATTCTGTATGCTCAATTCTTTAACAGCAAATCTCACGTCTTGCGATTGACAGAAATTCCAGTGAAATCACATTTAAAAGCCAACACCGGTAAAAAGGCTTTGTAGAATCACTCTGTGAATGTCTTTGAAAACACTTCTTAAGAAGGAAAGCATAGGTCTTTCATCTGTGAAAACTGCATTCTATTCAGTTTTTAGTACTGTGTTGAATGGTTAGGCGATTCACTTGTAGGGAAGCATTTGTTCGCATTCTGTATACTCAATTCTTTAACAGCAAATCTCGCCTCTTGCGTTTGACAAAAATTCCAGTGAAATCACGTTTAAAAGCCAAGGTAAGTAAAAAGGCTTTGTAGAAACACTCTGTGAATGTCTTTGAAACACTTCTTAAAAAGGAAAGCATACGTCTTTCATCTGAGTGAAAACTGCATTCTATTCAGTTTTTAGTACTGTGTTGAATGGTTAGGCGATTCAATTGTAGGGAAGCGTTTGTTCGCATTCTGTATACTCAATTCTTTAACAGCAATACTTGCAACTTGTGTTTGACAGAAATTCCACTGAAATCACGATTAAAAGCCAACGCCAGTAAAAAGGCTTTGTAGAATCACTCTGTGAATGTCTTTGGAAACACTTCTTAAGAAGGAAAGCATACGTCTTTCATCTGAGTGAAAACTGCATTCTATTCAGTTTTTAGTACTGTGTTGAATGGTTAGGCGATTCAATTGTAGGGAAGCGTTTGTTCGCATTCTGTATACTCAATTCTTTAACAGCAATACTTGCAACTTGTGTTTGACAGAAATTCCACTGAAATCACGATTAAAAGCCAACGCCAGTAAAAAGGCTTTGTAGAATCACTCTGTGAATGTCTTTGGAAACACTTCTTAAGAAGGAAAGCATACGTCTTTCATCTGAGTGAAAACTGCATTCTATTCAGTTTTTAGTACTGTGTTGAATGGTTAGGCGATTCAATTGTAGGGAAGCGTTTGTTCGCATTCTGTATACTCAATTCTTTAACAGCAAATTGCGCATCTTGTCTTTGACAGAAATTCAAATGAAAACACGTTTAAAAGCCAATGTCAGTAAAAAGGCTTTGTAGAATCACTCTGTGAACGTCTTTGAAAACACTTCTTAAGAAGGAATGCATACATACGTCTTCCATCTGAGTGAAAACTGCATTCTATTCAGTTTATAGTACTGTGTTGAATGGTTAGGCGATTCACTTGTATGGAAGCGTTTGTTCGCATTCTGTATACTCAATTCTTTAACAGCAAATCTCGTGTCTTGCTTTTGACAGAAATTCCAGTGACATCACGTTTAAAAGCCAACACCGGCAAAAAGGCTTTGTAGAATCACTCTGTGAATGTCTTTGAAAACACTTCTTAAGAAGGAAAGCATAGGTCTTTCATCTGTGAAAACTGCATTCTATTCAGTTTTTAGTACTGTGTTGAATGGTTAGGCGATTCACTTGTAGGGAAGCATTTGTTCGCATTCTGTATACTCAATTCTTTAACAGCAAATCTCGCCTCTTGCGTTTGACAAAAATTCCAGTGAAATCACGTTTAAAAGCCAAGGTAAGTAAAAAGGCTTTGTAGAAACACTCTTTGAAACACTTCTTAAAAAGGAAAGCATACATCTTTCATCTGAGTGAAAACTGCATTCTATTCAGTTTTTAGTACTGTGTTGAATGGTTAGGCGATTCACTTGTAGGGAAGCGTTTGTTCGCATTCTGTATACTGAATTCTTTAACAGCAAATTGCGCATCTTGCCTTTGACAGAAATTCCAGTGAAATCACGTTTAAAAGCCAACTTCAGTAAAAAGGCTTTGTAGAATCACTCTGTGAATGTCTTTGGAAACACTTCTTAAGAAGGAAAGCATACGTCTTTCATCTGAGTGAAAACTGCATTCTATTCAGTTTTTAGTACTGTGTTGAATGGTTAGGCGATTCACTTGTAGGGAAGCATTTGTTTGCATTCTGTATACTCAATTCTTTAACAGCAAATTGCGCATCTTGTCTTTGACAGAAATTCCAATGAAAACACATTTAAAAGCCAACGTCAGTAAAAAGGCTTTGTAGAATCACTCTGTGAATGTCTTTGAAAACACTTCTTAAGAAGGAATGCATACATACGTCTTTCATCTGAGTGAAAACTGCATTCTATTCAGTTTATAGTACTGTGTTGAATGGTTAGGCAATTCACTTGGAGGGAAGCGTTTGTTTGCATTCTGTATACTCAATTCTTTAACAGCAAATTGCGCTTCTTGCCTTTGACAGAAATTCCAGTGAAATCACCTTTAATAGCCAACGTCAGTAAAAAGGCTTTGTAGAATCACTCTGTGAATGTCTTTGAAAACACTTCTTAAGAAGGAAAGCATACATCTTTCATTTGAGTGAAAACTGCATTCTATTTCGTTTTTAGTACTGTGTTGAATGGTTAGGCGATTCAATTGTAGGAAGCGTTTGTTTGCATTCTGTATGCTCAATTCTTTAACAGCAAATCTCACGTCTTGCGATTGACAGAAATTCCAGTGAAATCACATTTAAAAGCCAACACCGGTAAAAAGGCTTTGTAGAATCACTCTGTGAATGTCTTTGAAAACACTTCTTAAGAAGGAAAGCATAGGACTTTCATCTGTGAAAACTGCATTCTATTCAGTTTTTAGTACTGTGTTGAATGGTTAGGCGATTCACTTGTAGGGAAGCGTTTGTTCGCATTCTGTATACTCAATTCTTTAACAGCAAATTGCGCATCTTGTCTTTGACAGAAATTCCAATGAAAACACATTTAAAAGCCAACGTCAGTAAAAAGGCTTTGTAGAATCACTCTGTGAATGTCTTTGAAAACACTTCTTAAGAAGGAATGCATACATACGTCTTTCATCTGAGTGAAAACTGCATTCTATTCAGTTTATAGTACTGTGTTGAATGGTTAGGCGATTCACTTGTAGGGAAGCGTTTGTTCGCATTCTGTATACTCAATTCTTTAACAGCAAATCTCGTGGCTTGCGTTTGACAGAAATTCCAGTGAAATCACGTGTAAAAGCCAACGCCAGTAAAAAGGCTTTGTAGAATCACTCTGTGAATGTCTTTGAAAACACTTCTTAAGAAGGAAAGCATACGTCTTTCATCTGAGTGAAAACTGCATTCTATTCAGTTTTTAGTACTGTGTTGAATGGTTAGGCGATTCAATTGTAGGAAGCCTTTGTTTGCATTCTGTATGCTCAATTCTTTAACAGCAAATCTCACGTCTTGCGATTGACAGAAATTCCAGTGAAATCACATTTAAAAGCCAACACCGGTAAAAAGGCTTTGTAGAATCACTCTGTGAATGTCTTTGAAAACACTTCTTAAGAAGGAAAGCATACGTATTTCATCTGAGTGAAAACTGCATTCTATTCAGTTTTTAGAACTGTGTTGAATGGTTAGGCGATTCACTTGTATGGAAGCGTTTGTTTGCATTCTGTATACTCAATTCTTTAACAGCAAATTGCGCATCTTGCCTTTGACAGAAATTCCAGTGAAATCACATCTAAAAGCCAAAGTCAGTAAAAAGGCTTTGTAGAATCACTCTGTAAATGTCTTTGAAAACACTTCTTAAGAAGGAAAGCATACGTCTTTCATCTGAGTGAAAACTGCATTCTATTCAGTTTTTAGTACTGTGTTGAATGGTTAGGCGATTCAATTGTAGGAAGCCTTTGTTTGCATTCTGTATGCTCAATTCTTTAACAGCAAATCTCACGTCTTGCGATTGACAGAAATTCCAGTGAAATCACATTTAAAAGCCAACACCGGTAAAAAGGCTTTGTAGAATCACTCTGTGAATGTCTTTGAAAACACTTCTTAAGAAGGAAAGCATACGTATTTCATCTGAGTGAAAACTGCATTCTATTCAGTTTTTAGAACTGTGTTGAATGGTTAGGTGATTCACTTGTATGGAAGCGTTTGTTTGCATTCTGTATACTCAATTCTTTAACAGCAAATTGCGCATCTTGCCTTTGAAAGAAATTCCAGTGAAATCACATCTAAAAGCCAAAGTCAGTAAAAAGGCTTTGTAGAATCACTCTGTAAATGTCTTTGAAAACACTTCTTAAGAAGGAAAGCATACGTCTTTCATCTGAGTGAAAACTGCATTCTATTCAGTTTTTAGTACTGTGTTGAATGGTTAGGCAATTCACTTGGAGGGAAGCGTTTGTTTGCATTCTGTATACTCAATTCTTTAACAGCAAATTGCGCTTCTTGCCTTTGACAGAAATTCCAGTGAAATCACCTTTAATAGCCAACGTCAGTAAAAAGGCTTTGTAGAATCACTCTGTGAATGTCTTTGAAAACACTTCTTAAGAAGGAAAGCATACATCTTTCATTTGAGTGAACACTGCATTCTATTTCGTTTTTAGTACTGTGTTGAATGGTTAGGCGATTCAATTGTAGGAAGCGTTTGTTTGCATTCTGTATGCTCAATTCTTTAACAGCAAATCTCACGTCTTGCGATTGACAGAAATTCCAGTGAAATCACATTTAAAAGCCAACACCGGTAAAAAGGCTTTGTAGAATCACTCTGTGAATGTCTTTGAAAACACTTCTTAAGAAGGAAAGCATAGGACTTTCATCTGTGAAAACTGCATTCTATTCAGTTTTTAGTACTGTGTTGAATGGTTAGGCGATTCACTTGTAGGGAAGCGTTTGTTCGCATTCTGTATACTCAATTCTTTAACAGCAAATTGCGCATCTTGTCTTTGACAGAAATTCCAATGAAAACACATTTAAAAGCCAACGTCAGTAAAAAGGCTTTGTAGAATCACTCTGTGAATGTCTTTGAAAACACTTCTTAAGAAGGAATGCATACATACGTCTTTCATCTGAGTGAAAACTGCATTCTATTCAGTTTATAGTACTGTGTTGAATGGTTAGGCGATTCACTTGTAGGGAAGCATTTGTTGGCATTCTGTATACTCAATTCTTTAACAGCAAATCTCGCCTCTTGCGTTTGACAAAAATTCCAGTGAAATCACGTTTAAAAGCCAAGGTAAGTAAAAAGGCTTTGTAGAAACACTCTGTGAATGTCTTTGAAACACTTCTTAAAAAGGAAAGCATACATCTTTCATCTGAGTGAAAACTGCATTCTATTCAGTTTTTAGTACTGTGTTGAATGGTTAGGCGATTCACTTGTAGGGAAGCGTTTGTTCGCATTCTGTATACTGAATTCTTTAACAGCAAATTGCGCATCTTGCGTTTGACAGAAATTCCAGTGAAATCACGTTTAAAAGCCAACTTCAGTAAAAAGGCTTTGTAGAATCACTCTGTGAATGTCTTTGGAAACACTTCTTAAGAAGGAAAGCAAACGTCTTTCATCTGAGTGAAAACTGCATTCTATTCAGTTTTTAGTACTGTGTTGAATGGTTAGGCGATTCACTTGTAGGGAAGCGTTTGTTTGCATTCTGTATACTCAATTCTTTAACAGCAAATTGCGCATCTTGTCTTTGACAGAAATTCCAATGAAAACACATTTAAAAGCCAACGTCAGTAAAAAGGCTTTGTAGAATCACTCTGTGAATGTCTTTGAAAACACTTCTTAAGAAGGAAAGCATATGTCTTTCATTTGAGTGAAAACTGCATTCTATTTCGTTTTTAGTACTGTGTTGAATGGTTAGGCGATTCAATTGTAGGAAGCGTTTGTTTGCATTCTGTATGCTCAATTCTTTAACAGCAAATCTCACGTCTTGCGATTGACAGAAATTCCAGTGAAATCACATTTAAAAGCCAACACCGGTAAAAAGGCTTTGTAGAATCACTCTGTGAATGTCTTTGAAAACACTTCTTAAGAAGGAAAGCATAGGTCTTTCATCTGTGAAAACTGCATTCTATTCAGTTTTTAGTACTGTGTTGAATGGTTAGGCGATTCACTTGTAGGGAAGCATTTGTTCGCATTCTGTATACTCAATTCTTTAACAGCAAATCTCGCCTCTTGCGTTTGACAAAAATTCCAGTGAAATCACGTTTAAAAGCCAAGGTAAGTAAAAAGGCTTTGTAGAAACACTCTGTGAATGTCTTTGAAACACTTCTTAAAAAGGAAAGCATACGTCTTTCATCTGAGTGAAAACTGCATTCTATTCAGTTTTTAGTACTGTGTTGAATGGTTAGGCGATTCAATTGTAGGGAAGCGTTTGTTCGCATTCTGTATACTCAATTCTTTAACAGCAATACTTGCAACTTGTGTTTGACAGAAATTCCACTGAAATCACGATTAAAAGCCAACGCCAGTAAAAAGGCTTTGTAGAATCACTCTGTGAATGTCTTTGGAAACACTTCTTAAGAAGGAAAGCATACGTCTTTCATCTGAGTGAAAACTGCATTCTATTCAGTTTTTAGTACTGTGTTGAATGGTTAGGCGATTCAATTGTAGGGAAGCGTTTGTTCGCATTCTGTATACTCAATTCTTTAACAGCAATACTTGCAACTTGTGTTTGACAGAAATTCCACTGAAATCACGATTAAAAGCCAACGCCAGTAAAAAGGCTTTGTAGAATCACTCTGTGAATGTCTTTGGAAACACTTCTTAAGAAGGAAAGCATACGTCTTTCATCTGAGTGAAAACTGCATTCTATTCAGTTTTTAGTACTGTGTTGAATGGTTAGGCGATTCAATTGTAGGGAAGCGTTTGTTCGCATTCTGTATACTCAATTCTTTAACAGCAAATTGCGCATCTTGTCTTTGACAGAAATTCAAATGAAAACACGTTTAAAAGCCAATGTCAGTAAAAAGGCTTTGTAGAATCACTCTGTGAACGTCTTTGAAAACACTTCTTAAGAAGGAATGCATACATACGTCTTCCATCTGAGTGAAAACTGCATTCTATTCAGTTTATAGTACTGTGTTGAATGGTTAGGCGATTCACTTGTATGGAAGCGTTTGTTCGCATTCTGTATACTCAATTCTTTAACAGCAAATCTCGTGTCTTGCTTTTGACAGAAATTCCAGTGACATCACGTTTAAAAGCCAACACCGGCAAAAAGGCTTTGTAGAATCACTCTGTGAATGTCTTTGAAAACACTTCTTAAGAAGGAAAGCATAGGTCTTTCATCTGTGAAAACTGCATTCTATTCAGTTTTTAGTACTGTGTTGAATGGTTAGGCGATTCACTTGTAGGGAAGCATTTGTTCGCATTCTGTATACTCAATTCTTTAACAGCAAATCTCGCCTCTTGCGTTTGACAAAAATTCCAGTGAAATCACGTTTAAAAGCCAAGGTAAGTAAAAAGGCTTTGTAGAAACACTCTTTGAAACACTTCTTAAAAAGGAAAGCATACATCTTTCATCTGAGTGAAAACTGCATTCTATTCAGTTTTTAGTACTGTGTTGAATGGTTAGGCGATTCACTTGTAGGGAAGCGTTTGTTCGCATTCTGTATACTGAATTCTTTAACAGCAAATTGCGCATCTTGCCTTTGACAGAAATTCCAGTGAAATCACGTTTAAAAGCCAACTTCAGTAAAAAGGCTTTGTAGAATCACTCTGTGAATGTCTTTGGAAACACTTCTTAAGAAGGAAAGCATACGTCTTTCATCTGAGTGAAAACTGCATTCTATTCAGTTTTTAGTACTGTGTTGAATGGTTAGGCGATTCACTTGTAGGGAAGCATTTGTTTGCATTCTGTATACTCAATTCTTTAACAGCAAATTGCGCATCTTGTCTTTGACAGAAATTCCAATGAAAACACATTTAAAAGCCAACGTCAGTAAAAAGGCTTTGTAGAATCACTCTGTGAATGTCTTTGAAAACACTTCTTAAGAAGGAATGCATACATACGTCTTTCATCTGAGTGAAAACTGCATTCTATTCAGTTTATAGTACTGTGTTGAATGGTTAGGCGATTCACTTGTAGGGAAGCGTTTGTTTGCATTCTGTATACTCAATTCTTTAACAGCAAATCTCATGGCTTGCGTTTGACAGAAATTCCAGTGAAATCACGTTTAAAAGCCAATGCCAGTAAAAAGGCTTTGTAGAATCACTCTGTGAATGTCTTTGAAAACACTTCTTAAGAAGGAAAGCATACGTCTTTCATCTGTGAAAACTGCATTCTATTCAGTTTTTAGTACTGTGTTGAATGGTTAGGCGATTCACTTGTAGGGAAGCATTTGTTCGCATTCTGTATACTGAATTCTTTAACAGCAAATTGCCCATCTTGCCTTTGACAGAAATTCCAGTGAAATCATGTTTAAAAGCCAACTTCAGTAAAAAGGCTTTGTAGAATCACTCTGTGAATGTCTTTGAAAACACTTCTTAAGAAGGAAAGCATACGTCTTTCATCTGAGTGAAAACTGCATTCTATTCAGTTTTTAGTACTGTGTTGAATGGTTAGGCGATTCACTTGTAGGGAAGCGTTTGTTTGCATTCTGTATACTCAATTCTTTAACAGCAAATTGCGCATCTTGTCTTTGACAGAAATTCAAATGAAAACACGTTTAAAAGCCAACGTCAGTAAAAAGGCTTTGTAGAATCACTCTGTGAACGTCTTTGAAAACACTTCTTAAGAAGGAATGCATACATACGTCTTTCATCTGAGTGAAAACTGCATTCTATTCAGTTTATAGTACTGTGTTGAATGGTTAGGCGATTCACTTGTAGGGAAGCGTTTGTTCGCATTCTGTATACTCAATTCTTTAACAGCAAATCTCGTGTCTTGCTTTTGACAGATATTCCAGTGAAATCACGTTTAAAAGCCAACGCCAGTAAAAAGGCTTTGTAGAATCACTCTGTGAATGTCTTTGAAAACACTTCTTAAGAAGGAAAGCATACGTCTTTCATCTGAGTGAAAACTGCATTCTATTCAGTTTTTAGTACTGTGTTGAATGGATAGGCGATTCAATTGTTGGAAGCGTTTGTTTGCATTCTGTATGCTCAATTCTTTAACAGCAAATCTCACGTCTTGCGATTGACAGAAATTCCAGTGAAATCACATTTAAAAGCCAACACCGGTAAAAAGGCTTTGTAGAATCACTCTGTGAATGTCTTTGAAAACACTTCTTAAGAAGGAAAGCATACGTATTTCATCTGAGTGAAAACTACATTCTATTCAGTTTTTAGAACTGTGTTGAATGGTTAGGCGATTCACTTGTGGAAGCGTTTGTTTGCATTCTGTATACTCAATTCTTTAACAGCAAATTGCGCATCTTGCCTTTGACAGAAATTCCAGTGAAATCACGTTTAAAAGCCAACGTCAGTAAAAAGGCTTTGTAGAATCACTCTGTAAATGTCTTTGAAAACACTTCTTAAGAAGGAAAGCATACGTCTTTCATCTGAGTGAAAACTGCATTCTATTCAGTTTTTAGTACTGTGTTGAATGGTTAGGCGATTCACTTGTAGGGAAGCGTTTGTTCGCATTCTGTATACTCAATTCTTTAACAGCAAATCTCGGGTCTTGCGTTTGACAGAAATTCCACTGAAATCACGTTTAAAAGCCAACGCCAGTAAAAAGGCTTTGTAGAATCACTCTGTTAATGTCTTTGGAAACACTTCTTAAGAAGGAAAGCATACGTCTTTCATCTGAGTGAAAACTGCATTCTATTCAGTTTTTAGTACTGTGTTGAATGGTTAGGCGATTCAATTGTAAGGAAGCGTTTGTTCGCATTCTGTATACTGAATTCTTTAACAGCAAATTGCGCATCTTGCCTTTGACAGAAATTCCAATGAAAACACGTTTAAAAGCCAATGTCAGTAAAAAGGCTTTGTAGAATCACTCTGTGAATGTCTTTGAAAACACTTCTTAAGAAGGAATGCATACATACGTCTTTCATCTGAGTGAAAACTGCATTCTATTCAGTTTTTAGTACTGTGTTGAATGGTTAGGCGATTCACTTGTAGGGAAGCATTTGTTCGCATTCTGTATACTCAATTCTTTAACAGCAAATCTCGTGGCTTGCGTTTGACAGAAATTCCAGTGAAATCACGTTTAAAAGCCAACGCCAGTAAAAAGGCTTTGTAGAATCACTCTGTGAATGTCTTTGAAAACACTTCTTAAGAAGGAAAGCATACGTCTTTCATCTGAGTGAAAACTGCATTCTATTCAGTTTTTAGTACTGTGTTGAATGGTTAGGCGATTCAATTGTAGGAAGCCTTTGTTTGCATTCTGTATGCTCAATTCTTTAACAGCAAATCTCATGTCTTGCGATTGACAGAAATTCCAGTGAAATCACATTTAAAAGCCAACACCGGTAAAAAGGCTTTGTAGAATCACTCTGTGAATGTCTTTGAAAACACTTCTTAAGAAGGAAAGCATACGTCTTTCATCTGAGTGAAAACTGCATTCTATTCAGTTTTTAGAACTGTGTTGAATGGTTAGGCGATTCACTTGTATGGAAGCGTTTGTTTGCATTCTGTATACTCAATTCTTTAACAGCAAATCTCGCCTCTTGCGTTTGACAAAAATTCCAGTGAAATCACGTTTAAAAGCCAAGGTAAGTAAAAAGGCTTTGTAGAAACACTCTGTGAATGTCTTTGAAACACTTCTTAAAAAGGAAAGCATACGTCTTTCATCTGAGTGAAAACTGCATTCTATTCAGTTTTTAGTACTGTGTTGAATGGTTATGCAATTCACTTGTAGGGAAGCGTTTGTTCGCATTCTGTATACTCAATTCTTTAACAGCAAATTGCGCATCTTGTCTTTGACAGAAATTCCAATGAAAACACATTTAAAAGTCAACGTCAGTAAAAAGGCTTTGTAGAATCACTCTGTGAATGTCTTTGAAAACACTTCTTAAGAAGGAATGCATACATATGTCTTTCATCTGAGTGAAAACTGCATTCTATTCAGTTTATAGTACTGTGTTGAATGGTTAGGCGATTCACTTGTAGGGAAGCGTTTGTTCGCATTCTGTATACTCAATTCTTTAACAGCAAATCTTGCAACTTGTGTTTGACAGAAATTCCACTGAAATCACGTTTAAAAGCCAACGCCAGTAAAAAGGCTTTGTAGAATCACTCTGTGAATGTCTTTGGAAACACTTCTTAAGAAGGAAAGCATACGTCTTTCATCTGAGTGAAAACTGCATTCTATTCAGTTTTTAGTACTGTGTTGAATGGTTAGGCGATTCAATTGTAGGGAAGCGTTTGTTCGCATTCTGTATACTCAATTCTTTAACAGCAAATTGCGCATCTTGTCTTTGACAGAAATTCAAATGAAAACACGTTTAAAAGCCAACGTCAGTAAAAAGGCTTTGTAGAATCACTCTGTGAACGTCTTTGAAAACACTTCTTAAGAAGGAATGCATACATATGTCTTCCATCTGAGTGAAAACTGCATTCTATTCAGTTTTTAGTACTGTGTTGAATGGTTAGGAGATTCACTTGTATGGAAGCGTTTGTTCGCATTCTGTATACTCAATTCTTTAACAGCAAATCTCGTGTCTTGCTTTTGACAGAAATTCCAGTGAAATCACGTTTAAAAGCCAACGCCAGTAAAAAGGCTTTGTAGAATCACTCTGTGAATGTCTTTGAAAACACTTCTTAAGAAGGAAAGCATACGTCTTTCATCTGAGTGAAAACTGCATTCTATTCAGTTTTTAGTACTGTGTTGAATGGTTAGGCGATTCAATTGTTGGAAGCGTTTGTTTGCATTCTGTATGCTCAATTCTTTAACAGCAAATCTCACGTCTTGCGATTGACAGAAATTCCAGTGAAATCACATTTAAAAGCCAACACCGGTAAAAAGGCTTTGTAGAATCACTCTGTGAATGTCTTTGAAAACACTTCTTAAGAAGGAAAGCATACGTATTTCATCTGAGTGAAAACTGCATTCTATTCAGTTTTTAGAACTGTGTTGAATGGTTAGGCGATTCACTTGTATGGAAGCGTTTGTTTGCATTCTGTATACTCAATTCTTTAACAGCAAATTGCGCATCTTGCCTTTGACAGAAATTCCAGTGAAATCACGTTTAAAAGCCAACGTCAGTAAAAAGGCTTTGTAGAATCACTCTGTAAATGTCTTTGAAAACACTTCTTAAGAAGGAAAGCATACGTCTTTCATCTTAGTGAAAACTGCATTCTATTCAGTTTTTAGTACTGTGTTGAATGGTTAGGCGATTCACTTGTAGGGAAGCGTTTGTTCGCATTCTGTATACTCAATTCTTTAACAGCAAATCTTGCAACTTGTGTTTGACAGAAATTCCACTGAAATCACGTTTAAAAGCCAACGCCAGTAAAAAGGCTTTGTAGAATCACTCTGTTAATGTCTTTGGAAACACTTCTTAAGAAGGAAAGCATACGTCTTTCATCTGTGAAAACTGCATTCTATTCAGTTTTTAGTACTGTGTTGAATGGTTAGGCGATTCAATTGTAGGAAGCGTTTGTTTGCATTCTGTATACTCAATTCTTTAACAGCAAATCTCGCGTCTTGCGATTGACAGAAATTCCAGTGAAATCACGTTTAAAAGCCAACGCCGGTAAAAAGGCTTTGTAGAATCACTCTGTGAATGTCTTTGAAAACACTTCTTAAGAAGGAAAGCATACGTCTTTCATCTGAGTGAAAACTGCATTTTATTTTGTTTTTAGTACTGTGTTGAATGGTTAGGCGATTCACTTGTAGGGAAGCGTTTGTTTGCATTCTGTATGCTCAATTCTTTAACAGCAAATTGCGCATCTTGCCTTTGAAAGAAATTCCAGTGAAATCACGTTTAAAAGCCAACTTCAGTAAAAAGGCTTTGTAGAATCACTCTGTGAATGTCTTTGAAAACACTTCTTAAGAAGGAAAGCATATCTCTTTCATCTGAGTGAAAACTGCATTCTATTCAGTTTTTAGTACTGTGTTGAATGGTTAGGCGATTCACTTGTAGGAAAGCGTTTGTTCGCATTCTGTATACTCAATTCTTTAACAGCAAATCTCACGTCTTGTGTTTGACAAAAATTCCAGTGAAATCACGTTTAAAAGCCAACGCCAGCAAACAGGCTTTGTAGAAACAATCTGTGAATGTCTTTGAAAACACTTCTTAAGAAAGAAAGCATACGTCTTTCATCTGAGTGAAAACTGCATTCTATTCAGTTTTTAGTACTGTGTTGAATGGTTAGGCGATTCACTTGTAGGGAAGCATTTGTTTGCATTCTGTATACTCAATTCTTTAGCAGAAAATTGCGCATCTTGCCTTTGACAGAAATTCCAATGAAAACACGTTTAAAAGCCAACGTCACTAAAAAGGCTTTGTAGAATCACTCTGTGAATGTCTTTGAAAACACTTCTTAAGAAGGAAAGCATACATCTTTCATCTGAGTGAAAACTGCATTCTATTCAGTTTTTAGTACTATGTTGAATCGTTTGGCGATTCACTTGTAGGGAAGCGTTTGTTCGTATTCTGTATACTCAATTCTTTAACAGCAAATCTCACGTCTTGCGATTGACAGAAATTCCAGTGAAATCACATTTAAAAGCCAACACCGGTAAAAAGGCTTTGTAGAATCACTCTGTGAATGTCTTTGAAAACACTTCTTAAGAAGGAAAGCATACGTATTTCATCTGAGTGAAAACTGCATTCTATTCAGTTTTTAGAACTGTGTTGAATGGTTAGGCGATTCACTTGTATGGAAGCGTTTGTTTGCATTCTGTATACTCAATTCTTTAACAGCAAATTGCGCATCTTGCCTTTGACAGAAATTCCAGTGAAATCACGTTTAAAAGCCAACGTCAGTAAAAAGGCTTTGTAGAATCACTCTGTAAATGTCTTTGAAAACACTTCTTAAGAAGGAAAGCATACGTCTTTCATCTTAGTGAAAACTGCATTCTATTCAGTTTTTAGTACTGTGTTGAATGGTTAGGCGATTCACTTGTAGGGAAGCGTTTGTTCGCATTCTGTATACTCAATTCTTTAACAGCAAATCTTGCAACTTGTGTTTGACAGAATTTCCAGTGAAATCACGTTTAAAAGCCAACGCCAGTAAAAAGGCTTTGTAGAATCACTCTGTTAATGTCTTTGGAAACACTTCTTAAGAAGGAAAGCATACGTCTTTCATCTGTGAAAACTGCATTCTATTCAGTTTTTAGTACTGTGTTGAATGGTTAGGCGATTCAATTGTAGGAAGCGTTTGTTTGCATTCTGTATACTCAATTCTTTAACAGCAAATCTCGCGTCTTGCGATTGACAGAAATTCCAGTGAAATCACGTTTAAAAGCCAACGCCGGTAAAATGGCTTTGTAGAATCACTCTGTGAATGTCTTTGAAAACACTTCTTAAGAAGGAAAGCATACGTCTTTCATCTGAGTGAAAACTGCATTTTATTTTGTTTTTAGTACTGTGTTGAATGGTTAGGCGATTCACTTGTAGGGAAGCGTTTGTTTGCATTCTGTATGCTCAATTCTTTAACAGCAAATTGCGCATCTTGCCTTTGAAAGAAATTCCAGTGAAATCACGTTTAAAAGCCAACTTCAGTAAAAAGGCTTTGTAGAATCACTCTGTGAATGTCTTTGAAAACACTTCTTAAGAAGGAAAGCATATGTCTTTCATCTGAGTGAAAACTGCATTCTATTCAGTTTTTAGTACTGTGTTGAATGGTTAGGCGATTCACTTGTAGGAAAGCGTTTGTTCGCATTCTGTATACTCAATTCTTTAACAGCAAATCTCACGTCTTGTGTTTGACAAAAATTCCAGTGAAATCACGTTTAAAAGCCAACGCCAGCAAACAGGCTTTGTAGAAACAATCTGTGAATGTCTTTGAAAACACTTCTTAAGAAAGAAAGCATACGTCTTTCATCTGAGTGAAAACTGCATTCTATTCAGTTTTTAGTACTGTGTTGAATGGTTAGGCGATTCACTTGTAGGGAAGCATTTGTTTGCATTCTGTATACTCAATTCTTTAGCAGAAAATTGCGCATCTTGCCTTTGACAGAAATTCCAATGAAAACACGTTTAAAAGCCAACGTCACTAAAAAGGCTTTGTAGAATCACTCTGTGAATGTCTTTGAAAACACTTCTTAAGAAGGAAAGCATACATCTTTCATCTGAGTGAAAACTGCATTCTATTCAGTTTTTAGTACTATGTTGAATCGTTAGGCGATTCACTTGTACGGAAGCGTTTGTTCGTATTCTGTATACTCAATTCTTTAACAGCAAATCTCATGGCTTGCGTTTGACAGAAATTCCAGTGAAATCACGTTTAAAAGCCAACTTCAGTAAAAAGGCTTTGTAGAATCACTCTGTGGATGTCTTTGAAAACACTTCTTAAGAATGAAAGCATACGTCTTTCATCTGAGTGACAACTGCATTCTATTCAGTTTTTAGTACTGTGTTGAATGGTTAGGCAATTCAATTGTAGGAAGCCTTTGTTTGCATTCTGTATGCTCAATTCTTTAACAGCAAATCTCGCATCTTGCGTTTGACAGAAATTCCAGTGAAATCACGTTTAAAAGCCAACGCCAGCAAAAAGGCTTTGTAGAATCACTCTGTGAATGTCTTTGAAAACACTTCTTAAGAAGGAAAGCATAGGACTTTCATCTGTGAAAACTGCATTCTATTCAGTTTTTAGTACTGTGTTGAATGGTTAGGCGATTCACTTGTAGGGAAACGTTTGTTTGCATTCTGTATACTCAATTCTTTAACAGCAAATTGCGCATCTTGCCTTTGACAGAAATTCCAGTGAAATCACCTTTAAAAGCCAACGTCAGTAAATGACTTTGTAGAATCACTCTGTGAATGTCTTTGAAAACACTTCTTAAGAAGGAAAGCATACGTCTTTCATCTGAGTGAAAACTGCATTGTATTCAGTTTTTAGTACTGTGTTGAATGGCTAGGCGATTCACTTGTAGGGAAGCATTTGTTCGCATTCTGTATACTCAATTCTTTAACAGCAAATCTTGCAACTTGTGTTTGACAGAAATTCCACTAAAATCACGTTTAAAAGTCAACGCCAGTAAAAAGGCTTTGTAGAATCACTCTGTGAATGTCTTTGGAAACACTTCTTAAGAAGGAAAGCATACGTCTTTCATCTGAATGAAAACTGCATTCTATTCAGTTTTTAGTACTGTGTTGAATGGTTAGGCGATTCAATTGTAGGGAAGCGTTTGTTCGCATTCTGTATACTCAATTCTTTAACAGCAAATTGCGCATCTTGTGTTTGACAGAAATTCAAATGAAAACACTTTTAAAAGCCAACGTCAGTAAAAAGGCTTTGTAGAATCACTCTGTGAACGTCTTTGAAAACACTTCTTAAGAAGGAATGCATACATACGTCTTCCATCTGAGTGAAAACTGCATTCTATTCAGTTTATAGTACTGTGTTGAATGGTTAGGCGATTCACTTGTATGGAAGCGTTTGTTTGCATTCTGTATACTCAATTCTTTAACAGCAAATCTCGTGTCTTGCTTTTGACAGAAATTCCAGTGAAATCACGTTTAAAAGCCACGGCCAGTAAAAAGGCTTTGTAGAATCACTCTGTGAATGTCTTTGAAAACACTTCTTAAGAAGGAAAGCATACGTCTTTCATCTGAGTGAAAACTGCATTCTATTCAGTTTTTAGTACTGTGTTGAATGGTTAGGCGATTCAATTGTTGGAAGCGTTTGTTTGCATTCTGTATGCTCAATTCTTTAACAGCAAATCTCACGTCTTGCGATTGACAGAAATTCCAGTGAAATCACATTTAAAAGCCAACACCGGTAAAAAGGCTTTGTAGAATCACTCTGTGAATGTCTTTGAAAACACTTCTTAAGAAGGAAAGCATATGTATTTCATCTGAGTGAAAACTGCATTCTATTCAGTTTTTAGAACTGTGTTGAATGGTTAGGCGATTCACTTGTATGGAAGCATTTATTTGCATTCTGTATACTCAATTCTTTAACAGCAAATTGCGCATCTTGCCTTTGACAGAAATTCCAGTGAAATCACGTTTAAAAGCCAACTTCAGTAAAAAGGCTTTGTAGAATCACTCTGTGGATGTCTTTGAAAACACTTCTTAAGAATGAAAGCATACGTCTTTCATCTGAGTGACAACTGCATTCTATTCAGTTTTTAGTACTGTGTTGAATGGTTAGGCAATTCAATTGTAGGAAGCCTTTGTTTGCATTCTGTATGCTCAATTCTTTAACAGCAAATCTCGCATCTTGCGTTTGACAGAAATTCCAGTGAAATCACGTTTAAAAGCCAACGCCAGCAAAAAGGCTTTGTAGAATCACTCTGTGAATGTCTTTGAAAACACTTCTTAAGAAGGAAAGCATATGTCTTTCATCTGAGTGAAAACTGCATTCTATTCTGTTTTTATTACTGTGTTGAATGGTTAGGCGATTCACTTGTAGGGAAACGTTTGTTTGCATTCTGTATACTCAATTCTTTAACAGCAAATTGCGCATCTTGCCTTTGACAGAAATTCCAGTGAAATCACCTTTAAAAGCCAACGTCAGTAAATGACTTTGTAGAATCACTCTGTGAATGTCTTTGAAAACACTTCTTAAGAAGGAAAGCATACGTTTTTCATCTGAGTGAAAACTGCATTGTATTCAGTTTTTAGTACTGTGTTGAATGGCTAGGCGATTCACTTGTAGGGAAGCATTTGTTCGCATTCTGTATACTCAATTCTTTAACAGCAAATCTTGCAACTTGTGTTTGACAGAAATTCCACTGAAATCACGTTTAAAAGTCAACGCCAGTAAAAAGGCTTTGTAGAATCACTCTGTGAATGTCTTTGGAAACACTTCTTAAGAAGGAAAGCATACGTCTTTCATCTGAGTGAAAACTGCATTCTATTCAATTTTTAGTACTGTGTTGAATGGTTAGGCGATTCAATTGTAGGGAAGCGTTTGTTCGCATTCTGTATACTCAATTCTTTAACAGCAAATTGCGCATCTTGTGTTTGACAGAAATTCAAATGAAAACACGTTTAAAAGCCAACGTCAGTAAAAAGGCTTTGTAGAATCACTCTGTGAACGTCTTTGAAAACACTTCTTAAGAAGGAATGCATACATACGTCTTCCATCTGAGTGAAAACTGCATTCTATTCAGTTTATAGTACTGTGTTGAATGGTTAGGCGATTCACTTGTATGGAAGCGTTTGTTTGCATTCTGTATACTCAATTCTTTAACAGCAAATCTCGTGTCTTGCTTTTGACAGAAATTCCAGTGAAATCACGTTTAAAAGCCAAGGCCAGTAAAAAGGCTTTGTAGAATCACTCTGTGAATGTCTTTGAAAACACTTCTTAAGAAGGAAAGCATACGTCTTTCATCTGAGTGAAAACTGCATTCTATTCAGTTTTTAGTACTGTGTTGAATGGTTAGGCGATTCAATTGTTGGAAGCGTTTGTTTGCATTCTGTATGCTCAATTCTTTAACAGCAAATCTCACGTCTTGCGATTGACAGAAATTCCAGTGAAATCACATTTAAAAGCCAACACCGGTAAAAAGGCTTTGTAGAATCACTCTGTGAATGTCTTTGAAAACACTTCTTAAGAAGGAAAGCATACGTATTTCATCTGAGTGAAAACTGCATTCTATTCAGTTTTTAGAACTGTGTTGAATGGTTAGGCGATTCACTTGTATGGAAGCATTTATTTGCATTCTGTATACTCAATTCTTTAACAGCAAATTGCGCATCTTGCCTTTGACAGAAATTCCAGTGAAATCACGTTTAAAAGCCAACGTCAGTAAAAAGGCTTTGTAGATTCACTCTGTAAATGTCTTTGAAAACACTTCTTAAGAAGGAAAGCATACGTCTTTCATCTGAGTGAAAACTGCATTCTATTCAGTTTTTAGTACTGTGTTGAATGGTTAGGCGATTCACTTGTAGGGAAGCGTTTGTTCGCATTCTGTATACTCAATTCTTTAACAGCAAATCTTGCAACTTGTGTTTGACAGAAATTCCACTGAAATCACGTTTAAAAGCCAACGCCAGTAAAAAGGCTTTGTAGAATCACTCTGTTAATGTCTTTGGAAACACTTCTTAAGAAGGAAAGCATACGTCTTTCATCTGAGTGAAAACTGCATTCTATTCAGTTTTTAGTACTGTGTTGAATGGTTAGGCGATTCAATTGTAGGGAAGCGTTTGTTCGCATTCTGTATACTCAATTCTTTAACAGCAAATTGCGCATCTTGCCTTTGACAGAAATTCCAGTGAAATCACGTTTAAAAGCCAATGCCAGTAAAAAGGCTTTGTAGAATCACTCTGTGAATGTCTTTGAAAACACTTCTTAAGAAGGAAAGCATACGTCTTTCATCTGAGTGAAAACTGCATTATATTTTGTTTTTAGTACTGTGTTGAATGGTTAGGCGATTCACTTGTAGGGAAGCGTTTGTTTGCATTCTGTATGCTCAATTCTTTAACAGCAAATTGCGCATCTTGCCTTTGAAAGAAATTCCAGTGAAATCACGTTTAAAAGCCAACGTCAGTAAAAAGGCTTTGTAGAATCACTCTGTGAATGTCTTTGAAAACACTTCTTAAGAAGGAAAGCATACGTCTTTCATCTGAGTGAAAACTGCATTCTATTCAGTTTTTAGTACTGTGTTGAATGGTTAGGCGATTCACTTGTAGGAAAGCGTTTGTTCGCATTCTGTATACTCAATTCTTTAACAGCAAATCTCACGTCTTGTGTTTGACAAAAATTCCAGTGAAATCACGTTTAAAAGCCAACGCCAGCAAACAGGCTTTGTAGAAACAATCTGTGAATGTCTTTGAAAACACTTCTTAAGAAGGAAAGCATACGTCTTTCATCTGAGTGAAAACTGCATTCTATTCAGTTTTTAGTACTGTGTTGAATGGTTAGGCGATTCACTTGTAGGGAAGCATTTGTTTGCATTCTGTATACTCAATTATTTAACAGAAAATTGCGCATCTTGCCTTTGACAGAAATTCCAATGAAAACACGTTTAAAAGCCAACGTCACTAAAAAGGCTTTGTAGAATCACTCTGTGAATGTCTTTGAAAACACTTCTTAAGAAGGAAAGCATACGTCTTTCATCTGAGTGAAAACTGCATTCTATTCAGTTTTTATTACTGTGTTGAATGGTTCGGCGATTCACTTGTAGGAAAGCTTTTGTTTGCATTCTGTATACTCAATTCTTTAACAGCAAATTGCGCATCTTGCCTTTGACAGAAATTCCAGTGAAATCACCTTTAAAAGACAACGTCAGTAAAAGGCTTTGTAGAATCAATCTGTGAATGTCTTTGGAAACACTTCTTAAGAAGGAAAGCATACGTCTTTCATCTGAGTGAAAACTGCATTCTATTCAGTTTTTAGTACTGTGTTGAATGGTTAGGCGATTCACTTGTATGGAAGCGTTGGTTCGCATTCTGTATACTCAATTCTTTAACAGCAAATCTCGCGTCTTGCATTTGACAGAAATTCCAGTGAAATCATGTTTAAAAGCCAACATCAGTAAAAAGGCTTTGTAGAATCACTCTGTGAATGTCTTTGAAAACACTTCTTAAAAAGGAAAGCATACGTCTTTCATCTGAGTGAAAACTGCATTCTCTTCAGTTTTTAGAACTGTGTTGAATGGTTAGGAGATTCACATGTAGGGAAGAGTTTGTTTGCATTCTGTATACTCAGTTCTTTAACAGCAAATTGCGCATCTTGCCTTTGACATAAATTCCAGTGCAATCACCTTTAAAAGCCAACATCAGTAAAAAGGCTTTGTAGAATCACTCTCTGAATGTCTTTGGAAACACTTCTTAAGAAGGAAAGCATACGTCTTTCATCTGAGTGACAACTGCATTCTATTCAGTTTTTAGTACTGTGTTGAATGGTTAGGCGATTCACTTGTATGGAAGCGTTGGTTCGCATTCTGTATACTCAATTCTTTAACAGCAAGTCTCGCGTCTTGCGTTTGACCGAAATTCCAGTGAAATCATGTTTAAAAGCCAACATCAGTAAAAAGGCTTTGTAGAAACACTCTGTGAATGTCTTTGAAAACACTTCTTAAGAAGGAAAGCATACGTCTTTCATCTGAGTGAAAACTGCATTCTATTCAGTTTTTAGTACTGTGTTGAATGGTTAGGCGATTCACTTGTAGGGAAGCATTTGTTTGCATTCTGTATACTCAATTCTTTAGCAGAAAATTGCGCATCTTGCCTTTGACAGAAATTCCAATGAAAACACGTTTAAAAGCCAACGTCACTAAAAAGGCTTTGTAGAATCACTCTGTGAATGTCTTTGAAAACACTTCTTAAGAAGGAAAGCATACATCTTTCATCTGAGTGAAAACTGCATTCTATTCAGTTTTTAGTACTATGTTGAATCGTTAGGCGATTCACTTGTACGGAAGCGTTTGTTCGTATTCTGTATACTCAATTCTTTAACAGCAAATCTCATGGCTTGCGTTTGACAGAAATTCCAGTGAAATCACGTTTAAAAGCCAATGCCAGTAAAAAGGCTTTGTAGAATCACTCTGTGGATGTCTTTGAAAACACTTCTTAAGAATGAAAGCATACGTCTTTCATCTGAGTGACAACTGCATTCTATTCAGTTTTTAGTACTGTGTTGAATGGTTAGGCAATTCAATTGTAGGAAGCCTTTGTTTGCATTCTGTATGCTCAATTCTTTAACAGCAAATCTCGCGTCTTGCGTGTGACAGAAATTCCAGTGAAATCACGTTTAAAAGCCAACGCCAGCAAAAAGGCTTTGTAGAATCACTCTGTGAATGTCTTTGAAAACACTTCTTAAGAAGGAAAGCATATGTCTTTCATCTGAGTGAAAACTGCATTCTATTCTGTTTTTATTACTGTGTTGAATGGTTAGGCGATTCACTTGTAGGGAAACGTTTGTTTGCATTCTGTATACTCAATTCTTTAACAGCAAATTGCACATCTTGCCTTTGACAGAAATTCCAGTGAAATCACCTTTAAAAGCCAACGTCAGTAAATGGCTTTGTAGAATCACTCTGTGAATGTCTTTGAAAACACTTCTTAAGAAGGAAAGCATACGTCTTTCATCTGAGTGAAAACTGCATTGTATTCAGTTTTTAGTACTGTGTTGAATGGCTAGGCGATTCACTTGTAGGGAAGCGTTTGTTCGCATTCTGTATACTCAATTCTTTAACAGCAAATCTCGCGTCTTGCCTTTGACAGAAATTCCAGTGAAATCACGTTTAAAAGCCAATGCCAGTAAAAAGGCTTTGTAGAATCACTCTGTGAATGTCTTTGAAAACACTTCTTAAGAAGGAAAGCATACGTCTTTCATCTGTGAAAACTGCATTCTATTCAGTTTTTAGTACTGTGTTGAATGGTTAGGCGATTCAATTGTAGGAAGCGTTTGTTTGCATTCTGTATACTCAATTCTTTAACAGCAAATCTCGCGTCTTGCGATTGACAGAAATTCCAGTGAAATCACGTTTAAAAGCCAACGCCGGTAAAAAGGCTTTGTAGAATCACTCTGTGAATGTCTTTGAAAACACTTCTTAAGAAGGAAAGCATACGTCTTTCATCTGAGTGAAAACTGCATTATATTTTGTTTTTAGTACTGTGTTGAATGGTTAGGCGATTCACTTGTAGGGAAGCGTTTGTTTGCATTCTGTATGCTCAATTCTTTAACAGCAAATTGTGCATCTTGCCTTTGAAAGAAATTCCAGTGAAATCACGTTTAAAAGCCATCGTCAGTAAAAAGGCTTTGTAGAATCACTCTGTGAATGTCTTTGAAAACACTTCTTAAGAAGGAAAGCATACGTCTTTCATCTGAGTGAAAACTGCATTCTATTCAGTTTTTAGTACTGTGTTGAATGGTTAGGCGATTCACTTGTAGGAAAGCGTTTGTTCGCATTCTGTATACTCAATTCTTTAACAGCAAATCTCACGTCTTGTGTTTGACAAAAATTCCAGTGAAATCACGTTTAAAAGCCAATGCCAGTAAAAAGGCTTTG
This sequence comes from Phyllotis vaccarum, assembly GCA_033318265.1. Taxonomy (NCBI): domain Eukaryota; kingdom Metazoa; phylum Chordata; class Mammalia; order Rodentia; family Cricetidae; genus Phyllotis; species Phyllotis vaccarum. Next base: position 1,565,774 of record JARWLC010000040.1, on the reverse strand, counting down.
TAGAATCACTCTGTGGATGTCTTTGAAAACACTTCTTAAGAATGAAAGCATACGTCTTTCATCTGAGTGACAACTGCATTCTATTCAGTTTTTAGTACTGTGTTGAATGGTTAGGCAATTCAATTGTAGGAAGCCTTTGTTTGCATTCTGTATGCTCAATTCTTTAACAGCAAATCTCGCGTCTTGCGTTTGACAGAAATTCCAGTGAAATCACGTTTAAAAGTCAACGCCAGCAAAAAGGCTTTGTAGAATCACTCTGTGAATGTCTTTGAAAACACTTCTTAAGAAGGAAAGCATATGTCTTTCATCTGAGTGAAAACTGCATTCTATTCTGTTTTTATTACTGTGTTGAATGGTTAGGCGATTCACTTGTAGGGAAACGTTTGTTTGCATTCTGTATACTCAATTCTTTAACAGCAAATTGCGCATCTTGCCTTTGACAGAAATTCCAGTGAAATCACCTTTAAAAGCCAACGTCAGTAAATGGCTTTGTAGAATCACTCTGTGAAGGTCTTTGAAAACACTTCTTAAGAAGGAAAGCATACGTCTTTCATCTGAGTGAAAACTGCATTGTATTCAGTTTTTAGTACTGTGTTGAATGGCTAGGCGATTCACTTGTAGGGAAGCGTTTGTTCGCATTCTGTATACTCAATTCTTTAACAGCAAATCTCGCGTCCTGCGTTTGACAGAAATTCCAGTGAAATCACGTTTGAAAGCCAACGTCAGTAAAAAGGCTTTGTAGAATCACTCTGTGAATGTCTTTGAAAACACTTCTTAAGAAGGAAAGCATACGTCTTTCATCTGAGTGAAAACTGCATTCTATTCAGTTTTTATTACTGTGTTGAATGGTTCGGCGATTCACTTGTAGGAAAGCTTTTGTTTGCATTCTGTATACTCAATTCTTTAACAGCAAATTGCGCATCTTGCCTTTGACAGAAATTCCAGTGAAATCACCTTTAAAAGACAACGTCAGTAAAAAGGCTTTGTAGAATCACTCTGTGAATGTCTTTGGAAACACTTCTTAAGAAGGAAAGCATACGTCTTTCATCTGAGTGAAAACTGCATTCTATTCAGTTTTTAGTACTGTGTTGAATGGTTAGGCGATTCACTTGTATGGAAGCGTTGGTTCGCATTCTGTATACTCAATTCTTTAACAGCAAATCTCGCGTCTTGCATTTGACTGAAATTCCAGTGAAATCATGTTTAAAAGCCAACATCAGTAAAAAGGCTTTGTAGAATCACTCTGTGAATGTCTTTGAAAACACTTCTTAAAAAGGAAAGCATACGTCTTTCATCTGAGTGAAAACTGCATTCTCTTCAGTTTTTAGAACTGTGTTGAATGGTTAGGCGATTCACATGTAGGGAAGCGTTTGTTTGCATTCTGTATACTCAGTTCTTTAACAGCAAATTGCGCATCTTGCCTTTTACATAAATTCCAGTGCAATCACCTTTAAAAGCCAACATCAGTAAAAAGGCTTTGTAGAATCACTCTCTGAATGTCTTTGGAAACACTTCTTAAGAAGGAAAGCATACGTCTTTCATCTGAGTGACAACTGCATTCTATTCAGTTTTTAGTACTGTGTTGAATGGTTAGGCGATTCACTTGTATGGAAGCGTTGGTTCGCATTCTGTATACTCAATTCTTTAACAGCAAGTCTCGCGTCTTGCGTTTGACAGAAATTCCAGTGAAATCATGTTTAAAAGCCAACATCAGTAAAAAGGCTTTGTAGAAACACTCTGTGAATGTCTTTGAAAACACTTCTTAAGAAGGAAAGCATACGTCTTTCATCTGAGTGAAAACTGCATTCTATTCAGTTTTTAGTACTGTGTTGAATGGTTAGGCGATTCACTTGTAGGGAAGCATTTGTTTGCATTCTGTATACTCAATTCTTTAGCAGAAAATTACGCATCTTGCCTTTGACAGAAATTCCAATGAAAACACGTTTAAAAGCCAACGTCACTAAAAAGGCTTTGTAGAATCACTCTGTGAATGTCTTTGAAAACACTTCTTAAGAAGGAAAGCATACATCTTTCATCTGAGTGAAAACTGCATTCTATTCAGTTTTTAGTACTATGTTGAATCGTTAGGCGATTCACTTGTACGGAAGCGTTTGTTCGTATTCTGTATACTCAATTCTTTAACAGCAAATCTCATGGCTTGCGTTTGACAGAAATTTCAGTGAAATCACGTTTAAAAGCCAATGCCAGTAAAAAGGCTTTGTAGAATCACTCTGTGGATGTCTTTGAAAACACTTCTTAAGAATGAAAGCATACGTCTTTCATCTGAGTGACAACTGCATTCTATTCAGTTTTTAGTACTGTGTTGAATGGTTAGGCAATTCAATTGTAGGAAGCCTTTGTTTGCATTCTGTATGCTCAATTCTTTAACAGCAAATCTCGCGTCTTGCGTTTGACAGAAATTCCAGTGAAATCACGTTTAAAAGCCAACGCCAGCAAAAAGGCTTTGTAGAATCACTCTGTGAATGTCTTTGAAAACACTTCTTAAGAAGGAAAGCATATGTCTTTCATCTGAGTGAAAACTGCATTCTATTCTGTTTTTATTACTGTGTTGAATGGTTAGGCGATTCACTTGTAGGGAAACGTTTGTTTGCATTCTGTATACTCAATTCTTTAACAGCAAATTGCGCATCTTGCCTTTGACAGAAATTCCAGTGAAATCACCTTTAAAAGCCAACGTCAGTAAATGGCTTTGTAGAATCACTCTGTGAATGTCTTTGAAAACACTTCTTAAGAAGGAAAGCATACGTCTTTCATCTGAGTGAAAACTGCATTCTATTCAGTTTTTAGTACTATGTTGAATCGTTAGGCGATTCACTTGTACGGAAGCGTTTGTTCGTATTCTGTATACTCAATTCTTTAACAGCAAATCTCATGGCTTGCGTTTGACAGAAATTCCAGTGAAATCACGTTTAAAAGCCAATGCCAGTAAAAAGGCTTTGTAGAATCACTCTGTGGATGTCTTTGAAAACACTTCTTAAGAATGAAAGCATACGTCTTTCATCTGAGTGACAACTGCATTCTATTCAGTTTTTAGTACTGTGTTGAATGGTTCGGCGATTCACTTGTAGGAAAGCTTTTGTTTGCATTCTGTATACTCAATTCTTTAACAGCAAATTGCGCATCTTGCCTTTGACAGAAATTCCAGTGAAATCACCTTTAAAAGACAACGTCAGTAAAAAGGCTTTGTAGAATCACTCTGTGAATGTCTTTGGAAACACTTCTTAAGAAGGAAAGCATACGTCTTTCATCTGAGTGAAAACTGCATTCTATTCAGTTTTTAGTACTGTGTTGAATGGTTAGGCGATTCACTTGTATGGAAGCGTTGGTTCGCATTCTGTATACTCAATTCTTTAACAGCAAATCTCGCGTCTTGCATTTGACAGAAATTCCAGTGAAATCATGTTTAAAAGCCAACATCAGTAAAAAGGCTTTGTAGAATCACTCTGTGAATGTCTTTGAAAACACTTCTTAAAAAGGAAAGCATACGTCTTTCATCTGAGTGAAAACTGCATTCTCTTCAGTTTTTAGAACTGTGTTGAATGGTTAGGCGATTCACATGTAGGGAAGCGTTTGTTTGCATTCTGTATACTCAGTTCTTTAACAGCAAATTGCGCATCTTGCCTTTGACATAAATTCCAGTGCAATCACCTTTAAAAGCCAACATCAGTAAAAAGGCTTTGTAGAATCACTCTCTGAATGTCTTTGGAAACACTTCTTAAGAAGGAAAGCATACGTCTTTCATCTGAGTGACAACTGCATTCTATTCAGTTTTTAGTACTGTGTTGAATGGTTAGGCGATTCACTTGTATGGAAGCGTTGGTTCGCATTCTGTATACTCAATTCTTTAACAGCAAGTCTCGCGTCTTGCGTTTGACAGAAATTCCAGTGAAATCATGTTTAAAAGCCAACATCAGTAAAAAGGCTTTGTAGAAACACTCTGTGAATGTCTTTGAAAACACTTCTTAAAAAGGAAAGCATACGTCTTTCATCTGAGTGAAAACTGCATTCTCTTCAGTTTTTAGAACTGTGTTGAATGGTTAGGCGATTCACTTGTATGGAAGCGTTTGTTTGCATTCTGTATACTCAATTCTTTAACAGCAAATTGCGCATCATGCCTTTGACAGCAATTCCAGTGAAATCACGTTTAAAAGCCAACGTCAGTAAAAAGGCTTTGTAGAATCACTCTGTGAATGTCTTTGAAAACACTTCTTAAGAAGGAAAGCATACGTCTTTCATCTGAGTGAAAACTGCATTCTATTCAGTTTTTAGAACTGTGTTGAATGGTTAGGCGATTCACTTGTATGGAAGCGTTTGTTTGCATTCTGTATACTCAATTCTTTAACAGCAAATTGCGCATCTTGCCTTTGACAGAAATTCCAGTGAAATCACGTTTAAAAGCGAACGTCAGTAAAAAGGCTTTGTAAAATCACTCTGTGAATGTCTGTGAAAACACTTCTTAAGAAGGAAAGCATACGTCTTTCATCTGAGTGAAAACTGCATTCTATTCAGTTTTTAGTACTGTGTTGAATCCTTAAGTGATTCACTTGTAGGGAAGCCTTTGTTCGCATTCTGTATACTCAATTCTTTAACAGCAAATCTCACGGCTTGCGTTTGACAGAAATTCCAGTGAAATCACGTTTAAAAGCCAACACCAGTAAAAAGGCTTTGTAGAATCACTCTGTGAATGTCTTTGAAAACACTTCTTAAGAATGAAAGCATACGTCTTTCATCTGAGTGACAACTGCATTCTATTCAGTTTTTAGTACTGTGTTGAATGGTTAGGCAATTCAATTGTAGGAAGCGTTTGTTTGCATTCTGTATGCTCAATTCTTTAACAGCAAATCTCGTGTCTTGCGTTTGACAGAAATTCCAGTGAAATCACGTTTAAAAGCCAACGCCAGCAAAAAGGCTTTGTAGAATCACTCTGTGAATGTCTTTGAAAACACTTCTTAAGAAGGAAAGCATATGTCTTTCATCTGAGTGAAAACTGCATTCTATTCTGTTTTTATTACTGTGTTGAATGGTTAGGCGATTCACTTATAGGGAAGCGTTTGTTTGCATTCTGTATACTCAATTCTTTAACAGCAAATCTCGCGTCTTGCGTTTGACAGAAATTCCAGTGAAATCATGTTTAAAAGCCAACATCAGTAAAAAGGCTTTGTAGAAACACTCTGTGAATGTCTTTGAAAACACTTCTTAAAAAGGAAAGCATATGTCTTTCATCTGAGTGAAAACTGCATTCTCTTCAGTTTTTAGAACTGTGTGGAATGGTTAGGCGATTCACTTGTATGGAAGCGTTTGTTTGCATTCTGTATACTCAATTCTTTAACAGCAAATTGCGCATCATGCCTTTGACAGCAATTCCAGTGAAATAACGTTTAAAAGCCAACGTCAGTAAAAAGGCTTTGTAGAATCACTCTGTGAATGTCTTTGAAAACACTTCTTAAGAAGGAAAGCATACGTCTTTCATCTGAGTGAAAACTGCATTCTATTCAGTTTTTAGAACTGTGTTGAATGGTTAGGCGATTCACTTGTATGGAAGCGTTTGTTTGCATTCTGTATACTCAATTCTTTAACAGCAAATTGCACATCTTGCCTTTGACAGAAATTCCAGTGAAATCACGTTTAAAAGCGAACGTCAGTAAAAAGGCTTTGTAGAATCACTCTGTGAATGTCTTTGAAAACACTTCTTAAGAAGGAAAGCATACGTCTTTCATCTGAGTGAAAACTGCATTCTATTCAGTTTTTAGTACTGTGTTGAATGGTTCGGCGATTCACTTGTAGGAAAGCTTTTGTTTGCATTCTGTATACTCAATTCTTTAACAGCAAATTGCGCATCTTGCCTTTGACAGAAATTCCAGTGAAATCACCTTTAAAAGACAACGTCAGGAAAAAGGCTTTGTAGAATCACTCTGTGAATGTCTTTGGAAACACTTCTTAAGAAGGAAAGCATACGTCTTTCATCTAAGTGAAAACTGCATTCTATTCAGTTTTTAGTACTGTGTTGAATGGTTAGGCGATTCACTTGTATGGAAGCGTTGGTTCGCATTCTGTATACTCAATTCTTTAACAGCAAATCTCGCGTCTTGCGTTTGACAGAAATTCCAGTGAAATCATGTTTAAAAGCCAACATCAGTAAAAAGGCTTTGTAGAAACACTCTGTGAATGTCTTTGAAAACACTTCTTAAAAAGGAAAGCATACGTCTTTCATCTGAGTGAAAACTGCATTCTCTTCAGTTTTTAGAACTGTGTTGAATGGTTAGGCGATTCACTTGTATGGAAGCGTTTGTTTGCATTCTGTATACTCAATTCTTTAACAGCAAATTGCGCATCATGCCTTTGACAGCAATTCCAGTGAAATCACGTTTAAAAGCGAACGTCAGTAAAAAGGCTTTGTAAAATCACTCTGTGAATGTCTGTGAAAACACTTCTTAAGAAGGAAAGCATACGTCTTTCATCTGAGTGAAAACTGCATTCTATTCAGTTTTTAGTACTGTGTTGAATCGTTAAGCGATTCACTTGTAGGGAAGCCTTTGTTCGCATTCTGTATACTTAATTCTTTAACAGCAAATCTCACGGCTTGCGTTTGACAGAAATTCCAGTGAAATCACGTTTAAAAGCCAACGCCAGTAAAAAGGCTTTGTAGAATCACTCTGTGAATGTCTTTGAAAACACTTCTTAAGAATGAAAGCATACGTCTTTCATCTGAGTGACAACTGCATTCTATTCAGTTTTTAGTACTGTGTTGAATGGTTAGGCAATTCAATTGTAGGAAGCGTTTGTTTGCATTCTGTATGCTCAATTCTTTAACAGCAAATCTCGCGTCTTGCGTTTGACAGAATTTCCAGTGAAATCACGTTTAAAAGCCAACGCCAGCAAAAAGGCTTTGTAGAATCACTCTGTGAATGTCTTTGAAAACACTTCTTAAGAAGGAAAGCATATGTCTTTCATCTGAGTGAAAACTGCATTCTATTCTGTTTTTATTACTGTGTTGAATGGTTAGGCGATTCACTTCTAGGGAAGCGTTTGTTTGCATTCTGTATACTCAATTCTTTAACAGCAAATTGCGCATCTTGCCTTTGACAGAAATTCCAGTGAAATCACCTTGAAAAGACAACGTCAGTAAAAAGGCTTTGTAGAATCACTCGGTGAATGTCTTTGAAAACACTTCTTAAGAAGGAAAGCATACGTCTTTCATCTGAGTGAAAACTGCATTCTATTCAGTTTTTAGTACTGTGTTGAATGGTTCGGCGATTCACTTGTAGGAAAGCTTTTGTTTGCATTCTGTATACTCAATTCTTTAACAGCAAATTGCGCATCTTGCCTTTGACAGAAATTCCAGTGAAATCACCTTTAAAAGCCAACGTCAGTAAAAAGGCTTTGTAGAATCACTCTGTGAATGTCTTTGGAAACACTTCTTAAGAAGGAAAGCATACGTCTTTCATCTGAGTGAAAAACTGCATTCTATTCAGTTTTTAGTACTGTGTTGAATGGTTAGGCGATTCACTTGTATGGAAGCGTTGGTTCGCATTCTGTATACTCAATTCTTTAACAGCAAATCTCGCGTCTTGCATTTGACAGAAATTCCAGTGAAATCATGTTTAAAAGCCAACGCCAGCAAAAAGGCTTTGTAGAATCACTCTGTGAATGTCTTTGAAAACACTTCTTAAGAAGGAAAGCATATGTCTTTCATCTGAGTGAAAACTGCATTCTATTCTGTTATTATTACTGTGTTGAATGTTTAGGCAATTCACTTGTAGGGAAGCGTTTGTTTGCATTCTGTATACTCAATTCTTTAACAGCAAATTGCGCATCTTGCCTTTGACAGAAATTCCAGTGAAATCACCTTTAAAAGCCAACGTCAGTAAAAAGGCTTTGTAGAATCACTCTGTGAATGTCTTTGAAAACACTTCTTAAGAAGGAAAGCATATGTCTTTCATCTGAGTGAAAAATACATTCTATTCAATTTTTAGTACTGTGTTGAATGGTTAGGCGATTCACTTGTAGGGAAGCGTTTGTTCGCATTCTGTATACTCAATTCTTTAACAGCAAATCTCGAGTCTTGCGTTTGACAGAAATTCCAGTGAAATCACGTTAAAAAGCCAACGCAAGTAAAAAGGCTTTGTAGAATCACTCTGTGAATGTCTTTGAAAACACTTCTTAAGAAGGAAAGCATACGTCTTTCATCTGAGTGAAAACTGCATTCTATTCTGTTTTTAGTACTGTGTTGAATGGTTAGGCGATTCACTTGTATGGAAGCGTTTGTTCGCATTCTGTATACTCAATTCTTTAACAGCAAATCTCGGGTCTTGTGTTTGACAGAAATTCCAGTGAAATCACGTTTAAAAGCCAACATCAGTAAAAAGGCTTTGTAGAAACACTCTGTGAATCTTTTTGAAAACACTTCTTAAAAAGGAAAGCATACGTCTTTCATCTGAGTGAAAACTGCATTCTCTTCAGTTTTTAGAACTGTGTTGAATGGTTAGGTGATTCACTTGTATGGAAGCATTTGTTTGCATTCTGTATACTCAATTCTTTAACAGCAAATTGCGCATCTTGCCTTTGACAGAAATTCCAGTGAAATCACGTTTAAAAGCCAATGTCAGTAAAAAGGCTTTGTAGAATCACTCTGTGAATGTCTTTGAAAACACTTCTTAAGAAGGAAAGCATACGTCTTTCATCTGAGTGAAAACTGCATTCTATTCAGTTTTTAGAACTCTGTTGGTTAGGCGATTCACTTGTATGGAAGCGTTTGTTTGCATTCTGTATACTCAATTCTTTAACAGCAAATTGCGCATCTTGCCTTTGACAGAAATTCCAGTGAAATCACCTTTAAAAGCCAACGTCAGTAAATGGCTTTGTAGAATCACTCTGTGAATGTCTTTGAAAACACTTCTTAAGAAGGAAAGCATACGTCTTTCATCTGAGTGAAAACTGCATTCTATTCAGTTTTTATTACTGTGTTGAATGGTTCGGCGATTCACTTGTAGGAAAGCTTTTGTTTGCATTCTGTATACTCAATTCTTTAACAGCAAATTGCGCATCTTGCCTTTGACAGAAATTCCAGTGAAATCACCTTTAAAAGACAACGTCAGTAAAAAGGCTTTGTAGAATCACTCTGTGAATGTCTTTGGAAACACTTCTTAAGAAGGAAAGCATACGTCTTTCATCTGAGTGAAAACTGCATTCTATTCAGTTTTTAGTACTGTGTTGAATGGTTAGGCGATTCACTTGTATGGAAGCGTTGGTTCGCATTCTGTATACTCAATTCTTTAACAGCAAATCTCGCGTCTTGCATTTGACAGAAATTCCAGTGAAATCATGTTTAAAAGCCAACATCAGTAAAAAGGCTTTGTAGAATCACTCTGTGAATGTCTTTGAAAACACTTCTTAAAAAGGAAAGCATACGTCTTTCATCTGAGTGAAAACTGCATTCTCTTCAGTTTTTAGAACTGTGTTGAATGGTTAGGCGATTCACTTGTATGGAAGCGTTTGTTTGCATTCTGTATACTCAATTCTTTAACAGCAAATTGCGCATCATGCCTTTGACAGCAATTCCAGTGAAATCACGTTTAAAAGCCAACGTCAGTAAAATGGCTTTGTAGAATCACTCTGTGAATGTCTTTGAAAACACTTCTTAAGAAGGAAAGCATACGTCTTTCATCTGAGTGAAAACTGCATTCTATTCAGTTTTTAGAACTGTGTTGAATGGTTAGGCGATTCACTTGTATGGAAGCGTTTGTTTGCATTCTGTATACTCAATTCTTTAACAGCAAATTGCGCATCTTGCCTTTGACAGAAATTCCAGTGAAATCACGTTTAAAAGCGAACGTCAGTAAAAAGGCTTTGTAAAATCACTCTGTGAATGTCTGTGAAAACACTTCTTAAGAAGGAAAGCATACGTCTTTCATCTGAGTGAAAACTGCATTCTATTCAGTTTTTAGTACTGTGTTGAATCGTTAAGTGATTCACTTGTAGGGAAGCCTTTGTTCGCATTCTGTATACTCAATTCTTTAACAGCAAATCTCACGGCTTGCGTTTGACAGAAATTCCAGTGAAATCACGTTTAAAAGCCAACGCCAGTAAAAAGGCTTTGTAGAATCACTCTGTGAATGTCTTTGAAAACACTTCTTAAGAATGAAAGCATACGTCTTTCATCTGAGTGACAACTGCATTCTATTCAGTTTTTAGTACTGTGTTGAATGGTTAGGCAATTCAATTGTAGGAAGCGTTTGTTTGCATTCTGTATGCTCAATTCTTTAACAGCAAATCTCGTGTCTTGCGTTTGACAGAAATTCCAGTGAAATCACGTTTAAAAGCCAACGCCAGCAAAAAGGCTTTGTAGAATCACTCTGTGAATGTCTTTGAAAACACTTCTTAAGAAGGAAAGCATATGTCTTTCATCTGAGTGAAAACTGCATTCTATTCTGTTTTTATTACTGTGTTGAATGGTTAGGCGATTCACTTATAGGGAAGCGTTTGTTTGCATTCTGTATACTCAATTCTTTAACAGCAAATCTCGCGTCTTGCGTTTGACAGAAATTCCAGTGAAATCATGTTTAAAAGCCAACATCAGTAAAAAGGCTTTGTAGAATCACTCTGTGAATGTCTTTGAAAACACTTCTTAAGAAGGAAAGCATACGTCTTTCATCTGAGTGAAAACTGCATTCTATTCAGTTTTTAGAACTGTGTTGAATGGTTAGGCGATTCACTTGTATGGAAGCGTTTGTTTGCATTCTGTATACTCAATTCTTTAACAGCAAATTGCACATCTTGCCTTTGACAGAAATTCCAGTGAAATCACGTTTAAAAGCGAACGTCAGTAAAAAGGCTTTGTAGAAACACTCTGTGAATGTCTTTGAAAACACTTCTTAAGAAGGAAAGCATACGTCTTTCATCTGAGTGAAAACTGCATTCTATTCAGTTTTTAGTACTGTGTTGAATGGTTCGGCGATTCACTTGTAGGAAAGCTTTTGTTTGCATTCTGTATACTCAATTCTTTAACAGCAAATTGCGCATCTTGCCTTTGACAGAAATTCCAGTGAAATCACCTTTAAAAGACAACGTCAGGAAAAAGGCTATGTAGAATCACTCTGTGAATGTCTTTGGAAACACTTCTTAAGAAGGAAAGCATACGTCTTTCATCTAAGTGAAAACTGCATTCTATTCAGTTTTTAGTACTGTGTTGAATGGTTAGGCGATTCACTTGTATGGAAGCGTTGGTTCGCATTCTGTATACTCAATTCTTTAACAGCAAATCTCGCGTCTTGCGTTTGACAGAAATTCCAGTGAAATCATGTTTAAAAGCCAACATCAGTAAAAAGGCTTTGTAGAAACACTCTGTGAATGTCTTTGAAAACACTTCTTAAAAAGGAAAGCATACGTGTTTCATCTGAGTGAAAACTGCATTCTCTTCAGTTTTTAGAACTGTGTTGAATGGTTAGGCGATTCACTTGTATGGAAGCGTTTGTTTGCATTCTGTATACTCAATTCTTTAACAGCAAATTGCGCATCATGCCTTTGACAGCAATTCCAGTGAAATCACGTTTAAAAGCGAACGTCAGTAAAAAGGCTTTGTAAAATCACTCTGTGAATGTCTGTGAAAACACTTCTTAAGAAGGAAAGCATACGTCTTTCATCTGAGTGAAAACTGCATTCTATTCAGTTTTTAGTACTGTGTTGAATCGTTAAGCGATTCACTTGTAGGGAAGCCTTTGTTCGCATTCTGTATACTCAATTCTTTAACAGCAAATCTCACGGCTTGCGTTTGACAGAAATTCCAGTGAAATCACGTTTAAAAGCCAACGCCAGTAAAAAGGCTTTGTAGAATCACTCTGTGAATGTCTTTGAAAACACTTCTTAAGAATGAAAGCATACGTCTTTCATCTGAGTGACAACTGCATTCTATTCAGTTTTTAGTACTGTGTTGAATGGTTAGGCAATTCAATTGTAGGAAGCGTTTGTTTGCATTCTGTATGCTCAATTCTTTAACAGCAAATCTCGCGTCTTGCGTTTGACAGAAATTCCAGTGAAATCACGTTTAAAAGCCAACGCCAGCAAAAAGGCTTTGTAGAATCACTCTGTGAATGTCTTTGAAAACACTTCTTAAGAAGGAAAGCATATGTCTTTCATCTGAGTGAAAACTGCATTCTATTCTGTTTTTATTACTGTGTTGAATGGTTAGGCGATTCACTTCTAGGGAAGCGTTTGTTTGCATTCTGTATACTCAATTCTTTAACAGCAAATTGCGCATCTTGCCTTTGACAGAAATTCCAGTGAAATCACCTTTAAAAGCCAACGTCAGTAAAAAGGCTTTGTAGAATCACTCTGTGAATGTCTTTGAAAACACTTCTTAAGAAGGAAAGCATATGTCTTTCATCTGAGTGAAAACTGCATTCTATTCAGTTTTTAGTACTGTGTTGAATGGTTCGGCGATTCACTTGTAGGAAAGCTTTTGTTTGCATTCTGTATACTCAATTCTTTAACAGCAAATTGCGCATCTTGCCTTTGACAGAAATTCCAGTGAAATCACCTTTAAAAGCCAACGTCAGTAAAAAGGCTTTGTAGAATCTCTCTGTGAATGTCTTTGGAAACACTTCTTAAGAAGGAAAGCATACGTCTTTCATCTGAGTGAAAAACTGCATTCTATTCAGTTTTTAGTACTGTGTTGAATGGTTAGGCGATTCACTTGTATGGAAGCGTTGGTTCGCATTCTGTATACTCAATTCTTTAACAGCAAATCTCGCGTCTTGCATTTGACAGAAATTCCAGTGAAATCATGTTTAAAAGCCAACGCCAGCAAAAAGGCTTTGTAGAATCACTCTGTGAATGTCTTTGAAAACACTTCTTAAGAAGGAAAGCATATGTCTTTCATCTGAGTGAAAACTGCATTCTATTCTGTTATTATTACTGTGTTGAATGTTTAGGCAATTCACTTGTAGGGAAGCGTTTGTTTGCATTCTGTATACTCAATTCTTTAACAGCAAATTGCGCATCTTGCCTTTGACAGAAATTCCAGTGAAATCACCTTTAAAAGCCAACGTCAGTAAAAAGGCTTTGTAGAATCACTCTGTGAATGTCTTTGAAAACACTTCTTAAGAAGGAAAGCATATGTCTTTCATCTGAGTGAAAAATACATTCTATTCAGTTTTTAGTACTGTGTTGAATGGTTAGGCGATTCACTTGTAGGGAAGCGTTTGTTCGCATTCTGTATACTCAATTCTTTAACAGCAAATCTCGAGTCTTGCGTTTGACAGAAATTCCAGTGAAATCACGTTAAAAAGCCAACGCAAGTAAAAAGGCTTTGTAGAATCACTCTGTGAATGTCTTTGAAAACACTTCTTAAGAAGGAAAGCATACGTCTTTCATCTGAGTGAAAACTGCATTCTATTCTGTTTTTAGTACTGTGTTGAATGGTTAGGCGATTCACTTGTATGGAAGCATTTGTTCGCATTCTGTATACTCAATTCTTTAACAGCAAATCTCGGGTCTTGTGTTTGACAGAAATTCCAGTGAAATCACGTTTAAAAGCCAACGTCAGTAAAAAGGCTTTGTAGAAACACTCTGTGAATCTTTTTGAAAACACTTCTTAAAAAGGAAAGCATACGTCTTTCATCTGAGTGAAAACTGCATTCTCTTCAGTTTTTAGAACTGTGTTGAATGGTTAGGTGATTCACTTGTATGGAAGCATTTGTTTGCATTCTGTATACTCAATTCTTTAACAGCAAATTGCGCATCTTGCCTTTGACAGAAATTCCAGTGAAATCACGTTTAAAAGCCAATGTCAGTAAAAAGGCTTTGTAGAATCACTCTGTGAATGTCTTTGAAAACACTTCTTAAGAAGGAAAGCATACGTCTTTCATCTGAGTGAAAACTGCATTCTATTCAGTTTTTAGAACTCTGTTGGTTAGGCGATTCACTTGTATGGAAGCGTTTGTTTGCATTCTGTATACTCAATTCTTTTACAGCAAATTGCGCATCTTGCCTTTGACAGAAATTCCAGTGAAATCACGTTTAAAAGCGAATGTCAGTAAAAAGGCTTTGTAGAATCACTCTGTGAATGTCTTTGAAAACACTTCTTAAGAAGGAAAGCATATGTCTTTCATCTGAGTGAAAACTGCATTCTATTCAGTTTTTAGTACTGTGTTGAATGGTTCGGCGATTCACTTGTAGGAAAGCTTTTGTTTGCATTCTGTATACTCAATTCTTTAACAGCAAATTGCGCATCTTGCCTTTGACAGAAATTCCAGTGAAATCACCTTTAAAAGCCAACGTCAGTAAAAAGGCTTTGTAGAATCACTCTGTGAATGTCTTTGGAAACACTTCTTAAGAAGGAAAGCATACGTCTTTCATCTGAGTGAAAAACTGCATTCTATTCAGTTTTTAGTACTGTGTTGAATGGTTAGGCGATTCACTTGTATGGAAGCGTTGGTTCGCATTCTGTATACTCAATTCTTTAACAGCAAATCTCGCGTCTTGCATTTGACAGAAATTCCAGTGAAATCATGTTTAAAAGCCAACGCCAGCAAAAAGGCTTTGTAGAATCACTCTGTGAATGTCTTTGAAAACACTTCTTAAGAAGGAAAGCATATGTCTTTCATCTGAGTGAAAACTGCATTCTATTCTGTTATTATTACTGTGTTGAATGTTTAGGCAATTCACTTGTAGGGAAGCGTTTGTTTGCATTCTGTATACTCAATTCTTTAACAGCAAATTGCGCATCTTGCCTTTGACAGAAATTCCAGTGAAATCACCTTTAAAAGCCAACGTCAGTAAAAAGGCTTTGTAGAATCACTCTGTGAATGTCTTTGAAAACACTTCTTAAGAAGGAAAGCATATGTCTTTCATCTGAGTGAAAAATACATTCTATTCAGTTTTTAGTACTGTGTTGAATGGTTAGGCGATTCACTTGTAGGGAAGCGTTTGTTCGCATTCTGTATACTCAATTCTTTAACAGCAAATCTCGAGTCTTGCGTTTGACAGAAATTCCAGTGAAATCACGTTAAAAAGCCAACGCAAGTAAAAAGGCTTTGTAGAATCACTCTGTGAATGTCTTTGAAAACACTTCTTAAGAAGGAAAGCATACGTCTTTCATCTGAGTGAAAACTGCATTCTATTCTGTTTTTAGTACTGTGTTGAATGGTTAGGCGATTCACTTGTATGGAAGCGTTTGTTCGCATTCTGTATACTCAATTCTTTAACAGCAAATCTCGGGTCTTGTGTTTGACAGAAATTCCAGTGAAATCACGTTTAAAAGCCAACGTCAGTAAAAAGGCTTTGTAGAAACACTCTGTGAATCTTTTTGAAAACACTTCTTAAAAAGGAAAGCATACGTCTTTCATCTGAGTGAAAACTGCATTCTCTTCAGTTTTTAGAACTGTGTTGAATGGTTAGGTGATTCACTTGTATGGAAGCATTTGTTTGCATTCTGTATACTCAATTCTTTAACAGCAAATTGCGCATCTTGCCTTTGACAGAAATTCCAGTGAAATCACGTTTAAAAGCCAATGTCAGTAAAAAGGCTTTGTAGAATCACTCTGTGAATGTCTTTGAAAACACTTCTTAAGAAGGAAAGCATACGTCTTTCATCTGAGTGAAAACTGCATTCTATTCAGTTTTTAGAACTCTGTTGGTTAGGCGATTCACTTGTATGGAAGCGTTTGTTTGCATTCTGTATACTCAATTCTTTTACAGCAAATTGCGCATCTTGCCTTTGACAGAAATTCCAGTGAAATCACGTTTAAAAGCTAACGTCTGTAAAAAGGCTTTGTAGAATCACTCTGTGAATGTCTTTGAAAACACTTCTTAAGAAGGAAAGCATACGTCTTTCATCTGAGTGACAACTGCATTCTATTCAGTTTTTAGTACTGTGTTGAATGGTTAGGCAATTCAATTGTAGGAAGCGTTTGTTTGCATTCTGTATGCTCAATTCTTTAACAGCAAATCTCGCGTCTTGCATTTGACTGAAATTCCAGTGAAATCACGTTTAAAATCCAACGCCAGCAAAAAGGCTTTGTAGAATCACTCTGTGAATGTCTTTGAAAACACTTCTTAAGAAGGAAAGCATATGTCTTTCATCTGAGTGAAAACTGCATTCTATTCTGTTTTTATTACTGTGTTGAATGGTTAGGCGATTCACTTCTAGGGAAGCGTTTGTTTGCATTCTGTATACTCAATTCTTTAACAGCAAATTGCGCATCTTGCCTTTGACAGAAATTCCAGTGAAATCACCTTTAAAAGCCAACGTCAGTAAAAAGGCTTTGTATAATCACTCTGTGAATGTCTTTGAAAACACTTCTTAAGAAGGAAAGCATATGTCTTTCATCTGAGTGAAAACTGCATTCTATTCAGTTTTTAGTACTGTGTTGAATGGTTCGGCGATTCACTTGTAGGAAAGCTTTTGTTTGCATTCTGTATACTCAATTCTTTAACAGCAAATTGCGCATCTTGCCTTTGACAGAAATTCCAGTGAAATCACCTTTAAAAGCCAACGTCAGTAAAAAGGCTTTGTAGAATCACTCTGTGAATGTCTTTGGAAACACTTCTTAAGAAGGAAAGCATACGTCTTTCATCTGAGTGAAAAACTGCATTCTATTCAGTTTTTAGTACTGTGTTGAATGGTTAGGCGATTCACTTGTATGGAAGCGTTGGTTCGCATTCTGTATACTCAATTCTTTAACAGCAAATCTCGCGTCTTGCATTTGACAGAAATTCCAGTGAAATCATGTTTAAAAGCCAACGCCAGCAAAAAGGCTTTGTAGAATCACTCTGTGAATGTCTTTGAAAACACTTCTTAAGAAGGAAAGCATATGTCTTTCATCTGAGTGAAAACTGCATTCTATTCTGTTATTATTACTGTGTTGAATGTTTAGGCAATTCACTTGTAGGGAAGCGTTTGTTTGCATTCTGTATACTCAATTCTTTAACAGCAAATTGCGCATCTTGCCTTTGACAGAAATTCCAGTGAAATCACCTTTAAAAGCCAACGTCAGTAAAAAGGCTTTGTAGAATCACTCTGTGAATGTCTTTGAAAACACTTCTTAAGAAGGAAAGCATATGTCTTTCATCTGAGTGAAAAATACATTCTATTCAGTTTTTAGTACTGTGTTGAATGGTTAGGCGATTCACTTGTAGGGAAGCGTTTGTTCGCATTCTGTATACTCAATTCTTTAACAGCAAATCTCGAGTCTTGCGTTTGACAGAAATTCCAGTGAAATCACGTTAAAAAGCCAACGCAAGTAAAAAGGCTTTGTAGAATCACTCTGTGAATGTCTTTGAAAACACTTCTTAAGAAGGAAAGCATACGTCTTTCATCTGAGTGAAAACTGCATTCTATTCTGTTTTTAGTACTGTGTTGAATGGTTAGGCGATTCACTTGTATGGAAGCGTTTGTTCGCATTCTGTATACTCAATTCTTTAACAGCAAATCTCGGGTCTTGTGTTTGACAGAAATTCCAGTGAAATCACGTTTAAAAGCCAACGACAGTAAAAAGGCTTTGTAGAAACACTCTGTGAATCTTTTTGAAAACACTTCTTAAAAAGGAAAGCATACGTCTTTCATCTGAGTGAAAACTGCATTCTCTTCAGTTTTTAGAACTGTGTTGAATGGTTAGGTGATTCACTTGTATGGAAGCATTTGTTTGCATTCTGTATACTCAATTCTTTAACAGCAAATTGCGCATCTTGCCTTTGACAGAAATTCCAGTGAAATCACGTTTAAAAGCCAATGTCAGTAAAAAGGCTTTGTAGAATCACGCTGTGAATGTCTTTGGAAACACTTCTTAAGAAGGAAAGCATACGTCTTTCATCTGAGTGAAAACTGCATTCTATTCAGTTTTTAGTACTGTGTTGAATGGTTAGGCAATTCAATTGTAGGAAGCGTTTGTTTGCATTCTGTATGCTCAATTCTTTAACAGCAAATCTCGCGTCTTGCGTTTGACAGAAATTCCAGTGAAATCACGTTTAAAAGCCAACGCCAGCAAAAAGGCTTTGTAGAATCACTCTGTGAATGTCTTTGAAAACACTTCTTAAGAAGGAAAGCATATGTCTTTCATCTGAGTGAAAACTGCATTCTATTCTGTTTTTATTACTGTGTTGAATGGTTAGGCGATTCACTTCTAGGGAAGCGTTTGTTTGCATTCTGTATACTCAATTCTTTAACAGCAAATTGCGCATCTTGCCTTTGACAGAAATTCCAGTGAAATCACCTTTAAAAGGCAACGTCAGTAAAAAGGCCTTGTAGAATCACTCTGTGAATGTCTTTGAAAACACTTCTTAAGAAGGAAAGCATATGTCTTTCATCTGAGTGAAAACTGCATTCTATTCAGTTTTTAGTACTGTGTTGAATGGTTCGGCGATTCACTTGTAGGAAAGCTTTTGTTTGCATTCTGTATACTCAATTCTTTAACAGCAAATTGCGCATCTTGCCTTTGACAGAAATTCCAGTGAAATCACCTTTAAAAGCCAACGTCAGTAAAAAGGCTTTGTAGAATCACTCTGTGAATGTCTTTGGAAACACTTCTTAAGAAGGAAAGCATACGTCTTTCATCTGAGTGAAAAACTGCATTCTATTCAGTTTTTAGTACTGTGTTGAATGGTTAGGCGATTCACTTGTATGGAAGCGTTGGTTCGCATTCTGTATACTCAATTCTTTAACAGCAAATCTCGCGTCTTGCATTTGACAGAAATTCCAGTGAAATCATGTTTAAAAGCCAACGCCAGCAAAAAGGCTTTGTAGAATCACTCTGTGAATGTCTTTGAAAACACTTCTTAAGAAGGAAAGCATATGTCTTTCATCTGAGTGAAAACTGCATTCTATTCTGTTATTATTACTGTGTTGAATGTTTAGGCAATTCACTTGTAGGGAAGCGTTTGTTTGCATTCTGTATACTCAATTCTTTAACAGCAAATTGCGCATCTTGCCTTTGACAGAAATTCCAGTGAAATCACCTTTAAAAGCCAACGTCAGTAAAAAGGCTTTGTAGAATCACTCTGTGAATGTCTTTGAAAACACTTCTTAAGAAGGAAAGCATATGTCTTTCATCTGAGTGAAAAATACATTCTATTCAGTTTTTAGTACTGTGTTGAATGGTTAGGCGATTCACTTGTAGGGAAGCGTTTGTTCGCATTCTGTATACTCAATTCTTTAACAGCAAATCTCGAGTCTTGCGTTTGACAGAAATTCCAGTGAAATCACGTTAAAAAGCCAACGCAAGTAAAAAGGCTTTGTAGAATCACTCTGTGAATGTCTTTGAAAACACTTCTTAAGAAGGAAAGCATACGTCTTTCATCTGAGTGAAAACTGCATTCTATTCTGTTTTTAGTACTGTGTTGAATGGTTAGGCGATTCACTTGTATGGAAGCGTTTGTTCGCATTCTGTATACTCAATTCTTTAACAGCAAATCTCGGGTCTTGTGTTTGACAGAAATTCCAGTGAAATCACGTTTAAAAGCCAATGACAGTAAAAAGGCTTTGTAGAAACACTCTGTGAATCTTTTTGAAAACACTTCTTAAAAAGGAAAGCATACGTCTTTCATCTGAGTGAAAACTGCATTCTCTTCAGTTTTTAGAACTGTGTTGAATGGTTAGGTGATTCACTTGTATGGAAGCATTTGTTTGCATTCTGTATACTCAATTCTTTAACAGCAAATTGCGCATCTTGCCTTTGACAGAAATTCCAGTGAAATCACGTTTAAAAGCCAATGTCAGTAAAAAGGCTTTGTAGAATCACGCTGTGAATGTCTTTGGAAACACTTCTTAAGAAGGAAAGCATACGTCTTTCATCTGAGTGAAAACTGCATTCTATTCAGTTTTTAGTACTGTGTTGAATGGTTAGGCAATTCAATTGTAGGAAGCGTTTGTTTGCATTCTGTATGCTCAATTCTTTAACAGCAAATCTCGCGTCTTGCGTTTGACAGAAATTCCAGTGAAATCACGTTTAAAAGCCAACGCCAGCAAAAAGGCTTTGTAGAATCACTCTGTGAATGTCTTTGAAAACACTTCTTAAGAAGGAAAGCATATGTCTTTCATCTGAGTGAAAACTGCATTCTATTCTGTTTTTATTACTGTGTTGAATGGTTAGGCGATTCACTTCTAGGGAAGCGTTTGTTTGCATTCTGTATACTCAATTCTTTAACAGCAAATTGCGCATCTTGCCTTTGACAGAAATTCCAGTGAAATCACCTTTAAAAGCCAACGTCAGTAAAAAGGCTTTGTAGAATCACTCTGTGAATGTCTTTGAAAACACTTCTTAAGAAGGAAAGCATATGTCTTTCATCTGAGTGAAAACTGCATTCTATTCAGTTTTTAGTACTGTGTTGAATGGTTCGGCGATTCACTTGTAGGAAAGCTTTTGTTTGCATTCTGTATACTCAATTCTTTAACAGCAAATTGCGCATCTTGCCTTTGACAGAAATTCCAGTGAAATCACCTTTAAAAGCCAACGTCAGTAAAAAGGCTTTGTAGAATCACTCTGTGAATGTCTTTGGAAACACTTCTTAAGAAGGAAAGCATACGTCTTTCATCTGAGTGAAAAACTGCATTCTATTCAGTTTTTAGTACTGTGTTGAATGGTTAGGCGATTCACTTGTATGGAAGCGTTGGTTCGCATTCTGTATACTCAATTCTTTAACAGCAAATCTCGCATCTTGCATTTGACAGAAATTCCAGTGAAATCATGTTTAAAAGCCAACACCAGCAAAAAGGCTTTGTAGAATCACTCTGTGAATGTCTTTGAAAACACTTCTTAAGAAGGAAAGCATATGTCTTTCATCTGAGTGAAAACTGCATTCTATTCTGTTATTATTACTGTGTTGAATGTTTAGGCAATTCACTTGTAGGGAAGCGTTTGTTTGCATTCTGTATACTCAATTCTTTAACAGCAAATTGCGCATCTTGCCTTTGACAGAAATTCCAGTGAAATCACCTTTAAAAGCCAACGTCAGTAAAAAGGCTTTGTAGAATCACTCTGTGAATGTCTTTGAAAACACTTCTTAAGAAGGAAAGCATATGTCTTTCATCTGAGTGAAAAATACATTCTATTCAGTTTTTAGTACTGTGTTGAATGGTTAGGCGATTCACTTGTAGGGAAGCGTTTGTTCGCATTCTGTATACTCAATTCTTTAACAGCAAATCTCGAGTCTTGCGTTTGACAGAAATTCCAGTGAAATCACGTTAAAAAGCCAACGCAAGTAAAAAGGCTTTGTAGAATCACTCTGTGAATGTCTTTGAAAACACTTCTTAAGAAGGAAAGCATACGTCTTTCATCTGAGTGAAAACTGCATTCTATTCTGTTTTTAGTACTGTGTTGAATGGTTAGGCGATTCACTTGTATGGAAGCGTTTGTTCGCATTCTGTATACTCAATTCTTTAACAGCAAATCTCGGGTCTTGCGTTTGACAGATATTCCAGTGAAATCACGTTTAAAAGCCAACGTCAGTAAAAAGGCTTTGTAGAAACACTCTGTGAATCTTTTTGAAAACACTTCTTAAAAAGGAAAGCATACGTCTTTCATCTGAGTGAAAACTGCATTCTCTTCAGTTTTTAGAACTGTGTTGAATGGTTAGGTGATTCACTTGTATGGAAGCATTTGTTTGCATTCTGTATACTCAATTCTTTAACAGCAAATTGCGCATCTTGCCTTTGACAGAAATTCCAGTGAAATCACGTTTAAAAGCCAATGTCAGTAAAAAGGCTTTGTAGAATCACTCTGTGAATGTCTTTGAAAACACTTCTTAAGAAGGAAAGCATACGTCTTTCATCTGAGTGAAAACTGCATTCTATTCAGTTTTTAGAACTCTGTTGGTTAGGCGATTCACTTGTATGGAAGCGTTTGTTTGCATTCTGTATACTCAATTCTTTTACAGCAAATTGCGCATCTTGCCTTTGACAGAAATTCCAGTGAAATCACGTTTAAAAGCGAACGTCTGTAAAAAGGCTTTGTAGAATCACTCTGTGAATGTCTTTGAAAACACTTCTTAAGAAGGAAAGCATATGTCTTTCATCTGAGTGACAACTGCATTCTATTCAGTTTTTAGTACTGTGTTGAATGGTTAGGCAATTCAATTGTAGGAAGCGTTTGTTTGCATTCTGTATGCTCAATTCTTTAACAGCAAATCTCGCGTCTTGCATTTGACTGAAATTCCAGTGAAATCACGTTTAAAATCCAACGCCAGCAAAAAGGCTTTGTAGAATCACTCTGTGAATGTCTTTGAAAACACTTCTGAAGAAGGAAAGCATATGTCTTTCATCTGAGTGAAAACTGCATTCTATTCTGTTTTTATTACTGTGTTGAATGGTTAGGCGATTCACTTGTAGGGAAGCGTTTGTTTGCATTCTGTATACTCAGTTCTTTAACAGCAAATTGCGCATCTTGCCTTTGACAGAAATTCCAGTGAAATCACCTTTAAAAGCCAACATCAGTAAAAAGGCTTTGTAGAATCACTCTGTGAATGTCTTTGAAAACACTTCTTAAGAAGGAAAGCATACGTCTTTCATCTGAGTGAAAACTGCATTCTCTTCAGTTTTTAGAACTGTGTTGAATGGTTAGGCGATTCACATGTATGGAAGCGTTTGTTTGCATTCTGTATACTCAATTCTTTAACAGCAAATTGCGCATCTTGCCTTTGACAGAAATTCCAGTGAAATCACGTTTAAAAGCGAACGTCAGTAAAAAGGCTTTGTAGAATCACTCTGTGAATGTCTGTGAAAACACTTCTTAAGAAGGAAAGCATACGTCTTTCATCTGAGTGAAAACTGCATTCTATTCAGTTTTTAGTACTGTGTTGAATCGTTAAGCGATTCACTTGTAGAGAAGCCTTTGTTCGCATTCTGTATACTCAATTCTTTAACAGCAAATCTCACGGCTTGCGTTTGACAGAAATTCCAGTGAAATCACGTTTAAAAGCCAACGCCAGTAAAAAGGCTTTGTAGAATCACTCTGTGAATGTCTTTGAAAACACATCTTAAGAATGAAAGCATACGTCTTTCATCTGAGTGACAACTGCATTCTATTCAGTTTTTAGTACTGTGTTGAATGGTTAGGCAATTCAATTGTAGGAAGTGTTTGTTTGCATTCTGTATGCTCAATTCTTTAACAGCAAATCTCGCGTCTTGTGTTTGACAGAAATTCCAGTGAAATCACGTTTAAAAGCCAATGCCAGCAAAAAGGCTTTGTAGAATCACTCTGTGAATGTCTTTGAAAACACTTCTTAAGAAGGAAAGCATATGTCTTTCATCTGAGTGAATTCTGCATTCTATTCTGTTTTTATTACTGTGTTGAATGGTTAGGCGATTCACTTGTAGGGAAGCGTTTATTTGCATTCTGTATACTCAATTCTTTAACAGCAAATTGCGCATCTTGCCTTTGACAGAAATTCCAGTGAAATCACGTTTAAAAGCCAACGTCAGTAAAAAGGCTTTGTAGAATCACTCTGTGAATGTCTTTGGAAACACTTCTTAAGAAGGAAAGCATACGTCTTTCATCTGAGTGAAAACTGCATTCTATTCAGTTTTTAGTACTGTGTTGAATGGTTAGGCGATTCACTTGTATGGAAGCGTTTGTTCGCATTCTGTATACTCAATTCTTTAACAGCAAATCTCGCGTCTTGCGTTTGACAGAAATTCCAGTGAAATCATGTTTAAAAGCCAACGTCAGTAAAAAGGCTTTGTAGAATCACTCTGTGAATGTCTTTGAAAACACTTCTTAAGAAGGAAAGCATACGTCTTTCATCTGAGTGAAAACTGCATTCTATTCAGTTTTTAGTACTGTGTTGAATGGTTGGGCGATTCACTTGTAGGAAAGCTTTTGTTTGAATTCTGTATACTCAATTCTTTAACAGCAAATTGCGCATCTTGCCTTTGACAGAAATTCCAGTGAAATCACGTTTAAAAGCCAACGTCAGTAAAAAGGCTTTGTAGAATCACGCTGTGAATGTCTTTGGAAACACTTCTTAAGAAGGAAAGCATACGTCTTTCATCTGAGTGAAAACTGCATTCTATTCAGTTTTTAGTACTGTGTTGAATGGTTAGGCGATTCATTTGTATGGAAGCGTTTGTTCGCATTCTGTATACTCAATTCTTTAACAGCAAATCTCGCGTCTTGCGTTTGACAGAAATTCCAGTGAAATCATGTTTAAAAGCCAACGTCAGTAAAAAGGCTTTGTAGAAAAACTATGTGAATGTCTTTGAAAACACTTCTTAAAAAGGAAAGCATACGTCTTTCATCTGAGTGAAAACTGCATTCTCTTCAGTTTTTAGAACTGTGTTGAATGGTTAGGCGATTCACTTGTATGGAAGTGTTTGTTTGCATTCTGTATACTCAGTTCTTTAACAGCAAATTGCGCATCTTGCCTTTGACAGAAATTCCAGTGAAATCACCTTTAAAAGCCAACGTCAGTAAAAAGGCTTTGTAGAATCACTCTGTGAATGTCTTTGAAAACACTTCTTAAGAAGGAAAGCATACGTCTTTCATCTGAGTGAAAACTGCATTCTATTCAGTTTTTAGTACTGTGTTGAATGGTTAGGCGATTCACTTGTAGGGAAGCGTTTGTTCGCAATCTGTATACTCAATTCTTTAACAGCAAATCTCGCGTCTTGCATTTGACAGAAATTCCAGTGAAATCATGTTTAAAAGCCAACGTCAGTAAAAAGGCTTTGTAGAATCACTCTGTGAATGTCTTTGAAAACACTTCTTAAGAAGGAAAGCATACGTCTTTCATCTGAGTGAAAACTGCATTCTATTCAGTTTTTAGTACTGTGTTGAATGGTTCGGCGATTCACTTGTAGGAAAGCTTTTGTTTGCATTCTGTATACTCAATTCTTTAACAGCAAATTGCGCATCTTGCCTTTGACAGAAATTCCAGTGAAATCACCTTTAAAAGCCAATATCAGTAAAAAGGCTTCATAGAATCACTCTGTGAATGTCTTTGGAAACACTTCTTAAGAAGGAAAGCATACGTCTTTCATCTGAGTGAAAACTTCATTCTATTCAGTTTTTAGTACTGTGTTGAATGGTTAGGCCATTCACTTGTATGGAAGCGTTTGTTCGCATTCTGTATACTCAATTCTTTAAAGCAAATCTCGAGTCTTGCGTTTGACAGAAATTCCTGTGAAATCACGTTTAAAAGCCAAAGTCAGTAAAAAGGCTTTGTAGAATCACCCTGTGAATGTCTTTGAAAACACTTATTAAGAAGGAAAGCATAAGTCTTTCATCTGAGTGAAAACTGCATTCTCTTCAGTTTTTAGAACTGTGTTGAATGGTTAGGCGATTCACTTGTATGGAAGTGTTTGTTTGCATTCTTTATACTCAGTTCTTTAACAGCAAATTGCGCATCTTGCCTTTGACAGAAATTCCAGTGAAATCACCTTTAAAAGCCAACGTCAGTAAAAAGGCTTTGTAGAATCACTCTGTGAATGTCTTTGAAAACACTTCTTAAGAAGGAAAGCATACGTCTTTCATCTGAGTGAAAACTGCATTCTATTCAGTTTTTAGTACTGTGTTGAATGGTTAGGCGATTCACTTGTAGGGAAGCGTTTGTTCGCATTCTGTATACTCAATTCTTTAACAGCAAATCTCGAGTCTTGCGTTTGACAGAAATACCAGTGAAATCATGTTTAAAAGCCAATGTCAGTAAAAAGGCTTTGTAGAATCACTCTGTGAATGTCTTTGAAAACACTTCTTAAGAAGGAAAGCATACGTCTTTCATCTGAGTGAAAACTGCATTCTATTCAGTTTTTAGAACTGTGTTGAATGGTTAGGCGATTCACTTCTATGGAAGCATTTGTTTGCATTCTGTATACTCAATTCTTTAACAGCAAATTGCGCATCTTGCCTTTGACAGAAATTCCAGTGAAATCACGTTTAAAAGCGAACGTCAGTAAAAAGGCTTTGTAGAATCACTCTGTGAATGTCTGTGAAAACACTTCTTAAGAAGGAAAGCATACGTCTTTCATCTGAGTGAAAACTGCATTCTATTCAGTTTTTAGTACTGTGTTGAATCGTTAAGCGATTCACTTGTAGAGAAGCCTTTGTTCGCATTCTGTATACTCAATTCTTTAACAGCAAATCTCACGGCTTGCGTTTGACAGAAATTCCAGTGAAATCACGTTTAAAAGCGAACGTCAGTAAAAAGGCTTTGTAGAATCACTCTGTGAATGTCTTTGAAAACACTTCTTAAGAAGGAAAGCATACATCTTTCATCTGAGTGAAAACTGCATTCTATTCAGTTTTTAGTACTGTGTTGAATGGTTGGGCGATTCACTTGTAGGAAAGCTTTTGTTTGCATTCTGTATACTCAATTCTTTAACAGCAAATTGCGCATCTTGCCTTTGACAGAAATTCCAGTGAAATCACGTTTAAAAGCCAACGTCAGTAAAAAGGCTTTGTAGAATCACGCTGTGAATTTCTTTGGAAACACTTCTGAAGAAGGAAAGCATACGTCTTTCATCTGAGTGAAAACTACATTCTATTCAGTTTTTAGTACTGTGTTGAATGGTTAGGCGATTCACTTGTATGGAAGCGTTTGTTCGCATTCTGTATACTCAACTCTTTAACAGCAAATCTCGCGTCTTGCGTTTGACAGAAATTCCAGTGAAATCATGTTTAAAAGCCAACGTCAGTAAAAAGGCTTTGTAGAAACACTCTGTGAATGTCTTTGAAAACACTTCTTAAAAAGGAAAGCATACGTCTTTCATCTGAGTGAAAACTGCATTCTCTTCAGTTTTTAGAACTGTGTTGAATGGTTAGGCGATTCACTTGTATGGAAGTGTTTGTTTGCATTCTGTATACTCAATTCTTTAACAGCAAATTGCGCATCTTGCCTTTGACAGAAATTCCAGTGAAATCACGTTTAAAAGCCAACGTCAGTAAAAAGGCTTTGTAGAATCACTCTGTGAATGTCTTTGAAAACACTTCTGAAGAAGGAAAGCATACGTCTTTCATCTGAGTGAAAACTGCATTCTATTTCTTTTTTAGAACTGTGTTGAATGGTTAGGCGATTCACTTGTATGGAAGCGTTTGTTTGCATTCTGTATACTCAATTCTTCAACAGCAAATTGCGCATCTTGCCTTTGACAGAAATTCCAGTGAAATCACGTTTAAAAGCGAACGCCAGTAAAAAGGCTTTGTAGAATCAATCTGTGAATGTCTTTGAAAACACTTCTTAAGAAGGAAAGCATACGTCTTTCATCTGAGTGAAAACTGCATTCTATTCAGTTTTTAGTACTGTGTTGAATGGTTAGGCGATTCATTTGTAGGGAAGCATTTGTTTGCATTCTGTATACTCAATTCTTTAGCAGCAAATTGCGCATCTTACCTTTGACAGAAATTCCAATGAAAACACGTTTAAAAGCCAACGTCAGTAAAAAGGCTTTGTAGAATCACTCTGTGAATGTCTGTGAAAACACTTCTTAAGAAGGAAAGCATACGTCTTTCATCTGAGTGAAAACTGCATTCTATTCAGTTTTTAGTACTGTGTTGAATCATTAGGCGATTCACTTGTAGGGAAGCCTTTGTTCGCATTCTGTATACTCAATTCTTTAACAGCAAATCTCATGGCTTGCGTTTGACAGAAATTCCAGTGAAATCACGTTTAAAAGCCAACGTCAGTAAAAAGGCTTTGTAGAAACACTCTGTGAATGTCTTTGAAAACACTTCTTAAGAAGGAAAGCATACGTCTTTCATCTGAGTGAAAACTGCATTCTATTCAGTTTTTAGTACTGTGTTGAATGGTTAGGCCATTCAATTGTTGGAAGCGTTTGTTTGCATTCTGTATGCTCAATTCTTTAACAGAAAATCTCACGTCTTGCGATTGACAGAAATTCCAGTGAAATCACATTTAAAAGCCAACACCGGTAAAAAGGCTTTGTAGAATCACTCTGTGAATGTCTTTGAAAACACTTATTAAGAAGGAAAGCATACGTCTTTCATCTGAGTGAAAACTGCATTCTATTCAGTTTTTAGTACTGTGTTGAATGGTTCGGTGATTCACTTGTAGGAAAGCTTTTGTTTGCATTCTGTATACTCAATTCTTTAACAGCAAATTGCGCATCTTGCCTTTGACAGATATTCCAGTGAAATCACGTTTAAAAGCCAACGTCAGTAAAAAGGCTTTGTAGAATCACTCTGTGAATGTCTTTGGAAACAATTCTTAAGAAGGAAAGCATACGTCTTCATCTGAGTGAAAACTGCATTCTCTTCAGTTTTTAGAACTGTGTTGAATGGTTAGGCGATTCACTTGTATGGAAGTGTTTGTTTGCATTCTGTATACTCAGTTCTTTAACAGCAAATTGCGCATCTTGCCTTTGACAGAAATTCCAGTGAAATCACCTTTAAAAGCCAACGTCAGTAAAAAGGCTTTGTAGAATCACTCTGTGAATGTCTTTGAAAACACTTCTTAAGAAGGAAAGCATACGTCTTTCATCTGAGTGAAAACTGCATTCTATTCAGTTTTTAGTACTGTGTTGAATGGTTAGGCGATTCACTTGTAGGGAAGCGTTTGTTCGCATTCTGTATACTCAATTCTTTAACAGCAAATCTCGAGTCTTGCGTTTGACAGAAATACCAGTGAAATCATGTTTAAAAGCCAATGTCAGTAAAAAGGCTTTGTAGAATCACTCTGTGAATGTCTTTGAAAACACTTCTTAAGAAGGAAAGCATATGTCTTTCATCTGAGTGAAAACTGCATTCTATTCAGTTTTTAGAACTGTGTTGAATCGTTAGGCGATTCACTTCTATGGAAGCATTTGTTTGCATTCTGTATACTCAATTCTTTAACAGCAAATTGCGCATCTTGCCTTTGACAGAAATTCCAGTGAAATCACGTTTAAAAGCGAACGTCAGTAAAAAGGCTTTGTAGAATCACTCTGTGAATGTCTGTGAAAACACTTCTTAAGAAGGAAAGCATACGTCTTTCATCTGAGTGAAAACTGCATTCTATTCAGTTTTTAGTACTGTGTTGAATCGTTAAGCGATTCACTTGTAGAGAAGCCTTTGTTCGCATTCTGTATACTCAATTCTTTAACAGCAAATCTCACGGCTTGCGTTTGACAGAAATTCCAGTGAAATCACGTTTAAAAGCCAACGTCAGTAAAAAGGCTTTGTAGAATCACTCTGTGAATGTCTTTGAAAACACTTCTTAAAAAGGAAAGCATATGTCTTTCATCTGAGTGACAACTGCTTTCTATTCAGTTTTTAGTACTGTGTTGAATGGTTAGGCAATTCAATTGTAGGAAGTGTTTGTTTGCATTCTGTATGCTCAATTCTTTAACAGCAAATTTTGCGTCTTGCGTTTGACAGAAATTCCAGTGAAATCACCTTTAAAAGCCAACGTCAGTAAAAAGGCTTTGTAGAAACACTCTGTGAATGTCTTTGAAAACACTTCTTAAGAAGGAAAGCATACGTCTTTCATCTGAGTGAAAACTGCATTCTCTTCAGTTTTTAGAACTGTGTTGAATGGTTAGGCGATTCACTTCTATGGAAGCGTTTGTTTGCATTCTGTATACTCAATTCTTTAACAGCAAATTGCGCATCTTGCCTTTGACAGAAATTCCAGTGAAATCACGTTTAAAAGCGAACGTCAGTAAAAAGGCTTTGTAGAATCACTCTGTGAATGTCTGTGAAAACACTTCTTAAGAAGGAAAGCATACGTCTTTCATCTGAGTGAAAACTGCATTCTATTCAGTTTTTAGTACTGTGTTGAATCGTTAAGCGATTCACTTGTAGAGAAGCCTTTGTTCGCATTCTGTATACTCAATTCTTTAACAGCAAATCTCACGGCTTGCTTTTGACAGAAATTCCAGTGAAATCACGTTTAAAAGCCAACGCCAGTAAAAAGGCTTTGTAGAATCACTCTGTGAATGTCTTTGAAAACACTTCTTAAAAAGGAAAGCATATGTCTTTCATCTGAGTGACAACTGCATTCTATTCAGTTTTTAGTACTGTGTTGAATGGTTAGGCAATTCAATTGTAGGAAGTGTTTGTTTGCATTCTGTATGCTCAATTCTTTAACAGCAAATTTTGCGTCTTGCGTTTGACAGAAATTCCAGTGAAATCACGTTTAAAAGCCAACGCCAGTAAAAAGGCTTTGTAGAAACACTCTGTGAATGTCTTTGAAAACACTTCTTAAAAAGGAAAGCATACGTCTTTCATCTGAGTGAAAACTGCATTCTCTTCAGTTTTTAGAACTGTGTTGAATGGTTAGGCGATTCACTTGTATGGAAGCGTTTGTTTGCATTCTGTATACTCAATTCTTTAACAGCAAATCTCGTGTCTTGCGTTTGACAGAAATTCCAGTGAAATCATGTTTAAAAGCCAACGTCAGTAAAAAGGCTTTGTAGAAACACTCTGTGAATGTCTTTGAAAACACTTCTTAAAAAGGAAAGCATACGTCTTTCATCTGAGTGAAAACTGCATTCTCTTCAGTTTTTAGAACTGTGTTGAATGGTTAGGCGATTCACTTGTATGGAAGCGTTTGTTTGCATTCTGTATACTCAATTCTTTAACAGCAAATCTCGCGTCTTGCGTTTGACAGAAATTCCAGTGAAATCATGTTTAAAAGCCAACGTCAGTAAAAAGGAATTGTAGAAACAATCTGTGAATGTCTTTGAAAACACTTCTTAAAAAGGAAAGCATACGTCTTTCATCTGAGTGAAAACTGCATTCTCTTCAGTTTTTAGAACTGTGTTGAATGGTTAGGCGATTCACTTCTATGGAAGCGTTTGTTTGCATTCTGTATACTCAATTTTTTAACAGCAAATTGCGCATCTTGCCTTTGACAGAAATTCCAGTGAAATCACGTTTAAAAGCCAACGTCAGTAAAAAGGCTTTGTAGAATCACTCTGTGAATGTCTTTGAAAACACTTCTCAAGAAGGAAAGCATACGTCTTTCATCTGAGTGAAAACTGCATTCTATTCAGTTTTTAGTACTGTGTTGAATGGTTAGGCGACTCACTTGTAGGGAAGCGTTTGTTCGCATTCTTTATACTCAATTCTTTAACAGCAAATCTCGCGTCTTGAGTTTGACAGAAATTCCAGTGAAATCACGTTTAAAAGCCAACGTCAGTAAAAAGGCTTTGTAGAATCACTCTGTGAATGTCTTTGAAAACACTTCTTAAGAAGGAAAGCATACGTCTTTCATCTGAGTGAAAACTGCATTCTATTCAGTTTTTAGTACTGTGTTGAATAGTTAGGCGATTCACTTGTAGGGAAGCGTTTGTTCGCATTCTGTATACTCAATTCTTTAACAGCAAATCTCACGGCTTGCGTTTGACAGAAATTCCAGTGAAATCACGTTTAAAAGCCAACGCCAGTAAAAAGGCTTTGTAGAAACACTCTGTGAATGTCTTTGAAAACACTTCTTAAAAAGGAAAGCATACGTCTTTCATCTGAGTGAAAACTGCATTCTCTTCAGTTTTTAGAACTGTGTTGAATGGTTAGGCGATTCACTTGTATGGAAGTGTTTGTTTGCATTCTGTATACTCAATTCTTTAACAGCAAATTGCGCATCTTGCCTTTGACAGAAATTCCAGTGAAATCACGTTTAAAAGCCAACGTCAGTAAAAAGGCTTTGTAGAATCACTCTGTGAATGTCTTTGAAAACACTTCTTAAGAAGGAAAGCATACGTCTTTCATCTGAGTGAAAACTGCATTCTATTTCTTTTTTAGAACTGTGTTGAATGGTTAGGCGATTCACTTGTATGGAAGCGTTTGTTTGCATTCTGTATACTCAATTCTTTAACAGCAAATTGCGCATCTTGCCTTTGACAGAAATTCCAGTGAAATCACGTTTAAAAGCGAACGCCAGTAAAAAGGCTTTGTAGAATCAATCTGTGAATGTCTTTCGAAACACTTCTTAAGAAGGAAAGCATACGTCTTTCATCTGAGTGAAAACTGCATTCTATTCAGTTTTTAGTACTGTGTTGAATGGTTAGGCGATTCATTTGTAGGGAAGCATTTGTTTGCATTCTGTATACTCAATTCTTTAGCAGCAAATTGCGCATCTTACCTTTGACAGAAATTCCAATGAAAACACGTTTAAAAGCCAACGTCAGTAAAAAGGCTTTGTAGAATCACTCTGTGATTGTCTGTGAAAACACTTCTTAAGAAGGAAAGCATACGTCTTTCATCTGAGTGAAAACTGCATTCTATTCAGTTTTTAGTACTGTGTTGAATAGTTATGCGATTCACTTGTATGGAAGCGTTTGTTTGCATTCTGTATACTGAATTCTTTAACAGCAAATCTCACGGCTTGCGTTTGACAGAAATTCCAGTGAAATCACGTTTAAAAGCCAACGCCAGTAAAAAGGCTTTGTAGAATCACTCTGTGAATGTCTTTGAAAACACTTCTTAAGAAGGAAAACATACGTGTTTCATCTGAGTGACAACTGCATTCTATTCAGTTTTTAGTACTGTGTTGAATGGTTAGGCGATTCAATTGTAGGAAGCCTTTGTTTGCATTCTGTATGCTCAATTCTTAAACAGCAAATCTCGCGTCTTGCGTTTGACAGAAACTCCATTGAAATCACGTTTAGAAGCCAACACTTGTAAAAAGGCTATGTAGAATCACTCTGTGAATGTCTTTGAAAACACTTCTTAAGAAGGAAAGCATACGTCTTTCGTCTGAGTGAAAACTGCATTCTATTCAGTTTTTAGTACTGTGTTGAATGGTTAGGCGATTCACTTGTAGGGAAGCGTTTGTTCGCATTCTTTATACTCAATTCTTTAACAGCAAATTTCGCATCTTGCCTTTGACAGAAATTCCAGTGAATTCACGTTTAAAAGCCATCGTCAGTAAAAAGGCTTTGTAGAATCACACTGTGAATGTCTTTGAAAACACTTCTCAAGAAGGAAAGCATACGTCTTTCATCTGAGTGGAAACTGCATTCTATTCAGTTTTGAGTACTGTGTTGAATGGTTAGGCGATTCACTTGTAGGGAAGCGTTTGTTCGCATTCTGTATACTGAATTCTTTAACAGCAAATTTCGCATCTTGCCTTTGACAGAAATTCCAGTGAAATCACGTTTAAAAGCCAACGTCAGTAAAAAGGCTTTGTAGAATCACTTTGTGAATGTCTTTGAAAACACTTCTCAAGAAGGAAAGCATACGTCTTTCATCTGAGTGAAAACTGCATTCTATTCAGTTTTTAGTACTGTGTTGAATGGTTAGGCGATTCAATAGTAGGGAAGCGTTTGTTCGCATTCTGTATACTCAATTCTTTAACAGCAAATCTCGGGTCTTGCGTTTGACAAAAATTCCAGTGAAATCACGTTTAAAAGCCAAGGTAAGTAAAAAGGCTTTGGAGAAACACTCTGTGAATGTCTTTGAAACACTTCTTAAAAAGGAAAGCATACGTCTTTCATCTGAGTGAAAACTGCATTCTATTCAGTTTTTAGTACTGTGTTGAATGGTTAGGCGATTCACTTGTAGGGAAGCGTTTGTTCGCATTCTGTATACTGAATTTTTTAACAGCAAATTGCGCATCTTGCCTTTGACAGAAATTCCAGTGAAATCACGTTTAGAAGCCAACTTCAGTAAAAAGGCTTTGTAGAATCACTCTGTGAATGTCTTTGGAAACACTTCTTAAGAAGGAAAGCATACGTCTTTCATCTGAGTGAAAACTGCATTCTATTCAGTTTTTAGTACTGTGTTGAATGGTTAGGCGATTCACTTGTAGGGAAGCGTTTGTTTGCATTCTGTATACTCAATTCTTTAACAGCAAATTGCGCATCTTGTCTTTGACAGAAATTCCAGTGAAATCATGTTTAAAAGCCAACGTCAGTAAAAAGGCTTTGTAGAATCACTCTGTGAATGTCTTTGAAAACACTTCTTAAAAAGGAAAGCATACGTCTTTCATCTGAGTGAAAACTGCATTCCTTTCAGTTTTTAGAACTGTGTTGAATGGTTAGGCGATTCACTTGTATGGAAGCGTTTGTTTGCATTCTGTATACTCAATTGTTTAACAGCAAATTGCGCATCTTGCCTTTGACAGAAATTCCAGTGAAATCACGTTTAAAAGCCAACGTCAGTAAAAAGGCTTTGTAGAATCACTCTGTGAATGTCTTTGAAAACACTTCTTAAGAAGGAAAGCATACGTCTTTCATCTGAGTGAAAACTGCATTCTATTCAGTTTTTAGTACTGTGTTGAATTGTTAGGCGATTCACTTGTAGGGAAGCGTTTGTTCGCATTCTGTATACTCAATTCTTTAACAGCAAATCTCACGGCTTGCGTTTGACAGAAATTCCAGTGAAATCACATTTAAAAGCCAACGCCAGTAAAAAGGCTTTGTAGAATCACTCTGTGAATGTCTTTGAAAACACTTCTTAAGAAGGAAAACATACGTCTTTCATCTGAGTGACAACTGCATTCTATTCAGTTTTTAGTACTGTGTTAAATGGTTAGGCAATTCAATTGTAGGAAGCGTTTGTTTGCATTCTTTATCCTCAATTCTTTAACAGCAAATCTCGCGTCTTTCGTTTGACAGAAACTCCAGTGAAATCACGTTTAAAAGCCAACACTGGTAAAAAGGCTATGTAGAATCACTCTGTGAATGTCTTTGAAAACACTTCTCAAGAAGGAAAGCATACGTCTTTCATCTGAGTGACAACTGCATTCTATTCTGTTTTTAGTACTGTGTTGAATGGTTAGGCAATTCAATTGTAGGAAGAGTTTGTTTGCATTCTGTATGCTCAATCCTTTAACAGCAAATCTCGCGTCTTGTGTTTGACAGAAATTCCAGTGAAATCACGTTTAAAAGCCAACGCCAGCAAAAAGGCTTTGTAGAATCACTCTGTGAATGTCTTTGAAAACACTTCTTAAGAAGGAAAGCATACGTCTTTCATCTGAGTGAAAACTGCATTCTATTCTGTTTTTATTACTGTGTTGAATGGTTAGGCGATTCACTTGTAGGGAAGCCTTTGTTTGCATTCTGTATACTCAATTCTTTAACAGCAAATTGCGCATCTTGCCTTTGACAGAAATTCCAGTGAAATCACCTTTAAAAGCCAACATCAGTAAAAAGGCTTTGTAGAATCACGCTGTGAATGTCTTTGAAAACACTTCTTAAGAAGGAAAGCATACGTCTTTCATCTGAGTGAAAACTGCATTCTATTCAGTTTTTAGTACTGTGTTGAATGGTTAGGCGATTCACTTGTAGGGAAGCGTTTGTTCGCATTCTGTATACTCAATTCTTTAACAGCAAATCTCGTGTCTTGCGTTTGACAGAAATTCCAGTGAAATCACGTTTAAAAGCCAATGTCAGTAAAAAGGCTTTGTAGAATCACTCTGTGAATGTCTTTGAAAACACTTCTTAAAAAGGAAAGCATACGTCTTTCATCTGAGTGAAAACTGCATTCTCTTCAGTTTTTAGAACTGTGTTGAATGGTTAGGCAATTCACTTGTATGGAAGCGTTTGTTTGCATTCTGTATACTCAATTCTTTAACAGCAAATCTCGCGTCTTGCGTTTGACAGAAATTCCAGTGAAATCATGTTTAAAAGCCAACGTCAGTAAAAAGGCTTTGTAGAAACACTCTGTGAATGTCTTTGAAAACACTTCTTAAGAAGGAAAGCATACGTCTTTCGTCTGAGTGAAAACTGCATTCTATTCAGTTTTTAGTACTGTGTTGAATGGTTAGGCGATTCACTTGTAGGGAAGCGTTTGTTTGCATTCTGTATAATCAATTCTTTAACAGCAAATTTCGCATCTTGCCTTTGACAGAAATTCCAGTGAATTCACGTTTAAAAGCCAACGTCAGTAAAAAGGCTTTGTAGAATCACACTGTGAATGTCTTTGAAAACACTTCTCAAGAAGGAAAGCATACGTCTTTCATCTGAGTGGAAACTGCATTCTATTCAGTTTTGAGTACTGTGTTGAATGGTTAGGCGATTCACTTGTAGGGAAGCGTTTGTTCGCATTCTGTATACTCAATTCTTTAACAGCAAATTTCGCATCTTGCCTTTGACAGAAATTCCAGTGAAATCACGTTTAAAAGCCAACGTCAGTAAAAAGGCTTTGTAGAATCACTTTGTGAATGTCTTTGAAAACACTTCTCAAGAAGGAAAGCATACGTCTTTCATCTGAATGAAAACTGCATTCTATTCTGTTTTTAGTACTGTGTTGAATGTTTAGGCGATTCAATAGTAGGGAAGCGTTTGTTCGCATTCTGTATACTCAATTTTTTAACAGCAAATTGCGCATTTGCCTTTGACAGAAATTCCAGTGAAATCACGTTTAAAAGCCAACGTCAGGAAAAAGGCTTTGTAGAATCACTCTGTGAATGTCTTTGAAAACACTTCTTAAGAAGGAAAGCGTACGTCTTTCATCTGAGTGAAAACTGCATTCTATTCAGTTTTTAGTACTGTGTTGAATAGTTAGGCGATTCACTTGTAGGGAAGCGTTTGTTCGCATTCTGTATACTCAATTCTTTAACAGCAAATCTCACGGCTTGCGTTTGACAGAAATTCCAGTGAAATCACGTTTAAAAGCCAACGCCAGTAAAAAGGCTTTGTAGAAACACTCTGTGAATGTCTTTGAAAACACTTCTTAAAAAGGAAAGCATACGTCTTTCATCTGAGTGAAAACTGCATTCTCTTCAGTTTTTAGAACTGTGTTGAATGGTTAGGCGATTCACTTGTATGGAAGCGTTTGTTTGCATTCTGTATACTCAATTCTTTAACAGCAAATCTCGCGTCTTGCGTTTGACAGAAATTCCAGTGAAATCACGTTTAAAAGCCAACGTCAGTAAAAAGGCTTTGTAGAATCACTCTGTGAATGTCTTTGACAACACTTCTTAAGAAGGAAAGCATACGTCTTTCATCTGAGTGAAAACTGCATTCTATTCAGTTTTTAGTACTGTGTTGAATAGTTAGGCGATTCACTTGTAGGGAAGCGTTTGTTCGCATTCTGTATACTCAATTCTTTAACAGCAAATCTCACGGCTTGCTTTTGACAGAAATTCCAGTGAAATCACGTTTAAAAGCCAACGCTAGTAAAAAGGCTTTGTAGAAACACTCTGTAAATGTCTTTGAAAACACTTCTTAAAAAGGAAAGCATACGTCTTTCATCTGAGTGAAAACTGCATTCTCTTCAGTTTTTAGAACTGTGTTGAATGGTTAGGCGATTCACTTGTATGGAAGCGTTTGTTTGCATTCTGTATACTCAATTCTTTAACAGCAAATCTCGCGTCTTGCGTTTGACAGAAATTCCAGTGAAATCACGTTTAAAATCCAACGCCAGTAAAAAGGCTTTGTAGAATCACTCTGTGAATGTCTTTGACAACACTTCTTAAGAAGGAAAGCATACGTCTTTCATCTGAGTGAAAACTGCATTCTATTCAGTTTTTAGTACTGTGTTGAATAGTTAGGCGATTCACTTGTAGGGAAGCGTTTGTTCGCATTCTGTATACTCAATTCTTTAACAGCAAATCTCACGGCTTGCTTTTGACAGAAATTCCAGTGAAATCACGTTTAAAAGCCAACGCTAGTAAAAAGGCTTTGTAGAAACACTCTGTAAATGTCTTTGAAAACACTTCTTAAAAAGGAAAGCATACGTCTTTCATCTGAGTGAAAACTGCATTCTCTTCAGTTTTTAGAACTGTGTTGAATGGTTAGGCGATTCACTTGTATGGAAGCGTTTGTTTGCATTCTGTATACTCAATTTTTTAACAGCAAATTGCGCATCTTGCCTTTGACAGAAATTCCAGTGAAATCACGTTTAAAAGCCAACGTCAGTAAAAAGGCTTTGTAGAATCACTCTGTGAATGTCTTGGAAAACACTTCTCAAGAAGGAAAGCATACGTCTTTCATCTGAGTGAAAACTGCATTCTATTCAGTTTTTAGTACTGTGTTGAATGGTTAGGCGATTCACTTGTAGGGAAGCGTTTGTTCGCATTCTGTATACTCAATTCTTTAACAGCAAATTTCGCATCTTGCCTTTGACAGAAATTCCAGTGAAATCACGTTTAAAAGCCAACGTCAGTAAAAAGGCTTTGTAGAATCACTTTGTGAATGTCTTTGAAAACACTTCTCAAGAAGGAAAGCATACGTCTTTTATCTGAATGAAAACTGCATTCTATTCAGTTTTTAGTACTGTGTTGAATGGTTAGGCGATTCAATAGTAGGGAAGCGTTTGTTCGAATTCTGTATACTCAATTCTTTAACAGCAAATCTCGGGTCTTGCGTTTGACAAAAATTCCAGTGAAATCACGTTTAAAAGCCAAGGTAAGTAAAAAGGCTTTGGAGAAACACTCTGTGAATGTCTTTGAAACACTTCTTAAAAAGGAAAGCATACGTCTTTCATCTGAGTGAAAACTGCATTCTATTCAGTTTTTAGTACTGTGTTGAATGGTTAGGCGATTCACTTGTAGGGAAGCGTTTGTTCGCATTCTGTATACTCAATTCTTTAACAGCAAATCTCACGGCTTGCGTTTGACAGAAATTCCAGTGAAATCACATTTAAAAGCCAACGCCAGTAAAAAGGCTTTGTAGAAACACTCTGTGAATGTCTTTGAAAACACTTCTTAAAAAGGAAAGCATACGTCTTTCATCTGAGTGAAAACTGCATTCTCTTCAGTTTTTAGAACTGTGTTGAATGGTTAGGCGATTCACTTGTATGGAAGCGTTTGTTTGCATTCTGTATACTCAATTCTTTAACAGCAAATCTCGCGTCTTGCGTTTGACAGAAATTCCAGTGAAATCACGTTTAAAAGCCAACGTCAGTAAAAAGGCTTTGTAGAATCACTCTGTGAATGTCTTTGAAAACACTTCTTAAGAAGGAAAGCATACGTCTTTCATCTGAGTGAAAACTGCATTCTATTCAGTTTTTAGTACTGTGTTGAATGGTTAGGCGATTCACTTGTAGGGAAGCGTTTGTTCGCATTCTTTATCCTCAATTCTTTAACAGCAAATTTCGCATCTTGCCTTTGACAGAAATTCCAGTGAATTCACGTTTAAAAGCCAACGTCAGTAAAAAGGCTTTGTAGAATCACTCTGTGAATGTCTTTGAAAACACTTCTCAAGAAGGAAAGCATACGTCTTTCATCTGAGTGAAAACTGCATTCTATTCAGTTTTTAGTACTGTGTTGAATGGTTAGGCGATTCAATAGTAGGGAAGCGTTTGTTCGCCTTCTGTATACTCAATTCTTTAACAGCAAATCTCGGGTCTTGCGTTTGACAAAAATTCCAGTGAAATCACGTTTAAAAGCCAAGGTAAGTAAAAAGGCTTTGTAGAAACATTCTGTGAATGTCTTTGAAACACTTCTTAAAAAGGAAAGCATACGTCTTTCATCTGAGTGAAAACTGCATTCTATTCAGTTTTTAGTACTGTGTTGAATGGTTAGGCGATTCACTTGTAGGGAAGCATTTGTTTGCATTCTGTATACTCAATTCTTTAACAGCAAATTGCGCATCTTGTCTTTGACAGAAATTCCAATGAAAACACGTTTAAAAGCCAACGTCAGTAAAAAGGCTTTGTAGAATCACTCTGTGAATGTCTTTGAAAACACTTCTTAAAAAGGAAAGCATACGTCTTTCATCTGAGTGAAAACTGCATTCTCTTCAGTTTTTAGAACTGTGTTGAATGGTTAGGCGATTCACTTGTATGGAAGCGTTTGTTTGCATTTTGTATACTCAATTCTTTAACAGCAAATTGCGCATCTTGCCTTTGACAGAAATTCCAGTGAAATCACGTTTAAAAGCCAACGTCAGTAAAAAGGCTTTGTAGAATCACTCTGTGAATGTCTTTGAAAACACTTCTTAAGAAGGAAAGCATACGTCTTTCATCTGAGTGAAAACTGCATTCTATTCAGTTTTTAGTACTGTGTTGAATAGTTAGGCGATTCACTTCTAGGGAAGCGTTTGTTCGCATTCTGTATACTCAATTCTTTAACCTCAAATCTCACGGCTTGCGTTTGACAGAAATTCCAGTGAAATCACGTTTAAAAGCCAATGCCAGTAAAAAGGCTTTGTAGAATCACTCTGTGAATGTCTTTGAAAACACTTCTTAAGAAGGAAAGCATACGTCTTTCATCTGAGTGACAACTGCATTCTATTCAGTTTTTAGTAATGTGTTGAATGGTTAGGCAATTCAATTGAAGGAAGCGTTTGTTTGCATTCTGTATGCTCAATTCTTTAACAGCAAATCTCGCGTCTTGCGTTTGACAGAAATTCCAGTGAAATCACGTTTAAAAGCCAACACCGGTAAAAAGGCTTTGAAGAATCACTCTGTGAATGTCTTTAAAAACACTTCTTAAGAAGGAAAGCATACGTCTTTCATCTGAATGAAAACTGCATTCTATTCAGTTTTTAGTACTGTGTTGAATGGTTAGGCGATTCACTTGTATGGAAGCGTTTGTTCGCATTCTGTATACTCAATTCTTTATCAGCAAATCCCACTTCTTGTCTTTGACAGAAATTCCAGTGAATTCACGTTTAAAAGCCAACGTCAGTAAAAAGGCTTTGTAGAATCACACTGTGAATGTCTTTGAAAACACTTCTCAAGAAGGAAAGCATAATTCTTTCATCTGAGTGGAAACTGCATTCTATTCAGTTTTTAGAACTGTGTTGAATGGTTAGGCGATTCACTTGTATGGAAGCGTTTGTTTGCATTCTGTATACTCAATTTTTTAACAGCAAATTGCGCATCTTGCCTTTGACAGAAATTCCAGTGAAATCACGTTTAAAAGCCAACGTCAGTAAAAAGGCTTTGTAGAATCACTCTGTGAATGTCTTGGAAAACACTTCTCAAGAAGGAAAGCATACGTCTTTCATCTGAGTGAAAACTGCATTCTATTCAGTTTTTAGTACTGTGTTGAATGGTTAGGCGATTCACTTGTAGGGAAGCGTTTGTTCGCATTCTGTATACTCAATTCTTTAACAGCAAATTTCGCATCTTGCCTTTGACAGAAATTCCAGTGAAATCACGTTTAAAAGCCAACGTCAGTAAAAAGGCTTTGTAGAATCACTTTGTGAATGTCTTTGAAAACACTTCTCAAGAAGGAAAGCATACGTCTTTTATCTGAATGAAAACTGCATTCTATTCAGTTTTTAGTACTGTGTTGAATGGTTAGGCGATTCAATAGTAGGGAAGCGTTTGTTCGAATTCTGTATACTCAATTCTTTAACAGCAAATCTCGGGTCTTGCGTTTGACAAAAATTCCAGTGAAATCACGTTTAAAAGCCAAGGTAAGTAAAAAGGCTTTGGAGAAACACTCTGTGAATGTCTTTGAAACACTTCTTAAAAAGGAAAGCATACGTCTTTCATCTGAGTGAAAACTGCATTCTATTCAGTTTTTAGTACTGTGTTGAATGGTTAGGCGATTCACTTGTAGGGAAGCGTTTGTTCGCA
Source organism: Phyllotis vaccarum (assembly GCA_033318265.1). Lineage (NCBI taxonomy): Eukaryota > Metazoa > Chordata > Mammalia > Rodentia > Cricetidae > Phyllotis > Phyllotis vaccarum. Next base: position 1,524,417 of record JARWLC010000040.1, on the reverse strand, counting down.
TTCTGTATACTCAATTCTTTAACAGCAAATCTCACGGCTTGCGTTTGACAGAAATTCCAGTGAAATCACATTTAAAAGCCAACGCCAGTAAAAAGGCTTTGTAGAAACACTCTGTGAATGTCTTTGAAAACACTTCTTAAAAAGGAAAGCATACGTCTTTCATCTGAGTGAAAACTGCATTCTCTTCAGTTTTTAGAACTGTGTTGAATGGTTAGGCGATTCACTTGTATGGAAGCGTTTGTTTGCATTCTGTATACTCAATTCTTTAACAGCAAATCTCGCGTCTTGCGTTTGACAGAAATTCCAGTGAAATCACGTTTAAAAGCCAACGTCAGTAAAAAGGCTTTGTAGAATCACTCTGTGAATGTCTTTGAAAACACTTCTTAAGAAGGAAAGCATACGTCTTTCATCTGAGTGAAAACTGCATTCTATTCAGTTTTTAGTACTGTGTTGAATGGTTAGGCGATTCACTTGTAGGGAAGCGTTTGTTCGCATTCTTTATCCTCAATTCTTTAACAGCAAATTTCGCATCTTGCCTTTGACAGAAATTCCAGTGAATTCACGTTTAAAAGCCAACGTCAGTAAAAAGGCTTTGTAGAATCACTCTGTGAATGTCTTTGAAAACACTTCTCAAGAAGGAAAGCATACGTCTTTCATCTGAGTGAAAACTGCATTCTATTCAGTTTTTAGTACTGTGTTGAATGGTTAGGCGATTCAATAGTAGGGAAGCGTTTGTTCGCCTTCTGTATACTCAATTCTTTAACAGCAAATCTCGGGTCTTGCGTTTGACAAAAATTCCAGTGAAATCACGTTTAAAAGCCAAGGTAAGTAAAAAGGCTTTGTAGAAACATTCTGTGAATGTCTTTGAAACACTTCTTAAAAAGGAAAGCATACGTCTTTCATCTGAGTGAAAACTGCATTCTATTCAGTTTTTAGTACTGTGTTGAATGGTTAGGCGATTCACTTGTAGGGAAGCATTTGTTTGCATTCTGTATACTCAATTCTTTAACAGCAAATTGCGCATCTTGTCTTTGACAGAAATTCCAATGAAAACACGTTTAAAAGCCAACGTCAGTAAAAAGGCTTTGTAGAATCACTCTGTGAATGTCTTTGAAAACACTTCTTAAAAAGGAAAGCATACGTCTTTCATCTGAGTGAAAACTGCATTCTCTTCAGTTTTTAGAACTGTGTTGAATGGTTAGGCGATTCACTTGTATGGAAGCGTTTGTTTGCATTTTGTATACTCAATTCTTTAACAGCAAATTGCGCATCTTGCCTTTGACAGAAATTCCAGTGAAATCACGTTTAAAAGCCAACGTCAGTAAAAAGGCTTTGTAGAATCACTCTGTGAATGTCTTTGAAAACACTTCTTAAGAAGGAAAGCATACGTCTTTCATCTGAGTGAAAACTGCATTCTATTCAGTTTTTAGTACTGTGTTGAATAGTTAGGCGATTCACTTCTAGGGAAGCGTTTGTTCGCATTCTGTATACTCAATTCTTTAACCTCAAATCTCACGGCTTGCGTTTGACAGAAATTCCAGTGAAATCACGTTTAAAAGCCAATGCCAGTAAAAAGGCTTTGTAGAATCACTCTGTGAATGTCTTTGAAAACACTTCTTAAGAAGGAAAGCATACGTCTTTCATCTGAGTGACAACTGCATTCTATTCAGTTTTTAGTAATGTGTTGAATGGTTAGGCAATTCAATTGAAGGAAGCGTTTGTTTGCATTCTGTATGCTCAATTCTTTAACAGCAAATCTCGCGTCTTGCGTTTGACAGAAATTCCAGTGAAATCACGTTTAAAAGCCAACACCGGTAAAAAGGCTTTGAAGAATCACTCTGTGAATGTCTTTAAAAACACTTCTTAAGAAGGAAAGCATACGTCTTTCATCTGAATGAAAACTGCATTCTATTCAGTTTTTAGTACTGTGTTGAATGGTTAGGCGATTCACTTGTATGGAAGCGTTTGTTCGCATTCTGTATACTCAATTCTTTATCAGCAAATCCCACTTCTTGTCTTTGACAGAAATTCCAGTGAATTCACGTTTAAAAGCCAACGTCAGTAAAAAGGCTTTGTAGAATCACACTGTGAATGTCTTTGAAAACACTTCTCAAGAAGGAAAGCATAATTCTTTCATCTGAGTGGAAACTGCATTCTATTCAGTTTTGAGTACTGTGTTGAATGGTTAGGCGATTCACTTGTAGGGAAGCGTTTGTTCGCATTCTTTATACTCAATTTTTAACAGCAAATTTCGCATCTTGCCTTTGACAGAAATTCCAGTGAAATCACGTTTAAAAGCCAACGTCAGTAAAAAGGCTTTGTAGAATCACTTTGTGAATGTCTTTGAAAACACTTCTCAAGAAGGAAAGCATAAGTCTTTCATCTGAGTGAAAACTGCATTCTATTCAGTTTTTAGTACTGTGTTGAATGGTTAGGCGATTCAATAGTAGGGAAGCGTTTGTTCGCATTCTGTATACTCAATTCTTTAACAGCAAATCTCAGGTCTTGCGTTTGACAAAAATTCCAGTGAAATCACATTTAAAAGCCAAGGTAAGTAAAAAGGCTTTGTAGAAACACTCTGTGAATGTCTTTGAAACACTTCTTAAAAAGGAAAGCATACGTCTTTCATCTGAGTGAAAACTGCATTCTATTCAGTTTTTAGTACTGTGTTGAATGGTTAGGCGATTCACTTGTAGGGAAGTGTTTGTTTGCATTCTGTATACTCAATTCTTTAACAGCAAATTGCGCATCTTGTCTTTGACAGAAATTCCAATGAAAACACGTTTAAAAGCCAACGTCAGAAAAAGGTTTTGTAGAATCACTCTGTGAATGTCTTTGAAAACACTTCCTTAAAAGGAAAGCATACGTCTTTCATCTGAGTGAAAACTGCATTCTCTTCAGTTTTTAGAACTGTGTTGAATGGTTAGGCGATTCACTTGTATGGAAGCGTTTGTTTGCATTCTGTATACTCAATTCTTTAACAGCAAATTGCGCATCTTGCCTTTGACAGAAATTCCAGTGAAATCACGTTTAAAAGCCAACGTCAGTAAAAAGGCTTTGTAGAATCACTCTGTGAATGTCTTTGAAAACACTTCTTAAGAAGGAAAGCATACGTCTTTCATCTGAGTGAAAACTGCATTCTATTCAGTTTTTAGTACTGTGTTGAACAGTTAGGCGATTCACTTGTAGGGAAGCGTTTGTTCGCATTCTGTATACTCAATTCTTTAACAGCAAATCTCACGGCTTGCGTTTGACAGAAATTCCAATGAAATCACGTTTAAAAGCCAAAGCCAGTAAAAAGGCTTTGTGGAATCACTCTGTGAATGTCTTTGAAAACACTTCTTAAGAAGGAAAGCATACGTCTTTCGTCTGAGTGAAAACTGCATTCTATTCAGTTTTTAGTACTGTGTTGAATGGTTAGGCGATTCACTTGTAGGGAAGCGTTTGTTCGCATTCTTTATACTCAATTCTTTAACAGCAAATTTTGCATCTTGCCTTTGACAGAAATTCCAGTGAATTCACGTTTAAAAGCCAACACCGGTAAAAAGGCTTTGTAGAATCACTCTGTGAATGTCTTTGAAAACACTTCTTAAGAAGGAAAGCATACGTCTTTCATCTGAGTGAAAACTGCATTCTATTCAGATTTTAGAGCTGTGTTGAATGGTTAGGCGATTCACTTGTATGGAAGGGTTTGTTCGCATTCTGTATACTCAATTCTTTATCAGCAAATCTCACTTCTTGTGTTTGTCAGAAATTCCAGTGAAATCATGTTTAAAAGCCAACGTCAGTAAAAAGGCTTTGTAGAATCTCTCTGTGAATGTCTTTGAAAACACTTCTTAAAAAGGAAAGCATATGTCTTTCATCTGAGTGAAAACTGCATTCTTTTCAGTTTTTAGAACTGTGTTGAATGGTTAGGCGATTCACTTGTATGGAAACGTTTGTTCGCATTCTGTATACTCAATTCTTTAACAGCAAATCTCAAGGCTTGCGTTTGACAGAAATTCCAGTGAAATCACGTTTAAAAGCCAACGCCAGTAAAAAGTCTTTGTAGAATCACTCTGTGAATGTCTTTGAAAACACTTCTTAAGAAGGAAAACATACGTCTTTCATCTGAGTGACAACTGCATTCTATTCAGTTTTTAGTACTGTGTTGAATGGTTAGGCAATTCAATTGTAGGAAGCGTTTGTTTGCATTCTTTATGCTCAATTCTTTAACAGCAAATCTCGCGTCTTGCGTTTGACAGAAACTCCAGTGAAATCACGTTTAAAAGCCAACACTGGTAAAAAGGCTATGTAGAATCTCTCTGTGAATGTCTTGGAAAACACTTCTCAAGAAGGAAAGCATACGTCTTTCATCTGAGTGAAAACTGCATTCTATTCAGTTTTTAGTACTGTGTTGAATGGTTAGGCGATTCACTTGTAGGGAAGCGTTTGTTCGCATTCTGTATACTCAATTCTTTAACAGCAAATTTCGCATCTTGCCTTTGACAGAAATTCCAGTGAAATCACGTTTAAAAGCCAACGTCAGTAAAAAGGCTTTGTAGAATCACTTTGTGAATGTCTTTGAAAACACTTCTCAAGAAGGAAAGCATAAGTCTTTCATCTGAGTGAAAACTGCATTCTATTCAGTTTTTAGTACTGTGTTGAATGGTTAGGCGATTCAATAGTAGGGAAGCGTTTGTTCGCATTCTGTATACCCAATTCTTTAACAGCAAATCTCGGGTCTTGCGTTTGACAAAAATTCCAGTGAAATCACGTTTAAAAGCCAAGGTAAGTAAAAAGGCTTTGTAGAAACACTCTGTGAATGTCTTTGAAACACTTCTTAAAAAGGAAAGCATACGTCTTTCATCTGAGTGAAAACTGCATTTTATTCAGTTTTTAGTACTGTGTTGAATGGTTAGGCGATTCACTTGTAGGGAAGCGTTTGTTCGCATTCTGTATACTCAATTCTTTAACAGCAAATCTCACGGCTTGCGTTTGACAGAAATTCCAGTGAAATCACGTTTAAAAGCCAACGCCAGTAAAAAGGCTTTGTAGAAACACTCTGTGAATGTCTTTGAAAACACTTCTTAAAAAGGAAAGCATACGTCTTTCATCTGAGTGAAAACTGCATTCTCTTCAGTTTTTAGAACTGTGTTGAATGGTTAGGCGATTCACTTGTATGGAAGCGTTTGTTTGCATTCTGTATACTCAATTCTTTAACAGCAAATCTCGCGTCTTGCATTTGACAGAAATTCCAGTGAAATCACGTTTAAAAGCCAACGTCAGTAAAAAGGCTTTGTAGAATCACTCTGTGAATGTCTTTGAAAACACTTCTTAAGAAGGAAAGCATACGTCTTTCATCTGAGTGAAAACTGCATTCTATTCAGTTTTTAGTACTGTGTTGAATAGTTAGGCGATTCACTTGTAGGGAAGCGTTTGTTCGCATTCTGTATACTCAATTCTTTAACAGCAAATCTCATGGCTTGCGTTTGACAGAAATTCCAGTGAAATCACGTTTAAAAGCCAACGCCAGTAAAAAGGCTTTGTAGAATCACTCTGTGAATGTCTTTGAAAACACTTCTTAAGAAGGAAAGCATACGTCTTTCATCTGAGTGAAAACTGCATTCTATTCAGTTTTTAGTACTGTGTTGAATGGTTAGGCGATTCACTTGTAGGGAAGCGTTTGTTCGCATTCTGTATACTCAATTCTTTAACAGCAAATTTCGCATCTTGCCTTTGGCAGAAATTCCAGTGATATCACGTTTAAAAGCCAACGTCAGTAAAAAGGCTTTGTAGAATCACTTTGTGAATGTCTTTGAAAACACTTCTCAAGAAGGAAAGCATACGTCTTTCATCTGAGTGAAAACTGCATTCTATTCAGTTTTTAGTACTGTGTTGAATGGTTAGGCGATTCAATAGTAGGGAAGCGTTTGTTCGCATTCTGTATACTCAATTCTTTAACAGCAAATCTCGGGTCTTACGTTTGACAAAAATTACAGTGAAATCACGTTTAAAAGCCAAGGTAAGAAAAAGGGCTTTGTAGAAACACTCTGTGAATGTCTTTGAAACACTTCTTAAAAAGGAAAGCATACGTCTTTCATCTGAGTGACAACTGATTCTATTCAGTTTTTAGTACTGTGTTGAATGGTTAGGCAATTCAATTGAAGGAAGCATTTGTTTGCATTCTGTATGCTCAATTCTTTAACAGCAAATCTCGCGTCTTGCGTTTGACAGAAATTCCAGTGAAATCACCTTTAAAAGCCAACACCGGTAAAAAGGCATTGTAGAATCACTCTGTGAATGTCTTTGAAAACACTTCTTAAGAAGGAAAGCATACGTCTTTCATCTGAGTGACAACTGCATTCTATTCAGTTTTTAGTACTGTGTTGAATGGTTAGGCAATTCAATTGTAGGAAGCGTTTGTTTGCATTCTTTATGCTCAATTCTTTAACAGCAAATCTCGTGTCTTGCGTTTGACAGAAACTCCAGTGAAATCACGTTTAAAAGCCAACACTGGTAAAAAGGCTATGTAGAATCACTCTGTGAATGTCTTTGAAAACACTTCTCAAGAAGGAAAGCATACGTCTTTCATCTGAGTGAAAACTGCATTCTATTCAGTTTTTAGTACTGTGTTGAATGGTTAGGCGATTCACTTGTAGGGAAGCGTTTGTTCGCATTCTGTATACTCAATTCTTTAACAGCAAATTTCGCATCTTGCCTTTGACAGAAATTCCAGTGAAATCACGTTTAAAAGCCAATGTCAGTAAAAAGGCTTTGTAGAATCACTTTGTGAATGTCTTTGAAAACACTTCTCAAGAAGGAAAGCATACGTCTTTCATCTGAGTGAAAACTGCATTCTATTCAGTTTTTAGTACTGTGTTGAATGGTTAGGCGATTCAATAGTTGGGAAGCGTTTGTTCGCATTCTGTATACTCAATTCTTTAACAGCGAATCTCGGGTCTTGTGTTTGACAAAAATTCCAGTGAAATCACGTTTAAAAGCCAAGGTAAGTAAAAAGGCTTTGTAGAAACACTCTGTGAATGTCTTTGAAACAATTCCTAAAAAGGAAAGCATACGTCTTTCATCTGAGTGAAAACTGCATTCTATTCAGTTTTTAGTACTGTGTTGAATGGTTAGGCGATTCACTTGTAGGGAAGCGTTTGTTCGCATTCTGTATACTGAATTCTTTAACAGCAAATTGCGCATCTTGCCTTTGACAGAAATTCCAGTGAAATCACGTTTAGAAGCCAACTTCAGTAAAAAGGCTTTGTAGAATCACTCTGTGAATGTCTTTGGAAACACTTCTTAAGAAGGAAAGCATACGTCTTTCATCTGAGTGAAAACTGCATTCTATTCAGTTTTTAGTACTGTGTTGAATGGTTAGGCGATTCACTTGTAGGGAAGCGTTTGTTTGCATTCTGTATACTCAATTCTTTAACAGCAAATTGCGCATCTTGTCTTTGACAGAAATTCCAATGAAAACACGTTTAAAAGCCAACGTCAGTAAAAAGGCTTTGTAGAATCACTCTGTGAATGTCTTTGAAAACACTTCTTAAAAAGGAAAGCATACGTCTTTCATCTGAGTGAAAACTGCATTCTCTTCAGTTTTTAGAACTGTGTTGAATGGTTAGGCGATTCACTTGTATGGAAGCGTTTGTTTGCATTCTGTATACTCAATTCTTTAACAGCAAATCTCACGGCTTGCGTTAGACAGAAATTCCAGTGAAATCACGTTTAAAAGCCAACGTCAGTAAAAAGGCTTTGTAGAATCACTCTGTGAATGTCTTTGAAAAAACTTCTTAAGAAGGAAAGCATACGTCTTTCATCTGAGTGAAAACTGCATTCTATTCAGTTTTTAGTACTGTGTTGAATAGTTACGCGATTCACTTGTAGGGAAGCGTTTGTTCGCATTCTGTATACTCAATTCTTTAACAGCAAATCTCACGGCTTGCGTTAGACAGAAATTCCAGTGAAATCACGTTTAAAAGCCAACGCCAGTAAAAAGGCTTTGTAGAATCACTCTGTGAATGTCTCTGAAAACACTTCTTAAGAATTAAAGCATACGTCTTTCATCTGAGTGACAACTGCATTCTATTCAGTTTTTAGTACTGTGTTGAATGGTTAGGCAATTCAATTGAAGGAAGCGTTTGTTTGCATTCTGTATGCTCAATTCTTTAACAGCAAATCTCGCGTCTTGCGTTTGACAGAAATTCCAGTGAAATCACGTTTAAAAGCCAACACCGGTAAAAAGGCTTTGTAGAATCACTCTGTGAATGTCTTTGAAAACACTTCTTAAGAAGGAAAGCATACGTCTTTCATCTGAGTGAAAACTGCATTCTATTCAGTTTTTAGTACTGTGTTGAATGGTTAGGCGATTCACTTGTATGGAAGCGTTTGTTCGCATTCTGTATACTCAATTCTTTATCAGCAAATCTCACTTCTTGTGTTTGACAGAAATTCCAGTGAAATCATGTTTAAAAGCCAACGTCAGTAAAAAGGCTTTGTAGAATCACTCTGTGAATGTCTTTGAAAACACTTCTTAAAAAGGAAAGCATATGTCTTTCATCTGAGTGAAAACTGCATTCTTTTCAGTTTTTAGAACTGTGTTGAATGGTTAGGCGATTCACTTGTATGGAAGCGTTTGTTTGCATTCTGTATACTCAATTGTTTAACAGCAAATTGCGCATCTTGCCTTTGACAGAAATTCCAGTGAAATCACGTTTAAAAGCCAACGTCAGTAAAAAGGCTTTGTAGAATCACTCTGTGAATGTCTTTGAAAACACTTCTTAAGAAGGAAAGAATACGTCTTTCATCTGAGTGAAAACTGCATGCTATTCAGTTTTTAGTACTGTGTTGAATAGTTAGGCGATTCACTTGTAGGGAAGCGTTTGTTCTCATTCTGTATACTCAATTCTTTAACAGCAAATCTCAAGGCTTGCGTTTGACAGAAATTCCAGTGAAATCACGTTTAAAAGCCAACGCCAGTAAAAAAGCTTTGTAGAATCACTCTGTGAATGTCTTTGAAAACACTTCTTAAGTAGGAAAGCATACGTCTTTCATCTGAGTGAAAACTGCATTCTATTCAGTTTTTAGTACTGTGTTGAATGGTTAGGCGATTAAATTGTAGGAAGCGTTTGTTTGCATTCTGTATGCTCAATTCTTTAACAGCAAATCTCGTGTCTTGCAATTGACAGAAATTCCAGTGAAATCACGATTAAAAGCCAACGCCTGTAAAAAGGCTTTGTAGAATCACTCTGTGAATGTCTTTGAAAACACTTCTTAAAAGGAAAACTTACGTCTTTCATCTGAGTGAAAACTGCATTCTATTCAGTTTTTAGTACTGTGTTGAATGGTTAGGCGATTCACTTGTATGGAAGCGTTTGTTCGCATTCTGTATTCTCAATTCTTTAACAGCAAATCTCGCGTCTTCCGTTTGACAGTAATTCCAGTGAAATCATGTTTAAAAGCCAACGTCAGTAAAAAGGCTTTGTAGAATCACTCTGTGAATGTCTTTGAAAACACTTCTTAAGAAGGAAAGCATACTTCTTTCATCTGAGTAAAAACTGCATTCTATTCAGTTTTTAGTACTGTGTTGAATGGTTAGGCGATTCACTTGTAGGGAAGCGTTTGTTCGCATTCTGTATACTCAATTCTTTAACAGCAAATCTCGCGTCTTGTGTTTGACAGAAATTCCAGTGAAATCATGTTTAAAAGCCAACGTCAGTAAAAAGGCTTTGTACAATCACTCTGTGAATGTCTCTCGAAACACTTCTTAAGAAGGAAAGCATACGTCTTTCATCTGAGTGAAAACTGCATTCTATTCAGTTTTTAGTACTGTGTTGAATGGTTAGGCGATTAAATTGTAGGAAGCGTTTGTTTGCATTCTGTATGCTCAATTCTTTAACAGCAAATCTCGCGTCTTGCGATTGACAGAAATTCCAGTGAAATCACGTTTAAAAGCCAACGCCTGTAAAAAGGCTTTGTAGAATCACTCTGTGAATGTCTTTGAAAACACTTCTCAAGAAGGAAAGCATACGTCTTTCCTCTGAGTGAAAACTGCATTCTATTCTGTTTTTAGTACTGTGTTGAATGGTTAGGCGATTCACTTGTAGGGAAGCGTTTGTTCGCATTCTGTATACTCAATTCTTTAACAGCAAATTGCGCATCTTGCCTTTGACAGAAATTCCAGTGAAATCACGTTTAAAAGCCAACGTCAATAAAAAGGCTTTGTAGAATCACTCTGTGAATGTCTTTGAAAACACTTCTTAAGAAGGAAAGCATACGTCTTTCATCTGAGTGAAACTGCATTCTATTCAGTTTTTAGTACTGTGTTGAATGGTTAGGCGATTCACTTGTAGGGAAGCGTTTGTTCGCATTCTGTATACTCAATTCTTTAACAGCAAGTCTCGTGTCTTGCGTTTGACAGAAATTCCAGTGAAATCACGTTTAAAAGCCAACGTCAGTAAAAAGGCTTTGTAGAATCACTCTGTGAATGTCTTTGAAAACACTTCTTAAGAAGGAAAGCATACGTCTTTCATCTGAGTGAAAACTGCATTCTATTCAGTTTTTAGTACTGTGTTGAATGGTTAGGCGATTCACTTGTAGGGAAGCATTTGTTCGCATTAAGTATACTCAATTCTTTAACAGCAAATCTCGCGGCTTGCGTTTGACAGAAATTCCAGTGAAATCACGTTTAAAAGCCAAGGCCAGTAAAAAGGCTCTGTAGAATCACTCTGTGAATGTCTTTGAAAACACTTCTTAAGAAGGAAAACATACGTCTTTCATCTGAGTGAAAACTGCATTCTATTCTGTTTTTAGTACTGTGTTGAATGGTTAGGCGATTCACTTGTAGGGAAGTGTTTGTTTGCATTCTGTATACTCAGTTCTTTAACAGCAAATTGCACATCTTTCCTTTGACAGAAATTCCAGTGAAATCACGTTTAAAAGCCAACGCCAGTAAAAAGGCTTTGTAGAATCACTCTGTGAATGTCTTTGAAAAAACTTCTTAAGTAGGAAATCATACGTCTTTCATTTGAGTGAAAACTGCATTCTATTCAGTTTTTAGTACTGTGTTGAATGGTTAGGCAATTCACTGGTAGGGAAGTGTTTGTTCGCATTCTGTATACTCAATTCTTTAACAGCAAATCTCGGGTCTTGCGTTTGACAGAAATTCCAGTGAAATCACGTTTAAAATCCAACGTCAGTAAAAAGGCTTTGTAGAATCACTCTGTGAATGTCTTTGAAAACACTTCTTAAGAAGGAAAGAATACGTCTTTCATCTGAGTGAAAACTGCATTCTATTCAGTTTTTAGAACTGTGTTGAATGGTAACGCGATTCACTTGTAGGGAAGTTTTGTTTGCATTCTGTATACTCAATTCTTTAACATCAAATCTCGCGGCTTGCATTTGACAGAAATTCCAGTGAAATCACGTTTAAAAGCCAAGGCCAGTTAAAAGGCTCTGTAGAATCACTCTGTGAATGTCTTTGAAAACACTTCTTAAGAAGGAAAACATACGTCTTTCATCTGAGTGAAAACTGCATTCTATTCTGTTTTTAGTACTGTGTTGAATGGTTAGGCGATTCACTTGTAGGGAAGTGTTTGTTTGCATTCTGTAGACTCAGTTCTTTAACAGCAAATTGCGCATCTTTCCTTTGACAGAAATTCCAGTGAAATCACGTTTAAAATCCAACGCCAGTAAAAAGGCTTTGTAGAATCACTCTGTGAATGTCTTTGAAAAAACTTCTTAAGTAGGAAATCATACGTCTTTCATTTGATTGAAAACTGCATTCTATTCAGTTTTTAGTACTGTGTTGAATGGTTAGGCAATTCACTTGGAGGGAAACGTTTGTTTGCATTCTGTATACTCAATTCTTTAACAGAAAATCTCGTGTCTTGCTTTTGACAGAAATTCCAGTGAAATCACGTTTAAAAGCCAACGTCAGTAAAAAGGCTTTGTAGAAACACTCTGTGAATGTCTTTGAAAACACATCTTAAGAAGGAGAGCATAAGTCTTTCATCTGAGTGAAAACTGCATTCTATTCAGTTTTTAGTACTGTGTTGAATGGTTAGGCGATTCACTTGTAGGGAAGCATTTGTTCTCATTCTGTATACTCAATTCTTTAACAGCAAATCTTGCATCTTGCGTTTGACAGAAATTCCAGTGAAATCACGTTTAAAAGCCAACGCCAGTAAAAAGGCTTTGTAGAATCACTCTGCGAATGTCTTTGAAAACACTTCTTAAGAAGGAAAGCATATGTATTTCATCTGAGTGATAACTGCATTCTATTCAGTTTTTAGTACTGTGTTGAATGGTTAGGCGATTCACTTGGAGGGAAGCGTTTGTTCGCATTCTGTATATTCAATTCTTTAACAGCAAATCTCGTGTCTTGCTTTTGACAGAAATTCCAGTGAAATCACGTTTAAAAGCCAACGTCAGTAAAAAGGCTTTGTAGAATCACTCTGTGAATGTCTTTGAAAACACCTCTTAAGAAGGAAAGCATACGTCTTTCATCTGAGTGAAAACTGCATTCTATTAAATTTTTAGTACTGTGTTGAATGGTTAGGCAATTCACTGGTAGGGAAGCGTTTGTTCGCATTCTGTATACTCAATTCTTTAACAGCAAATCTCGCGGCTTGCGTTTGACAGAAATTCCAGTGAAATCACGTTTAAAAGCCAAGGCCAGTAAAAAGGCTCTGTAGAATCACTCTGTGAATGTCTTTGAAAACACTTCTTAAGAAGGAAAACATACGTCTTTCATCTGAGTGAAAACTGCATTCTATTCTGTTTTTAGTACTGTGTTGAATGGTTAGGCGATTCACTTGTAGGGAAGTGTTTGTTTGCATTCTGTATACTCAGTTCTTTAACAGCAAATTGCACATCTTTCCTTTGACAGAAATTCCAGTGAAATCACGTTTAAAAGCCAACGCCAGTAAAAAGGCTTTGTAGAATCACTCTGTGAATGTCTTTGAAAAAACTTCTTAAGTAGGAAATCATACGTCTTTCATTTGAGTGAAAACTGCATTCTATTCAGTTTTTAGTACTGTGTTGAATGGTTAGGCAATTCACTGGTAGGGAAGTGTTTGTTCGCATTCTGTATACTCAATTCTTTAACAGCAAATCTCGGGTCTTGCGTTTGACAGAAATTCCAGTGAAATCACGTTTAAAATCCAACGTCAGTAAAAAGGCTTTGTAGAATCACTCTGTGAATGTCTTTGAAAACACTTCTTAAGAAGGAAAGAATACGTCTTTCATCTGAGTGAAAACTGCATTCTATTCAGTTTTTAGAACTGTGTTGAATGGTAACGCGATTCACTTGTAGGGAAGTTTTGTTTGCATTCTGTATACTCAATTCTTTAACATCAAATCTCGCGGCTTGCATTTGACAGAAATTCCAGTGAAATCACGTTTAAAAGCCAAGGCCAGTTAAAAGGCTCTGTAGAATCACTCTGTGAATGTCTTTGAAAACACTTCTTAAGAAGGAAAACATACGTCTTTCATCTGAGTGAAAACTGCATTCTATTCTGTTTTTAGTACTGTGTTGAATGGTTAGGCGATTCACTTGTAGGGAAGTGTTTGTTTGCATTCTGTAGACTCAGTTCTTTAACAGCAAATTGCGCATCTTTCCTTTGACAGAAATTCCAGTGAAATCACGTTTAAAATCCAACGCCAGTAAAAAGGCTTTGTAGAATCACTCTGTGAATGTCTTTGAAAAAACTTCTTAAGTAGGAAATCATACGTCTTTCATTTGATTGAAAACTGCATTCTATTCAGTTTTTAGTACTGTGTTGAATGGTTAGGCAATTCACTTGGAGGGAAACGTTTGTTTGCATTCTGTATACTCAATTCTTTAACAGAAAATCTCGTGTCTTGCTTTTGACAGAAATTCCAGTGAAATCACGTTTAAAAGCCAACGTCAGTAAAAAGGCTTTGTAGAAACACTCTGTGAATGTCTTTGAAAACACATCTTAAGAAGGAGAGCATAAGTCTTTCATCTGAGTGAAAACTGCATTCTATTCAGTTTTTAGTACTGTGTTGAATGGTTAGGCGATTCACTTGTAGGGAAGCATTTGTTCTCATTCTGTATACTCAATTCTTTAACAGCAAATCTTGCATCTTGCGTTTGACAGAAATTCCAGTGAAATCACGTTTAAAAGCCAACGCCAGTAAAAAGGCTTTGTAGAATCACTCTGCGAATGTCTTTGAAAACACTTCTTAAGAAGGAAAGCATATGTATTTCATCTGAGTGATAACTGCATTCTATTCAGTTTTTAGTACTGTGTTGAATGGTTAGGCGATTCACTTGGAGGGAAGCGTTTGTTCGCATTCTGTATATTCAATTCTTTAACAGCAAATCTCGTGTCTTGCTTTTGACAGAAATTCCAGTGAAATCACGTTTAAAACCAACGTCAGTAAAAAGGCTTTGTAGAATCACTCTGTGAATGTCTTTGAAAACACCTCTTAAGAAGGAAAGCATACGTCTTTCATCTGAGTGAAAACTGCATTCTATTAAATTTTTAGTACTGTGTTGAATGGTTAGGCAATTCACTGGTAGGGAAGCGTTTGTTCGCATTCTGTATACTCAATTCTTTAACAGCAAATCTCGCGGCTTGCGTTTGACAGAAATTCCAGTGAAATCACGTTTAAAAGCCAAGGCCAGTAAAAAGGCTCTGTAGAATCACTCTGTGAATGTCTTTGAAAACACTTCTTAAGAAGGAAAACATACGTCTTTCATCTGAGTGAAAACTGCATTCTATTCTGTTTTTAGTACTGTGTTGAATGGTTAGGCGATTCACTTGTAGGGAAGTGTTTGTTTGCATTCTGTATACTCAGTTCTTTAACAGCAAATTGCACATCTTTCCTTTGACAGAAATTCCAGTGAAATCACGTTTAAAAGCCAACGCCAGTAAAAAGGCTTTGTAGAATCACTCTGTGAATGTCTTTGAAAAAACTTCTTAAGTAGGAAATCATACGTCTTTCATTTGAGTGAAAACTGCATTCTATTCAGTTTTTAGTACTGTGTTGAATGGTTAGGCAATTCACTGGTAGGGAAGTGTTTGTTCGCATTCTGTATACTCAATTCTTTAACAGCAAATCTCGGGTCTTGCGTTTGACAGAAATTCCAGTGAAATCACGTTTAAAAGCCAACGCCAGTAAAAAGGCTTTGTAGAATAACTCTGCGAATGTCTTTGAAAACACTTCTTAAGAAGGAAAGCATATGTATTTCATCTGAGTGATAACTGCATTCTATTCAGTTTTTAGTACTGTGTTGAATGGTTAGGCGATTCACTTGGAGGGAAGCGTTTGTTCGCATTCTGTATATTCAATTCTTTAACAGCAAATCTCGTGTCTTGCTTTTGACAGAAATTCCAGTGAAATCACATTTAAAAGCCAACGCCAGTAAAAAGGCTTTGTAGAATCACTCTGTGAATGTCTTTGAAAACACTTCTTAAGAAGGAAAGCATATGTCTTTCATCTGAGTGAAAACTGCATTCTATTCAGTTTTTTGTACTGTGTTGAATGGTTAGGCGATTCACTTGTAGGGAAGTGTTTGTTTGCATTCTGTATACTCAATTCTTTAACAGCAAATTGCGCATCTTGCCTTTGACAGAAATTCCAGTGAAATCACGTTTATAAGCCAAAGTCAGTAAAAAGGCTTTGTAGAATCACTCTGTGAATGTCTTTGAAAACACTTCTTAAGAAGGAAAGCATACGTCTTTCATCTGAGTGAAACTGCATTCTATTCAGTTTTTAGTACTGTGTTGAATGGTTAGGCGATTCACTTGTAGGGAAGCATTTGTTCGCATTCTGTATACTCAATTCTTTAACAGCAAGTCTCGTGTCTTGCGTTTGACAGAAATTCCAGTGAAATCACGTTTAAAAGCCAACGTCAGTAAAAAGGCTCTGTAGAATCACTCTGTGAATGTCTTTGAAAACACTTCTTAAGAAGGAAAGCATACGTCTTTCATCTGAGTGAAAACTGCATTCTATTCTGTTTTTAGTACTTTGTTGAATGGTTAGGCGATTCACTTGTAGGGAAGTGTTTGTTTCCATTCTGTATACTCAGTTCTTTAACAGCAAATCTCGGGTCTTGCGTTTGACAGAAATTCCAGTGAAATCACATTTAAAAGCCAACGCCAGTAAAAAGGCTTTGTAGAATCACTCTTTGAATGTCTTTGAAAACACTTCTTAAGAAGGAAAGCATACGTCTTTCATCTGAGTGAAAACTGCATTCTATTCAGTTTTTTGTACTGTGTTTAATGGTTAGGCGATTCACTTGTAGGGAAGTGTTTGTTTGCATTCTGTATACTCAATTCTTTAACAGCAAATTGCGCATCTTGCCTTTGACAGAAATTCCAGTGAAATCACGTTTAAAAGCCAACGTCAGTAAAAAGGCTTTGTAGAATCACTCTGTGAATGTCTTTGAAAACACTTCTTAAGTAGGAAAGCATACGTCTTTCATCTGGGTGAAAACTACATTCTATTCAGTTTTTAGTACTGTGTTGAATGGTTAGGCGATTCACTTGGAGGGAAACGTTTGTTTGCATTCTGTATACTCAATTCTTTAACAGAAAATCTCGTGTCTTGCTTTTGACAGAAATTCCAGTGAAATCACCTTTAAAAGCCAACGTCAGTAAAAAGGCTTTCTAGAAACACTCTGTGAATGTCTTTGAAAACACATCTTAAGAAGGAGAGCATAAGTCTTTCATCTGAGTGAAAACTGCATTCTATTCAGTTTTTAGTACTGTGTTGAATGGTTAGGCGATTCACTTGTAGGGAAGCATTTGTTCTCATTCTGTATACTCAATTCTTTAACAGCAAATCTTGCATCTTGCGTTTGACAGAAATTCCAGTGAAATCACGTTTAAAAGCCAACGCCAGTAAAAAGGCTTTGTAGAATCACTCTGCGAAAGTCTTTGAAAACACTTCTTAAGAAGGAAAGCATACGTCTTTCATCTGAGTGAAAACTGCATTCTATTCAGTTTTTAGTACTGTGTTGAATGGTTAGGCGATTCACTTGTAGGGAAGCGTTTGTTCGCATTCTGTATACTCAATTCTTTAAAAGCAAATTTCGCATCTTGCCTTTGACAGAATCCAGTGAAATCACGTTTAAAAGCCAACGTCAGTAAAAAGGCTTTGTAGAATCACTCTGTGAATGTCTTTGAAAACACTTCTTAAGAAGGAAAGCATACGTCTTTCATCTGAGTGAAAACTGCATTCTATTCAGTTTTTAGTACTGTGTTGAATGGTTAGGCGATTCACTAGTAGGGAAGCGTTTGTTCGCATTCTGTATACTCAATTCTTTAACAGCAAATCTCGGGTCTTGCGTTTGACAGAAATTCCAGAGAAATCACGTTTAAAATCCAACGTCAGTAAAAAGGCTTTGTAGAATCACTCTGTGAATGTTTTTGAAAACACTTCTTAAGAAGGAAAGAATATGTCTTTCATCTGAGTGAAAAATGCATTCTATTCAGTTTTTAGTACTGTGTTGAATGGTTAGGCGAGTCACTTGTAGGGAAGCGTTTGTTCGCATTCTGTATACTCAATTCTTTAACAGCAAATCTCGTGTCTTGCGTTTGACAGATATTCCAGTGAAATCACCTTTAAAAGCCAACGTCAGTAAAAAGGCTTTGTAGAATCACTCTGTGAATGTCTTTGAAAACACTTCTTAAGTAGGAAAGCATACGTCTTTCATCTGAGTGAAAACTGCATTCTATTCAGTTTTTAGAACTGTGTTGAATGGTTAGGCGATTCACTTGTAGGGAAGTTTTGTTTGCATTCTGTATACTCAGTTCTTTAACAGCAAATTGCGCATCTTGCCTTTGACAGAAATTCCAGTAAAATCACGTTTAAAAGCCAACGCCAGTAAAAAGGCTTGGTAGAATCACTCTGTGAATGTCTTTGAAAACACTTCTTAAGAAGGAAAGCATACGTCTTTCATCTGAGTGAAAACTGCATTCTATTCAGTTTTTAGTACTGTGTTGAATGGTTAGGCGATTCACTTGTAGGGAAGTGTTTGTTCGCATTCTGTATACTCAATTCTTTAACAGCAATTCTCACAGCTTGCGTTTGACAGAAATTCCAGTGAAATCACGTTTAAAAGCCAACGCCAGTAAAAAGGCTTTGTAGAATCACTCTGTGAATGTCTTTGAAAACACTTCTTAAGAAGGAAAGCATACGTCTTTCATCTGAGTGACAACTGCATTCTATTCAGTTTTTAGTACTGTGTTGAATGGTTAGGCAATTCAATTGTAGGAAGCGTTTGTTTGCATTCTGTATGCTCAATTCTTTAACAGCAAATCTCGCGTCTTGCGTTTGACAGAAATTCCAGTGAAATCACGTTTAAAAGCCAACACCGGTAAAAAGGCTTTGTAGAATCACTCTGTGAATGTCTTTGAAAACACTTCTCAAGAAGGAAAGCATATGTCTTTCATCTGAGTGAAAACTGCATTCTATTCAGTTTTTAGTACTGTGTTGAATGGTTAGGCGATTCACTAGTAGGGAAGCGTTTGTTCGCATTCTGTATACTCAATTCTTTAACAGCAAATCTCGGGTCTTGCGTTTGACAGAAATTCCAGAGAAATCACTTTTAAAATCCAACGTCAGTAAAAAGGCTTTGTAGAATCACTCTGTGAATGTCTTTGAAAACACTTCTTAAGAATGAAAGCATACGTCTTTCATCTGAGTGAAAACTGCATTCTATTCAGTTTTTAGTACTGTGTTGAATGGTTAGGCGATTCACTTGTAGGGAAGCGTTGGTTCGCATTCTGTATACTCAATTCTTTAAAAGCAAATTTCGCATCTTGCCTTTGACAGAAATTCCATTGAAATCACGTTTAAAAGCCAACGTCAGTAAAAAGGCTTTGTAGAATCACTCTGTGAATGTCTTTGAAAACACTTCTTAAGAAGGAAAGCATACGTCTTTCATCTGAGTGAAAACTGCATTATATTCAGTTTTTAGTACTGTGTTGAATGGTTAGGCGATTCACTAGTAGGGAAGCGTTTGTTCGCATTCTGTATACTCAATTCTTTAACAGCAAATCTCGGGTCTTGCGTTTGACAGAAATTCCAGAGAAATCACGTTTAAAATCCAACGTCAGTAAAAAGGCTTTGTAGAATCACTCTGTGAATGTCTTTGAAAACACTTCTTAAGAAGGAAAGAATACGTCTTTCATCTGAGTGAAAAATGCATTCTATTCAGTTTTTAGTACTGTGTTGAATGGTTAGGCGATTCACTTGTAGGGAAGCGTTTGTTCGCATTCTCTATACTCAATTCTTTAACAGCAAATCTCGCGGCTTGCGTTTGACAGAAATTACAGTGAAATCACATTTAAAAGCCAACGCCAGTAAAAAGGCTTTGTAGAATCGCTCTGTGAATGTCTTTGAAAACACTTCTTAAGAAGGAAAGCATGCGTCTTTCATCTGAGTGAAAACTGCATTCTATTCAGTTTTTAGAACTGTGTTGAATGGTTAGGCGATTCACTTGTAGGGAAGCGTTTGTTCGCATTCTCTATACTCAATTCTTTAACAGCAAATCTCGCGTCTTGCATTTGACAGAAATTCCAGTGAAATCACATTTAAAAGCCAACGCCAGTAAAAAGGCTTTGTAGAATCACTCTGTGAATGTCTTTGAAAACACTTCTTAAGAAGGAAAGCATACGTCTTTCATCTGAGTGAAAACTGCATTCTATTCAGTTTTTAGAACTGTGTTGAATGGTTAGGCGATTCAATTGTAGGGAAGTTTTGTTTGCATTCTGTATACTCAGTTCTTTAACAGCAAATTGCGCATCTTGCCTTTGACAGAAATTCCAGTAAAATCACGTTTAAAAGCCAACGCCAGTAAAAAGGCTTTGTAGAATCACTCTGTGAATGTCTTTGAAAACACTTCTTAAGAAGGAAAGCATACGTCTTTCATCTGAGTGAAAACTGCATTCTATTCAGTTTTTAGTATTGTGTTGAATGGTTAGGCGATTCACTTGGAGGGAAGCCTTTGTTTGCATTCTGTATACTCAATTCTTTAACAGCAAATCTCTTGTCTTGCTTTTGACAGAAAATCCAGTGAAATCACGTTTAAAAGCCAATGTCAGTAAAAAGGCTTTGTAGAATCACTCTGTGAATGTCTTTGAAAACACTTCTTAAGAAGGAAAGCATAGGTCTTTCATCTGAGTGATAACTGCATTCTATTCAGTTTTTAGTACTGTGTTGAATGGTTAGGCGATTCACTTGTAGGGAAGCATTTGTTCGTATTCTGTATACTCAATTTTTTTACAGCAAATTTCGCATCTTGCGTTTGACAGAATCCAGTGAAATCACGTTTAAAAGCCAACGTCAGTAAAAAGGCTTTGTAGAATCACTCTGTGAATGTCTTTGAAAACACTTCTTAAGAAGGAAAGCATACGTCTTTCATCTGAGTGAAAACTGCATTCTATACAGTTTTTAGTACTGTGTTGAATGGTTAGGCGATTCACTAGTAGGGAAGCGTTTGTTCGCATTCTGTATACTCAATTCTTTAACAGCAAATCTCGGCTCTTGTGTTTGACAGAAATTCCAGAGAAATCACGTTTAAAATCCAACGTCAGTAAAAAGGCTTTGTAGAATCACTCTGTGAATGTCTTTGAAAACACTTCTTAAGAAGGAAAGAATATGTCTTTCATCTGAGTGAAAAATGCATTCTATTCAGTTTTTAGTACTGTGTTGAATGGTTAGGCAAGTCACTTGTAGGGAAGCGTTTGTTCCAATTCTGTATATTCAATTCTTTAACAGCAAATCTCGCATCTTGCATTTGACAGAAATTCCAGTGGAATCACATTTAAAAGCCAACGCCAGTAAAAAGGCTTTGTAGAATCACTCTGTGAATGTCTTTGAAAACACTTCTTAAGAAGGAAAGCATACGTCTTTCATCTGAGTGAAAACTGCATTATATTCAGTTTTTAGTACTGTGTTGAATGGTTAGGCGATTCACTAGTAGGGAAGCGTTTGTTCGCATTCTGTATACTCAATTCTTTAACAGCAAATCTCACGGCTTGCGTTTGACAGAAATTCCAGTGAAATCACGTTTAAAAGCCAACGCCAGTAAAAAAGCTTTGTAGAATCACTCTGTGAATGTCTTTGAAAACACTTCTTAAGTAGGAAAGCATACGTCTTTCATCTGAGTGAAAACTGCATTCTATTCAGTTTTTAGTACTGTGTTGAATGGTTAGGCGATTAAATTGTAGGAAGCGTTTGTTTGCATTCTGTATGCTCAATTCTTTAACAGCAAATCTCGTGTCTTGCAATTGACAGAAATTCCAGTGAAATCACGATTAAAAGCCAACGCCTGTAAAAAGGCTTTGTAGAATCACTCTGTGAATGTCTTTGAAAACACTTCTTAAAAGGAAAACTTACGTCTTTCATCTGAGTGAAAACTGCATTCTATTCAGTTTTTAGTACTGTGTTGAATGGTTAGGCGATTCACTTGTATGGAAGCGTTTGTTCGCATTCTGTATTCTCAATTCTTTAACAGCAAATCTCGCGTCTTCCGTTTGACAGTAATTCCAGTGAAATCATGTTTAAAAGCCAACGTCAGTAAAAAGGCTTTGTAGAATCACTCTGTGAATGTCTTTGAAAACACTTCTTAAGAAGGAAAGCATACGTCTTTCATCTGAGTGACAACTGCATTCTATTCAGTTTTTAGTACTGTGTTGAATGGTTAGGCAATTCAATTGTAGGGAAGCGTTTGTTTGCATTCTGTATGCTCAATTCTTTAACAGCAAATCTCGCGTCTTGCGATTGACAGAAATTCCAGTGAAATCACGTTTAAAAGCCAACACCGGTAAAAAGGCTTTGTAGAATCACTCTGAATGTCTTTGAAAACACTTCTTAAGAAGGAAAGCATACGTCTTTCATCTGAGTGAAAACTGCATTCTATTCAGTTTTTAGTACTGTGTTGAATGGGTAGGCGATTCACTTGTAGGGAAGCGTTTGTTCGCATTCTGTATACTCAATTCTTTAACAGCAAATTTCGCATCTTGCCTTTGACAGAAATTCCAGTGAAATCACGTTTAAAAGCCAACGTCAGTAAAAAGGCTTTGTAGAATCACTCTGTGAATGTCTTTGAAAACACTTCTTAAGAAGGAAAGCATACTTCTTTCATCTGAGTAAAAACTGCATTCTATTCAGTTTTTAGTACTGTGTTGAATGGTTAGGCGATTCACTTGTAGGGAAGCGTTTGTTCGCATTCTGTATACTCAATTCTTTAACAGCAAATCTCGCGTCTTGTGTTTGACAGAAATTCCAGTGAAATTATGTTTAAAAGCCAACGTCAGTAAAAAGGCTTTGTACAATCACTCTGTGAATGTCTCTCGAAACACTTCTTAAGAAGGAAAGCATACGTCTTTCATCTGAGTGAAAACTGCATTCTATTCAGTTTTTAGTACTGTGTTGAATGGTTAGGCGATTAAATTGTAGGAAGCGTTTGTTTGCATTCTGTATGCTCAATTCTTTAACAGCAAATCTCGCGTCTTGCGATTGACAGAAATTCCAGTGAAATCACGTTTAAAAGCCAACGCCTGTAAAAAGGCTTTGTAGAATCACTCTGTGAATGTCTTTGAAAACACTTCTCAAGAAGGAAAGCATACGTCTTTCCTCTGAGTGAAAACTGCATTCTATTCTGTTTTTAGTACTGTGTTGAATGGTTAGGCGATTCACTTGTAGGGAAGCGTTTGTTCGCATTCTGTATACTCAATTCTTTAACAGCAAATTGCGCATCTTGCCTTTGACAGAAATTCCAGTGAAATCACGTTTAAAAGCCAACGTCAATAAAAAGGCTTTGTAGAATCACTCTGTGAATGTCTTTGAAAACACTTCTTAAGAAGGAAAGCATACGTCTTTCATCTGAGTGAAACTGCATTCTATTCAGTTTTTAGTACTGTGTTGAATGGTTAGGCGATTCACTTGTAGGGAAGCGTTTGTTCGCATTCTGTATACTCAATTCTTTAACAGCAAGTCTCGTGTCTTGCGTTTGACAGAAATTCCAGTGAAATCACGTTTAAAAGCCAACGTCAGTAAAAAGGCTTTGTAGAATCACTCTGTGAATGTCTTTGAAAACACTTCTTAAGAAGGAAAGCATACGTCTTTCATCTGAGTGAAAACTGCATTCTATTCAGTTTTTAGTACTGTGTTGAATGGTTAGGCGATTCACTTGTAGGGAAGCATTTGTTTGCATTAAGTATACTCAATTCTTTAACAGCAAATCTCGCGGCTTGCGTTTGACAGAAATTCCAGTGAAATCACGTTTAAAAGCCAAGGCCAGTAAAAAGGCTCTGTAGAATCACTCTGTGAATGTCTTTGAAAACACTTCTTAAGAAGGAAAACATACGTCTTTCATCTGAGTGAAAACTGCATTCTATTCTGTTTTTAGTACTGTGTTGAATGGTTAGGCGATTCACTTGTAGGGAAGTGTTTGTTTGCATTCTGTATACTCAGTTCTTTAACAGCAAATTGCACATCTTTCCTTTGACAGAAATTCCAGTGAAATCACGTTTAAAAGCCAACGCCAGTAAAAAGGCTTTGTAGAATCACTCTGTGAATGTCTTTGAAAAAACTTCTTAAGTAGGAAATCATACGTCTTTCATTTGAGTGAAAACTGCATTCTATTCAGTTTTTAGTACTGTGTTGAATGGTTAGGCAATTCACTGGTAGGGAAGTGTTTGTTCGCATTCTGTATACTCAATTCTTTAACAGCAAATCTCGGGTCTTGCGTTTGACAGAAATTCCAGTGAAATCACGTTTAAAATCCAACGTCAGTAAAAAGGCTTTGTAGAATCACTCTGTGAATGTCTTTGAAAACACTTCTTAAGAAGGAAAGAATACGTCTTTCATCTGAGTGAAAACTGCATTCTATTCAGTTTTTAGAACTGTGTTGAATGGTAACGCGATTCACTTGTAGGGAAGTTTTGTTTGCATTCTGTATACTCAATTCTTTAACATCAAATCTCGCGGCTTGCATTTGACAGAAATTCCAGTGAAATCACGTTTAAAAGCCAAGGCCAGTTAAAAGGCTCTGTAGAATCACTCTGTGAATGTCTTTGAAAACACTTCTTAAGAAGGAAAACATACGTCTTTCATCTGAGTGAAAACTGCATTCTATTCAGTTTTTAGTACTGTGTTGAATGGTTAGGCAATTCAATTGTAGGAAGCGTTTGTTTGCATTCTGTATGCTCTATTCTTTAACAGAAAATTTCGTATCTTGCCTTTGACAGAAATTCCAGTGAAATCACGTTTAAAATCCAACGCCAGTAAAAAGGCTTTGTAGAATCACTCTGTGAATGTCTTTGAAAAAACTTCTTAAGTAGGAAATCATACGTCTTTCATTTGATTGAAAACTGCATTCTATTCAGTTTTTAGTACTGTGTTGAATGGTTAGGCAATTCACTTGGAGGGAAACGTTTGTTTGCATTCTGTATACTCAATTCTTTAACAGAAAATCTCGTGTCTTGCTTTTGACAGAAATTCCAGTGAAATCACGTTTAAAAGCCAACGTCAGTAAAAAGGCTTTGTAGAAACACTCTGTGAATGTCTTTGAAAACACATCTTAAGAAGGAGAGCATAAGTCTTTCATCTGAGTGAAAACTGCATTCTATTCAGTTTTTAGTACTGTGTTGAATGGTTAGGCGATTCACTTGTAGGGAAGCATTTGTTCTCATTCTGTATACTCAATTCTTTAACAGCAAATCTTGCATCTTGCGTTTGACAGAAATTCCAGTGAAATCACGTTTAAAAGCCAACGCCAGTAAAAAGGCTTTGTAGAATCACTCTGCGAATGTCTTTGAAAACACTTCTTAAGAAGGAAAGCATATGTATTTCATCTGAGTGATAACTGCATTCTATTCAGTTTTTAGTACTGTGTTGAATGGTTAGGCGATTCACTTGGAGGGAAGCGTTTGTTCGCATTCTGTATATTCAATTCTTTAACAGCAAATCTCGTGTCTTGCTTTTGACAGAAATTCCAGTGAAATCACGTTTAAAAGCCAACGTCAGTAAAAAGGCTTTGTAGAATCACTCTGTGAATGTCTTTGAAAACACTTCTTAAGAAGGAAAGCATACGTCTTTCATCTGAGTGAAAACTGCATTCTATTAAATTTTTAGTACTGTGTTGAATGGTTAGGCAATTCACTGGTAGGGAAGCGTTTGTTCGCATTCTGTATACTCAATTCTTTAACAGCAAATCTCGCGGCTTGCGTTTGACAGAAATTCCAGTGAAATCACGTTTAAAAGCCAACGTCAGTAAAAAGGCTTTGTAGAAACACTCTGTGAATGTCTTTGAAAACACATCTTAAGAAGGAGAGCATAAGTCTTTCATCTGAGTGAAAACTGCATTCTATTCAGTTTTTAATACTGTGTTGAATGGTTAGGCGATTCACTTGTAGGGAAGCATTTGTTCTCATTCTGTATACTCAATTCTTTAACAGCAAATCTTGCATCTTGCGTTTGACAGAAATTCCAGTGAAATCACGTTTAAAAGCCAACGCCAGTAAAAAGGCTTTGTAGAATAACTCTGCGAATGTCTTTGAAAACACTTCTTAAGAAGGAAAGCATATGTATTTCATCTGAGTGATAACTGCATTCTATTCAGTTTTTAGTACTGTGTTGAATGGTTAGGCGATTCACTTGGAGGGAAGCGTTTGTTCGCATTCTGTATATTCAATTCTTTAACAGCAAATCTCGTGTCTTGCTTTTGACAGAAATTCCAGTGAAATCACGTTTAAAAGCCAAGTCAGTAAAAAGGCTTTGTAGAATCACTCTGTGAATGTCTTTGAAAACACTTCTTAAGAAGGAAAGCATACGTCTTTCATCTGAGTGAAAACTGCATTCTATTAAATTTTTAGTACTGTGTTGAATGGTTAGGCAATTCACTGGTAGGGAAGCGTTTGTTCGCATTCTGTATACTCAATTCTTTAACAGCAAATCTCGCGGCTTGCGTTTGACAGAAATTCCAGAGAAATCAAGTTTAAAATCCAACGTCAGTAAAAAGGCTTTGTAGAATCACTCTGTGAATGTCTTTGAAAACACTTCTTAAGAAGGAAAGCATACGTCTTTCATCTGAGTGAAAAATGCATTCTATTCAGTTTTTAGTACTGTGTTGAATGGTTAGGCGAGTCACTTGTAGGGAAGCGTTTGTTCCAATTCTGTATACTCAATTCTTTAACAGCAAATCTCGCATCTTGCATTTGACAGAAATTCCAGTGAAATCACATTTAAAAGCCAACGCCAGTAAAAAGGCTTTGTAGAATCACTCTGTGAATGTCTTTGAAAACACTTCTTAAGAAGGAAAGCATATGTCTTTCATCTGAGTGAAAACTGCATTCTATTCAGTTTTTTGTACTGTGTTGAATGGTTAGGCGATTCACTTGTAGGGAAGTGTTTGTTTGCATTCTGTATACTCAATTCTTTAACAGCAAATTGCGCATCTTGCCTTTGACAGAAATTCCAGTGAAATCACGTTTATAAGCCAAAGTCAGTAAAAAGGCTTTGTAGAATCACTCTGTGAATGTCTTTGAAAACACTTCTTAAGAAGGAAAGCATACGTCTTTCATCTGAGTGAAACTGCATTCTATTCAGTTTTTAGTACTGTGTTGAATGGTTAGGCGATTCACTTGTAGGGAAGCATTTGTTCGCATTCTGTATACTCAATTCTTTAACAGCAAGTCTCGTGTCTTGCGTTTGACAGAAATTCCAGTGAAATCACGTTTAAAAGCCAACGTCAGTAAAAAGGCTTTGTAGAATCACTCTGTGAATGTCTTTGAAAACACTTCTTAAGAAGGAAAGCATACGTTTTTCATCTGAGTGAAACCTGCATTCTATTCAGTTTTTAGTACTGTGTTGAATGGTTATTCGATTCACTTGTAGGGAAGCATTTGTTCGCATTATGTATACTCAATTCTTTAACAGCAAATCTCGCGGCTTGCGTTTGACAGAAATTCCAGTGAAATCACGTTTAAAAGCCAAGGCCAGTAAAAAGGCTCTGTAGAATCACTCTGTGAATGTCTTTGAAAACACTTCTTAAGAAGGAAAGCATACGTCTTTCATCTGAGTGAAAACTGCATTCTATTCTGTTTTTAGTACTTTGTTGAATGGTTAGGCGATTCACTTGTAGGGAAGTGTTTGTTTCCATTCTGTATACTCAGTTCTTTAACAGCAAATCTCGGGTCTTGCGTTTGACAGAAATTCCAGTGAAATCACATTTAAAAGCCAACGCCAGTAAAAAGGCTTTGTAGAATCACTCTTTGAATGTCTTTGAAAACACTTCTTAAGAAGGAAAGCATATGTCTTTCATCTGAGTGAAAACTGCATTCTATTCAGTTTTTTGTACTGTGTTTAATGGTTAGGCGATTCACTTGTAGGGAAGTGTTTGTTTGCATTCTGTATACTCAATTCTTTAACAGCAAATTGCGCATCTTGCCTTTGACAGAAATTCCAGTGAAATCACGTTTAAAAGCCAACGTCAGTAAAAAGGCTTTGTAGAATCACTCTGTGAATGTCTTTGAAAACACTTCTTAAGTAGGAAAGCATACGTCTTTCATCTGGGTGAAAACTGCATTCTATTCAGTTTTTAGTACTGTGTTGAATGGTTAGGCGATTCACTTGGAGGGAAACGTTTGTTTGCATTCTGTATACTCAATTCTTTAACAGAAAATCTCGTGTCTTGCTTTTGACAGAAATTCCAGTGAAATCACGTTTAAAAGCCAACGTCAGTAAAAAGGCTTTGTAGAAACACTCTGTGAATGTCTTTGAAAACACATCTTAAGAAGGAGAGCATAAGTCTTTCATCTGAGTGAAAACTGCATTCTATTCAGTTTTTAGTACTGTGTTGAATGGTTAGGCGATTCACTTGTAGGGAAGCATTTGTTCTCATTCTGTATACTCAATTCTTTAACAGCAAATCTTGCATCTTGCGTTTGACAGAAATTCCAGTGAAATCACGTTTAAAAGCCAACGCCAGTAAAAAGGCTTTGTAGAATCACTCTGCGAAAGTCTTTGAAAACACTTCTTAAGAAGGAAAGCATACGTCTTTCATCTGAGTGAAAACTGCATTCTATTCAGTTTTTAGTACTGTGTTGAATGGTTAGGCGATTCACTTGTAGGGAAGCGTTTGTTCGCATTCTGTATACTCAATTCTTTAAAAGCAAATTTCGCATCTTGCCTTTGACAGAATCCAGTGAAATCACGTTTAAAAGCCAACGTCAGTAAAAAGGCTTTGTAGAATCACTCTGTGAATGTCTTTGAAAACACTTCTTAAGAAGGAAAGCATACGTCTTTCATCTGAGTGAAAACTGCATTCTATTCAGTTTTTAGTACTGTGTTGAATGGTTAGGCGATTCACTAGTAGGGAAGCGTTTGTTCGCATTCTGTATACTCAATTCTTTAACAGCAAATCTCGGGTCTTGCATTTGACAGAAATTCCAGAGAAATCACGTTTAAAATCCAACGTCAGTAAAAAGGCTTTGTAGAATCACTCTGTGAATGTTTTTGAAAACACTTCTTAAGAAGGAAAGAATATGTCTTTCATCTGAGTGAAAAATGCATTCTATTCAGTTTTTAGTACTGTGTTGAATGGTTAGGCGAGTCACTTGTAGGGAAGCGTTTGTTCCAATTCTGTATATTCAATTCTTTAACAGCAAATCTCGCATCTTGCATTTGACAGAAATTCCAGTGGAATCACATTTAAAAGCCAACGCCAGTAAAAAGGCTTTGTAGAATCACTCTGTGAATGTCTTTGAAAACACTTCTTAAGAAGGAAAGCATACGTCTTTTATCTGAGTGAAAACTGCATTCTATTCAGTTTTTTGTACTGTGTTGAATGGTTAGGCGATTCACTTGTAGGGAAGTGTTTGTTTGCATTCTGTATACTCAATTCTTTAACAGCAAATTTCACATCTTGCCTTTGACAGAAATTCCAGTGAAATCACGTTTAAAAGCCAACGTCAGTAAAAAGGCTTTGTAGAATCACTCTGTGAATGTCTTTTAAAACACTTCTTAAGAAGGAAAGCATACGTCTTTCATCTGAGTGAAACGGCATTCTATTCAGTTTTTAGTACTGTGTTGAATGGTTAGGCGATTCACTTGTAGGGAAGCGTTTGTTCGCATTCTGTATACTCAATTCTTTAACAGCAAATCTCGTGTCTTGCGTTTGACAGATATTCCAGTGAAATCACCTTTAAAAGCCAACGTCAGTAAAAAGGCTTTGTAGAATCACTCTGTGAATGTCTTTGAAAACACTTCTTAAGTAGGAAAGCATACGTCTTTCATCTGAGTGAAAACTGCATTCTATTCAGTTTTTAGAACTGTGTTGAATGGTTAGGCGATTCACTTGTAGGGAAGTTTTGTTTGCATTCTGTATACTCAGTTCTTTAACAGCAAATTGCGCATCTTGCCTTTGACAGAAATTCCAGTAAAATCACGTTTAAAAGCCAACGCCAGTAAAAAGGCTTTGTAGAATCACTCTGTGAATGTCTTTGAAAACACTTCTTAAGAAGGAAAGCATACGTCTTTCATCTGAGTGAAAACTGCATTCTATTCAGTTTTTAGTACTGTGTTGAATGGTTAGGCGATTCACTTGTAGGGAAGTGTTTGTTCGCATTCTGTATACTCAATTCTTTAACAGCAAATCTCACAGCTTGCGTTTGACAGAAATTCCAGTGAAATCACGTTTAAAAGCCAACGCCAGTAAAAAGGCTTTGTAGAATCACTCTGTGAATGTCTTTGAAAACACTTCTTAAGAAGGAAAGCATACGTCTTTCATCTGAGTGACAACTGCATTCTATTCAGTTTTTAGTACTGTGTTGAATGGTTAGGCAATTCAATTGTAGGAAGCGTTTCTTTGCATTCTGTATGCTCAATTCTTTAACAGCAAATCTCGCGTCTTGCGTTTGACAGAAATTCCAGTGAAATCACGTTTAAAAGCCAACACCGGTAAAAAGGCTTTGTAGAATCACTCTGTGAATGTCTTTGAAAACACTTCTCAAGAAGGAAAGCATACGTCTTTCATCTGAGTGAAAACTGCATTCTATTCAGTTTTTAGTACTGTGTTGAATGGTTAGGCGATTCACTAGTAGGGAAGCGTTTGTTCGCATTCTGTATACTCAATTTTTTAACAGCAAATCTCGGGTCTTGCGTTTGACAGAAATTCCAGAGAAATCACTTTTAAAATCCAACGTCAGTAAAAAGGCTTTGTAGAATCACTCTGTGAATGTCTTTGAAAACACTTCTTAAGAATGAAAGCATACGTCTTTCATCTGAGTGAAAACTGCATTCTATTCAGTTTTTAGTACTGTGTTGAATGGTTAGGCGATTCACTTGTAGGGAAGCGTTGGTTCGCATTCTGTATACTCAATTCTTTAAAAGCAAATTTCGCATCTTGCCTTTGACAGAAATTCCATTGAAATCACGTTTAAAAGCCAACGTCAGTAAAAAGGCTTTGTAGAATCACTCTGTGAATGTCTTTGAAAGCACTTCTTAAGAAGGAAAGCATACGTCTTTCATCTGAGTGAAAACTGCATTATATTCAGTTTTTAGTACTGTGTTGAATGGTTAGGCGATTCACTAGTAGGGAAGCGTTTGTTCGCATTCTGTATACTCAATTCTTTAACAGCAAATCTCAGGTCTTGCGTTTGACAGAAATTCCAGAGAAATCACGTTTAAAATCCAACGTCAGTAAAAAGGCTTTGTAGAATCACTCTGTGAATGTCTTTGAAAACACTTCTTAAGAAGGAAAGAATACGTCTTTCATCTGAGTGAAAAATGCATTCTATTCAGTTTTTAGTACTGTGTTGAATGGTTAGGCGAGTCGCTTGTAGGGAAGTGTTTGTTCCAATTCTGTATATTCAATTCTTTATCAGCAAATCTCGCATCTTGCATTTTACAGAAATTCCAGTGAAATCACATTTAAAAGCCAACGCCAGTAAAAAGGCTTTGTAGAATCACTCTGTGAATGTCTTTGAAAACACTTCTTAAGAAGGAAAGCATACATCTTTCATCTGAGTGAAAACTGCATTCTATTCAGTTTTTTGTACTGTGTTGAATGGTTAGGCGATTCACTTGTAGGGAAGTGTTTGTTTGCATTCTGTATACTCAATTCTTTAACAGCAAATTTCACATCTTGCCTTTGACAGAAATTCCAGTGAAATCACGTTTAAAAGCCAACGTCAGTAAAAAGGCTTTGTAGAATCACTCTGTGAATGTCTTTGAAAACACTTCTTAAGAAGGAAAGCATACATCTTTCATCTGAGTGAAAACTGCATTCTATTCAGTTTTTAGTACTGTGTTGAATGGTTAGGCGATTCACTTGTAGGGAAGCGTTTGTTCGCATTCTCTATACTCAATTCTTTAACAGCAAATCTCGCGGCTTGCGTTTGACAGAAATTACAGTGAAATCACATTTAAAAGCCAACGCCAGTAAAAAGGCTTTGTAGAATCACTCTGTGAATGTCTTTGAAAACACTTCTTAAGAAGGAAAGCATGCGTCTTTCATCTGAGTGAAAACTGCATTCTATTCAGTTTTTAGAACTGTGTTGAATGGTTAGGCGATTCACTTGTAGGGAAGCGTTTGTTCGCATTCTCTATACTCAATTCTTTAACAGCAAATCTCGCGTCTTGCATTTGACAGAAATTCCAGTGAAATCACATTTAAAAGCCAACGCCAGTAAAAAGGCTTTGTAGAATCACTCTGTGAATGTCTTTGAAAACACTTCTTAAGAAGGAAAGCATACGTCTTTCATCTGAGTGAAAACTGCATTCTATTCAGTTTTTAGAACTGTGTTGAATGGTTAGGCGATTCAATTGTAGGGAAGTTTTGTTTGCATTCTGTATACTCAGTTCTTTAACAGCAAATTGCGCATCTTGCCTTTGACAGAAATTCCAGTAAAATCACGTTTAAAAGCCAACGCCAGTAAAAAGGCTTTGTAGAATCACTCTGTGAATGTCTTTGAAAACACTTCTTAAGAAGGAAAGCATACGTCTTTCATCTGAGTGAAAACTGCATTCTATTCAGTTTTTAGTATTGTGTTGAATGGTTAGGCGATTCACTTGGAGGGAAGCCTTTGTTTGCATTCTGTATACTCAATTCTTTAACAGCAAATCTCGTGTCTTGCTTTTGACAGAAAATCCAGTGAAATCACGTTTAAAAGCCAATGTCAGTAAAAAGGCTTTGTAGAATCACTCTGTGAATGTCTTTGAAAACACTTCTTAAGAAGGAAAGCATACGTCTTTCATCTGAGTGATAACTGCATTCTATTCAGTTTTTAGTACTGTGTTGAATGGTTAGGCGATTCACTTGTAGGGAAGCATTTGTTCGTATTCTGTATACTCAATTTTTTTACAGCAAATTTCGCATCTTGCGTTTGACAGAATCCAGTGAAATCACGTTTAAAAGCCAACGTCAGTAAAAAGGCTTTGTAGAATCACTCTGTGAATGTCTTTGAAAACACTTCTTAAGAAGGAAAGCATACGTCTTTCATCTGAGTGAAAACTGCATTCTATACAGTTTTTAGTACTGTGTTGAATGGTTAGGCGATTCACTAGTAGGGAAGCGTTTGTTCGCATTCTGTATACTCAATTCTTTAACAGCAAATCTCGGCTCTTGTGTTTGACAGAAATTCCAGAGAAATCACGTTTAAAATCCAACGTCAGTAAAAAGGCTTTGTAGAATCACTCTGTGAATGTCTTTGAAAACACTTCTTAAGAAGGAAAGAATATGTCTTTCATCTGAGTGAAAAATGCATTCTATTCAGTTTTTAGTACTGTGTTGAATGGTTAGGCGAGTCACTTGTAGGGAAGCGTTTGTTCCAATTCTGTATATTCAATTCTTTAACAGCAAATCTCGCCTCTTGCATTTGACAGAAATTCCAGTGGAATCACATTTAAAAGCCAACGCCAGTAAAAAGGCTTTGTAGAATCACTCTGTGAATGTCTTTGAAAACACTTCTTAAGAAGGAAAGCATACATCTTTCATCTGAGTGAAAACTGCATTCTATTCAGTTTTTAGAACTGTGTTGAATGGTTAGGCGATTCACTTGTAGGGAAGTTTTGTTTGCATTCTGTATACTGAGTTCTTTAACAGCAAATTGCGCATCTTGCCTTTGACAGAAATTCCAGTAAAATCACGTTTAAAAGCCAACGCCAGTAAAAAGGCTTTGTAGAATCACTCTGTGAATGTCTTTGAAAACACTTCTTAAGAAGGAAAGCATACGTCTTTCATCTGAGTGAAAACTGCATTCTATTCAGTTTTTAGTACTGTGTTGAATGGTTAGGCGATTCACTTGTAGGGAAGTGTTTGTTCGCATTCTGTATACTCAATTCTTTAACAGCAAATCTCACAGCTTGCGTTTGACAGAAATTCCAGTGAAATCACGTTTAAAAGCCAACGCCAGTAAAAAGGCTTTGTAGAATCACTCTGTGAATGTCTTTGAAAACACTTCTTAAGAAGGAAAGCATACGTCTTTCATCTGAGTGACAACTGCATTCTATTCAGTTTTTAGTACTGTGTTGAATGGTTAGGCAATTCAATTGTAGGAAGCGTTTGTTTGCATTCTGTATGCTCAATTCTTTAACAGCAAATCTCGCGTCTTGCGTTTGACAGAAATTCCAGTGAAATCACGTTTAAAAGCCAACACCGGTAAAAAGGCTTTGTAGAATCACTCTGTGAATGTCTTTGAAAACACTTCTCAAGAATGAAAGCATACGTCTTTCATCTGAGTGAAAACTGCATTCTATTCAGTTTTTAGTACTGTGTTGAATGGTTAGGCGATTCACTAGTAGGGAAGCGTTTGTTCGCATTCTGTATACTCAATTCTTTAACAGCAAATCTCGGGTCTTGCGTTTGACAGAAATTCCAGAGAAATCACTTTTAAAATCCAACGTCAGTAAAAAGGCTTTGTAGAATCACTCTGTGAATGTCTTTGAAAACACTTCTTAAGAATGAAAGCATACGTCTTTCATCTGAGTGAAAACTGCATTCTATTCAGTTTTTAGTACTGTGTTGAATGGTTAGGCGATTCACTTGTAGGGAAGCGTTTGTTCGCATTCTGTATACTCAATTCTTTAAAAGCAAATTTCGCATCTTGCCTTTGACAGAAATTCCAGTGAAATCACGTTTAAAAGCCAACGTCAGTAAAAAGGCTTTGTAGAATCACTCTGTGAATGTCTTTGAAAACACTTCTTAAGAAGGAAAGCATACGTCTTTCATCTGAGTGAAAACTGCATTATATTCAGTTTTTAGTACTGTGTTGAATGGTTAGGCGATTCACTAGTAGGGAAGCATTTGTTCGCATTCTGTATACTCAATTCTTTAACAGCAAATCTCGGGTCTTGCGTTTGACAGAAATTCCAGAGAAATCACGTTTAAAATCCAACGTCAGTAAAAAGGCTTTGTAGAATCACTCTGTGAATGTCTTTGAAAACACTTCTTAAGAAGGAAAGAATATGTCTTTCATCTGAGTGAAAAATGCATTCTATTCAGTTTTTAGTACTGTGTTGAATGGTTAGGCGATTCACTTGTAGGGAAGCGTTTGTTCCAATTCTGTATATTCAATTCTTTAACAGCAAATCTCGCATCTTGCATTTGACAGAAATTCCAGTGGAATCACATTTAAAAGCCAACGCCAGTAAAAAGGCTTTGTAGAATCACTCTGTGAATGTCTTTGAAAACACTTCTTAAGAAGGAAAGCATACATCTTTCATCTGAGTGAAAACTGCATTCTATTCAGTTTTTTGTACTGTGTTGAATGGTTAGGCGATTCACTTGTAGGGAAGTGTTTGTTTGCATTCTGTATACTCAATTCTTTAACAGCAAATTTCACATCTTGCCTTTGACAGAAATTCCAGTGAAATCACGTTTAAAAGCCAACGTCAGTAAAAAGGCTTTGTAGAATCACTCTGTGAATGTCTTTGAAAACACTTCCTAAGAAGGAAAGCATACGTCTTTCATCTGAGTGAAACTGCATTCTATTCAGTTTTTAGTACTGTGTTGAATGGTTAGGCGATTCACTTGTAGGGAAGCGTTTGTTCGCATTCTGTATACTCAATTCTTTAACAGCAAATCTCGTGTCTTGTGTTTGACAGATATTCCAGTGAAATCACGTTTAAAAGCCAACGTCAGTAAAAAGGCTTTGTAGAATCACTCTGTGAATGTCTTTGAAAACACTTCTTAAGTAGGAAAGCATACATCTTTCATCTGAGTGAAAACTGCATTCTATTCAGTTTTTAGAACTGTGTTGAATGGTTAGGCGATTCACTTGTAGGGAAGTTTTGTTTGCATTCTGTATACTGAGTTCTTTAACAGCAAATTGCGCATCTTGCCTTTGACAGAAATTCCAGTAAAATCACGTTTAAAAGCCAACGCCAGTAAAAAGGCTTTGTAGAATCACTCTGTGAATGTCTTTGAAAACACTTCTTAAGAAGGAAAGCATACGTCTTTCATCTGAGTGAAAACTGCATTCTATTCAGTTTTTAGTACTGTGTTGAATGGTTAGGCGATTCACTTGTAGGGAAGTGTTTGTTCGCATTCTGTATACTCAATTCTTTAACAGCAAATCTCACAGCTTGCGTTTGACAGAAATTCCAGTGAAATCACGTTTAAAAGCCAACGCCAGTAAAAAGGCTTTGTAGAATCACTCTGTGAATGTCTTTGAAAACACTTCTTAAGAAGGAAAGCATACGTCTTTCATCTGAGTGACAACTGCATTCTATTCAGTTTTTAGTACTGTGTTGAATGGTTAGGCAATTCAATTGTAGGAAGCGTTTGTTTGCATTCTGTATGCTCAATTCTTTAACAGCAAATCTCGCGTCTTGCGTTTGACAGAAATTCCAGTGAAATCACGTTTAAAAGCCAACACCGGTAAAAAGGCTTTGTAGAATCACTCTGTGAATGTCTTTGAAAACACTTCTCAAGAAGGAAAGCATACGTCTTTCATCTGAGTGAAAACTGCATTCTATTCAGTTTTTAGTACTGTGTTGAATGGTTAGGCGATTCACTAGTAGGGAAGCGTTTGTTCGCATTCTGTATACTCAATTCTTTAACAGCAAATCTCGGGTCTTGCGTTTGACAGAAATTCCAGAGAAATCACTTTTAAAATCCAACGTCAGTAAAAAGGCTTTGTAGAATCACTCTGTGAATGTCTTTGAAAACACTTCTTAAGAATGAAAGCATACGTCTTTCATCTGAGTGAAAACTGCATTCTATTCAGTTTTTAGTACTGTGTTGAATGGTTAGGCGATTCACTTGTAGGGAAGCGTTTGTTCGCATTCTGTATACTCAATTCTTTAAAAGCAAATTTCGCATCTTGCCTTTGACAGAAATTCCAGTGAAATCACGTTTAAAAGCCAACGTCAGTAAAAAGGCTTTGTAGAATCACTCTGTGAATGTCTTTGAAAACACTTCTTAAGAAGGAAAGCATACGTCTTTCATCTGAGTGAAAACTGCATTATATTCAGTTTTTAGTACTGTGTTGAATGGTTAGGCGATTCACTAGTAGGGAAGCATTTGTTCGCATTCTGTATACTCAATTCTTTAACAGCAAATCTCGGGTCTTGCGTTTGACAGAAATTCCAGAGAAATCACGTTTAAAATCCAACGTCAGTAAAAAGGCTTTGTAGAATCACTCTGTGAATGTCTTTGAAAACACTTCTTAAGAAGGAAAGAATACGTCTTTCATCTGAGTGAAAAATGCATTCTATTCAGTTTTTAGTACTGTGTTGAATGGTTAGGCGAGTCACTTGTAGGGAAGTGTTTGTTCCAATTCTGTATATTCAATTCTTTAACAGCAAATCTCGCATCTTGCATTTTACAGAAATTCCAGTGAAATCACATTTAAAAGCCAACGCCAGTAAAAAGGCTTTGTAGAATCACTCTGTGAATGTCTTTGAAAACACTTCTTAAGAAGGAAAGCATACATCTTTCATCTGAGTGAAAACTGCATTCTATTCAGTTTTTTGCACTGTGTTGAATGGTTAGGCGATTCACTTGTAGGGAAGTGTTTGTTTGCATTCTGTATACTCAATTCTTTAACAGCAAATTTCACATCATGCCTTTGACAGAAATTCCAGTGAAATCACGTTTAAAAGCCAACGTCAGTAAAAAGGCTTTGTAGAATCACTCTGTGAATGTCTTTGAAAACACTTCTTAAGAAGGAAAGCATACATCTTTCATCTGAGTGAAAACTGCATTCTATTCAGTTTTTAGTACTGTGTTGAATGGTTAGGCGATTCACTTGTAGGGAAGCGTTTGTTCGCATTCTCTATACTCAATTCTTTAACAGCAAATCTCGCGGCTTGCGTTTGACAGAAATTACAGTGAAATCACATTTAAAAGCCAACGCCAGTAAAAAGGCTTTGTAGAATCACTCTGTGAATGTCTTTGAAAACACTTCTTAAGAAGGAAAGCATGCGTCTTTCATCTGAGTGAAAACTGCATTCTATTCAGTTTTTAGAACTGTGTTGAATGGTTAGGGGATTCACTTTTAGGGAAGCGTTTGTTCGCATTCTCTATACTCAATTCTTTAACAGCAAATCTCGCGTCTTGCATTTGACAGAAATTCCAGTGAAATCACATTTAAAAGCCAACGCCAGTAAAAAGGCTTTGTAGAATCACTCTGTGAATGTCTTTGAAAACACTTCTTAAGAAGGAAAGCATACGTCTTTCATCTGAGTGAAAACTGCATTCTATTCAGTTTTTAGAACTGTGTTGAATGGTTAGGCGATTCAATTGTAGGGAAGTTTTGTTTGCATTCTGTATACTCAGTTCTTTAACAGCAAATTGCGCATCTTGCCTTTGACAGAAATTCCAGTAAAATCACGTTTAAAAGCCAACGCCAGTAAAAAGGCTTTGTAGAATCACTCTGTGAATGTCTTTGAAAACACTTCTTAAGAAGGAAAGCATACGTCTTTCATCTGAGTGAAAACTGCATTCTATTCAGTTTTTAGTACTGTGTTGAGTGGTTAGGCGATTCACTAGTAGGGAAGCGTTTGTTCGCATTCTGTATACTCAATTCTTTAACAGCAAATCTCGGGTCTTGCGTTTGACAGAAATTCCAGAGAAATCACGTTTAAAATCCAACGTCAGTAAAAAGGCTTTGTAGCATCACTCTGTGAATGTCTTTGAAAACACTTCTTAAGAAGGAAAGAATACGTCTTTCATCTGAGTGGAAAATGCATTCTATTAAGTTTTTAGTACTGTGTTGAATGGTTAGGCGAGTCAATTGTAGGGAAGCGTTTGTTCCAATTCTGTATACTCAATTCTTTAACAGCAAATCTCGCATCTTGCATTTGACAGAAATTCCAGTGAAATCACATTTAAAAGCCAACACCAGTAAAAAGGCTTTGTAGAATCACTCTGTGAATGTCTTTGAAAACACTTCTTAAGAAGGAAAGCATACGTCTTTCATCTGAGTGAAAACTGCATTCTATTCAGTTTTTTGTACTGTGTTGAATGGTTAGGCGATTCACTTGTAGTGAAGTGTTTGTTTGCATTCTGTATACTCAATTCTTTAACAGCAAATTGCGCATCTTGCCTTTGACAGAAATTCCAGTGAAATCACGTTTAAAAGCCAACGTCAGTAAAAAGGCTTTGTAGAATCACTCTGTGAATGTCTTTGAAAACACTTCTTAAGAAGGAAAGCATACGTCTTTCATCTGAGTGAAAACTGCATTCTATTCAGTTTTTAGTACTGTGTTGAATGGTTAGGCGATTCACTTGTAGGGAAGCGTTTGTTCGCATTCTGTATACTCAATTCTTTAACAACAAATTGCGCATCTTGCCTTTGACAGAAATTCCAGTGAAATCACGTTTAAAAGCCAACATCAGTAAAAAGGCTTTGTATAATCACCCTGTAAATGTCTTTGAAAACACTTCTTAAGAAGGAAAGCATACGTCTTTCATCTGAGTGAAAACTGCATTCTATTCAGTTTTTAGTACTGTGTTGAATGGTTAGGCGATTCACTTGTAGGGAAGCGTTTGTTCGCATTCTCTATACTCAATTCTGTAACAGCAAATCTCGGGTCTTGCGTTTGACAGAAATTCCAGAGAAATCACGTTTAAAATCCAACGTCAGTAAAAAGGCTTTGTAGAATCACTCTGTGAATGTCTTTGAAAACACTTCTTAAGAAGGAAAGAATACGTCTTTCATCTGAGTGAAAAATGCATTCTATTCAGTTTTTAGTACTGTGTTGAATGGTTAGGCGAGTCACTTGTAGGGAAGTGTTTGTTCCAATTCTGTATATTCAATTCTTTAACAGCAAATCTCGCATCTTGCATTTGACAGAAATTCCAGTGAAATCACATTTAAAAGCCAACGCCAGTAAAAAGGCTTTGTAGAATCACTCGGTGAATGTCTTTGAAAACACTTCTTAAGAAGGAAAGCATACATCTTTCATCTGAGTGAAAACTGCATTCTATTCAGTTTTTTGTACTGTGTTGAATGGTTAGGCGATTCACTTGTAGGAGAGTGTTTGTTTGCATTCTGTATACTCAATTCTTTAACAGCAAATTTCACATCTTGCCTTTGACAGAAATTCCAGTGAAATCACGTTTAAAAGCCAACGTCAGTAAAAAGGCTTTGTAGAATCACTCTGCGAATGTCTTTGAAAACACTTCTTAAGAAGGAAAGCATACGTCTTTCATCTGAGTGAAACTGCATTCTATTCAGTTTTTAGTACTGTGTTGAATGGTTAGGCGATTAACTTGTAGGGAAGCATTTGTTCGTATTCTGTATACTCAATTTTTTTACAGCAAATCTCGTGTCTTGTCTTTGACAGAAATTCCAGTGAAATCACGTAAAAGCCAACACCGGTAAAAAGGCTTTGTAGAATCACTCTGTGAATGTCTTTGAAAACACTTCTTAAGAAGGAAAGCATACGTCTTTCATCTGAGTGAAAACTGCATTCTATTCAGTTTTTAGTACTGTGTTGAATGGTTAGGCAATTCACTTGTAGGGAAGCATTTGTTCGCATTCTGTTTACTCAATTCTTTAACAACAAATTGCGCATCTTGCCTTTGACAGAAATTCCAGTGAAATCACGTTTAAAAGCCAACATCAGTAAAAAGGCTTTGTAGAATCACCCTGTAAATGTCTTTGAAACACTTCTTAAGAAGGAAAGCATACGTCTTTCATCTGAGTGAAAACTGCATTCTATTCAGTTTTTAGTACTGTGTTGAATGGTTAGGCGATTCACTTGTAGGGAAGCGTTTGTTCGCATTCTGTGTACTCAATTCTTTAACAGCAAATCTCACAGCTTGCGTTTGACAGAAATTCCAGTGAAATCACGTTTAAAAGCCAACGCCAGTAAAAAGGCTTTGTAGAATCACTCTGTGAATGTCTTTGAAAACAATTCTTAAGAAGGAAAGCATACGTCTTTCATCTGAGTGAAAACTGCATTTTATTCAGTTTTTATCCTGTGTTGAATGGTTAGGCAATTCAATTGTAGGAAGCGTTTGTTTGCATTCTGTATGCTCAATTCTTTAAAAGCAAATTTCGCATATTGCCTTTGACAGAAATTCCAGTGAAATCACGTTTAAAAGCCAACGTCAGTAAAAAGGCTTTGTAGAATCACTCTGTGAATGTCTTTGAAAACACTTCTCAAGAAGGAAAGCATACGTCTTTCATCTGAGTGAAAACTGCATTCTATTCAGTTTTTAGTACTGTGTTGAATGGTTAGGCGATTCACTAGTAGGGAAGCGTTTGTTCCAATTCTGTATACTCAATTCTTTAACAGCAAATCTCGCGTTGCATTTGACAGAAATTCCAGTGAAATCACATTTAAAAGCCAACTCCAGTAAAAAGGCTTTGTAGAATCACTGTGAATGTCTTTGAAAACACTTCTTAAGAAGGAAAGCATACGTCTTTCATCTGAGTGAAAACTGCATTCTATTCAGTTTTTAGAACTGTGTTGAATGGTTAGGCGATTAACTTGTAGGGAAGTTTTGTTTGCATTCTGTATACTCAGTTCTTTAACAGCAAATTGCGCATCTTGCCTTTGACAGAAATTCCAGTAAAATCACGTTTAAAAGCCAACGCCAGTAAAAAGGCTTTGTAGAATCACTCTGTGAATGTCTTTGAAAACACTTCTTAAGAAGGAAAGCATATGTCTTTCATCTGAGTGAAAACTGCATTCTATTCAGTTTTTAGTATTGTGTTGAATGGTTAGGCGATTCACTTGGAGGGAAGCCTTTGTTTGCATTCTGTATACTCAATTCTTTAACAGCAAATCTCGTGTCTTGCTTTTGACAGAAATTCCAGTGAAATCACGTTTAAAAGCCAATGTCAGTAAAAAGGCTTTGTAGAATCACTCTGTGAATGTCTTTGAAAACACTTCTTAAGAAGGAAAGCATACGTCTTTCATCTGAGTGATAACTGCATTCTATTCAGTTTTTAGTACTGTGTTGAATGGTTAGGCGATTCACTTGTAGGGAAGCATTTGTTCGTATTCTGTATACTCAATTTTTTTACAGCAAATCTCGCGTCTTGTCTTTGACAGAAATTCCAGTGAAATCACGTAAAAGCCAACACCGGAAAAAGGCTTTGTAGAATCACTCTGTGAATGTCTTTGAAAACACTTCTTAAGAAGGAAAGCATACGTCTTTCATCTGAGTGAAAACTGCATTCTATTCAGTTTTTAGTACTGTGTTGAATGGTTAGGCGATTCACTTGTAGGGAAGCGTTTGTTCACATTCTGTGTACTCAATTCTTTAACAGCAAATCTCACAGCTTGCGTTTGACAGAAATTCCAGTGAAATCACGTTTAAAAGCCAACGCCAGTAAAAAGGCTTTGTAGAATCACTCTGTGAATGTCTTTGAAAACACTTCTTAAGAAGGAAAGCATACATCTTTCATCTGAGTGAAAACTGCATTCTATTCAGTTTTTAGTACTGTGTTGAATGGTTAGGCAATTCAATTGTAGGAAGCGTTTGTTTGCATTCTGTATGCTCAATTCTTTAACAGCAAATTTCGCATCTTGCCTTTGACAGAAATTCCAGTGAAATCACGTTTAAAAGCCAAAGTCAGTAAAAAGGCTTTGTAGAATCACTCTGTGAATGTCTTTGAAAACACTTCTCAAGAAGGAAAGCCTACATCTTTCATCTGAGTGAAAACTGCATTCTATTCAGTTTTTAGTACTGTGTTGAATGGTTAGGCGATTCACTAGTAGGGAAGCGTTTGTTCCAATTCTGTATACTCAATTCTTTAACAGCAAATCTCGCGTCTTGCATTTGACAGAAATTCCAGTGAAATCACATTTAAAAGCCAACGCCAGTAAAAAGGCTTTGTAGAATCACTCTGTGAATGTCTTTGAAAACACTTCTTAAGAAGGAAAGCATACGTCTTTCATCTGAGTGAAAACTGCATTCTATTCAGTTTTTAGTACTGTGTTGAATGGTTAGGCGATTCACTTGTAGGGAAGCATTTGTTCGCATTCTGTATACTCAATTCTTTAACAGCAAATTTCGCATCTTGCCTTTGACAGAAATTCCAGTGAAATCACGTTTAAAAGCCAACGTCAGTAAAAAGGCTTTGTAGAATCACTCTGTGAATGTCTTTGAAAACACTTCTTAAGAAGGAAAGCATACGTCTTTCATCTGAGTGAAAACTGCATTCTATTCAGTTTTTAGTACTGTGTTGAGTGGTTAGGCGATTCACTAGTAGGGAAGCGTTTGTTCGCATTCTGTATACTCAATTCTTTAACAGCAAATCTCGGGTCTTGCGTTTGACAGAAATTCCAGAGAAATCACGTTTAAAATCCAACGTCAGTAAAAAGGCTTTGTAGAATCACTCTGTGAATGTCTTTGAAAACACTTCTTAAGAAGGAAAGAATACGTCTTTCATCTGAGTGGAAAATGCATTCTATTAAGTTTTTAGTACTGTGTTGAATGGTTAGGCGAGTCAATTGTAGGGAAGCGTTTGTTCCAATTCTGTATACTCAATTCTTTAACAGCAAATCTCGCATCTTGCATTTGACAGAAATTCCAGTGAAATCACATTTAAAAGCCAACACCAGTAAAAAGGCTTTGTAGAATCACTCTGTGAATGTCTTTGAAAACACTTCTTAAGAAGGAAAGCATACGTCTTTCATCTGAGTGAAAACTGCATTCTATTCAGTTTTTTGTACTGTGTTGAATGGTTAGGCGATTCACTTGTAGTGAAGTGTTTGTTTGCATTCTGTATACTCAATTCTTTAACAGCAAATTGCGCATCTTGCCTTTGACAGAAATTCCAGTGAAATCACGTTTAAAAGCCAACGTCAGTAAAAAGGCTTTGTAGAATCACTCTGTGAATGTCTTTGAAAACACTTCTTAAGAAGGAAAGCATACGTCTTTCATCTGAGTGAAAACTGCATTCTATTCAGTTTTTAGTACTGTGTTGAATGGTTAGGCGATTCACTTGTAGGGAAGCGTTTGTTCGCATTCTGTATACTCAATTCTTTAACAACAAATTGCGCATCTTGCCTTTGACAGAAATTCCAGTGAAATCACGTTTAAAAGCCAACATCAGTAAAAAGGCTTTGTATAATCACCCTGTAAATGTCTTTGAAAACACTTCTTAAGAAGGAAAGCATACGTCTTTCATCTGAGTGAAAACTGCATTCTATTCAGTTTTTAGTACTGTGTTGAATGGTTAGGCGATTCACTTGTAGGGAAGCGTTTGTTCACATTCTGTGTACTCAATTCTTTAACAGCAAATCTCACAGCTTGCGTTTGACAGAAATTCCAGTGAAATCACGTTTAAATGCCAACGCCAGTAAAAAGGCTTTGTAGAATCACTCTGTGAATGTCTTTGAAAACACTTCTTAAGAAGGAAAGCATACATCTTTCATCTGAGTGAAAACTGCATTCTATTCAGTTTTTAGTACTGTGTTGAATGGTTAGGCAATTCAATTGTAGGAAGCGTTTGTTTGCATTCTGTATGCTCAATTCTTTAACAGCAAATTTCGCATCTTGCCTTTGACAGAAATTCCAGTGAAATCACGTTTAAAAGCCAAAGTCAGTAAAAAGGCTTTGTAGAATCACTCTGTGAATGTCTTTGAAAACACTTCTCAAGAAGGAAAGCCTACATCTTTCATCTGAGTGAAAACTGCATTCTATTCAGTTTTTAGTACTGTGTTGAATGGTTAGGCGATTCACTAGTAGGGAAGCGTTTGTTCCAATTCTGTATACTCAATTCTTTAACAGCAAATCTCGCGTCTTGCATTTGACAGAAATTCCAGTGAAATCACATTTAAAAGCCAACGCCAGTAAAAAGGCTTTGTAGAATCACTCTGTGAATGTCTTTGAAAACACTTCTTAAGAAGGAAAGCATACGTCTTTCATCTGAGTGAAAACTGCATTCTATTCAGTTTTTAGTACTGTGTTGAATGGTTAGGCGATTCACTTGTAGGGAAGCATTTGTTCGCATTCTGTATACTCAATTCTTTAACAGCAAATTTCGCATCTTGCCTTTGACAGAAATTCCAGTGAAATCACGTTTAAAAGCCAACGTCAGTAAAAAGGCTTTGTAGAATCACTCTGTGAATGTCTTTGAAAACACTTCTTAAGAAGGAAAGCATACGTCTTTCATCTGAGTGAAAACTGCATTCTATTCAGTTTTTAGTACTGTGTTGAGTTGTTAGGCGATTCACTAGTAGGGAAGCGTTTGTTCGCATTCTGTATACTCAATTCTTTAACAGCAAATCTCGGGTCTTGCGTTTGACAGAAATTCCAGAGAAATCACGTTTAAAATCCAACGTCAGTAAAAAGGCTTTGTAGAATCACTCTGTGAATGTCTTTGAAAACACTTCTTAAGAAGGAAAGAATACGTCTTTCATCTGAGTGGAAAATGCATTCTATTAAGTTTTTAGTACTGTGTTGAATGGTTAGGCGAGTCAATTGTAGGGAAGCGTTTGTTCCAATTCTGTAT
Source organism: Phyllotis vaccarum (assembly GCA_033318265.1). Taxonomy (NCBI): domain Eukaryota; kingdom Metazoa; phylum Chordata; class Mammalia; order Rodentia; family Cricetidae; genus Phyllotis; species Phyllotis vaccarum. The sequence continues at coordinate 1,479,523 of JARWLC010000040.1, read as the reverse complement.
ACTCAATTCTTTAACAGCAAATCTCGCATCTTGCATTTGACAGAAATTCCAGTGAAATCACATTTAAAAGCCAACACCAGTAAAAAGGCTTTGTAGAATCACTCTGTGAATGTCTTTGAAAACACTTCTTAAGAAGGAAAGCATACGTCTTTCATCTGAGTGAAAACTGCATTCTATTCAGTTTTTTGTACTGTGTTGAATGGTTAGGCGATTCACTTGTAGTGAAGTGTTTGTTTGCATTCTGTATACTCAATTCTTTAACAGCAAATTGCGCATCTTGCCTTTGACAGAAATTCCAGTGAAATCACGTTTAAAAGCCAACGTCAGTAAAAAGGCTTTGTAGAATCACTCTGTGAATGTCTTTGAAAACACTTCTTAAGAAGGAAAGCATACGTCTTTCATCTGAGTGAAAACTGCATTCTATTCAGTTTTTAGTACTGTGTTGAATGGTTAGGCGATTCACTTGTAGGGAAGCGTTTGTTCGCATTCTGTATACTCAATTCTTTAACAACAAATTGCGCATCTTGCCTTTGACAGAAATTCCAGTGAAATCACGTTTAAAAGCCAACATCAGTAAAAAGGCTTTGTATAATCACCCTGTAAATGTCTTTGAAAACACTTCTTAAGAAGGAAAGCATACGTCTTTCATCTGAGTGAAAACTGCATTCTATTCAGTTTTTAGTACTGTGTTGAATGGTTAGGCGATTCACTTGTAGGGAAGCGTTTGTTCGCATTCTCTATACTCAATTCTGTAACAGCAAATCTCGGGTCTTGCGTTTGACAGAAATTCCAGAGAAATCACGTTTAAAATCCAACGTCAGTAAAAAGGCTTTGTAGAATCACTCTGTGAATGTCTTTGAAAACACTTCTTAAGAAGGAAAGAATACGTCTTTCATCTGAGTGAAAAATGCATTCTATTCAGTTTTTAGTACTGTGTTGAATGGTTAGGCGAGTCACTTGTAGGGAAGTGTTTGTTCCAATTCTGTATATTCAATTCTTTAACAGCAAATCTCGCATCTTGCATTTGACAGAAATTCCAGTGAAATCACATTTAAAAGCCAACGCCAGTAAAAAGGCTTTGTAGAATCACTCGGTGAATGTCTTTGAAAACACTTCTTAAGAAGGAAAGCATACATCTTTCATCTGAGTGAAAACTGCATTCTATTCAGTTTTTTGTACTGTGTTGAATGGTTAGGCGATTCACTTGTAGGAGAGTGTTTGTTTGCATTCTGTATACTCAATTCTTTAACAGCAAATTTCACATCTTGCCTTTGACAGAAATTCCAGTGAAATCACGTTTAAAAGCCAACGTCAGTAAAAAGGCTTTGTAGAATCACTCTGTGAATGTCTTTGAAAACACTTCTTAAGAAGGAAAGCATACGTCTTTCATCTGAGTGAAACTGCATTCTATTCAGTTTTTAGTACTGTGTTGAATGGTTAGGCGATTAACTTGTAGGGAAGCATTTGTTCGTATTCTGTATACTCAATTTTTTTACAGCAAATCTCGTGTCTTGTCTTTGACAGAAATTCCAGTGAAATCACGTAAAAGCCAACACCGGTAAAAAGGCTTTGTAGAATCACTCTGTGAATGTCTTTGAAAACACTTCTTAAGAAGGAAAGCATACGTCTTTCATCTGAGTGAAAACTGCATTCTATTCAGTTTTTAGTACTGTGTTGAATGGTTAGGCAATTCACTTGTAGGGAAGCGTTTGTTCGCATTCTGTATACTCAATTCTTTAACAACAAATTGCGCATCTTGCCTTTGACAGAAATTCCAGTGAAATCACGTTTAAAAGCCAACATCAGTAAAAAGGCTTTGTAGAATCACCCTGTAAATGTCTTTGAAACACTTCTTAAGAAGGAAAGCATACGTCTTTCATCTGAGTGAAAACTGCATTCTATTCAGTTTTTAGTACTGTGTTGAATGGTTAGGCGATGAACTTGTAGGGAAGTTTTGTTTGCATTCTGTATACTCAGTTCTTTAACAGCAAATTGCGCATCTTGCCTTTGACAGAAATTCCAGTAAAATCACGTTTAAAAGCCAACGCCAGTAAAAAGGCTTTGTAGAATCACTCTGTGAATGTCTTTGAAAACACTTCTTAAGAAGGAAAGCATACGTCTTTCATCTGAGTGAAAACTGCATTCTATTCAGTTTTTAGTATTGTGTTGAATGGTTAGGCGATTCACTTGGAGGGAAGCCTTTGTTTGCATTCTGTATACTCAATTCTTTAACAGCAAATCTCGTGTCTTGCTTTTGACAGAAATTCCAGTGAAATCACGTTTAAAAGCCAATGTCAGTAAAAAGGCTTTGTAGAATCACTCTGTGAATGTCTTTGAAAACACTTCTTAAGAAGGAAAGCATATGTCTTTCATCTGAGTGATAACTGCATTCTATTCAGTTTTTAGTACTGTGTTGAATGGTTAGGCGATTCACTTGTAGGGAAGCATTTGTTCGTATTCTGTATACTCAATTTTTTTACAGCAAATCTCACGTCTTGTCTTTGACAGAAATTCCAGTGAAATCACGTAAAAGCCAACACCGGTAAAAAGGCTTTGTAGAATCACTCTGTGAATGTCTTTGAAAACACTTCTTAAGAAGGAAAGCATACGTCTTTCATCTGAGTGAAAACTGCATTCTATTCAGTTTTGAGTACTGTGTTGAATGGTTAGGCGATTCACTTGTAGGGAAGCATTTGTTCGTATTCTGTATTCTCAATTTTTTTACAGCAAATCTTGCGTCTTGTCTTTGACAGAAATTCCAGTGAAATCACGTAAAAGCCAACACCGGTAAAAAGGCTTTGTAGAATCACTCTGTGAATGTCTTTGAAAACACTTCTTAAGAAGGAAAGCATACGTCTTTCATCTGAGTGAAAACTGCATTCTATTCAGTTTTTAGTACTCTGTTGAATGGTTAGGCGATTCACTTGTAGGGAAGCGTTTGTTCGCATTCTCTATACTCAATTCTTTAACAGCAAATCTCACAGCTTGCGTTTGACAGAAATTCCAGTGAAATCACGTTTAAAAGCCAACGCCAGTAAAAAGGCTTTGTAGAATCACTCTGTGAATGTCTTTGAAAACACTTCTTAAGAAGGAAAGCATACGTCTTTCATCTGAGTGAAAACTGCATTCTATTCAGTTTTTAGTACTGTGTTGAATGGTTAGGCAATTCAATTGTAGGAAGCGTTTGTTTGCATTCTGTATGCTCAATTCTTTAACAGCAAATTTCGTATCTTGCCTTTGACAGAAATTCCAGTGAAATCACCTTTAAAAGCCAACGTCAGTAAAAAGGCTTTGTAGAATCACTCTGTGAATGTCTTTGAAAACACTTCTCAAGAAGGAAAGCATACGTCTTTCATCTGAGTGAAAACTGCATTCTATTCAGTTTTTAGTACTGTGTTGAATGGTTAGGCGATTCACTAGTAGGGAAGCGTTTGTTCCAATTCTGTATACTCAATTCTTTAACAGCAAATCTCGCGTCTTGCATTTGACAGAAATTCCAGTGAAATCACATTTAAAAGCCAATGCCAGTAAAAAGGCTTTGTAGAATCTCTCTGTGAATGTCTTTGAAAACACTTCTTAAGAAGGAAAGCATACGTCTTTCATCTGAGTGAAAACTGCATTCTATTCAGTTTTTAGTACTGTGTTGAATGGTTAGGCGATTCACTTGTAGGGAAGCATTTGTTCGCATTCTGTATACTCAATTCTTTAACAGCAAATTTCGCATCTTGCCTTTGACAGAAATTCCAGTGAAATCACGTTTAAAAGCCAACGTCAGTAAAAAGGCTTTGTAGAATCACTCTGTGAATGTCTTTGAAAACACTTCTTAAGAAGGAAAGCATACGTCTTTCATCTGAGTGAAAACTGCATTCTATTCAATTTTTAGTAGTGTGTTGAGTGGTTAGGCGATTCACTAGTAGGGAAGCGTTTGTTCGCATTCTGTATACTCAATTCTTTAACAGCAAATCTCGGGTCTTGCGTTTGACAGAAATTCCAGAGAAATCACATTTAAAAGCAAATGCCAGTAAAAAAGGCTTTGTAGAATCACTCTGTGAATGTCTTTGAAAACACTTCTTAAGAAGGAAAGCATACGTCTTTCATCTGAGTGAAAACTGCATTCTATTCAGTTTTTTGTACTGTGTTGAACGGTTAGGCGATTCACTTGTAGTGAAGTGTTTGTTTGCATTCTGTATACTCAATTCTTTAACAGCAAATTGCGCATCTTGCCTTTGACAGAAATTCCAGTGAAATCACGTTTAAAAGCCAACGTCAGTAAAAAGTCTTTGTAGAATCACTCTGTGAATGTCTTTGAAAACACTTCTTAAGAAGGAAAGCATACGTCTTTCATATGAGTGAAAATGCATTCTATTCAGTTTTTAGTACTGTGTTGAATGGTTAGGCGATTCACTTGTAGGGAAGCGTTTGTTTGCATTCTGTATACTGAATTCTTTAACAGCAAATCTCGCCTCTTGCATTTGACAGAAATTCCAGTGAAACCACGTTTAAAAGCCAAAGTCAGTAGAAAGGCTTTGTAGAATCACTCTGTGAATGTCTTTGAAAACACTTCTTAAGAAGGAAAGCATACGTCTTTCATCTGAGTGAAAACTGCATTCTATTCAGTTTTTAGGACTGTGTTGAATGGTTAGGCGATTCACTTGTAGGGAAGCGTTTGTTCGCATTCTGTATACTCAATTCTTTAACAGCAAATCTCGCGGCTTGCGTTTGAGAGAAATTACAGTGAAATCACGTTTAAAAGCCAACGCCAGTAAAAAGGCTTTGTAGAATCACTCTGTGAATGTCTTTGAAAACACTTCTTAAGAAGGAAAGCATACGTCTTTCATCTGAGTGAAAACTGCATTCTATTCAGTTTTTAGTACTGTGTTGAATGGTTAGGCGATTCACTTGGAGGGAAGCCTTTGTTTGCATTCTGTATACTCAATTCTTTAACAGCAAATCTCGTGTCTTGCTTTTGACAGAAATTCCAGTGAAATCACGTTTAAAATCCAACGTCAGTAAAAAGGCTTTGTAGAATCACTCTGTGAATGTCTTTGAAAACACTTCTTAAGAAGGAAAGCATACTTCTTTCATCTGAGTGATAACTGCATTCTATTCAGTTTTTAGTACTGTGTTGAATGGTTAGGCGATTCACTTGTAGGGAAGCATTTGTTCGTATTCTGTATTCTCAATTTTTTTACAGCAAATCTTGCGTCTTGTCTTTGACAGAAATTCCAGTGAAATCACTTAAAAGCCAACACCGGTAAAAAGGCTTTGTAGAATCACTCTGTGAATGTCTTTGAAAACACTTCTTAAGAAGGAAAGCATACGTCTTTCATCTGAGTGAAAACTGCATTCTATTCAGTTTTTAGTACTGTGTTGAATGGTTAGGCGATTCACTTGTAGGGAAGCGTTTCTTCGCATTCTGTATACTCAATTCTTTAACAGCAAATCTCACAGCTTGCGTTTGACAGAAATTCCAGTGAAATCACGTTTAAAAGCCAACGCCAGTAAAAAGGCTTTGTAGAATCACTCTGTGAATGTCTTTGAAAACACTTCTTAAGAAGGAAAGCATACGTCTTTCATCTGAGTGACAACTGCATTCTATTCAGTTTTTAGTACTGTGTTGAATGGTTAGGCAATTCAATTGTAGGAAGTGTTTGTTTGCATTCTGTATGCTCAATTCTTTAACAGCAAATCTCGCGTCTTTCGTTTGACAGAAATTCCAGTGAAATCACGTTTAAAAGCCAACACCACTAAAAAGGCTTTGTGGAATCACTCTTTGAATGTCTTTGAAAATACTTCTTAAGAAGGAAAGCATACGTCTTTCATCTGAGTGAAAACTGCATTCTATTCAGTTTTTAGTACTGTGTTGAATGGTTAGGCGATTCACTTGTAGGGAAGCATTTGTTCGCATTCTGTATACTCAATTCTTTAACAGCAAATTTCGCATCTTGCCTTTGACAGAAATTCCAGTGAAATCACGTTTAAAAGCCAACGTCAGTAAAAAGGCTTTGTAGAATCACTCTGTGAATGTCTTTGAAAACACTTCTCAAGAAGGAAAGCATATGTCTTTCATCTGAGTGAAAACTGCATTCTATTCAGTTTTTAGTACTGTGTTGAATGGTTAGGCGATTCACTAGTAGGGAAGCGTTTGTTCCAATTCTGTATACTCAATTCTTTAACAGCAAATCTCGCGTCTTGCATTTGACAGAAATTCCAGTGAAATCACATTTAAAAGCCAACGCCAGTAAAAAGGCTTTGTATAATCACTCTGTGAATGTCTTTGAAAATACTTCTTAAGAAGGAAAGCATACGTCTTTCATCTGAGTGAAAACTGCATTCTATTCAGTTTTTAGTACTGTGTTGAATGGTTAGGCGATTCACTTGTAAGGAAGCGTTTGTTCGCATTCTGTGTACTCAATTCTTTAACAGCAAATCTCACAGCTTGCGTTTGACAGAAATTCCAGTGAAATCACGTTTAAAAGCCAACGCCAGTAAAAAGGCTTTGTAGAATCACTCTGTGAATGTCTTTGAAAACAATTCTTAAGAAGGAAAGCATACGTCTTTCATCTGAGTGAAAACTGCATTTTATTCAGTTTTTATCCTGTGTTGAATGGTTAGGCAATTCAATTGTAGGTAGCGTTTGTTTGCATTCTGTATGCTCAATTCTTTAAAAGCAAATTTCGCATCTTGCCTTTGACAGATATTCCAGTGAAATCACGTTTAAAAGCCAACGTCAGTAAAAAGGCTTTGTAGAATCACTCTGTGAATGTCTTTGAAAACACTTCTCAAGAAGGAAAGCATACGTCTTTCATCTGAGTGAAAACTGCATTCTATTCAGTTTTTAGTACTGTGTTGAATGGTTAGGCGATTCACTAGTAGGGAAGCGTTTGTTCCAATTCTGTATACTCAATTCTTTAACAGCAAATCTCGCGTCTTGCATTTGACAGAAATTCCAGTGAAATCACATTTAAAAGCCAACGCCAGTAAAAAGGCTTTGGAGAATCACTCTGTGAATGTCTTTGAAAACACTTCTTAAGAAGGAAAGCATACGTCTTTCATCTGAGTGAAAACTGCATTCTATTCAGTTTTTAGAACTGTGTTGAATGGTTAGGCGATTAACTTGTAGGGAAGTTTTGTTTGCATTCTGTATACTCAGTTCTTTAACAGCAAATTGCGCATCTTGCCTTTGACAGAAATTCCAGTAAAATCACGTTTAAAAGCCAACGCCAGTAAAAAGGCTTTGTAGAATCACTCTGTGAATGTCTTTGAAAACACTTCTTAAGAAGGAAAGCATACGTCTTTCATCTGAGTGAAAACTGCATTCTATTCAGTTTTTAGTATTGTGTTGAATGGTTAGGCGATTCACTTGGAGGGAAGCCTTTGTTTGCATTCTCTATACTCAATTCTTTAACAGCAAATCTAGTGTCTTGCTTTTGACAGAAATTCCAGTGAAATCACGTTTAAAAGCCAATGTCAGTAAAAAGGCTTTGTAGAATCACTCTGTGAATGTCTTTGAAAACACTTCTTAAGAAGGAAAGCATACGTCTTTCATCTGAGTGATAACTGCATTCTATTCAGTTTTTAGTACTGTGTTGAATGGTTAGGCGATTCACTTGTAGGGAAGCATTTGTTCGTATTCTGTATACTCAATTTTTTTTACAGCAAATCTCACGTCTTGTCTTTGACAGAAATTCCAGTGAAATCACGTAAAAGCCAACACCGGTAAAAAGGCTTTGTAGAATCACTCTGTGAATGTCTTTGAAAACACTTCTTAAGAAGGAAAGCATACGTCTTTCATCTGAGTGAAAACTGCATTCTATTCAGTTTTGAGTACTGTGTTGAATGGTTAGGCGATTCACTTGTAGGGAAGCATTTGTTCGTATTCTGTATTCTCAATTTTTTTACAGCAAATCTTGCGTCTTGTCTTTGACAGAAATTCCAGTGAAATCACGTAAAAGCCAACACCGGTATAAAGGCTTTGTAGAATCATTCTGTGAATGTCTTTGAAAACACTTCTTAAGAAGGAAAGCATACGTCTTTCATCTGAGTGAAAACTGCATTCTATTCAGTTTTTAGTACTGTGTTGAATGGTTAGGCGATTCACTTTTAGGGAAGCGTTTCTTCGCATTCTGTATACTCAATTCTTTAACAGCAAATCTCACAGCTTGCGTTTGACAGAAATTCCAGTGAAATCACGTTTAAAAGCCAACGCCAGTAAAAAGGCTTTGTAGAATCACTCTGTGAATGTCTTTGAAAACACTTCTTAAGAAGGAAAGCATACGTCTTTCATCTGAGTGAAAACTGCATTCTATTCAGTTTTTAGTACTGTGTTGAATGGTTAGGCAATTCAATTGTAGGAAGCGTTTGTTTGCATTCTGTATGCTCAATTCTTTAACAGCAAATTTCGTATCTTACCTTTGACAGAAATTCCAGTGAAATCACCTTTAAAAGCCAACGTCAGTAAAAAGGCTTTGTAGAATCACTCTGTGAATGTCTTTGAAAACACTTCTCAAGAAGGAAAGCATACGTCTTTCATCTGAGTGAAAACTGCATTCTATTCAGTTTTTAGTACTGTGTTGAATGGTTAGGCGATTCACTAGTAGGGAAGCGTTTGTTCCAATTCTGTATACTCAATTCTTTAACAGCAAATCTCGCGTCTTGCATTTGACAGAAATTCCAGTGAAATCACATTTAAAAGCCAACGCCAGTAAAAAGGCTTTGTAGAATCACTCTGTGAATGTCTTTGAAAACACTTCTTAAGAAGGAAAGCATACGTCTTTCATCTGAGTGAAAACTGCATTCTATTCAGTTTTTAGTACTGTGTTGAATGGTTAGGCGATTCACTTGTAGGGAAGCATTTGTTCGCATTCTGTATACTCAATTCTTTAACAGCAAATTTCGCATCTTGCCTTTGACAGAAATTCCAGTGAAATCACGTTTAAAAGCCAACGTCAGTAAAAAGGCTTTGTAGAATCACTCTGTGAATGTCTTTGAAAACACTACTTAAGAAGGAAAGCATACGTCTTTCATCTGAGTGAAAACTGCATTCTATTCAATTTTTAGTAGTGTGTTGAGTGGTTAGGCGATTCACTAGTAGGGAAGCGTTTGTTCGCATTCTGTATACTCAATTCTTTAACAGCAAATCTCGGGTCTTGCGTTTGACAGAAATTCCAGAGAAATCACGTTTAAAATCCAACGTCAGTAAAAAGGCTTTGTAGAATCACTCTGTGAATGTCTTTGAAAACACTTCTTAAGAAGGAAAGCATACTTCTTTCATCTGAGTGATAACTGCATTCTATTCAGTTTTTAGTACTGTGTTGAATGGTTAGGCGATTCACTTATAGGGAAGCATTTGTTCGTATTCTGTATTCTCAATTTTTTTACAGCAAATCTTGCGTCTTGTCTTTGACAGAAATTCCAGTGAAATCACTTAAAAGCCAACATCGGTAAAAAGGCTTTGTAGAATCACTCTGTGAATGTCTTTGAAAACACTTCTTAAGAAGGAAAGCATACGTCTTTCATCTGAGTGAAAACTGCATTCTATTCAGTTTTTAGTACTGTGTTGAATGGTTAGGCGATTCACTTGTAGGGAAGCGTTTCTTCGCATTCTGTATACTCAATTCTTTAACAGCAAATCTCACAGCTTGCGTTTGACAGAAATTCCAGTGAAATCACGTTTAAAAGCCAACGCCAGTAAAAAGGCTTTGTAGAATCACTCTGTGAATGTCTTTGAAAACACTTCTTAAGAAGGAAAGCATACGTCTTTCATCTGAGTGACAACTGCATTCTATTCAGTTTTTAGTACTGTGTTGAATGGTTAGGCAATTCAATTGTAGGAAGTGTTTGTTTGCATTCTGTATGCTCAATTCTTTAACAGCAAATCTCGCGTCTTTCGTTTGACAGAAATTCCAGTGAAATCACGTTTAAAAGCCAACACCACTAAAAAGGCTTTGTGGAATCACTCTTTGAATGTCTTTGAAAATACTTCTTAAGAAGGAAAGCATACGTCTTTCATCTGAGTGAAAACTGCATTCTATTCAGTTTTTAGTACTGTGTTGAATGGTTAGGCGATTCACTTGTAGGGAAGCATTTGTTCGCATTCTGTATACTCAATTCTTTAACAGCAAATTTCGCATCTTGCCTTTGACAGAAATTCCAGTGAAATCACGTTTAAAAGCCAACGTCAGTAAAAAGGCTTTGTAGAATCACTCTGTGAATGTCTTTGAAAACACTTCTCAAGAAGGAAAGCATACGTCTTTCATCTGAGTGAAAACTGCATTCTATTCAGTTTTTAGTACTGTGTTGAATGGTTAGGCGATTCACTAGTAGGGAAGCGTTTGTTCCAATTCTGTATACTCAATTCTTTAACAGCAAATCTCGCGTCTTGCATTTGACAGAAATTCCAGTGAAATCACATTTAAAAGCCAACGCCAGTAAAAAGGCTTTGTATAATCACTCTGTGAATGTCTTTGAAAATACTTCTTAAGAAGGAAAGCATACGTCTTTCATCTGAGTGAAAACTGCATTCTATTCAGTTTTTAGTACTGTGTTGAATGGTTAGGCGATTCACTTGTAAGGAAGCGTTTGTTCGCATTCTGTGTAATCAATTCTTTAACAGCAAATCTCACAGCTTGCGTTTGACAGAAATTCCAGTGAAATCACGTTTAAAAGCCAACGCCAGTAAAAAGGCTTTGTAGAATCACTCTGTGAATGTCTTTGAAAACAATTCTTAAGAAGGAAAGCATACGTCTTTCATTTGAGTGAAAACTGCATTTTATTCAGTTTTTATCCTGTGTTGAATGGTTAGGCAATTCAATTGTAGGTAGCGTTTGTTTGCATTCTGTATGCTCAATTCTTTAAAAGCAAATTTCGCATGTTGCCTTTGACAGATATTCCAGTGAAATCACGTTTAAAAGCCAACGTCAGTAAAAAGGCTTTGTAGAATCACTCTGTGAATGTCTTTGAAAACACTTCTCAAGAAGGAAAGCATACGTCTTTCATCTGAGTTTAAACTGCATTCTATTCAGTTTTTAGTACTGTGTTGAATGGTTAGGCGATTCACTAGTAGGGAAGCGTTTGTTCCAATTCTGTATACTCAATTCTTTAACAGCAAATCTCGCGTCTTTCATTTGACAGAAATTCCAGTGAAATCACATTTAAAAGCCAACGCCAGTAAAAAGGCTTTGTAGAATCACTCTGTGAATGTCTTTGAAAACACTTCTTAAGAAGGAAAGCATACGTCTTTCATCTGAGTGAAAACTGCATTCTATTCAGTTTTTAGAACTGTGTTGAATGGTTAGGCGATTAACTTGTAGGGAAGTTTTGTTTGCATTCTGTATACTCAGTTCTTTAACAGCAAATTGCGCATCTTGCCTTTGACAGAAATTCCAGTAAAATCACGTTTAAAAGCCAACGCCAGTAAAAAGGCTTTGTAGAATCACTCTGTGAATGTCTTTGAAAACACTTCTTAAGAAGGAAAGCATACGTCTTTCATCTGAGTGAAAACTGCATTCTATTCAGTTTTTAGTATTGTGTTGAATGGTTAGGCGATTCACTTGGAGGGAAGCCTTTGTTTGCATTCTCTATACTCAATTCTTTAACAGCAAATCTACTGTCTTGCTTTTGACAGAAATTCCAGTGAAATCACGTTTAAAAGCCAATGTCAGTAAAAAGGCTTTGTAGAATCACTCTGTGAATGTCTTTGAAAACACTTCTTAAGAAGGAAAGCATACGTCTTTCATCTGAGTGATAACTGCATTCTATTCAGTTTTTAGTACTGTGTTGAATGGTTAGGCGATTCACTTGTAGGGAAGCATTTGTTCGTATTCTGTATACTCAATTTTTTTACAGCAAATCTCACGTCTTGTCTTTGACAGAAATTCCAGTGAAATCACGTAAAAGCCAACACCGGTAAAAAGGCTTTGTAGAATCACTCTGTGAATGTCTTTGAAAACACTTCTTAAGAAGGAAAGCATACGTCTTTCATCTGAGTGAAAACTGCATTCTATTCAGTTTTGAGTACTGTGTTGAATGGTTAGGCGATTCACTTGTAGGGAAGCATTTGTTCGTATTCTGTATTCTCAATTTTTTTACAGCAAATCTTGCGTCTTGTCTTTGACAGAAATTCCAGTGAAATCACGTAAAAGCCAACACCGGTATAAAGGCTTTGTAGAATCATTCTGTGAATGTCTTTGAAAACACTTCTTAAGAAGGAAAGCATACGTCTTTCATCTGAGTGAAAACTGCATTCTATTCAGTTTTTAGTACTGTGTTGAATGGTTAGGCGATTCACTTTTAGGGAAGCGTTTCTTCGCATTCTGTATACTCAATTCTTTAACAGCAAATCTCACAGCTTGCGTTTGACAGAAATTCCAGTGAAATCACGTTTAAAAGCCAACGCCAGTAAAAAGGCTTTGTAGAATCACTCTGTGAATGTCTTTGAAAACACTTCTTAAGAAGGAAAGCATACGTCTTTCATCTGAGTGAAAACTGCATTCTATTCAGTTTTTAGTACTGTGTTGAATGGTTAGGCAATTCAATTGTAGGAAGCGTTTGTTTGCATTCTGTATGCTCAATTCTTTAACAGAAAATTTCGTATCTTGCCTTTGACAGAAATTCCAGTGAAATCACCTTTAACAGCCAACGTCAGTAAAAAGGCTTTGTAGAATCACTCTGTGAATGTCTTTGAAAACACTTCTCAAGAAGGAAAGCATACGTCTTTCATCTGAGTGAAAACTGCATTCTATTCAGTTTTTAGTACTGTGTTGAATGGTTAGGCGATTCACTAGTAGGGAAGCGTTTGTTCCAATTCTGTATACTCAATTCTTTAACAGCAAATCTCGCGTCTTGCATTTGACAGAAATTCCAGTGAAATCACATTTAAAAGCCAACGCCAGTAAAAAGGCTTTGTAGAATCACTCTGTGAATGTCTTTGAAAACACTTCTTAAGAAGGAAAGCATACGTCTTTCATCTGAGTGAAAACTGCATTCTATTCAGTTTTTAGTACTGTGTTGAATGGTTAGGCGATTCACTTGTAGGGAAGCATTTGTTCGCATTCTGTATACTCAATTCTTTAACAGCAAATTTCGCATCTTGCCTTTGACAGAAATTCCAGTGAAATCACGTTTAAAAGCCAACGTCAGTAAAAAGGCTTTGTAGAATCACTCTGTGAATGTCTTTGAAAACACTACTTAAGAAGGAAAGCATACGTCTTTCATCTGAGTGAAAACTGCATTCTATTCAGTTTTTAGTACTGTGTTGAGTGGTTAGGCGATTCACTAGTAGGGAAGCGTTTGTTCGCATTCTGTATACTCAATTCTTTAACAGCAAATCTCGGGTCTTGCGTTTGACAGAAATTCCAGAGAAATCACGTTTAAAATCCAACGTCAGTAAAAAGGCTTTGTAGAATCACTCTGTGAATGTCTTTGAAAACACTTCTTAAGAAGGAAAGAATACGTCTTTCATCTGAGTGGAAAATGCATTCTATTCAGTTTTTAGTACTGTTTTGAATGGTTAGGCGAGTCAATTGTAGGGAAGCGTTTGTTCCAATTCTGTATACTCAATTCTTTAACAGCAAATCTCGCATCTTGCATTTGACAGAAATTACAGTGAAATCACGTTTAAAAGCCAACGTCAGTAAAAAGGCTTTGTAGAATCACTCTGTGAATGTCTTTGAAAACACTTCTTAAGAAGGAAAGCATACATCTTTCATCTGAGTGAAAACTGCATTCTATTCAGTTTTTTGTACTGTGTTGAATGGTTAGGCGATTCACTTGTAGTGAAGTGTTTGTTTGCATTCTGTATACTCAATTCTTTAACAGCAAATTGCGCATCTTGCCTTTGACAGAAATTCCAGTGAAATCACGTTTAAAAGCCAACGTCAGTAAAAAGTCTTTGTAGAATCACTCTGTGAATGTCTTTGAAAACACTTCTTAAGAAGGAAAGCATACGTCTTTCATATGAGTGAAAATGCATTCTATTCAGTTTTTAGTACTTTGTTGAATGGTTAGGCGATTCACTAGTAGGGAAGCCTTTGTTGGCATTCTGTATACTCAATTCTTTAACAGCAAATCTCGCGTCTTGCATTTGACAGAAATTCCAGTGAAACCACGTTTAAAAGCCAAAGTCAGTAGAAAGGCTTTGTAGAATCACTCTGTGAATGTCTTTGAAAACACTTCTTAAGAAGGAAAGCATACGTCTTTCATCTGAGTGATAACTGCATTCTATTCAGTTTTTAGTACTGTGTTGAATGGTTAGGCGATTCACTTGTAGGGAAGCATTTGTTCGTATTCTGTATACTCAATTTTTTTACAGCAAATCTCACGTCTTGTCTTTGACAGAAATTCCAGTGAAATCACGTAAAAGCCAACACCGGTAAAAAGGCTTTGTAGAATCACTCTGTGAATGTCTTTGAAAACACTTCTTAAGAAGGAAAGCATACGTCTTTCATCTGAGTGAAAACTGCATTCTATTCAGTTTTGAGTACTGTGTTGAATGGTTAGGCGATTCACTTGTAGGGAAGCATTTGTTCGTATTCTGTATTCTCAATTTTTTTACAGCAAATCTTGCGTCTTGTCTTTGACAGAAATTCCAGTGAAATCACGTAAAAGCCAACACCGGTATAAAGGCTTTGTAGAATCATTCTGTGAATGTCTTTGAAAACACTTCTTAAGAAGGAAAGCATACGTCTTTCATCTGAGTGAAAACTGCATTCTATTCAGTTTTTAGTACTGTGTTGAATGGTTAGGCGATTCACTTTTAGGGAAGCGTTTCTTCGCATTCTGTATACTCAATTCTTTAACAGCAAATCTCACAGCTTGCGTTTGACAGAAATTCCAGTGAAATCACGTTTAAAAGCCAACGCCAGTAAAAAGGCTTTGTAGAATCACTCTGTGAATGTCTTTGAAAACACTTCTTAAGAAGGAAAGCATACGTCTTTCATCTGAGTGAAAACTGCATTCTATTCAGTTTTTAGTACTGTGTTGAATGGTTAGGCAATTCAATTGTAGGAAGCGTTTGTTTGCATTCTGTATGCTCAATTCTTTAACAGAAAATTTCGTATCTTGCCTTTGACAGAAATTCCAGTGAAATCACCTTTAAAAGCCAACGTCAGTAAAAAGGCTTTGTAGAATCACTCTGTGAATGTCTTTGAAAACACTTCTCAAGAAGGAAAGCATACGTCTTTCATCTGAGTGAAAACTGCATTCTATTCAGTTTTTAGTACTGTGTTGAATGGTTAGGCGATTCACTAGTAGGGAAGCGTTTGTTCCAATTCTGTATACTCAATTCTTTAACAGCAAATCTCGCGTCTTGCATTTGACAGAAATTCCAGTGAAATCACATTTAAAAGCCAACGCCAGTAAAAAGGCTTTGTAGAATCACTCTGTGAATGTCTTTGAAAACACTTCTTAAGAAGGAAAGCATACGTCTTTCATCTGAGTGAAAACTGCATTCTATTCAGTTTTTAGTACTGTGTTGAATGGTTAGGCGATTCACTTGTAGGGAAGCATTTGTTCGCATTCTGTATACTCAATTCTTTAACAGCAAATTTCGCATCTTGCCTTTGACAGAAATTCCAGTGAAATCACGTTTAAAAGCCAACGTCAGTAAAAAGGCTTTGTAGAATCACTCTGTGAATGTCTTTGAAAACACTACTTAAGAAGGAAAGCATACGTCTTTCATCTGAGTGAAAACTGCATTCTATTCAGTTTTTAGTACTGTGTTGAGTGGTTAGGCGATTCACTAGTAGGGAAGCGTTTGTTCGCATTCTGTATACTCAATTCTTTAACAGCAAATCTCGCGGCTTGCGTTTGACAGAAATTCCAGAGAAATCACGTTTAAAATCCAACGTCAGTAAAAAGGCTTTGTAGAATCACTCTGTGAATGTCTTTGAAAACACTTCTTAAGAAGGAAAGAATACGTCTTTCATCTGAGTGGAAAATGCATTCTATTCAGTTTTTAGTACTGTTTTGAATGGTTAGGCGAGTCAATTGTAGGGAAGCGTTTGTTCCAATTCTGTATACTCAATTCTTTAACAGCAAATCTCGCATCTTGCATTTGACAGAAATTACAGTGAAATCACGTTTAAAAGCCAACGTCAGTAAAAAGGCTTTGTAGAATCACTCTGTGAATGTCTTTGAAAACACTTCTTAAGAAGGAAAGCATACATCTTTCATCTGAGTGAAAACTGCATTCTATTCAGTTTTTTCTACTGTGTTGAATGGTTAGGCGATTCACTTGTAGTGAAGTGTTTGTTTGCATTCTGTATACTCAATTCTTTAACAGCAAATTGCGCATCTTGCCTTTGACAGAAATTCCAGTGAAATCACGTTTAAAAGCCAACGTCAGTAAAAAGTCTTTGTAGAATCACTCTGTGAATGTCTTTGAAAACACTTCTTAAGAAGGAAAGCATACGTCTTTCATATGAGTGAAAATGCATTCTATTCAGTTTTTAGTACTTTGTTGAATGGTTAGGCGATTCACTAGTAGGGAAGCCTTTGTTGGCATTCTGTATACTCAATTCTTTAACAGCAAATCTCGCGTCTTGCATTTGACAGAAATTCCAGTGAAACCACGTTTAAAAGCCAAAGTCAGTAGAAAGGCTTTGTAGAATCACTCTGTGAATGTCTTTGAAAACACTTCTTAAGAAGGAAAGCATACGTCTTTCATCTGAGTGAAAACTGCATTCTATTCAGTTTTTAGGACTGTTTTGAATGGTTAGGCGATTCACTTGTAGGGAAGCGTTTGTTCGCATTCTGTATACTCAATTCTTTAACAGCAAATCTCGCGGCTTGCGTTTGACAGAAATTACAGTGAAATCACGTTTAAAAGCCAACGCCAGTAAAACGGCTTTGTAGAATCACTCTGTAAATGTCTTTGAAAACACTTCTTAAGAAGGAAAGCATATGTCTTTCATCTGAGTGAAAACTGCATTCTATTCAGTTTTTAGAACTGTGTTGAATGATTAGGCGATTCACTTGTAGGGAAGTTTTGTTTGCATTCTGTATACTCAGTTCTTTAACAGCAAATTGCGTATCTTGCCTTTGACAGAAATTCCAGTAAAATCACGTTTAAAAGCCAACGCCAGTAAAAAGGCTTTGTAGAATCACTCTGTGAATGTCTTTGAAAACACTTCTTAAGAAGGAAAGCATACGTCTTTCATCTGAGTGAAAACTGCATTCTATTCAGTTTTTAGTACTGTGTTGAATGGTTAGGCGATTCACTTGGAGGGAAGCCTTTGTTTGCATTCTGTATACTCAATTCTTTAACAGCAAATCTCGTGTCTTGCTTTTGACAGAAATTCCAGTGAAATCACGTTTAAAATCCAACGTCAGTAAAAAGGCTTTGTAGAATCACTCTGTGAATGTCTTTGAAAACACTTCTTAAGAAGGAAAGCATACTTCTTTCATCTGAGTGATAACTGCATTCTATTCAGTTTTTAGTACTGTGTTGAATGGTTAGGCGATTCACTTGTAGGGAAGCATTTGTTCGTATTCTGTATTCTCAATTTTTTTACAGCAAATCTTGCGTCTTGTCTTTGACAGAAATTCCAGTGAAATCACATAAAAGCCAACACCGGTAAAAAGGCTTTGTAGAATCACTCTGTGAATGTCTTTGAAAACACTTCTTAAGAAGGAAAGCATACGTCTTTCATCTGAGTGAAAACTGCATTCTATTCAGTTTTTAGTACTGTGTTGAATGGTTAGGCGATTCACTTGTAGGGAAGCGTTTCTTCGCATTCTGTATACTCAATTCTTTAACAGCAAATGTCACAGCTTGCGTTTGACAGAAATTCCAGTGAAATCACGTTTAAAAGCCAACGCCAGTAAAAAGGCTTTGTAGAATCACTCTGTGAATGTCTTTGAAAACACTTCTTAAGAAGGAAAGCATACGTCTTTCATCTGAGTGACAACTGCATTCTATTCAGTTTTTAGTACTGTGTTGAATGGTTAGGCAATTCAATGGTAGGAAGTGTTTGTTTGCATTCTGTATGCTCAATTCTTTAACAGCAAATCTCGCGTCTTTCGTTTGACAGAAATTCCAGTGAAATCACGTTTAAAAGCCAACACCACTAAAAAGGCTTTGTGGAATCACTCTTTGAATGTCTTTGAAAATACTTCTTAAGAAGGAAAGCATACGTCTTTCATCTGAGTGAAAACTGCATTCTATTCAGTTTTTAGTACTGTGTTGAATGGTTAGGCGATTCACTTGTAGGGAAGCATTTGTTCGCATTCTGTATACTCAATTCTTTAACAGCAAATTTCGCATCTTGCCTTTGACAGAAATTCCAGTGAAATCACGTTTAAAAGCCAACGTCAGTAAAAAGGCTTTGTAGAATCACTCTGTGAATGTCTTTGAAAACACTTCTCAAGAAGGAAAGCATACGTCTTTCATCTGAGTGAAAACTGCATTCTATTCAGTTTTTAGTACTGTGTTGAATGGTTAGGCGATTCACTAGTAGGGAAGCGTTTGATCCAATTCTGTATACTCAATTCTTTAACAGCAAATCTCGCGTCTTGCATTTGACAGAAATTCCAGTGAAATCACATTTAAAAGCCAACGCCAGTAAAAAGGCTTTGTAGAATCACTCTGTGAATGTCTTTGAAAACACTTCTTAAGAAGGAAAGCATACGTCTTTCATCTGAGTGAAAACTGCATTCTATTCAGTTTTTAGTACTGTGTTGAATGGTTAGGCGATTCACTTTTAGGGAAGCGTTTCTTCGCATTCTGTGTACTCAATTCTTTAACAGCAAATCTCACAGCTTGCGTTTGACAGAAATTCCAGTGAAATCACGTTTAAAAGCCAACGCCAGTAAAAAGGCTTTGTAGAATCACTCTGTGAATGTCTTTGAAAACAATTCTTAAGAAGGAAAGCATACGTCTTTCATCTGAGTGAAAACTGCATTTTATTCAGTTTTTAGTACTGTGTTGAATGGTTAGGCAATTCAATTGTAGGAAGCGTTTGTTTGCATTCTGTATGCTCAATTCTTTAACAGAAAATTTCGTATCTTGCCTTTGACAGAAATTCCAGTGAAATCACCTTTAAAAGCCAACGTCAGTAAAAAGGCTTTGTAGAATCACTCTGTGAATGTCTTTGAAAACACTTCTCAAGAAGGAAAGCATACGTCTTTCATCTGAGTGAAAACTGCATTCTATTCAGTTTTTAGTACTGTGTTGAATGGTTAGGCGATTCACTAGTAGGGAAGCGTTTGTTCCAATTCTGTATACTCAATTCTTTAACAGCAAATCTCGCGTCTTGCATTTGACAGAAATTCCAGTGAAATCACATTTAAAAGCCAACGCCAGTAAAAAGGCTTTGTAGAATCACTCTGTGAATGTCTTTGAAAACACTTCTTAAGAAGGAAAGCATACGTCTTTCATCTGAGTGAAAACTGCATTCTATTCAGTTTTTAGTACTGTGTTGAATGGTTAGGCGATTCACTTGTAGGGAAGCATTTGTTCGCATTCTGTATACTCAATTCTTTAACAGCAAATTTCGCATCTTGCCTTTGACAGAAATTCCAGTGAAATCACGTTTAAAAGCCAACGTCAGTAAAAAGGCTTTGTAGAATCACTCTGTGAATGTCTTTGAAAACACTTCTTAAGAAGGAAAGCATACGTCTTTCATCTGAGTGAAAACTGCTTTCTATTCAATTTTTAGTAGTGTGTTGAGTGGTTAGGCGATTCACTAGTAGGGAAGCGTTTGTTCGCATTCTGTATACTCAATTCTTTAACAGCAAATCTCGTGTCTTGCGTTTGACAGAAATTCCAGAGAAATCACGTTTAAAATCCAACGTCAGTAAAAAGGCTTTGTAGAATCACTCTGTGAATGTCTTTGAAAACACTTCTTAAGAAGGAAAGAATACGTCTTTCATCTGAGTGGAAAATGCATTCTATTCAGTTTTTAGTACTGTGTTGAATGGTTAGGCGAGTCAATTGTAGGGAAGCGTTTGTTCCAATTCTGTATACTCAATTCTTTAACAGCAAATCTCGCATCTTGCATTTGACAGAAATTCCAGTGAAATCACGTTTAAAAGCCAACGCCAGTAAAAAGGCTTTGTAGAATCACTCTGTGAATGTCTTTGAAAACACTTCTTAAGAAGGAAAGCATACGTCTTTCATCTGAGTGAAAACTGCATTCTATTCAGTTTTTAGTACTGTGTTGAGTGGTTAGGCGATTCACTAGTAGGGAAGCGTTTGTTCGCATTCTGTATACTCAATTCTTTAACAGCAAATTTCGCATCTTGCCTTTGACAGAAATTCCAGTGAAATCACGTTTAAAAGCCAACGTCAGTAAAAAGTCTTTGTAGAATCACTCTGTGAATGTCTTTGAAAACACTTCTTAAGAAGGAAAGCATACGTCTTTCATATGAGTGAAAATGCATTCTATTCAGTTTTTAGTACTGTGTTGAATGGTTAGGCGATTCACTAGTAGGGAAGCCTTTGTTGGCATTCTGTATACTCAATTCTTTAACAGCAAATCTCGCGTCTTGCATTTGACAGAAATTCCAGTGAAACCACGTTTAAAAGCCAAAGTCAGTAGAAAGGCTTTGTAGAATCACTCTGTGAATGTCTTTGAAAACACTTCTTAAGAAGGAAAGCATACGTCTTTCATCTGAGTGAAAACTGCATTCTATTCAGTTTTTAGTACTGTGTTCAATGGTTAGGCGATTCACTTGTAGGGAAGCGTTTGTTCGCATTCTGTATACTCAATTCTTTAACAGCAAATCTCGCGGCTTGCGTTTGACAGAAATTACAGTGAAATCACGTTTAAAAGCCAACGCCAGTAAAACGGCTTTGTAGAATCACTCTGTAAATGTCTTTGAAAACACTTCTTAAAAAGGAAAGCATATGTCTTTCATCTGAGTGAAAACTGCATTCTATTCAGTTTTTAGAACTGTGTTGAATGGTTAGGCGATTCACTTGTAGGGAAGTTTTGTTTGCATTCTGTATACTCAGTTCTTTAACAGCAAATTGCGCATCTTGCCTTTGACAGAAATTCCAGTAAAATCACGTTGAAAAGCCAACGCCAGTAAAAAGGCTTTGTAGAATCACTCTGTGAATGTCTTTGAAAACACTTCTTAAGAAGGAAAGCATACGTCTTTCATCTGAGTGAAAACTGCATTCTATTCAGTTTTTAGTACTGTGTTGAATGGTTAGGCGATTCACTTGGAGGGAAGCCTTTGTTTGCATTCTGTATACTCAATTCTTTAACAGCAAATCTCGTGTCTTGCTTTTGACAGAAATTCCAGTGAAATCACGTTTAAAATCCAACGTCAGTAAAAAGGCTTTGTAGAATCACTCTGTGAATGTCTTTGAAAACACTTCTTAAGAAGGAAAGCATACTTCTTTCATCTGAGTGATAACTGCATTCTATTCAGTTTTTAGTACTGTGTTGAATGGTTAGGCGATTCACTTGTAGGGAAGCATTTGTTCGTATTCTGTATTCTCAATTTTTTTACAGCAAATCTTGCGTCTTGTCTTTGACAGAAATTCCAGTGAAATCACGTAAAAGCCAACACCGGTAAAAAGGCTTTGTAGAATCACTCTGTGAATGTCTTTGAAAACACTTCTTAAGAAGGAAAGCATACGTCTTTCATCTGAGTGAAAACTGCATTCTATTCAGTTTTTAGTACTGTGTTGAATGGTTAGGCGATTCACTTGTAGGGAAGCGTTTCTTCGCATTCTGTATACTCAATTCTTTAACAGCAAATCTCACAGCTTGCGTTTGACAGAAATTCCAGTGAAATCACGTTTAAAAGCCAACACCACTAAAAAGGCTTTGTGGAATCACTCTTTGAATGTCTTTGAAAATACTTCTTAAGAAGGAAAGCATATGTCTTTCATCTTAGTGAAAACTGCATTCTATTCAGTTTTTAGTACTGTGTTGAATGGTTAGGCGATTCACTTGTAGGGAAGCATTTGTTCGCATTCTGTATACTCAATTCTTTAACAGCAAATCTCGCGTCTTGCATTTGACAGAAATTCCAGTGAAATCACATTTAAAAGCCAACGCCAGTAAAAAGGCTTTGTAGAATCACTCTGTGAATGTCTTTGAAAACACTTCTTAAGAAGGAAAGCATACGTCTTTCATCTGAGTGAAAACTGCATTCTATTCAGTTTTTAGAACTGTGTTGAATGGTTAGGCGATTCACTTGTATGGAAGCGTTTGTTTGCATTCTGTATACTCAATTCTTTAACAGCAAATTTCGCATCTTGCCTTTGACAGAAATTCCAGTGAAATCACGTTTAAAAGCCAACGTCAGTAAAAAGGCTTTGTAGAATCACTCTGTGAATGTCTTTGAAAACACTTCTTAAGAAGGAAAGCATACGTCTTTCATCTGAGTGAAAACTGCATTCTATTCAGTTTTTAGTACTGTGTTGAGAGGTTAGGCGATTCACTAGTAGGGAAGCGTTTGTTCGCATTCTTTATACTCAATTCTTTAACAGCAAATTTCGCATCTTGCCTTTGACAGAAATTCTAGTGAAATCACGTTTAAAAGACAACACCAGTAAAAAGGCTTTGTAGAATCACTCTGTGAATGTCTTTGAAAACACTTCTTAAGAAGGAAAGCATACGTCTTTCATCTGAGTGAAAACTGCATTCTATTCAGTTTTTAGTACTGTGTTGAATGGTTAGGCGATTCACTTGGAGGGAAGCCTTTGTTTGCATTCTGTATACTCAATTCTTTAACAGCAAATCTCGTGTCTTGCTTTTGACAGAAATTCCAGTGAAATCACGTTTAAAAGCCAATGTCAGTAAAAAGGCTTTGTAGAATCACTCTGTGAATGTCTTTGAAAACACTTCTTAAGAAGGAAAGCATACGTCTTTCATCTGAGTGATAACTGCATTCTATTCAGTTTTTAGTACTGTGTTGAATGGTTAGGCGATTCACTTGTAGGGAAGCATTTGTTCGTATTCTGTATACTCAATTTTTTTACAGCAAATCTCGCGTCTTGTCTTTGACAGAAATTCCAGTGAAATCACGTAAAAGCCAACACCGGTAAAAAGGCTTTGTAGAATCACTCTGTGAATGTCTTTGAAAACACTTCTTAAGAAGGAAAGCATACGTCTTTCATCTGAGTGAAAACTGCATTCTATTCAGTTTTTAGTACTGTGTTGAATGGTTAGGCGATTCACTTGTAGGGAAGCGTTTGTTCGCATTCTGTGTACTCAATTCTTTAACAGCAA